>OY997595.1:24277648-25543096 GCA_963921825.1 Erodium maritimum
CTTTCGTGTTATCCTTAGCGTCTGACTTCGATCGAAGTGAAGCCCGGAGGTAGCGAGCCAGAACGTCAGCAGCTAGGAAGCGTAGCGGTTGCTTTTCAGTTGAGGTAGGGAAAAGTAGCCGGATCTCGGCCCTGACTGGGGAAAGTTAACAGTAGAATTGCATGTGACACTGGGGTGTCGTGGGTTGAATAGGTTTATTTAAATATTAGAAAAGCATGATACGAGTTTGTAGCGTTTATTAGAAAAGCATGTTACGGGGACTTAGTAATTATTGGAAAGGCTTGTGACACTTAGTAGTGTCGTAGGAACAGAGAACTTAGCGTTAATTGTTTTACTGGAGGCATATGACCATGCCCGGAGGTTGATTGTTTATTTTGGTGTCTTGGGCGGCCTTGAGAGCCCGTGTTCTATTATCGAGTTTTGGGTGGCCTTGAGAGCCCGTATTATTATTGTCGAGTCTGGGGTGGCCATAAGAGCCGTGTTATTATTCGTGTTTGGGTGGCCATGAGAGCCCGTACTTTACTGTTGGCGTTTTAGCTGGCTTACGAGTTAGAGTCTCGGTAAGTTGCAAGCGTGTTTTATGGCTGGTGTCTTGGGAGGCCGTGAGTGCCCGTGGGGCTGTTGAGTCCGAGTTTTACTGTTAGTGTCTTGGTGGCCATGAGTGCCTATGAGTGTTGAACCTGTGTTGTCATTGGTTGTGAACTTGCTGGTGATTGTGATTGTGTTTGTGATTGTGTTTGTGGTTACCGGAGGTTGGGGGCCCGCTTCCTGAAACGGGGGTCCACGAGCACACGCGTCTGCATGTTCAGACGGGGTAGGGGGCCCGCCCGCCAACAAAGGGGTCCTGGCCGCGCGTGTGTGGTTTGGGTTTGTGAGCGTACCTTGGCTGGCTTATGGGTTAGAGTCCCAGTAAGTTGCAGCATTTTCCGGCTGGCTTATGGGTTAGAGTCCCAGTAAGTTGCAGTATTTTCCGGCTGGCTTATGGGTTAGAGTCCCGGTAAGTTGCAGCATTCTTGGGTTGGCCTGACCGGGTTAGAGTCCCGGGAGGGCGTTCTTGGCAGCTGGTTTGCGATCCTTTGCGATCTTGTTTGGTATTGCGTGATCGTCAGTCGTGTCTTTGGAGGAGGTCGTCAATCGTAGTGTGAGGTCTACATCACGTGTCCGAATGTTGAGTCAGTTGAGGAAGGTACTGGTCGTGTGTGTGTCTTTTCGGTCGTGGTTGGTGTCACCGGCTTTGTCTGCTAAGTATGCCGTAGTCAGTCTGTTATTCGTGGTGGTGAGCGAACGCTCACCCCTAGCTGCTTTTCCTACAGGTACCGTTCGTGGGACGGACTAGGTGAGCTCTCGAAGCTTGTGGAGCTAGGAGCGGAGTCCGGGTTTTGTCTTTTTAGTCTAGCGACGGATACCTCGCCTTTTGTCCGCTTGTGGGACGTTTTTGTTGATTTGTAATTATCCTTTGTTGAACTAAATTGTTATTGTAAATTGTTTTAATGGAAATGTTTGCAAAGTGTTTTCTTATTCTAAACGTTCGCGTCCCGAGTTCGGTTTACTGAAATCGGGGCGTGACAGCTTGGTATCAGAGCTCGAGGTTTCACACCTCGGACTGTCCGTCAATTAGGTGGGGAGAGTCAAGTCAGTAAAGTCCCGTCGTGCGTTGGGTACGTAGGTCGGGAACCGTGTGTAAACCCTTAATGTCTCGAGTCTTGTTTTGTCTGTGTGTATGTACAGTACGGGGCTACTGGCATATTGTTTGTGTGTGCTGCGTGAAATGTTTTTAAGCTGTCGCAGGTCGACTCAGGAGCGCTCCTGTAGTCGAACGTGACGGTGCTGATGTCAAGTCGGTACAACGTAGTTCGGGGACGCCTGGACCGGGTTGTAACCACCTGATGTTAAGATTTGAGGTTTTAATGAAGTGGAGAAAACTTTAAAAGAAATCCGATTGTTTTGATGTTGTTTGACGCCGTGGGCGTTCGTGTTTGATTTTGATTGGCCCTGAGGCCGTATTTGATTTTGGTTGGCCCAGTAGGCGAGTGTTGTTGTTTTGTCTTTTGGCCGTGTCGGCTCGTGTTTTGGTTGGGGTTGAATGCCCTTCTTGGTCTGTAAATCGTGGTGCGTGTGTTTGCTGATTTGGTAGTCAAGCGTGTGTGTCGTTTAAGGCAAATTTTGGGGTTAAAACGGGTTAAGGTCCGAGTTAGAACCGAGTTTGGAAAACAGGTCTGCGCGAGTGTCACGGATCCTGTCACGGATCCGTGACGGACCAGAGAGTTCTGGCAAATTTTAGATCTTCTTCACGACTCCGTGACCCCAACCATGACGGGGTCTGTCACAAGTCAGTGATCCCTGTCCTTCTCACCGTCTTGTTTGTGCAAGTTGAGTGTTGGCTTTGCGTGGCGACGTTCGCGGTTGTGTTGGGGTAGTGAGGTTGTAAGCAATAGTAGTCGCTGATTTGAGAATCCCCTTTTCGATGTTTCCCTTACGTAAAAGAGTGTTTGAGGTGTTAATGACTGGAGTAGTGTGACGTGTTGGCAGTAGGCTTGGTGTCGGTGTTTTTCCCCGACTAGAGTGGTAAGTCTTTGGTGCGTTACTAGTATGCCATAACCGAGCGGGTGTCCGTGGAGGTGAGCTTAACGCTCATCCCCTTTACTACTTTTCCCGCAAGGGACGAGTAGCGAACACTGGCTTGGTTGCGGAAAGTTATAAGTAAAGGCATAAAGGACTGGATGAGGGCTTAGTGTACGTTTGTGTGGTCAAAAATTGAGGCTTCGCTTACACGTTATTATAATTAAAGGATGTTTAGCGTGAACGGTGTGACGTTAGTAACAAGTACGTTGGGGTAGATGTAGACCGTGTGAACGTTAGTGTCTTCAAGCTTGTCGTCTTTTTGGAGTCCGCAAACTGAACGTTTGCGTGTATCCGTGCAGAGGATATTGTTTATGGCTCGCGGAAGGCGCGGACGAGCGTCAGGAACACGGGGTCAGGCTCCCACGCGAGGCCGGCGGGGGCGGTCAGCAGGGGCACCAGGGAGGTTGCCAACCGTCGAGCCCGCCGACTACGCGGAGGCACAGGGCACTCCCGTCGGAGAAGACGGGAGAAGTGATGCGGGGCCATCTGCAGGCACCCCCAATGTTCCGCCAGTCACAGACCCTCCAGTGATGACTGCCCTGGATGAGCTTACCAGGACCGTTCAGAGTTTGGTGGCGGTCATCGCCAGCCGAGAGTCGGCTTCGCCAGCACCAGAGGCAGCCGCAGTCCCGGTGAGGGCCGCTCAGACAGAGGATCTTACCTCCCGAGCGCTACTCGATTTCCTGAAGCTCGGGATACCTGTTTTTGTCGGGGAGCCAAATCCCGACCTAGCCGAGCGATGGATAGAGCAGGTCACACGAGACCTGGACACTTTGGGTGTCGAGGATGGCCGTCGGAGAGTGTCCTTCGCGGTCCATCAGCTGAGAGACAGCGCCTACCACTGGTGGGGGCGGGTGAAGGACACAGTCGGATACGACTACAGCGTATTCCAGGAGGTATTCATGGCACAGTACTTTCCCGAGTCGGCTCGGCTGGAGCGGCATCGGCAATTCTTAGACCTGGAGCAGGGAGAGATGACAGTGGCACAGTACGAGGCCAGGTTCACAGCCTTGACCAGATTCGCGCCAGAGATGGTGATGACCGAGAAGAACCGTTGCTTGCGGTTCCAGGGAGGACTGAGTCTGGGAATTCGGAACCAGATTCTCGCCTTGAGACTGAGGAAGTACACAGATCTCGTGGACACCGCAGCGACGGTGGAGCAGGGTATCCGGGATGCGGACAGGACCCGTGAGGTCCGACAGCGGCCGACCAGCTTTGCAGGGCCGTCCGAGTCACGAGACCCTCGAAGACAGAAGACCACGAGATCCTTCCGACCACAGGCTCATCAGGATGAACCGAGACAGCAGGGATCGATGGCGTCAGTGGGGCCAGTCGCTTCGAGGAGACAGCTGGGATGCTTTAACTGCGGGCAGCTAGACCACATGCAGCGAGAGTGTCCGATGAACACAGGGCCGAGGGCCGACGAGACCAGGTGTCACCGGTGCGGCCACGTTGGGCACACTATCGGCCAGTGCTATGAACCGTTAGGGGCAACGACAGTGCGACAATCACAGCAGTCGCGCCCTCGTCAGAGCCAACGGTCGAGGTTTTCGCAGCCGTCGACGAGCGGGCCAGCTCCGAGACAGCAGCGGAGCTATGGTTATCCAGTAGTTAGTGCGCCGAGCCAGAGGCAGCAGGCGCCAGCGGGGAGATTGTACGCGGTTACCGATTCCCGGGCCCCGAGATCCTCTACCTACCACGAGACCTTTCAGGGTACGTATTTTCATTGTATCATGTTTGGGCGTTGTTTCAGATTTCGTGGGCGAAATTCCTTTAAGGGGGGTAGATTGTAAAACCCGCTTCGCTTCAAAAGGGTATTAAATTTGCAACCTGAAAACCGTAGGGTAGGTTTCTGAAACAAGTGGTAAAGCAAAAAAAAAAAAAAAACAAAAAAAAAACTAGCAGGCCAGGCCTGTTTCGGCCAGCCAGCCGTTTGGGCCTTGGGCCCGTTTCTCAGCTGAGGCCCGAGAGGGCCGGCCCATTGCGTTTCTGATAAAAGCTGAAACCCTAGGGTTTCAGCATCAGAAACGCAGCCTCCCTCTCCTTCGATCCTCTCAACCCTCGCGGTCCAGCCTCCCTCTTCCTTCGTCGTCCTCGCCGAACTCCGGCCGTCCACCACCGAGTTCCGGCCGCCACACCTCCTAACCCCGACCTCCTCTCCCGTCCCTCGACCCTCTCCCTCCTCTGGTTCGAAACCCCCTCCCCACGGCCACGCCACCGTCCGACCCACGGCCTCGCCACCGTCCGACCCACGGCCTCGCCACCGTCCGACCCACGGCCTCGCCACCGTCCGATCCACGGCCACGCCACCGTCCGTTTCACGACCACACCACCGCCCCGAGCCCCTCTTCTCCGGCCAGCATCGACCATCACCGTCCCTCTCGACTCCACGCCGTCCTCACCGCGCCACCACCGAGCCGCCGCCCTACTCCGCCCCTCACGCTCGCCTCCGTCCAGATCCGGCCACCACCCGACCTCCCTCTCCAGATGTCCGGCGAGACAAGCTCGCCTGGGACACGACCGAGCCCGAGCTCGTCTCGCCTTCGTCCCGAGGCAGCCGTCGTGCACCGCCGCCGTGCCCGCCGCCGCCCTTGCCGTCCCTTCTCTACGGTTAGGCCCCGGCCGACGCCGCCCTCGCCGGCGGCCGACCGGTTCGAAACCGAACCTCAATTATTTCCCGTCTTCGAACTACTGTAAATCGGGTTGGTTGTAACAAACAAGGAAAATGAAATAAAACCTTTTTCAATTTAGTTTGGATCCGTTTAGGGTTAAAATTGTTAATGAGATCGTTTAATATTTGATTAAACCTGCTAATGGATTTGAGTAATATTTGGAATGGTTTTTGAATCGAAAAGGGAAACAATTAAATCATATTGGAGTAAAAGATGGATTTTGGATCGGTTGAAATCGAAATCACAGTTTTGGAAAGAAAAGGTCGTAAAACGGAAAATCGAACTTAAGGAAGAAGGTTCTAAAATGAAAAGGAATTTAAAAGCGTTCGGTTTTAAAAACGGTTTAAATCGAGGAGTTGCGAATCTAAGTCGTAAACGGGATTTAGGGACGGTTGTTCAAAAACCGAACCTAATTCATTTTGGGCTCAAAGATCGGAATAGAATCAGATTTGAAATAAAAAGGGAATTCGTTTTAAAATAAAAATCGTTCTGTTGTGAAAAAGGGTTATTAATCGGATGTAGGAACGACTCTGGAACTCTGGGTAAAATGAACTGCTATTTGGATTTAAAAGGGAACAAAAGCGGACCGCTGAATCGGACCTCAGGATTCGTGCATTGGGACCGTGCCTCGCATGCACCGGTTTCGGTGCTCGGTACTCAAACCCGATTCACCGTGACCCCGCTTTTATCCTGCTCGAGTTTAAAGGACAACTGTCGTTTTTAGACGGATTTAATCGTGACCTTTAGATTAACCTGGGAACCGCCTCTAATTTATGGCTTTCGTGTTATCCTTAGCGTCTGACTTCGATCGAAGTGAAGCCCGGAGGTAGCGAGCCAGAACGTCAGCAGCTAGGAAGCGTAGCGGTTGCTTTTCAGTTGAGGTAGGGAAAAGTAGCCGGATCTCGGCCCTGACTGGGGAAAGTTAACAGTAGAATTGCATGTGACACTGGGGTGTCGTGGGTTGAATAGGTTTATTTAAATATTAGAAAAGCATGATACGAGTTTGTAGCGTTTATTAGAAAAGCATGTTACGGGGACTTAGTAATTATTGGAAAGGCTTGTGACACTTAGTAGTGTCGTAGGAACAGAGAACTTAGCGTTAATTGTTTTACTGGAGGCATATGACCATGCCCGGAGGTTGATTGTTTATTTTGGTGTCTTGGGCGGCCTTGAGAGCCCGTGTTCTATTATCGAGTTTTGGGTGGCCTTGAGAGCCCGTATTATTATTGTCGAGTCTGGGGTGGCCATAAGAGCCGTGTTATTATTCGTGTTTGGGTGGCCATGAGAGCCCGTACTTTACTGTTGGCGTTTTAGCTGGCTTACGAGTTAGAGTCTCGGTAAGTTGCAAGCGTGTTTTATGGCTGGTGTCTTGGGAGGCCGTGAGTGCCCGTGGGGCTGTTGAGTCCGAGTTTTACTGTTAGTGTCTTGGTGGCCATGAGTGCCTATGAGTGTTGAACCTGTGTTGTCATTGGTTGTGAACTTGCTGGTGATTGTGATTGTGTTTGTGATTGTGTTTGTGGTTACCGGAGGTTGGGGGCCCGCTTCCTGAAACGGGGGTCCACGAGCACACGCGTCTGCATGTTCAGACGGGGTAGGGGGCCCGCCCGCCAACAAAGGGGTCCTGGCCGCGCGTGTGTGGTTTGGGTTTGTGAGCGTACCTTGGCTGGCTTATGGGTTAGAGTCCCAGTAAGTTGCAGCATTTTCCGGCTGGCTTATGGGTTAGAGTCCCAGTAAGTTGCAGTATTTTCCGGCTGGCTTATGGGTTAGAGTCCCGGTAAGTTGCAGCATTCTTGGGTTGGCCTGACCGGGTTAGAGTCCCGGGAGGGCGTTCTTGGCAGCTGGTTTGCGATCCTTTGCGATCTTGTTTGGTATTGCGTGATCGTCAGTCGTGTCTTTGGAGGAGGTCGTCAATCGTAGTGTGAGGTCTACATCACGTGTCCGAATGTTGAGTCAGTTGAGGAAGGTACTGGTCGTGTGTGTGTCTTTTCGGTCGTGGTTGGTGTCACCGGCTTTGTCTGCTAAGTATGCCGTAGTCAGTCTGTTATTCGTGGTGGTGAGCGAACGCTCACCCCTAGCTGCTTTTCCTACAGGTACCGTTCGTGGGACGGACTAGGTGAGCTCTCGAAGCTTGTGGAGCTAGGAGCGGAGTCCGGGTTTTGTCTTTTTAGTCTAGCGACGGATACCTCGCCTTTTGTCCGCTTGTGGGACGTTTTTGTTGATTTGTAATTATCCTTTGTTGAACTAAATTGTTATTGTAAATTGTTTTAATGGAAATGTTTGCAAAGTGTTTTCTTATTCTAAACGTTCGCGTCCCGAGTTCGGTTTACTGAAATCGGGGCGTGACAGATAAAGTTGTGTTGTGATCACCATGGTATATTAGATATATGTACCAACTGCTAATGGTACTTTTAAGTGCCGACATTTATAAAAGTCCCCGAAGGACCTGCATTGCCTGAACCATTGCAGTTTGCCTGAAGCATTGTAGTTTGCCTGAAGCAAAACTCATGTATTGCCTGAAGCATTGCAACTTGCCTAAAGCAAATCCCTTGAAAATTTAAATTTCCAGAAGCAATGTCATTCCCCAAAGGATTTATGAATATCTAGAGAAATGACTCTCTGAAGAGTTTAATTTGCATGAGGCAATGAGACATGGTATGAGAAACCATGTACGTAGTAAGCAGTGTGGGTGATAATATATGGACTCCTGAAGAGGTCCTTGAAACTGCAGTATGTCTAAAGAAAGACTTTCAAGTGAAAATTTTGATGATGAAGTATTGTCTCGGCCTGAAGATTGAGCATTTTCAAATGGATCCATAAATATGGATATACTAAGAAACGCCTGAAGCGTGTTCTACTTGATAGTCAAACGATCGATCGATATTTAGATCCTAAAGAGGATCTCATTTGTCTTAAAAGGATGAAAAGATATTTGGTCCTGAAGTAACATATCTAAATTTGAGACGTTATAATGTATTATGCCTGATAGAAAATTCGCAGTAAATGTGCTAGCCAGTTTGAGCTCAGAAACTACTAACCGGATTTGAGATAGAAGTAGATCTGCAAAACGCGTCCCAGGACAGTTATAATTTGGCAAGACAGTTTTAAGTTTTTTTTCGTTGCAACCGATCATTTTTCGTATGAAATTATGATATAATCATGAACTCCAGAAGAGTCATGAGAGATTGACGTGAATCAGAATCATGTAGGTTTGTTCACTGGAGGTCTGGCGACATCAGTGTTGGGAAAGTTAGTGTACAAGATAATATGAGTCGACTTTGCAAGCAACCGAGATTACTCTATCGGTCTTCAGGGGGAGCGACAGTCAGGGGGGAGTATGTTTCCGTGCGCTGCACTCTTTTTCCCTTATTCAGGTTTTGTCCCACGAGGTTTTTCTGGAAAGGTTTTTAACGAGGCAGCAGTTATGCACGCTCAGCTCACCAGAAGTGAGTGAATGGAAGAAACACTCTACTCGGTATGACTTTTCGGACATCCACTCGTTGAGAAGTTAATGTTCAAGATTAGGATGCGTCGACTCAACCAAACAACCAAAGTAACCTACCTGAAGTCAGGGGGAGACAAGTTTTGTGCGCTGTACTCTTTTTCCCTTATCCGAGTTTTGTCCCACAGGGTTTTCTTGGAAAGGTTTTTAACGAGGCAGCATCAAGCACATCTTCAAAGCACATTTTTTGCGTTGCACTATTTTCCTCACAGATTTTGTCCCACCGGGTTTTCCTGAAGAGGTTTTTAATGAGGCAGCTAGAAGCACGTTCAGTATATTTACGAATGGTGGGTCCAAGGGGGAGTGTTATGAATGTTCACGTGTATGGCCCCACCAAATCCAGACTCTTTTCCTATTGGACCAAAATATGGTCCAATGACATTGTTTCAAAAGTCTGGGCTTGTAGTCTATAAATAGGTTCAACTTCTCTTGTAAATTGATGATGAGAAACAATTTGAAATGTATATGATATACCGATAGTGTCAAATAGAAATGAGTCCAACCTCTACCCGTTTCTTTTACTTCCATTTTTTCGTGATCTCTAAAGTTTTGAATTGATCTGAACCCCGCGAGTTCATATGTTTAATTCTTTTCATGTTCAATCATATTTGATTATAGTTTACAACAATATTATTATTATTATTATTATTATTATTATTATCTCATAGTCTTTTTTTAGAAGAAACGATTGTATATTATAAATAATGAGTGTTTACAAAGCAATAAAACACTGAAAATGAAATAACAGTAATTAAACGAGTTTCCACGAAAGAGGATACTCAGACAATAACTTAAAGAGCTGAAGGCACCGACTACCTCCTGTAAGCGCCTAGAAGATGATACCGCGGTAGCGTCTGACGATACTGAAACAGCGAATCCAGACTGGTGGAAACTAGGATAGAGAAAACCCCTTACCGGATAAAAGTAATGGTGGACAAGCTACTCCCCCAAGTTGTCACTGTGCGTCGTCCTTTCTTGAATGATAATGATAGGGCTCCAAAACAAGGGATTGTTGACCTCCGAGCTGGTAGCGAAGTATCGTGCCGGTTCTTGGTGGGACCGTTGCCACCTTACGTCCAGAAGAGCGGTAAAACCGACCGACCCCCCTTTGGACCACCTCAAACTCATTCAGGGAGGCGAGGGTGCTTATAGCCCCCATGCCGCTGTATGTGGTGTTCCCACTGAATGAGTGGAGTCCTCAAAATCCTCCAAGACTAATTGACTCAAACTGGGCTTGGTCCATGCCGGCTCCCTATCAGGCCGGACCTATCCACCATGGTCCTTAGGCCCACAACAAAAGACATATGTCTCAGATAAAGATCTTGGAGGCCCAACAATTGCGGCATGCAGACATTCCGAATCTGATCCAATCGGTTTCAGTCACTAGGCTTCGTAGGCTTGTAAGTCGGGTATGGAACCCTACCCGGGTTCACCTTCTCGCTCCGTCGTCGTATGGGAGCCATCCACGTTGCCAGCCGCACCTGCCCGGACTCCCTGACCACGGCCTCCATGAGATGTTGTTCCTTCCTCTCCCCACCGAGCACACCTTGCTTGACCTCCGCCCATATTCCACTAGTGAAACAACCACCGGTGATGGTATCAACCTCCCTCACCACTTCTAGTTAACCTAATCAGATCAGCGAGGAGAGTATGTAGGTTTGAGGCTTATTCGATGACACTCGACATATTGTAGAAGGATAACGTTCTTTCGCCAGAGAGACGAGATACACGGAAGCTCCTCCCGCCTGCAACTCCTCCAATTACCAGAGGCTTTGAACGGCTCGGGGAGGAAAATTCACATGGAAGAGAGATCGATGACCGCAGATGGAAAACCGCCATCCATGACTCTATCCCTTCCATCGCAGACGCATGGGCCGAGATAGGTGAGTTTCCGCCGCCGATGCCATGGAATCGCAAAAAACTCTAACATTGAGAGGGTTTGTATGTATGTCGCTAAGAGACTTAATGCATTATCTCATAGTCTACTTGATTAAGTCGTGTGTTTTTTAAAGGAATAACGATTTTCATTAGGGTCTAAATCACACCTTAAACTCTCTTGGAATTGAAAAAAATGGAATAATATTATTATCTCAACCTATTTGATTATATAGTGTTTTTTAAAGGAATAACGGTTTTCATTAGGGTGCTAAATCATACCTGGACATCGTACTGAGAGGTACTCGGTCTGAAGGAAACTACTATATTTGGTTCTCAAAAGGGGCTACGGATACAACATGTTCCCCGAGTCAATATAATTGTCAATGAGGGAAGAATCTAAGATATGACTCCAACTCAATTATCTCATAATCTCTAGAAGAGTGGCTGCACAACAGAAGGAGTTGAAAAATCTATACACATAATCTATTGAATGAAGATCAAACAGAATGTCTGGTAGAATGTAAGACAAAGTATGTTGACATGTGCAATTTATAAATCATGAAAGGAGAACCAGTTAAGATGACATAAACAATGACTTAAGGTAATCAACGGGAGTACTAAAAGATCTACTGGGGTGCCCCTCCTTCTGAACTACTAACATGATCAAGAGTTATGAATAGAATAAATGTATTCTGAATAGGATGACAACCAAGATGTCATGACATCTGTCTGCTATAGTATATTATCATAACTCTTGTAAATTTCAAGGCAATCTAGCTTGAATACATCCATATTGAGTACTTGTAATTCTCGATGTTTTCAACTCGTGAATTTACAGATGTGCACATGTGATATCAAGATGTCTCTCAAAATGCCTTGAACTGATAAAAAGACTGGCTTCTGAAGAGGAATTCTCTATTTGAATCTTCTCAACGCTCATATTTGAAGCTATTGTTATTGCTAATGAATATGAAGATGTCAATACTCTGAATTCTGATTTTGAAATAAGGAAAAGCATAGCATTGTCCCTGATGCCAGAAGAAAGTCAAAAGAGACTCATGATCCATGTATCTGGTGACGGAGATAAGCTGAAACTGAAGAATATCTCTTAGTGCATGACTCTAGGAGGAAGAAAAGGAATGTATTCTGAACATAAATTGAAGTCCCAGACACAACTAGGGACAATGTGTCGTTCCGTTTTGATTAAGCAGAACCAACATGAATGACTACATCTCATAGAACTCTTCATCTAGAGACTGAGTTATTTACAGAAGTTAAAGAGAATTCTGCCTTCCATAAGATCACAATAAGACAAAGCATTTGAAGACTATGTCATCAATGTATATCTGTGAAGAAGTGGTCAGCAAAGGAACTCTCCTGACTCATTTTTCCATGAGAAAAGCGTAATATACAATCCTTTATCTGAAAGAATCTTGCATGATCAGATGTCAAGGAAGATGTGATGACATGTAATTTACAGGCTTATGGTTCAATGGATCTAGCCTATTCACGCTCTGTCATAAGAGATCCTAATTAGATGATGAAGAATTTCTTTCACTAAAGGCAATCAAGAAGATGCTGATTCAGAATCCTCCTCTTAGAGCATGGGCATATCTAAAACTATGTGCTTCTCTCTTCATTGTAATGAGACAATTGACATACTCTATTACAATTACTCTGGAAGGTGCCTACACTATATGGCTAAGGGTGTCACATTGGAACTATGCACAAAAAGAACAACCAGATGCCTAACTCACTCAGGGAAGGTATGCAAATTAAGATATCCTTATTTTCTTGACAAATCTCGTGTATGCTGGTTGAAGTCTATAAAGCTTGGAATAACAATCTGTGCATCACGGAGTCCCTCCAGAAGCTATGCCAACTCTGAAGATAGCCAGTCATCTCAAGACATGTTTGTTCATCATGCAAAGGAATCAAAAGTCTAAATCTATAGCTTAAGAGTTGCTGAGAACTCTAAGAAGCAATGATCGACCAATGAGGCTAAAATGAGCCGAAGGTGTTGTGATCACTATATGACGGGGATGTGAAGTTGAAGAGGAGCTGGAATACTATGATAACCGTCATCAACGGTGCAAGAACATATGTCAAAATGATGTTTTGACATCTCACAGGAGGAAAAGTAATCTGAATGCTTGTTCATCTAGGAACATCCATCCAACTGACACAAGCTCCAAATGCAGCTTGACATACAAAGAGAAGAATGTTAGCTGAACTCCTTATGCTCCATTGACCAATGAGATGGTCCATTCAAACAGGGAAGGTATGTGATTTGAACTTAATTAATAACACGTGTTCCCTGACAGCTTGTGTGTACACATTACTTGTGAAGCCAGATACCTTAAATTATACATCAATAGGCCTCAAGAATGTAAAATTTTATGTCAATCCTGAAGAGAGTCAGCCACTTCGAGGTCTGCTTGGTAAAAGGCTCAAAGGAAACAACAAGGAAAAATCTATGCCTATATTGACTATACTTTCTCTCCGATACTTCTTGACCATGTTCTCTTCAAGAGGAGTGCTTGCTGACCTCCCCATACTCAGTACCAATCACATTTTCCCACACATTTTCTTCAATAATGTTTGGCAATTTGTTGTGACAAGCAGGGGGAGAAAGATATATAAAGTTACTGAGATGTTACTATGAAAGTATGCATGCTTGGTGGATCAAAGAACACAAAGGTGAATGAGCATGCAAAAGAAGGTGATCATATCTCCGACCCTGAACATATATATGTTATTGGGTGCTTGCCTCAAAAATAGCCAAATGGGGAGATTGTTGCTACATCTGAATTGGCTACATTTGAGTCAAGGGGAGATTGTTGCTACATCTGAATTGGCTACATTTGAGTCAAGGCAGGATGTTATCAAAGATGTTAGCAGACATCATGATGAAACTGGAGCAGAACTAATAGAAGATGTCAACACAGAATGACAGTGACATTAGTTGACAGTACATGTGCGAGATTATTTGAATATATATCTATTGCGCGTCCATATCCATCCAGTGAAGATATGTTTTCTTTTCGTATAGATTTACTTACGTTAGGGAAAAGTGATTTATTTTCCAAGACCAGAAGATAGACACGCAGATTTGTGTGGATAAAGATTGGAAAGTCTTAGTGAACAAGGAAACTAGAGATTAAGCTAAAGCGTGACTCTGAAGTCACCAAACCCTAGGAGGCGCGTCGTGGGAAGCAAGCCAACACTATATATACCGTGGAAACCTCACAAACTAAGGTTGATCACATCATTAATTTATTTTTCGATCAATTGGTCAAAGAAGACCTTTTTTTGTGCATCGTACTTACTTCATGAATCCAGTAGCCTTAAGCATGTCAGACAAGCGTGGTGAGGAAATAAATGAAGTGAAGTAAAGTAAATGCCTAAGTTCTTATGATACACATCATAATATATCAAGCATTGGAGCTATATACTGATTGAAGCATCACAAGTTGTAAAGAAGACCAAGAACAATCCAAGACTGCGGGTGCTCGAAGAGTGGGACTTAGATGGGATCTTAGGGTCAGGGGGAGTATTTGATATAGGTTTATTTACTTGTAATAATAGCATAGAGTGATATGGATGATCAATAAACTTGTATGCTGATTGATTACGTTATAGTGAAAAACCTTTCCACTGGCAAAGTGCCCCCAGGCGTAGGTATGTTTTACCGAACTGGGTAACCAATCTTGTATCTGTGTGTGTGTGCGCTTGTGTCTTTCCTTATTGCATTTGTTATTATGTTATTGAGAGATGTCATATCATATGCTTTAACATTTTAAGTGACATCTCATCACGATATGCACACGGTCAGTATTTCAGGCTCCATATCTTATTGTTCCATGCCATGGTGTCTTGATACAATATTCAATATGCAACAAGGTGGAGGGGAGGCTCTTGAGACGGCGGTCAGTGACAGATTTGAAGGGGCAGGGAGAGAGCAACTAACCATAAAGGAACGATTTTTTTCTTTTCAGAACCTAATCTTTTTCTTTGATTTTTAAAAATTATTTTTTATTAATTTTTATATAAAATATTTAATTCACATATTTTTTTTGTTATTTGTTCTTATTTAATTTTGATGAATCTGTTTTTAGTAAGAAAATCCATCATCTTCTCCCAATCTCATTTTTTCATCTTATCCAAATGTCGATTTCCATCTTCCAACCACCAAAATATTCTAATTTTGAAAATAGAAATTAGATTCAAACAAATATTAAAAATCATGATTCATTAACAAACAAAAATTTCCAAAACTCTAATTCAAATCAAAAAACTAAAATCAAATTGCAGATTGAATTTGGGTTCGTGCAAATCAATAGACGATATCAAATTGTAGATGGAATCTGGGTTCGTGTCTAGAACTCCCAGAGCCGCTAGAGGCGAACAACTCATAGAGAAGTCGTTGGAGATGAAGAACTCTTCGAGCCGCCTAATTTTCCCAATTCCACTCGTCGTCACCAGACCGAAAAGTGAAGGCACAAAACAGATCTGACACAAACGAAGAGGAGCTATCACCATCGAGTCCAGCAAGGGCTTCATCGACGGAGACACCGGAGGTGAATATTGAGGAGCGCATGCTAGGGTTATGCAATTCAATAGGTTTTTGGAACTCAGACCTAGGGTCAGGGAAGGAGCGATGGGGGAAGTGAAATCTGGGAAGCCCAAATCAATCTCAGCTCGTCATTTCCGTCTCGTGTTGTCGTCGTCGTTTCTCCTCAAACAAGAATTGAGAATGTCATACCCAAACCCAAACTCTCGTTGTCAAACCATGACGCAACCTTTAATTCAGCTGCTTATGTGCTCAGATGATGCTAGAGGCGCCGGTGAAGGGGCTTCGGAGCATGAAAAATGTCTTATACTGTCACGCCCCAATTTCAGCGAATCGAACTCGGGACGCGAACTTTTAAAACATGAATACTTAAAAACCTGTTTTGAATAAAAGCTTTGACATTTCCATTTATTTACCAAAATAATAGTAGTATTTACAATACAAAAACGTCCCAACAAGTGGACAAGGTACACATCCGTCACTAGACTCAACAAAAGTAAAGACCAGACTCCGCTCCAAGCTCCATGAACTTCAAGAGCTCACCTAGTCCGTCCCACGAACAGTACCTATAGGAAAAGCAGCTAGGGGTGAGCGTTCGCTCACCACCACGGATAACAGACTGACTACGGCATAATTAGCAGACAAAGCCAGTAACACTAAAACCAAACCCAACACTGGGACTATAGTCCCCAACTCAAGTACCCAACTGACCCACAACCCGTTACCTTCCTCAACAGACTCAACACTCGATAACACAATGTAGACCCGACACAACTATCGACGACCTCCTCCAAGGACACGACAGAAAGACTACACAACGCCAAACAAGATCACAAAGGATCGCACACCAAACAAGATCACAAAGGATCGCATACCAGCTGCTCAGTAACCTCTCCCACTCACACGAACACGGATCATGCTAGCCAAAGAATGCTTACAACCTGTGATACTCAAACTCGGACCAGGCCAGCCAAAGAATGCTTGCAACCTGTGTTACTCAAACTCGGACCAGGCCAGCCAAAGAATGCTTGCAACCTGTGTTACTCAAACTCGGACCAGGCCAGCCAAAGAATGCTTGCAACCTGTGTTACTCAAACTCGTGTCAGGCCAGCCAAAGAATGCTTGCAACCCGTTGATACTCAAACTTGGTCAGGCCAGCCAAAGAATGCTTGCAACCTACCGGGATCCGCAATCACAATCACACGCAAATTCATCAACTAGTAACAACACAAGTTCAACACTCACAGGCACTCATGGCCACCAAGACACCAACAGTAAAACTCGAACTCAACAGCCCCACAGGCACTCACGGCCTCCCAAGACACACCGACAGTAAGACACGGACTCAACAACCCCACAGGCACTCACGACCTCCCAAGACACCAACCATAAGACACGCTTGCAACTTACCGAGACTCTAACTCGTAAGCCAGCTAAAGGAAGCTTGCAACCCCCCCGAGACTCTAACTCGGTCAGGCCAGCCAAAGACACCATCCTTAGTACACGGGCCCTCAAGGCCACCCAAAACACCAATTTAAATACACGGGCTCTCATGGCCACCCAAACTCAATCAATAAATAATACGGGCTCTCAAGGCCACCCAAAACTCGATAATAAAAATACGGGCTCTCAAGACCACCCAAACTCAATCAATAAATAATACGGGCTCTCAAGGCCACCTAAAACTCGATAATAAAATACGGGCTCTCAAGACCACCCAAACTCAATCAATAAATAATACGGGCTCTCAAGGCCACCCAAAACTCGATAATAAAATACGGGCTCTCAAGGCCACCCAAACTCAATCAATAAATAAGACGGGCTCTCAAGGCCACCCAGAACTCGATAATAAAATACGGGCTCTCAAGGCCACTCAAGACACCAAATAAGCAATCAACCTCCGGCTTAACCAAGCCTCCAACAGTCCTAACATCAACAGTTTCACAATCAACCTCCGGGCATGGTCATATGCCTCCAGTACTCCTAATATCGATAAGTTCACAAACAACCTCCGGGCATGGTCATATGCCTCCAGTAAAACAATTAACGCTAAGTTCTCTGTTCCTACGACACTACTAAGTGTCACAAGCCTTTCCAATAATTACTAAGTCCCCGTAACATGCTTTTCTAATAAACGCTACAAACTCGTATCATGCTTTTCTAATATTTAAATAAACCTATTCAACCCACGACACCCCAGTGTCACATGCAATTCTACTGTTAACTTTCCCCAGTCAGGGCCGAGATCCGGCTACTTTTCCCTACCTCGTATATAATCCCAAAAGCGCTCCAACAACACCCGAAGTACACCCAGTCACTCGCCGAGCTTTCCTTTGCCTCGGTCCGTAGCACGATCGTAGAGGAGAACGAGGGGAACGAGATTGCTCTTTGCTTTGACTCGATCCAAGGGCTCGATCACAAACCCTAGCTCAACCTCCCTTCTTCTCTCTTCTTCTCCTTCTCCTTCTCTCTCTAAAACCTCTCTTCTTCTTTCTATTTTAAAACAACTAACACAAAAACCCAATTAAAACTCTTTTTTTCTTTTAAAACCCAAGTCTCGGCCAGCCCTTCTCCTCCATTCATTTTCCCCCCAAAACTAACACCACCACATTTAGGACATGTGTCAAGGTGGGTCCCACACCTTTTGGAAAATATCTAGTTAATATTTTCCAATCAGATTCGCGAAAATCGGACGTTTCGGGCCCCGAACGGGCACTTTTTCCCAAAAATTACGAAACTTGGCGGGCCACAAGGAAACGGCTCAACTAAGACCGCTGCGATGACGGTTAAGCTTTTCGGATCCAAAACGGTCCTCGAATGGACCAAAACGTCGCTCGGTTGACTTTTCCAGCGAAAAGTCAACATTTCTCAAATTGATCAGAAAGTTGCCCTGAGTCCCCCGTAACTCACTTTGGTCAATAACGGGGTCAACTTAAGTCTGGTATGACACTCGGGGTCATTTTAGGTTCATTAAGTGTCCGTCTTAAAAATTTTAAATTTTCCTGTTTTTCGCAGGTTTGACTGGCGTTGACCGGGAGTGGTTATTACATATACGATGTCTTAAAAGATGATACGACATGTTGATAGACATCTTGCTTTAGAACAGTATGGAGAAATAAACAATGAGAACAAGCAAGCACATTAAAGACACGCAAGTTTGTTACCCAGTTCGGTGTATCATCACCTACGTCTGGGGGCACTCTGCTAGTGTAACGGGTTTGACTATCAAGTAATAAGTCAAAACATACAAGTTTAGATCCTCCATGTAAAGACCGGCTAAATTAAAAGAAGCAAAATATTAAATTTTATCGTCTTGAAACGTCGAGGTTGGAAAATCGAGTTGAAATTGGTGATCGTTTGCAAAAGAGAATAGAATTTTCAACAACTAAACGATTTAACTAAACAAAAAAAAATGTTTCAGGTCTGGATCAGGCCCAGTGCGCAGACCAGGCTGACCCAACCAATCCTTGGGCCGCTCAGCCCACCAGACCAATTTTGGGGCCCAGGCCCGTTTGTTGCCCCACGTATAAAAGCCAGGAATCAGGGTTGAAACCCTAAATTCCTCTCACGCAGCCTCCATCCTCACCCTCTCTCTCTCTCTCTTCGTCTTCTCTACCGAACCTCACCCGACCTCCCTCCCTTCTCGCAACTCCGGTCGCCGGCGCCGGTCCTGAGTCCGGCCACACCTCTTCCCTCACGTCCCCACGCCACCCCCGTCTCCCTTTCTTCTCCGTCCAGCCACCGCCTACACAACCGAGCCTCCTCCTCCTCCTTCTTCTCCGACCCCAACCACGCCACCGTCTCTCCCGTCCAACCACCACCGTCGTCTTCTCCAGCACCGACCACGCCAGCGCCGACCGAGCCCGAGCTCGCCGTCCGACCCTCCTCCCTCACCAGATCCGTCCAACCACGCCGCCGTCAAGCCGCCGTCCCCGAGCTCCCCACGCCGTCTTCCTCTCCCGTGCTCGACTCCGGCGCGTTCGACAGATCCGGGACGAAGCCGCCATGGTCGTCCGAATCTGAGCCGAGAAGGGCCCAGCTGTGCACCGCCATGTCCGCCGCCGCCCTTGCCGTCCCTTCTCTACGGTTAGGCCCCGGATGACGCCGCCCTCGCTGGCGGCCGACCGGTTCGAAACCGAACCTCTATTTTTTTTCCCGTCTTCGAACTACTGTAAATCGGGTTTTGTTGTAACAAACAAGGAATGTGAAATAAAACCTTTTTCGATTTAGTTTGGATCTGTTTAGGGTTAAAAATGTTAATGAAATCGTTTAATATTTGATTAAACCTGCTAATGAAATCGATTAATAATTGGAACGGTTTTTGAATCGAAAAGGGAAACAATTAAATCAAGATCAGATTGTAGTGAAAGACGGATTTTGATTCTGCTTTGGTTGAAATCGAAATCACAGTCTTGGAAAGAAAGGTTGTAAACCGGAAAATCAAACTTAAGAAAAAGGGGTTTTAAAATGAAAAGAGAATTAAAAGCGTTTCGGTTTTAAAAACGTTTAAATCGAGGAGTTTGAGAATCTAAGTTGTAAGCGGGATTTTAGGGACGGTTGTTCGAAAACAAAGATCGGAACGGAAACAGATTTGAAATAAAAAGGGAATTCGTTTTAAAATAAAAACCGTTCTGTTTTGAAAAAGGGTTATTAATCGAATTTGGGAACGACTCGGGATTCTGGGTAAAATGGACTGCTATTTGGTTTAAAAGGGAACAAAAGCGGACCGCTGAATCGAACCTCGGGATTCGTGCATTGGGACTGTGCCTCGCATGCACCGGTTTCGGTGCTCGGGTACTCAAACCCGATTCGCTGTGACCCCGCTTTTATCCCGCTCGAGTTTAAGGGACAACTGTCGGTTCTAAACTAGACTAATCGTAACCTTTAGTTTAACGGTGGAACCGTTATTAATCTATGGCTTTCGTGTTCTCTTTAGAGCCCGGCTTCGATCGACGTGAAGCTCGGAGGTAGCGAGCCAGAACGTCAGCAGCTAGGAAGCGTAGCGGTTGCTCTTCAGTTGAGGTAGGGAAAAGTAGCCGGATCTCGGCCCTGACTAGGGAAAGTTAACAGTAGAAATTGCATGTGACACCGGGGTGTCGTGGGTTGAATAGGTTTATTTAAATGTTAGAAAAGCATGATACGGGATTGTAGCGATTATTGAGAAAAGCATGTGACACTTAGTGTCACGCCCCAAATTTCAGCGAACCGAACTCGGGACGCGAACATTTAAAACATGAACACTTGAAACCTGTTTTCAATAAAAGTTTTGACATTTCCATTTACTTCTCAAAATAATAGCATTTACAATACAAAAACGTCCCAACAAGTGGACAAGGTACAACATCCGTCACTAGACTCAACAAAAGTAAAGACCAGACTCCGCTCCAAGCTCCATGAACTTCAAGAGCTCACCTAGTCCGTCCGGTGATCAGTACCTGTAGGAAAAGCAGCTAGGGGTGAGCGTTCGCTCACCTCCACGGATAACAGACTGACTATGGCATAATTAGCAGAAGAAGCCAGTAACACTAAAACCAAACCCGACACCGGGACTACAGTCCCCAACTCAGATACCCAACTGACCCACAACCCGTCACCTTCCTCAACAGGCTCGACACTCGATAAAAACAGTGTAGACCCGACACAACTATCGACGACCTCCTCAAGGACTCGAACGAAACGACGCAACACCAAACAAGATCACAAAGGATCGCACACCAGCTGCTCAGTAACCAATCTCAATCAGGTCAGGGTTCGACCTATCGCAATTCCTCGACACGAAGTCGGATCAGGCTGTCGACCTTTCAAACTCGCAATTCCTCGACACTAAGTCGGATCAGGCTGTCGACCTTTAAAACTCGCAATTCCTCGACACTAAGTCGGATCAGGCTGTCGACCTTTAAAACTCGCAATTCATCGACACTAAGTCGGATCAGGCTGTCGACCTTTAGAACTCGCAATTCATCGACACTAAGTCGGATCAGGCTGTCGACCTTTAGAACTCACCACCCCAGGTAACCACAATCACAATCACAGGCAAGTTCAATCACACAGGCACTCAAGGCCACTCAAGACACCTCAACAGTCAAGACTCGGGTTCAACAACCCCACGGGCACTCGCTGCCACTCAAGACACCAAATTAAATACACGGCTCTCATGGCCACCCCGACTCAACAATTAAATACGGGCTCTCAAGGCCACCCAAACTCAACAATTAAATACGGGCTCTCAAGGCCACCCAAACTCAACAATTAAATAAAGCGCACGACAACCTCCGGCATCCTCGATGCCTCCAACAGTCCTAAAATCGCTAGTTTCACAAACAACCTCCGGGCATGGTCATATGCCTCCAGTAATTCAATTATCGCTAAGTTCTCTGTTCCTACGACACTACTAAGTGTCACATGCCTTTCTCTTAAACGCTACAATCCCGCATCATGCTTTTCTAATAATTAAATAAATCTACTCAACCCACGACACCCCGGTGTCACATGCAATTCTACTATTAACTTTCCCTAATCAGGGCCGAGATCCGGCTACTTTTCCCTACCTCGTATATAGATCCAAAAGCGCTCCAACAAAACCCGAAGTGGACCTAGTCACTCGCCGAGCTTTCCCTTGCCTCGGTCCGTAGCACGATCTAAAAGAACACAAATTCAAAGTACTTTTAAACTAGTACGAATAAACCGAAAATTAATAAACTTAACGCCCAAACGTAACCCCGACAAAGCCGATCACTCCCAAACTTCCCAATTATTCGATATTGCCGAAAAAGGACCCGTAAGGGCCAGATTCGCCCGACATGGCGAATCTGCCCGGTTTTGGTTAATTGCCTTCCGGGGCTCCAAAAGTCCCCGTTTTCGTTTTTACGGTCTTAGAATATTTCAAGGAACCCAACGCACTTGACGGAATTGAATTCCGACTTCTAAGTCAATTAATTAACGTTTAAAGTTTCCCAAAACCCG
Organism: Erodium maritimum; assembly: GCA_963921825.1. NCBI lineage: Eukaryota > Viridiplantae > Streptophyta > Magnoliopsida > Geraniales > Geraniaceae > Erodium > Erodium maritimum. The sequence goes on from OY997595.1 coordinate 24,299,856, forward strand.
TTAATTACAACTTCTCCAAATTAATTCCAAATTTCGATTCGATTAGGAAAAAGTGGTCCGGGGGATGTTTTAAACCACCCGAACATTAAAACCCGAGCAACCGAGCACGTGGGCCCCACCCAAGAGGCTTGGCCGAGACCCTAGGGTTTGAGGGAGGGGCTCGGCCACCAAGTGGTGGCTGCTGCCACCTCCGGCCAGCCACCACGTGGCCGGCCGGCCACCACCCACGGTGGCCGGAGCTCCTCCCGAGCCTCCGGTCACCGGAAAACGTGAAATTTCTCTCCCAAACACCTCTAAAACGTCTCCAACACCTCCCTAATCTCTACACAACCCTAAACCAAATTTTATAACCAAACCCTAGCTCTTGAAAATAATCGAAACGAGAATCGGTTCGGGTATTACCGTAGAGGAGAATGAGGGGAACGGGATTGCTCTTTGCTTTGACTCGATCCAAGGGCTCGATCACCAACCCTAGCTCAACCTTCCTTCTTCTCTCTTCTTCTCCTTCTCCTTCTCTCTCTAAAACCTCTCTTCCTCTTTCTAATTTTTAAAACAAATAACAACTAACTCCAACTCCTTTCCCTTTTACCCTATACTCGGCCAACTCACCACATCCACCCATTTTCCCTCCAAAAATTACACCACCATCTACTTGACAAGTGTCAAGGTGGGTCCCATACCTTTTGGAAAATATCTAGTTGATATTTTCCAATCAGATTCGCGAAAAACGGACGTTTCGGGCCCCGAACGGGCACTTTTCCCAAAAATATTTTAAACTGGACGGGCTTCAAGGAAACGGCCCAACTAAGACCGCTACGACGACGGCTAAGCTTTTCGGGTCCAAAACGGTCCTCGAATGGACCAAAACGTCGCTCGGGTGACTTTTCCAGCGAAAAATCAATCTTTCCCAAAATGACCAGGAAGTTGCCCTGAGTCCCCCGTAACTCATTTTAGTCGATAACGGGGTCAACTTAAGTCCGGCATGACCCTCGGGGTCAATTTAAGTTAAGTTAAGTGTCTGTCTTAAAATTTTTAAATTTTCCTGTTTTTCGCAGGTTTGACTGACGTTGACCAGAAGTGGTTATTACAGTCTACCCCCCTTAAAGAAATTTCGTCCGCGAAATTTAAAACAGACGTACCTCGGGAGTCGAACAGGCCGGGATACTTCGCGCGAACCTCGTCCTCGCGTTCCCACGTCGACTCAGCTCCGTGATGTTTCCACTGCACTCGGACCAAGCGGATAATCTTGCCTCCCCGCAGAATCTGCTGCCGTGTGTCCATGATCCGAACCGGCTGCTCCTCATAGGAGACATCATCAGCCACCTCGATATCAGTCCACTCGATGACGTGGGAGGGGTCTGCGTTGTACTGCCGCAACTGGGATACGTGGAAGACGTTATGTACTCTCCCAAGCTGCGGTGGCAACGCCAGACGATAAGCCACGACTCCCACTCTGTCTAAGATCTGGAACGGGCCTATGTACCTCGGAGCCAACTTTCCCCCGCTGCGCCTGAACCGCACCAGCCCCTTCCTCGGGCTCACGTTCAGGAACACGTGATCCCCGACTGCAAACTCAAGAGGTCGACGTCGCCTGTCTGCATAACTCTTCTGCCGGCTCTGCGCGGTCCTCAACCGATCGCGGATCAATGTGACCTTCTCCGTCGTCTCTCTGACAAGATCTGGCCCCAGCAGACTCTTGTCCCCCACCTCTGCCCAGCATACTGGTGACCGACACGGCCTACCATACAACGCTTCGAACGGTGCCATCCCGATACTGGCCTGGAAGCTGTTGTTGTAGGCGAACTCGGCCAATGGCAGGTGGGTCTCCCAAGATCCCCTGAAATCCAGCACACATGCTCGCAGCATGTCCTCCAAGATCTGAATGGTACGCTCAGACTGACCGTCTGTCTGAGGATGATGTGCTGTGCTGAGTAGGACCTCTGTCCCCAGTGCCTTCTGCAGACTCGGCCAGAACCTGGACGTGAAGCGGGGATCCCTGTCAGACACTATCGACACCGGGACCCCGTGGAGGCGCACTATCTCCTGGATATACAGACTGCTCAACTTGTCGACCGGGTCTGTCATCCTCATAGCCAGAAAATGGGCCGACTTGGTCAACCGGTCGACTACCACCCACACGGCGTCGTTTCCCTTGGGCGATCTCGGTAGTCCACACACGAAATCCATTGTAATGTGCTCCCACTTCCACTGAGCAATCGGTAGTGGCTGTAACAATCCCGCGGGACGCTGATGCTCTGCCTTCACCTGCTGACAGACAAGGCATCTCGACACAAACTCTGCGACTGCTCTCCTCATGCCGCGCCACCAGTAGTGCCTCCTGAGGTCACGGTACATCTTGGTGCCCCCCGGATGCACTGCGAGACGCGAATGGTGTGCCTCTCGTAACACGGCATCTCTATAGTTAACTGGTACGAACAGCCCCCCGCGGTACCGTAGTCCCCAATCAGTACTGTCCTGCCAGCCCACCACCTCGTCACCCCTGACGACTCTCTCGCGGATCTCTGATGCTTCGACGTCCTCCCTCTGCGCCTCCAACACTTGGGCAAGCAGTGAGGGCTGAGCCACTAGGGAGCACATGGCAACACCGCCAGTAACCTCCTCTAGCTCAAGCCCGAATGTGCTCAGCTCCCCCATCATGTCCCACTCTCGGACAGATATGCTGGCGAGGCTCGGAGCCGACTTCCTACTCAAGGCGTCGGCGACAACGTTCGCCTTGCCTGGGTGGTAGTGTAGCTCGAAGTCGTACTCCTCGAGTAGTTCCATCCACCGTCGCTGACGCATGTTCAGGTCTCGCTGGGAAAATATGTACTTGAGGCTCTTGTGATCCGAGAACACCTGAAACCCCTCGCCGTACAGGTAATATCGCCAGCTCTTTAGCGCAAACACGACTGCTGCTAGCTCCAAGTCGTGGGTAGGATAGTTGCGCGCGTGTATCTTCAACTGCCTGGAGCCATAAGCCACAACTCTGCCCGACTGCATCAGCACGCAACCCAGTCCCTCTCCGGATGCATCGCAGTAAACATCATAGCCAATCCCTCGCTCGGGCACCACTAACACTGGAGCTGTAGTCAGTCGAGTCTTCAATTCCGCGAACGCACGCTCACAGTCATCTGTCCACACGAACCCAACACCCTTGCGCGTTAACAGAGTCATCGGTGCGGCTAGTCGTGCAAAATCCTGGACAAATCGCCTATAGTAGCCTGCCAATCCCAGAAAGCTACGGATCTCGAAAACACTCGTGGGCCGTGCCCACTTCGAGACCGCGTCGATCTTCGACGGATCGACCAGGATACCGTCACGGGATACGATGTGGCCGAGGAATCTCACCTCAGAGAGCCAGAACTCGCACTTCTCCCGGTTGGCATATAGCTGGTGCTCGCGCAGTAGGGTCAGAACAACCCTCAGATGTGCCTCATGCGCCGCCTCGTTCTGCGAATATATTAGGATATCGTCCACGAACACCACCACAAACTGATCCAGGTACGGCCGGAAGATGCTGTTCATCAGGTCCATGAACGCTGCTGGCGCGTTCGTCAGTCCGAATGGCATCACCAGGAACTCGTAATGCCCATAGCGTGTCCGGAATGCAGTCTTTGCGACGTCCCCCTCACGGACTCGCAACTGATAATAACCGGATCGCAGATCGATCTTCGAGAAGTGAGTCGCCCCTCTCAACTGGTCAAACAAGTCATCGATCCTCGGCATCGGGTACCGGTTCTTCACCGTAACCCGGTTCAGCTTCCGGTAATCTATACACATCCGTAGCTCTCCACTCTTCTTCTTCACGAAGAGTGCTGGTGCTCCCCACGGCGATGCACTCGGACGGATAAACCCCTTCTGCTGAAGCTCCTCCAGTTGACGCTTCAGCTCAGTCAACTCTGCCGGCGCAAACCTGTAAGGCGCCATCGATATCGCCGCCGTTCCCGGCACTAGGTCAATCCCGAACTCCACCTCACGAATCGGTGGCAGCCCGCTCAACTCCTCAGGAAAGACCTCGGGGAACTCGCATACCACTCTCGGTAACTCTCGGCTCTGCACAGCCGGTACTTCCTCCTCTGCAGACAACGCCGACAGGAGGACCCCACTCTTACTCCCCAGCACGCACGTCACCTTCGTACCGCCCACTGTCACTGTCACTCGTCGTCTGTAGCAATCGATGTTGGCTCGGTACCTCGACAACCAATCCATACCCAAAATCACATCAAAGGTAGTCATCCCCAACACGAGAAGGTCACCAGGGCAAGGACAGTCTGCGACTCTAATCTCGCAGGCACGACATACTCTAGTCAACGATACACCACCCCCAACTGGGGTGTCCAGGCATAGGGGTGGACTCAACGGCTCTAAGCTCAACCCCAACCTCTCAGCACAACCCGACGAAATAAAAGAGTGCGATGCCCCGGTATCAAACAAGAACAAAGCCCATAAATGATACAACAAACACGTACCCTGGATGGTCTCACGGTACGTGCTAGGTCCTGGGGCTCTGGAGTCGGTGACTGCATATACTCTCCCCTGCGAGGCCTGCTGCCTCTGACCCTGCGCACTGGCTGCTGGATACCCGTGACTCTGCTGCTGTCTCGGAATTGGTGCGCTCGTAGACGGCCGTGATGATCTCGGCTGCTGACCCTGTCGAGGGCGACCTCTGGGCGACTGTACTGTCCGCGACTGCTGCGGTCGCTGCACTGATGTCTCCCCCAACTGCTCTCGGCACCATGCCATAGTGTGACCGGCCCGGCCGCATCGGTAACAGCTGATCTCGTCAGCCCTCGACCCCGAGCCCTGGCCTGTCCGGCTAGTAGCTGGTACTGCCGCGGTTCCTCCCCTCGTCGGACAGTCTCGCTGTAAGTGGTCTGGTTGCCCGCAGTGATAGCATGACGGCCTCCTCTCTGAGGCGACTGGCCCCACTGATGCCACTGACCCCTGCTGTCTCGATCCACTCTGATGAGGCGGTGGTCGGAAGGATCCCGCGGTCCTCTGCCTCCGCGAGTCTCGTGAGTCTGACGGCCCTGCCCAACTGATCGGCCGAGGTCGGACCTCACGGCTCCTGACTGCATCCCTGGCGCCCTGCTCTACTGTAGCTGCGGTGTCCACGAGGTCGGTATACTTCCGTATCCTCAAGGCGAGAACCTGGTTCCGGATGCCCAGCCTCAGTCCGTCCTGGAACCGCAGGCAACGGTTCGCCTCGCTCGTCACCATCTCAGGCGCGAATCTGGCCAAGGCTGTGAACCTGGCTTCGTACTCTCCTACCGTCATCCCCCCTTGCTCCAGGTCTAAGAACTGCCGATGTCGCTCCAGCCGAGCCGACTCGGGGAAGTACTGTGCCATGAATACCTCCTGGAATACGCTGTAGTCGTATCCGACCGTGTCCTTCACCCGCCCCCACCAGTGGTAGGCGCTGTCTCTCAACTGATGGGCCGCGAAGGACACTCTCCGACGGCCATCCTCGACACCCGATGTGTCCAAGTCTCGTGTGACCTGCTCTATCCATCGCTCAGCCAGGTCGGGATTCGGCTCCCCGACAAAAACAGGTATCCCGAGCTTCAGGAAATCTAGTAGCGCTCGGGAGGTAAGATCCTCTGTCTGAGCGGCCCTCACCGGGACTGCGGCTGCCTCTGGTGCTGGCGAAGCCGACTCTCGGCTGGCGATGATCGCCACCAAACTCTGAACGGTCCTGGTAAGCTCATCCAGGGCAGTCATCACTGGAGGGTCCGCGACTGGCGGAACACTGGGGGTGCCTGCAGACGGCCCCGCATCACTCCTCCTGTCTTCTCCGACAGGAGTACCCTGTGCCTCCGCATAGTCGGCGGGCTCGACGGTCGGCACCCTCCCTGGTGCCCCTGCTGACCGTCCCCGCCGGCCTCGCGTGGGTGCCTGGCCCCGCGTTCCTGATGGTCGTCCCCGCTTACCGCGAGCCATAAACAGTATCCTCTGCACGGATACACGCAAACGTTCAGTTTGCGAACTTAAATAAAAACGACAGTACAAACGCACTAACGTCCACCCTCTTAAGCTTACACTAACGTGCTTAACACTAAAGCGCTACACCGCTCAAGCTAAACGTACTTTATATACTAGCATTAGTAAACGAGACCACAACGAGACCGCACCGACGTGCACCAAACAAGCGACGGCAAACCAACCCACACAACACGACGACCCCCGTTCACCGGGCCAATCAAAAATCAAACATATGCCCATAGGGCCAATCAAGTTCAAGACATGCCAACAGGGCCAATAATTTTAAAACCTTCACCCTTTCATTTTAAAACTTCGTTCCTTGACATCACGTAGTTACAACCCGGTTCAGGCGTCCCCGAACCACGTTGTACCGACTTGACATCAACACCGTCACGTTCGACTACAGGAGCGCTCCTGAGTCGACCCGCGACAGTAAAAAAACAGTTCACGCAATCACACACAATCAGTATGCCAGCAACAAAATACTGTAACATACGCACAAACAAAAAGAAGACTCAAGACATGACGGGTCTACACTGACTCGACTCTCCCCCCTAAGTGACGGACAGTCCGAGGTTTGAAACCTCGAGCTCTGATACCAAGCTGTCACGCCCCAAATTTCAGCGAACCGAACTCGGGACGCGAACATTTAAAACATGAACACTTGAAACCTGTTTTCAATAAAAGTTTTGACATTTCCATTTACTTCTCAAAATAATAGCATTTACAATACAAAAACGTCCCAACAAGTGGACAAGGTACAACATCCGTCACTAGACTCAACAAAAGTAAAGACCAGACTCCGCTCCAAGCTCCATGAACTTCAAGAGCTCACCTAGTCCGTCCGGTGATCAGTACCTGTAGGAAAAGCAGCTAGGGGTGAGCGTTCGCTCACCTCCACGGATAACAGACTGACTATGGCATAATTAGCAGAAGAAGCCAGTAACACTAAAACCAAACCCGACACCGGGACTACAGTCCCCAACTCAGATACCCAACTGACCCACAACCCGTCACCTTCCTCAACAGGCTCGACACTCGATAAAAACAGTGTAGACCCGACACAACTATCGACGACCTCCTCAAGGACTCGAACGAAACGACGCAACACCAAACAAGATCACAAAGGATCGCACACCAGCTGCTCAGTAACCAATCTCAATCAGGTCAGGGTTCGACCTATCGCAATTCCTCGACACGAAGTCGGATCAGGCTGTCGACCTTTCAAACTCGCAATTCCTCGACACTAAGTCGGATCAGGCTGTCGACCTTTAAAACTCGCAATTCCTCGACACTAAGTCGGATCAGGCTGTCGACCTTTAAAACTCGCAATTCATCGACACTAAGTCGGATCAGGCTGTCGACCTTTAGAACTCGCAATTCATCGACACTAAGTCGGATCAGGCTGTCGACCTTTAGAACTCACCACCCCAGGTAACCACAATCACAATCACAGGCAAGTTCAATCACACAGGCACTCAAGGCCACTCAAGACACCTCAACAGTCAAGACTCGGGTTCAACAACCCCACGGGCACTCGCTGCCACTCAAGACACCAAATTAAATACACGGCTCTCATGGCCACCCCGACTCAACAATTAAATACGGGCTCTCAAGGCCACCCAAACTCAACAATTAAATACGGGCTCTCAAGGCCACCCAAACTCAACAATTAAATAAAGCGCACGACAACCTCCGGCATCCTCGATGCCTCCAACAGTCCTAAAATCGCTAGTTTCACAAACAACCTCCGGGCATGGTCATATGCCTCCAGTAATTCAATTATCGCTAAGTTCTCTGTTCCTACGACACTACTAAGTGTCACATGCCTTTCTCTTAAACGCTACAATCCCGCATCATGCTTTTCTAATAATTAAATAAATCTACTCAACCCACGACACCCCGGTGTCACATGCAATTCTACTATTAACTTTCCCTAATCAGGGCCGAGATCCGGCTACTTTTCCCTACCTCGTATATAGATCCAAAAGCGCTCCAACAAAACCCGAAGTGGACCTAGTCACTCGCCGAGCTTTCCCTTGCCTCGGTCCGTAGCACGATCTAAAAGAACACAAATTCAAAGTACTTTTAAACTAGTACGAATAAACCGAAAATTAATAAACTTAACGCCCAAACGTAACCCCGACAAAGCCGATCACTCCCAAACTTCCCAATTATTCGATATTGCCGAAAAAGGACCCGTAAGGGCCAGATTCGCCCGACATGGCGAATCTGCCCGGTTTTGGTTAATTGCCTTCCGGGGCTCCAAAAGTCCCCGTTTTCGTTTTTACGGTCTTAGAATATTTCAAGGAACCCAACGCACTTGACGGAATTGAATTCCGACTTCTAAGTCAATTAATTAACGTTTAAAGTTTCCCAAAACCCGTTAATTACAACTTCTCCAAATTAATTCCAAATTTCGATTCGATTAGGAAAAAGTGGTCCGGGGGATGTTTTAAACCACCCGAACATTAAAACCCGAGCAACCGAGCACGTGGGCCCCACCCAAGAGGCTTGGCCGAGACCCTAGGGTTTGAGGGAGGGGCTCGGCCACCAAGTGGTGGCTGCTGCCACCTCCGGCCAGCCACCACGTGGCCGGCCGGCCACCACCCACGGTGGCCGGAGCTCCTCCCGAGCCTCCGGTCACCGGAAAACGTGAAATTTCTCTCCCAAACACCTCTAAAACGTCTCCAACACCTCCCTAATCTCTACACAACCCTAAACCAAATTTTATAACCAAACCCTAGCTCTTGAAAATAATCGAAACGAGAATCGGTTCGGGTATTACCGTAGAGGAGAATGAGGGGAACGGGATTGCTCTTTGCTTTGACTCGATCCAAGGGCTCGATCACCAACCCTAGCTCAACCTTCCTTCTTCTCTCTTCTTCTCCTTCTCCTTCTCTCTCTAAAACCTCTCTTCCTCTTTCTAATTTTTAAAACAAATAACAACTAACTCCAACTCCTTTCCCTTTTACCCTATACTCGGCCAACTCACCACATCCACCCATTTTCCCTCCAAAAATTACACCACCATCTACTTGACAAGTGTCAAGGTGGGTCCCATACCTTTTGGAAAATATCTAGTTGATATTTTCCAATCAGATTCGCGAAAAACGGACGTTTCGGGCCCCGAACGGGCACTTTTCCCAAAAATATTTTAAACTGGACGGGCTTCAAGGAAACGGCCCAACTAAGACCGCTACGACGACGGCTAAGCTTTTCGGGTCCAAAACGGTCCTCGAATGGACCAAAACGTCGCTCGGGTGACTTTTCCAGCGAAAAATCAATCTTTCCCAAAATGACCAGGAAGTTGCCCTGAGTCCCCCGTAACTCATTTTAGTCGATAACGGGGTCAACTTAAGTCCGGCATGACCCTCGGGGTCAATTTAAGTTAAGTTAAGTGTCTGTCTTAAAATTTTTAAATTTTCCTGTTTTTCGCAGGTTTGACTGACGTTGACCAGAAGTGGTTATTACACTTAGTAGTGTCGTAGGAGCAGAGAACTTAGCGTTAATTGTTTTACTGGAGGCATATGACCATGCCCGGAGGTTGTTTGTGAACTTATCGATATTAGGAGTACTGGAGGCATATGACCATGCCCGGAGGTTGTTTGTGAAACTAGTGATCTTAGGACTGTTGGAGGCATCGATTATGCCGGAGGTTGTTGTGCGTTATTTATTGTTGAGTTTGGGTGGCCTTGAGTGCCCGTGTCTTATTGTCGGTGTTTTGGGTGGCCGTGAGTGCCGTGGGGTTGTTGAACCCGAGTCTTGACCGTTGGTGTGTCTTGAGTGGTAGTGAGTGTCCGTGGGGTTGTTGAACCTGAGTCTTGACCGTTGGTGTGTCTTGAGTGGCAGTGAGTGCCCGTGGGGTTGTTGAACCCGAGTCTTGGCTGTTGAGGTGTCTTGAGTGGCCTTGAGTGCCTGTGTGTTTGAATTTGCTTGTAATTGTGATTGTGATTGTGATTGCGGATCCCGGTAGGTTGCAAGCACTCTTTGGCTGGCCTGACCAAATTTGAGTATCAACGGGTTGCAAGCACTCTTTGGCTGGCCTGACATGGTTTGAGTAACACAGGTTGCAAGCACTCTTTGGCTGGCCTGGTCCGAGTTTGAGTATCACAGGTTGCAAGCACTCTTTGGCTGGCCTGGTCCGAGTTTGAGTATCACAGGTTGTAAGCACTCTTTGGCTAGCCTGATCCGTGTTCGTGTGAGTGGGAGAGGTTACTGAGCAGCTGTTTGCGATCCTTTGTGATCTTGTTTGGTGTGCGATCCTTTGTGATCTTGTTCGGTATTGCGTAATTCCTTTGAGTCCTTGGAAGAGGTCGTGATCGTTGTGTCGTGTCTTTGGAGGAGGTCGTCGATCGTTGTGTCGGGTCTACTTACGTGTTGAGTGTTGAGTCGTTCGAGGAAGGTCACCATGGGTGTTGTCATTCAGAGTATTTGGGTTGGGGACAGTGATCCCCCGGGGGTTGAGCTTGTTGTTGGTGTTGCCGGCATTGTCTGCTAATTATGCCGTAGTCAGTCTGTTATCCGTGGTGGTGAGCGAACGCTCACCCCTAGCTGCTTTTCCTACAGGTACTGTTCGTGGGACGGACTAGGTGAGCTCTCGAAGCTTGTGGAGCTAGGAGCGGAGTCCGGGTTTTTACTCTTGGTCTAGCGACGGATACCTCGCCTTTTTGTCCGCTTGTGGGACGTTTTATTTGAATTGTATTTATCCTTTTGTGGAACTAAACTGGTGTTGTAAAGTGTTTTAATGAATTTGGTTTCAAAGTGTTTTCTTATTTTAAACGTTCGCGTCTCGAGTTCGGTTTACTGAAATTGGGGCGTGACACTCCAGATCAAACCTATGCTACTATTACAAAGTTCAAACCCTATCTTAAGGCTCCCCCTGAATCCGAGCTCCTCACTCGATCCCACTCTTCAAGCCCTTTAGTCTTGGATAGCTTCGAGCCCCTTAAGTATCGATTTGTTCTATTTCTTCAAAGGCTGTTCTTCCTAGATCAGCAGTCACGGCTCACAACCCAAAATCCACTCAATTACTCATTCATTTATGAATAGAGTTTGAGTATAGATTCGTCCTTCTTTGTTCAGTTCATCCAATCCCCAAACACGCTAGTAAAACACGCTTAGGAGCCATGAAATCATAAACAAAGAACAACGACAAAGAGATGGCTTCGACAGATGTCGTTGGTGATGTCGGCAACCAACTATGATCGCTAGAATAATTACAATGATGTTCTGTAATCGCGATCAGTAGCTAATGTCAATCCCCTTTGCTTTTTATAGTTGCTCCATCTATTGTGGTCGTGGCTCCTTAGAGTTTCTCAAGCCTTAGAGTCACTATCTACCATAATCTCCAACTTTCCATAACCTGGAATAATTCCTAAAACAAACATATATCTTTAGATAGAAGTTTATTCAAGTTAGGAAACAATCTCTAAACGAATCTGATGCTTGAAATAGAAGTATCTTTAAGATAGGAAATATAAAATACTTATCTTTAAATTATGCCGCATGCGCGCTCCAGATGTCAGTGACATTTGGTATGACATCTCGACCAGACAGCGATCAAGTAGAGCTCTAAATATCTTCACAAGTTATATAGCTCACATATCTTGTAAACATGCCTCCTTAGGTTTCCTTAATTCTTGTAGTCGTGATCTTGTTGAATCTCTTTGTTTCCTTGCGCTAGTATCTTTCTTAAATAGATCAGATATTAAATCGCGGAAACATTTTCAAAGTAGGAAACAAATCTTCAAGCTATATCTCCAAGTTTTCTTGTGATATAATACTTATATATCTATTAGATAAGTATCTTTAATTTTTGGAAACATATCTTATTTCCTAAAACGAATACAATATATATTCATTAATTTATATTCATGGGTTGATTACCTTTTGTACCTCTTTTTTATTGGTAACATACCTTTAGTACCCTTACGTTTAGTAACATTAAAAAATAGTCCATCCGTTTTGGTAACACACATTTAGTACCTTTATGAATTGGTTTCAGATCATCTAATATCCTTATGTATTGATAACAGAACATTTAATAGCCCTTATGAATTGGTCACAGCATAGCATTACCAATACATCAGGGTACTAAAGAGGTGTTACCAATGCATAAGGGTACTAAAGGTAATTAACCCTATATTCGTTTAGGAAGCAAATCTGCAATACCAAATACGCAGATGTCGATTAACATCTCTTATATTCTTTGTTGCTAGGCATGCACGTGTTGTCTGATGACATCTCGACTAACATGTTGATTGACACAAACATTGTCAACCTATATGTAACAACACAATCCATGAAAGCTTTGTTATGGCGACAAGGAGAAGTAGTAAGTTCACTGTAGATAAAAAGGGGGTTTTGTTGGGTTTGAAGATACATAGATAGATTTGAGAATGAAGAGATAGACCATGGCTTTTATTAAGTTTACTTTATTTTTATAATTTATATTTATTTGTTTTTAAAATATTTAATTTTTTTCATTTTTTAAATTAATTTATAATTAATTTTTTAATTTTGGGTATTTAAGAGAATTCAATGGGTTTAAAGAGAGTAAAATGGTAATTTCAAATAAGGAAGGAAACAATCGGCATTATACTTTCCACTTAACAGTCAAAGAGGTCAAATGACTAACAGAATGAAATATTATGTTAGTTTTTACAAACGGAAATTTGTGACCCAAAGTTTAAGTATCGTAAATATGATTTTTAAACGTTGGGTAGCACAACGTGTGTGACCAATATTTTATGGTAAGTTACTGTCTTTTACCCTAAAATTAATTATAAAATATGAACTTTGTAGCTTTCTTAATTTAAAATTTCCATTTTTATTTTTTTCCTCCTTTTTATGTAATTTTTTTTATTAAAGTTTAAATTATGATAAATTGATACAAAAATAAGATACAATATATATAAAATCATAAACCGACAAAAATTTAAAATATAGAATAACAAAGTGTAATTTATCTTAATTTTGTACATAGATATTAGGGTTAAATATCGAAACTTACTCTTAAGTATTGGTCACTAACACTACAGTACCCACGTTTTCAAAATGAACACTATACTAACTTAAGTATTAGTCACGCGATTTTGTTAGTAAAAATGGATGGAATTTTTCATTATGTCATATGACCTCAAGTGTCATATAATGGATGGTAAAATGACGTTTTTTTTCCTTAAATAATTTACCTCTATACATTTTATAAGGAACAATAACGAGGGTACAATGGTAATGTTCCCTATAAAATGTCGACGAAAGCAGTTTGTCGTAGGTGTTGCAACGACTTAATCGGTTAGTATTCGTCACATGACTAAGCTAAAGTAGCTCGTTGCATGCGCCTCGTTGTTGGATCCAGCGATGATCTCAATCAGTCAGACCTTTCCACTTTGACCCGTCAACACCCTAACGACTAGTCACTCCTATCGCGCGGCACCACGTGTCCCTCCAATAAATATCCAAACCTATCATTTTTTTCCTATATATATTCAGACTTTTACCCATGTGTTATTCACACATCTCCTTCTACTTCCATCCATGTCTCCATTTTTCGTCCAACTAGAAAAGTTCCATGGCCAACAACGCCTTCCAAGCCATACTTGATGATATGAAATTCATCGAGTTGAGAAGGAAAGTGAGTTAAACTTCCAAATTCAGTCCATAGGCTTCCTCATCCAACCATCCCAATCGACGCAACCTTTCATGTTGTCACAATTGGCGTCGTCCAAACCCTCAAGGAAATGCGTCAAAAATGCAACCAAACCAACAACTCTGAATATCAAATGGCCCGTTGTCTAGGAGGAACTCCTAAATAGGCATGGGTCAACTACTATGTGGATAGTATCATGGGAAGGGGAAAGGACCGAAGCTTATTAGACTCAAGTCGCAACACGTTTCGAAGTCTAGGGCTTCTAACCGAGCATGTTCTGTAGTGGAACTATACAAGGAACTCGAGCATCAACCAAACAAACATATCTAGAAATTCTAAGGTTTTTGGGCGCAAAGTGGGAGGTTAGACGACCAAGTAATGGATGAATGAGAAATCAATTACAAACAAGGCGAGCGTCACGAGAGTTTTACTGGAAACATGTTTGGAGGATTTTGAAAGATGTACACAATTGACATATCACCAGATTCCCTCATAAAACGAAGTAAGTAAGAGCATCCACAGCCCATGTATGCTAGACTAGTGGTAGTGTAATGGTAGACTAATGCTAGGGCTGTGAGGGGGACTGTTGGGCCAACGATCCGGGCCCGCTACAGCCTCAATAGTTGCTAACGCTAATTGAATTTTATATTACTTTCTCTTTGCAATTCTGTCAAATTTAATGTTATTTAATTCTTAATGAAAGAGATAATTGCTACGTGTATTAATGTTTTTCTCCTTCCCAAAATTTAGAATTTATTATGGAATGGTTTAGTTGGACATTAATTTTTTTGTCTTTTTTAAAATTTCGAAATTAAATATAGTTAGTATGTTTTTAATTTTTGTAATATTAATTAAGTTTTTTTTTGAAACAGGAAACAAGTAGCATTACGATATCATTGTGTTTACAATGTAGGACCTAACAGTCCCGGACACCAGTTTTCGTCCCGATCGACCGTGGCCCATCGGGCGCACATGGTTCCATACAGATAGTCTGCTTTGTTTCGAAGATCCGAACTCAAGATTTCCTCGATCTACTGTTTCAAAAAATGCATAACTAACGGAATAACAGCTACCTAGCCAAAGTCTTATTTGTCCTAAAACAATCAACCTGAAAATAGAGAAGGCGTTTGTTGCGGATTCCTCGAGACTTCCCGGCTGTAGACGTCCCGGGTCTGTAGGTATAGGTCCCTGACGGTCCTTCCCACCCCCGCTCTGGAGGATCATTCATCCCCCGGGGGGTTGTAGTCCCCCGGGCTAACATCCCGTTCCTGTATTTGGGCAGTAGAGGTTGGCATCATCTTGGACTCCGGCTTGTGGCCCGTCTTGATCACCCTGGGCCTTGGTCCAACGGCTGTGGTGAATCGCAGGATCCCCCGTCGAGCCAATGTGCAGTTCATCAGGTCACCCAATCGCGGATCGGGCCTCTTCCACTTGGCCCCGATCTTTAAGTGAGATTTAGGGCTTGGGATATCCTTGTCTTGGCGCTTAGCTATCGTCGGGGATGGGACCAGCACCTTAACGGTAGTACTCCGAGCCTCCTGGTGAGCACGGCTCCTGCTGGGCGCGAATCTCCTTGGGTTTGCTAATCCCGTGTAGTAGGGAGCCCTACCCGGATGTCGGCCAATCCCCGAGTGGTCATATCCCGGTTGGTAAGCCGAGGACCAGGAGAAATTGTGCACCGGATCCCACTGGTAGGCCAGAGTCGCGGTGCGCTCCGGTGGGGGAATGGGAGCCAGGCCCTGAAACAGTGGCTCCTGACGCCGGAGATCCTGATCCCAGTCCGGTAGAGGGCGTTGATTGTCGGGGTTGGCTGCAAAAGGCCGGGTGAACTCCGGTGTGGATCGATGCCAGGGAGACTGGTGCAACCACGTCGGATCGTGGTGCACATCGTGCATGGACCACCCTCGATTATGCAGGACCAAGATGGGATTGGCACGGTCGAGCATGGAGGGCGCGGGTGATCGGTCTCAGGGAGACGAACATGAGGGAGATGGGTCGCCGACCATGGTGTCCGGGCGGGGTACCCATCGCGTTGGCAGCGGGAGAACGGCAAAACCAAGGTGTGAGGAGGAGGAGGAGGTCAATGACGTGATGGGCACTGTAATAGAAGGAGAAGGGATGATGGACAGATGGAGACGGGGCGGTAGACGGCAGTGAACGGACGGCGGCGGCGGCGGGTGAAACCCTAGATACGGTTTAGAGATGAACCTCATAGAGGTTTTGTGGAGAACTTAAGTTAATACTAGTCTAATTTTCCAGTTATGTATTTATTTTACCTGATATTTAATCAATCCGATTTTTTTTCAAGATTAAAAATCTAATCTTTTTTAATTTGAGAATTATAAAACCTGATTTTCTTTTAAATAAAAACTAGTCAAATTCTTAAGTTACGCATTTTTTTTGCTTTACAAATTTTTTATCTTAACAAAGTTTGTTTTTTTTTTTTTCCTAAAATAAGATTTCGGTAATAAGTCTAATTTTTTTTCCTAAAATAAAATTTTCTATAATAAGTCAGATTTTATTTTCCCTTCTAAAAAAAATTCGAAAGTAAATAATGCTGATAATTAGATTGGACATTAAATTTTTGTTAGTAAATCTGATTTTAAAAAAATTAATCATATTTTTAGTTTTAAAATATATATTTTAAACCATATTAGTTCTATTTCCATACTTTTTAATCCATTGAATTTTTATTATATACCTAGAGTTTTTTTAGGAAAAATTATAACAAAAAATAAAAACAATAAAATAATAATGAAGGAATCTTACTAAGATAATAGGAGAGATTATGCCAGCGTGGCATTGTTCCCCTCACAGTATTCCTTCATACTGCTCCCTCAGCCATTCTCTCCACTCACCCTCTTCGTCTTCTCTCCATTAACACCATGCTCTCTTTTTCTCTTCTATGGAGCCGTTTCGATTTTCATAGCCATTCATTCTTAATTAATTACCCAATATAACGACGACTCCTCCTCACCTTCCAAAGCTCATTCGACGGTAATGGAAACACCAGCGATGATGAGGCAGCGAAGGTAATCAATTGTGGAGAAGTTTCGGACGACCTTTGTGAAAGGAGGGTTCCGATCAATCACCTGTAAAACCTGCATTTTCCGACGATTTTGATAGGGCTCGGAGAAGATTCGCGATTGATGGGCTCGGGATTTGCGCTCCGTTGGTGAGTCTCTTCTCCACCACCGTTACTGGCCATGGCAGCTCCACTGAACTCGCTATTCTAGGTATTCTCTCCTATTTATAATACTAAGTTTAATGTTGTGTTTTTTTGTGAGAAAAAAGTCACCAACAATTTGGAAAGAATAATCAGATCAAACCGAATCCATCCAAGTTTTTTCTTTCTTGTACTATAGTTTCTGATTTGGGGCTTTTTAGGGGCCGAAACGCGCCTGAGGTTGGTAAAGCATAGCATCCTTGTCCTTTTCAGATCACACGATTGGAATTTTTTTTGTAACCGAATTTATGAGCTTTTATTCGATTTTGGTTCATTTCTGCTTCTGCAATTGGAAATTGAGAAAGTTGGTGATAGATTCAGTGTAGTTCATTTGATTTTGCATGCTAATTTCAGTTTGACATAGCTTTCGGGTTGGTAATGAATGATGTGCAATGGCTTTGTTGGTTTGAGATTACAATACAGCCTTGACAGTGTTGAAGCATCCTACATTTTCTTAGTTCATTTTTTGGCTAGATATGCAACATTCTTCCTTACCTTAAGTGGGTACTTCCATGTTGAACGCCCTAAGCAAATCAGTGTTAAGCGAGAGCATCATCCCGCAAATCGAGTTGACTCAAATAGCGGTACATTGCTTTTCTCGACACTACCAGAGGTATTCTTTTTTACTCAATTATTTGTTTTCCCATTTTTATCTCTATGATTGATTTTATTTGATTCGTGCTCTTTTTGGTTGTTGTAGAGGAAAGAGATTATTTAGTGAGGGTGGGCTATGATATGTTCAATTTCATCTTCAATGAAGGCGAAAATTTGCACAAGAATGGTAAACCATAATATATTTTGATATATTTGTATATATTTAGGGTAATGTGTACAATCATTTCTACTCCCCCAAATGTTTGGGTAGTTTTAAAATAAGCAATGATAGGTACAGGAGTATATATAATTGTTTGGGTGTATATTGATAATAGTAGATACATATAGGTCTGTGTGCGAGTAATTGCATGCATGTATTACATCTCTTTTAGTGTGTCTGTGGGAATAGGAACATTTGAGAATCAAGATATTTAGAAGCTATTAGAACAACTTTTGGTGAATTTCATGGGGGTGCATCTTTTGAGTTCATACCCTAACACATCAAATCTTCTGTATGCGTTTGTGACATTTTGATAATTTGTTAAATATGCATCGATTTTGTGGCTAATCCTCATATCTCCTATATGAGCAGTATTTGTTTCGGTAGTTTCATGGTGTGATTGTAGATGTATTTTTGTAATTTTTTGTGTATACGTCAAAAGTTTCAATTTCAAATGCATTTGACATAGTTGAGAGTGAGGAAGAGGAACATGACGTTTCAACAACTTATATGAGGTGTTGATGGTGTGTGTCCTTATCTCTAGATCACATTACTGGGTTGTTGTACTTTGTTGTGATAGATACTTCTGTCATGTATGTATTCAACATCCTGACAAGAATATGTACTGCCAAGTTATCTATACTACAGTTTGTTGGTTGTGCATTTTATAGGGTTTGCCCTCAAGTTCGTTATCTATACTACAGTTTGTTGGTTGTGCATTTTATAGGGTTTGCCCTCAAGTTCCTTCATGCTGACGCGGATGCAATAGGTCATATGGTATTAAAGGTTTGTTCCTAAGACATGATTCTTTTCTGCTCATACTGATGCTTAATTGAATTTGCATGTTCAACCAGTATGTGTCTCCCATACAACAGCAATCAAATTTGACTCGACCTCAGGTGGGAGTGGCATAGAATATTGAATCGTAATCATTTGATGAATAAGGTGGGTAGTTTATATTTGAATGCAATCAAATATTTTTCGAAAATATACATAGTGGTGATCTATACAAAGATACATAAACCAAATTAGCATGTAACTTGGTGTTTAGTATATGAGATTAATGAAGGATCTTGATTGGTTCTGGGGTTTGATGTTCTGTGTTTGGTTTGCTTGCTGATAAATTTTTGGCATTTCTTTGCTTTGTTGATAAAATTGGCCATTTATTTTTGCAATTTGTTAATGGATTTAGTTTAACTTGCTCTCTTAGGTCTCATTTTAAGTTGATTTGATGTTTTATTTTGGGGTATGTTGAATTGGTGACCCATTTGGATTATTTTGGTCTAGAACCTTCTTCTTGAAGTTAAATTTGCAATCTATTAATAAGTTAAAAGTGATTTTCTTTGTATCTAATTTTGTTCATGATTTTAAAAGGATTAGTTACTGCCAGCGTGGCACTGCTCATCGAGTCATATATTAATTTATTTTTTATGTTTGAGCTATATAAATCAGTGGACATTAAATGTTGATACAATTAAACTGATCCCTTTTTTTGCATCATGATATTCGGTTGCGGATGTGTGAAAAAGGCAAGTGCGGAGAGGTGGAAGAAGTCGAGTTGTTGCATAGATATTCGTAGGACCATTTCGGTCCTGTTTGATTTTATGTCTGTCTTCTGGTTTAGGTGCTGCCGAGGCAATTGTTTCCATCGAGCTTTTTAATCTCTTATGTTTTTCTCGATTATGATCTGAAAATTTTGAGTGTTTGATCTGAGGCTTGTGTATTCAAACTGGCATAGGTGCAACTATGATCTGAAAATAGAACCCTCAAAATTGAACTGGCCTTCTCCATATTTCTAATTCAATACAATTTGGTAGAAATTGCTTTGAGATGCCAGGTTGACCGCATTAAAGCGAACATTGAATAATGTAGAAAAACACTTCAAAAACACCCAAAATTTTCAGATCATAATTGAGAAAAACATAAGAGATTAAAAAGCTCGACAAGTAAAAATGTGTATTCGGTTAACATGTGGTTGATTTGTTAATATTATGTTAGTTGGTAAATTTTACTGAATAACAATTCCATGAGAAATTCAGTGAACAAGCTTTGAAGTCTAGGCTTATTAATATTGTACTGATTACGCGGGAAATAAATGTTTTATGTGTTTGTGTTTGGATTTTGTATGCATGTGGCTTTTTTTTTGTTGGATTCACTTTTTCTACTTAATTTGGTTCTCTAGAAAGCAAGGTTCCGAATTTGGTGCTAGCAACAATGGTTGAGGAGTCTAACATCATTAATATGTGTATTCAGTTCAGGTTCAGTAATGCTTTAATTAGTGAAAAACGTTGTGTATAGGTACAATTATTTATGTAGTCTTTAAGCTTGGAAACTTCAGTGGCCGCTTTGATCGAGTCCTAGGATATATGACTTTCTATATAAGATATTAGGACTTTCTCATCTCGTGGTACCTTCTCGATTATGATATTTTCGCTGATATTGTTTGAATGTGATCTGATTTTGCAGGAACCATGCTAAATGATGGTGAATGTATCGGCTAACACTGATTTTGCAGGTACAAAAATTTCATATGTTTTGTGTATTTGGTTTCTAAGAACATGTAAGAAAATTAAGGAACTTTGAATTTGTGGAAAACTGAGAAACAATTATTTTATTGTCGTGTGTATGCTCATCATGTGTTTATGTTTCTAAATTTTTCAATTTTCCTTTTATAGATGTTTCATGTGGAACATGAAGGGCGTGTCTAGGGGAAAAAGGGTCTCTGTTGAGATTTATGAATGAAGATATTCATGGGGTTACTTCAACGATGGTGTATATAGATATGTTGTTCAGCTGGTTTGCTTGGCATGTGGAGGATCAAGACCTGCATAGCTTGAACTACGTGAACACGATCTGAAGCTTCAAGGTACGTTAGTGTATCAAATTTGTTGAAATCATGTTAATATTGGAATTTTTGTTACTAATCTGGAAAATTTAGTTGTGTATGAGAATGTAGGAATAGGAGAAAGCCACAAGTACGGAAGTTGAAAGTTGTGATTTTTTTTACAAATTCCTGAGAGATGCGAGAGTAAAAATTGATTTGATTTTCCTTCGCTTTCTCAACAACCATGGAGAACTTTGGATTTGATTTGTTTTAATGATCTCGATTTTAATTTTAATTTTAATTTCAACTGTGTTTTAGGAAATCGAAGCTTGAAGACGACAATGGAGGGAGGGAGTCCAGACCGTCGAAGGAACCGTGATCAGATCGGTTTATGCCGAGTTCCACGACCCCTTTAAGCTCCTCGAGTTCTTCTACCACAAGGTTCGTCGTCGATTGACATATGAATCGATTAATTGTTTATCGGTTTAATGTGATTGTTGTTTCATGCTCTTTGTTTGATTGAGCAATAGAATGATTTTACATCTCTGGAAATTCATATCTATTTTGAAAGATGGGTACATATGTTCTCCCGATTAAACAGTCATTTTGCACCCCTTGCTGCATATTAGTAGTTCTTTAGACAATTTTCTTTTTCAAATTCACACACATTGTTTGGCTATTTTGTTTTTGTTACTCATGTAAATTGAAAAAGGTACAACTTTAATGAAATAAAATGAAGAATCTGATGATGTTCAGTGGGCTCATACCAAGGCCTCGACGAGCAAGGTATATTCCAGTTCACTTGAGTGTGTCTTTTGTTTTGTATTTCATTCAAAGATAAAATGTAGACCTCAGATTGATTGTTGCTTATGTTTTTTTTTTTTTGCAATTCTCTGATCAAATAGTGTTTAATGTGTTTTGATTTGACAATAACGGTTGAGTTGTGCTTTTGGAGTTAATTGTGAGTATTGGTTGTGAGATCGTCGAATTTCTTTTGCATCCACACATGCCATCAAATGGATAATGATTCTTAAAATGTTCATAATTTTGCAAAAGGGTCAAATTTAGTGATAGTTTGAATGCTGGTCCATTGGGTTCTACTTAGGAATCAAATTTAATGTTACTTTAAATGCTGGTTTATTGGGTTGTACTTAGGAATCAAATTTAGTGTTTGTTTGAACACTGGTTTATTAGGTTCTACTTTTGAATTAACTATGAAGTATTACTTTCAATCTTTCACTTCTACTATGAACTTGAAGTGCCAAGTAAAATTATATTTATAGGTTCATGATTTCTCTTTCGAAGTATTTGTATTATAATTATACAGTTCATGTCGCTTTTAGTAGTTCCTCTGTTATGCTTATTATTGAGTGGCTATTGAGTAGTGTCTTAGCCTTGCTTTTGATGTCAAGTTGGTTGTGTAAACTTACAACAACAAGGGAACCTTTCAAAGTCGTGCATGGAACAAATGTATTTATCTGTTTGATTGGATTTCCAAGTACCGTTTATGAGGTATAATTTTATTTAGTTGATTTCAACATATAGCTGATCATTCTGAAAAACATATTGCAATGCCTACCAGACATTTGAAGACCTTGACTGCGGGTATTTTCATCCAAAACTCTGTATATTTGCCATGACCTTGGGATCAATGTTAGTGTTGCTTGGAGTACTAAACCAACAAAATGACCTTTTTAGGTCAGCAGAAGCATATATGTAGAGGCTAATTAGCTATATGTGTGTGTTGATGGTACCTTATTTATAAGATCTATTGTGCTTTTGTTTTCTCTTTTAAAATATTTGTTTCTGATTATTATAAGATTGTGAACATCCTTAGGCACCACAATAGAAGAAATATGTACGTGTTTGGTTATTTAGATTAGGATGGCTAATGAGACAAGGCAAGTGCTTGGCCTCAGTAGCTTTGTTGTACTCCTTTATTATGTATCATATTTTGAAACTGGTTTCGTGCCTCTATATTTTATTTCATTGAGAGGCTTTCTTTCATCCATTGTTTTGATTGTTTATAATTTATGTTGCAGTTTTTTTAGAAAACACAAGAAAGATAGAAACACAAGAGCTCGTAACCTTCTTCTTTCTCCTCCTATTTGGCTTAATTCTTCACTCCATGTTTTGATTTTCCTGAATTTATGATTCATGTTTTGTAGTAATTTGTTTGGGCCTCGCCTACACCTCCCATAGCTTTCCGCCTCCGCCCCAAACAATTACTACATGCCCATAACAGACCCACCCTCATCAACGCAGCCCATTAACACCCCAAACGCATTACCAATAACCCTAATAGGCTACACACACAACATCATCTGACCCACTCTACATATTATGTTGACACCACATAATTTCTCTAAACACCTATCTAAATATTAATCTAAACCAATCTCCAAAACTGGTTGATTCAAATTATTATTATACTATAAATTTAATTCATGCACCCGTCCTAATCACCGGCTCCAATTCCATGTCCAACAACAAACATACTGCATCTCTGCTACACAAATAATACAAATTTTTCCTCACGCCTTGCACCGCACATCGCGCGGTGCCAAATACCTAGTAAACTAATAATAAAAACAATAAGTCTAGCTTTAGTTTAGCATTACTCCATTGTAGACAAAATAGTTAAGCATCACTAAAAAAATGTCTTCTTTTTACTACGTGTCAATTATTTCTCTCTCCTCAAACATAAATTGGTAATGCTAGACCAATGCTATGGATGTGGATGCTCTAAGAATATAGGGTTGGACAAGAATTATAACTACACATCAACTGAGGGAGCCGAGCACGAACTCACCTCATTGATGCACGACATCCTTCTTCTATTCGTGCATCAATGATGCAATGTGTTTTTGAGATATTGTAGTAGATTCTGGCCAGAAAAAAGGAGTGACCTAAAAACAAAAGGAATGGACGAATAATTAAAGAAGAAGAAACAGAAAACACTGTTGAAACGAAAACCACAAATTTTTTGAGTGTTCAAACGCAGTAAATTCTCCTCGTAGCTAAGTACAAACAAAACACATTGCATCATTATTTGAAATGTACAAGGGCGTGCGTATTGAAGATACCTCGATCATCACCTCGACGGAATCGGAACCTCAAAATCTACTTATGAGGAGCATAGCAAAACAAACGGGAAAACTTACCATTTGTTTATCTTTCAAATTATGTTTTAGTAGTTTTTTTTTTCATTTTTTACTGTTTCCCTTTGCATATATGAAGTTTGGTCTCAGTTCCTTAAGTGTAGGTTTGGCTTAAATATTTTGCCTTTTATTTTTTTCTTTCTCGAGAAAATAATTAAGGTAGGGTCCATAATCGCTGCTACCAAGGTGCAAGCTTGGCGCAACTGACCTCCTCCTCCCTATGAAATTCCCCACCCACCCTCTATTTCCTTCACACCCTTTTCTTAATTTTCTCCTAGTTCATGTACTTCTTCATCTTTCTTTCTACAACGAATGACAACTCTTATCTTGCCACCCCTTGTGGTCTGAAGAGAAAGAGATGCACCTTATCCTCACATGGCTTCAATATGCGAAGATTGATGGGAATGTTGGACAAACTCTTACTTATATTTCGTGGCCGAGGCACCAACATGTTCCCCTCAACGAACACAAAACAAATGAAGGATCACCAGAGGAATAATAGCCAAATGATAAGAAACTACGAAAAAATTCACCGAGGACATATCAAATATCAACGATTCAATCCAACCGATGAGCAAATATTATATACGATCGAAAATGATTACGAACTGAAATACGATTAGAAATTTAATAAACATCCATGGTGAGACATCCTCTAAGATCAAGCAAAGTGGGGATGTACAACGGTGTGATTTAAGTTTAATTCAACCATAATTTCTAGAGCCGCTTTAATTCCCAGTAAAAAATCACGCTAGTCTTTTTTATTTGTTTTAGTTTTGATTACTTTATAATTAATTACAACTTCAGCTGAGCTGTTAAACCCAACTAACTGTTTAATATTGTAAATCTAAGCTTAAATGCTTAACTAAAACATGAGAAAAAATGAAAATGGTATTTGAGTTTAATTGTTAAGCTAAGCTAACGGCTTACCATAGAAGATGTTCTAAGGTATAATAATAATAATAAACAAATATTTAGTGATTTGATTGGAGTTAAGGATATAAATTGTGTCCTCTGCCCTAACAGGTGTGTTACATGCAGGGGACTAAGTGGCTCTTTATTAAAACCATAGGGTGATATTAACGTAAGAGCTGACCGAAAGTTGTCAGTTTTAGTTACGTGCCCTTTCTTTCTAGCTCTTGAAACTCTCCAAGGTCACACCTTATTCATGTTATATCAACATGAGTATAATACGTAATTCAGGCAATCATGTACCATTTCTTTTCTATATCAGGTTGTGTAAGATCGATTGGCACATTTATATTAAGTAACGGAATATATTTGTAAAGTTGGGATTGTGACATGCACAATGTTACTCACGTATATTTATAATTTTAGTAAAATGATAAATACTAGAACTGACTTTAACAATAATTATGTGTAACAAACAAACAAAACCATATACCCAAAAAAAAACAAGACCTTCTCTCTCGTTCTTTGAGATACTAATCCTAGTCCTAGCCTTTAGCCGTTATGGAGCTCTCTCCTACCATCGCCACTCCTACCCGCCTGTAGCCACTGTCAGAATTACAGTCCTCGTGTTCCTATGTCGCATCCGGTCGCAGCTCTCGCAGACCACGCTTGGTGTGGGGGATATATACCGATCGGACTAGATCCCCATACCACACTATTCGTCTTCCCTCTCCCTCGTCGTCCCTTTTGCGGTCTTGTCGGCTTCTAGTCTGATCGCTTTGGGACCCCGAGCCTCTTCTCTTCCGATGTCGGCTGGGTCTTCTGTTCCGCGAGGTTTGTCTCCTACTCTACCGCTCGGAGTCCTACGTCGGGATGAACTGGTGCGGGGGGCTGGGGTGCTTTCGGCCCACGCCAAGAAGCGGCCCCTCTTTGGCCGAACCATAGCATGTCTCCCTAGGCTCACCACGACCTTGCTCTGGACGGCCTGAAGGTGCGCCTCCGAAGTCTGCACCCCCTCGCTTCATGGAGGCGGGGATGGTCCGGACCGTGACTTAAAGCTCGGCTTTCTCCTCAGTCACGATAGTAAGGACCCGATTCCAACGCCTGGTCCGCAATCGCTACGGGGTGCGTCGGATTACGGTGGAGGCTTCCTCCACGTTTATTCATCGTGGATGGGCACAAAGGCGGAGTAGGGTTTGGATACCCTACAACGGGGTCGCTTCTGGAGTTGCTTATGGGGCTGGTGGCCCTCTGTCTCTGGACTCGCGGATGGAGGCGAAGGATCACATGGAGAACACTATCCAGAGGAGAGTCCGGACATCGGCCACAACACGGTATCCTCAGAATCACCTCATGGCGTATCAGAGAGGTCTGTTGCGTTACAATGCAGCGAGAGGGCCTCGCCCCCGCGTCAGACGGCCGGTGGTTAAACACTCTTTCCCTGCTAGGGTGGCGTCGCAGTCCCCTGAGGATTATGGTGGAGATGGTGATGCGTTGGGTTGGGAGCTGGAGCCTGTGGCCCCAACCTTGGTGACAATGGACTTGATACTTAAGGCTTCGGTTATCTCGAGGAAGGGGGATCGGGGTAACAATGGACCCAATACCTAACCCGGGTTCCCAAGTTCCCATCTGGGATGCCAGCCAGGTGCCCGCGATAGGGGCCCCTGGGTGGTCCTACACAAAAGCCCTGAATTTTGTACACGGGAACATTCGGCGAGGGTGGGTGGAGATTAGCTCTCTGCTGATTCGATTGCTGTCCTTCTGCCACGGGAGCATGGTGGATTTGGAGGTGGAGGATGTTCCCACCTAGGAGTGCGAGCTGTGGAAGCTCGGGCGCCTTTGGTTCATAGGAGCGCAGTTGTTAGAGTACGGGGAAGGGTGGCGCCTGCATCTGGCTGGCACGCCAAGTCACAGGCGGGGGAGCTGCCCCGTTGGAAGGAATGATTCACCACCTGAGCATCGGGGACTGGCCTTGGGAGGGGTCCCTAGACGATGCTTTGCCTCCCACCACCACCATTACTGTAGAGGTCCATCAAGATCTTCGGTATCCCGTTCCACCTTTCTTTTAAGGCGTCGTCACCACTTGTTCCCTCCGCCGGTGACAAGCTTGGCTCCGGCCATGCTTGTTACTGGCGGAGACCTTTCTTTCCCTTCCTTCCTCTTTCCCCCTTCGCTTCTTCCCACTTTCTTGTTTTCTTTCCTTTGCTCTTGCTCGTTGCTTTGCATGGCCCTGGTTCGTGTTTGTTTTCTGGATCTCGTTCTTCGTCGGTGTTGTTTTGAGATCGTTGTTGAAGGTTAGAAGGGCATGTCCCTGTTCCGGCTGGAGTTGGATTCTCGTGGGGGTGGGGGTTTGGTTATTTTCCGGCCAGATCTACCGCCCATGCCTTCTCCGGCGACTTCCTCTCATGTTCTAGGGTTGTCAAGGGTAACCTTTGGTTGGTCTCCTCTCTCTCCGAAGGGTCGCCGTGTTTGACCGGAGTTGGATCTATGGGTGTGTTCTGCAGAATTCTTCAGAGGCGACTGGTTCGAGTCAGTCGGTTTAGGTGCGGGTCTTGGGTCGGGTATGGCTTGGTCCGGACCGGTCCGGGTCTGGTGTAGTTTGGGTCGGGTCGGTTTGGCCGGTTCAGGTTCAGGAAGGGTATTTGACATGTTCTAATCAGGGTCGGGTTCAGCCAAGAGTGTTCGTGCTGGGTTGGAAGCTTTGTGCTTTTGGGTGCGCGAAGTCGTTGAGGCGTGCTTTGTCCACGGGGGAGCTTTGGGAGTGCAATTCAGATCCGGTGTGGGACTCATTTCTCAACCCTCGGTTGTAGATTGTAGCGGCTCTGTTCTTGTTGTTCTGGGAGTTCTTGTCTGCCGATACCCGACTCCCTTTTCTGTTCTTGGTGTTTATCCGACGGCTCGTTCTAGGCCATGTGTGGGAAGCGTTTCTTCTATAGGAGATCGTTGGGGTCCTCTTTGAGTTGAACCTATCGTTGGATGTTGTTGTGTTGGCCCCATCTCGTCGGAGGTTCTCTTCGGTGCTACACCGTTTCAGGAAAGGTATACTTATTTTTCCATTCTACTAGTTAAGGAATGTGGTTCCCCTCGCTTTCCTTATAGCTTGTCTGTTTAGTTTTTCTACCTCCTTCCATTTCGGTGGTAAGGACTCATCGATTTATAAGTGTTGGCCGCCGGCGAGTAGTTAATGCATGTTTTCCTATTGACTGATTGCTTCAGATGTGTTATAAGGTTTTTGAGTTCTGGATGGTCTTGCCCACCAGTTTTGTCTCTACTGTTTATAGTGTTGGTTGCCGCCTTGTTAGGTCATTATCCTATCTGTGTGATAGTTTGATGGTTCTAATGAGACAGGAACTCCTCATTCTTTTTCTGGTGTTTTGAATGTAATAAGTTTTATTTGCTATTCTTGGTTGGAAAATCTTGGTGTTAGACCTTTTCAGTTAATTGTTCTTAATGGTTGTTAAATCCGGTTCCAAGACTTTTTTCCTTTCAACTGTGCTTCATGTTTGATAAATCTGGTATTTAGGACTTCGTTTTCAGGTTGGCACCTAGTTTGTTGGGTTGTTGAGGTACATAGTATAGGTTTGCTATATGTGTTTTGTGGGTTGTACCTTAGCTGTGGTATGTGGTGGTTTCTTGAGTTGTAATCTGTTTTCATCCCCGGTTGTGGGACTCTGGTGTTTGAGGTTCCTATAAGGAATGCTCTTAGGTTGTTTCTATTCCGCTTCGCGCTCTTCACTTCAAAAAGCCGGTAATTTAAATTTGCTTTGTTGATAAAAAAAAATATTAAATTAGATACAAGCACTTACAACAATTGGAACACATAATATAATACATTTGGATTACCAAAACTCTGTAGAAAATCATAGTTGTGCCTTTTGTTCCCCAAATAGCTCCTCCACTGTTCTCCTCCTTCAATGCGATTTTGTCGAATGCTCTTATCATCTCAATGCATTTGTCATGTCCTTCGTCGTCATTGGTATCAATGCCCTCTCATGGACTTCACGAAGCCAACACTTGGGAGAAAAGCCATAAAACAGGCTCCCATGGCCAGTCGTCATCACCGTCTCCTTCCATGTCTCCTCTATAACTGGCGAGGATTCCACATGTTGACCAACCAATTCATTCGATCCTCGTCCCTCTTCCTCGAACGTCTCACGATGTCATTCGCCCTGCGCGAGCCCTGCGCAAGCCCAAAAATCATGTGATCGCTATTGCTCTCAACCAGATGGGTAGTTCACCGCAGGTGTTTCCGCCACTTTCTCACCACTAACGACCTCGGGGAGTCTTTCACTGCTTTTGTTTAATCATGGACCTTTCCTATTGGGGATCTCGTCTCAGGTGAGTTGTCAGGGGTCTAGGGAAGACTCCCTCGAAAGCCGACACCATCGAGGGCGGGCCAACAAGGGATGGCTCTTCTATTATTGTCGCTGGCTTCTCAGGTTCCAGCAATGGGAAGGATTGCAGATTTTCTCTCATCTCCTTTCTCTTGGACCGATATTTTCCAACGCTTGGTGTATCCAAAGCGGAGGATCGCCAGGTATTACCAGGATAATCCTCGTAGACAGATTCTTACTAGGTTACCACGTCCCATACCTACCCCTCTTCGGTATGTATGCAGTTTGGGATAGCGGGGCGACTTCTCTCCCCTCGTCCAGTCAAAGGTGATCTGATGTTGCGAGTCATTCTCAAGGGTTGAGGATCATCGATTGAGGGGTTGGTGGTGAAAGATCTCTCTATGTATGTCTTCTACTCCACCTCTCGCATGTAATTTGAGAGTGTGCGGCGATTCTGAGTCCTGGTGTTTTCAGAATTACCCCTTGGACCTGACAGACATTCCATTAGAGGGCTTCCTTACTACTATTATGAAGAGGATCCAACTTTGGGTTCATGTTTGGGCTCTGCCTCAAACGGTCTGTACGGTCACTATTGGCACCAGGGTAGGGGACTCTCTTGAAGGTCGTGTCACTGTGCAGGCGGACAATTGGGGCCTCTACTGGGGAGGGAAGATCTGAGTCTGTTTCTAGCACCATCTCAACCTTCTTGTCGTCGCTCTATGTTGTTGGAATTTCAGGAGTTCCCTCAGCCTATTCGGGTCACACTCAAATATGAACGTCTCCCGATGTTCAGCTTTAACTGTGAGCGCCTAGGTCATACGGCTCACAACTGACCCGGGGTCCACTGTCCTGCCTAAGTCATTTGAACCCGTTGGGACCTCTAATCCAACCCGATTCGCCCGTATCTCTGGGGAGATTGAGAAAGGTCCGATGACGCCCACCGTCTTACCTAACCACAGATTAGGACGAGTAACAACAAATTCTCTAGGGGGTGTATGAGGGGGCCTCTTGGACCCATTAAGCCGAAGAAGACCTCCTCTCGAAAGGGAACCGAGAGAAACAAATTAACCTCAAAAAGGCGAGGGTTAGGAAGCAGCTCCGCCAAAAGAAACGAGGCATCCCGCTCATGGGCTGTTTTGGAGGACTGAAAACCCACCCCATTTTAGGGTCCCTTCACCATCTCCTATGCTCCCTCCTCGAACCAGGTGCGTCACTATGCATGTTAGCGGTCCCTTTGGGTGGATCCACAAATTTTCATACTATAATGATTGGTCTCAGGTTGAACCGGATTTAGTAATATCTTATACTTTAGTCGTTTGGTCATATTTATTTGAATCTCAAAAACTCATGTATGTCTCGGAATCTTTTAAAAGATTATATGTAGTCTTTTTTAAGAAGGGTTGCACTACCCTACTATTATTATGCTTATTTTGCTTTATTTCAAGTAATAACACTGTTCTATCTATTTGTGAATTAGTGATGCTCGGCTAGGGTTTGAATGCTCTGCTAGGGTTTAGTGATTTTCGACTGTCTCACAATTATCATTCAGGAATATGGAGAAGAGGGAGTTGGAGGTGCCGACTATGCCCGACGATACACCGGACGTGAGCGTGGAAGCTAACACAGAGGCGTCGGGGTGGGAAGGAGGATCGGCTGGGGTGCTTGGGACGGGTTCCATGGAGATGGGGGAGAGCTGGGGTACTCCGGCGCCGTCGAGCATGGTCGGGGGATCACCCAAAGGCTGGTCGTCGGGGGAGGACGTGGAGCTTGTGGAGGTTTCGATGGCAGCGGAAGGCAGCGCTGAGCCCGTGGTATTCTCGGCGACAGATGTCACGCCCAATTTCAGTAAAACCGAACTCGGGACGCGAACGTTTAAAATAATTAAACAATTGGAACCTGTTTTGAAATAACACTTTAAAATCACCATTTAGTTAATCAAAATAATATTTACAACTTAGAAATACGTCCCAATAAGTGGACAAAAGTATGGTATCCGTCGCTAGACTCAAAACAAATCCAGAATCCCGCTCCTAGCTCTTCAAGCTTCAGAAGCTCACCTAGTCCAAACTGCGACCGATACCTGTAGGAAAAGCAGCTAGGGGTGAGCGTTCGCTCACCACCACGGATAACAGACTAACTACGGCATAATCAACAGACAAAGCCGGTAACACCAACAACCAACTCAACACCGGGGATCACCATCCCCAAACTCAAGTGATCGACCGACACCCACACACACTGATACTTTCCTCAGCCGACTCAACACTCGGACACGAAAAGTAGACCCGACACAATGATCACGACCTCTTCCAGGGACTCAAAAGACCACCACACACACCCAAGATCACAAAGGATCGCACACCAAACAAGATCACAAAGGATCGCACACCAAACAAGATCACAACGGATCGCATACCAGCTGCTCAGAAACCTCCCTCAATCACGCGCTTTTCCGAACCACTCAGGCCAGGCGGTCGACCTGTCACACTCACAACCCGTTACCTTCCTCAACAGACTCAACCTCGAACTCGTAATGTAAACCCGACACAACCATTGACGACCTCCTCCAACGACATGAACACGGATCAGGCTAGCCAAAGAATGCTCACAACCTGGCGAGAATCGAACACGGATCAGGCTAGCCAAAGAATGCTCACAACCTGCCGAGACTCGAACTTGGTTAGGCCAGCCAAAGAATGCTCGTAACCTACCGGGACTCGGACTTGGTTAGGCCAGCCTAAGAATGCTCGTAACCTACCGGGACTCGAACTTGGTTAGGCCAACCAAAGAATGCTCGTAACCTATCGGGACTCGAACTTGGTCAGGCCAGCCAAAGAATGCTCGTAACCTACCGGGATTCGCACCACTTCCCGACACACAGTCGGGTCACTAACCTCGGGCAAGCACAATCACAATCACAAGCAAAGTTCAACAAACAGCAACAACACAGGTTCAACACTCCACATGCACTCATGGCCACCCAAGACACCAACACTAAAACACGGACTCAACAACCCACGGGCACTCACGGCCTCCCAAGACACACCAACCATAACTCACGGGCTCAACAACCCCACGGGCACTCACGGCCTCCCAAGACACACCAACCATAACTCACGGGCTCAACAACCCCACGAGCACTCACGGCCTCCCAAGACACACCAACCCTAACTCACGGGCTCAACAACCCCACATGCACTCATGGCCACCCAAGACACACCAGTAACACGGGCTCTCATGGCCACCCAAGACACAACAGTAACACGGGCTCTCATGGCCACCTAAGACACAACAGTAACACGGGCTCTCATGGCCACCCAAGACACAATAATAAAGTACGGGCTCTCATGGCCACCCAAGACACGAATTACACAACAACCTCCGGCATAACTAATGCCTCCAACAGTCCTAATATCAACAGTTTCACAATCAACCTCCGAGCATGGTCATATGCCTCCAGTACTCCTAATATCGATAAGTTCACAATCAACCTCCGGGCATGGTCATATGCCTCCAGTAATTCTAATATCACTAAGTTCTCTGTTCCTACGACACAACTAAGTGTCACATGCTTTTCCCATATTCGCTATGTTCCCGTATCATGCATTTCTAATATTCGATAACCTACTTAACCCACGACACCCCGGTGTCACATGCAATTCTATTGTTAACTTTCCCTAGTCAAGGCCGAGATCCGGCTACTTTTCCCTACCTCGTGCGTGTTTTCCAAAAGCCAACTAATGAGCTCCGGTGTGATCTCAGTCACTCACCCAGCTTTCCCTTGCCTCGGTCCGCGGGATGATCTAAAAGGACACAATTTTAAACGCTTTTAAGCTTGCAGGCATAATGCTGAATTTTAATAAACCTGACGCCCAAAAGTAACCCCGACAATGTCGATCACTCCCAAACTCCCCAATTACTCGACATTGTCGATATTGGACCCGTAAAGTCCCGATTCGCCCGAAATGGCGAATCTGCCCGGGTTTTGGAAATGCCCTTCCGGGGCTCCAAAAATTCCCGTTTTCGTTTCTACGGTCTTAGAATAATTCACGGGTCCCAACGCACTTAACGGAATCGAATTCCGACTTCAGAGTCAATTAATTGACGTTTAAAGTTTCTGAACCCGATAATTACAACTTTTCCAATTTAATTCCAAAATTGGATTCGGTTAGGGATAAATGGTCCGGGGAACGTTTTAAACCACCCGAACACTAAACCCGAGCACCCGAGCACGTGGGACCTACCCGGACCAACTTGGCCGTGGGCCCTAGGGTTCAAATTGGGGCCCGGCCACTATGGTGGTGGCTGGTCCCAGCTCCGGCCAGCCACCCCATGGCCGGCCGGCTACCACCCACGGTGGCCGGAGCTCCTCCCGAGCTTCCGGTCACCGGAAAATGTCAAATTTCCCCTCCAAACACCTTCAAAACGTCTCCAACACTCTCCCAACATCCAACCAACCTTAAACTAATAGTTTCAAATCAAAACCTAAATTTAGAAATTGACAAATCGAAGATCGGTTTGGTGTATATCGTAGAGGAAGACGAGGGGAGCCCGATTCTTGGAACGTTGAGACGATCCAAAGGTTGAAGACGTGAATAGTGCCCCTCCAAGCCCTAGCTCCTCTCTTTTCTTCTTCTCCTTCTCTCCCTTTCTTCTCTCTTCTTTCTCTTTCTAAAACAACTAACTCATTTTCTTTTCTTTCTTTCTTTTTTGATTTGTGGCCGGCCACACTTAAGGCACCACCTCTTGTTGGACAAGTGGCAAGGTGGGTCCCACACCTTTTGGAAAATATCTTATAGATATTTTCCAATCAGATTCGCGAAAATCGGACGTTTCGGGCCCCGAACGGATACTTTTTCCCAAAAATTACGAAACTTGGTGGGATACAAGGAAACGGCTCAACTAAGACCGTTGCGACGACGGATAAGCTTTTTGGATCCAAAACGGTCCTCGAATGGACCAAAACGTCGCTCGGTTGACTTTTCCAGCGAAAAGTCAACATTTCCCAAATTGATCAGAAAGTTGCCCTGAGTCCCCCGGAACTCACTTTGGTCGATAACGAGGTCAACTTACGTCCGGTATGACCCTCGGAGTCAATTTTAGGTTTAAATAAGTGCCTGACCAAAATTTTTAAATTTTCCTATTTTTCGCAGGTTTGACTGGCGTTGACCGGGAGTGGTTATTACAATCTACCCCCCTTAAAGGAATTTCGTCCGCGAAATTTAGAACAGACGTACCTCGGGAGTCGAACAGTTCGGGGTACTTCGCGCGAACCTCATCCTCGCGTTCCCAAGTCGACTCAGCCTCGTGGTGCCGCCACAACACCAGTTCTAAGCGGATAACCCTTCCGCGCAGGACCTGCTCTCGTGGATCCATTTCCCACATCGGTTTCTCCTTATACAGGACATCACTCGTTACCTCGACATCTGCCCACTCAATGACGTACTCAAGACCTCGAAAGGCCCGATACACCGGGGGCTAACCCGTCTCCGCCGCAGTTGAAACTCATTAGTCCACCTTTCGTACTCACCTCCAGGGATACATGACCACTGATTGCTGACTCGCGAGGTCGGCGCCGTCTGTCAGCATAGCTCCTGCTGACTCTGCGCGGTCTTCAACCGCTCACGCTTCGGCACGACCGATTCAACTGTCTCTCGGTCCAGTTCTAGACCCAGTGAACCCTCATTCCTCACTTCCGCCCCGCACACGGGCGACCGACACGGCCTACCATACAACGCTCCGAACGGTGCCATCGTAATACTGGCCTGAAAGCTGTTTTTGTAGGCTAACTCGGCTAACCGCTCACGAAACCCATCGTGACGTGCCCCCATTTCCACTGTGCAACCCGCAGTGGTTGCAATAATCCAGCGGGACGCTGTTGTTCGGCTCTCACCTGCCGACGAGTGAGGCATCGCGATACTATCTCCGCGACCGCTCTTCGCATCCCGCCCCACTAGACATGTCACCTGATGTCGCGCTCCTCTTAGTGCTACCCACGTGCACTGTCAGACGTGAATGCTGCGATTCTCGCAGCTCGTTGCCAATAACAGCCGGTATTGGCTCGTTACTTCGCCAGCCATCCATTCCCAAGGTTACGTTTAAAGGTTGTCACTTCGTAAGTATCCTTCCCACGGATACATGCACAAGCTCAGTCGCTGTCGATCCTCACGGATCCTCGCAGTCTCTCTAAGACCTCGCTCCACTACCGTCATCGTGCCTACCAACTCCAAACATACTCGATACTCGGGGTGAGGACCCGATCCAGCATCAGGGCTCTTGAGCCCTCTCTCGAACCTCCTGTATCAGTTCGCTTCTCTGATTTCGCAGGCACGACAAACTCTAGTCAACACCACACCACCACCAACCGGCGTGCCCAGACGCAGGGGTGGACTCAACGGCTCTAAACTCAGCCTCAACCTCTCAGCACAACTCGATGACACAAACGAGTGTGACGTCCCGGCATCCAACAGAAATGACGCTCAAAGCAGAGACCGAAAACCACTCCATTAGTTACTCTGGTAAAGTCTAGCACAAACCCTCGCCCGGTCCTCTATGCATTTACTTATAACTTTCCGCAACCAAACCAGTGTTCGCTACTCGTCCCTTGCGGGAAAAGTAGTAAAGGGGATGAGCGTTATGCTCACCTCCACGGACACCCGTTCGATCATGGCATACTAGTAATGCACCAAGGACTTACCAATCTAACCAGGGCAAACCACTACTTCAAAACCTGATGCCAAACGTCACACTGCTCACGCTATCAACACCTCAAGGACTCGCTCATGTAAGATAAACCTCGACACGGGAATCACGTCCTCGATTCAGTAAATCACTATGGTTCACAACCTCAATACCCCACTTACCCGATCACATAAGGAAACCTCAAATAACCCACTCACGTGAAGGAAACCTCAACCCACCCGTTCACGCGAGGGAAAAACTTCGAACACCCGTTCACATAGGGAAACCTAGTTCGTATGGTGCCGCAGCGCACCAACCCTAACCTCTTTCCGCGGTGAGACTCTTACACCGAGGCGTGGTATCACTACCGCAAGTTATTGATGAGTCTCGAACCCAAGACCTCATCCCTCAACACCGAACTTACGACCTCTACAACCAACACAACTGTGAACATCGCCACGCCATTAATACTGTAATTATAATAACACGTAAAGAGACCTCAAATAGACCGCAACAACGTGCACCAAGCCACGCAACAACCAACTTAACCGCACAACGAACACACAGAGGCATATTTTTTTGAAAGTAGCTGACTGGACCAGGCCGGCAAGTGGGCCGGGCCGGGCCACCTACCGGGCCGGCACGCCAGATGGGCAGTGCCCCCTTCCGGGCCGGCAAACCATATGGGCCATGCCCCATTCCGGGCCGGCAGGCCATATGGGCCGTGCCCCATTCCGGGCCGACAGGCCATATGGGTCGTGCCCCATTCCGGGCCAAAACAGAGGCCCCGACCGTTTCCTATCGGGCCGGTTTAAGGTCCGTCCCGTAGTTGCAACGACTTCGCACTTAACTGCCCGTCAAGGTACCCTAGGGTACTCGTATCCTACCAGTCTCTTGGCGACTCGCACACTTGTGCGTCGCAGACATTTAACCACCAAATTGACAAAACACGTACCACAATCTCTGACCAAACCACAAGTCACTAAACTTCAAACACCAGCCGACAAGGACAGCCAAACCGAAACACGCCCACCGGGCCAAGCAAAACCAAAACGCACCCACCGGACCAACCGAAATCAAAACGCACCCACCGGACCAACCAACCTACACACACGCCCACAGGGCCAACCAAAGTCGAAACACGCCCACCGGGGCAATTCCACAATAAAGACACGCCCGCAGGGCCAATCAAAATCAAAACAATCAAATTTTAAAGCTTTCTCCACTTCATTAAAACCTCATTTCTTGTCATCAGGTAGTTACAACCCAGTCCAGGCTTCCCCGAACTACATTGTACCCACTTGATATCAACACCGTCACGCTCGACTACAGGGGCGCCCCTGAGTCGAGTCGCGACAATTTAAAACTGTTTCACGCAGCACACACAAACAGTATGCCAGTAACCTCGTACTGCACATACACACAAACACAAACAGGACTCAAAACACAACGGGTCTACACCCGGTTCCGACCTGCGTACCCAACGCACGACGGGACTTCACTGACTCGACTCTCCCCACCTGATTGACGTACAGTCCGAGGTGTGAAACCTCGAGCTCTGATACCAAGCTGTCACGCCCTAATTTCATTAAAACCGAACTCGGGACGCGAACGTTTAAAATAATAAAATAATTGGAACCTGTTTTGAAATAACACTTTAAAATCACCATTTAGTTAATCAAAATAATATTTACAACTTAAAAGTACGTCCCAACAAGTGGACAAAAGTA
This sequence comes from Erodium maritimum, assembly GCA_963921825.1. Lineage (NCBI taxonomy): Eukaryota > Viridiplantae > Streptophyta > Magnoliopsida > Geraniales > Geraniaceae > Erodium > Erodium maritimum. The sequence goes on from OY997595.1 coordinate 24,337,174, forward strand.
TGGTATCCGTCGCTAGACTCAAAATAAATCCAGATTCCCACTCCTAGCTCTTCAAGCTTCAGAAGCTCACCTAGTCCAAACTGCGACCGATACCTGTAGGAAAAGCAGATAGGGGTGAGCGTTCGCTCACCACCACGGATAACAGACTGACTACGGCATAATCAGCAGACAAAGCCGGTAACACCAACAACCAACTCAACATCGGGGATCACCATCCCCAAACTCAAGTGATCGACCGACACCCACACACACTGATACTTTCCTCAGCCAACTCAACACTCGGACACGTAAAGTAGACCCGACACAATGATCACGACCACTTCCAAGGACTCAAAAGACCACCACACACACCCAAGATCACAAAGGATCGCACACCAAACAAGATCACAAAGAATCGCACACCAAACAAGATCACAACAGATCGCATACCAGCTGCTCAGAAACCTCCCTCAATCACGCGCTTTTCCGAACCACTCAGGCCAAACGGTCGACCTGTCACACTCACAACCCGTTACCTTCCTCAACAGACTCAACCTCGAACTCGTAATGTAAACCCGACACAACCATTGACGACCTCCTCCAACGACACGAACACGGATCAGGCTAGCCAAAGAATGCTCACAACCTGCCGAGACTCGAACACGGATCAGGCCAGCCAAAGAATGCTCGTAACCTACCGGGACTCGGACTTGGTTAGGCCAGCCAAAGAAAGCTCGTAACCTACCGGGACTCGAACTTGGTTAGGCCAACCAAAGAATGCTCGTAACCTATCGGGACTCGAACTTGGTCAGGCCAGCCAAAGAATGCTCGTAACCTACCGGGATTCGCACCACTTCCCGACACACAGTCGGGTCACTAACCTCGGGCAAGCACAATCACAAGAAAAGTTCAACAAACAGCAACAACACAGGTTCAACACTCCACAGGCACTCATGGCCACCCAAGACACCAACACTAAAACACGGACTCAACAACCCACGGGCACTCACGGCCTCCCAAGACACACCAACCATAACCCACGGGCTCAACAACCCCACGGGCACTCACGGCCTCCCAAGACACACCAACCATAACTCACGGGCTCAACAACCCCACGGGCACTCACGGCCTCCCAAGACACACCAACCCTAACTCACGGGCTCAACAACCCCACAGGCACTCATGTCCACCCAAGACACACCAGTAACACGGGCTCTCATGGCCACCCAAGACACAACAGTGACACGGGCTCTCATGGCCACCCAAGACACAACAGTAACACGGGCTCTCATGGCCACCCAAGACACGAATTACACAACAACCTCCGGCATAACCAATGCCTCCAACAGTCCTAATATCAACAGTTTCACAATCAACCTCCGAGCATGGTCATATGCCTCTAGTACTCCTAATATCGATAAGTTCACAATCAACCTCCGGGCATGGTCATATGCCTCCAGTAATTCTAATATCACTAAGTTCTCTGTTCCTACGACACTACTAAGTGTCACATGCTTTTCTCATATTCGCTACGTTCCCGTATCATGCATTTCTAATATTCGATAACCTACTTAACCCACGACACCCTGGTGTCACATGCAATTCCGATCGAGGGGGTCGGATCCGACGAAAGAGGGGGTCGGATCCGATGAACCACTCCGAGATGGGGCGGCGTTAATTCTGATCGTTATCTCATCGGCGAAGGATTCAGAGGCCACGGAGTCGGAGGAGGCGATGGCGTGGAGGCTCCGGAAGGGCAAGGCGTCGATGGAAACTAGGGTTCCGGCGAAGGGACGTGATGCGGGTTTGGGCCCGGGCTTGATGGCAGATGCCGGATCCAAAGAATCGGGGGAAGCATCGAATGTAGTGGTGGGGGCGGCAAGCACCCCTGCCTCCAGGAATGAGAGCCTGGGGACCCAGGAAGGGGTGGATCGACTGTATCCCCTTCCTGGCAGTTTGGTGGCAATGGTACTGCCAACAGTCGATGAGGTACTCCCCTACCACTTCGGGGTCAGCAATCCCGCGTTCAGGAGCCCTACACTTATCACTCAAGGGAGGAAGACGCACGCTAACATATCGGGAGAGATATCGGTCCACCAATGTTCGTTATTCAACTGATTTGCTCGATCAGTATTTTTGGTTGGAGCATACTGTATCGGTGTCCTTGGATGCTACCGCGGTCAACCCCCTATGCATATGAGCACAATTTATTTCTCAGCATTTCTTGTTATTTCCTTTTGAATTATTGTTTTGTAAGGGTTTTGTCGTTTGACAAACACCCAGATACTTTTACCTATTAATGATATTTCCGGTTTACTCTTTTAAAAAAACACCGTTCTATTTCAAGTAATAACGCTGCTTTCAAGTAATAATTAAAAACAAAAAAAATAAGCTCTTAACATTTTGATCTCATGCTCCCCTCATCATTTGGATATTACCCTAATCCTAACTCTATTGTATTTTGATTCGTGAAGTTGGAAGGATGTCTGATCGCCATTCCAAAAACAGTAGCAACTTACCTCTATTCTCCATCTCACTACACTCATCCATCCGGAAATCACATCGGCAGTATCATTTGGGAAATTTGGTTATCTATGCCTTATAAAACATGTTATTTGTTTAGTATGCTCCTATAATTTAAAAAGAGGATATTAAAAAATTAAGATATATTTTGAGGCATATATGATCAAGTTTCCCTATCATTTTCTCAATACATCTCAACGATCTAAGAATTAGGCAGTGTCAGAGCCAAAAAGTACACACGTTCGTTTGTTTGAATGTTGTAATTATCTGATAAATATGTCAATCCAAGATCAGATCCATAAGATAAATCTTGCTACAACAATTTAAGAAGCCCATGTTTACGAAACAGTAAGTAACAATGATCAACCATACATGGGTTAATGGCTCCATTAGGCATAATCGTAAATTAACATTGACCAAAACTTGAATTCATCTCAACATAAAGGATCAATATATGTCTACCCTTACATTGTATGCTAGCACCCAACATAACACATTTGTAGACAGCCAACTACTTAAGAATACTTGACCATTAAGAGAACATTTCTGAGTAGAAGCTCGAAAAACACCTCCCAATTTCAAAATTAACATCTTAGAAGACACGGTACACTGTACCCATGGTGCTCTTCAGGTACAAGCACCTCACCTGTTCAAAAACAAAGATAAAGGTTGGCATTCATGTTAAATTCACAACACATAACAGATTAAGCAAATGACTAATCATTATTTTAAAATGAGAAAAGAATGATGACTTGGAGACTTACATTCTGCCAGTTCTTTTTCAACAAAGAAACAAGGAAGTTGACACTCATTTGCACATTCTGAAAGATCTGCTTCTCTTCCATTCCACAGTTCCCCACGGCAACACCCATGCAGAGTACCTTCTTCAATTGGAACTTCACCATGGCCTTGGTCTCATTAACTTTGGACTCCAGGGTTTCTTGGTGAGTGACAAGAGTAGGGAACTTACCTGCATGAACATTGCAACATAGATAGTCAGATATATATAGTTGACCCAAGCCAACAGCTCAAAAATATCACATACAACAGAGAAGTTATCATTATTGATAAACATTCACCTTCCACAAAATCTGAGAACATTATTTATGCACACTGGAGGACAACTCAAACTGATACTCATTTATCTCAACTACTACGTATACATCTTAATCTACCTAGCAACAAGGAAGATATAAATTGTATTTTATGCTCATTATAACAAACTTGCCTGCCTTGTTGAGACCAGGGCCTAGAAGACGAGGGATCTGCTTGATAACAGCCTCAGAAGCTAAAAAGGCATGGTATTTCTTGGCCAGTTTCTTCACCAACTTTTTGTTTTTGTTAAGCTTCTTCAATGCTTCAACATCCATATAAGACAAACCAATTTTCTCTGCCTGTTATTCAAATAAATAGTCAATTGCAAGAACAAACATGAGAAAACAAGAGCAGAGAAGAGAAACTAATGCAATCATGTGATAACTATTAAAAGAAATTGAAAAAGAATAAAGAAAGGTAATTACCTCTTCTACATGTTGAGCATCCCCAAGCATGCAAACCTTCATCTTCGGTCGAGGAATATGTGGCAGCTTCACAGAGCCACTGAAACGCTTATCTTTTTGAGGATCATAGTTCTTCAGACCAATTTGGAGTTCAATGGTCTCTACAAACTTCCTTGGTTTCTTCTCCTTGGCATCAACCATGATACTGGCAATGGCCTCTCTAACTGCATCACCCTGAAGTTTACTGTATAAAAGAAATTATTAAGCAACAGGACATTTAAGATAACAGCAATTAGCAGCAAGCTAGTTAGCATTAAGAAGACAGCATAATGTTGTATGATATAGATGTTCTGAGAACAGAAAATTATCACAATTAAATGCAATAAACCCCATATTAAAATGAGTCTAACATGCAAAAACCACAAACTAAAACATTATACTCTGCTGGAAGCATAGCATCACAACTATATTATGCATGTGTAGGATATAATTTTGTCAGGAACATAGTGAACAGATCAGGGAAGAATGTTCATTGATCACATCTAACAGCTACCACATTATACTGAAATCAGACCTTTTCATTCAAATGACAGAACAAAGTACATTTTAGTATTTTACCCATATTAATGGCAAACATGAACCCAAATGAAATCATTTAAAAGACAGATCCAATGTGAACCAAAACATATAGACCAAGATGAGTGTGATCAACGGAAACACACTGAAAGAGAAAAAGAATTACCTCATCTTCAAAACCCTTTACGAACCCTCTGAGATATTCAATCCTGTAAGCAGTGTAAGACATCAAAAACCAAGAGAGGAAGTAGTAAGGACCCTCTGGAAAATGTAAGCAACGAGTACAATTGCTGATAATTCATAGCTACAGATAATGAAACATTTTCGGGTGAAACAGCGGAAACAACATACCTAGAGCTTTCTAATACGACTTCATTTCTCGGGAAACAAACAGATTATAGAAGATAAAAGAAGATGCATACGATTAAACAATACGGCATAAAAGCTGAAGCGAGAGGAGAAAATTTACCGGAAGAGAAGATCCAAGAGAGAGGGCTGCTAGTGTTTGGAGCGGCACTCAGCGGATTGTATATAAGGGGATGAGTTAACCAGATGATAAACCCTAGACACGTAATGTGAACGGGTCGGGTCTTCCTTTGAATTGCAATTTGAACGGGCCATACGGCCCAAGTTATTTGCTCTAATGGACGTTCTGAGCCGTTAATAATTAAGATTGATCGAATGTACGATAATAATGCATACATGTGTAAACCTACATACGTTTCATACATGTATGTATGTATGTATACGCTAACAATTGCCCAGAACAAAAAGTTTCCATCCGTGTGACTCTCTCTCAACAGAGAGAAACCCTAGCCCCATTTCTTGTTTGTGGCTCCGACCACGGCGGTTGTCATTGGGGCTTTTCTTCTCACCGGCCTTTTTGTTGATGTTCGGTCATCTCTGTGTTTCGTCGTCAACTCGTCGCCTCGATCCGTTGCGCTCCACCTTCCTCCAGCTAGATATGCTCTACGCGTAGTCTTCTACAACCACCCCATGCACCTTGTTGTCGTTTGAGATGCGATCCCGACCGGATCTACCAACACTTCCGCCTCCCACCGCCACCCCTCTCCCTCTTCCCCTCCCTTTCTCGTCTGCCGTAGTCTGTTGCCCCTCTTCGATGTCGTTTCCTTCCCTCCTCCACCGGCCTGCTCCAGCCAAGCTCGCAGCTCTCCTCCGGCAAAGCCCACCCCCCTCCGGTCTGCTTAGACTCTCCCCCCCCCCCACGACAAAATCTGCCACTTACCTGCTTGTTCCGGCCACCACGATGGCAAGACCTACTGGCCACCGCCCACCCACCCCCTCCTCTCTCCTTCATCGGCGACGACCAAGGCAGACCGGCAGCCTTCGCCCTCCGGTTTCAGCTCCCAACGATGATGACTAGACTAACTTCGGTCGAGCCTCTTCGTCACGACTTTCCTCCGGCCAAGCGGACAGATCTGCACCCAGCTTTTGCCGAACACTACAGTCGAAGTCGTTCCGCTGTGCTCCTTCTTTTTGTGTTTACCCGACTTGTTCCGTGCACCAGCCCCTAGCGGATCAGATCTGCACCCGTCAGCGTCGTCCGCCTCATCCTGATCCCAAACTCATACATCGGAGGTCGATCAATAGTAGTTCTTGCGTGTCGTCGTTGTTCATTTTGTTTACATGTTGTTATTTGGCTTTTGTTTGTCCTCCTTATCAGAATCTCAGATATTCGGTAGGCGTAGTTGCTGCCTCTAGTAGCTTGTCCGGTCAGGGCTCTTTATCGGTGGATCTTTTCGAAGAACCGATAAGGAATACAGATTTGTAGTAGTTTGTTATCTAGGCGTTGTGTCGCCCGTCTCTAGAGTTACTCATCTCGTTGGTCGTCCCTCGAGATCGATCAATGGATGCAACGCTTGATCGATTTGTTATGTATTCGGTTTGTATGATTTATTAATCGATCAATAAATCTTTCCTTTCAAAAAAATGTATGTATACGCTAACTTATAAACTTGGCAAACGATTTATATATTTTTTTTATCGGAGAGAAAGAAATGCATTAAAAAAGACAGTGTGGGTCCTGGGATAGAAACCACAACATCCAAAACAAAGTCCAACAATACAGACCTAAAAGGAAAAAGCAACATAAAAACAAGAGAATACAACCCCCCCCCCCCTGGTCCACCACAACAACTACAAACACACCAGATTAGCGAACAGTAGCTCAGGAGACTGCACGGGCAACCTTGATCGGACTAGTGAACAGTACCCCAGGAGACCGCACGGGTGAATCCTCTTGCCTCAAGAATGCTAAGTGATTCATGCTCCTCCACCCGAAAACGGACTGATTAGTCCCAAAATGCGACCCCGGAACAAGTACTCACCGGACCCCACCAAGGTAAAGCAATCCCAAAACGACTCTTGAACGAGCACTCACTAGACCTGGAAAGAGAAACCACCGAAGAGGACCGGGGGAAAAGGTGATGAACTCCTCAAACATGACACATCAATCATTAGTCTATCCTTAGGCGCTCCTTGTCAACGCAACAGCCGGACCCTCGACCCACTCGAGTAAGGTAAAATTACGATCAGCCGCTCTCAATCTGGAAAAAGATCCTTGGTGAACCCTACCTAGGAGAATGCCTGGTTCAATAGCAGCAGATCGTGAGAAGACACGACGATTGCGCTCTAACCAAATATGCCAAAGACACATTAACCCAATACCAATCCACTCAGACCTCAGCCTATGTAATCTCACCAGATAGGTCCAAGACTCAAGAAAAAGAGATGGCGACAGCGCAAGAACACCCAAAACTCCCCACCATCCCAAGACCAAAGTCCAGACCCTCCAAGTCCACGAGCAAGCGACAAACAAGTGCCTAGGGTCCTCCCCACCTGAACCACACATCATACACCTCCACCGGGTTAACGGAATCGACACACCCCTATCCACCAAGAAAGAAATAGTAGGAACCCTGTCATAAGCAAACAACCAGGCAAATAAATGGATCTTGGGAGGAACATGGGCAGACCATATCACATAAGCCCAAGGAGCGACCCTAGAATCCACCTAACCAGCAATAACCTGAAATGCTCTAGCTGTAGAGAACCATCTCGGATCCCTAGACCATACCAACGAATCTAGGCGCTCGCGTACCAGTCGAACCCCAACCAGGCGAACCCTTATCTCCTCCAACTCATCAACATCACAGACGCAAAAATCCCTACCAAACAGAAAATCCCATTCCCCATCTGCATAAAAATCTGCGACTGACATATGATGGCCTTCCACCAACCTATAAAACCGGGGAAAACGAGTCGGCAGAGCGGTATCAAAAAGCCACCGGGTCCTCCTAAAAAGGAATCGTGATGCCAGAACAGATCACCCATCTCAAAGTGTCGGGACCAAACACTCTCACAAACCAAGAGTCCCGATCCAATCGAACCACATGCCAGATGAAGAAAGAGGAAGCCCTCAGAGGAACCGTGAGCGATCCCAAATCCCACTCAGTCTCCCTCCACCCAAAACAAGCACAAATAACACGCCTCCAAAAGGCAGGCCCCCTCAGTAGCAAAGCGCCACCACCATTTCAGGAGAAGGCTGGTGTTTACCTCCGAAAGAGATCGAACACCTAGACCTCTTGAGTCCTTGGACATGCAAACCACCTCCCACGGAACCTTACAAAGACACTTCCTCTCACGACCTGTACACCAAAGGAACCTCCTCTGAAATCTCTCTAGTAGACGAACCACCTTCTTAGGGGCGTGAAACAAGGACATAAAAAGACCGGCAAACTTGTCAGGGTCGCCCTGATAAACGTATGGCGATCTCCCAAGGAGAGAAATCGGGTCCACCATACCGCTAACCTCTCTTTGTATCTATCCACCACTGGGTCCCAAAACAAAGCGAGTCGAGGATTGTCTCTCAGAGGGAACCCAAGGTAAGTGAAAAGGAGGTGATCAAAGAACACTATATGGCTTCCGCAAGAGCCGTACACAACGGATCATCCACAACAAAAGCAACCAGAGACGACTTGGTGAAGTTGATCCGCAGACCAGACACCAACTCAAAAGTGTGGAGAACAAACCTAACAGCACGAAACTGATCCACACCTGCCTCAAGGAACATCAGAGTGTCATCCGCAAACTGCAGGTGAGAAACTCGAATGACTGGGTCAACCCAAATATCACAATACAACCCCTGCCTGATACCGAGCTCAAAGATTTGATGAAAACCCTCATCAGCAATCAAAAAAACATAGGGCGACATCGAACACCCCTGCTTGACTCCCTATAAGACCCTAAACTACTCAGATGGGGACCATTAATCAGCACAGAATAGAAACTCTATAAACACGAGGAGACCCACATAATCTACTTCTCACCGAAACCCATACTCCAAAGAACATGAAACAAGTAAGACCAATCAACCTTGTCAAACGCCTTCTCGAAATCCAACTTCACCAAAGCAGCTGGCTGGCGGGAACGACGCCAAGTCCCAGCACCTCCATAGCGACAAGGACACTGTCCGATAATTGCCTCCCCTGCACACACGCGGACTGAGTAGCGCTGATAAGATCTCCAATCACCCTCCTCAGCCGCCTCGACAAAATCTTAGCCAGGATCTTGTAAGTAGCAGTCGTACGACTAATAGGATGAAACTCCGAGAAGGTCCGCGGAGAAGGGACCTTCGGGATGAGAACAATAAATCTTGAGTTCACCCCACAACTAAGTTGAAACGAGGAGTGAAAGTAATGAAGAAAGCACAAGAACTCGGCCCGAACGATTGGTCAAGCCACTCGGAAGAAGACCAGATTGAATCCATCTGGCCCAGAGGCTTTATCCCCAGAACAAGCAAACAAGGCCTCTAAAACCTCAGCCTCAGTAAAAAGAGACTCCAACATACATGATTCCTCATCGCTTAACCTGGCAAACGGCAAAGTGGGTAAGGCATGACGGGTCGGCTGGTCCGAGAGGAAACGAGCCCCAAAGTGAGCGACGGCCTAAGCCTTGACCTAAGCAGGATCTGAATACTCCGTACCATTCTCTATCACCGAGAAGATCTGGTTCCGAGCACCATGGTCCTAAGAAACCCGATGAAAGTAGGCTGAATTACGATCCCCATACTTGCCCCACTTGACTCTGGCCTTCTGCCTCCACAAGCTAGATCTCTTACCTTCCTTAGTGGCTAACTAGGAGGTGAAAAAAGCCCTCTCGGTCAGCTCATCCTCCGATAAAGGCCTAGTGTCAACCAGGACATCAAAAGCATCAATACGCACCTCCAACTTTGAGATGCAAGTGTCTAGCTGCCCAAAAACCGTCTGATTCCAGTCACGTAGATCACCCCTCAAGGTTCTCAACTTGGTCTACCAAATGAACTCCGGATCTCCGTGAACCACATAAGAGGACCAACGTTCACTCACAAATGGGAGGAACTCTTCATGCTCTACCCAAGCATCAATGAAACGAAATGGCCTAGGGCCCCAATTGACCCTCTCAGCAGCCAACAAGATCGGACAATGATCGGAGAGGGAACGGGTGAGTCCTTTCTGGACAGGACCAGAAAACATGCAGAGTAGCTTGGGAGACAGAAGAAACCTGTCAATACGACTACACCTAGAAGCGGGGCCAAACTAGGTAAAGTGCATGTTGGCCAGAGGGAGATCAAGTAACCCTGCTGCCGAGATAAAGTCGCAAAACTCTAACTATAACCATGAAGAAGCCCCGTGAGGAGATCTCCTCCTGAGAACAAACCGTGTTGAAGTCCCCCGCAACAAGCAACACATGCCCAGCAACATCAACAACAGAACAGAGAGAAGTCCAAAGGTCTCTCCTCGTCACAACAGAGGTAGGAGCATACACGTTCAGGACTGGCAAGGGAGTGCCCGTAGGCATATGAACTCCATACCAGACCAGAACGATAGGTAAGGGATAAACCTAACTCATTTGATATACTATGTTATCCTAGATAGAAAGAAGACCCCCTGACAAACCAGAGGAAGGAATAAACGAATGGTTGAAATCCGCTCCCAAACCACACGAGTGAGCAATACTAAGGCAAATGTCTGACAACTTCGTCTCCTGAATCAAGACAAAGTTAGCCCGATGAGCTCGGACAAGAGAGGCCAACAGACTCATCTTCGAAGAGGAGCCTAGACCCCGAGAATTCCAAGAGAGGAAAATCATAGAGTCGCCGAGGGGTTAGCAAACCCGGTACTATAAGTATGGATGAGCACCGCCTCAACCTTCCGAAAACCCTCCTCAACTGAACCCTTGTAGTAGACCCCCATACTCTTAGCAAACCGCGCCATTGTGTGGGTAATGCTCTCGTCCGTGCGCCCATCAATAAGGTCAGAATGAAACTCCGAAAAAATCAACGGATGAGAACAAGCCAGGGGCGCTACATGCACTCCTGCAGTAGAACCCAAACCACTCCCCCACCAACCTCTAACTCAGACTCAGGAGGGTCATTAAACAAAACTAAAACAGTCTCCGCACAAACCTCAACAGCTCCCTGCTCCCGATCAAACTCGGTCTCAAAGTTACGCATGGTGTCACACGCGGCCGGGATACACTGCTCCTAACTATCCCCGGTGCCATCACCTAATGGTTGAGCCTCGATAGGAACTACAACCTGGGATGAAGCACCCACTACAGATCTAATCGGAAACCGTAAGGATCGTGGCCTAGCCGTGAATACATGAATGATCGAATCAACACCAGATCCGACGGTACAGTCGGCGGTGGTCTGGGGGTAGGGCATGGTGGGATTCTATCCACATGCGCCCTCTTGAACAGCACCTCCGCACGAGTGTCGTCCCACCGTACCGTTAACAACACACTATGTAAGGAGACATCTGAAGTGTGAACAAGGGGTAGGGCCCTAGTCATTTGGCCCGAAACTAAAGAAAACGGATGAACGACAATCAGATGAATAACCCTCTCCACCACACGGACCATGTTATCCCTACACCACCTAAAGGGGGTAAGCCTAGTATGTCAACCCACAAAAGACGCCCACCGGAAAGGACCCTGTCCAAACAGCCAGTAACTGAGAAGAACCAAGGTCGAAGACTGGTCCAGTCATCTTGGGAAAGGATCTCCTAAGTCGAATGATCAACACACCGAAGGAGAAACGTACGCGATCTCAAGTCTAACAGCTCAATACTAGTAAAGCCTGATCTCTCCATAGCAGCTATCGGGGAGGAGGGAGAACACAAAGTTGCGGCCACCACCATAACACAAAGATCAGTCCGCCCTACCAAAGAGGGATTAGTCGAGGGGAGACAAATTGCTTCCAAAGACGGTGAAGGAGCATGCTGCTCATCAACAGGGGGGTTACACTCAGAAGAGATATATTCCTAACAGTACCCTACTCCACCACAACAACCTTAGCAGGGATAACCTCAAAATTGGGCTTATCGCCAACAGGAACCAGGGGGGGAGACAAAGAACTAGTCGGCTCAGAGGAAGGAAAAAGCCCAGCACGTCTACCCAATTCCACTACTAGCTTGTGCGAGTCCCACAAAAACCCATTCAGGGACGCTACAACCTCAAGCAAATCATAATACAACGAAAAGTAAATAAAAGCAAATGGCCTACCTCGCGAAGAGAAGCGAGGAGAGAAACAGGCGCCCGATTTGACTAAAAAGGCCCCAAAGCTGCTCTTTCGAAGTCGACTTGGGAAAATTAGAAACAAAGGCCGGGAACCCCCGGTCTTGTCTCTTGGCAACCATCTTACGAGTCTTCACCTTCTTCGACCTTCTGCTAGAACTACAGTTCAACCTTCCTCCTCTTCCAGAGTGACTACCTCACTCGCTTCAAGCACATGGGCAACTTCAGGGTGAACATTGCCATGCACAAGAGCTCGATCACTGGTGCTCTCGCTGGTCGGGATTGGGCGATGTGTACCAACAAAACCCCGCTACCCCACCCCGACTCGCTCATCAGGACTAGAAGCAACCACCCCCGATCGAGACGTCTCCTTTTTCCTCGCCGACATTGGCCCAATTACCACCACTCTCGGACCAACAAAGGATGATTCACCAAGATTTTGGGAAGAGGTCCATGGAAGCTATACTGCCACACCATCTCTAGCAGAAAAAGAGACGGAGGTGCCTACCAGTGATAATCTCCGTCGGTCCCGAGACGAACTGGAGCAAGCAACACCATCCGACCCTGTCCTAGCTTCGCCACCAGTACCCTGCAAGGTTGCCGGAGCTGACCCATTCACCACATCGTTGAGGAACGTCGTCGGCTCGGAACTTCGTCGACCGGCAGACCTAATGCACGAAACCAACCTCGAAAAGCCACGGGAGGAGCTGCGCCCCTCTTCTCGGACTCGCCGGCCTCGGACCTGTCACCCCACCTTCGAGGATCACGCGACTCTCTGCCAGAAACAATCCCCGACTCATCTTGGACGCCATGGCCGAGATGACGCATGCCCATCGCCGAATCAGCTCGCTCCAGAATCCCACCTTCAACGACATGCCTCTCCAGACCAGGCTCAACATCCCTCCACAACAAGCCCCTCTTTCCTCCGGTCAGCAAAGAGCCATGCTTGGAAGAAGAAGTCGCTGCAGCTGTGATTCCGAACCCCTTCACAGACGAAGAACGCGACAGCCCTTCACCACCAGCGATCGACCAATCGTGGCCAGCCACTCCACTCGCTCTCCACTCCCCTACAAGCATTGAAGAAGGGAGGATGTCATGAAAGCCAGTCAGAGCCGCCGCCGTCGTGGAACGGAACCCTAAAACGCAGAAACGATTTATATGTTTGATTTTTTTTTCTTTTTTAAAATATCGAAGAAATGCCCCTTATGTTTTTCTTCATAACATTTATGGAGGTAAAGATTTATGACACTAACGAAATCGGAGAGAAGAAAGTTGAATTAGAGAAGATGGGGGAGGTCGACATAAAGCTTGTTTGAGGCCTTTCGTTACAAGTCATATCTATAAGGATAATTAGTATTTTTTTTGAAACGGGTACCGGAGATTTTCATTAATACCAAAAGGTAATCAAGTAGGGTGAGGCGTAACCGCCCCGGGTTCCAGATGTATGTCCGGGCCGACCGTAGCAAGCCCGACGCTCATGGACCCATAAAATTAGACCACTTTGTATCGTGGGCACTAAACTAAGCCAACTCCTTACAACCGTCCCAATTATTCGTGTCACGCCCCAATTTCAGAAAAACCGAACTTGGGACGCGACATTTAAAACCATAAAACATTTGAAACCTGTTTTGAATAAACACTTTGAAATCGCCATTTGTTCATAAAAAATAATCATTTAATCATTTACAACTTAAAGGTACATCCCAACAATTGGACAAAAAGCAAGGTGCACGTCGCTAGACTCAAAGTAAACCCAGAATCCCGCTCCTAGCTCTTCAAGCTTCAGAAGCTCACCTAGTCCAACCTGTGATCAGTACCTGTAGGAAAAGCAGCTAGGGGTGAGCGTTCGCTCACCACCACGGATAACAGACTGACTACGGCATACTTAGCAGACAATGCTGGTAACACCAACAACCAACTCAACACCGGGGATCACTATCCCCAACTCAAGTAACCCGACTGACACACACACACACTGTTACTTTCCTCAACCGACTCAACACTCGGACACGTGATGTAGACCCGACACAACGATTGACGACCTCCTCCAAAGACACGACAAACAACCACGCAACACCCAAGATCACAAAGGATCACACACCAAACAAGATCACAAAGGATCGCATACCAGACAAGATCACAAAGGATCGCATTCTTGTCAGCTGCTCAGTGCCGGTTGCTAACCGGCTGGGCTCGAGCCTGCCCCACGCGCTTTGCCGATCCCTGTTAGGCTCCAGGCGGTCGACCTGTTGGCGATAAACCGAGCTACTTTTCCGATAGCTAGTCGGAAGGGGAGCTGCCCTCTCATCGCATAAAAACGCTCACAACCTGCCGAGACTCGAACACGGATCGGGCTAGCCAAAGAACGCTCGCAACTTACCGAGACTCGAACTCGTAAGCCAACCAAATTTCCACACCACTTCCCGACACAAAGTCGGTTCACGAACCTCGGGCAAACACAATCACAATCACAAGCAAAGTTCAACAAACAGCAACAACACAGGTTCAACACTCCACATGCACTCATGGCCACCCAAGACACCAACAGTAAAGCACGGACTCAACCACCCCACGGGCACTCACGGCCTCCCAAGACACACAAACCGTAACTCACGGGCTCAACAACCCCACGGGCACTCACGGCCTCCCAAGACACACCAACAGTAACTCACGGGCTCAACAACCCCACGTGCACTCACGGTCTCCCAAGACACACCAACAGTAACTCACGGGCTCAACAACCCCATGGGCACTCATGGCCACCCAAAGCACACCAACAGTAAAACACGGGCTCTCATGGCCACCCAAGACACAACAGCAACACGGGCTCTCATGGCCACCCAAGACACAACAGTAACACGGGCTCTCATGGCCACCCAAGACACGATTTACACAAACAACCTCCGGGCATAACCAATGCCTCCAACAGTCCTAATATCAACAGTTTCACAATCAACCTCCGGGCATGGTCATATGCCTCCAGTACTTCTAATATCGTTAAGTTCTCTGCTCCTACGACACTACTAAGTGTCACATGCAATTCTAATCTTCGATAACCTACTTAACCCACGAACCCCCAAGTGTCACATGCATTTCTAATATTCGATAACCTACTTAACCCACGACACCCCAAGTGTCACATGCAATTCTACTGTTAACTTTCCCTAGTCAGGGCCGAGATCCGGCTACTTTTCCCTACCTCGTATGCTTTCTCCAAAAGCGCACAATTAAGCTCCGGCGTGATCTCGGTCACTCGCCTAGCTTTCCCTTTCCTCGGTCTGCAGCACGATCTAACAAGAACACAATTTTAAACTCCTTTAAGCTTGCAGGCATAAACTGAATTTTAATAAACCCGACGCCCAAAAGTAACCCCGACAATGTCGATCACTCCCAAACTCCCCAATTACTCGACATTGTCGATATTGGACCCGGAAAGGCCCGATTCGCCCGACATGGCGAATCTGCCCGGGTTTTGGAAACGCCCTTCCGGGGCTCCGAAAATTCCCGTTTTTGTTTCTACGGTCTTAGAATAATTCAAGGGTTCCTAGGCACTCGATGGAATCGAATTCCGACTTCCGAGTAATTTAATTAGCGTTTCAAGTTTCTAAACTCGTCAATTACAACTTTTACAATTTAATTCCATAATTCGTTCCGGGTGTGAATTATCGACTCGGGGATCATCCAAGACCACCCGAACACGAAAAACCTGAGGCCCGACCAAGTGGGCCCCACACGGCCACAACGAAAAATGTTCCTTTTCGCCCCAAAACGTTCCTAACGAACCCCACACCTTAACTCAACCATAATCAAACCATTTAAACTCAAACCCTAAAATTCAAACGTACCAAAACGAAAATCGGTTAGGTACTCACCGTAGAGAATGTCGATGTGAGCTCGATTCTTTTATCGTTGAGACGATCCACCGGACGGATGATCGAGAAATGGCAAAACCTTAACAAACTCCTTCACTTTTCTCTCCTTCTTCCCTTGCCTTTTCTCTCTCTAAAAACCTCTCCTATTTTCACAAATTGGCCGAACACACCTCCATCTCTCATCTTTGTATTTTTTCAAAACTAACACATAGCAAAAAGACCAAAATACCCCTCCTTTTCATTTTGTCTTTTCTTTAAAGTAAAGGGTAAAGTTGTCCTCCCTTTTTCCTTCCACCACATTCATGACATGTGTCATGTGGGTCCCATACCTTTTTGGAAAATATCTCCTAGATATTTTAAGTCAGATTCGTGAAATTCGGACGTTTCGGGCCCCGAACGGGCACTTTTTTCAAGAAATTACGAAACTTCACGGGCTATAAGGAAACGGCTCAACTAAGACCGTTGCGACGACGGCTAAACTTTTTGGATCCAAAACGGTCCTCGAATGGACCAGAACGTCGCTCGGTTGACTTTTCCGACGAAAAGTCAACATTTCCCAAACTGATCAGAAAGTTGCCCCGAGTCCCCCGGAACTCACTTTGGTCGATAACGGGGCCAACTTACGTCCGGTATGACCCTCGGAGTCAATTTTAGGTTTAATTAAGTGCCTGACCAAAAAATTTAAATTTTCCTGTTTTTCGCAGGTTTGACTAGCGTTGACCGGGAGTGGTTATTACAATTCGGCCTAAAACAGCTATCGTCTCAAAACAACGAGACTTGAAATGAAAGATCCTAAACAACAAAATGTCTAAACAATAAATTATTCGACCTAAAACAGAATAGAAAATTAGCACACGATCGAAAGAGCAAACTACCAAGTCGGCGAAACCAGATCTTCTAGGCCCCGTGCCATTGGAGCGATCTGGTATCGGCCAATCTTCGTCTTGAGTCGCCCGGATCTTTCGAAGTAGTGCGGGAGGCGATAGCAACGAGTCGATCCGCCACGGTTTGTCTGAGATCGAGGGTCTCGACTTCGGGTGCCGTGGAGTCAGACCCCGATCTATCGTCCTTCCTCCCGGATCCCAGATCCATCTAGGGAGCAACAGGCCCCCGCCGACGAGGGGTGACCCCGGGGCGGTAGGCCGCTACAGATGGAGGGCGGCGCGTGGAGCCCGTCTTCCAGAGAACGGCAGGGGGGCCACAGTGGTGGCTACTGGCTCGAAGGCGGGGCCGGTCCGGCGATGCTGGAACGGTAGCGCGAGACGAGGGAGAGACCGTGGCACGGCTTGAACGTTGGACGGCGACCTGTGAGGGTAGACCGGCTGCAAAAAAAGACAAAAACAAAAAAGTAAAACTCATAAATGGGTAGAGTGTACCCATAAATGGGTGTGTGGAGCGCCTTCAAGAGAATCCATGGTAGAGTAAGGAAGGAGAGGGGGTGGGAGGGGAGGAGGCTGCACAGAGAGCGCAGCCCCTTAGGATTTAGTTACGATAAGTTACGAAAATTAAGAATAATTAGTATTAGTTTTAAGGGTAAATAGGCTTTTATATTTATCGTAGGCTTTGTTACTTAAGCCTCATATTTAAATGTACGTCTTGGACAAACTTAATTGTCCATGTGCATCGTCTCTTTGTACAGACTTATTTTATTTGACACTTTATTTCTTTCTCTCTCCTCTCCTTTTCTGTTCTTCTCTACAATCCCAACCTGAATATCTGTATCTCTTGTATAATTATCTTCATATCAAATTAGGACCATAACAATGATATCAGAGCCACTTATGAAGCTTAACCTTATAGCTGAATTTTTTCCCTTCAATTATAAAAAAATGAGCTTCAATGCATCAAGGAGTCAATTGAAAGTATTGGGGCTCAAATGGATGATGTTATTATAGTGATAAAGACCTTTTTGTCCAAGCTTCCAGACCCACTTGGTAAGTCTTCTTTGCCACTTTCATCTCCACCTGTTTTTCTTGCAAGTTTGGGTGAGTTACAAAATCAGAGGTTGTTTCTGTCGTTTCTGAATTTGATGATGTAGTAGCAACTCAGGAATTGTATGAAACTGAAAAAATGTTCAACAAGGTTTTGGTTGAGTATCAAATGCTCACATCGGAAACAAAAATTTCGGATGAACACAAGATGCTCGATGAAATGCATATGATAGTAGAATACTCCAGGGTATGCACAATTCTAATGAGTCAGTGACCTACAAGTCATGGTACTGTATTATACCATCATCGGTTATGTGAGCATGGATTTTTGTGGGGTAATAAGGTTAGGATGTTCCATGGATAGTTGTCCACTACATGTTAGAATTTGAAAATGTCATTGTTAAATTGTATGCTCTGTCTTCAAATTGGCAAGACTTAGTTGAGGAAAATATGAGGTTTTCTATAACAGTACCAGTAACTAAAGCAATTGCACAAGAAGCTTTGAGCATGGATGAAATATCTCTATTATTGATAGATGCTGATCCAAATAATGTTTCTAGTGGAATTACAGAGGGTATTCAGGTGCAAAGACATGATTTGGCAGGTATAAATGAGATACACCAACTCATTATTGTTACTCAAGCCTTTCATGGTTCATAGTTTTTTTTTATTTCCTGGATAAATATTGGTCTTTTGTGTCAACAAATGGAAGGGGTACTGAAGGCTCAGTTGGTAACTCTTAGGTTTTAGGGTTTTATGTACACTTGTAAGATCAATATGATTGGGTTATTACTAGTGATGATTTTTCTTCACTTTAATGTCAACTTGCTCCACTTTCGACTGCGGTTCTACTACATGTCATTGTGGATTTTCTTAAGGAAGGTGATAGGAGAACGAATCAAAGGCTGAACAAGAAGGTCATTTTTAGGAAGTTAGGTGGTCGTTTTATAGTGAGAGTTTTTAAGAAATAATTTTACTTCAATCGGGCTTCTAGAAAAGCACTTCGAAATGAAATTAATATGTTTGTTGATAGTGTTAGTCTCACTCTTAGTCCTTTGGGTAAAAATGTTGTCTTTGGCGATTTTGACAGTTCTAAAGTAGTTCATGGTAAGGTGATTATTGCTCTTGTTTGGTGGTATGAGTAATTGTATTTTCTCTTTAATAGAGGAGAAATTAATGAGTTTGGTTTTACTCTTATAAGTAGCAGAAAAATCAAACTCGTTACATACCTAAAGGAGTCATCATTTGCTCTTGCTATCACACCCCAAATCCGGTTTTGACCGAATTTGAGACGCGACTTAAGGTAACAAAAAACGAAAGTAATAATGATAAATAAATAAGGTTCATATGAAATATAAAACTCCCAGAAGTATAATGAGTCAACAGCTCAACCAGAGTAAAAGTACACGAGTCAAAAGAGGAAAAGCTGGAGTACGTCACTAGACCCTAGCTAAACCCTCATCAGCTCCCCAACTCCGAGAGTCCTGCTAGTACTGCTCCCGATCAACACCTGAAACACCATAAAGTAAGGGGAGTGAGCTGACGCTCAGTAGGAAAAGTAGTTAAGGTTCCAAACCTCAGTTCATCATCACGGGTAACCGTCCAATTAGGGCATACTAGTAAGATAATCATAAACAACTCCCTTAGGCATCTCCCCGTCACTGCCCATTTCCACAACATTAATCGTACTTACACAAAAACAAACAGATCCAACCAATGAGAATAAAACACACGGCAAGACACACACATAGTTCGTAGGACAGCACACAGCAAAACAACCAGAATAAGGCACGAGCGAGACACACACAGAGTTCGTACGACAGCACACAGCAAAACAACCAGAATAAGGCATGAGAGAGACACACACAGATATCGTATAACAGCATAAGCCAACACCACCGGATGCACACAACCTCTTATATCGTACTGGATCACACAGCATCAGTCCTGATATCTTCCTCCTCACACAGATGAAGGGTAACATCCTCGACCGAAAATCCCTCAGTCCGATGTCTTCCAGTCACACAGATGTGGGCACTACTCACAACACGTACAGGACCGGTACACACTTCGGTCAACACCATCCCGGATTACGAGTCATCGGGGTACTGATCACGCCATCCTTGGCCTCGGTACCCTACACCGGAACTATCCGTCGGTGTAGGTACTACTCTGGCTACGCCGTCTCTTGAACACACAATCAGGGTTTAACACACAGCACAATCCATTGATGGTCTCGGTATACCAACCGGACCATCTCAACATAGCACACAACCGGTCTATCACTCACCCGGTCATATCACAACCAAGGGTTCACGTAATCAAACATGGCACATTTTCCCACACACATTCACATCATGCAACACTGAGTATAATCTTATTTAGACTCTCACACAACGGTTATAGCACACAACACGCAATCATAGGGATCGACATGGCCCATCTACCAGCACGGCAATTTCCCAAGTATTGAAAGCGAGTATAGCTAGTGAATCACATCCTACATGTTACTAAGACTCGTCCGGTATTTAGTAATCCTACATGCCAACTAGGACCTTTCCGGTTATTATTATTTCCTAATCATGCTTGCTAGTAACTTTCCGTAATTAAAGCGACATCCGCTACTTTCCCTACCTCAAGACGATACAACAGCTGCGTCTCCTAGCTGCTGACGTCCGGGCCTACTCCGTCTTCTAGGGCGAAGTCCGATTCTGGGTTTTTAACAGTTAAAAAAACCCAATCAGTTACAGTGGGTCCTAAGTCCTCGGAATCGTCTCAAACGTCTTTAAATAATCCAATTTTAAGTAAAAATAATTAATTAATTATCTAATTAAATCTGTGACCCGGATCCGACCCGAATCCAGGCCCAACACGGATCCAGACCAAGTCCGAACCCGGCACCGACCCGGACCCAAGCCTGACCCGGCCCCGGCCCCGGACCCGACCCAGACCCGAGTCAGACCTGGTACGGACCCGAGTCAGAACCCAGTCCAAAGACTTGGGCCTGACCCAAGTCCGACCCAGGATCTGGCCCAGAGCCCATCCTGATCCAGGCCCAAGTCCTAGTTGTCCTGGCCCGGTGACTTCCGGCCCAACCACTCCACTTGGCCCAAGGCCCGTCTAGCTTCATCCCCGTGTTCGCTCAGCTCCGACGATGCTCGTGCGTTCCGGCCACCGTCTACGGCGGTGACGACACCCAGAACCCGACGTGAAGTGCTGGTGAAGCTCGTGAAGGGACGGCGGAGCTCAGGCTGTGGCTAGACGAGGGCGAGGGTGTCCAGCACGGTGTCAGGAGTCAAACCCATCTCAGATCTAGGGTTCGCGAGGTCTCCGGTGATGGTTCCGACCCAAAGCCGCTCGAATCGAGCTCGAGAACACCATAAATCAAGAGGGGCAAGGCTGAGGAAGAAGGAGGGAGGCCGATAAGGCACGAACCAGGTGAGTTCGAGCTCGGGAACCTCGAATCGTTCTCCGGCGAGCTCGAGCAGGTTCTGATGGTGAAACGAGGGAGGATCTGAAAGATGGGGGTGTTTCTAGTTCGGGTTTGAAGCGATAGAGGGTGGTGGGTCGGGAGGTAACGCAGAAGCTCTGGCGAGGTCGGAAGGGATCGTATCTTCGGCGATGGCGAGAGAGAAACGAGGGAGAGAGGAGAGCGCGGCGCTGCGTTGTCTGCCTCGAGTTGCGCACGAAGCTGAGGTGAAGACGAAGGGTTTTTGAGTCTGGGCCGTGTGCGCGCGTAAATGGGCTCGAAGCTGATTGGGCCCAAACCTGGCCCAATCGCTGCTTCGGTCCAAAATTTACCCTTCCCTCTTTTTTTTTCTTTTCAAAACATTTGTTGCAATTTCTTACCCCATGTTTCGAATTGCAAAATAGTACCCTTTTAAAACAAGGTGGTCTTTATAGCCTACCCCCCTTAAAAGAATTTTGTCCTCGAAATTTAAAACACACGTACCTCAAGGGTCGTACAGGCTGGGGTACTTCGCACGGACCTCGTCCTCGCGCTCCCAGGTCGACTCTGCTTCGTGGTGCTTCCACTGCACACGAACTAGGGGAATAGTCGTGTTCCGCAATACCTTCTCTCCGGTATCCACAATCCTGACTGGCTGCTCCTCATAAGAGACATCATCCGCTATCTCGATGTCTGCCCACTCAATCACAAGAGAGGGATCCGCAGTGTACTTCCGCAGTTGGGAAACGTGGAAAACATTATGCACGTTCCCAAGTTGCGGTGGCAATGCAAGCCGATAGGCAACTGCTCCAACTCTGCCCAAGATCTCGAAAGGCCCGATAAACTGCGGGGCCAACTTGCCTCCGCCACGGTTGAACTGTACAAGCCCCCTCTTCGGGCTCACCTTCAGAAACACATGATCACCCACCGAGAACTCCAGAGGCCGGCGCCGTCTATCAACATAACTCTTCTGACGGCTCTGCGCGGTCCTCAACCGGTCTCGAATTAGTGTGACCTTCTCGGTCGTCTCCTGGACAATCTCCGGACCAAGTAGGCTCCGGTCTCCCACCTCTGCCCAACACACAAGCGATCTGCACGGCCTACCATACAACGCCTCAAACGGTGCCATCCCGATACTGGCCTGGAAGCTGTTAGTGTAGGAAAACTCTACTAACGGTAGGTGGTCCTCCCACGACCCCCGAAAGTCTAACACACAGGCTCGCAACATGTCCTCCAATATCTGGATAGTGCGCTCTGACTGACCGTTAGTCTGTGGGTGATATGTTGTGTTAAGTAAGACATCAGTCCCAACCTCCTTCTGTAAGCTCTTCCAGAACCTGGAAGTAAAACGTGGATCTCGGTCGGACACAATCGACACTGGTACGCCGTGAAGGCGGATGATCTCTCAGACATATAATCGGCTCAGGGTATCGACAGTATCTGTCATCCTCATGCCCAAAAAGTGTGCCGACTACCCAAACTGCGTCGTGCCCTCTCGGCGACCTCGGCAAGCCACTCACGAAGTCCATCGTGACGTGCTCCCATTTCCACTCTGGAATCGGTAACGACTGTAGCAAGCCGGCGGGATGCTGATGCTCGGCCTTCACCTGCTGACAGGTGAGGCACCTCGAGACGAACTCTGCAACAGCCCTACGCATCCCGCTCTACCATAACTGCCGTCTGATGTCCTGATACATCTTGGTGCCACCCGGGTGCACAGCAAGACGAGAATGGTGAGACTCTCTCAGCACATCATCACGACAACAACGAGGCACAAACAGTCTCCCTCGGTATCGTAGACCCCCATCAGTCCCCTGTACCCAGTCCTCAGCGTCAGTACCGCTGGTGATCCTCTCTCGGATCTCTACCGTCTCGGCATCTCCAGCCTGTGCCTCCAGTACTCGGGAAATAAGTGTGGGCTGTGCCACCAACGTACACATGGAAATGCCATCAGTGCTCTCAACAGGCTCGAGCTGAAACCTGCTCAGCTCCTCCATCATGTCCCACTCCCGGACAGATATGTTAGCGACACTGTGAGTCGACTTTCTACTCAGGGCATCGGCGACAACGTTCGCCTTGCCTGGGTGGTAAAGTAGCTCGAAGTCGTACTCCTCCAACAACTCCATCCATCGTCTCTATCGCATGTTTAGATCACGCTGGGAGAAAATATACTTGAGGCTCTTGTGATCCGAAAACACACGGAAACGCTCACCATACAAATAATGCCTCTAGCTTTTCAGAGCAAAGACCACAGCTGCCAGCTCTAGATCATGGGTCGGGTAGTTGTGCTCATGTATCTTCAGCTATCTCGAGCCATAGGCAACTACCTTCCCAGCCTGCATCAACACACAACCAAGACCCTCTCCGGATGCATCACAATACATATCATACCCGACTCCCCGCTCCGGCACTATCAACACGGGAGCGGTGGTCAAACGAGCCTTCAGCTCGGTAAAGGAGTGCTCACACACGTCAGTCTATAAGAACTCATCCCATTTGCGGGTCAAAGCGGTCATCGGTGCGGCCAGACGTGAAAAGTCTTGGACGAACCGTCTGTAGTATCCAGCCAATCCCAGGAAGCTACAAATCTCAAACACACTCTTGGGCCGCGCTCACTTCGATACTGCGTCGATCTTCGAGGGATCAACTAGAATACCCTCTCGGGACACAACATGTCCGAGGAACTGCACCTCAGTAAGCCAGAATTCCCACTTCTCCAAGTTGACGTACAACTGATGAGTACGCATCAAGGTCAGGACCGTCCTCAAATGCTCCTCATGTGCCTCCTCACTAGGCGAGTAAATCAGGATGTCATCAACAAACACTACGACAAATTGATCCAGGTAGGGTCGGAGTATCCCGTTCATCAGATCCATGAACGTTGTTGGTGCGTTCGTCAAATCGAACGGCATCACCAAGAACTCGTAGTGTCCATACCGAATCCTAAACGCGGTCTTCTCCACGTCCTCATCCCGAACCCTCAGCTGGTAGTACCTTGATCGAAGATCAATCTTTGAGAAGCACTTCGCTCCTCTCAACTTATCGAACAAGTCATCAATCCTCGGCATCGGATAACGGTTCTTCACCGTAACCCGGTTCAGCTTCCGGTAATCAATGCACATCCTCAGTGCTCCTCCCTTCTTCTTCTTCACGAAGAGGGCAGGTACTCCCCCACGGCGAAACACTCGGTCTGATAAAACCCTTCTCCCAAATTTCCTCGAGTTGTCTCTTCAGCTCGACCAACTCGGTAGGTGCAAACCGATACGGGGTCATAGAGATCGGCGCCGTACCCGGGATCAAGTCGATCCTAAACTCCACTTCGCGCGCCGACAGTAAACCTGATAACTCCTCCGGAAAGACCTCCGGGAACTCGCATACCACTCTCGGTAGCTCTCTACTATGTACGACAACAACCTCATCTCCCGCCGTCAACGCATATAGGAGTACTCCGCTCCTACTTCCCAGAACACAGGTAACAATCGTGTCACCCGACACTACGGTCACCTGTCGTCGATAACAATCGATCGACGCCCGGTACCTCGTCATCCAATCTATCCCCAGGATCACATCAAACGCTAACATGTCTAGCACAACTAAGTCACCACGAAATAGGCAATCCGCCACTCGGATCCAACAGGCCCGACACACATTCCTCAAAACTACCTCTCTCGTCACGGGGGTAGCAAGAAACAACGGGGTACCTAGACAATCCACCCTCAAACCCAACAGACGAGCAAAAGAAGCAGATATAAACGAATGAGATGCTCCAGTATCGAAAAGAAAAGATGCCCAAGAATTATAAAGCAGACACGTACCCTGCGTGGCCTCATGGCCGGTGTAACGTCCATCAGCCCTGGAGTCGGTGACAGCATACACCCGACCCTGCTGTCTCGGGGGTCCGCCCCTCGGAGGTGGTGGAAGTGCCACCTGCTGCGCAGCGCGATGTCTCGACGCCGGTGCGCAAGCTGCTTGTCTCGGCGCCCTCTACGTCTGAGCCTGACGCTGCCGTAACTGTGGCGAGTGTCCAGACTGCGACTGCTGTGGCCGCGGAGCTGACACCACCAAATACTGATCGGGGCACCTGGAAGCGAAGTGTCCTGGCCGGCCACATCGGTGACACAGTAGTGGCCCGACACTCGACCTCTCCTCAGGTCCGTCCATCTGGCGATCCACTGATCCGCCGCTCATCTGACAGTCTCGTGCCATGTGACCTGGCTGTCTACAACGATAACAAGCGCGTCCCGACACGGGAGGCCTAATAGAAGCTACCGACCCGACCTGTCTTGGTCCCCTCAGCTGGGTCTAAGGCTGAAACGATCCTAAGGTCCTCTGCCTCCTAGAATCCCGAGACTCAGACGATCTCTATGAACTGCTCGATCTGGGCCTGACCTCCCGAGCTCTAGTTGACTCTCAGAAGCGTCGCTCTATGGTCAAAGCCTGCTCCACCAGATCGGAGAAAACTTGGGTCCTCAACACAGCGACCCAGTCCCCGATTGCCGGACGGAGTCCCCCCCTCAAAACGTCGGCATCTGAGATCCTCCGTCTGCACCATCTCCGGAGCGAAGCGAGACAGGGAGGTGAACCTAACCTCGTACTCCGACACCGACAGACCCTCATGTCGCAGCTCCAGGAACTGCTGACGTATGTCATCCAGAATAGCCCGTGAAAAGTACTGCTCGAGGAAACGTTGTCCGAACAACACGAAGTCGTCCCCCACTCGGGCCTGCTCTCGGTACCACCAGTGGTAGGCCTCCCCTTCCAGATGGAAGGCTGCGAATGATACTCGAAGTCTCCCGCTCACTATCCCAGAGGTATCGAGGTTGCGGGTGATCCGCTCCAGCCATCTCTCGGCTGCCTCAGGGTCTGGCTCCCCTAAAAAAACAGGCACGTCAAACTTGCGGAAATCTTGCAATGCCTGCAAAGTATAACTATCGACCAACGTGGGTCCCTCAGAAGTCGCTGCAGTGGCAGCATGTACAGGCTCAGGTGTAGGAGCTGCAGCCTCTCTACGGGCAAAGGCAGCTGCCAATCCCTGCACGGTGTGGGTCAGCTCCTCAAAAGCTGCCGGCTGGACTGTCTCAGTCCTCTCATGCCCCCCCAGTGGGTGCATCCTGGGCACTAGTCGCCCCGACAAACTCAGGAGTAGGCTGTTGTCCTTGGCCCCTAGCTGGCCGTCCTCGGCCTCTAGCTGGCCATCCTCGGGTGCCTCGTGGGGCGTACGTACGTGCCATAACGTAAAACCTCTGCACGGATAACACACAGATTTCAGTTTCTTAACTCGGAAAGGGTACGCGCTTATAATAACTAACGTCACACACAGTCCACTCTATACTACTCATAGTAATAATATACTCACTATAGTATAGTCACCCAGTAGCACACAGCAGAGAATTCGCACACTAGTGCTTCACAGAGACTATATATACACACAGTAGGGTTACACCTAGTTTCACTTTAACAACACTTACACATTTAAGTCACACAGATTATCACTTATACTCCACAGTCGTTTCACTAAGTAACTCATAGTCTCAATTTCAGTTTCATAGCGGTCCTCTTTCTAACATAACATTCATGTTGACACCTTGTCGTTACAACCCGATTTAGGCATCCCCGAATTACGTTGTAACCACTTGGCATTCCCCCATTCACGTCCAACTACAGTGGCCCCTATAGCTGACTCGCGATGGTGCATACACTTCAGTTTCTACAGAAAATCGGGCATGACCCGTTCGTAAATTAAGTCAATCACCCGCTTATGCGGGAACAAACAATCACCATTTTCACACAATCCTCAATATTAACACGGCACACCGCCGGTTATTTCAGTTACACACCTCGGGTCTCGGTAGTCTCACTCTTACCGCCCGGCCAAGTCTATGCTTGGATCAATGTTTAGGTCAAAACATGGCAACAACCACACAAGTTCATCAAAGGTCTACGGCACTCAGACCGGATGCTTCACCAACCCGAGACTCTTGCGTCTCGTAACTACGCTTAGGACACCTCAGACTCGCGTAACCGACACACAACACCCTAACGACCCAACTCTACCCACCTAGTTGACGTACGGTCCGAGGTTTTGAAAAATCATTTTAAAATGAAACCAGGCTCTGATACCAAATTGTCACGCCCCAAATCCGGTTTTGACCGAATTCGAGACGCGACTTAAGATAACAAAAAACGAAAGTAATAATGATAAATAATTAAGGTTCATATGAAATATAAAACTCCCAAAAGTATAATGAGTCAACAGCTCAACCAGAGTAAAAGTACACAAGTCAAAACAAGAAAAGCTGGAGTACGTCACTAGACCCTAGCTAAACCCTCATCAGCTCCCCAGCTCCGAGAGTCCTGCTAGTACTGCTCCCGATCAACACTTGAAACACCATAAAGTAAGGGGAGTGAGCTTACGCTCAGTAGGAAAAGTAGTTAAGGTTCCAAACCTCAGTTCATCATCACGGGTAACCGTTCAATTAGGGCATACTAGTAAGATAATCATAAACAACGCCCTTAGGCATCTCCCCGTCACTGCCCATTTCCACAACATTAATCGTACTTACACAAAAACACACAGATCCAACCAATGAGAATAAAACACACGACAAGACACACACAGAGTTCGTAGGACAGCACACAGCAAAACAACCAGAATAAGGCACGAGCGAGACACACACAGAGTTCGTACGACAGCACACAGCAAAACAACCAGAATAAGGCATGAGAGAGACACACACAGATATCGTATAACAACATAAGCCAACACCACCGGATGCACACAGCCTCTTATATCGTATTGGATCACACATCATCAGTCCTGATATCTTCCTCCTCACACAGATGAAGGGTAACATCCTCGACCGAAAATCCCTCAGTCCGATGTCTTCCAGTCACACAGATGTGGGCACTACTCACAACACGTACAGGACCGGTACACACTTCGGTCAACACCATCCCGGATTACGAGTCATCGGGGTACTGATCACGCCATCCTTGGCCTCGGTACCCTACACCGGAACTATCCGTCGGTGTAGGTACTACTCTGGCTACGCCGTCTCTTGAACACACAATCAGGGTTTAACACACAGCACAATCCATTGATGGTCTCGGTATACCAACCGGACCATCTCAACATAGCACACAACCGGTCTATCACTCAC
This sequence comes from Erodium maritimum, assembly GCA_963921825.1. Lineage (NCBI taxonomy): Eukaryota > Viridiplantae > Streptophyta > Magnoliopsida > Geraniales > Geraniaceae > Erodium > Erodium maritimum. The sequence goes on from OY997595.1 coordinate 24,365,740, forward strand.
CCGGTCATATCACAACCAAGGGTTCACGTAATCAAACATGGCACATTTTCCCACACACATTCACATCATGCAACACTGAGTATAATCTTATTTAGACTCTCACACAACGGTTATAGCACACAACACGCAATCATAGGGATCGACATGGCCCATCTACCAGCACGGCAATTTCCCAAGTATTGAAAGCGAGTATAGCTAGTGAATCACATCCTACATGTTACTAAGACTCGTCCGGTATTTAGTAATCGAAAAGCAACTATTCTAATGAATCACATCCTACATGTTACTAAGACTCGTCCGGTATTTAGTAATCGAAAAGCAACTATTCTAGTGAATCACATCCTACATGCCAACTAAGACCTTTCCGGTTATTATTATTTTCTAATCATGCTTGCTAGTAAATTTCTGTAATTAAAGCGGCATCCGCTACTTTCCCTACCTCAAGACGATACAACAGCTGCGTCTCCTAGCTACTGACGTCCGGGCCTACTCCGTCTTCTAGGGCGAAGTCCACGAAGTCTGAATCTGGGTTTTTAACAGTTAAAAAAACCCAATCAGTTACAGTGGGTCCAAAGTCCTCGGAATCGTCTCAAACGTCTTTAAATAATCCAATTTTAAGTAAAAATAAATAATTAATTATTTAATTAAATCTGTGACCAGGATCCGACCCGAATCCAGGCCCAACACGGATCCAGACCGGGTCCGAACCCGAAACCGACCCAAACCCAAGCCTGACCCAGACCCGACCCCGGACCCGACCCAGACCCGAGTCAGACCTGGTCCGGACCCGAGGCAGAACCCAGTCCAAAGACTTGGGCCTGACCCAACTCCGACCCAGGATCTGGCCCAGAGCCCATCCTGATCCAAGCCCGAGTCCTGGTTGTCCTGGCCCGGTGACTTCCGGGCCAACCACTCCACTTGGCCCAAGGCCCGTCTAGCTTCATCCCCGAGTTCGCTCAGCTCCGACGATGCTCGTGCATTCCGGCCAGCGTCTCCTGCGGCGACGACACCCAGAACCCGACGTGAAGTGCCGGTGAAGCTCGTGAAGGGACGGCGGAGCTCAGGCTGTGGCTGGGCGAGGGCGAGGGTGTCAGGCACGGTGTCATGAGTCAAACCCGTCTCAGATCTAGGGTTCGCAAGGTCTCCGACGATGGTTCCGACCCAAAGCCGCTCGAATCGAGCTCGAGAACACCATAAATCAAGAGGGGCGAGGCTGGGGAAGAAGGAGGGAGGCCGATAAGGCACGAACCAGGTGAGTTCGAGCTCGGGAACCTCGAATCGTTCTCCGGCGAGCTCGTGCAGGTTCTGATGGCGAAACGAGGGAGGATCTGAAAGATGGGGGTGTTTCTAGTACGAGTTTGAAGCGATAGAGGGTGGTGGGTGGAGGAGGGAGGTCGGGAGGTAACGCAGAAGCTCTGGCGAGGTCGGAAGGGATCGTATCTTCGGCGATGGTGAGAGAGAAACGAGGGAGAGAGGAGAGCGCGGCGCTGCATTGTCTGCCTCGAGTTGCGCACGAAGCTGAGGTGAAGACGAAGGTTTTTTGAGTCTGGGCCGTGTGCACGCGTAAATGGGCTCGAAGCTGATTGGGCCCAAACCTGGCCCAATCGCTGCTTCGGTCCAGAATTTACCGTTCCCTTTTTTGTCTTTTCAAAACATTTGTTGCAATTTCTTACCTCATTGTTTCGAATTGTAAAATAATACCCTTTTAAAACAAGGTGGTCTTTACACTTGCAACTCAACTTTTGGACGGGACACCATTAATACCTGAAGGCAAGGTTACTATAGATGATATCATTGACAAGACCATTAGTTTGGGCGAGTCAGCCAAAAGAAACAAAGTCCTCGGGTGATCTCCTTCATGTTCCATTTAGCCTTAGAGAATATGGTTCTCACCCAATACAATCCTCAACCGCTCAAGTACCCTTGGAAAGAGTTACAACTTACAACTGATATAGTTCGTAGTGTTTATGAGTTAAAATATATGCCTACTTGGCGAGTTATTTTTGTTGGTAGAAGAAGACCTGGCATGGAAGATACATTTACACTTGTGCCTCATATTCTAAACACTTATATCCAACTGCTAGTAAGTGATCAAATTATTGTTGGCTTTACTCATCATATTGCTCATTTCCTTGAAGTGGGGGCTCACTAGTTATGTACTATTACAGTCATAGAATGTCTACGTGTCAAGTATATGAAGAAACACTTGAGTGATAGTAGTGTTGAGGATAGTTGCCAAGAGCAATGAAAAAAAAATATTCACCACTTTTTTCCTTAAGATTGATGATAAGGCTGAAGGAAAACTTATTCTTGAACCTATAGCTCCAGAGAACGTTAGCTCCACCGATGTGATTGTTATTATCTCTTCATTTCTTGTAATAGTGACAAATTGTGAAAAATCTAAGGCAATCTTGTATTTGGGCCAAGTCGAGGTTATTGGACTAGATTGTGGTAATGCAAGACTCTGCTCTACAAAACAAGAAAAAGGTATGTCCGAAATTTTGAATGCAATTATTCGACAGATTCCACCACACTTGACATTGCAGAACAACCCTTGAGAGCTCTAATATTTGATAGTTACTATGATATGTATTGTCATGTTTTCATATATTTTCTAGTCATCGATGGAACTATAAGGAAAGGTAACACGGTTTCTTTTCTAGCAAGTGGGAAGGACTATTATACTGATGAAATCAAAGTTTTAACTCCAAGTCAATTACATATTTTTCTGGACGATGGAGGTTCCTTAAGGTTTGGAATAGAAGTCATAATACTATCTAAGTATGCTCAACTATGTAGTGGTGGAGGAATATGTGATTCAGGCTCATAACAATACGATTACACTACCTGCAAAACACATAATCTAGATGGGATAAAGTTTCTTGTCACAACTGCCTTACACAAGGTCTTACAAATGGACATATCCTTTTTCACACAATAGGAGAATCGCACTAGAGGCATTTCATTCCAGATAATGGAAATTATGGGTCCTTGTGAAGGAGTGGGTTTTGGTGTAACTAATCAGCGTAAGTGGGATCTCTTATTTGTGGGAGCTCTCTCAGAAAGGCGGCCATTGGAGCATGTTCCTAGGTCTCAAGTAGTTTTTGTTGAAACACCTACACACATTAGGGTTCTTGTGTCAAATTTTGCAGCAAGTTATGTTAGCGAAAAGAGTGGTCAACAATTACTGATTTTTGTACACGAACTGGAGTGCACATTCAGTTCCCACGCAATCAAGAACTTTTCATTAGAATATTTGATAGAAATATTATGATTTCAGGGTTAATTGATGAAGCTCTCAAGGCCGAGGAACTTATTCTTGCTAAATTATTGAGCGAAAATCACAATGAAGAAGGGGATGGTGTTGCTCCAAGAACAAAAGTGAGGTTGATAGTGCTAAATGGCTCTCGTGGTAGTATCATTGGGAAAGGCGGCTCCATCACAAAGTCATTTTTGGATAACTCCCAATCTGGAATTCAAATATCTGTTGTGAATAATTATTATTATGTGATAAGTACTGAATTGATTCTAGTACTTACATTTTTCGGTCACAATTTGATTCTTGAGAACAAGAATCGTTTGAAGAAGAATGCAATTGTAAGAGTACGGATAATTAGTATTGGATTTAACGGTAAATCGGCTTTTATATTTATCATAGGCTTTGTTACTCAAGCCTCATATTTAAATGTAAGGCTAGGCCTAACTTGATTGTCCTTATACATCTTCCCCTTGTACAAGGAGACACAACTGAATGGAAAAATTAGCACAGTCTCATTTCATTTGACAATTTATTTTTCTCTCTCTCACCTCCTTCTCTTTTCCTCACTTCTTCTTCTCTACAATGTCAATCGAATATCTATATCTCTTTTATAATTCTCTTTATATAAATTTATATCCACAACACCTTTCAGCTTTCAGTTCGTATATTGCCGACACATGATAATCCGAGGAGGAGGTTTTTTAGTTATGCAAGATAATGGTAAGTTAATTTTATCCTAAACCAATAACTTGAATCATATGAGATAAGACCTAATTTTCTCCGTCAATAGGAAATTGAAAAACTATAAAGGAACAATCGGAAATTAGTGAAGCTTGTTTTATTAAAGATTTTATATACATATAAATCCATATCTTTAAATAAGGCTTCTATAAAATTTTAGGTGCTAGTCGGGTGGCTAGGGCATTTTTAGGATTAATCGAGGATTAATCGGGTCGGCCAATAATTGATGCAAGCAACGTACCAGCTAAAATTAATGTTATTGGTGATACTGCAAAAGCAGCAGTCGACTCCTCTAGTATACGCTAGAAGCGCGGGAGACCAGTTGGGGCCAGGGACATTGTTCCTCGAAAACGGAAAAATCAGACGAATAAAGAGAGTGAAAAAGTCTCATTATCAGAGCCGGTTCTAGAAGAACCAAACGTTCTGAAAATACCAGAAGGCACTAATACTTTTAATGAATTAAAAGAGAAAAGAAGTGAGGAGATTCATATGAATTTTTCACGCATAAATGGGACTTGGGATCGAAACTCGATTATTATTGATGAAGTTTTTGCATTTGCATTTGCCAATGATATAATCAATTATTTTGATTTTGAGCCATGTAGTATTGACGAGTGTCGTCAAAGGCATGATTGGCTAAATTGGGAAGAAGCAATTCGGGTAGAATTGACTTCACTGGCAAAACGCCAAGTATTTGGGCCAAGTATCAAAACACCTAAAGATGTTCAGCCTGTTGGGTATAAATGGGTGGTTGTGAGAAAACGAAATGAGAAAAACAAAATTGCTCGATATAAGGCGAGACTTGTTGCCCAAGTTTTTTTCTCAACGACCTGGAGTCGATTTTGACGAAACATATTCACCTGTGATGGATATGATTACTTTCAAATATTTAATCAGTTTAGCAATCTCTGAGAGACTCGATATGTACATTATAGACGTAGTCACTGCTTACCTTTATGGTACGTTGGATACCGATATTTATATGAAATCCCCAGAAGGATTGAAATTGCCTGAAGCAATGAAAAATAGTCCAACAAATCTGTTTTCGATAAAATTACAAAAGTCGTTGTATGGACTAAAGCAATCTGGAAGTATGTGGTACAATCGTCTTAGCGAGTACCTTACTAACGAAGATTATAAGAATAACATCATATGTACATGTGTATTCATAAAGAAAACAAACTCTGGGTTTGTTATTGTAGAAGTGTACGTCTATGATATAAATCTGATTGGGACTACAAAAGAGATTCTCAAAACTGTAGAATATCTGAAAAGGAAATTTGAAATCAAAGATTTGGGGAAAACAAAACACTGTCTCGGTCTGCAGATTGAGAATATTTCTAATGGAATTTTGATCCATCAATATGCATATATTGAGAAACTCTTGAAGAGTTTTAGCATGGATAGTGCGTATCCAATCAGTACCCCAATGCTCGTACGATCTTTAGATTCGAAGAAAGATCCATTTTGCCCCAAAGAAGTAGATTAAAAGATAGTTGGTCCTGAAGTACCATATCTGAATGCAATTGGGGCTTTATTATACTTGGCACACTGCACACGACCAGATACATCCTTTATAGTAAATGCGCTTGCGAGGTTCAGTTCAGAACCTCCTAGACGACTTTGGAACAGAATCAAACATATATTTTGTTACTTAAGGGGAACGAAGGACTTGGGTTTATTATACTCAAGGTCCAAAGAGAATGTTGGTCTAGTCGGATATGCAGATGCAGGATATTTATCAGACCCCCATAAAGCTCGCTCCTAGATAGGATATGTCTTCACATGCGATGCGACAACAATTTCCTAGCTGTCACGCCCCAAATCCGGTTTTGACCGAACTCGGGACGTGAACTAAAACAATAATAATTAATAATAGAAATAAAATTTAATAATGTAAAACTCCGAGTAAAACATAAATCAAATCCGATGCTATGAGTCAACAGCTCAAAATATAACAAGTAAGACAATGTTTCATACGAAATGAACAAGTACGTCTCTACTACAGTGACCACCCGGACCCTCAATGAGCTCCCGAGCCTTGAGATGTCCTAGAAGCCTACTCAACAACGAAACCTATAAAACAGTAAAAACAGAGGGAGTGAGCTTACGCTCAGTAGGAAAAAGTAGTAAAAAGGGAAAGTACTCCCGCTCCGTTGTCAGAATAATTCGGTCAATAGTTCTTACTAAAAGCTGGAAACGCAAATAGAAATCGACAAAAGCACATGGTATCGATAACATCAACAAATTAAGTAAACAAACAAGTACAGGATGTTATACCGCTAACACCACCAAGGACGTTACTAGGATTTGATAAAACATATCATACGACAAGCACTCGGGACAATCCGAACATATGCATAAATCGACCAATACATCATACCAGAATACACCCTCGGTCTAGATGTCTTCCCGGACACACAACATCGGGGTGAAGCAAATACATCATACCGGAATACCCATCGGTCTAGATGTCTTCCCGGACACACAACATCGGGGTGAAGCAAATAAATCATACCGGAATACCCATCGGTCTAGATGTCTTCCCAGACACACAGCATCGAGGTGAAACTCTACATCATACCGGAATGTCCATCGGTCTAGATGTCTTTCCGGACACACAGCATCGAGGTGAAACTCTACATCATACCAGAATAACCCTCGGTCTAGATGTCTTCCCGGAACACACATCGGGGCAAATCTCAATGCACACATACCGGACCGGCTTACACCTTGGTCGGGTATCTTCCCGTCACTCGGGGTATAAGTCACAACATACAATACCACACAAACCACACTACGGCGAACACCTCATACCAATGACGCTTATCGTCATAATTTACCAAGAACACCTCATCGGTCTATCATTCACCCGATCATATCACAAGACAATAATCATATCACATTCATCTCATTCATTCAACAAATCACATCACGAAACAACATTCATATTGCATCCATGATATTTCACATAATTTTAATCTGATTCTTAGACTAACCAAAGGACATACTATACACTAGCATTCATGGACCATTAATCACAATCAACATCACAACAATCAATCCTAAGGCTCGACATGACCATTCTACCAGCACGGAAATTCCCATAATTGAAAGCGGTTATTCTAGTGAATCACATCCTATATGCAAACTAAGACTCTTCCGGTTATTATCGTAATTGAAAGCAGTTATTCTAGTGAATCACATCCTATATGCAAACTAGGACCTTTCCGGTTATTATTATCCTATAGGCATACTATTAACATTCTTTAAACTTAAAGTGGAGTTTACTACTCTTCCCTACCTCAAAAACAATCCAATCATAGCTGCGGACGACCTGGCTAGCTTCCTCCTCGTCACTTCACGATGTCCAAGGGTCTCATCCTCCGTCGAGCTCGGGTCCAAAGTCTTGGATCACAAACAAATACTCGAATTAAGAGTAATTCACAAAGGTTTAAAGAGGAAAACATTCCCAATTAATCCCAACAGGGCTCGGTTACAGATAACTGTCCCGATTACTTGAATTTTAGCGAAATGATCCCAAAGGGCCCAACTCAGGTATGTCGCGGTTCGGGTCACGGAGCCTTGATGGGCTCCGTAACGGATCAGGTCACGGATCCGAGAGGTTTCCCGTCACGGGTGACGTCACGGACCCGTGACGTGTGCCGTCACGGTCTCCCTCACGGAGCCGTGACGTCTCCCGTCACGGTGCCCGTCACGGATCTGTGACGGGTCTGGCACTCTTCCGTCTTCTTCTTCCCCCAACTTCGGTTTTCACTAAAATACACCCCATAACTCCATTTTTGACCTTCCCAAACCTCAAAATCAGCTTCATAAACGTAAATAACTCAACACCCATCATGGGTCTTCATCAAAACTCCAGAAATCCAAATTAAAACCTTCATCTAACCTTCTTTCATCTCCAAAATCATCATCCAACATCAAACTTCCAAAAACCCAACCATGTTCATCATTTTTCCTCAAAACCCATGAACAAAAATCACCCAAAACGAAAAGGGATTAGATGATTACCTTGAAAATGGGGTGTAGAAGAAGAAAATGGAAGAATCAAGGCCTTTGATGAAGAAATGACCTAAAAAGCTCCCTCATTTCTCTCCTTTCTTCTTCTTCAAGCTTCAAGCTTCACTCTCTCTCTCCACCTTCTCTCTAATTTCGGCAAACACTACGTTTTTGGGCTGAATTGCTCACCTAAGGTCCCCTTTAACCTAATAGTGTAGTGACCCAATTGCCCTTAATGCCCAAAAGCCTTTCAAGACCAAAATCAAGGGTATAGGGGTCTTTTTGCCCTAGTTTCTTCTCGCCCAAGCTACTATGGACATGTGTCCATAGTGGGGACCACCTCTTCCAAAATATCTCAGCAAAGATATTAAATAATCCATTAAGTCTTAGGTTTGACCGAAAATGACCGACAGTTGACTTTTCCACAATTAAGTCATCTGAAAGGAAACGGTCTAATTAAGCTAACCGTAACGACGGGTAAATTTTTTGGGCCCCGGAAATGTCCTGAATGACTCCCGGAGTCATCGATTAACTTTTACGGCAAAAAGTCAACTTTCGCCGAAAACCTCCGGTTCGACCGGGGGCGGTTCTTACAATCTACCCCCGTTTAAAGAATTTCTTCCTCGAAATTTAAAACGGACGTACCTCAAGGGTCGAACAGGCTGTGGTACTTCGCACGAACCTCATCCTCGCGCTCCCGACTCTGCTCCGTGGTGCCCGTAGTTCAATCCTAAATGTCCAAATGTATATATCATCGTTAGCAATAAAATTAAAGCGGCTTTATATTACTTATGTGTTGGAGTAATATATCGATGTGTGCTCTGATCTATGCCCACCATGCGAATAGAACCATAGATCGAGATAGATCACACTCGATGGGTCCCTAGTCAACAAAGCTTCACTAGAAGCGACTAGTATGAAAGATGGCTCTTTATGGCTTACGTTCTGTTAGTCATTGGAATGGGATTCCGGAGTCTGATCATAGATATCATGTGGGACATGATATTGGACGACCTGCCCTGAATATGTGCCATAGATTAAGTCATGAACATATTCAGTGTTGTAGCTTGTCATGTATCCTTAGACCAAGGAGTCTTTGTGATCGCTATGTAGTCAACAACTGAGTTTGACCTGAGCCTAACGTTGTCCGTAACAGGGCTTCCATAACGGCCAGGATTGGCTTGGGGACGGGCTACATGAGTGACACGAAAGACGGCTAAGGGATTTATCCCTCATACTAAGGTATGGGAAAGATATCGGTTCTCGGCCGCTTGATCGAGAGTGACTGAAAGAATAGCATGGCCATGCACATGATATTGGGTATCATATCTTCAGTCATCTCACATATCAAGGAACGGTGATTGAGAATAATAAGGATGACGGCTCTATGCCTTATCTCAATCAGGATATCAGAGATAAAAGGATAATGACAGGGACGACGGAAAGGTTAGAATCGACAGGGTCGATTCGTTATGTAGTGTCAGGCAATACTAAAGTCTCGTTAGTTGCCACTTAAATAGGATCAAGTAAAATGGGATTTTACGTTGATCTATTGACATGCATAAACCTAAGGGTCACACCGGAGGATGAAACTCATTGACACATTTATGGAGAATGGCCAAAAGGGAGTTGTCTCGGGACATGACCAAAACTAGGTTTTGGGTCATGTGCCCGTAAGTGAATATGACTTTACGGATCGAGACAAGGCTTGGAGTCTTGGGATTGATCGCGTCGGATAATGTTGGACATTTCCGGTATGGAAGGCATGGAGGCGATGAGCGAATCACGGGACCTCGTTGGAAATGGCCACGGGCCATGTTCCAAGAGGCCCATGAAAGGCCCATGCAACCAAAGCCCATGGAACTAATTAATCAAGTCTTGATTAATTAGTACTAAGTAAGCAAGACAAGGATTAAGTTGTTGGTGATTCACTACCTAACCCAATCTTGTCTTGCCATAGTTTGTCCTATTTACACCTTACTTGACACCATACTTGTCCCATGCCTTTAGTTGGACAAGTATGGGTTTTGTTATGTTTAAGTCATCTTTTTTCAACATAACAAAGACAAGACAAGAATAGGAAACACATTTTTCTCTCCCTCTTCCATGGCCATTTCGGGTTTGGCTAGTTTCCTCCTCCATTTTTGTGTTCTTGAGTCCTCAAAGAGAAGAACTACGTGGCTTTGATTCCCATGTGGATACGTAGGCGTCTTGGAGACTCAAGCCAATCATTCGTTAACCGGTGTTCTTGTTTTGGTAAGAGATAGTGCTGAATTTTTCTCTTGTGAATCCATTCTTTGTTAGTTGTTTCATGGTTTTAATCGTCTCTTGGTTTTTATTGATTTTCCGCTACGAGTTGGTTCATCTTCAACCCTACCTCGAGACCCAACAGTTCTTACAATCTACCCCCGTTTAAATAATTTCTTCCTCGAAATTTAAAACGGACGTACCTCAAGGGTCGAACAGGCTGTGGTACTTCGCACGAACCTCATCCTCGCGCTCCCGACTCTGCTCCGTGGTGCTTCCTCTTCACCTGTACCAGTGGGATAGTCCTGCCCCGCAAGGCCTGCTCTCGCCTATCCAGAATCCGGACTGGTTGCTCCTCATATGAAACATCCTCAGCTACCTCGATGTCCGTCCACTCAATAACGTGGGAGGGGTCCGCAGTGTACTTCCGCAGTTGGGACACGTGGAAGACATTATGAACGTTCCCGAGCTGCGGTGGTAATGCAAGGCGATAAGCAACGACTCTAACTCTACTCAAGACCTCGAAAGGTCCGATAAACCGCGGGGCCAACTTGCCTCCGCCGCGGTTGAACCGCAAAAGTCCCTTATTTGGGCTCACCCTCAGGAAAACATGATCACCAACTGCGAACTCAAGAGGTCGGCGTCGTCTATCTGCATAACTCTTCTGTCGGCTCTGCGCTGTCTTCAACCGCTCCCAAATCAACGCGACCTTCTCGGTCGTCTCCCGGACAAGATCCGTACTAAGCGAACTTTTGTCTTCTACCTCTGCCCAACACACGGGCGATCTGCACGACTTACCATACAACACCTCAAACAGTGCCATCCCAATACTGGCCTGGAAGCTGTTGTTGTAGGCGAACTCGACCAACGGCTAGTGATCCTCCCATGATACTCGGAAGTCCAAAACACATGCTCGCAGCATATCCTCTAGAATCTGTATCGTGCGCTCTGACTGACCGTCGGTCTGCGGGTGATACGTCGTACTGAGCAAAACCTCGGTTCCCAATGCCTTCCCAAAATCTGGAGGTGAATCGAGGATTCATATCGGACACAACAGGCATCGGTACACCGTGAAGTCGGATAATCTCTCGTACGTACAAACGGCTCAGCGTATCAACCGTGTCAGTCATCCTCATGGCTAAGAAGTGTGCCGACTTGGTCAGTCGGTCAATCACTACCCAAACATCATCGTTCCCTCTCGGCGATCTCGGTAAGCCACTCACGAAGTCCATCGTGACGTGCTCCCACTTCCACTCTGCGATCGGAAGTGGCAGTAGCAAACCGGCGGGACGCTGATGCTCGGCCTTCACCTGCTGACAAGTAAGGCATCTCGAAATGAACTCTGCAATTGCTCTACGCATCCCGCTCCACCAAAACTGCCGTCTGATATCTCGATACATCTTGGTGCCACCCGGGTCCTCAACAGCTACGTGGCACAAATAGTCCTCCTCGGTAACGTAGACTCAGATCAGTTCCCTACTCCCAGCCCTCAGCGTCAACACCGCTGGTAATCCTCTCTCGGATCTCTGCTGTCTCGGCATCCTCGACATGTGCCTCCAGTACTCGTGCAACTATGGTGGGCCGAGCCACATACGAACACATGGCCACGCCGTCGGTGACCTCATCTAGGTCAAGTCTGAACGAGATCATATCCTCCAATATGTCCCACTCTCGGACTGATATACCGGCCAGGCAGTGGACCGAATTCCTACTCAGGGCATCAGCGACAACGTTCGCCTTGCCCGGGTGGTAGAGTAGCTCGAAGTCGTCCTCCTCAAGCAGCTCCATCCACCGCCTCTGGCGCATGTTCAGATTGCGCTGGGAGAAGATGTACTTGAGACTCTTGTGATCCGAGAACACCCAGAATCACTCTCCATACAAGTAGTGTCGCCATCTCTTCAGAGCGAAGACGACTATTGCCAACTCTAAATCATGGGTAGGGTAGTTGCACTCATGTATCTTCAACTGTCTGGAGCCATAAGCAACTACCTTCCCGGACTGCATCAATACACACCACAGTCCCTCAACGAACGTATCACAATATACATCATAACCGATCCCTCGCTCCGGTACGATCAACACGGGAGCGGTAGTCAAGCCAGCCTTCAGCTCGGTAAAGGAATGCTCACACTCTTAGTCTATAGAAACTCGGCTCCCTTGCGTGTCAGGGCAGTTATCGGCGCGGCCAGACGTGAGAAGTCCTGGACGAACCATCGATAGTATCCTGCCAAGCCTAGAAAGCTGCGGATCTCGAAGACACTCTTAGGCCGTGCCCACTTCGAGACCGCGTCGATCTTCGCCGGATCGACTAGTATACCCTCTCGGGACACAACATGCCCGAGGAACTTCACCTCTGCGAGCCAAAACTCGCACTTCTCCAGGTTTTCGTACAACTGGTGAGTACGCAACAATGTCAAAACTGTCCTCAGGTGCTCCACACGCGTCTCCTCACTCGGCGAATAAATCAGAATGTCGTCTACAAACACCACGACGAACTGGTCCAAGTACGGTCGGAAGATACCGTTCATCAGATCCATGAACGCTGCAGGCGCGTTCGCCAAACCAAATGGCATCACCAAGAACTCGTAGTGTCCATACCGAGTCCGAAATGCGGTCTTCGCCACATCCTCCTCCAGAACTCTCAGCTGATAGTAACCTTATCGAAGATCAATCTTCGAGAAGCACTTCGCCCCACTCAGCTGATCAAACAAGTCATCGATCCTCGGCATCGGGTAGCGGTTCTTCACCGTAACCCGGTTCAACTTCCGGTAGTCGATGCACATCCTTAGTGCTCCACCCTTCTTCTTCACGAAGAGTGCGGGTGCTCCCCACGGGGAAGCGCTTGGGCGGATAAACCCCTTCTCCTGAAGCTCCTCGAGTTGTCACTTCAGCTCGACCAACTCGGCTGGTGCAAACCGGTACGGGGCCGTGGATATCGGCGTCGTCCCCGGTATCAAGTCAATCCTGAACTCGACCTCGCGCATGGGCGGTAATCCCGATAGCTCCTCCGGAAAGACCTCCGGTAACTCACACACTACACGCGGTAGCTCTCTGCTCCGCTCGGTCGCCACCTCGTCTCCCGAGGTCAATGCTGACAGGAGAACTCCGCTCCTACTGCCCAATACACAAGTGACGATCGTGTCACCCGAGACCACTATCACATGCCGTCGATAACAATCAATATACGTTCGATACCTCGCGAGCCAGTCCATCCCCAAGATCACGTCGAATGTCGTCACGTCCAAAATAAGTAAATCACCAACAAAAGGGCAATCAGCCACTCTAATCTCACATTCACGACATACGGTACTTAAGATCACATCTCCCGTAACCGGGGTATCAAGACATAAGGGTTGACTCAACGTCTCTACCCTTAACCCCAAAGAATCAGCAAAAGTAGAAGAGATGAAAGAATGTGAAGCCCCAGTATCAAATAAGAAAGACGCCCAGGAATTGTAAAGCAAGCATGTACCCTGAGTGGTCTCATGACCGGAGTGGTGTCCCTCCGCTCGGGAGTCAGTGACAGCAAACACCCGGCCCTGTTGTGCCTGGGGTCCTCCTCTAGGGGGTGGTGGAAGGGTCATCTGTTGTGGAGCCCTCGGCTGATGTCTCTGTACTGGTGCGCTCACCGTCTGGCGTGGAGCTCTCGGAGTCTGTGTCTAACACGGGCGGACAGAGGGTGCCTGACGGGGCTGCGCCTGCTGAGGTCTCGGCGCTGGCGCTCCTCTAACCCGGTCAGGACACTCAAAAGAGATGTGTCCCAGTCGGCCGCACTGGTAGCATGTCGTCTTATCGGCACGCGGCCTCTCCTCGAACCTCGGTGGACGGTCTGTCTGACGGTCTGCAGGTCCACTACTCCTCGGGCTATCTCGGGCCAAGTGACCCATCTGCCTGCATAAAGGGCATAACTATACTGCCGGGGCAGGTCCAACGGACGCTACTGCTCCGACTCTGCGCATCCCACCAGACTGAGCTGTGGTTGGAAGGATCCTGAGGTCCTCTGCCTCCTCGGATCGCGGCCCTCAAATGGCCTCAGAAAGCCACTCGGCCTCGGCCTGCTCTCCCGTGCTCTGGCGGTCTCTCGAAAATGCCACTCCACAGCTAGCGCCTGGTCCACTAGTGCAGAATACTCCTCAGTACTGAAGGCAATGACTCGATCCTCGATCGAAGGAAGAAGCCCTCCCTCGAATCGTCTACATTTGAGTGCCTCAGTCGGCACCATCTCCGGTGTAAAGCGAGACAGGGAGGTGAACCTCGCCTCATACTCCGATATAGACATCCCCCTCTAGCGCAGCTCCAGGAACTGTTGGTGTCTGTCCTCACGGGCTGATCTCGGAAAATACTGCTCCAGGAACAGTCTTCCGAACAACTGAAAGTCATCTCCAACCCTGAGCTCCTCGCGCTACCACCAGAAGTATGCCTCATCCCTCAGCTGGAATGCGGCAAAAGATACCCTCATGTGCTCGTCTACGATCCCCGACTTGTCCAAGTTGCGGGTGATCTATCCCAGCCACCTCTCGGCTGCCTCGGGGTCTGGCTCCCCGGAAAAGATAGGAGTATCCAACCTGAGGAAGTCCCTCAGCGCCTAGGCTGTGAAACTGTCAGCCTGACTCGACCTGGCAACAGCAGCTGCAGTGGCAGCAGGCACAGTCTCAGTGTCGGTGTTGTAGTCTCCCTCTGGGTGTTGATCGCCGCGATAACTGCGCGAACCACCTCCTCTAGAGGGGTCTCCTGGGTCGGCTCTACGACCGGAGGACCTCTGGGCGGTGGCCCTAACGGTCCAGCCTCATCTCTCTCGTGCTCCGCAGAGGTAGCACCCTGGGCACTCGCTGCGCCTGCCTGCTTAATGGATGGTGGCTGCCCTTAGCCCCTAGCTGAGCGACCTCTAGTGCCTCTCGGAATGTAGGTACGAGCCATGTCTCTTGTACCCCGCTGCTCGGATACACGCACATGCTCAATTTCTCGATTTTGAATAAGCAGCTCGCTTAAAACAGTAACGTTCACACACGTTTCACAAGGGTCATACTCGGACCAACAGTATACTCAGTCTTAGTATAGTCATAGATAATTTCATATTATCAGAGAAGTTCGCACACATGTGTGTAAAGACCGGGAAAATTTTAATATTTAAATTATTAAATTTTAACGTCGAGGTTGGGAGCGAGTTTGACTTTGGATCAAAATTGAGAAGAAGAGAAAAAAAAGGGGAAGAACCGGGTCGGCGGACCAGACCCGACCAGGAAAACCGGCCAGCCAGGCCCACCCCGGTCCACTTAGCTCTCGTTGGGCCGTAAGGCCTGCTCTGTATCTGAGGCCCAAAAACGGACTGAGCCCGTGGTTTATAAGGGCTGGGGTAGGGTTTCGAAACCCTATCTCTTCTCTGCCTCGCGCAGAGACTCGCCTCCCTCTCTCTCTGTTCACGCCCTCTCCGTCCAGTCACGACATCCGCCACGCTCTTCCCTCATCTCCGTCCCTCTCATCCGCACGCCACCATCGCCGACCTCCTCTCGATCTCGGCCTTCCCTCCGCCGTCGCACCTCTCGCGACCTCTCCCACCTCCTTCGTCTCCGTTCTGAAGCTGTCACCGATTCCTGGACCTCCCTCACCTCTCTATTTCCCGTTCAGTCGCCGCCGGCCCTCGCCTCCTTCTTTCCCCTTCACCGTCACACTCGTCGGATCTGAGACGGGACCGCACCGTCCAGATCCAAGACAAGGGTTTCACCGTACTTCGTCGCGCCCAACGCCTCCCCACCGTCATCTCCTTCCTACGGTGAGAATCTCGCCTTCAGGTTTGGTCGCCGGCTTCGCCGCCGGCGGCCGGTCGGTTTACTCACCGAGCACTTTCTCCTCCTTCCCTTTTTTGTTCTCGTTTTGGTTCTGTATTCGATCTCTTCAACCGGTTCTGGGCGAGTTTGAACAGAATTTGTATTGAAATTAAAATGAAAAAGGATTTAAAACCTAACCGGTTGGAAGATCAAAGTTGGGTTCAAATCTGTTGTAAATTGAATTAAAAACAGTGTTAAACCTTTTTTTTTTGGAACGAATCAGAACAGTTTTGGACTTTGGAACGAACCTAAAACCCTGGCTTGATTAAACTGAACTGTGGTTCGAACTTAGAACGGGACAAAGCGAACGCTGGATCTGGTGCCTCGGGGAACCGTGCCTCGGGATCCGTGCCACGGAACCGTACCTCGGGAAACGTGCACCGGGTTCTGTGCTCGGGGTTCGAGTGCTCGAAACCGATTCGTCGTATAATCCCGCTTTGGGCCCGTTCGAGTTTAAAAGGCAACGTTTAGATTTTTCTTTGGACTGTACCTGAGCTGGTTGTAAGTTTAATCTGTTAAAAATTAGACTGGACTTCGCCCGAGAGCTTGGACTTCGCTCGAGAAGAACCCGTGTGAAGAACGGAGGAGAGGCTAATCGACTTTACAATAGAGTTTTATTAGAGGAAGACCACAGGTAGGGAAAATCTTAACTTCTCGTTTAAATAACGCTTTAGTATGCCTATTAGGTTAATAAAATTGGAAAGGTCCTAAAATTGCATATAGGATGCGAATAATTAGATTAATTGTTTTTCAATTACTAATAATCGGATGTGTCTAGTATGCATGATTAGGATGCAAATCACTAGCATAACTCGCTTTCAATACTTGGGAATTGCTTGTCTGGTAGAGAGGCCGTGTTGAGCCATCGGATTAGTTGTGTGTTAGCTTCACTTGTTTGTTTGCTAGCCCTTAGGATAATCAAGAGTCTAATGAAACTAGATCGAATGCATGCTTGAATGTTTGAATGTTGAACTTGAATGCTTGAATCATTGGTTGATTGATTGAATGCTTAAATGATTGAATGGTTGATCGAGTATGACTGGTTGTGCCGAGGAGGCACGATCAGGTGATCGATTGACCGGTGGAAAGAAAATGGTAAGTGACGGTAAGTGTAATTATGGGTATGAATCCCGTTTGGTGTGTATTGATGAACGTGTGTGTATCTATGAAGGGTTAGGGACCCTGCGGGGCATTGGTTAGTGATTCTGCGAGATATGGGTTATGGACCCTGCGGGGCATTGGTTAGTGATTCTGCGAGATATGGGTTATGGACCCTGCGGGGCATTGGTTAGTGATTCTACGGAATATTGGTTATGGACCCTGCGGGGCATTGGTTAGTGATTCTGCGAGATATGGGTTATGGACCCTGCGGGGCATTGGTTAGTGTGATCCTGCGGGATAATGATTATTGTTGACATGGTATGGTACCAACACCGTTGAGGAGTCCGGTGTAGGATGAGATAATGGTTATTGTTGATACGGTGGCACCTACACTGTTGAGGAGTCCGGTGTAGGATGATAGAATGGTTACTTGAGATTCACCCGAATGTGTGTGTCCTGCGGGAGCATTACCTCGGTTCCCGATGATCTATGGTCCTTTGGACCGAGGGACAATCCGACATAACGCAAGGACTATTGTGGATCGGAGTATGGGATCCGACATGAGACAAGAACCTAGTGTTCCGGAGTATTGGAATTGAAGTTGTTAGCGTGATATTCACTTACTCTCATTTTAATGGTTATCAAATACTTGCAGTACTTTCCTTTTGATTTCTCATAATACCGTTATTCTTAAGAATTGAGTATTATTTCCTCTTCAGTCTTTTCATAAGTATGTTATTGGTTAATGGTATTAACTGCACATTGTGCGACCGTGCTAAAACCCTTTTATTACTAAAATGAGGCTAACCTGTTTATGATTTTTTCCTACTGAGCGTAAGCTCACCCCTATTTGTTTTATTTGTTGTTTATACAGGCGTGATTGTTGAGTAGTGGTGTAAAAACCGCTTCGTTTCATTAGGGTATTAAATCGCAATCCGAAAACCTTAAGGTAAGTTTTTGAAACGAGTGCAAAAAAAAAAACAGGTCTGGACCAGGCCAGGCGCGCAGGCCCAGCCCAGCCCAGCCATCCTTGGGCCCGAGCCACCTGAGGCCCAATCTGGTCAGGCCTGGGTATTTAACCCATCCCCTCACCTCTGAAACCCTAACCCTCACAGCGCAGCCACCCTCACCCTCTCTTCTCTCTCTCGATCCGACTCTCTCTCTCTCGTCTTCCTCGCCGAACCAGCTCCGTCCGCCACCATCTCCGGCGTCACCGTCCCGGTCCTCCCACCCTCTTCTCCTCCACCCCGACCCCGTTACCGCTCCGGCCAGCCACGCAACCACCGTCCCCGACCTCCCTGCCTTTCTCTTCTCCTTCATCTCCGACCAGCATCTTCCCCGTCTCCGTCCAAAAACCGGCCGTCCACCACCGGCTCCGTCCCGAGCCCTAACGCGCCACCGCCTCGCTTCCCGTCTCCGATCTCCCCGTCCGAGCCCTAACACGAACCGAGCTCCCGCCGTCGCCGGCGAGCACGTCAGATCCGGAACGGGACCGAGCCGCCCGAACCCGAGGCGAATCTCGCCGTACACCGCCGTACACCGCCGCCCTCCATCGCCACCATCGTTCCTCACGGTTAGTTCTCGGCCCGTGGAACCTCGGCCGACCGGCGCCGGTGGTCGGCCGGACCCGAGCAGAAATCGTCCTTCGTCTCTTGTTTTTCCCTTTCCCGAGTTTGTCCAGATCTGGTCGGTGACAGAACGTTTTCTGTTCTGGATGTGATTAGGACGGGATAGAACTTCGGAAATGGGAAAGGAACAGAACAAGCACGATTCAGACTTGTTAAAGGATTGTTGAGATTTATTGTAAACGTGTAAATCTGAAATTGTAAAGAAGAACGAAAAAAATATAACTTATCGTTATTATTGTTCCTTACGTTTTGGATCTGTTTAAGTGTGAAAAAGTTGGGTTCAAACTGTTTGTAAAACGAAAATCAGTTTTAGAATAAAGATTAGATCGTTATTGTTCGGACGTAAAAATTGTTATCGATAAAACTAGATCGGGTTAGGTTAAACGGGTTTTAAAACGAAAGTCGGCTGTTAAGTTTAAACTCGAGTTAAGTTAAATAAAAAAGGGGGGGAAACGAAATCAGATCGGCTTTATAAGGGTTTTGGACCAAAATATCGAGTTTGGAAACGAGCGGAAGGAAATCGTTTGTTTTAAATTCGAAGTCGGAATTTAACAAAGCAAAGGAGTTCAAAGACGGTTCTAAGTTAAAAATGGGTTTAACTGGGTTTAGGTCAAATCTGAGTTCGATGCACGGGTGCTCGAACCCGATCCGTCGTAAATCCCACTTTTATCCCGCTCGAGTGTAAACGACAACTGTCGGATTTAAACTGGACTAATTGTAACCTTTAACTTAACGGCGGAATCGTTATTAAGTTATGGCTTCGGGTTAAATTTAGAGTCCGGCTCCGATCGAAGGGGAGTCCCGGAAAGCAATTTACAAAACCCGGGCAGATTCGCCATGTCGGGCGAATCGGGCCTTTACGGGTCCTTTATCAACAATGTCGAGTAATTGAGAAATTGGGAATGATTGACATTGTCAGGGTTACGTTGGGCGTTAAGTTTATTAATTTTTGGTTTAGTCCTACTAGTTTAAAAGTGCTTTGAATCTGTGTTCTTTTAGATCGTGCTGCGGACCGAGGAAAAGGGAGGCTCGGCGAGTGACCGGGATCATCTCGGGTTTAGTGGAGCGCTTTTGGAGTTGCTTACGAGGTAGGGAAAAGTAGCCGGATCTCGGCCCTGACCAGGGAAAGTTAACTGTAGAATTGCATGTGACACCGGGGTGTCGTGGGTTGTTTAGGTTATCGAATATTAGAAATGCATGATACGGGAACGTAGCGAATACTGGAAATGCATGTGACACTTAGTAGTGTCGTAGGAGCAGAGAACTTAGCGTTAACTGATTTACTGGAGGCATATGACCATGCCCGGAGGTTGTTGTGCGTTATTTGTTGTTGAGTTTGGGTGGCCTTGAGAGCCCGTGTTATTTGTTGTCAAGTTTGGGTGGCCTTGAGAGCCCGTGTTAATTATTGCTGAGTCTTGAGTGGCCATGAGAGCCCGTTTTGTCGTTTTGGTGTTCTGGGTGGCCGTGAGTGCCCGTGGGGTTGTGAACCCGTACTTTATCGTTGGTGTCTTGGGTGGCCATGAGGGCCCGTAGGGTTGTTGAACCTGTGTTTGGTTGTCGGTGTTTTGTTGGCCTTGAGTGCCTGTGGAGTTGTCACCGGTGTCATTACTGTCTGTTTGAACATGCTTGTGATTGTGTTTTGGTTACTTGATACTGGTGGAGGTTGTGTGGTGTAGCTAGCCTCCCGACTGGGATCGGGAGAAGCGGAGGGGTTGTGGGCTAGCTCCCCGACTGGGATCGGGGGAAGGACGCGCGGGTGTGGCTAACCATCCGACTGGGATCGGGTGAAGCGGAGAGGTTGTGGGTTAGGCTCCCGACTGGGATCGGGAGAAGTTGCGCGACAGGTCGACCGCCTGACCACGTCTATGATCGGTAAAGGGCGAGAGACAGAGTTTGGTTACTGAGCAGCCGTTTTGCGATCCTTTGTGATCTTGTCTGGTATTGTGTGGTCAGTCGTGTCTTGGAGGAGGTAGTCGATCGTAGTGTGGGGTCTACATAACGTATCCGTGTGTTGAGTCAGTTGAGGAAAAGACTGGTCATGTGTGTGTCTTTGAGTCGTTGTTGGTGTCATCGGCTTTGTCTACTAATTATGTCATAGTCAGTACGTTATCTGTGGTGGTGAGCGAACGCTCACCCCTAGCTGCTTTTCCTACAGGTACCGTTCGTAGTCTGGACTAGGTGAGCTTCTGAAGCTTGAAGAGCTTGAAGCGGGTTGCTGGGTGTTTTGAGTCTAGAGACGTGTATCTCGTTTTGTCCAAGTGTGGGACTATTATTTTTGAGATGTAAATATTATTCTTTTGTGGAACTAAACTGACTTTTAAAGTGGTTTTAACGAAAACAGGTTTCAGTATTGTAACTTTTTAAACGTTCGCGTCCCTAGTTTCGGTTCGCTAAAATTGGGGCGTGACAAGTGGGCTCGAAGCTCGGGAGCTTCCGGAGAGTCTGGGCTTGTTTAGAGACGTCTTGGTCATTGTATTGAACCTCTTAGTTTATTTGCTTATTCGGAGCTTGACTCTTATTACAGTTTCGGAAACCTTTTTATCGAGTTATTTGATTGGAATTAAACTTTGAGGCTTACTATTGTTGAAAGGTTGCGTTTTATGTTATTATTTTATCCTCAACTCAAGTCATGTCTCGAGTCTCGCCAAAACCGGATTTGGGCGTGACATGTGCGTCTCACAGAATCAATCACACAATTCAACCATCTCCCACAGGAGTCACAATTTCAAACAAGTCACATAGTATACCGTTCACATCACACAACAATTCCACAGAGTCTCCGCACTAACTCATTTCTACAGGTTCTCAACACCTTTCTCTTTCTATCACAACATTCATGTCGATGTCACGTCGTTACAATCCGACTCAGGCGTCCCCGGATCTCGTTGTAACCACTTGACATCCCCTTATCACGTTCGACTACAGTGGCACCCCTGAGTCAACCCGTGATAGTACAAATACTTCAGTTTTGCAGAAATTTGGGCATGACCCGTTCGAAAATTCCACTAACCATCTGCTTAAGCGGGACATTCAATAAACAAACCGCACAAAGCATTCAGCACAACATAGCACACATCAAAACATTGCAGTTACACACCTCGGGTCTCGGTAATTACTCGATTACTACCCGATCAAGTCAACATTTCGATCCAACCTATCAATCAACGGCCGACCAAGGCGGCAAACCAATAAAAGATCACTTAACAAACACATCATACACATCATCGAGCATTGCTCTCTAAAACAACCTCGATCTCAACCAATCGGCACAACAGTTCAACCAAGGCACACGACATAACACAATATCAGGCAAGACTCAAACAAGTAGTTCACTACCCGAGACTCTCGTCGTCTCGGATCTACGCTTAGGACATTTCCCATTCGCGTAACCAAACACTAGAACCTTAACAACCTAACTCTACCCACCTAATTGACATACGACCCGAGGTTTTGAAAAACAATTTCAATGTATCCAGGCTCAGATACCAAATTGTCACGCCCCAAATCCGGTTTTGACCGAACTCGGGACGTGAACTAAAAAAATAATAATTAATAATAGAAATAAAATTTAATAATGTAAAACTCCAAGTAAAACATAAATCAAATCTGATGCTATGAGTCAACAGCTCAAAATATAACAAGTAAGACAATGTTTCATACGAAATGAACAAGTACGTCTTTACTACAGTGACCACCCGGACCCTCAATGAGCTCCCGAGCCCTGAGATGTCCTACAAGCCTACTCACCAACGAAACCTGTAAAACAGTAAAAACAGAGGGGGTTAGCTTACGCTCAGTAGGAAAAAGTAGTAAAAATGGAAAGTACTCCCGCTCCGTTGTCAGAATAAATCGGTCAATAGTTCTTACTAAAAGCTGGAAACGCAAATAGAAATCGACAAGAGCACATGGTATCGATAACATCACCAAATTAAGTAAATAAACGAGTACAGGATGTTATACCGCTAACACCACCAAGAACGTTACTAGGATTTGATAACACATAACATACGACAAGCACTCGTGACAATCCGAACATCATGCATAAATCGACCAATACATCATACCGGAATACACCCTCGGTCTAGATGTCTTCCTTGACACACAACATCGGGGTGAAGCAAATACATCATATCGGAATACCCATCGGTCTAGATGTCTTCCCAGACACACAACATCGGGGTGAAGCAAATACATCATACCGGAATACCCATCGGTCTAGATGTCTTCCCGGACACACAACATCGGGGTGAAACTCTACATCATACCGGAATGTCCATCGATCTAGATGTCTTCCCCGACACACAACATCGGGGTGAAACTATACATCATACCGGAATGTCCATCGGTCTAGATGTCTTCCCGGACACACAACATCGGGGTGAAACTCTACATCATACCGGAATAACCCTCGGTCTAGATGTCTTCCCGGAACACACATCGGGGCAAATCTCAATGCACAGATACCGGACCGGCTTACACCTCGATCGGGTATCTTCCCGTCACTCGGGGTATAAGTCACAACATACAATACCACACAAACCACACTACGGCGAACACCTCATACCAATGACGCTTATCGTCACAATCTACCAAGAACACCTCATCAGTCTATCATTCACCCGATCATATCACAAGACAATAATCATATCACATTCATCTCATTCATTCAACCAATCACATCACGAAACAACATTCATATTGCATTCATGATAATTCACATAATTTTAATCTGATTCTTAGACTAACCAAAGGACATACTATACACTAGCATTCATGGACCATTAATCACAATCAACATCACAACAATCAATCCTTAGGCTCGACATGACCATTCTACCAGCACGGCAATTCCCATAATTGAAAGCGGTTATTCTAGTGAATCACATCCTATATGCAAACTAAGACTCTTCCGGTTATTATCGTAATTGAAAGCGGTTATTCTAGTGAATCACATCCTATATGCAAACTAGGACCTTTCCGGTTATTATTATCATATAGGCATACTATTAGCATTCTTTAAATTAAAAGTGGGGTTTACTACTCTTCCCTACCTCAAAAACAATTAAATCCTAACTGCGGACGACCTGGCTAGCTTCATCCTCGTCACTTCACGATGTCCAAGGGTCTCCTCCTCCGTCAAGCTTGGGTCCAAGGTCTTGGATCACAAACAAATACTCGAATTAAGAGTAATTCACAAAGGTTTAAAGAGGAAAAAATTCCCAATTAATCCCAACAGGGCTCGGCTATAGATAACCGTCCCGATTACTCGAATTTCAGCGAAATGGGCCCAAAGGGCCCAACTTAGGTCTGTCACGGTTCGGGTCACGGAGCCTTGACGGGCTCCGTAACGGACCAGGTCACAGATCCGAGAGGTTTCCCGTCATGGGTGACGTCACAGACCCGTGACGTGTGCCGTCACGGTCTCCCTCACGGAGCCATGACGTCTCCCGTCACGGTGCCCATCACGGATCCGTGACGGGTCTGGCACTGTTCCGTCTTCTTTTTCCTCCAGCTTCGGTTTTCACGAAAATACACCCCAAAACTCCATTTTTGACCTTCCCAAACCTCAAAATCAGCTCCATAAACGTAAATAAATCAACACCCATCATGGGTCTTCATCAAAACTCCACAAATCCAAATTAAAACCATCATCTAACCTCCTTTTATCTCCAAAATCATCATCCAACATAAAACTTCCAAAAACCCAACCATGTTCATCATTTTTCCTCAAAACCCATGAACCAAAATCACCCAAAACAAAAAGGGATTAGATGATTACCTTGGAAATGGGGAGTAGAAGAAGAAAATGGAAGAATCAAGGCCTTTGATGAAGAAATGACCCAAAAAGCTTCCTCCTTTCTCTCCTTTCTTCTTCTTCAAGCTTCACTCTCTCTCTCTCCACCCTCTCGCTAATTTCGGAAAACACTACGTTTTTGGGCTGAATTGCTCACCTAAGATCCCCTTTAACCTAATAGTGTAGTGACCCAATTGCCCTTAATGCCCAAAAGCCTTTCAAGACCAAAATCAAGGGTATAGGGGTCTTTTTCCCTAGTTTCTTCTCACCCAAGCTACTATGGACATGTGTCCATAGTGGGGACCACCTCTTCCAAAATATCTCAGCAAAGCAATTAAATAATCCTTGTAGTCTTAGGTTTGACCGAAAATGACCGACAATTGACTTTTCCACAATTACAGTCATTTGAAAGGAAACGGCCCAATTAAGCTAACCGTAACGACGTCTAAGCTTTTTGGGCCTCGGAAAGGTCCCGAATGACTCCCGGAGTTACCGGTTTACTTTTCCAGCAAAAAGGTCAACTTTCGCCGAAAACCTCCGGTTCGACCGGGATCGACCGGGGGCGGTTCTTACACTAGCGCTCAACGAAGCAGACTTTGGTTGCAACGTTATCCGATCATTCAGAAATTTTAGCACTACATGAAGCTAGTCGAGAGTGTATATACTTGCGGTCAGTAATTCAGCATATACGAAGCACAATTGGCATTTCTACATCAAACTCTACTTCCACGATATATGAGG
The DNA here is from genome assembly GCA_963921825.1 of Erodium maritimum. Lineage (NCBI taxonomy): Eukaryota > Viridiplantae > Streptophyta > Magnoliopsida > Geraniales > Geraniaceae > Erodium > Erodium maritimum. The sequence continues at coordinate 24,391,096 of OY997595.1, forward strand.
TTAATGCAGCTTGTATCGCTCAAATAAGAGTAGGCTACATCAAAGGAGATAGAATCAAACACTTCTCTCCAAAATTCTTTTATACTCATGAGCTCCAAAATAGTAATGGGATAAATGTGAAGCAGGTTCGGTTTAGTGAAAATCTTGCTGACTTACTCACCAAGGCTTTACCGACATCCATTTTTGAGAACCTAGTATACAAAATCGGCATGCGTCGACTTAGCAAGCAACCAAAGTAATCATGTCAATTTTCAGGGGGAGCAACAATCAGGTGGAGCGAAAATTGCGTGTTTTTATCCCACTGGGTTTTTCTGAAAAGGTTTTTAACGAAGCAGCTTGAAACACATGCAACATTACTCTATGACTAGTGGTGTCCAAAAGGGAATGTTGTAAATAAGTGGACATCCGCCATCATAAATGATGATAATCCATGTCATCTCATGAAAAAATTATGCAGCATGTTTTCTGCATAAAGGTAAGCCAATAATGTACCTCCGTTTTATAAATAGGAACTCATGTAAAGAATAGAAACACAACCAAAAATTACAAGAAACTACTTGGTGAATTTCTCTCCATCTACAGCTCACTCCATAAAGTCTTGTGTTTTTTTTAATATTACCATTTGGTTAATAGTCTCAATTTAACAACACTTCAAACATTCACCCATATTTTAATCATATTACAACACAAAACAAGTATTTCATTGCAGACGTTTCAATTTAATTTGTACAAAAGCTATTGAAAATGGGTTACAAGAATTTGGAAGTACAACAGTACATCACAATTGTACAAACAATGTCACAAAAGAAAAGAAGAAAAAAAGAATTGTATTATAAAGATAACAAGACTATTCTGCACACTTGACTGATGAAATTCATGTACAATGGGGCTCTACTCCTCCAACAAGCTTCCTCTCACACACACACACAAAAAAAAAAAATTGCTAAAACAATGTGCACCTTTCACTGTAACACGTTGTTGCAGGTTTTTTGGGTCGCAACGAAAAGAGTGTCTTCTTCTCCAAGTAGAAGCGATCTCAAGATTGCATCGAGCAAACCATTGTAATGCACAATCATGTGACCACCATTAGGAACCTCATGGTACCTAATCCAAGGTAGCTTACTCGAAACAAATCTCTGAAGCTCAAATGGTACAAGCTTGTCCTCATAACCTTGCCAAATGTGAACCAAGCTCTCATTTTTATCAAATGGGTTGCTCATACCCAACGGATCAAAATCCCACTTCCCAAAAGTCGCCATGAAGTCATTTCTCAGTACATCGAAAACACTCCTCGATCTCAACCCCTCCTATGAAATGAGAACAGAACACAGTATAGCCTCATTCAAACACACAAACCTTCGTGTCCATATATTAGATCAAACTCTTTAGTTTATGTTCAACTGCTTATATCTATACAATGTGAGTTCATATTCCATAGTTTCATATGAAGATTCAGACATTTACAAACTAAAAATGAGTCATAACAAAATTGGACTTCCAACTGAATGTTTAGGGCTGGACATACCAAATTCAACCATAAATTTAAACCAAATTAGAGCTCTAATAAATGTATCTTCTAAAATCAAGTTTCACATATCAGGTAGTAGTACATAGCTAAAATTAAAAACTGGAATTCTCATATCCTATCGATTTCTACAACTAAAACATAATATTTATTCCATATGGGTTTGTACCAGTGGACCAGCTCAATTAAAAGCTCAAGCTAACAATCAGATTGGACTACGGACCAAATGTGTAGGACAAGATATGTAGACCAACCGAGATTGAAGTTGAAATTCAAAATCGAGCTCAATAACGGAAATATCATCAATTCAATTAACTTGACTATTTAGTTTTGAGAGTAGAGTACCTGGGTGAGCATTGGAAAGCCGGCAGTCCTCTTCAACACATCCAAGTCTCCATTGTTGAATACCATAGACTCTCCATCGACGACGGGTGTGGGAGAGAACCAATCTCGAGTGACCCACCAATGTACGAGCCCTGGTGTGTGCTTGGAAAACCAGAGTGCCCACTTAATGACTCTCCTCCTATAATCCTCTTTGATCAGACCCTTAGGCAACGATGCCCACCCGTAATTCACCACCGGTACAATCAGAGATACTCCCGCTAGCCTGCACAAATCAACCATTCATAAATAATCTTAGGGAAAACTACCGATACCTACCAAACCATGCCCATTTAACTGATGCTTACCTAAAATTTAAAATTAACTGATACATATCCTGAAGTTTCGAAAATGTAACTCAAAACCCCTATGTCAGCTAAAATGACGAAAATACCCTGAACTACACTTCAACAATTATGTTAAAAAAATTATGTAAAAATTACTTTTGTTATATTTATATATTTACTTATTAAATGACTTCATTTTTATTTAAAAAATCACTTCATTTATATGTTAAAAAAAATTGTTTAAAAAAATCACTGAGGGTATTTTCGTCACTTTAACTGACAAAAGGCGTTTTTAGTTACAGGTCGTAACTTCAGGGTATGCATCAGTAAACTTTAAACTTCAGAGTAAACATCGGTTAAATGAGCATGGTTTTGGGTAGGTATCTATAGTTTTCCCATAATCTTATCCCAAATGAACCACTAATTAAGGCTAAAGCCTAAAGCCGTACCTGTGAGGTATGTACTTGAGGCAGCTCCACACGGAGTAGGCTCCAATAGAGACACCAATCAAATAGAACTTGGCTCCGATTTCTAACTGATCCGCAAGTTCTTGAATGTCAAACGCATCGCTCTTCATCGACCGAGTCGGGTTCGGATCGCTTCCTCCGTACCCGGCTCGATCGAACACCAAAAAACATATCCCCAACTCGTCTGTAAGATCCTGAACACCAACCTATTTCCTCAGAAGGATTATCATTACACGACTCTTAGAAGGAGAAGAAGATAAAAACTTACTTGTGAAGCTAAAATGTTCATCTCTTTGGAGCTTCCGAAGCCATGAACGACGATGATGGTGAAGGTGGATTTGGTCTTGGGGACGCCTTTTTCTCTGTAAGCCAAGTGTCGGCCGTCGCTGAGCTTGATTCGCGCCGAGGATTTGGGCTCGGAAGGGTCTTCGCTCCCGATTGAGCTCATCGCCAAACCCAATTCTCGGACAATTTTTACTCTGTCAAACCTTTATGTTTACTTGAGCATCGTTTTGGTTTGTTCCGAATATCCTTGGTGTGCCTTGCTGGAACTGTCGGCCTGAGTTAAATGATTGAAACCATACCTAATACTTCAACATTTTTTATTTCATTTCTTCAAGTTGGAAGCAAGACACGACAAGTGTCATCAAACTGTATGAGAGTACATATTTGTCCATGTGGTCTAATTTCTTTTGTCAATGTGAGTATTTTGTCTAAATTTTTTTTAACCCGTTTGATAATAGAAAAACAACCAAATTGACCGCGCCTTCTCTCTCACTGCAATTCAGAACGACCTCTCTCTAGTCACTACCATCGTTGTCACCGTTACCGACGATCACTTTGACTCTGGGTATAAGAGATGTTGGTGGAGCTCCCATCCCCCTCCTTTTCTCCTTCCACAGTCTTTTGACGCTGTCAGTCATGTCCGTCTGTACTTCTGTTGGCCTCCACCAGGTCAATTTCATCCCCCTCCCGGGCGATTAGTCTCCTCCGTCATCGTCGTCGTCGTCGTCGCCGTTACGTTGGGCTCCGCTGGTGCTGCCTCGACTGGTCATCCTCAAGGTCGGTTGTTCCCTGACCTTTATGGTGGCCGGATCTGCCGCGACATCCCGCCTCCATTCGTTCTCTGGTCGAAGCTATCGCATCCGTCGGTCGAACTTGATTCCACTACGCGTCCTCTCTTCTCTGCCCTCCGACATCCATGTCTAGGTTACTCCTCCACCTTGTCGGTTAGATCTATCGTCCCACCCCTTAAAACAGTCAGATTTGGTGGTTCACTTTCCCTCACCACACCCCTAGCCCGTCAATAGTGGCCAACCACGACCACAAACATCCTGACGATGACCACATCCGATAGAAAGATCCTTCCCTCCGGCCTCATATCCCAATAACGATGACCCCACCTCCTCCAGCCGAACCCCTTTGTCATATTCCTCCTCCAGCTAGACAACCAGATTTGCTCCAATTTTTCGTCGGTGCTTCGCAGTCTGAGAAGCTTAACCGTGCTCCCCGAGCTCTCCCGACTAGTTCTGTACCCTCGCCACAAGTGGATCAGATTTGTACCCGTTGGCGCCATCCACCATTCCCCTTGCTCTGATCCCAACCCCTCACATTGAAAGCTGGCTGCGAGTAGTTCTTGCTCGTCGTTGTTTGTTTTTGTTGTTTAGGTCGTTTATTTTGTTTGTTCCCCCTACTGGAATCCCAGATCTCCGGTAGGCGTGACTGTTGCCTCTAGTGGCGTGTATGGTCAGGTCTCACTATCGACGAATCTCTCTTGAGAGTCGATAAGAAAGACCGACCTAGTATAGTTGTTTATCTAGGTGATACGTCGCCCTTTTTTAGAGTTATGCATCCTATTGGTCGTCCCCGAGAACGGTTGGTGGATGCAACTCTTTTATTTTTTCGTGTGTTGTTCAGTTTGTAAGATTTATTATGATTATTTCTATTAAAAAGAGAATTTTTTAGCATACGGAGGAATGTTTTTCTTGATAGAGATATAAAGAGGTCACATGGATCGTATAATAGTGAAAATAAACTAGTTGGACAAGCTAAAGTTTTGGTGACGATTGAAACGCTGGTCTTATGACTAAATGCCCAGTGATACCCTGGGAGAAATTAGGGTGTGGATCCCTATTCGAGTTGTGATTCACATTGTGGATCCATGAGACTTTCTCGTCTCGACTTGAGCGATCTTGTTATGTTGTAACAGTCGTCCAAGGATTATGACATGGAAATAAGGAGGCTAAGGAGCAGATTGTATCTGCTTCGTAAAGGCCAAGGTGTGATTCCTCGTAGACACCCCGAGGTTCCCTAGGTGTCTCATGCCGAGCCGCGAGGCATCTCACCGTGCCTCGCTGATGCCCCATCGGGGCCAACTTCCTCAACATTGTCGGCATAGTACAGTCTGCTTGGGTGGGGGTGGCGGATCCATGTGAACCAAGAGAGGAGAAATATCACCGGGGCTCCTCCATTCGTACCCCATGGGTACCTGTATAGGCGGTTTCATCTCAAAGATCCTCATATCGGAGATCGTCTCATGGTTGACGGTGATCGCCTCCCATATGGTCGGGGAAGGAACGGCTATCCACGGTGACGCGGATCCGCAACATCATGATTGTGACCCTCGATGATCGCCTGCTTCCTTGCTCTTCCATTCCTCTAGTGGTCGGTTCCCCAAACACCCGCTCGTGGTGATGGATTAGCCTCTAAGGATAAGATTCCATAAGCGGGGAACCTGAATCTAGCACAGGTTGTGTTGGTGGGGTAAGCTCCTCTTCTCGGTTCTAATCAGACCTCATAGGTTCTTGGCGGCGATCGGAATAGGTTCTGGTACGGGATCCTCACTTGTAAGGATGGAGCAGAGATAAGGCCACAGGTCGTGCTCGAATGGGTCCCCGAACCCTATCTCGCACGACAACAATTTGTGGCAACCATTGGAGGATTGGTTCGTCCACTTCCTCCACATAGCGTCGCGTGTGGTTTCAGCCTCCGAGAGGCTATCATGGGTTGTAGTTTGGAGGATGAGGAGTAGGCCATTTCATGGGGGAGCAGGTGGTGGTGCGTGGTGAGGGCGAGGGTGTCTTCACGTGATGTAACCACGGTCCCCATCTCATTAGAGGGTCGTGGAGGATCAAAGGCAAGACACAACAAGATGAATATGGAGATTGAGGTTGCTATGAATAAATTTTATTGGTCACATAGTTCGAGAGGTGGAATCCGTTAGAGAAGATGAAGAGATTTTTTTGATCACAAGTTGAAAGGCGGGTTGAGGTTCAAGCATTTGCACGATTTCAACTTTGTTATGATCGGAAAGCAAGAATGGAGGCTATTGACTCAACCGAACAGCTTGGCTGCTCTGGTCTTAAAGGCTAAATACTACTCAATGGCATATTACATTTATGCCAATCGGGTTCTGGGAGCAAGCCCAATTTGGAGGAGCTTAGTAGAGGGCCAGGAGGTGTTCAAGGAAGGAGTCCGGAGGAGAATAGGATCCGGGGAGAACACGACATTAAGGATGCCCTGGTTAGTGTCAGGGTCGGGGATTTTGGATGAAGTGCTTGAACATGTGGAAAACTGGACTGTAAGCTGTTTAATATAACTCAACAAAAGGGAGTGGAATTGGGGCATGTTAGAGAAAATGTTCTCGGATAGGATGAGGGTCACCATCGCACAGGTTCCACTCTCAGAGAGTTGGGACTCGGATATATGGTACTACAATGGGTCTCGGAAAAGGGAGTACAATGTTCGTTTGGTCTACAAGCTCATATAGGAGAGGGAAGGTCGATGGATGGATAAGAGCATGTACAACGGGCCGGCCCTCACTCCCGGGCCTGCGCGCGCTCGGTCTGCGGACCGCGGCCCGTTCCGTTGTGGGATGGTTTTCGCGCGGTCCACGGCCCTGAAACACCGGGCTCGCTCCTCGGGCCTCGCTCCTCGCTCCTCAATCGCGGGCCGGGCTCGCAGGCCTCGCTCCTTGCCCACGCTGGCCCAACCTCGGGCCGACACCTGGCAGCCGCGCACTCTTTTTTTTTTATAACAAAAATTATGTCAATGGTGGGATTTGAACCCCCAACCTCAAGGTTCAAAGCCTTGTGGTTCTACCACTGAGCTAGATGAGTTTTTGTTACTATGTTTTATTATAATTTATATGATATAATTTTAATTTTGGAGTGAAATGCATATTAAATTCAAAATCAAATCTTCTTTTTAATAGATTATATATTATATAATTTAGTGTTGGATGATATTTCAAATAAAATAACATATTTATGCAATATATATTTGACCATATTATCATTTTTGTGTGTATTTATATCCGGTCCGATTCAAAGATTTTTCGTTATAGCAACTACTATGAATATTACGTAGTTGACCATATTATTCCATACACATATTTTATTGATTTCTTTTCCATTATTATAAAGTTCATTTTTATTCGTGTTAAATTTTTTTATTATTTTTTTATTGTCATTCATTATTTTTTTCACATTTGTTTATATAATTTAAACGGTTTCTGATAACGAATTAAATAAAACAGCAAAATATAAATTAATAATCCAGTCAGCATTGTTCTGCACTCCCAGGACCTCAAGGTCCTTTCTGTTGCAAAACACCCACTTTTCTGCACTCTCACTCCCTGACTTTTGTCCAGTCAGCACAAGGTCTGCACTCCCACTCCCTGACCAAGGTCCTTTCTGTTGTTCATGCTCTAAGGATCGTGACCCATTTTGGAAGTCTCTATGGAGCCTGAACGTTCCTCTTAAAGTCCATCATCTCCTCTAGAAAGGGGTTTCGGGGGTGCTTCCCACAAATTACGTTCTACAGCAACGCCGACTCCCTAGTCCCTATTGAGGTGGGGTGTGCTTTTTTTTGCATGCCAGAGATAGTGGAGCACATCCTGGTACTGTGCTAGGTTGCGAGGGAGACTTGGAGTCGGGTGTCGGACTTGCCTATGAGGCAGCAATCCTCGTCGAGTGGTTGGTAAGAGGGGTGCTAGGCTTCAGTGTCAGAAGAAAAAGCAAGACATGTTGTTGTTATTTGTTGGGAGATCTGGAAAAATAGGAACGCGCAGATCTGAAGAGGCAGAACATTACCAACTAAATCAATTTTCAAACTTGGATCGACTCTTTGGAGAAGTTGGTGTGAGGCTCAGGATAAGGAGAGCTCTCAAGTCATCGTGAGGTAGGGTCAAACACGGTGGATTAAGCCAGAGGTGGGAGGTCCGACAATCAATACTGACAGAGCCGTGTTTGATGGCTACTGTAGAGGTGGAGGTTGGGTTTTTCGTGATGATCAGGGTGTGGTGGTTCAGCTGCGTACTGTTGTTTTTCATGGCCTCCAAGACCCAAAAGTAATTGAAGTGCTGACAATTCTCAGAGTGATTTAATGGATCGCACAAGACACATTGGAGAGAGAAGTGGTAGAATCCGTCTGTCTGGGGGTGGTGCTTGTTTTAGGTCAACCGGAAGTGAGGGTTACTCCTTTAAGTGCGATAATTGAAGAGTGTAGGTATTTTTTAAGAAGTTATCAGTTCATGGTGGCTCACGTTCGCAAACAAGCGAATGGTGTAGTACATTGTCCAGCTTGTCGAACACTTGATTGTGTTTGGTTTTTTGATTCGTTGCCACAGCCCTTTCCGAGATTACTGCCACTTGATGTTGGGTAATGAAGTTGAGATTTTCCTTCCCAAAAAACGTTAAACTTAAAAGATAACATTTTTTTCTTCTTTCTATTTGAGTCGAGATGTATTGGGTCAAATCCGGATTTCCATTTGAAGTTAATGGCTCGATTTAACTGACTGGTGGATGATGATGCTGATAGAAATATGTCAAATTACTTTACCTTCTGTATCCCCTAATTCAAAATCGCAATCATTGAAAAATATCCAAAAGGGTCCTACTAGAAATTGGACATCATTAGGCTATGAAGAAGTTCCGGCCCATCCAACTATACATTGGTCATAACTTTAAATTCTAATATTGAGCTGTTTCATGCTTCATCTCTGGTTACTGGTAAGAAATAACCGGGCTAAACAAACATACATACATGTGTGGAAACACAACTTTGACTAGACCCTGAGATAAAAAAGAAAAGGTACAGAGGTAACTGGACTCTCTCTTTAAAAGTGCTCCTCTAACCCTAGTACTTCCTTCAGCCGCCGCCACTTCCCCTCGCCGGCTGGTCATGACCACCACGGCTGTGGCTGTTGTCGGCGAGATCCCCCTCTCCCCTTTAATCGAACCTCTTCCCCCCTCTTTCCTTCCCGTTCAGTCGTCGTCTCCGGTGTGGTTTTGTTGTTGTAGTCGTGCCGAGCTTCCCGGAGTTGCTCTGGTCGGGCTGGTCGCCGCTGCTACGTCGCCGGTGGATGCTGGTCGTGGGGCTTGGAGTTGGGTCGTCAAAGCCGGCCAGATTTGTCGTGGGGCTTGGAGTTTGGACGTCAAAAAAGGCTAGATCTGTCGTGCCGTGCATCCCGGAGGCGCTCAGGTCGGTCAGGTCGCTGCTGCTCAGTCGTCGGTGGTGCTGGTGGTGGAGCTCGGAGTAGGCGCTGCCGCCAACGTGCCGAGTTGCTGTGGGGTGGGTTGTTCTCTGGCGTGACACTTGTCACGGGACCACAAGACCACCCTCTTGGATCCGTGCGGCTCGCCTCCTTACACAAGTCTTTTCCTATACTTTGTAAGCCAAAGCGATCAGCCTTCAACGTTGCGGAAGCGTCTTAGGGAATGAGCCACGAACAAGCAACAAAAGAAAGGTAGAAGAAGAGAGTTTGGGTGCTCAAGAGGGAGCGTTTTTCAGATTGTATTGAGAGTGAAAATGATTACAAAGTAAGTGAGTTTACAAGGCTAATGAGCCCTCTATATATACTAGTACAAGAGATCTATATATGGAAACAAGAATAAATGAGATGCCATCAATGCATTGATTCCTTGGTCAAAGACTATCCCTTGATCCTTGCCAAGTCTTGTAACTCCCATTGACCCTTGATCCTTGCTCTTTGTCTCCACCATCAAGATGGGCGCCAATCATGGCCATGTCAAGGTTGGTTGTCCCTTGACCATGCCAACCGATCAGCCCCTCTTCTCGGCCCGAACCAGCTCCGCCCATGGCTCGGCCCAGCTCGCCATCGCCCATGCCTCGGGCCAGCTCGCCCTCGCCCACGTCTCGGCCTGGTCCGCCCTCGCCCATGTCTCGGCCTGGCCCTTGGCCGGTCTCTCCCTCTCGGCAACCAAATGGGACCGAGCCCACCTCGTCCCTAAGTGCACGGCACCAGCCCAAACAAGGGTCTTCACCTGGTCCGTGACATCCTCCCCCACCAAAACGGAGCATCGCCCCCCGATGCTCGGCTGCCCCACGTTCTTCGCCTTGGCTGCCTTGTCTTGGTGGTCTTCGCCCTTCAAGACAAAATCCGAATTGGTGTTATCCAACGGATCGTGTCCCCACAAGTCCTCCCCTAAGGCCCTTGTATGAAGGCTTGCCAACTACGCTTTGCGACTCAAAGCGTCCGCCACAATGTTCGTCCTACCGGGTTTGTACTCCAATGTGTAGTCAAACTCGGCTAGGAAGTCTTGCCACCTTGCTTGCTTGGGAGAGAGCTTCTTTTGGGTTTGGAAAAAACTTACAGCCACATTATCAGTTATAACCTTAAATTTGCTTCCAAGTAAGTAGTGTCTCCATACCCTTAGACAATGCACGACGACCGTCATCTCCTTCTCGTGCACGGTGTACCTCCTCTCCACATCGTTGAGCTTGCGGCTCTCAAATGCAACGGGGTGTACCTCTTGGATCAAGACCCCGCCAAGCGCAAAGTCACTAGCATCCGTTTGAACCGTCCATGTCTTCGAAAAGTCCGGCAACATGAGCACGGGTTCCTCCACAACGGCTTGCTTTAGGAGACGAAGAGCATCATCGACCTTCTCACTCCATTCTCACAGACGATCTTTCTTCAAGAGGTCCGTCAAAGGGGCTGCGATCTTCGAGTAGTCCCTTATGAACCGCCTATAGTAATTGGCCAGCCCAAGGAACGATCGCAACTCCAGCACCTTGGTTGGCGGTCGCCATTCTTGGATTGCCTTCACCTTGGCACCATCCATCTTGACTTGCCCACGCCCAAGTATATGCCCAAGGAAAGACACTTCCTCTTGGGCAAAGGAACATTTCTCTTCCTTCACATAGAGCTCGTGTTCCCTCAATGCCTCGAATACCTGTCTCAAGTGATCCACATGCTCGGCCAAAGACCGGCTATACACTAGAATGTCATCCAAATACACGACCACAAATCTGTCCTAAAATGGTTGGAGTACCTTGTTCATGAGAGTACAAAACGTGGCTGGTGCATTTGTCAACCCAAATGGCATCACGAGAAACTCGTATGAGCCATACCGCGTCACACAAGCGGTCTTGGCCTCCTCCCCCTCCGCAATTCGCACTTGCCAATACCCAGAACGCAAGTCGAGCTTTGAGTAGAAGAAAGAACCCCCCCAAACGATCAAACAAATCAGCGGGTAAAGGAATAGGGTACTTGTTCTTTACCGTTAATTTGTTGAGCGCTCGGTAGTCTATGCACATCCTCAACGACCCATCTTGCTTCTTTTGAAAGAGTACCGGTGCACCATACGGAGCCTTGGACGGTTGGATGAACCCCGCCTCCAACAAGTCCCCCAATTGCTTCCTCAACTCCTCCAACTCGGGTGGGCTCATCCTATAAGGCACGCCGGCTGGTGGTTTTGAATTGGGCAGCAACTCAATGACGTGATCCACGTCTCTTCATGGCGGTAACTTCTTGGGCAGCTCACTAGGCATGACATCCTTGAACTCGGCCAAAAGTTCCCCCACCACATCGGGAATAACCTCTTTCCCCTTTGTCCCTTCATCACCCTTTAGTACCACAAGAAATGTAGGAGAAGAGTGCTTTAAACCATCATTAACTTGCATAGCTGAAAGCATCTTACCTCTTGTGTACTTCCTTTCGAGTGGAACCATGCATGGCGTCCCATCCAAGATCCACATGATGTCTAGGTGAGGAACAAGCACACTTCGTATACGGTCGAGGAAGTCCCAACCCATAACGAAGTCATAGTCGTCGAGCTCCATAACATAGACGTCCTCGACTCCTTCCCATATGCCAATCTTCAGCTGCACATCACGAGCCAACCCCTCAACTCGGGTCGCCTCCTTGTTCACTGTCTTCACGGTCGAACACACCTTCTTGGCTACCTCAATGCTCATGAAGAGATCCGAAGCACCCGTATCAACCAAGGCCTTCATCGGGATCCCCTTCACTACGGCCTCCACATACAAGGAGCCTTTCTTCTTCCGCCCATCCTTCGCCTTCACAACGCTTGAAAGCTTCAACGAGTTCAACGTTGTCTCTCGCGAATCTGGTACGGCCTCCATAGCTCTCAAGCTAGTCTTCCTTGGACAATCCCTCATCATGTGGGAATCATTACAAATGAAACACTTTAATGGTTGTTGAGAGGGAGCGGAATTACCCGGTTTGGTTGGCCTTTCGTTGTTGGACCTTGGCTTCTCCACGGGCTCTTCCCTTCGCCTATCCTCCCTATAATGGGACCGTCCACTCTTAGCGCCACGATCCTCCGCTGGCTTATCCTTCCTTGTGTAATCAGCCAAGGACTCTACCACACGGATGGCCTCGTTCAAGTCTCGTACGTTGGCCCTTCGCAATTCCGCTTGCGCCCAAGTAGCTAGTCCGTCTTTGAATGCAAAGAGCGTCTCTCTTCCACCAAAACCCGGAATCTCTAGCATGATATCTTGGAAAGCCACCACGTACTCATAGATAGAGCCTTCTGAGTCAACCGGCGAAGCCTTCCTCTTGCTTCATCCTCGGCGTTCTCGGGCCTAAACTGTGCCTTGAACTCATCTTTAAACTCCAACCAAGAATCAATGACCTCCTCGTCATCATACTTAGCCTCCTCACAACGCCTACGCCACCATAGGCTAGCAGTGTCAGATAAAAAGTTGCAAATATTTTTAAGCTTACTTGCATCATCTTGGACGTTCACTGCCTCAAAGTAGTTGTCCATGCTCCAAAGGAAGTTGTCAACGATCTTCGCTGATCTTGTGCCCGCAAAAGACTTTGGCCGAGGAACATCCATCCTCGGGGCGCCCCCGCCTCCATTTGCCACGGCCTTCTTGCAAAGCTTCAACTCCTCTTGCAAGGACAGCACGGTCTCCTCCAACGCCTCTATCTTCTTAGTATAAGGATCGAAGGTGACCTCTAGAAAATCATCACGCTTGTACAACGTGTTGATCTCCTCCTTCACCCAAGTGTATCGCCTCTCCCCCCTCTTCACATACTCCTCCAAAAGAGCTATGCGTTCCTCCATAGAAACAGAAGAAGAAGAATCAATATCACGAAGAGAAGGCTCTTTTGACTTACCCCGTTTCTTAGTGTTCACTCTTGACATGTCACGGCCAGCAACATCAACCTCCAAAGCCAACTCAACTTGTTCGGCCATTGCTTTGTTCTTGAACCGGTGCTCTGATACCACTTGTCACGGGACCACAAGACCACCATCTTGGATCCGTGCGGCTCGCCTCCTTACACAAGTCTTTTCCTAGACTTTTTAAGCCAAAGCGATCAGCCTTCAACGTTGCGGAAGCGTCTTAGGGAATGAGCCACGAACAAGCAGCAAAAGAAAGGTAGAAGAAGAGAGTTTGGGTGCTCAAGAGGGAGCGTTTTTCAGATTGTATTGAGAGTGAAAATGAGTGCAAAGTAAGTGAGTTTACAAGGCTAATGAGCCCTCTATATATACTAGTACAAGAGATCTATAAATGGAAACAAGAATAAATGAGATGCCATCAATGCATTGATTCCTTGGTCAAAGACTATCCCTTGATCCTTGCCAAGTCTTGTAACTCCCATTGACCCTTGATCCTTCCTCTTTGTCTCCACCATCAAGATGGGCGCCAATCATGGCAATGTCAAGGTTGGTTGTCCCTTGACCATGCCAACCGATCAGCCCCTCTTCTCGGCCTGAACCAGCTCCGCCCATGGCTCGGCCCAGCTCGCCATCGCCCATGCCTCGGGCCAGCTCGCCCTCGCCCACGTCTCGGCCTGGTCCGCCCTCGCCCATGTCTCGGTCTGGCCCTTGGCCGGTCTCTCCCTCTCGGCAACCAAATGGGACCGAGCCCACCTCGTCCCTAAGTGCACGGCACCAGCCCAAACAAGGGTCTTCACCTGGTCCGTGACACACTTGAAGCCTGGATCTGTCTTGAAGTCCAGATCTGATTGTGTGTCGCCGGCGTGGGATCTTTTCTCCGGCGAGCTCGTCTCAGGTGTTGCCGCTTCGACGTCGATTCCGTTGGTCCGGCGTCGTTTGTCAGGCGAGCGACGGCTTCAGGCAGATAAGCTTTTTCCCGCTGGAGAAATGCAGACCCAACTCGAAAAACCCCATCTTTTTCAGAGTTATTGAATCTAGGGGTGGGCACGGCCGGGTAACCGGCACCGGAGCAGCTTCTGCCCACCGAAACCGAGGGTCCCGGTAGCACCCATTATCCCACCGGCGCCGGAACCGATAACCGGCAACATTGCCCACAACCGGCCGGATTATACAACGGTCGGTGCCGGTTTTTCACCGGGAGAACCGGGCCTCTCTTGGGCCTCATAAATTTGGGACAATATTAAATGACTTTTTATTGTTTGTGCAGAAATTATGAGTATGAATACTTTCGTTCATTTGTACATTAGTTAATTGATGTTATTTTATTTATTTAATTATGAATGTCCATGGTTTAATAATGCTTTTTCACCTACTTTTACATTTAGATTAGACAAATCTCTCTCTGCTCAGTTCACCTTATTAGTATGAACAATGAAAATATAACAAAAACGAGACTGAGATACTTAAACACAAAACAATCAATCTGGTATATTGTTTTTTTTATACAAAGTATGGATAATATTAACAAACTATGAAGACATTGTATGGATCTAAAGTTACTACATCAGGGCACCAAAATTACAACAAAAAAGGATTCATAATGAAATAGAGAAAATGAAAAATTTAACAAATATATATTTTTAAAGTAAAGCATGAACCTAATGAATCAAAACAAAAACACATGAACAATACTACAAAAAATTAGATCTACATAATATGAAATAAAATAAACACAAAGATCTATTTAGGAGGAGATTAGAAAAACAAAACTGAGTAGGGTGAGAGAAATGAAAGCAAAAACATGGAATACAAAAGACATAATAGGACAAAAACGAGACAAGGATCTCATCTTCATTTGCACTAAGCTCATAGATCCTTAAACATGAATACGAATGTGAAGAACATGAAGTCCATGTTGTGGACTCAGGCAAAGAAAGAAAGTGAGGAGAAGCAGAGAACTAGGTTTTGAGATGGGGGATATGAGTATATATAGAGCATGTTAAATGAAAGGAAGGGCTGAGATTAAAACCCTAATATGAACGATTTAGATGCAAGTTAATTTTCAATGGGCTAACAAAATGGGCTTTGTTAGCTGGACTTTGTAACTCACTACAACTAAAGTCCAGCCCATTTTAAACATGAAACCTAGTTCATCTTCTACAACATAACACAACACATACGTACTGCACATCTGAGGCGTAACGGCGGCAAAGAGCTGGTATGGTGGTGGGCGATGGTAAATAGTCTCGGTGCCGGTTTTACCGGTTAACCGACGGTGAGGGACTTCTAAAACCGTCCACCGGCCGCATACTACTCGGTTGCACGCTTTCACCACCGTCGCCGGCCGGAATCATCGTCGGCGCCGGTGATTCCGGTGCCGGTGCCGGCCGGTTCCGGGCGGTTTCGGTGATTCCGGTGTATTTTGCTCACCCCTAATTGAATCCATTCCTCCTACCAAAGACCTCATCTCTCAATTTATGGCTCGAGTTACTCCAAAGTTGGAAGCACTCCCGCCATTGCGAATGGCTCATCTTTCCCCTCTGCACGGTGGTTGTGTCTCTGCCTTGCCGGTGCGGCCCGATCGTTCTGACAGTGGGACTCTTTTCTCCCGTGAGATTGGAGCAGTTAGTTTGGACGTGCTGGTGGTGTTTGGTGGCCCTTTTGCTGTGTGGTGGTGTGTCGTGGTGGTCGGTTCTGCTGTCGGTTCGGGATCTTTCAGCTTGGAATCTTCCCCGACCTCGCCGGTTCTCATATGGAATCAAAGGAGACGTCCCCCTCTGGCCTTGATCCTCCCTGGTGGCGCTGAAGGTTATCCCGACCTCCTCGGGCTTCCCAGGGACAGAACCGCCGCTCTCCTCTCTCGGCTCCGGTTTGAAGAAATTCTGGTTCCTTTCTTGCGTTCTCGGTGCTGGCCGAAGCGTTAAGCGGACCCTCCGTGAGTTCGAAGTCGTCCGAGTCTGCTGTAGCGCAATTTCATTGATGCCCTTCACCTGCACCATGTCGGAGTGGTTTGAGACGAGGTTCTCACTGAAGGGACTCTCCGGCGAAAGTAGGGGCGCGTGAGGTCGTGTGGTGTCAGCTCGGTTCGTTGCTAGGAAAAGCTCTCGGTTCTAGGGTTAGGCTTTGGGTGGCTCTCGGTTCCGGAGTTCTTGGTTGGTTTTGGGTCTCACCGGTGGTAGCCGTTGTCTGACAGAAAGACAAGCGTGGTGTTCGGTAGAAATACCGGGTCCCCTACAGGCGATTCTCGGTGTTGACCGGTTTCGTGTCGCGGACCGACACGGGTGCATGCCATGATGGTCAGCTCTGAAGCTGTCTGTGACCTTTTCCCTTGGTAAGCTAAGCCTCTCCTATTCGTGCATGCTTCTTTAGTATTTGGTTTCGCTTCATCTCGACCCGGTGGTGGGTCGAGCTCGTCGGTTAAAGGCATTGACCGCCGGCGAGTTTCATGGGTGCTGTTCGCCCCTCAGAAGCCTTATGCTAGGGTTCGTATGATAATTCAGATATGTCTCAGCCGTTAGTGGTGTTGGCCGCGGCATTATAGTTGATGTCCTTGTTTGGGCATCTCTATTCAGATGGGAGTCGGTTTAGCAAATCAAGAATAGGGCTTGGATCTTCGCCGGTGAGGTTAGACTCTTGAATTTTACTCCCCTCAGGGCTTCATGGTGGTCTCATTTGGGTACTCAAGACCCGAGTTTCAAATTCTGAGCTGAGCTTTTTCAACTGTGTTCGATTTTTCAGGACTTCATGGTAGCAAAATCTAGTTTTTAGAACTTGTTCTGCTGTATTTCATTATCTGTAGGCTCGCCATACTTTCATTTGAGGTACCGCCCGAAGATGAAGGCTGCGACCTTCTAGGGGGTGGGGTTTCATTCATTCCCCTGTGGTTGCATTGTGTGGTGTTCTTTTTTGTAGCCTTGATCTGTAGTGAAAGATCGGCCTTGTACTCCTCTTCTCCCTCGTTGGAGGTTTTATATATATATAAAAAAATCTTGCTGATCAAAAAATAATAATAATCGGGCTAATAACTTTCTCGATGAAACAGTACATATATAGATGACAACATAATCTACTTAATTTAAGGTATCAACTATTCTTTTTTTTTAAATACGAATGTAATATCATAGATAAAAAGTGTTTACAAACAGATAAATTAACAAACATCAAATTAAAAAAAAAACTTAAAACATGGTCCTAACAAAAAGGGACCTCAACACAACGTAAAAGAGCTCAAGGCATAGAACCGTTTCACTGAGATGTTTAAAAAGGGGTATTACAATAGCGTTTGACGATGCCGATACAGCGAATCCGAACTGGAAGATAGGGTAGAACCGACCCATTGCCGGAAAAGTATTGTGGTAGACTGAATACTCCCCCTGGCTGTCAACATGCGTCGTCCTCCTTGGAATGATAAAAGTAGGGCTCCAAAACACGGGATTACTGGCCTCCGAGATGGTAGGAGAGTATCGTACCAGGACTTGATGGAACCACTGCCACCTTACGTCCAGTGGGACAGTGTCGTTGGCCGACCTCCGCTAGACCACGAATTCCTCATTGACCTATGTGAGGGTGCATGACGCCCCCCGCCGCTAAATGGTTTGTTCCTACGGAACGTGAAGAACCCAAAAGGCCTCTATGACTGCCTATCCCACAAGAAGGTGGGCCTTCAAGACCCGACCCACAAAAGCTAGGGCTATTAGACCTGACTCACAAACAGGTTGTCCTAGGTCCGGCCCACGACCCGGTGGATCTCCCGCTTTAAATCCGCGTCCAAACCGAGGCCTCAATGACGCAGCTAGAACCCTAACGGGTTCCTTTCCCTCTCGCCGCCGCCAAGTCGATCCCTCTATGCGCTCGACCGGAGACGTATCAGCACCACAACATGGCTTCGACATCGGCATCCGTGGAGCTTTTGGGAGACGGACCCCGTACGACACCATTACTTCAGTGTCGTTTTTCTTCGTCTCGACCTCCTCCATTGCGGTCCTCCCCTACTGAAAAGCCATGGTGATTTCGAGGCCCCTGATGTGGTCTGGCGAGGACTATCTCGATCCTACAACCGCCACCGATTTCATCATCCCTGGGAGTTGATCTTTCCTTCAATGGCGTGGTCTAGGGCCTACGGTCGGAGTTCGCCGCAAAATACCGCGCGGGGCTTCCAGCATGTTCCCTTGATTTTTTCGACCCCCTTTCCCTCTAGGGGTCACCTGATATCCTAGTTCCACCGCATATTGGTGGAGAAAATCAGATTCGGCCTCCCTTACAACACCGCCCTACCAGAAACTAGTGATCGGAGGCCAAAAGACCAACTTGTTTCACGAGACTGCGAGGTTGGAGACGTTGAAGGGAATACGCTCACCATCCTTGCTTTCGACCTATCAGCGCTCGACATATGTGACTGTCATACTTGGTAAGAACTATTGCTGCCATTGATTTGCCTGAAAATCCTAACCTTTCTAAAAGAAGAGGGAGAGTCGTGTTTTTTTTAATCAATCAAGATACTAATTAAAGAGAGAATAACATCCCTGACATTTAAGATATTAAAATTAAAATGAAGAGACTTTATAATTTACTAAGTGTTTGGACACTATGAATTTGTTTTATTGGACTATATGGTAACACGACTATACGGTAACACTTGTAGTAAGTATAGAAAGTGTTCTCTTACCCTTTATTAAGTGATTGTACCGCGTTATCGTGCGATGTTAGTTGTAATATATATATATATATATATATATATATATTAACTTTTATACATTACCTTTCTATTTGATACGCATAGCATCGGCCACACCTGCAAAGTCAGCCTCTGCTCCCGGTATTCATGATATAGATCAGGGGGCTAAGGGGAGCTCGCGCGGGAATCCCTAATGAAGGAATCAAGCCTATCTTGTTGCCAAATTCTTTTCCGTCCTTCCGATAAATTTGGTGGTCTGTGGATTGAGGTAAGAGGCATGGGGCCACGGTGAGGCCACCAGGGTAATAGATCGCCTGTGATCTCTGCCCCCGGCCGTTTCGAGAGGGACTTTGGAGCAGAGGCGCGAGACGAGATGGAAGAGGAGGTAGTGATGGTGTTGAAGGCGGAGACGTTGGCGGCATAAGGAGTAGCAGCTTTGGGGACAACGAGGTTAGGCCGGGACGAAGGCGGAAGCGTCACAGGAGGCGGAGTTGTCGCAAGAGGCGGAGACGGCACCGGTGCCCTTGGACCGGCTACAGGTTCTCGAAAGAACTTTATCTCTCCAAACCGTATCATTCCATCTCGAGAGCATATTGAGTAGTTCCGAGGGAGTAAAGAAGTTGGGTACCTAATAGGGAGTCGTCAAGTCCGCAGCTTCAGGGGGTATAAAGGAGGTGGTGGTCATGGAAGGCGTATGATACGATGTGGAGCACACATGCGAAAAAAGGGTGAAGTGAGGTTGGGATTATAGCGGTGGGGAGCATAGTAACGACTGTAACAGAGAGACATGAGAGAGGACCCTAAATTCTAAGTTTTTTTTCTCCACTTGACACATTTAATAATACTCTGTTGTAATTTTCAGTTTCTATAATATTCATAGATTAGTAAAATAAATAAATAATGTTGAGGTGATGGACATATTGTTAGTAATGGGCACCACTATTCTTACTTATACATAGGTAAATCCAATTATCCAAAGGTTTTACATTGTAATAGTTTTAACAGGTCCTTAATGTGACGCATTAGAGAGGTTCCCGATGGGAATTAAACTATGGCATCCCCACCAGGCTGGACATGGCCTCAACTTGTCCATCCATCTGGACTAAGCCTCGGCGTAGATCCCTTAGACTGCGCGGACCTGGCTCGGCACGTCCGAGACTGTGACATGCACGGAGAAAACCGCACACACACAACAGCCAAGACCGGGTTAGAGCCCGAATACCAGTACTGTGCGAGCCCCACACGAGCGCGAGTGCGCCTTGGAAGATCCTCGGTCCTGCGCAGCCACAGCCCATGACCGGGAGCGCTTTCTTGGCCTCCAAGCTTGTAGCTCCAACACCTCCTCACCTGTACTCCTTGTTTCCCGAAGCTAAACTTCCCTAACGTAAAATAAGTAAAGTTCCCTTGTTCGGCCAAGCCATCTTAAGGAAAGCTATGCTCTCTAAGGATTCTTGGCCGGCCACACCCCTCTATATATAAGACTAGTAGTTCTCATGTATAGGCATTCGATTGTTAGCATTGTATTAGGAGTGGGGTTATGTTGCAAGACTCTTTTTTATCCTTGTAGATCGTAAGGTTATTCTCAATAAAACTACTTTCTACTAAACTCTATCCTTATACGCCACCCTTGTGCAACGAAGGCTTGTGTGGACGCTTCTACATACCGCACAGATTTAACTGTCGGGTTTCCCCCCTCTCCGACCGTGACAATTGGTATTAGAGTCTGGTTCATCAAGACATCGTTCTACTTGAACGTGTACCGCTACCCTGTGAAGATGAATTCAATAAGTACACCTCTACATGGAGAAATGGTCTGAACGAAAGCCACTGTCTTAAAAAAAACCATGAAGATAGTTGTAAAACCCGCTTCGTTTCATTAGGGTATTAAATTACAATCCGAAAACCTAAAGGTAGGTTTTTAAAACAAGTGCAAAAAAAAAAGCAGGTCTGGACCAGGCCAGGCGCGCAGGCCCAACCCGGCCCAGCCAGCCTCTCGGCCCGGTTGCCCTCTGAGGCCCAAATGGCCGGCCCAAAACCCACCCCCCTTTAAAAGACTGAAACCCTAGGGTTTCAGTCTCATTTTCACGCAGCCCCTCCTCCCTCTACCCTCTCTCTCTCTATCCGACCCTCACCCTCTTTCTCTCTCGTCTTCCTCGCCGAACCAGCTCCGTCCGCCACCATTTCCGGCCGAGCTCTTCACGCCGTCACCGTCCCGGTCCTCACCACCCTCGTCCCGTCTTCTTCTCCCCCATCCCGACGCCGTTACCGCTCCGGCCAGCCACGCCTTCACCGTCCCCGACCTCCCTGCCTCTCTCTTCTCCTTCATCTCCGACCAGCATAGTCCCCGTCTCCGTCCACAAACCGGCCGTCCACCACCGGTTTCG
This sequence comes from Erodium maritimum, assembly GCA_963921825.1. Lineage (NCBI taxonomy): Eukaryota > Viridiplantae > Streptophyta > Magnoliopsida > Geraniales > Geraniaceae > Erodium > Erodium maritimum. Next base: position 24,412,211 of record OY997595.1, read on the forward strand.
TCCCGAGCTCCCCACGCCACCACCGTCTCCGACCTCCCCGTCCCGAGCCCTAACGCGAACCGAGCTCCCACCGTCGCCGGCGAGCTCGTCAGATCCAGAACGGGACCGAGCCGTCCGGACCCGAGGCGAATCTCGCCGTACACCGCCGTCCACCGCCGTACACCGCCGCTCTCCATCTTCGCCACCGTTCCTCACGGTTAGTTCTCGGCCGTGGAACCTCGACCGACCGGCGCCGGTGGTCGGTCACACCTAACCCAATCCCGTTCTTCGCCTTTTGCTTTCCCGTTCCCGAGTTTGTTCAGATCCGGTCGGGATGGAACGGAGCTCCCGAAATGGAAAGGAACAGAACACAAAAAACGTGAATCCGGTTTTGTTGAGTTTTATTGTAAACGTGTAAATCTGAAATTGTAAAGAAGATCGACAAAATATAAGTTATCGTTATAATTGTTCCTTACGTTTTGAATCGGTTTAAGTGTGAAAAAGTTGGGTTCAAACTGTTTGTAAAACGAAAATCAGTTTTAGAATAAAGATTAGATCTTTATTGTTCGGACGTAAAAAAATTGCTATCGATAAAACTAGATCGGGTTAGGTCAAACGGTTTTTAAAACGAAGGACGGTCGTTAAACAAACTTGAGTAAGTTAAATCGAAAAGGGGGGGGGGGACGAAATCAAATCGGATTTAGAAGGGTTTTGGACCAAATTATCGACTTTGGAAACGAGCAGAAGGAAATCGTTTGTTTTGAAATCAAAGTCGGAATTAATTAAAGCAAGGAGTTTCAAAGACGGGTTAAGATAAAAAGGGGGCTTTTAACTGGGCTTAGATCAAATCTGAGTTCGGGCACGGGTGCTCGAACCCGATCCGTCGTAACCCTACTGTTAGCCCGCTCGAGTGTAAACGACAACTGTCGAATTTAAACTGGACAAATCGTAGCCATTAACTTAACAGCGGAACCGTTATTAATTTGGGCTTTGAGTTATTTAATTTCGGCCTGTTCGCACTAGTTTAAAAGTGAGTTAAATCTGTGTTCTTTTAGATCGTGCTGCGGACCGAGGCAAAGGGAGGCTCGTCGAGTGACTGCGATCATCTCGGGTTTAGTGGAGCGCTTTTGGAGTTGTTTACGAGGTAGGGAAAAGTAGCCGGATCTCGGCCCTGACTAGGGAAAGTTAACTGTAGAATTGCATGTGACACTGGGGTGTCGTGGGTTGTTTAGGTTACTGAATATTAGAAATGCATGATACAGGAACGTAGCGAATACTGGAAATGCATGTGACACTTAGTAGTTTCATAGGAGTAGAGAACTTAGCGTTAACTGATTTACTGGAGGCATATGACCATGCCCGGAGGTTGTTGTGCGTTATTTGTTGATTGAGTTTGGGTGGCCTTGAGAGCCCGTGTTATTTTTTGTCAAGTTGGGTGGCCTTGAGAGCCCGTGTTAATTATTGCTGAGTCTTGGGTGGCCATGAGAGCCGTGTTGTCGTTTCGGTGTTTTGGGTGGTCGTGAGTGCCCGTGGGGTTGTGAACTCGTACTTTATCGTTGGTGTCTTGGGTGGCCATGAGGGCCCGTAGGGTTGTGGAACCTGTGTTTGGTTGTCGGTGTTTGTTGGCCTTGAGTGCCTGTGGAGTTGTCACCGGTGTCGTTACTGTCTGTTGAACTTGTTTGTGATTGTGATTGGTTACTGGTTACTGGTGGAGGTTGTGTGGTGTAGCTAGCCTCCCGACTGGGATCGGGAGAAGCGGAGGGGTTGTGGGCTAGCTCCCCGACTGGGATCGGGGGAAGGACGCGCGGGTGTGGCTAACCATCCGACTGGGATCGGGTGAAGCGGAGAGGTTGTGGGTTAGCCTCCCGACTGGGATCGGGAGAAGTTGCGCGACAGGTCGACCGCCTGACCACGTCTATGATCGGTAAAGGGCGAGAGACAGAGTTTGGTTACTGAGCAGCCGGTTTGCGATCATTTGTGATCTTGTTTGGTTTTGTGTGGTCAGTCGTGTCTTGGAGGAGTTCGTCGATCGTAGTGTGGGGTCTACATAACGTATCCGTGTGTCGAGTCAGTTGAGGAAAAGACTGGTCGTGTGTGTGTCTTTGAGTCGTTGTTGGTGTCATCGGCTTTGTCTACTAATTATGCCTTAGTCAGTATGTTATCTGTGGTGGTGAGCGAACGCTCACCCCTAGCTGCTTTTCCTACAGGTACCGTTCGTAGTCTGGACTAGGTGAGCTTCTGAAGCTTGAAGAGCTTGAAGCGGGTTGCTGGGTGTTTTGAGTCTAGAGACGTGTATCTCGTTTTGTCCAAGTGTGGGACTATTATTTTTTTTGAGATGTAAATAATATTCTTTTGTGGAACTAAACTGACTTTTAAAGTGATTTAACGAAAACAGGTTTCAGTATTGTAACTTTTTAAACGTTCGCGTCCCTAGTTTCGGTTCGCTGAAATTGGGGCGTGACAATAGTAGGCGAACTTGTCACTGACAACGATCGTCTCCAGCACGTACTTCGCACCACCACAAAGGAGTTCGAGGGGCGAATAGGCCGATAAGAATTCCTCACCCGCAGGCAAGCCGAAGAGAAGATCGACTTGGAGCGCCGCAACCAAATCGGCGTCTTAGATACCCAGGACTCTAGCTAGACCGTCGAGTTGCTACATATCCTCGTTTGAGATCAACGACGACTCCAGCTCAAGATAGACCAACTATACGCCTCCATTTCCTAGTAACTCGCGGAACTAACGACCTCCTCCCACAGGCAACCAAAACCTTGAAGACCTTGCCAGGGAAGCCAAAGGGCTCGAAGGAAGAAACATGGGTTACCACCCTTCCTCGCGTACCAGACAACGCGACGGACTTGTCAGGATAATGCAACGATGGATCAACATCGTGAAGGCCCAAGAGGAACATAAAACAACGCCCTCGGCAGCAATGAGTGACGACGCTAGCGGAATAGGTGGGGGAGACTCTTACGCCTCGGAGAGGTTCCCGATGGGAATTCAACCGTGGAGTCCCCATCAAGCCGGACAAGGCCTCAACCTGTCCATCCATCCAGGTCAAGTCTCAGCGAGGATCCCTCAGGCCGGACGAATTTCACGATCAGGCTTCCCCTCTCAACCCGTAACATCAAGCCCAAATAAGTGTGAGGGCCAATAAGAATCAATTAGAGATTTGGGCTTCAGGTAAGTGGAGAAAATAATAAACAAATAATAATCGACGATTTATGAATTACATTGAACAACAACTAGATCATTTCGACACACTGTTCCACCGAACCCATCGACGCACACCGGACCACCACCCGCTGATTCCCAGCTTTTTTTTCTCAGGGAATAAATTCTGAAATTACAACAAGGAGATTAGGATGGTTAAATCTTTTGAAGTTTATTCCCTTTGACGACAGGATTGGCTTTGGCGATTGCCTCTCGATCCATGGCCTTGAAATCGAATCCGCAGCCGTGCTGCTCGGCGTACCGGTGGGATCCGCAGAACGCCTTCCCGCACCTGCACTTGAACCCCGTCAACCCCACGCGCTTCCCGCACTTCCCGCATCTGTTAGGCACAGCCGCCTCCGCCTGCTTCTCCGCCTCCACCATCTGGACCTTCCCCTCCGTAACATTCAACGCCGGGGAGGGAGAAAGGCAAACGGAATCGGCGGCGGAGGAGGACGGTAGGGTTTTGTCGAAAGCGAGCTTGGCGGAGGAGGACCGTTGCTCCTTGACCTGCAAGTCCCGGTAGCACTTGGAGCACATGTTCTCCGTCGCCGGACTCCCGAAGAAGCCGCAATTGTTCACGCACAGCCGCGGCGCCTGACACCTTTGTTCTTCTGCCATCTTCCTTTCAGATCTCAACTATCTGCCAGAAATCAAACGATTATCCACCCGGAAACACGAAATCAAACTCAAATCGAATATTCCCGACCTGAGCACTCACCTGAGTTTGGAGGATTTGGATTCCAGAAAGCGGCTGTGGAGCGGAGAGAAAAAGGGGAGATCCGGAGGATGATTCAAGCGAAGGGAAGGTTTGGAGGAAGAAAAGCACCTCCTTCACCCCCTGAAAAAGGAAACGAAACCGGCCAGGAGAGGCCGAAGCTTTCCGATTCCTGGTCCGCGGTGAAGATTCCAGATACCTTCTCATCTCTCATCTTTCTTCACCCTTTTTCTAATTTTTCTCGCCTACCAAACAGACAAGGAAACGAATCACGCGCCCGAGTTTGCTCCGATGTGACGCCATAAATTAAAATTAACGGTTAAGAAATGGGCCGTCACCGTCAGTATGTTTATGCTACGTCATTCGTCTCGTCAGCCCACTAGTTTTCGTAATACGTGTGACTTATTATTCTAATGTTTAAATGTTCACGCCAAATTGGACCACTGGTTCGTTCAGCTGCTCCTCTATTGGTCCTAATCGAGTTGCACGTGTCCCGTCACTTGGAGTTGCCGCAGAGAACTTTTTTTGAACGGAAAGATTCATTCATAGATAATAACCCATACATAGAAGACAACAGAAGCGGTGCATCCACCGATGGGTCTCGGAAATCCGAAAAACGATCAGTGCGATGATAGTTCTCACTAAGGACGACGCAACACCTAAACAAACAAGTACCATGTCGTTCTTTCTTTTTGGCGGTCCGAACGAATTCGTCGAAAGAGAGAGCCGACCGGTAACGTCACCAATGGTGACCACCACCACACCTCCCGGAGACCTTCCGGTCAAAGACGGGTCTTTGACAGCGGGAATCCGGAGCGGGGACTTAGAGAAACACAAAACTAAATAACTAAACAACACAACGACAACAGCGAAGCTGAAGCACTTGAAGTCGGTCTCTAATGGTCGGGGCTGAAATCAGAGCGAAGAGGGAGATGGATGGCGCCGAGGATACAAATCTGGTCTGGTTGGGGCAAGGGCACGGGACGGGCCGAGTGAGCTCGGAAAAGTAGGAATACGTCGATTGCGGAGCTCCGGCAACAGGTGGGAACATACTTGATCGTCAGGCCGGGTGGGAATCGTGGGCAAGATACAGGTCCAAAGAATTTCAGGTCGTCGTTATGGGGGCAAAAAGTTTGATCGGGAACCTACATATAAACAAAAACAAAGAACAAACAAAACCAGAGTAAACCACCGTCATCCCTTAGCCGGAAGGCTGCCGACACAGGTCTGATCAGGAACCACCAGAACTGCCAACCAAGGGTGCTGACCAAAACTTGTCGGGTCTGTTGGTCGAGGACGCTGAACCATGGGGCCACTACAGCTTATCTGACCGACGCGCGGGGGAGGAAGGCCGCGGCCGAGGAGAGCCAGAGTAGCCGCCACGGTGGCCGGAGTATGCCAACCGGTAGACCACAACAAGTGAGTCCGACCAACAGATCTCGACGAGGGGGACGCTGGTGGGTGGCAGGAGAGGCCATTTCCTCCCTTGTTCACCTCCGGGGCGCCAGATCTGGAGGGGCTACAGATCAAGGACGCCGGAAAGAGGAGAACGATGTTGCCGGAGCAGGGGGAGCTCACCAGAAGCCTGCGGAGCAGCAACGGAACCAGTAGAGAAAGATCGGCGCTGAGGGAAGGTGGAGGCTGATTGTGGGAGGTGAAAAGCGACGATATGTCATGGATCTGAGCCCCACCGGCAGCTCCCGTGGCCGAAGCCACAGTCACCGTCGGTGACGGCGTCGGAAAAAATAGAGGCGTGAAAGAGCTAGGTTTTTTCGCAGAGAGAGGGGGTGTCACGCCCCAAATCCGGTTTTAATCGGATTCGAGACGTGACCTGAGTTAAAATAAAATAGAAAGCAAAAACAATTGATAAAACTCTAAAACCTCATAAAAACTCCATCGAATCGATATACAATCAAATAGTTCAAAAACCTCGTGAGTCACAGCTCAACGTAGATAGTAAGATAAAGTGTGTTCAATATGCAAGACCAACATAACTCTACTAAAAATCCCAAGAAGTCCAAAAGCTTCCGAGCCTCGAACTCCTTAGACATCAGGTACGCCTGTAAAACAGTCAGAAACCGCAGGGGGTGAGCTTACGCTAAGTAGGAAAAACCTTAACAACTCAACCCTTAGGTCAATAGTAAACTGTTTACAAAGGTAACTCGAACAATAAATTAATACGATTAACAAGGAGAATAATAAAGAATCAGAAATAATTACAGTAATACAATAGCCTAAACGTAACCGTAACATAAGGAAGTTAATAAGAATTACATTAATGAATCAATAAGAGTGAAATGGGAGCAATCACTATACTGTCAACCACTTGCTTTCTCAAGCCTCCGATCCATGAATAGATTCTAGCGTCACCTCGGTTCCCATATTCCGATCCGCTAGAGTATTCATATCACATCATATTTTCCCTGGGTCCAGAGGAGACACATACATCGGAGCACCGGAAACCATCCCATAGGGATGCCCATCGTCGGGATTCTCGAAGGTGTCTCCGAAGGACTATAGTCATAGGGAACCAAGGTAGTACGCCTGTAGGACGTATACCCTTGGGCGAAACCTCATAAACCATCTCTCATGAAGTAGTCCCACAAATATCCCGTAGGATCTGTCGAGCCATAGGCTCCAAAATCTATTAATATCCCGTAGGATCTGCCAATCCATAGGCTCATAAATCTATCAATATCCCGTAAGATCAGCCGAGCTCTCAGGCTCCAATAATCAATCAATATCCCGTAGGATCTGCCGAGCTCTCAGGCTCCAATAATCAATCAATATCCCGTAGGATCTGCCGAGCTCTCAAGCTCCAATAATCAATCAATATCCCGTAGGATCTGCCGAGCCATAGGCTCCACATCACTCATTATCCCGCTGTATTTGTCCAACTCAAACCACCACAACGGCACCAGATTACCCCCCCCCCCCCTCGGTGTAGTACCGAACCAAACAAACAAACAAACATACATTTCAAGAATAAGAATAAAGGAAACAAGCATAAACATTCATCCATCAATCAACACTCATCGAAACAAACTTTCACCACAACACACAAAGACGTTCACTTAATCCTCAATCTTAGAAGTACCACGTTCATCAATACATACCACACATGATTCATACCCACAATTACCATTACCGTCATACTTACCTGTCACGAACCAGCGGTACATCGATCACCTGATTGTACCCCGTGGCACAACCAGTCATACTCGATCATCCGTTCAATCAACAATTTATCAACACAATCATCCAACCAATCAAGTAACCATTCAACAAATCAACAGTAAAGTAAACTAGTTCCATTAGACCCTTGATTATCCTAATATCTATCAACCAAGCATGTGAACCTAGCACACAACTAATCTGAGAGCTCTTCACAACCTCTCTACCAGTAAATCAATTCCCAAGTATTGAAAGCGAGTTACACTAGTCATCTTCATCCTAAGCATATATTCTAGACACTTCTGGTTATTAATAATTGAAATACGCTTATTCTAGTTATTTTCATCCTATAGGCAATTCTAGGACCTTTCCGATTTTATTAACCTAATCATGCATACTAAGCGTTAATTAAGAAATTAAGACTTTCCCTTGTTGGGTCTCAAGGTAGGGTTGGAGATGAACCAACTCGCAGCGGAAAATCAAGGAAAACCAAGAGACAATTAAAACCATGAAACAACTAACAAAGAATGGATTCACAAGAGAAAAATTCAGCACTAGTTCTTACCAAAACAAGAACACCGGGTAACGAATGATTGGCTTGAGTCTCCAAGACGCCTACGTATCCACATGGGAATCAAAGCCACGTAGTTCTTCTCTTTGAGGACTCAAGAACACAAAAATGGAGGTGGGAGCTTGCCAAACCCGAAATTGCAAGGGAAGGGAGAGAGAAGTTGTGTTTCCTATTCTTGTCTTGTGTTTGTTATGTTGAAAAAAGATGACTTAAACATAACAAAACCCATACTTGTCCAACTAAAGGCATGGGACAAGTATGGTGTCAAGTAAGGTGTAAATAGGACAAAGTATGGCAAGACAAGATTGGGTTAGGTGGTGAATCACCAACACCTTAATCCTTGTCTTGCTTGCTTAGTACTAATTAATCAAGACTTGATTAATTAGTTCCATGTGCCTTGGTTGCATGGGCCTTTCATGGGCCTCTTGGAACATGACCCGTGGCCATTTCCAACGAGGTCCCGTGATTCGCTCATCGCCTCCAAGCCTTCCATACCGGAAATGTCCAACATTATCCGACGCAATCAATCCCAAGACTCCAAGCCTTGTCTCGATCCGTAAAGTCCTATTCACTTACGGGCACATGACCCAAAACCCAGTTTTGGTCATGTCCCGAGACAACTCCCTTTTGGCCATTCTCTATAAATGTGTCAATGAGTTTCATCCTCCGGCGTGACCCTTAGTTTTATGCATGTCAATAGATCAACGTAAAATCCCATTGTACTTGATCCTATTTAAGTGGCGACTAACGAGACTTTAGTATTGCCTGACACTGCATAACGAATCGACCCTGTCGATTCTAACCTTTCCGTCATCCCTGTCATTATCCTTTTATCTCCGATATCCTGATTGAGATAAGGCATAGAGTCGTCATCCTTATTATTCTCAATCACCGTTCCTTGATATGTGAGATGACTGAAGATATGATACCCAGTATCATGTGCATGGCCATGCTATTCTTTCAGTCACTCTCGATCAAGTGGCCGAGAACCGATATCTTTCCCATACCTCAGTATGAGGGATAAATCCCTTAGCCGTCTTTCGTGTCACTCATGTAGCCCTTCCCCAAGCCAATCCTGGCCGTTATGGAAGCCCTGTTACGGACAACGTTAGGCTCAGGTAAAACTCAGTTGTTGACTACATAGCGATCACAAAGACTCCTTGGTCTAAGGATACATGACAAGCTACAACACTGAATATGTTCATGACTTAATCTATGGCACATATTCAGGGCGGGTAGTCCAATATCATGTCCCACATGATATCTATGATCAGACTCCGGAATCTCATTCCAATGACTAATAGAACGTAAGCCATAAAGAGCCATCTTTCATACTAGTCGCTTCTAGTGAAGCTTTGTTGACTAGGGACCCATCGAGTGTGATCTATCTCGATCTATGGTTCTATTCGCATGGTGGGCATAGATCAGAGCACACATCGATATATTACTCCAACACATAAGTAATATAAAGCCGCTTTAATTTTATTGCAAACGATGATATATACATTTGGACATTTAGGATTGAACTACGGGCACTAAGACTAACATCCCTACCTCGTGGTCTTCCTCTTAACACTCTGTTGTCACAAGCGATTGTCACCACACCGTCCTTCACACGGGTACCGGCAAGGTCTTCTTTCTTCAAGGTCGTCGTTCTTCAAGGTCTTGTGGTCTTTGAACACAAAACAAACTCTAATTAGACTCCACTTAACAGTGACAAAAAGTCCCCAAAACCCTTCCAAAAGTTCAGCTCCGAACCAAGATCAAAACGGGGGAAAACCCTCAAAATTCCCTCTGAACTGGTCGGTCACGGACACGGTCACGGAGCCGTGACACCGACCCTCACGGAAGACGTCACGGAGCCGTGACGTGTGCTGTCACGGTCTCCCTCACGGAGCCGTGACGTCACCCATCACGTGATCCGTCACGGATCTGTGACGCTCCAGGACAGTTCCGCCCTTCTTCAACCTCCTGCTCATTTTCTCCAAAAATCCACAACCAAACTCCATTTTTAACCATTTCCAGCTCCCAAAACCATCAAATACCTCCAAAACTCCTCTACCCATGGTAGTAATCAACAAATAAACAAGGTTCCAATGATTCTCCAAATCACAATCAAATAAAAAGCTCTAAAATGTTCATCAAACTTCAATAAAAGCATCAACCCAACATCCTACTTCATTACTCCTTCTCCAAGAGACAAAGACAAGGCTAGTTCGTCAACTTCAAGTCAAAACCCACAAATCCCATGAATTGAGAGTAGATGAAATGAAGAGTTGAGAGCATCCATACCTCTAGGATGATGATATGAAGAAGAGGGAAGCAAAATGGAGTCAAAAGGATGAAGAACTAGCTCCAAAATCCAAGCTTTCTTCACTATCTTCCTCCTCAAGAAATGAGCTTCTCTCTTGCTTTCTCTCCTTGTGATTTTCGGCTGCAACACTAGAGTGTGAGCTGATTTTGTGCGCTCAAGTTGCTTTAAATGACCTATTTGGTCCAAATACTAAAAAGCCCTTAAGGTCCTATCCCTTTAAAGGTAACTTAGGAGGGTATAAGAGTCAAATTAAACTCCATTTCTCATCCTCCAAGACAAACATGACAAGTTTCATGTGTGAGTCATCTTTATTTAATTGAATTTCAGCTTCCAAGATTTTATCGGAAAAAGCCCGAAATAAAGCCCGCGTTTGACCGAAATTTGACATACCCAAAATTACAGTCAAACTGAAGGAAATGGCCCAACTAAGCTAACCGTGATGACGGCTAAGCTCGTTGGGCCCCAAAAATCCCCGAGTGACTTCCTGCGTCCCCGGTTGACTTTTCCGGCGGAAAGTCAAACTTGTCTTTAAAGGTCACCGGTTCGACCGGGATCGACCGGGAGCGGTTCTTACAATCTACCCCCCTTAAAAGAATTTCGTCCTCGAAATTAAAAGTGAAAGTACCTCAAAGGTCAAACAGGTGGGGGTACTTCTCTCGGATCTCGTCCTCTCGCTCCTAGGTCGAGTCAGCTTCCTGATGCTTCCACTGCACTCGAACCAAAGGTATAGTAGTCTTCCTCAAGACCTTCTCTCCCGTATCCACAATCCTGATGGGCTGCTCCTCATAAGAGACATCATCTGCTACCTCAATATCTGCCCACTCGATAACATGCGAGGGATCTGCCGTGTACTTCCGTAGTTGGGACACATGGAGAACGTTATGCACGTTCCCAAGCTGCGGTGGTAAGGCTAACCAATAAGCTACAGCTCCAATCCTCTCTAAGACCTCAAATGGTCCAATGAAACGCGGGGATAACTTTCCTCCGCCGCGATTGAACCGCAGTAGGCCCTTCTTCGGGTCACTTTCAGAAATATCTGATCACCAATAGAAACTCAAGTGGCCTGCGCTTTTCATCTGTGTAACCCCTTTGTCGGCTCTGCACGGTCTTCAACCATTTTCGAATGTACGCGAACTTCACTTAAACGAGCTTCACTAGATCACGCTAGTTACTCAAACGCCATACTTGGCGATGCGAAACAGTCTTTCTCGACAATTTGCAAAACCAACGTGTAACTTATTACAACAACTCAAATTGTCACCCTTAGCAGTGCAAATCGCAATACCCAAAACTTTCACGAAAGCACGTGCGACGCTTCACCAACTCAAGAATACCGAGTAATAACACAAGTCGAGAGAATATCTAAACACTTAAGAAAACTGAGGTGAAGATTTCGATATCTCACACCGGAAATTCCATCGCCAAAGGTGTCCTGCTGGAACTCTTTACAAGTCAAACCAAGTTGAAACCACACATAACGTAACTCAACCAATTTCTCCTTAGTGATCGTCACAGGATCAAACCCAACGGAACTCAAGTACTAACAAGTCACGACCGACTACAAACAACTTCCAAGGGAGTAATACGTACTCCAAACAACAAACAAAAGACCTTACTAACACCGAAGGATCTGGAACAAACGTTCGTTTCACCACATCTCGTGGAAAGGTAGGCGTACCTCAAACAAGTGAATAAAACAAAGCACCGACCTCTAGTCGGAAGTCGGCGCGCCTCAAAGCGTACTACCATTAGAAGCTCACGTTATCCGAAGTGCGGAAAACTTGCCCAATTCTAACGACAGGTCATACCTGGTAAAACCGTTCAAGATTCTCAACCTGCCAAAGATTCAACCACTCAACAAGTAACACTATCTTAAGATAAGGAGAAAATAACCAATCTCCACTACGGTCGATCACAAAAGTTAACCAATTTGCTATAATTCTCTTACCATCGATATCCGTTTACACTTCAGACAAAACCATCTTACAAGTCGCTTCGTATAATTCACCGTATCTGCGAGACCACGGTTCTCAAACCCGGTGTACGGTTCCGTACAACCACGAACTCTACCAACATCTTGTCGGACGAACGCCGCAAACAACAAGAACGGTGGAACCTCGTACTGGCACTCTAGCCGAAAGTAGGCGTCCTTCAAGACACCAACGTAAACGTACCACAATCACCCTCGACAACGAAACACAATCCAAGATTTATCAATAAAGTTTATCCCGAGCAGTGATAATCCTTATACCGTTGACACTCGTTCACGAGCTGTCGATCAAAACAATTCATAGTCAAGTCCACCCAAGTCACCCCATAAGGAGTAATCATCATGTACTGAGATCTCGATAAATTGAACAGTTCAGAAACTAGCGCGGTTCCTTTTATCGTTCCTCGAATAACTAAAAACCAACAACAATTAACTCATAACCTTACTTGTGCCCATCCATGGCACAAAATCCGACCTACCACACAACGCTTCGTTTGGTGCCATTTTGTTACTGGCCTGAAAGCTTGTGGTAGTCGCCCCCGGCTATCCTTTGCCTGGTTTTAACGTGAGATGCTCTTACTTCTATGGCGTAATCTTATGGTTATGCTTCGCCCTCGCGGGACGTTTGGCGTTCGTTCTTCTCTTGCTGGCAAAGGTACACCTTGGTACCCGGTTCTCGTCTTCCGTATTCTTCTCCGCTGGGGAAGTCGTTTGAACAACTCTCGATGTTATTCGCCTGTTCCGCATAAATTGGCGGCAAACCGTTTAGTCCTTCCGGGACGGACGTAGGGAGCACATTCTAATCCAATCTCTTAAGTACAGCACACTCTTGTGCAACTTTTCGCTCGTTAAACGGGATTTTGGAATAAAATCGCCATGAAGGTTTGAATCTTATGACCTAAACTTTCTAGCGGAGGTAGAAGAAACTAGAGATTACTACTCCTGTGGGTTATGGGCCCACCACGCTTCCGCTGCGCTACTCTGATCTTATCTTTGCTCGGTCATCTCCGGTGACCGGTCGGACCATTTACTGGTCAAAGATGCAGCCTTCCACTGCTCAGCATTCGTTGCTGATGACATTCGATGAACGTCTGCTGTTTCACCCATCGGTCCTTAAAACTCGATTCTCACTATCGAAGAATGAAAAGAACTTCCCGTACTACTAGGTTTGTTACTCCTCTTTCAAACCAAACTGGCGTTCGTTGGTACTCCCGCACCTTTGGTCAGTGTGTTAAGATACGGGTAGGTTTTACCAGTTTTAATTTCGAGCCAATCAGAAAATAACCACGCTAACAACCCGACCAAGTGTAAAGCTCAAGTGTTAGCAGAACACAATCCACAATGTAAATCGTAAGTAGGCACTCTAAGCGATCTCAAGATCGGTATCAAGTTCCTCGGCTCGGGGCCCGGCAATCGCGCATGCTCGGCCCTGCTGAATCAGAAGTCCTCCTCTCGGTGGTGGTGGAAGAGATCTGCTGCTGTGATAGCATGTCCTCTTATCGGCTCTCGTAGGCCGACCTGCAGGACGGTTGGTAATCACAACATTCAATGGGCAGTTCCGGCCTGGAGCTCCAAACTGGTTGCACTAAGGACAACCCGTGCCACCGGGGCAGGTCCAACCGACGCTGCTGCCCCAGCCCGTCGTGTCCCATCGGACTGGGTCCGTGGTTGAAACAATCCTGAGTTCCTCTGCCTCTTAGTATTGCGACTCCTTGACGGCCTTAGGAAGCCACTCGGTCTTGGCCTGTTCTTCCGTGCTCTGGCGGTCTCCTGAAGATGCTTCTCAACGGCTAGCGCCTGATCCACTAGTGCAGAAAATCCTCATTCTGAGGGTAACAACTTGATCCGCGACCGACGGGGTGAGTCCTCTCTCGAACGTCCGAAGCGGCTCTCCTCGGTTTGCGCCATCTCGGTGTGAAGCGGTACAGGAACGTGAACCTTGCCTCAAACTTAGAGACGGTCATCCCTCTCTACCGCACATCCAACAACTGCTGGTGTTGGTCCTCTCGAACGGATCGAGGGAAAGATACTGTTCCAGGAACAATCTAATGAACAGCTAAAAGTCACCTCCAACCCTGATCTGCACATGCTACCACCAGTATCATGCTTCTCTCTCAAGCTGAACGGTCGCGAAAAACATTCTCAGATGATCAGTAGAATACTCTCGAAGTAACAAAGTTGCGGGTAATCTGCTCCAACCATACTACAGCCTCGTCGGGGTCTGAACTCCCAGGATTGATTGACGTACTCAAACTACGAAAATTTCTGAGAGCCTGGCTGTGTTGTTGTGCATCTGACCTGGCCTCTCAAAAGTGACGGCGTCGGCCGTAGGCACAGACTCTGGTGCCGGTACTGCAGTGTCCCGTTGAGCGCTGTTGGTACTGCGCGAACCACCTCATCCATGGGGGGTCGTCTGAGTCGACTCTGCGACTGGAGGAACTCTAGGTGGTAACCCTGACGGTCCACTCTCAAACTCTGGCAATCTAAAGGAGTAGTAACCTGGGCACTCGCTGCCCTTGCCTGCTCAACAGCTGGTGTCTGGCTCTGTCCCACAGCTGGGCGGCTCCTGGTCCCTCTCGGACTGTAAACACGGGACATCTCGTGCACTCGTTGCATTGAAACGTAAGTACTCATAACTCAAGGGGTTCGATTTATCAAAAAGGGACGTTCTCATACGTCTTAAAGGGATCCCACTTGGATCGCTAGTACGAAATCTCGTTTAGAACAACCGGTTCGATCAAAACACAAGGACGTTCACGCGCGTCCCACCAAGATCATATAATGACCAACCGCACTTAGGCTCAGTAGATAGATATATATACAATACTTTATATAGGCAGAAAAGGCCGCAACTTAGTGCGTCTCACAACAGTAATCAACGGTGTTCAAACAAATCAATCAACTCCCACAGGAGGAACAATCTCAATCAATTCACACAAATCATAAAGCAACAAGCATACCCCTCGATTTGGGTCTCTTCCCAACACTAGGGTCTAGAATCGCAACACGATAAATCTCACAATTTATGTCCTCAACTCTTTTCCATAATCTCAATTCCTTACTTTTCTCTTATAACATTCATGTCGATCTCACGTCGTTACAACCTGGTTCAGGCGTACCCGAATCTCATTGTAACCACTTGACATCACTCTATCACGCTCGACTACAGTGGCGCCCCTGAGTCAGCCCGTGATAGTGCAAACACTTCAGTTTCTACCGAAAATTCGGCATGACCCGTTTGTATTTTCCTTTAACCATCCGCTTAAGCGGGACATTTTTATAATAACCTGTACATAGAGTCCTACCCGAAGGTGCATACAAAACATCTCAAATACACAACCTCTTGAACACCAACAATAACCCATGCGGGTCTTAGCAAATAACTTAATATTACCCGGTCAAATTTACCCTTCAGGTTTTACTTAACAATTAACGGCCGTCCAAAGCGGCAATTCCCTCAATAATTATTTAATCGTGTTATAACCAACCCGAGCATCGCTCGTTCATCCGATCTAAACCCGATCTTAAACTCAACCTCAATCCCTGTCTCGACATACTTTCCAAGTCAATTTCAGATTTAAGTTAAGCCTCAACTTCAAACTCAAAGTCAATTTCAAACTCACCATTGATTTCGACTCACTAACAATTCAACTTTAATTCTTAAAGAACGGTGGGCACTTAAGCAAGTCGACAATTACCAACTAAGTTTTCACAAATCATTCAATACTTAGACTTCTCATGCTTCGTAAAGTGCACACACAATCAAAGAGGGTGCAAGAATACTCGAGTTCTACTCTTTTCAAAAGTTATCCCAATTGGATCATCTTTTTAACCTTGATTCCATAAACGATTCTCAATATCAAAATCGAGTCAATTCTCAAACAATTTCAAAATCTTAACAGTCCAAACATTCCATAAATTTACCCTTCGATCAAACACCGCTCCGACAGTAATACTCTATTGGAACCAATCTCCAGCCTCATCAACACCCCACTCAAATAATCCCTCAGTTTAAGCCACATGAAACAACCAACCACAACGGTAATACACTTAACACACAAACACTTTACTCAACCGTCAACATATAACGGTTCGGTCATTGCTTGTTAACCCAATACCAATCTCAACCAGTCGGTTTCACCAATCACTGCATCTCACAGTCAATAAGGTAAGGGTACCACTCAAGCGATACAACCGTTATAATCAAAGGAGTTCAAATTGAATCAACAACCAAAACAGTAAGACTCGAGTCGTTCTCACTCTCTGCATCCACGTTTTTAACTTTGCATCATTGAGTACACGACTACGACCTCCTAACTCTACCCACCTAATTAACGTTGGTCCGAGGTTTTGAAAACAAGTTCGAAAATTACAACCTGTTTCAAATGAAACCAGGCTCTGTTACCAAATTGTCACGCCCCAAATCCAGTTTTGACCGGATTCGAGACGTGACCTGAGTTAAAATAAAATAGAAATAAAAAACAATTGATAAAACTCTAAAACCTCATAAAAACTCCAACGAATCGATATACAATCAAATAGTTCAAAAACCTCGTGAGTCACAGCTCAACGTAGATAGTAAGATAAAGTGTGTTCAATATACAAGACCAACATAACTCTACTAAAAATCCCAAGAAGTCCAAAAGCTCCCGAGCCTCGAACTCCTTAGACATCAGGTACGCCTGTAAAACAGTCAGAAACCGCAGGGGGTGAGCTTACGCTAAGTAGGAAAAACCTTAACAACTCAACCCTTAGGTCAATAGTAAACTGTTTACAAAGGTAACTCGAACAATACATTAATACGATTAACAAGGAGATAATAAAGAATCAGAAATAATTACAGTAATACAATAGCCTAAAAGTAACCGTAACATAAGGAAGTTAATAAGAATTACATTAACGAATCAATAAGAGTGAAATGGGAGCAATCACTATACTGTCAACCACTTGCTTTCTCAAGCCTCCGATCCATGAATAGATTCTAGCGTCACCTCGGTTCCCATATTCCGATCCGCTAGAGTATTCATATCATATCAGATTTTCCCTCGGTCCAGAAGAGACACATACATCGGAGCACCGGAAACCATCCCATAGGGATGCCCATCGTCGGGATTCTCGAAGGTGTCTCTGAAAGACTATAGTCATAGGGAACCAAGGTAGTACTCATGTAGGACGCACACCCTTGGGCGAAACCTCATAAACCATCTCTCATGAAGTAGTCCCACAAATATCTCGTAGCATCTGCCGAGCCATAGACTCCTAAATCTATTAATATCCCGTAGGATCTGCCGAGCCATAGGCTCCTAAATCTATCAATATCCCGTAAGATCTGCCGAGCTCTCAGGCTCCAATAATCAATCAATATCCCGTAGGATCTGCCGAGCTCTCAGGCTCCAATAATCAATCAATATCCCGTAGGATCTGCCGAGCTCTCAGGCTCCAATAATCAATCAATATCCCGTAGGATCTGCCGAGCCATAGGCTCCTCACATCACTCATTATCCCATTGTATCTGTCCAACTCCAACCACCACAACGGCACCGGATTACCCCCCCCCCCCCCCCCCCCCCCGGTGTAGTACCGAACCAAACTAACAACAACAAACAAACAAACATACATTTCAAGAATAAGAATAAAGGGAACAAGCATAAACATTCATCCATCAATCAACACTCATCGAAACACACTTTCACCACAACACACAAAGACGTTCACTTAATCCTCAATCTTAGAAGTACCACGTTCATCAATACATACCACACGGGATTCATACCCACAATTACCCTTACCGTCATACTTACCTGTCACGAACCAGCGGTACAACGATCACCTGATTGTACCCCGTGGCACAACCAGTCATACTCGATCATCCGTTCAATCAACAATTTATCAATACAATCATTCAACCAATCAAGTAACCATTCAACAAATCAACAGTAAAGTAAACTAGTTCCATTAGACCCTTGATTATCCTAATATCTATCAACCAAGCATGTGAACCTAGCACACAACTAATTCGAGAGCTCTTCACAGCCTCTCTACCAGTAAATCAATTCCCAAGTATTGAAAGCGAGTTACAATAGTCATCTTCATCCTAAGCATACATTCTAGACACTTCCGGTTATTAATAATTGAAATACGCTTATTCTAGTTATTCGCATCCTATAGGCAATTCTAGGACCTTTCCGATTTTATTATCCTAATCATGCATACTAAGCGTTAATTAAGAAATTAAGACTTTCCCTACCTCGTGGTCTTCCTCTTAACACTCTGTTGTCACAGGCGATAGTCACCACACCGTCCTTCACACGGGTACCGGCAAGGTCTTCTTTCTTCAAGGTCGTCGTTCTTCAAGGTCTTGTGGTCTTTGAACACAAAACAAACTCTAATTAGACTCCACTTAACAGTGACAAAAAGTCCCCAAAACCCTCCAAAAGTTTAGCTCCGAACCAAGATCAAAACGGGGAAAAACCCTCAAAAATCCTTCTGAACTGGTCGGTCACGGACACGGTCACGGAGCCGTGACACCGACCCTCACGGAAGACGTCACGGAGCCGTGACGTGTGCCGTCACGGTCTCCCTCACAGAGCCGTGACGTCACCCGTCACGGGATCCGTCACGGATCCGTGACGCTTCAGGACAGTTCCGCCCTTCTTCAACCTCCAGCTCATTTTCTCCAAAAATCCACAACCAAACTCCATTTTTAACCATTTCCAGCTCCCAAAACCATCAAATACCTCCAAAACTCCTCTACCCATGGTAGGAATCAACAAATAAACAAGGTTCCAATGATTCTCCAAATCACAATCAAATCAAAAGCTCCAAAATGTTCATCAAACTTCAATAAAAGCATCAACCCAACATCCTACTTCACTACTCCTTCTCCAAGAGACAAAGACAAGGCTAGTTCGTCAACTTCAAGCCAAAACCCACAAATCCCATGAATTGAGAGTAGATGAAATGAAGAGTTGAGATCATCCATACCTCTAGGATGATGATATGAAGAAGAGGGAAGCAAAATGGAGTCAAAAGGATGAAGAACTAGCTCCAAAATCCAAGCTTTCTTCACTATCTTCCTCCTCAAGAAATGAGCTTCTCTCTTGCTTTCTCTCCTTGTGATTTTCGGCTGCAACACTAGAGTGTGAGCTGATTTTGTGCGCTCAAGTTGCTTTAAATGACCTATTTGGTCCAAATACTAAAAAGCCCTTAAGGTCCTATCCCTTTAAAGGTAACTTGGGAGGGTATAAGAGTCAAATTAAGCTCCCTTTCTCATCCTCCAAGCCAAACATGATAAGTGTCATGTGTGAGTCATCTTTATTTAATTGAATTTCAGCTTCCAAGATTTTATCGGAAAAAGCTTGAAATAAAGCCTGCGTTTGACCGAAATTTGACCTACCCGAAATTACAGTCAAATTGAAGGAAATGGACCAACTAAGCTAACCGTGATGACGACTAAGCTAGTTGGGCCCCGGAAAAGGCCCGAGTGACTTCCTGCGTCCCCGGTTGACTTTTCCGGCGGAAAGTCAAACTTGTCTTTAAAGGTCATTGGTTCGACCGGGATCGACCGGGAGCGGTTCTTACAGGGGGAGAGAGAAAAAACGCGTCTTTTGCCGCAGAAATCTAAGGCCTCATGTAAATACGAAAGAAATGAGCTTTCCTCATACGCTGTGATGACTCAATTTGTCCTTGGTAATTAAGAATGTCACGCCCTAATTTCAGTAAAACCGAACTAGGGACGCGAACATTTTAAATAATAAAGCCGTTTGAAACCTGTTTTCATTAAACACTTTAAAAGTACCCTTTGTTCAACAAAATAATAATTACAGTTTAAAACACGTTCCAACAAGTGGACAAAAGTACAAGGTATCCGTCACTAGACTCAAAAGACAAAACCCGGACTCCGCTCCTAGCTCCACAAGCTTCGAGAGCTCACCTAGTCCGTCCCACAAACAGTACCTGTAGGAAAAGCAGCTAGGGGTGAGCGGTCGCTCACCACCACGGATAACAGACTGATTACGGCATAATTAGCAGAAAAGCCAGTAACACTACAACCAAACCCGACACTGGGACTACAGTCCCCAACTCAAGTAACCAACTTACCCACAACCCATTACTTTCCTCAACAGACTCAACACTCGATAACACAATGTAGACCCGACACAACTATCGACGACCTCCTCCAAGGACACGACAGAAAGACTACACAACACCAAAAAAGATCACAAAGGATCGCACATCAGCTGCTCAGTAACCAATCTCAATCAGGTCAGGGATCGACCTATCGCAATTCCTCGACACGAAGTCGGATCAGGCTGTCGACCTTTCGAACTCGCAATTCATCGACACTAAGTCGGATCAGGTTGTCGACCTTTAGAACTCGCAATTTATCGACACTAAGTCGGATCAGGTTGTCGACCTTTAGAACTCGCAATTCATCGACACTAAGTCGGCTCAGGCTGTCGACCTTTAGAACTCGCAATTCATCGACACTAAGTCGGCTCAGGCTGTGGACCTTTAGAACTCGCAATTCATCGACACTAAGTCGGATCAGGATGTCGACCTTTAGAACTCACAACTTCAGGTAACCACAATCACAATCACAGGCAAGTTCAATCACACAGGCACTCAAGGCCACTCAAGACATCTCAACAATCAAGACTCAGGTTCAACAACCCCACGGGCACTCACTGCCACTCAAGACACACCAACGGTCAAGACTCGGGTTCAACAACCCTACGGCACTCACTGCCACTCAAGACACACCAACGATCAAGACTCGGGTTCAACAACCCCACGGCACTCACGGCCACCCCAAAACCTCAACAGTAAGACACGGGCACTCATGGCCACCCAAGACACCAATTTAAATACACGGGCTCTCAAGGCCACCCAAACTCCACTATAAATAACACGGGCTCTCAAGGCCACCCAAACTCAACAATAAATAACACGGGCTCTCAAGGCCACCCAAACTCAACCATAAATAACACGGGCTCTCAAGGCCACCCAAACTCAACAATAAATAACGCGGGATCTCAAGGCCACCCAAACTCAACAATAAATAACGCACAACAACCTCCGGCATACTCTATGCCTCCAACAGTCCTAAGGTCACTAGTTTCACAAACAACCTCCAGGCATGGTCATATGCCTCCAGTAATTCAATTATCGCTAAGTTCTCTGTTCCTACGACACTACTAAGTGTCACATGCTTTTCTCTTAAACGCTACAATACCGTATCATGCTTTTCTAATATTTAGATAAACCTACTCAACCCACGACACCCCGGTGTCACATGCAATTCTACTGTTAACTTTCCCTAATCAGGGCCGAGATCCGGCTACTTTTCCCTACCTCGTGCATGTTCTCCCAAAAGCCAACCACGAGCTCCGGTGATGATTTCAGTCACTCACCCAGCTTTCCCTTGCCTCGGTCCGTGGCACGATCTAAAAGAACACAATTTAAAGGCACTTAACAACTTGCAGGAATAAACTGAAAATCATTAAACTCGATGCCCAAACTTAACCCCGACAATGTCGATCACTCCCAAACTTCCCAATTACTCGACATTGTC
Organism: Erodium maritimum; assembly: GCA_963921825.1. Lineage (NCBI taxonomy): Eukaryota > Viridiplantae > Streptophyta > Magnoliopsida > Geraniales > Geraniaceae > Erodium > Erodium maritimum. Next base: position 24,433,744 of record OY997595.1, read on the forward strand.
GATAAGGGACCCGTAAAGGCCCGATTCGCCCGACATGGCGAATCTGCCCGGGTTTTGTAAACGCCCTTCCGGGGCTCCGAAAATTCCCGTTTTCGTTTCTACGGTCTTCGAATAATTCAAGGGTTCCTAGGCACTCGACGGAATCGAATTCCGACTTCCGAGTCATTTAATTGACGTTTAAAGTTTCTAAACCGCCATTTCCAATTTCCACAATTTAAAAGCCCTAATTCTTTATTTCTTAAAACAAGACGGTAATGTACAAAAGAAATTTACCTATCTTTTGTTACCGATATATAGCTCTAATATCAACTTAAGAAACAACAAAGGAAGAAAAACATTTTTGGCCGTGTACCCCTGTGTGTGCTCCTTCACCCACAAGATTCTTATTTGCTTAACCCGTGGTTACAACACCATCCAAATCAAACATTTACCACTCAAGCTCTATCTTGCATCAATTACACATCTAGTGATTTAATTCTTGATTGTTACTGTAACCATCCACCACTAATACCAAGCTCCAAGCTTTTAGTATGTACCTCCACCAATCAAGAATTAAAGAAGCTACACAATAATGACTAACCTTTAATTTCTAGCTCCTTGTCTTCTTGTTGCCGCAACCCAAACCTTTTGATCCCTTACTATTTTGGGAACTACACCAAGAAGAGACAAAATCATGATAAACCAAGCTTTCCTCTTCTTGATCTTCGGCCACAAGCACACTTATTGTGCAATTATAAATTTGCAGCAGAAGCACTCTTTCTCTCTTGGCAATGGAAGCCGCCGCTCACTCCAATCTTATTGCTCTCTCTCTCTCAACAAACCCTATTTTTACACTTATGGCCTAACACCCCTCTATTTCTTATCTTTATATTTTCTCAAAAGTCACCTAACACCATCACTTAACTGACATGTGGCAAGTGGGTCCCATGTCTTTTTGGAAAATATCTTCAAGGTATTTCCCAATCATATTCGCGAAACTCGGACGTTTCGGGCCCCGAACGTACACTTTTTCCCAAAAATTACGAAACTTGACGGGTTACAAGGAAACAGCTCAACTAAGACCGCTGCGACGACGGCTAAGCTTTTTGGATCCAAAACGGTCCTCGAATGGACCAAAACGTCGCTCGGTTGACTTTTCCAGCGAAAAGTCAACATTTCCCAAATTGATCAGAAAGTTGCCCTGAGTTCCCCGGAACTCACTTTGGTCGATAACGGGGTCAACTTAAGTCCGGTATGACACTCGGGGTCATTTTAGGTTCAATCAAGTGTCAGTCTTAAAATTTTTAAATTTTCCTGTTTTTCGCAGGTTTGACTGCGTTGACCGGGAGTGGTTATTACAAAGAAAGTCTTCCATTAATGTTTGCTTCATCTAATTGATCCACCATTCATATTTGTGACCAAGATTTAAATGGTATATTATCAAATTTCATTTAATTCTATTTTGTGAACAATAGAGATAATTTAGATAATCAAGGATAACATGGACAAAGATAGAGAGTGGATCATCCACACCTAATCCTCTTATTATATCTCGAGGCATAATCAATCATATAAGGGAAAACACTGAATCCTAACTGTGTCAGAAAAATGTTTTGGATGTCCTAACTACGCCTCACCTTTTGTCACATGTCTTATACCGAAGGTGGTAAACGTTTACAAAAAGTAACTAAAGGTGGTAAACACTTACAAAAACTAACCGTAAAGATGGTATTTTTTTTTACAAATCTTAACCCCATTTTTCATAATTATTTTACATGTGTGCGTTACTTTTTGCAAATGTGTACCACCTTTGGTACAAGACATGTGACAAAAGGTAACGCATAGTTAGGACGTGCAAAACACATTTCCCACGCAGTTAGGATTCAACGTTATCCCATTATATAAAAACAACCACATGTCAATATTATATAAAAAGTAGAAACAAACCAAGAAATAATAATTCTAACTCAATTGGGTGTCAATCACAGTTGTCGTCATGTAGTTGGAGTCTCTTATGAGGCTCGTTAAATGTTTGGGTGATGTATGTTTCATACAATGACTAATCTAGAGATTGCTTCATTATAAAGCAACGATTGGTTCGAGACTGGAACCTTTGGGTTATGGTGAAGAATTGTCGAGGCACCCAAGTGTTTGCCTTCTAACGGTATCCACACGAGTAAGAAATTCCATAACCGAAGCTTGGTAGTAGCTCTTGAACTTTTCACTTTTGTTCTCTCTTTGTGGTGGCCGAAATTTATAGCAATAATGCTTGTGATTTTCGGCCACCTTGATGCTTTATTTATAGATTTGATTTCCCTTAAATCAAGTCCAATTAGAATTAGAAAATTTAGTGAAATGAGAAACCAAAGGAGTATTGTTTCATTTACTCTAGTATAACTAGGGTTTCTCTTTTTATGTTAGACAATTCTAGAATTACTCATTTTCCTTATTCTAATTAGATAAATAAAAACACCAATTATATGTTAATATATGGGTTGGCCGAAATCCCCAATAACCCTATTAGGTGTTCGACCAACCTTAATGTATTTATATATTTTATGCCTTTATTTGCTTTAAATAAATGTCATGCAAGACATTAATTAAATATAAATAATGACACCATCTTATGAACAAGTAACTAAGTAGATGAGTTTGTTATATCAAATATAATTTTCCTCAATTTATTAAAGTCGAAATTTCAAGGTCCAATTCGTAGTGAGCTTTACTCTTTTGTATGTGACCATTTAGGTTTCACATAACGTTGGTAGGGAGACCGAAATTCCTATTTCGTCCATAAGTTATGGGTAACTCCCAGTAAGGACCATAATCATTCAAGTCATATGAATTTAACTTTTATCTTTTTCATAACTTGTTACCATAAGTATTCTTATCTCTTTTCGTTTTGGTGATGTCATGACTGAATAAAAGTCATAGAAGCATCAACTTTTTCTAGTTCAGTCTATTCATTTCCTTGATCTTGAGTTTCCATTGTAAGTGACAAACTCACTTTCCTGGCCATGTGTTTTGTTTCCTACCTTACTCATCAAGGTGAACCTTACGACATCTATCTTGTATTTAAAATACAAGTGACAAGTATCTATGACAATCACACATATACCTCATATGTACGTATCTATATATGAGCATAACCTTTATTACCATCTTATTAGGAATAACATTTGATTGTGTCAATGGCATGAATCAATGCGGTGATTTCATGTGTTCTAGGACTAAGATTTACTTTTGGTAGTTGAGATATACTTATGTCTCATATTCTATGAAGCATTCTCAAGGTGGGTCATATAATGTCAAAATCTTTAACATTTTTAATGTTGACTCATATCTTTATATGCATGATCAGTAAAATGTGATCCTCTTATAAACTATCACATTAACTATCAGTTTAAGCTAAGTATTAGTGAATAGACACACTCATCTGTTCCTAAGAGTTCTACTATCGGGGAGTTACTCCCTGATACCTTCAAAAGAGTAATATATTCATGTTAGTTAACACTATATCTTAATGATAACTAAATGTTTTTCAACTTTTATTAATCATAAAGACGTTGTAATATGTCAATGTGGATTGTCATAATGCACAAAACTCAACACCGACTGTCACGCCCCAAATCCGGTTTTGACCGGACTCGAGACGTGAACTAAAATAATAAATAATAAAGCAATTTTAATACCAAAACGAGTCTCCAATAACAATTTAAAAGATCCAAGTAACTTCACGAGTCAACAGCTCGGCAAAACCAAATAGTAAAAGAGTTTAGTAATAGTAAAATTGTACGTCACTAGACCATACTAGCCTAAGACCCTCGCTAGCTCCCAAGCTCCGAGAATCCCGCTAGTCCAAATCGCGCTCAAGACCTGTAGAACAATAAAGTAAAGGGGTAAGCTTTCGCTCAGTAGGAAAAGTAGTTAAGGTTATGAGCATCCGCTCACCACCACGAGTAACTGTCCAATTAGGGCATACTAGTACGGCACACAAATAACAATAACACGGAATCTCATAACCACAATCCTCAGTCACCAGACTACGACCACGCTCACAAACATACTTACACGACTATTATCACACTGTACTCACGTCACTTATCCAATCAGCAAGCATACAACATACAGTAAAATAAACACACATCCCGTACCGCAGTCCCCGAACTCCGCCGGCTGTACACAGCCCGACTCTATCATATCGTACCAGAACACTCAGCATTGGCCTAGATATCTTCCCGGAACCGCATCAGGGCACAATCACAATACATCATACCAGACCACACAACATCGGCCTAGATGTCTTCTCGGGAATCCGTCGGGGCACAATCACGACACATCATACCGAATCACAAATCGTTGGCCTAGATACTCTACACCGACATACCCCCTCGATGTAGGTATCATACTGGAACCACACTCCGGGGGACCGCGCATACGTGGGACCACACCGTCGGCCTAGGTACTACCCTACACCGGCGTACCCCCTCGGTGTAGGTACCATACCGGAACACAACTCCTCTTAGAACATGTATCAAGAAGGTCTCACGCATCACAATGCCATAGTTCAACCACAGTATACCAACCGGGTCAACTTACCACAACACATCACATCGGTCTATCAATCACCCGATCATATCATAACCATTGGTTCACGTCATATCAAGCATGACACACTTGCCCAAAACACAACAACACGCTACACCGAGCATATCATAACATGATTCTCAATCTAACAACGGATGAACCACACATCAAGCATCACAATCATAGATCATGGCATCACAATCAACACACAACCTAAGGGCTCGACATGGCCCGCATGCATTTCTATAGCACGACAATTCCCAAACTTACGGTTCGACATGACATGTAAGCTATCCCTCATTTCACTCGTTCTTCACAACCTAACATGCAAATCTAACAATTAATTCAAGTAATCGCAACCTACATGCATACTAGTAACTTTCCGCAATTAAACCGATATTCGCTACTTTCCCTACCTCGATCGCTTTTCGAACGCTTATTCACTTCACGAGGTCCAAAAGTCTCCTCCTCCGCCAAACTCGGGTCCAAAGTCTAGGATCACAATTAAATACTAGAATCAAGAGTAATTCACAATTGGTTTAAAGAGGAAAACATTCCCAAATAACACCAAAAGATCTCGGTTATAGATAACCGTCCCAATTACTCGAAATCCAACAAAATGGGCCCAAAAGGCATAACTCTGGTCTGTCACGGTTCGGGTCACGGAGCCTTGACGGACCCTGTGACGGTTTGGGTCATGGAACCGTGTGTTGGGTCTCGAGGTAGGGTTGGAGATGAACCAACTCGCAGCGGAAAATCAATAAAAACCGAGAGACGATTAAAACCATGAAACAACTAACAAAGAATGGATTCACAAGAGAAAAATTCAGCACTATCTCTTACCAAAACAAGAACACCGGTTAACGAATGATTGGCTTGAGTCTCCAAGACGCCTACGTATCCACATGGGAATCAAAGCCACATAGTTCTTCTCTTTGAGGACTCAAGAACACAAAAATGGAGGAGGAAACTAGCCAAACCCGAAATGGCCATGGAAGAGGGAGAGAAAATGTGTTTCCTATTCTTGTCCTGTGTTTGTTATGTTGAAAAAAGATGACTTGAACATAACAAAACCCATACTTGTCCAACTAAAGGCATGGGACAAGTATGGTGTCAAGTAAGGTGTAAATAGGACAAAGTATGGCAAGACAAGATTGGGTTAGGTGGTGAATCACCAACACCTTAATCCTTGTCTTGCTTACTTAGTACTAATTAATCAAGACTTGATTAATTAGTTGCATGGGCCTTGGTTGCATGGGCCTTTCATGGGCCTCTTGGAACATGGCCCGTGGCCATTTCTAACGAGGTCCCGTGATTCGCTCATCGCCTCCAAGCCTTCCATACCGGAAATGTCCAACATTATCCGACGCGATCAATCCCAAGACTCCAAGCCTTGTCTCGATCCGTAAAGTCCTATTCACGTATGGGCACATGACCCAAAACCCAGTTTTGGTCATGTCCCGAGACAACTCCCTTTTGGCCATTCTCCATAAATGTGTCAATGAGTTTCATCCTCCGGCGTGACCCTTAGTTTTATGCATGTCAATAGATCAACGTAAAATCCCATTGTACTTGATCCTATTTAAGTGGCGACTAACGAGACTTTAGTATTGCCTGACACTGCATAACGAATCGACCCTGTCGATTCTAACCTTTCCGTCATCCCTGTCATTATCCTTTTATCTCCGATATCCTGATTGAGATAAGGCATAGAGTCGTCATCCTTATTATTCTCAATCACCGTTCCTTGATATGTGAGATGACTGAAGATATGATACCCAGTATCATGTGCATGGCCATGCTATTCTTTCAGTCACTCTCGATCAAGTGGCCGAGAACCGATATCTTTCCCATACCTCAGTATGAGGGATAAATCCCTTAGCCGCCTTTCGTGTCACTCATGTAGCCCGTCCCCAAGCCAATCCTGGCCGTTATGGAAGCCCTGTTACGGAAAACGTTAGGCTCAGGTAAAACTCAGTTGTTGACTACATAGCGATCACAAAGACTCCTTGGTCTAAGGATACATGACAAGCTACGACACTGAATATGTTCATGACTTAATCTATGGCACATATTCAGGGCGGGTCGTCCAATATCATGTCTCACATGATATCTATGATCAGACTCCGGAATCTCATTCCAATGACTAGCAGAACGTAAGCCATAAAGAGCCATCTTTCATACTAGTCGCTTCTAGTGAAGCTTTGTTGACTAGGGACCCATCGAGTGTGATCTATCTCGATCTATGGTTCTATTCGCATGGTGGGCATAGATCAGAGCACACATCGATATATTACTCCAACACATAAGTAATATAAAGCCGCTTTAATTTTATTGCTAACGATGATATATACATTTGGACATTTAGGATTGAACTATGGGCACTAAGACTAACAATCTCCCACTTGCCTTAGTTCCAATCTAAACTCCAATATGTCCCCATCGACTTTACATGTCTAACATGTTCAGGTAGTGACACTGCCTTAGTCAAAGGGTTGGCTATGTTATCATCTGTTGCAATATATGTTATCTTCACTTCACCTTAGTTCAGTATTTCTCTGATGAGGTGGATACGCCGTAGTACATGTTTGGATTTGTTATGCGATCTGGGCTTATAGCTTGCGCAATGGCCCTTGTGTTGTCGCAAAATGGATTCACCGGGCTGGATGGGTTTTTAATTACACCCAGCCCTGCCATGAATTTCCAAATCCACATAGCCTCCTTAGCTGCCTCTGCAGCATCCATGTACTTGGCCTTTGTCGTAGATTCGGCAATGGTATCTGTTTTACGCTCTCCCAGCTAAAGCTCTGCCATTCAGCGTAAACACATATCCTGACTGACTTCTAAAGTCATCTGGATTTGTCTTGGAAAACTAGCGTCTACTCATCCTTCGACGACTAGTTCAGCATCATCTTTCCCCCGGGTTAGAATGATGTCTACTGGTACAACATAAGGCTTACGAGACGTCCGGTCTCATACATGTCATGGCATATATGATCGATCCTGCCCCAAGGTGCATGGGATTCTTATCATCCTTTTCAGCTCATCGGGTGTCTTAGGACACTGAGTCTTGCTAAGATGAATGCCATGACTAGTGGGTAAGAGTCCTTTCTTTGAATCGAGCATTAAGAACCTACTCAATGCCTTGTTCACATAGGTTCCCTGACTTAAATCTAAGACCCTCTTGGTGCGATCTCTACATATCTTAATCCTTAAGATATAAGAAGCATCGCCTAAGTCCTTTGTTGAAAAACACTTCCTCAACCAAGCTTTAGTCTCGTGCAAGGTTGGGATGTCGTTTTCAATGAGAACCAGAAAGGTAATCTTGCTCCCACTAGCCTTCTTATAAACGCAAGATTCATCCTCGTTCTTGATTAAGCCAAATCCAATTACAGCTTCATCAAAACGAAGGATCCAATTCCGAGAAGTTCGTTTCAATCCATAAATGGATTTCAACAACTTATAAATCTTTCCCTTATTCTTCGGATCATCAAAACCTTTGGGCCGAGACATACAAACGTATTCAGTCAAATTTCCATTTAGGAAAGCGGTTTTGACATCCACTCGTCATATCTCGTAATTATGATACGCAGTTATGTCAAGAAGAATTTGGATCGATTTTGACCATAGCCACTACGGAGAAGGTTTCCTCATAGTCAATCCATTGGATCTGCCTATAACCTTTCGCCACCAGTTGAGCTTTGTAGGTCAGAGGGATGTCATCCATGTCCATCTTCACCTTGAAGATCCATTTGCATCCGATGGTCCTCAAACCATTGATGGGATCAACCGGTTCCCAGACTCGGTTGTCCGACATGGATTGCATTTCCTCCCTCATGGCTCCCAGCCATAACTCGAAGTCGGGCCCATTCACGACTTCTTGAAAGGTGGCTGGATCATCGTGATCCACCATGACTTCATTGTCACCTCCGGATACCATATCTTGGAGGTGGAAGATTGACCCTTTCAAATCGCCTTGGACCTTCCGGAATTGTAACAGGAATTGGTTCTCACTCTACGACAATCTCTGGCTCCTTTCTACTGGGTTGTCAATTGGTTTAGACAGATCTGTACCATCCTGAATTTCTTCGAGATGCACAGTTCTTCCAATGACGTCTTTGGAAACAAAACTTCTTTTCCATAAAGACCTCACCCCAAGCGACGAACACCATGTTCTCACTGGGATTGTAGAAATAGTATCCCCTTGTTTCTTTGGGACACCACACGAAGGTGCATATCTCAGATCTTGGTTCGAGCTTAGTCGAAACCAAATGTTTCACATAAGCCTCGCAACCACAAATCTTTAGGAAGGACAAAGCGGGCATCATCTCATATCATTTTAAAATGGTGTCCCTTCCACACCCTCCGTCGAAGCCCGATTCACTATGAATGCGGTCGTCTCTAGAGCATAATCCCAGAAAGAGATTGGGAGATCAGTCCAACTCATAATGGAACGGACCATTGTCTAACAATGTCCGATTTCTCCGTTTGGCTACACCTTTCATCTACAGTGTCCCAGGAGGAGTCCATTCCAAAAGGATCTCATTCTCTTTTAGATGATCTAATAACTCTGTGGTCAAGTATTTTCCACCTCGATCCAATCGAAGTGCCTTAATACCTTTGTCGAGCTGGTTTTCTACTTTAGTCTTAAACTCTTTGAATTTATCAAAAGCTTCAGACTTATGTCTCAGCGAATAGACATAACCATATTTACTGTAATCATCAGTAAATGTGATAAAGTAGCTAAAACCCCTCCTGGCAAGTGAACTTATTGGTCTACACACATTCGAGTGTATCAGCCCCAATAATTCACCCGCCCTTTCATCGCGATCGATAAAAGGGCACTTTAGTCATTTTGCCCATCAAACAAAACTTGCACCTATCGATCGAATGGAATTCGAATGAACCTGAAAGTCCGCACTTCTGAAGTGCTGATAGGTGTTTCTTGTTTATGCGACCTAGATGACAGTGCCTTAACAGAGTTAGGTTTAAATCGTTGCATTTAGACCTCTTGGTATTAACGGAATATATAGAACTTGAGGCATTGTTACCCATATCTAATATGTACAATCCTCCAACCAAGTCAGTACTTGTATAAAACATATCATTGCATAGAACATTGAAAACTCCATTTCCAATATTAACATTATATCCTTCCTTGTCAAACACGGATACAGATATAATATTCCTACTAAAAGTAGGTATGCAATATACATTATACAATACTAAGAAAAGGCCACTTGGCAAAGCAAGACTCATGGATCCTACAGCAGTTGCCACAACTCTGAGGTCCACTTCGTGCTTTCCAAACCTCTCCTACTTTCAGCCACCATATATAAGTGCATGTGTGAGATTCAGTCCTGGTATCTAATACCCATGAATCTTTGGAAGTAGAGAGATGTAGATCTATAGAGTTAATACCGGATGAAGGCACGGTCCCACTGCCCTTCCTTAGATCATCCAGGTTTCCTGATGAAGGCGCAGTCCTACTGCCCTTCTTCAGATCATCCACGCTATTTGATGAAGGCGCAGTCCCACTGTCCTTCTTCAGATCAGTCGTGAACTTCCTGTAATCCCGGTTCCCATGACCAGGCTATTGGCAGTAGAAGCAGACATTCTCAGGTGTCTCATCTTTCTTGCCAAGTGCGCATGGGCCCCGCCCTTGCCACTTCCAATTCCCTTGTTGACTATCAGAATATCATTGGATCCTAGATCCCTGATATATTCTTCTCAGCAATTAATGACACTTCATGTAACTCTGATATGGTCTTAGAGACAGCCTTGTCAAGGACATATTTTTTGCGTTCAGACTTGAGGACTATCCTCAAAATTCTGTACCAGTCCAAATAGTTTGTCCCATTTAGCTTGACCCTGTCAAGAATGGTTTTTAATGACAAACTATTAATGTTCGCTGAATTTTCCATTTGATCTACAACAGATAAAATTCAATCAGTAAACTGAATAAATTTTATGAAGATCAAGCTTAAACACCAACAATCGGTTCTAAACCTTTAGAATCTGAAACCAAGATCCTTGATTCACTCGATTAAGCTGAACTAATGCTCACCACTTAATCGAGCTATGTAGGTAGGACTCCATCCAATCACATCCAATGTGACTCTTGGCTAGGGTATGTACTTATGTACATGGCTTACCCTATCTGTTACCCTAGCTCAACCTCAGGCTGAGAATCGTAGTCGGGTCCACCAATTTTCAACTATGGCCCGTCACTATGTAGGTGCTCCGCTAATGCGCACGACACCCACATATGTCGTCCAAACCTACTACCCCGCTTTCCCATGGATGCGCCGCTAATGCGCACGACACCCATAGGACGGGGAGGTAGTAAGGTGTTGATAATTGGGAGGTATCGGACATGACCCGCTTTTACTTGTCCGGTTGTGTTTAAAACTTTGGCACATCCTAGATGCGATGAGCACATCAACTACATTCCAAATGCAATGATGCCTCAAATTACATCCAATGTAATTCTTCCTTCGAACCCGTCAACTACATCCAATGTAATGACGATTCTAAGGGCTCACACACAAGAATTAAAATTCCAATTTTATCTTTGCATGTGAGGTGATATGCTCGGTAAATAAAGTTAAGCATGCAATTCTAAAACACATAGAATTAGTCATGCATAAACTAAACCAAGCATAAAGCGATAAATGTGCACATAATAGCCCCCTAAACTAACTCCCACTAGCTTCTTGAGCTCCACCGACTCCAAGCCGATGCTAACACCCGAAAAGCCACCAAATGACCTTTTCGCCCTTTCTTCGTCTTGAGTAAAAAAAATACAATTTAATACACGACTCGCAGGTCGGAAATAAATAAATATTACAAACAAGTGGTTCGACGACCACACCTTGAAAGAATAATTACACGTTAACTCTAACGGCTCGCAGGCCGTGAAAAGCGATAAATAATTAAATCGAGCTCCGGGCTATTATGTACACCATGCCAACATCACATCACACATCGTGTTATCAAACAAGCATGTTATCAAACATCATGTGATTTTCCGGTTTTAATTCATAACCAAGTTTCGAAAATTTTTGATGCTCGGTTTATCGAAACCGTTCAAAAATGAAACTTTTGAACATTTGATCTTCGAGTTCGTCATGACGGTTCCAAACTCGTCATAACTAACAAAATGGTTTAGCCTTGGCATATCAACCATCCAATGGTCATGCTTGGCCTAGCTCCGTCCAACGGAGCCCCATTCGGTCTCGGTTTCGGCTCCCCGAGAGTCCCGCTCCCGAGACCCGAAAAATCAAACTTTTTTCAAAATTTTCAGATTTGAAATAATTTTCAAAAATTCATTTTACATGCATTAAATCCATAAACAATAATTTAAAACATGTTATCAATCAATTTAGCAAAACAACATGCCAAAACGAAACTTTCAAGCAAAACCGAAACTTTGAACACCGTCTTGTGAATCCCGAAGGTAGCACGGCTCTGATACCACTGTTGGGTCTCGAGGTAGGGTTGGAGATGAACCAACTCGCAGCGGAAAATCAATAAAAACCAAGAGACGATTAAAACCATGAAACAACTAACAAAGAATGGATTCACAAGAGAAAAATTCAGCACTAACTCTTACCAAAACAAGAACACCGGTTAACGAATGATTGGCTTGAGTCTCCAAGACGCCTACGTATCCACATGGGAATCAAAGCCACGTAGTTCTTCTCTTTGAGGACTCAAGAACACAAAAATGGAGGAGGAAACTAGCCAAACCCGAAATGGCCATGGAAGAGGGAGAGAAAATGTGTTTCCTATTCTTGTCTTGTGTTTGTTATGTTGAAAAAAGATGACTTAAACATAACAAAACCCATACTTGTCCAACTAAAGGCATGGGACAAGTATGGTGTCAAGTAAGGTGTAAATAGGACAAAGTATGGCAAGACAAGATTGGGTTAGGTGGTGAATCACCAACACCTTAATCCTTGTCTTGCTTACTTAGTACTAATTAATCAAGACTTGATTAATTAGTTGCATGGGCCTTGGTTGCATGGGCCTTTCATGGGCCTCTTGGAACATGGCCCGTGGCCATTTCTAACGAGGTCCCGTGATTCGCTCATCGCCTCCAAGCCTTCCATACCGGAAATGTCCAACATTATCCGACGCGATCAATCCCAAGACTCCAAGCCTTGTCTCGATCCGTAAAGTCCTATTCACGTATGGGCACATGACCCAAAACCCAGTTTTGGTCATGTCCCGAGACAACTCCCTTTTGGCCATTCTCCATAAATGTGTCAATGAGTTTCATCCTCCGGCGTGACCCTTAGGTTTATGCATGTCAATAGATCAACGTAAAATCCCATTGTACTTGATCCTATTTAAGTGGCGACTAACGAGACTTTAGTATTGCCTGACACTGCATAACGAATCGACCCTGTCGATTCTAACCTTTCTGTCATCCCTGTCATTATCCTTTTATCTCCGATATCCTGATTGAGATAAGGCATAGAGCCGTCATCCTTATTATTCTCAATCACCGTTCCTTGATATGTGAGATGACTGAAGATATGATACCCAGTATCATGTGCATGGCCATGCTATTCTTTCAGTCACTCTCGATCAAGCGGCCGAGAACCGATATCTTTCCCATACCTCAATATGAGGGATAAATCCCTTAGCCGCCTTTCGTGTCACTCATGTAGCCCGTCCCCAAGCCAATCCTGGCCGTTATGGAAGCCCTGTTACGGACAACGTTAGGCTCAGGTCAAACTCAGTTGTTGACTACATAGCGATCACAAAGACTCCTTGGTCTAAGGATACATGACAAGCTACGACACTGAATATGTTCATGACTTAATCTATGGCACATATTCAGGGCGGGTCGTCCAATATCATGTCCCACATGATATCTATGATCAGACTCCGGAATCTCATTCCAATGACTAACAGAACGTAAGCCATAAAGAGCCATCTTTCATACTAGTCGCTTCTAGTGAAGCTTTGTTGACTAGGGACCCATCGAGTGTGATCTATCTCGATCTATGGTTCTATTCGCATGGTGGGCATAGATCAGAGCACACATCGATATATTACTCCAACACATAAGTAATATAAAGCCGCTTTAATTTTATTGCTAACGATGATATATACATTTGGACATTTAGGATTGAACTATGGGCACTAAGACTAACACCGTGAGGTTCCCCGTCACGGGTGACATCACGAAACCGTGACGTGTGCTGTCACGGCCTCCGTCACGGAGCCGTGACGCGTTCCGTCACGGTGCCCGTCACGGATCCGTGACGGGTATGACATTGTTCCGCCTCCTTCTTCCTCCAACTTCGATTTCACGAAGAAAAAAAACTCAAAACCTCCATTTTTGACCTTCCCAAACCTCCAAATCAATCGTTAAAATGTCTCTACTTCAAAATTCATGATGGGTCTTCATCAAAACCACAACCATGTTCATCCTTTTTCCTCAATACCCATGAACTAAAATCAACCAAAACGAAAAAGGATTAGAGATTCACATTGGGAATGGAAAGGGGATGAAGAAAATGGGATTTGGGAGATGATTTGAGGTAGAAATGATCAAAAGCCTCCTACTTTTCCTTGCTTCTTCTTCAAGCTTCCATGGAAGCTCCTCTCTCTCTCCTCCCTTGGTAAATTTGGCCAACACACAAATAATGGCTGAAATTGTGCCCCAAACCACTTAAAACCTAACCTTGCAATGACCCAAATGCCCCCTTTGCCTAAAAGCCTCTAGAGTTCAAGTTTGAGGGTATAAGGGTCATCCTACATGGACACATGTCCATGTGGGGACCACCTCTCTTCTTAAGAAAAACCAGCACAAAAGGTTTAATAAATTTTAGTCCTTAATTAAGCGAAGTTTGACCCGAGTTTGACTTTTTCGCAAAAAGAGCCATTTGAAAGAAAACAGCCCAATTAAGCTAACTGTAACGAGGTCTAAGCTTTTTTGGGCCCCGAAAAGGTCCCGAATGACCCCCGGAGTCATCGGTTGACTTTTCCCGCAAAAAGTCAACTTTCGCCAGAATTCACCGGTTCGACCGGGATCGACCGGGGGCGGTTCTTACACCGACCAACTTGAGCCACCATCAAGGCTTTGATCAAAAGGGGATTCGTCGATTCAGGAGTTAAAATAAACCCAAAGAACTTTCCTGTCTTGTTTGGCCTTTTGCAACACTACTGTCGGGTCCCTATAAGGAAACATATCATATCCGTCGCCTAGGATATGCTATCTGTCGGTCAAATACTTACCCAACAGATACACGCGTCGGGCAAGATCCGTTGCTCAAGTACCGTAGCCCAAGTATTTAACCAACGTCAGGACCTATCCGTTGGGTAAGAGATAACCTCACCCACGGAAAGAATTCATTGGTGAAATATATCACATGTCCCACGGATTGTCTCTGTTGGTTAGCACTTCCACATGCCCCACGTATACAATCTGTTGGTGAAGTGTCTAACATGGCCCACGGATAGTACCCGTTGGTCAGTTTTTTCACCTCACCCACGGATTGTAAACGTTGGTGAACTCTAGCAGCAGTTCGACGGATCCTATCCGTGGGTGAAGTGTTTGACATGGGAAATGTAAGGGTTCTGTTGGTGAAGTGTATCACATGGGCAACTGTTAACATCTGTTGATGTAGTGTTAGGCCATACCGACGGATATGTACTCGTTGGGTAACTCAATCACTTGGCCGATGGATTTTATTCGTTGGTGAATGGAATGTGTACCCATTGATGAAGTGCTGTGTCAATTTCAAAAAATATATCTGAAAATCTTTCACTTGAACGAGCATTTCACCTGCATATATACCCTGTCATGTAATCATGTTGCCAATGAACACAGAAGTATTGAAATACTTATTTACTACCCACATACAAACAAAAACAGTAAATAATTGCTCACATACAACAACCTAACAAAGTTGTCCATATAGTTATTGTTAAGCAAATATAATGCATATAAGTTTGAAGGCATTACAACGGTGGGTGGACAACGGGATTGGAGACGACGGGAGTGTGCTCGGTGAGATAGTAGATGACGGGGAAGCGATTGATTGGGAGTGCATCATTGCTTTAAAGCATGTCTTCATCATCGCAGCCTGATTGGCTTGTAAGGAAGCTTGAACTTGTACTTCTATTTGTGCTGCTATTTGTGCTGCTATTTGTGCCTCCATTTCCTTATGCATAACTTCCTCTCTTTGTAAGTGTTGCTCCTCCATATTAACGATGTGAGCCCTTAACTCTTCCAGTTCCTCTGATGAACTAGTAGAACTCACATTGGAGGAACAACCACCAAACAAAGTGCCCTTTGCCGTTGGGAACTTAATCATCTTTCCGAGTTCCGACTACATACGACCCTTTTGAGGTTTACTGGTCACTAGCTAGAGGTGAGGAATCTCTTGTTGTAAAGTAAGTGGCTGAACTACGGACGAGGAAGAATCCTCGCATTCGTCCAGCGCTGACTCAGTCAGCTTCTCCAAAGCGTCATGCATCATCTTTCTGGCCTTTACCTGAAATACAATGAATCTTAATCAAAACAGAACAAACAACTAATGAAACGATAATATATGGAAACAAAAACTTTAACTACAAAACAATGAGACTGACAACCGACTCTAGAATATATACATGATATAGAATGAAACAATAAATTTTGACAATTATAAATCAAATCATAAAAAACAATTACTTATAAAGGTAAAATATTTTGAAATTGAAACCTTACTCAAATGAAAATAACAAACATTTGTACATTAAGAATCTTGGCAATTGTCCATATATTGTAAAGGGTAATTAGAAACCATACCACTTTTTCAACATCATATACGTTGTCGTCCTTTTCTTTGTGGTACGCCTAGATGTTGGTGTCACAGTGGGGGGCAAGCGAATCTTTCAATTTGGAGAGAGCCCGATCGGCAAGGCTTAGATTCCCCCAAGTGGTGAGTTAAGTTGTTCTTTTGTAGCCAACAAGCCGTGTTAGTTCATGCATAGTCCCACCTCTGATCACTTTTGTGCCTTGGAAGGTGTACTACGTTTTCTCTAAGGGACGTCGTCGTCAAGTTTGTACATTGCTAAGGACATACTAAAGACAGCCACGACGTTTAGTGACGTCGATTGGGAAGGTTGTATTGATAATCATCGTTCCTATGATGGTTATTTGCTTTATCTCGGTACCACCTTGTTTTCTTGGAACTCTCGCAAGCAGAAGACGGTTGGACGTTCATCGATAGAGTCTAAATTCAAGGCGGTTGCTGATGTGTGTATGGAGCTGAAGTGGCTCAAGTTCCTTCTTACCGATCTTGGTGTTCAACTTAGTCAGCCTCCTCATGTTTGGTGTGACAATGTCGGGGCAGTGTACTTGTCTTCCAACCTTGCGTTTCAAGCTCGGACAAGGCATGTGAAGGTGGACTTTCATTTTTTCCTACGACTTGTACTGCATCGCAAACTCACGGTCTCGTCATTGTCGTCAACCGATCAGCCTGCAGACATTCTCACTAAACTGTTACCCCGTTTGTTGTTTAACAAGTTTTAGGACAAGCTTCGAATCCTCTTTGCTCCGACATCAGCTTGTGGGGGTGTGTCAATCTGATAAACATGATACAATACTTTGAATAGCTAATCGTGTGTTTTGAATTGTAATTAGTTGTATCTATCTTGTGTATTGGTAGAAAACTACTGTACGTGGGATTCTTATGCCTTGCACTATAAAAGCAGGCGTGTATTCTTTTTTCTGATTATTAAAAAACACAATAGTCATTTCTACTATATCAACTCTGCCTAACCTCCTTTCATTGTTTCTTTGCAAACTAGTCTCCAAGTTGTACGAAAAATTTGTTTTACCCTTAGTGAGCAATTGGAATTAAAGGAAGGGAGGTTAGTATAACATATTAATAAAGGATAAATGGGTAACTTTTTAGTAAAATAGAATAAAAGTTAGGGTACAAAAAAATTTGAGAGAAGGATCTCTGTACAATTTCTTCTTTGAATCTTATTACTCTCACCTCATTTTTTGAAAAACTAATTTTTGGATTAATTAATTTTACTGAATATGCAACATTTAAATTTATACATTTTTCAGAATGGATATAGAAAATCCTCATCTTGTATCGTGACCGAAAATTAGAAAGAATTTGTGATAATAATATTAAGGATGGATCCGGAAACATAGATCACCAAACATGTCCTATAAACACCTCTATATTTGCATATCTACATTCGAAGATTTTAAAAAACTACAAAACGTGCGCAATACGACGTATGTTTTTTTATAAGGGATAATTATGGAAGACTACCCTAAACAATACATAATTTTCACTTGACTATTCTAACTTTTGAAAATTATGGCCGATTAGTTTAACGTATACAACTTTTAACAAGATTAACTTTTCCATCCATTTTCGTTAACTTTATAAAAAAAATCTCTAAATGATGTTACTGAAACCCTTAAAACCACACCAACCCTAAACCCAAACCTAATCCCTACTCTAAACCTTCTCCAAACCTAATTCCACACCTAAAAGCAAAAAAAAATTTATATAAATACTTTTGAACTATGTTTTTATTAATACTTTTTAAAGAAAAATTATAAAAGAATTACAATATTAAGAAAAAAATATTAAAAATTACAAACTTAAATAAAAAGAATAAAGTTAATTAATTAACCTGATATATTTTCCTAATTACAGCTCTTCAGATCTATTTTGCTGATGTAGATGTAGAATTAATTAACCCTATTTATCTACTTTCATCTTCATTTTTTTTCTTTTACATCTAATGTTTCTTCATCTTCCCTTCACACAACCGCCTCCAAATCCATGACTTTGGTTTGCAAGTTTGAGTCTTTAAGCAACGCTAAGTTCCTGATGCTCGTCGTAATTGGCCCTAAGAAGTGGTTTTCATGGCGTCGAGAACGCGTTTGTCCATATCTACGTTGAGAATGTGCTATTGTATATATCCGACAACGAAATTTCCCTTAGCTTTTAAAACCCTTAAATCCAACACAACCCTAGATTTTTTTTTGAAGTTGAATTCTTTTTGTTGCTTTCTTTCTAGAGAGAGAATATTTTCTAACGATGGTGATGATGAAGGAGTTCGACGAAGGACAAGTGGTGAGGGAAGGGAGGGCGGCGCGGGATTTGTAAAAGCAAATCGGCTTCCAAATGTGCTCATTGTACCTCCTCCCCCGCCGAAAACGCCTCTAGATCCACCAATGGAAGGCTTCGTCGATCACTCTAGACGGAAAATTTAAGGGTTTTTTTTATCAGCGAATACAAATTTAAATTAAAACCCCTCATGAGGTAAAAGATGAGTACAAAAAGGTCTAGCTACAGACCAAACAGTGGAACCATGAACCAGATACAGACTCGAGTGCTAACATTACTATTCAGCCTCATGTGAATCCCAACAAGGGAAGTGAACAATGAAAAGGTCTGAATACCCAAATTTACAACCGTTAAGAGCAAAGAGGTCAAAACTAGGATAGTGCAAAGGTCTAAAACCCTGATTTTCCTACCATGAAGCACCAAAAAAGGATATAAAATCCACATTTTACTAACATGAAGCCCAAATGAATAAAGACGACAACCTGATAAGCTTGTGAATTATCTCTCATCGAAGCCTCAATCCTCAGCAACAAACTACTGAGAGAACTATCCCCTGCGATCAAAAACCAGATGCCAACGCTGAACACTGCTCGAAACCTACAAGAAGTTCCTAACCGAGACCAACACCATCAGTCAACCCTAAATAGGGAGTCGGAACTAATAACCCTCAAACCATTGACAAATACGGGAAAGAAGACATCAACCCCGAGCCCAACGAGCCACTTGGACTATGAAACAGGCAGGATAGAACCAAACACCTCTGTAGAAACCCCAAAGACGATCCTACAAACACTGCTCAGTTATCTGAAATAACCCGATAAAAGCCAACACAATCCAACGATCCAAATGGAGAGTTAGACTCATTCACTATCAACATTTTTCCGACCAAGGGGAATAGATGAATAAGGCCTAAGTAAAGAGAGACGAAGATACAGGAACGTGGTGGTAGGATGGAGAACCTTAGCTGGTCGTACAACACTTTCTAAGGTTCCAATGGATGAAGATGGAGTCGATGATGAAGATTACTTCAACTGGTCGTACA
Organism: Erodium maritimum; assembly: GCA_963921825.1. Taxonomy (NCBI): domain Eukaryota; kingdom Viridiplantae; phylum Streptophyta; class Magnoliopsida; order Geraniales; family Geraniaceae; genus Erodium; species Erodium maritimum. The sequence continues at coordinate 24,453,460 of OY997595.1, forward strand.
ACACTTTTTGTAGAATCGAAGTAACTAGGAGGATAGATGGTGGATTGGATGATGCCACAAAGATTATGGAAAGACTGTGATAAGTCGAACAAACAACTTCAAGGCTTCGCACACAAGAAGGTTGAATGTGATAAGTTCTTCCCAGAAGAAAACTCGAATTTTTATTTCATAAAACTTGGATAATACATGCTGAGAATGGACTTTATTAAATAGTCCAGTAGAAAGTGACTTTCAAGGGTCGAAAATTGATTATATTTGACTCTAATTAAAGCTAAATGACTCTTGATAAACTGAATGCTTTGAACATATCTCTTTCTCATTATGAATCTCATGTCCTCCCAAGTTACAATCTGACCCTGCCTATGCCTCCTTCTCTCGGATACATCTCTGTCCCACCAAGCCAAAGCACCTTCGGTAAGTTGGGCAGCAGCTAAGGACACCTTCCTTTGTTCCGAGTAATTGTAATATTCAAAGACATACTCCATACGTTTCTCCCAATCAAGATAAGCTTCTGGATTGACCTTCCCTGCGAAAGTTGGAGCATTGAGATTGACATCTTTGTTTCCATGCCTAGTATCGTCTTCTCGGCCTCGATCATAATTGTATTGTCTCCTTGGCCTTGAGTTTTGATAAAAATCTAGTTGGACATCATTTTCAGAATCTGGTTCATATTCATTTTGATTCATTCTTAGAGCATTCATATTTCGAATGGGATTTCTACGTGCTGGGGGTGGCTGTTCAATTCTTGTCAATTGATTTCCAAGGTCTTGGATGGCAGCAAGAATCTGAGCCATGTTTGCATCCCCTTGTTCTTCCATAGTCCTGAAATTTGATGTTTTCTCACAAATAAACAAATCAAGTGCAAAGGAAGTTGAGAAGGTACTGAACTTGAAATGATGAAACAACAAACTCAGAAAACAAATCTGGACAGATTTGTTTTCTGTTCAAAACTTCTTCTTTTTTTCAAAGTATAACAACAGCAATTGATAAAAACGAAATTAATAAAATAAAGGATAGATAAAACCTGATTTGGAGCGTTTAGCTCTGATACCAGATGATATAGGTACGTGGTGGTAGGATGGAGAACCTTAGCTGGTCGTACAACACTTTCTAAGGTTCCAATGGATGAAGATGAAGTCGATGATGGAGATTGCTTCAACTGGTCGTACAACACTTTTTGAAGAACCGAAGTAACTAGGAGGATAGATGGTGGATTGAATGACGCCACACAGATTATGGAAAGTCTGTGATAAGTCGAACAAACAACTTCAAGTCTTCGCACACAAGAAGGTTGAATGTGATAAGTTCTTCCCAGAAGAAAACTCGAATTTTTATTTCATAAAACTTGGATAATACATGCTGAGAAGGGACTTTATTAAATAGTCCAACAGCAAGTGACCTTCAAGGGTCGAAAATTGATTACATTTGACTCTAATTAAAGCTAAATGACTCTTGATAAACTAAATGCTTGGAATATGTGAAACAACAAAAATAACTCATTAATAATCTGAATTTAAATGCATACCTTTGCTATTTAATGTTCTTGAGTAGTTTGAGGGGCTGAATCTCCTTTGGAAATGATGAATAAGTTGGCTTCATTAATTCCTTGAAGTAGAGGCAAAAACATATTTGTTGAAGTCTTGAATTGTTCTTGAATGCCTTCTTGATTTGCCTTGGTGATCACGTCTTCTTGGAGTTCCCTATGTTATAGGCGTGTAATTAAGCTCTGCACTTCTTTCTTGAATTCTTCTCGTAATGCTCTAGTTCCTGCTCTTGTCCTTGGTGCTGATCGCATAATAGGAATGTTGTTGATAGCTTCTTCTTCGGGTTCGGATAAGGTGCTGATAGCTTCGGCGTCCGGTGCTGATCACATGATAGGAATGTTGTTGATAGCTTCGATGTCCTCATCAGAAGGGAGGGCGGCACGGGATTTGTAAAAGCAAATCGGCTTCCAAATGTGCTCACTATACCTCCTCCACCACCAAAAACGCCTCTAGATCCACCAATGGAAGGCTTCGTTGATCACTTTAGACGAAAAATTTAAGGGTTTTTTTAATCAGCGAATGCAAATTTATATTAAAACCCTCATGAGGTAAACGATGAGTACAAAGAGGTCTAGCTACAGACCAAACAGTGGAACCATGAACCAGATACAGACTCGAGCGCTGACATTACTGTTCAGCCTCATGTGAATCCCAACAAGGTAAGTGAATAATGAAAAGGTCTGAATACCTAAATTTTACAACCGTTACGAGCAAAGAGGCAAACTAGGACAGTGCAAAGGTCTAAAACCCTGATTTTCCTACCATGAAGCACCAAAAAAGGATCTAAAATCCACATTTTACTAACATGAAGCCCAAATGAATAGAGACGACAAATTGATAAGCTTGTGAATTATCTCTCATCGGAGCCTCAATCATCAGCAACAAACTACCGAGAGAACTATCCCCTGCGATCAAAAACCAGATGCCAGCGACGAACACTGCTCGAAACCTACAAGAAGTTCCTAACCGAGACCAACACCATCAGTAAACCCTAAATGGGGAGTCGGAACTAATAACCCTCAAACTATTGACAAAAACGGGAAAGAGGGCATCAACCCCGAGCCCAACGAGCCACCTGGACTATGAAACAGGCAGGATAGAACCAAACACCTGTGTAGAAACCCTAAAGACGATCCTCCAAACACTGCTCAGTTATCCGAAATAACCCGCCAGAAGCCAACACAATCCAGCGATCCAAATGGAGAGTTAGACTCATTCACTATCAACACTTTTCCGACCAAGGGGAATAGATAAATAAAGCCTAAGTAAATAGGGACGAAGATAGAGAGAAACACATAAGCAGAGAAAACAGAAACAAATTATTTACAAGCTTACAAATCTGCCTCCAAAAACCAAATCCTTGCCAAGCTTCAACGACCGAACCACCCAACCACAAAAGCAATTAAGAAAAAGAAGCAGTAACAGAAAAATAAAAGAAACTAAAGCCAGACCCAAGCCAAACACATCAAACCCACAAATGAAGATGCATAACCTACTGCCAAACCAACCAGATCAAAACCTGCTAGAGTAGATGAACTGATCTTAAACAGTAGCTTCAGCACCCCCTCCACCGAGGCACAACTAAGCCGAAAATGAACGATGGGCGGCGACCCAAAACTGCAACCTGGAGCCTCCACAAAATCGAGGTCACCAGAGCCCCGAGGCCGAGGGAGGGACGAACGGATCCGATGGCGAGCCAACGCTAGAGAGCGACTTCCACTCTCTAATCCGGCCACCACCAAGAGTAGACAAAGGTCCCGGCCGAGACACATCTGCAGATGAACAGATATGGAAAAAGGCTTTCAAATCTGTGACCTCCACAAAAGCGTGCACAGAAACCCACAACCACACGACTCTAGGAAGCATCGACGACACGAAAACTCTGATAGGAAATCGCAACTCGTCGAAAAGATGACTTCTCAACAGTAGCAGGACGACGCGGAGGGGATGAGATCGCCTGAGACAATAGGGACGACTAGGGCGAGGAGCGAGAAAAAAAGCATCCTCCGCCGACAACAACCACGACCATGGCCGTGGCTGTCACCGGCAGGGACGGAAAATAGGGTGGGAGCGAGTTTGTTGGGTAGGGTTAGGGGTTTTCGAGCAAAGCTTTTTGTAATTTAAGGGGGTTTTGAGCTTGATATGTGGATGCTTGGAGATCTCCACAAATTGAAGCAAACATTCAAGGAGAAGAACGACGGTATATTGTGCTCATAGATCCGTTTAGATTTATCTTTGAGCCCTAACTTTGTCTATAGGAATACGAGGGAGACGAACTAAGTTGATTCTAGTTTTTCATAAACTTAATAAATAATTTCAAAAACTGATTTTAAGTTAATTTGTTAGTAAATTTTTAATATTTTTTTTATTAAAGAATAGGTCTTAAATATAAAATCTTTTTTTTAAAGGATTCATGTATTTTTATTTGATTGGTTGAGAGTATATTAATCATTCTTTTTGAAAATATTTACACAAATGGATGACAAAAAAGTTAAAAAGTGTGTAATTTAGAATAATCATTTATTATTTCTAAACATTAAAGTAATTAAGTGAAAACTCGTATATAGGTTGGAATAATCACATGCAAGGACCCTTTTCACAATTATCCTTACAAAATAATCACACATGCATAAGGTGCGTAGTCAATCCATTAGACAACCCAGTAACGGGTACTTTGCTCAGAATTTTTGGGGTGCTAAAGTCTAGGGTTTTTCCGTCTTTTTATTGAAGGTTGTGCAAAGACATCGTCAGATTTTTATTCGATTGTAGGGTGCTCGTCTATTCTGTTGGCTTTGCTTGGGGTACATGGAGATTCGGGCATGGCTGAGTTCAGGGAGGGTGGTGTGGATGATTGGATGAACGTTTGGGAGACTTCAATATAGAGGAAGATGAGCTGCATATCCCGGAGGATGATCTAAACAAAGGGGAGATAAGTTCAGATTTGTAGTTGGCGGTAAGTTGATGACAGAGAAGGGATATAATAAAAAAAAAATTATTGAGGTAATGAAGAATTCTTGGAAGGTCCGGGCTTTGATCATAAAACCGTTGGCACCAGATATTTTGGGGTTCTTCTTCCCACCGAAAAGGGAGAAGAAGAAAGTTTTGGATACCGAACCCTGAATTTTTAACAAAAGTCCGATTTTGTTCCATGAATTTCCCTTCAATTCACGGAGATTTCGTTGTGGGTGCAAGCTTCAAATTTTCCCTTCAAAAAAATGACAAGGAAAGTTGGAACGTACATTGTCAATAGGATTGATCGGACTTTGGATGTAGAATGCAAAGCGGATGACAATGTTTGGAATGATTACATCCGTGTACATGTCCGGTGGGTATTAGGTTGCCTTTACGTCGGAGGGTTAAGACTTTCTTGGGTGATAACACGGTGCATACATGGGTGTCGTTACAGTACGAGCGAACCCGTGATTTATGTTACCTGTGTGGTGGAAGGTTGGGTCATACAGTTAAGGATTGCAAGAAATATATGGAAGGGATTGATGAGGAAGCTCTTCCTTATGGTACGTTTTTTAGGGAAGGAATAAGGAGGAAGCATAGGTCTTTTATCTCACAGTCGGATGGGCAGTTGAGTAGTCCCCATGTAGGAGCTCTAGAGTTTGAGGTGTAGGGAAGTGTGGTTGCTTCATGGGCCGACTCATAACAGAGGGAAGAAGGGATTCAAGCCAATTCAAAGGTGATCAGAAGTACATGAGATGGTATCGTAATTTGCTGAATTGGTACATAGTGAAGTAGGTAGCAGGAGTGGCGAATTAGGAAAGGGAAGAAGTGATGATGCTCTTGGGAGTCAGGTGGGTGGTGATAGGTTGGAGGGTACTGTGGATTTGAATGAGATGCTTGTAGGGGATTGGGGTCAACTAGATTTGGAGGTGATGTCGAGGAGAGTATTGTCGAGCCCTGTACCAACAGTAAGGACGAGACGATCTAGAGTAACCAAGATGTCTAGAGGCGGGATGAGTGCCTCTAGGAGGATATCTATTCTAAGTGTTGAGACTATTTCTTCACCATGTAAGTAGAAGGGGAGGATTGATGATCAGGTTGTGGAGTTTGGATCTGCATTTCTTGATTCACAGGTTGATGAGTCTATTGTAATGGCGAGGGTTGTAAAGAAACCCCACCAATCACAATGATCATCTTGGCTTGGAACTGTCGGGGGCTTGGGAACCCTTAGGAAAAACAGTTCCATATCGAGCCAGTAACTTATAAGAAACCCGATGTGATCTTTTTACTGGAGATAAAATGTTAAAAGACGGTAATCGATGGTCTTAAAGGTAGTTTAAGAATGTAGGGAGCATTCTATGTAGATAGTGTCAGAGTTGGGGGGATCGCTATGTTTCGGGTCCATAAACAGAAAGGTGTACTCTTGTCATATTCTACGAAACATATTGACCTTGAGTTATTGAATTTGGATGAGAGGAAAGTCAGGGTGACAGGCTTGTACATAGAACCTAAAAGGGAGATGAGGTATCTTACATGGAATTTGATTCGAAGATTGGGAGAAAGTGTCGAAGGTCCATGTATAGTGGTGGGGGACATGAACAACACCTTATCAGACAACGACATGATAGAGGGCAACCATATTCGGGCTCCCTCCAGAGGGAATTTCAAGAGGCCTTAGAGGATGGGGGACTACATGATAATGACATCCAGGGGTATCTATTTAATTGAGAGTTGGGAAGGAGAGACCCTAACATGATGGAAGTTCAGTTGGATAAAGCGGTGGTAAGCAGGGAATGAGATGCAGTCTTTTCGAACTCAATGTTAATACATGGAGGACTTTCAATTTCGGACCACACACCAATCATATTTTATTGGGATCATGAGGATCGAGGTTGGAAGTCAAGAGGATTTCGATTTGAAGAGGCTTGGTTCCGGGAGCTAGATTGCGAAAGGGTGATGCAAGAGGTGTGGAATGAGGAAGGAGGGTGATTGTAGGAGCATGACTAGAGAAGATATCAGAGAAGTTAATGATTTGGGCTGCTGCTAACCTGGACCCGATTCACGTGTGAATTCGGAGAAGCGGGAAAGAAATGGGACGACTTAAAGACCGGTGGGACAGTAAGAGTGGTGTGAGGATTCACTAGTTACATATCGATCTGACGAAACTATTAACCCAGAAGGATGATAGTTGGAAGTGGAGGGCGAAGCAACATTGGTATAGGAGGGGTGACCTAAATACATGTTACTTCCATGCCAATGCTACCTCGCGTAGAAGAAGAAATAAGGTGCGTAGGTTGGAGAATGATTAGGGCATTGTTCGGAGCTCGGGGAACGACCTTGAGGAAGTGATGAGTGGTTATTTTTCTGAGTTGTTTTCCGTGGAGAATCAGTGGGTGGATGGTGTAAGTGGTTTGGTTCCAAGGTTGGTGACGGGAGAGAAAAATGATGAATTACTTAGGGAAGTAGGAGAGGACGAGATTCAGAAAGTGGTGTTTATCATGCAAACTTTGAAGGATCTGAGTCTGGATGGCTTCAATCCGAGATTCTATTAAAGGTATTGGTAAGTAGTGGGGATTCAGGTATATGAGTTGGTTAGAGAGGTGTTTCGCACTGGTACCTTACCAGAGTCTCTGAATTATACAAACCTGACTCTGATTCCAAAAGGTTCAACCCCAAGACGGATGGAGGATTTTAGGCCTATGTTACGAAGGTCACGACTAGGAGGATGATGAGGATTTTACAAGGGACAGTATTAGAGTTCCTAAATGTCTTTCTCAATGGGAGATTAATTATTGATAATATCATTATTTCAGGTGAGGTGTTACATGATCAAAGGAAACCGAAACAGAGGCGGGTTGGTCAGATGGCCTTGAAAGTAGTTATGCGGAAAGCATACGATCGAGTGGACTGAGGATATATAGAGAGTCTTGATTGGTATGGTCTTTGAGGAACATTGAGTGAAGATTATTACGGTGTGAGTTCGGGCATCGAAACTTTGTGTCACGTCGAAAGGCCATATACTAGGCATGATTGTTCCTGGCATGAGAATACGCTAGAGAGATCCACTCTCACCCTTTTTGTTCATAGTATGTGCTAAAGGGCTCTCGAGACTTACTGAAGAATACAAGCGGAGGGGTCTAATTCATGGTACGAGAGTGGTTCGAGATGCATCGACGGTTCCATATTTTTTTTCGATGATTTTTTTTGGTAGAGCTATTGAGGAAGAGACGGGGAAGTGGAAATAGTTATTAGGGTGATACGAGATGGCTTCAAGGGGAAGGTGAATACACATAAATCTATGTCCTTTAGCCCCAATACAACAAGTTAGATTAAGAGGGAGGATAGGATAAATTTTGGGGATGGTAATAGTTGAAGAGGTTAGATTCTATTTTGGTCTACCAAATGCAAAGGTAGATTGAGTTTTAAGCACTTACAAGATATAAATTTGGCCTTGCTACAGGGTTGGAGACTAACGAGTAACCCAGAGAGTTTAGTGGCCCAAGTCTTGGAAGAAAGGTAATACCCATTATCAGATTTCATTCACGCCAACAAATGTACCAACGTGAGTCCGATTTGGAGTAGTGTGTTGACAACTCAGGAGTTGGTGGCCCGGGGGATAAGGAGGAGGATCAGTTCAAGGGAGGACACCCGTGTTTTGGGGACGACGTTTGGTGGTAGACGAACCCTTTAGGGTGGGGCCTTGGAAGTTAATCAGACTTTTCAAAATAGGAACGAGAGCTTGGTACGATGAGTTGGTACGTAGACTCTTCACCGAGCCGGATACGGAGGCAGTTCCTAGGGTCCCTTTGTCTGCAAGATTCATCAAGGACGAGTGGTATTGAGGAGTGACGAGGAAGGGAAATGGGGGGGCTCGGATGTAGACCTATTCTGGAAGCAAGTATGGTCGATGAAAGTTCAGCCTAAGGTGAAACATTTCCTTCGTCGAAGAGTGTCGAGCTTTCTTCATACGAATGTTAACTTGAGAGCTCGACGGGTGGAGGTGGCGTCAGAGTGTTAAGTGTGTGGAGAGGAGGATTTGACAGAGCACGTGATGTTTTTGTGCTCGGTGGAAAGGGCGATTTGGGGCAAGGTGCAGGGACTTCCCATGGTCCCGATCTCCTCATTCCGTGGCTGGTTGTCGGTTAGTTGGGAATTGGTTCAGGAAGGGGTGTCTGAATTAGCAACTGATAGTTGCTGAGAGTTGTAGAAAGCTTGGAACCAATAATTGTGGAATAGAAAAGCCCTTCCATTGAAGGTATCTTCAGAGGGGCGATTTCGTTGCTGCATGGTTGGAAGAATGCTCATGACAGATGAGAGATCGTATCAGTATGGGAGGGACGGAGGGGAGATGAAAGGTAGACGTAGACTGGGCTCTGGATTATCGTAATCTTATAGGTTATTGATATGTGGGGGGTTATAAGCCAGTGGCTTGAGTTGAGGAATTTCTAGGTTGGGTCGTGTGGGGATTAAATGGTTGAGCCGTAGGTTTGGGGGGGTTTGTCCAGCCCCCCCTTTGTGGGTTGCAACTGGTGTTGGCCGGTTGGGAGGTACCGACTTAGTTCCGTTGGGTTGAGTGGTTTTTTGGATAAAGGCTGGGGTTCATTCTGTTGACCGGTGGAGTTGCGGAGGTTTGGTGGTTTTGGGGTGTTTGTTCGGGCTGGGGCTTTGATGTCTAAACTGTTCTTCATGTTTGTTATATCTGAGTTCAAGACTCTGTTTTCAATTTGGTCTTTACGTTTGTTATATCTGAGTTCAAGACTCTGGTTTTCATTTTGGGGCTGTTGGTAGTTAGCTGGTGTGTTGTTAGGCACTGTGTGGGTTTGGTTAGCTCTTGTTGGCTGTTTGGTTGTTTGACTACTGTCTGTAGCTTCAGTTTAGGTTTATTCATGTTGGAAAAATTTGGGGATTAAGCCCTTTGTTGTAACCCAATCTGTGGGTATGTTCTAGTTTGTGTTGTAATGGAGGGTTTACCTTTGACCTCATTTTTACTTTGAAAACTTGGTTCTTAATAAAAAAAAAATTTGCTGATCAAAAAAAATTTGATTTATGATGCTAAGTAATATATTCAATATTCTTTAAAAAAAAATCACACATACATAAACAAGGAAGAGGAAATTTCCATCGTAGGAAGAAGAGCACCACAGGGTGCGCTATACGCACGCCACTTCCAATTAGTAAAAGCCGTTTTCTTATAACGGACCATCCAAACGCGCCCTTGGACGATTTTCTCTCTTCCTCTCTTCTCGTTCTCTACCATCTCCGGATCAAATCTCCACCAGCACATCTTCTCCGAGCTCCAAACTCAGACCCATCAGGTTTTTGAGGGAATAAAATTGGGGGTTAACCTCTCTTGCATGAGTCCAATTCGATTCTAGGGCTTTGTTTTGTTGTTGGAGAAGATATGTATAGCAATTTCAAGGAACAGGCGATAGAGTACGTGAAGCAAGCCGTGCAAGAGGACAATGCCGGGAATTACAGCAAGGCCTTTCCTTTGTACATGAACGCTCTCGAGTACTTCAAAACCCATTTGAAGTACGAGAAGAACCCTAAGATCAAGGAGGCCATTACCCAGAAATTCACCGAGTACTTGCGCCGCGCCGAGGAGATCCGCGCTGTTCTCGACGATGGCGGATCCGGTCCTGCCTCTAACGGTGACGCCGCTGTCGCCACTAGGCCCAAGACAAAGACCAAGCCCAAGGACGGCGAGGGCGGCGGCGACGGCGAGGATCCTGAGCAGACCAAGCTCCGGTCCGGTCTCAACTCCGCGATCATCAGGGAAAAGCCTGATGTCAAGTGGAACGATGTGGCCGGTTTGGAGAGTGCCAAGCAGTCCTTGCAGGAAGCCGTGATATTGCCAGTCAAGTTCCCGCAGTTCTTTACTGGTGAGCTTTGATTGATTGTTTAAATGGATTCGACACTTTTGATGATCTTTTTCTGTTAGGTTTGTTAATTCATGTTTTGATGTAGTTAATGTAAGTAATAACTAATAAGTAGATAAGATGATGAACTGCAGAACCCTATTGTCAGTTTGGGGTTGCCGATTAATATATTTGATGATTTGTGCTGCTAATACCTAAATTCATGTTTTTGATGTAGTCAATGGTAAATAACAAGTGTTGAGAACTGATGAGAATGAAGAATACCCCAATACTAGTTGCTGTTGATGATGAGATAGTATGAAACTGTTCCTTGCCCTTAAAAAAAAAAATCTAAATTCCATGGGCAGGATGACCCATCCCTTGTTTGTTTGATAATGCAATGAGCTTCACAACAATATAGTTATTCTGCTGGCATCATCCTGGCTTTCACTCATAGTTAGCTCTGTATCTTCCTCATAGCCAAAATGACCTAGGCCTGCAGCTTTTTGTCGAGTAATGTATTATACAGCAATTGTTTTAATCATGGGCATCATGTTCTTTGGTACATACATATACCTTTATTCAACTAATATTCTTTCCATCCCTAAGTAAGTGTTTGATTTGATATTTACAAAAAAAAAGGATTCAAATCTTAGTGTCCAATTTTCACTCCTCACCCTCGTGTGCTTCTATGTATAACAAACACATATGTATTAGTTGTGCTTGACATGCAAATTAGCTAGTATTTAACTTTTTTTATTTGGTCGATGAACTCATTGCTAAATGTTTGGCAGAAAATATTGGGAATGCAAGTCACAGCATAGATAGAGATGAATAAGGAAAAGAATAACCGTTCTTAAAAATGGAACTTCAAATGCTAGTGAGTACTGTATAGTATATACATGTTATTAATGTGGAAAGGAATATGGTGACTTACTGAGGTTGGCCGTAAAAGTTACTTTTGTCCTACTTGTTCACCTTTAGGCAAGAGAAAACCATGGAGAGCCTTTTTGTTGTATGGACCACCTGGAACTGGAAAATCATACTTAGCAAAGGCTGTTGCCACTGAAGCAGACTCAACATTTTTCAGGTGATATATTTTAAGTGATTTTTGTTCCTTTTTCCATTTTCTTATAATTTTGGAACTTTTCATGTAGCCTGAATCTGGACATATTCTTTTCCCTTTTCATATCTCAACGTGTCTTCTGGTTCTCCCTGACTAGTAGCAGCATTTGGATAGGGGTATTCGTCTCTTTTATTGTGTCTTAATCCATGATCCTTTTGAGGATGCTTCCAGAGTTCATGTTAAATTTCAAGTGATTTGTGCTTTGTTCGTCATAGTGCTTTGAAGTTGATTTGGAACCCTTGAGCTGGAATGGGATTTTATGTTTGAATTTACGACCAATCCAACAGATTTAACAATACAGCAGCTGGAAGTTTTGCAATGGTATTTGATGGAGAATCCTTTCATTGCGTTTTCAGTTGAATTGTGAAGTTCTTGTGGTAGTGGTGAAGAAATTCATTTCTACCAAGAAGATTAGTAGCTAAGCTATAAAGCTTCCAATGATAGTACTTTTAGAAATACTGTTTTAGATTTCCTGAAATACATTTGTATATTTTTGCCTACTACTATATTAAGTTGCACATACAACCTAGATCCTATTCTATATGTTATTGGCTTCAGCACCACCAAACAGTGCAAGAAAATATGGTTATAACCTATTATGCATCTTCTGTGAATAGGAGTGATTGCTTAAATTGTTTTTCTTTTAATCTTTGCCTTCATTGGATATGGTCAAAGAAATTTTGTTATATGTGCCTTTAATTTTTTTTTCCTGTTTAACAGTTACATATATCTGCAATAATTGTGCTATCAGTTCTGTAGTCCTAAAATTAGGTGAAGGAGTTAGCATGTGGTAGGTTGATTGTCGCTTTTAACACTCCATTTCTCACTTGCCAGTATTTCATCATCAGACTTGGTTTCAAAGTGGATGGGTGAAAGTGAAAAATTGGTTTCCAATCTTTTTGAAATGGCCCGTGAAAGTGCTCCTTCCATCATCTTCATTGATGAAATAGATTCCTTATGTGGTCAACGTGGAGAAGGCAATGAGAGTGAAGCTTCTAGACGAATCAAAACAGAACTTCTCGTTCAGATGCAGGTATTTGTTTCATCGTGCAATATGGGGAAAAGACTTTTGCAATGTGTTTGCTCATGCATTTAGAAATGTTTACATTATAATCTATCTACTGTATTATTCTAAGCCATAAAAGAGGTTTTTAATTATATGCTCTAAATATGGACTTGAATGTTTGTGTGCTTACTAGCTCTTGGCATATGAACAATCAAGTACTTACACTTGGTAAACAAATATGGGTATTGCTCAAACGAAGTTTCATTAGCTAATAGCTTGACATGAAAAGATCATCGGAGATAAATGTACAATTTGAACACGGATTACGCAAGCTTTTCCTGTTATCTTTCATGTCGGGTGTTTATTTGTTTCTCCTGTCAACTTGATGGTTGGTTGTTTCACATCTGCTCAAATGTGATCCCTCTGTTATTTTTACTTGATTGTATTTTTCTACTACTTTAAATATTAAATTGATGGATTATGTTCGTATTTATACTTTTGATATGGTACTAGACCTTTTTGTGTACATATTAGGGTGTTGGAAACAATGATCAGAAAGTTCTTGTTCTTGCAGCAACAAACACACCCTATGCTCTAGATCAGGTAAAGGGGTATTTGAGATGCTTTATTTTGTCATTTTATTTCTGTAACTTTGCAATACGTACTTTGTGTCTAATACTAGTGATTACAGGCCATCCGGAGGCGATTTGATAAACGTATTTACATTCCTCTACCAGATTTGAAGGCCCGGCAGCACATGTTCAAAGTACTTTTTTATGTCCTTAACTTCAGCTGTAGCCATAATAAATGGAAGAGAAAAAAAAACTGTGACTGTGATAATCAGTCATCTCGGTTATTATGGAGGATAAGCTTACATTGTTTTGTTAACAGGTGCACCTTGGAGATACTCCTCACAATTTAACAGAAAGTGACTTTGAAAGCTTGGCTCGTAAGACGGAGGGATTTTCGGGTTCAGATATTTCTGTTTGTGTAAGTGAAAGGCCTTTTTTGAATGCTCCAATTGCATAGGAAAATATGGGACAAGGGATATGCAATTTGAAGTCTCACATTTTCTTTGTCTGACAGGTAAAAGATGTCCTTTTTGAACCTGTCCGTAAAACCCAAGATGCCATGTTCTTTATTAAGACTCCAAATGGTATGTGGGTGCCTTGCGGTCCCAAGCAACTAGGTGCCGTTCAAATCACCATGCAGGATCTCGCAGTACAAGGGCTCGCCTCCAAGGTATGGACTATCAACAGAATGGACTTGCTATTTATTTTCGAGTCATCAGTTTAATACTATGTGCAGAAGTTGGATAAATCATGGTTGCCTGATAAATACATTCTTGATGACCAAATTTGTATGTTTTATTTTTATATAATGTCTGAACAATGCGTTTTCGTGTTATGCATGTGCAGATTCTCCCACCACCAATCTCAAAAACAGATTTTGACAAGGTTCTTGCGAGACAAAGACCAACAGTGAGCAAATCCGATCTTGATGTCCATGAGAGGTTCACAAAGGAATTTGGAGAGGAAGGTTGATGCACACAATAGCAATTGCGAATTATATGGTTTGTATTTAACAGTCCACTGCTTCCCTTTTTATGTGTTCAGATGGAAATGAAAACAGTTATGGTTTGATGATACCTTTGAATTACTTTCAATATGTATAAAGAACGATTTGATTGTTACCTATCGATTGACTTCTGACTATTTACGCAAATTTAGTATGAGATACTATGATTCGGACGCTGTCGTATACTTATTTGCTGGCTTCTCTACAAGTTAATGTTTTTCTTTTATCAGAAAAGGATAATGAATAAAATAGTGGTGTGGGTTCCGGGAAGTGGGGATGGCAACGGGGCGGGTTTTGTGATACCCACACCCGACCCGTTGTTTGTAGCTTGCACAAACACTATTATTACCCGGTTTTATTTGCCCCTCCGGCCCATATGCATGGTCGCTCGGGTCGGGCACTCGACCCACCTGTTCATAACTTCCTCTAAAGTATCAACGTAGACTTGTAAGACATTCATACGTATTCACATGCAAAGCTAATTTGAAGATGAAAAGTCAAGCCTAATTCGTCTGGAGCCCCTCCTTCCTTATCGTGCTCTTTGTCCTTTCTGGTTTAGGTCATGCCCTTGTGTCGGTCGACTTTTCCGGTTTCACCCTCCATCCATTTCTCTCCATCTTCTCCAGCCGCCGCTTCTCTTCCCCGGTTGAAACTTACTGTAAAGAGCCTGAATTCAGGCTTCGTCCTCCTCGTCTAAAACCCTAGAACAAATGCTTCATCCTCCTCGCCTAGGAGCCGCCACCACCTGTCCGGTGAAGGTGTGCCCGGTAAATCGACAGTCCTCTCCCTCTTCCCCAACCATCCCTTCTTCTTCTCCAGATGCTTTGCTCCTCTTCTCCGATTATGTTCTCTGCTTCGTATAACTGGTGTCATACCCAACCCAAATCTCTTCACATCATTCTCGCAAACCCTACCCAAATTCATCGTCTTCCTTTGCCGCCCCCAAAACCACCGTGGTCTCCTCCACGCCACTGGCCTCCCTAAAAAAGAAACGGATCTCATCCGCCTCCTTCTCTCTCTGCAATTTTCTCCCCCTTTTGTTGACCGAAAGAATCTGCAACCTTTCATCGACCTTATCTTCTCCCGCCACCATCTGAGTCTGCCGCATGCAACCTCGACCCTCACTGCCCCCACGTTGCTCCTCTGTCTATGACCCTCCTCGTCGGCCGCCCCCTCTTTCTACTTATGTTCGTCTGTTTGCCGTCCACCCCGTACCGAAACAATCTCACCAGAACAAGAGGAAATCAGATCTACTCTAGCAAGATGTACCACGGCTTTTTTGGGCAGGGCCTCGTCGTAGATGATGGAGGTCGGTTCTCCTTTTACCGTGCTCATAGAAAAGCCTAAGATTGCAGTGGACCCTGACCTAGGCCCTAGGGAGATGGGGCCCAATGGGGGAAGGAAATCCATTTGGCCCAAATACGGACGATTCTTCCTGGTCACCCAGCCTGGGTTAGCTCCGGTCAGATGAGGTCATGCTACCGAAAACGATTATGGTCACCACCTCGCAAGATAAGACAACCACCCGGGCGGGTATTTGAATTCTTGTTCTTGTGTTTTGTGCTTATCTATTGTCGATAACTCCCTTTTATTGTACTGTAGTAGAAGTGCTTGTTATGATTATCCTAGTGTGCCGGATCACCTGTTTAAACAAATGGGGGATGTCGGCCAAACCTTAGGATTGCTTCGGGTTTTATCCTTTGATTTGTATGGTAATATTTCAAGATTAATGATATGGAAGTCGTACCCTTTCTTCAACAAAAAAAGAGAAGACAAAAAGTTATTAATTAAGTATTAACATCGACATATTCATATTCAAACCTAATTAGAAGACAAAAAAGGTGATTCAGCTTTGGTGTATTGTTCAGACCATCTCATTAATTATATCAAAACTAGTCATTTAATAAAGGAAAATTTGCAAAAAAAATGTTTCGGTTTTGGTGTTACGAATGAAACGGTACAACCTCTCTTCTTATGGTATAACATTTATTTTATAATATAATTATCAATATACTACGAGTTGGGTTCAGGTCGACCCGTTTAACGCTCGACCCCTACCTCGTCATTAAAATATTGATCCGAACTCAACCTAAATAAGTCGGGAACATCGGGTGTCCATCGGGTTCGGGTTATTTTGTCATTCATACATGAAAGAAAATCACAAACCATAAAACTAACAATAAGATCCAAAAAATGTCTAGAAGACCCGAGAAAACAGAAAAATGAAGAAGACAAAGCCAACCACACCGCACAGAAAGGGAGAAACAAGAAGGAAGAAAGAAAGAAAGAGGAAGAGATCTAGCTAACTGAGAAAGAGAAAAAGTCGACGACACCTCCCATGAAATAGAAGATGGAGTTTTCCCTTTCGCCTGAATCAACAGAAGTGCCCCAAATTGGATTCTTCGAAAATTAATAGTCAAATTAAGGACTGGGGCTCTTATAAAAATCCCGACGTTTTGAGCTATCCATAAGAACCATAAATCAAAAATACTAAGACGAGACCAAGATTTGCGCCTCTAGCGCACTTCATAGAAAGAAGGTCACGAAAAGATAAACAAAACAAGAGAGGAAGGGAGCGCTAAGGAAACCCCCCACCACTAGGGAACCAAGGACCACACATAAGACACAACCAAAGGCTCACCAGGACAGCAAAACCTCTCGCCACCATAAAAGATCTAATAGGGATGACCTCGAGAGTGAAAAGCCAAACAAGAGATTGAAACTTAGGCGGAACAGATTTCTTCCAAACTACAGAAGCACGAAAAATTGAGTCCAACCCCTCCACGCTAGAAAAGGCGTCAAATGCTCTCGATATCGAGAAACCATGGGAATGCAAAGACTAGGAAAGCTTGTCTAGGTGGGAATAGTTGAGACGAACTCAAAACTTGTATCTAGTTCTTTAGGATGAGGTGTGGGATTTGGCTTAATCTAACATCGTTCCTTCATCTTGGGGTTTCCTTTAGCCTCGTCTTATTTACAAGCTCACCTATTTTGGTCTATCCTTAACCATCCCCCACAAATGCTTCTAATTGAAAGTTACGTCTTCGATGAGTCTGTATATCTTCTCCACCTTCCTAACAAGTTATCGTTTAATTGTCCATCGTGTAGTGTCGGATCGATATAAAGTCAAAAGGACATAATCTACTCCACAATTTAACAACTGGTTCAAGGGTCATTACCTCTCAAGTAACGAACTCAGCCAAAACCCTATCTTTTCCTTAGCCGCAGCCGTCCCCCTACACTTCTCCCTCGTCGGTGACGACCTCAGGTTCCAGATTTTATCGTTGCTGATGGAGGACCTCTCTCTTCCCTTCATTGTGCTTCCTCTTTTCCCCCTTCTTCCCTTTTTTGTGTTTCTGTTTTCCCGGTTACTTTCTATCTGATAGCCTCCTCCTCAAGCTTTCTTGGCCCGACACAGGCTCCATGCTCACTTTGTGAAGACGGTCGGCTCGATGGTGGCTACTTCCTACTGTGGATATTTTGTTGCTCTATTTATTTTAGATCTACCGTGTCTGAAACAGACTGCGTTTCTCGAAGTGCGACATTGGCTGACGGCCACTTCCCGACAATCGTGTGTGGATGTTTTTACTCCGTTTCTGGCCTTTATGGCCGAAGCTTATTCTGGCTGGTGACTGATTTCTTCTCCTTGCCTCGCCCGTGTGTGTTGCTTTGTGTTAGCTCCATTGGTGAGGTCGCCAGAGAGTTCTCGGGTTGCGGGCAAGTGTGGGGTTACTTGGATGGAGATGCCTTTATGGCTGGATTCCAGTCTTGTTCTTTGTTATGGACTTTGGCTTCTTTCCCCAGAGGAGCTTCGTGAGTTTTAGTTTCATATTTGATGTGGGACTCCTTTCTCAACCCTCAGTTGTAGATTGTAACAGTTCTGTTCTATTTGCTCTGGGAGTTTTCATCCATCGTTATCCGACTCCTTTTTCTGTTTGCGGTGTTTTTCCGACGACTCATCTTTGGTTCTATGTGGCACACGTTTCTTTAGTGTTAGATCATTGGGGACCTGATTGAGCCAAGCCTTATCATTGGCTGCAGTGGTGTTGGCCTCAGCTCCACGGAGGTTTTTTCGGTGCTGCATCGTTTTAGAAGAGGTATACTTGTTATCCTTTTCTCCTGTTTAAGTGATGAGGTTCCCCTCGCTTACCTTGTAGCTTGCCTACTTAGTTATTCGATATGCTTCCCTTTTGGTAGTAAGGACTCACCGATATATAGGTGTTGACATCGGCGAGTAGTTAGGGCATGTTTACCCATTGTTGATTTCTACAGATTCGTTATAAGGTTTTGTGAGTTCTAGTGGGTTCTGTCCATCAGATTTGTCTCTACCGTTTGTAATGTTGGCTGCCGGTTTGTTAGTGTCCGTCTCCTATGTGCATGATAGGTTGATGGTCCTAATGAGACAAGGAGCTTCTCATCCTTAGCCTGAGATTTGGGTGTATTAAGTATTGTTTGTTCTTCATGGTTGGGAAATCTAGGTTGTAGACCTTTTTAGATTGATGAGGTTAATGATTGTAAAATCCGATGTCTAGGACTTTTTTCTTTTATTCTAGTATGTTTCATGTTTGTAAAATCTGGTCACTAGGGCTTGAATTCTGGTTTGCAGCTAAGTTGTTGGGTAGTTGAGGTTCATAGCAAAGAATGCTCCTTTATTTCAGTGGTGGTTATCGTCCTTTGTTGGGTCAGTCTTGAGGCTGTGCTTTATGGCAGTGCTCCGGTTTGTTTCGATGTTATGGTTACGGTTGTGTCCTTATAGATGGTTGCGTCTATACTTGGGTATTTGTGATATGTAGCTAGATCATGGTTCATCTTGTACTCCTTCTCATCCTTTGAAAATGTTTTATTTATATTTTTGCCTTACTGATAAAAAAAGTCAAAAGGATATACACCTGAAATAAAATCTCTTTCATTTATATATATATTTTTTAATTTTAAGTGACTTGAAAAGATAAAGTCTAACTATAGCTATTAATCAGGATTTAAATAGTCACGATAAATTTTTTATTCTACTAATCCCGACAAGAAAAAGAAAACATGTACAAAATTTGATGATAGTCTTTTGAAGAAATTTGATAAATCATAGAAAAATTGATAAACCCAACCACCGCCCCTAAGGCATTCATTCGGATAGGCGAGGGAGCTTCCCTCCCTAACCACACCATTCCCTGCATTGTGTCATTACAATAAAGAAGTTGTGTCTATATCATTCTCCTAGCTAAGCCCCAAGCGGGTCCGATATGGAAGCCCTGACGATTCCATTCGCCGTTAAAGAGAGGCGTGGTGAAAATCCAAACTACAACCCAAAAGAATTTCATTGTTGGTGTCGCACAAAATGTTCCTTGGTATCGTCGAAGAAATAAATGTCTCTTCGCCTTATCAACGGCCGGTTGTACCACTACCGTGAAGCCGAAGGTTCGTCAAGACCCTTCCGCCTCCACCCTGGCCAAAAGAAACCACGCTTCCACTATCATAAGGAGTCGCGTCAGACGATTATCAACATACTCTACACACATAAAACCCTTATATCTATCCGAGGGAGGACATTAGAGATTGGTAACCAAGACGAGAGAAAGTTCATTTGCGCCGAATCGGTTGATCAAGGACGGACAAACCAAGCCTCGTACTTAGTCTTTCATCGGATATTCCCAGATCAATGGTCACTTACTTGACATTGTTCGTCTCACGGAAGACCTTTTGGATTTCTATTAGCATCTAACCCGCTAAGGGTTCTTCTAATTTATGTTGTTTCAGTTTACGTTGTTTTTTTTCTTCGGATTTTAGTTGTAGTTTCTGGTATCGTTTGAACGTAGCTAAAAAATGGTAAGAAATATTTACAATACCTAAAAAATAACACCAAACAACTTAGAGGCACAACCCCCAATATCACCAACACCAAACAACTTTGCATAACCATCTAATTATTTTAATTTAGTCACTATACGCCTAGGCGGCTACACGGGTCGGCTAAGCGTAGGCGGGCGCATAGGCGGCACCCAGTCGTGATTTTTAGAACACTGATATTAATTGGAACATTGAATTTGGTGAACATGATGACTTGCGCTCCAAGCAACTACAAAAAAATGATCGGAAAAAAACTTATTTATTTGTAACATGCAACAGATTCGTCGAAATCATCGACATGGAACCCATGTGGTCGGAGTGTTAAGATCGGCAGAGACACCAAGCCGAACTCGGTTGCTTCTCCGAAGAGACAACCAATGTCGGGTTCTGGCAGCACAGAAACACCATAAACATAACAGTTTCTGGATTTTCCATGTGTCTTATTTTTCAAAATGTTATAGCCGTTTGGGTTTTTCTTGTTCTTATAGAGAGTTTATATAGGTTTTGTCTTTGCATTTTTGTGAAAATATGGTTTTTATGACTATTTTAATTTATGATTGTAATCATTGTATTGTATTGGACCAGTCCGAAATAGAAGTCTCAACCTTTGATCCTAAATCAATGTAAGTATGTAGAATTATTTAAATGCGTTTAAGAATTGGGTTTAAGGCACCTTTTATTAAAAAAAATAATTTGGAAAATATAAGATTTCAAATATATCGTAAGACTATCCACAATGGAGTCTTTTGTGCGTCGAATTGAGGCGTTGTTTTTGTATCTTTTTGGGGAAAAAGCTCAAAATCCACGATTCCGTCGATTCGACACCCAGTTGAGTCTGTGGATCTGTCGACTGTCTATTCGATTCGAAGCCCGATTCTCCTATGAATAATCGCCACGTGGGCCAAATAATATAAAATTAATTCCAACCCACTTTTTCCCGCGAATCGGGCCCACCTTTTTTCTATTTTGTCACCCATTCGACTAGAATTAGACCAAACCGTTTTGACGCCATTGTGGATAGCCTAAGCAAATAACATAAATAAGATATCTAGAACGCAACAATTATGTGTTCCATTGATAACGACACTTTTCTCGGGTAGAAAATGGAACAAAATTAGGGGAAAAATGAATATCTAAGGGACATGATGTCATGTTTCAGAATCTTCAAAAAATAATCCAAAGTTTTTTCTTCTTGGATAAACGTGATTTTTTATTTGTCATTTTCGACGAACTGGGTTATATTGATACAAAATGAGAGCTTCCAACAATGAATCTTTTTTTTATCAGCAAAGCAGTATATAAAACCTGCTCTTTGAAATAAAAAGCAGAGGATGAATTAGATGAACAACCAAGAACATTCCACTCTAATAGGAATCTGTGACAACCGGATCTCAATAGATTGAGGCTTTACATGAACCAGATGAACAACCAACCAAACAGATGAACAACCAAAGACCGACCCAACAGGGGAGTACATGAAAGAGAATAATTTTTTTGATCGAACATCAAGATTTTCCCACCATTAAGCTCAAGAAACTACATGTCTTGAATACCTAAATATACCCAACAATAAGCCCAAAATTGAACAGTAGCATTAACTTCCGAACCTCCTCAACCCTAACCAAGTTTTCAAACTAATAGAATGTATATATGATTATGTTAGACTTATTATATTTAATTGGTCCGAGTACATTCATGTAGATATGATTAAAAAATTATTTATTTTGCAACCGAGCATATGGGTAAAATGACATATAGAAGTTGAAAGGTGCATGAGATTCTAGAGGAAATTCAGTTCACCTCAATCTCTTGTTTGAAAAGAGAGAGAGAGAGGAAACCTCGTAACAACGCCAATAATAAAAGAGAGCGATATTTGGTTCAAAAAGGCTGACACATTTATGTATGACTTAAGAATAAAACAATCCAGATATTGTTTATTATCATACCACCGTGAAAGAAAAACGAAATAATTTCATGTATGCAAACGAACAAGAACTACAGGCATTCAATGCCAACATCGCCGATATCATGGTTGGTATAACACTAGCGGTAGAAGAGTCATTCGGGGTATTTTCCGGCCATGTGTATACAGTAATCATCTTAAATACACAATCGATCCTTTCATCATTTACTTGGGCGTCGTCCGTACAAGCTATCGCCTTGAGTGCATCACAACATGCTTTTGCATCGTACTCTAGCGCTTTACATACATCCGCCATTGGATTGTAGTCCATCGATTCATGCTGTTGGGTATAGCCCCGTTCCCAATAGCTTGAATCTATGGACTACAAGCCAATGATGGATGTAAACCGACCCATAATCAAAACCATAACAATTCCACAACACACGTTTCTATTTAGCTCCATAATTAATTTGTATAAGAAATTCACAAGTTCCTTCCTTATTGTTTTTTCTAGGTAGATATGAAACATCTCCTAACCTCTTTTATTCTTTTTATACAAGTTTTTGTGTGTGTGTGTAACTTCTTGAATTTCGCAGTATTGAATGGTTGAAAAGAGCCAACTAATTTTAGAATGTTGACCCGTTACGTACTTCAAATATTGATCCATGGTATTATTTCGATCCAATGTAATCCAAAAATATCTAAAATAAATCTAATTAAATACAATTTATCACATTAGAAAAAATGTCCATTAGACTAATTTATATGTTATGCAAAAGTAATATAGCCAAGTTAATGGCCATATATGGCTTTCTCTTGAATTTTAACGTTCTAGCAAATATCCTACAAACATTTACATTTTATGGTATTTTTTGTAGCTTGCAAATACTGAAGAATACTGAAGGAGATCCGTTATCTCCTTATTTGTTCATCATTTATGCAGAAGGGTTGTCCAGATTGATTGGAAATTATGAGAGTCGGGATTTGATACATGGGTATAAGGTGGTACGGGCTGCTCCTGCTATTTCGCATTTGTTTTTCGCTGACGATAGTTCCTTTTTTGGTCATGCTACGGAAGAGGAGGCGTGTAGGTGGAAGGAATTACTGGGCCGTTATGAGCAGGCGTCCGGGCAACAGATAAACTCGCAGAAGTCTTCGGTTTACTATAGCCCAAATACTGAGGAAGCTATACAGGAGCGGGTTTCGAATGTTTTGGGAATGCGAAGGGTGGAGGAGGTCGGGACCTATTTGCGCATGCCGGCCATGGTGGGTAGAAGTAAGTATCGGACCTTTAAATATATTAAGGATCATATCCAGAATAGATTGGGAAGCTGGAATGAATCATTTCTGAGCAAAGTTGGGAAGGAGGTTCTCCTTAAGGCGGTGATTCAGGCGTTACCAGCTTATTTGATGAGCGTTCACTTGTTACCTCAATCTCTTTTACGAGAAATTGAGACAATTATGAATAGATTCTGGTGGTCTCATGATAACAGGTCCGGTAAAGGAATCAGATGGAGTAACTGGGGGGAGCTCTGTAAGCATAAATTGATGCGTGGCCTAAGTTTTAAATGCCTGCAAGATTTTAATGTACCACTACTGGGGAAGCAGGGGTGGAGATTGATGCATAATATAGACAACCTGGTTACAAAATTATTGAAAGCTAAGTATTTTCCTTTAACGGAGTTTATTTATGCGGAGGCTAGGGGACCGGTTAGCCCAATTTGGAGAAGTCTGCTGGCGGGACAGGAGGTGGTTCGGAGAGGGATAAGGAGGGCGGTGGGGGTTGGAAATTCAACTGTTCTAAACAACCCATGGGTTATGAATGAGACTGGTTTTATACAAGATGAACCCAGGTTAGTAGAAGGTTGGGAAATTGGCAGGCTTATGAGGCAAGGCCAAAGGTTGTGGAATGATGAATTGATTACCAGAATTTTTTCAAGGAGGGACGCGGAAGCTATATTAAGTGTCCCTCTTAGTTTATCAGTGGGGGAGGATAACTGGTATTGGACGGGGACTAGAGACGGTTTGTATTCTGTCAAAGTGGCTTACAGGGAGATCCAGGCTAGAAGAGGTGTGTGGCGACATGAGGAACGAGATGAATTTTGGAAATGGTTATTGGCTCTCCCAGTTCCGCCAAAGGTGCATCACCTTGCATAAAGAGGAGTTTCGGGGAAGATGCCAACTAATCAAAACCTCCGAGCTCGGTGTGTACCAATTCAGGGACATTGTTCAGCATGTGGAGAAGTAGAGACTACTGAACATGTGTTCATTGATTGTCTGGTTGCTCGTGATCTATGAGGGAGAGTATCGGGTGTTCAGGTGGGACAACAATTCTTGTTCCGAGATTGGTTGGAGATTTACAAGGTCAATGGGAACAGGGAGCTTGCAGCGAAGGTGTTGATGGGTTTTTGGGAGTTATGGAAGGCACGGAACCAACGTGTTTGGAGAGACAACAGAGTCTCGGGGGAGGCTCTTTTCCAGTTGACCATGAATTCGTGGAAGGAGTGGTCGGAGGGGAAAGTAATCAAGCCGGCGGGAGTAGCGATGCCGGTTGCAGGCACCAGGAAGTGGCGCTGTCCAGGACAAAACGCAGTGAAGCTCAACGTTGACGGTGCTGTTTTTGATGGCTGGGGAGGGGGAGGAGGTCTGGTTTTAAGGGGGACGAATGGTGCTGTTTTGGGTGCTCGAAGTGTTGTTTTTCCGGGGTTGAAAGATCCGGAGTTGATAGAAGCAATGGTGGTCCGAGAAGCACTCTGTTGGTTGCAGCAAGTGGAATGGGATGAAGGGACGGTGGAATCAGATTGCCTTGGAGTAGTTCTGGCAATTAATTCCACTGACAGATTATTTATCCCGCTGGGGAGAATTATTGAGGACTGTAAGGTTCTGTTGGGAGGCTTAAGGGGTTACCGGGTTAGTCATGTTCGTAGGGAGGCTAACCAAGTAGCTCATACTATAGCTCATTATGCCCGAGAGTGGGCGTCTATTTCTTTGTTTCCTGATTGTATGCCAGACCCGATTCCGGGGCTTCTGGCTTTTGATTTAAGTTAATGAAATCAAGCATTACCTAAAAAAAAAAAGAGATACATTTCAACCTAAAAAAAGAAGGATAGTGTATTGGAATTTCCTTGTTCAAATATATTGAAAATTAGATTCTTGTAATATTTATCTAAAATAAGGTCTTTTTATTGAAGCAACTTTTAACCAAAAGTAAAACAGAGAATTAAACTCTCTAGTTAAAGTGGACAATGTAACTCAAACATAATCTCGTACTTCGTCCGACCGCCAATTCTTCTTCTTCTTCCTCCCCAAACCTGCGACCTAGGGTTATAAAAGTAAGAACGATACTCGTGAATGGAAGAACAAAAACTAGAGAGAACAAGAGAATATGGAGAGAGTAGAGAATCGAATATTATTCATCACTTCATCTTTTACAATGACCTCTATTTATAGGCTCATAATCATAGAGACATAACATTAATGAACTACATAAATAATGGAATTCAAAATACAAAAGTCTTCTAACTCCCACAAAAGTATTGTAACTCATATCTAGAATATTCCATGTGGTCATCCAATCAAATATTCATAACACTCCCCCTTTGGATGACATGTACAAATATTAATATGCCTCGTTAAAACATTTCTAGGAAAAACCCAGTGGGAAAAACCCTAGAAGGAAAAAGAGTACATAATTTGTACAATACGTATATAAGTTACCTCATTAAAAACCTTGTTAGGAAAACCCATTGGGATAAAACCTAAAGCAAGGGAAAAAGAGTGTAACACGTATTTCTCCCCCTGATTACAACATCTCCTCATAAATCAAGGAGTTTTCTCATTCTGATCTTAACAAGTTGTAGGGAGTGCTTTAGTGAACAAATCTGCAAGATTGTCACAAGAACGAATTTGATAAACATCGATATCTCCCTTTTAATGAAGTTCATGAGTAAACAAGAACTTAGGAGAAATGTGTTTCGTTCTATCTCCTTTCATGTAGCCTCCTTTGATCTAAGCTATACAAGTTGTATTATCTTCGTATAAGACAGTTGGACTTACTTTATTTATTGAAAGATCGCATGATTCTCGGATATGATGGATCAAAGACCTTAACCATATACATTCACGACTTTCTTCATAAAGAGCTATCAACTCAGCGTGATTTGAAGAAGTGGCTGTAAGGGTCTGTTTTATTGAGCGCCAAGATATAGCGGTGTCACCATATGTAAATACATGCCAAGTTTTTGACCACGCTTTGTGGGGATCAGATAAATATCTGGCATCAACCATATCCAATCAATTCAGACTTCGAGTCTTTTGAATAAAATAACCCCATATATAATGTTCCTCGAAGATATCTTAAAATTTTTTTAACACCAGTTCAATGTCTTCGAATCGGAGAAGAACTAAATCTTGCTAGGAAATTAATAGAAAATGCAATATCACGACGGGTGCAATTAGCAAGATACATTAACGCCCCAATGTCACTAAGATATGGTACTTCGGGACCAAGGAGTTCTTCTTCTTTTCGAGGGCGAAATGAATCCTTTTTCACATCAAGTTATCGAACAACCACGGGGGAACTCAAATGATGTGAATTATCCATATTGAATAGTTTACGGATCTTCTCAATATATGATGACTGGTGAACAAAAATCTCCTTCGACAAATGTTTAATCTGAAGGCCAAGACAAAATTTTGTTTTTCCCCAGTCTTTTATTTCGAATTCACTTTTCAAGTATTTCATCATCTCTACAAGTTTATCATGTATTCCAATGATGTTCAAATCATCAACATAAAGCGCGACGATGGAAAATCCGGGTTTCATCCATTTAATAATAACACATGGACATATTTTATTGTTGATGTATCCTTCTTTCAAAAGGTATTCACTAAGACGATTATACCACATTCGACCAGATTGTTTTAGCCCTTACAAAGATCTTTGGAGCTTTATTGAGTACATTTCTTGAGGTTTTGAGATGCATGTTTCAGGCATTTGTAATCCTTCAAGGACTTTTATGTAAACGTCATTATCAAGTGATCCATACTAAGTACGTAAAATAAATTAAAATAAAACAAAATAAAAATGAATTAATAAAAAGAAGTAAAATCTGAGTGTGATTGCATCCATAACCGGTGAATATGTCTCTTCATAATCAATTCATGGTCGTTGTGAAAATCCTTGTGCGACGAGTCGAGCTTTTTATCTTACGACCTCGTTTTTATCATTTCTTCTGCGCATAAATACCCATTTATATCCTACGGGTTTGACATCTTCAGGTCTCTGGACTACAGGTCCGAATACTTGGCGTTTGTTGAGTGAATTCAATTATGTCTCAATGACATTTTTCCATTTTGGCCAATCATTTCTTCGTCGGTATTCACTGACCGATCTTGGTTCATGATCCTCATTTTCTTTTGAAATATCTAATGCAATTGCATGTGCAAATATATTATCCATAACAATTTCTTTTCTATTCCATCTTTCACCTGGAATGACATAGTTAATCGAGATCTCTTCATTGTCATCTTTCTCAGGTGTTTCATTATCTTTTGAAGACGTCTCTTCATTTATCACATTTATTTCTTCGGGAATTGTAATATAATTTGATGTACCAACTTGCCGAACTTGTTCCTTTCCTTTTCTTGGGTTTTATAATTGGATCCAATAGGTCTGCCACGCTTCTTGCGTGCTTTAGACTCATTTGCTAGCGCTAGCATATTTCCCATTTCTTCATCAGGAAGATTAATTCTACAAGGAACATTAGCAACTGGTATCTGTGATTTTATCACAGTCTTAACATCCGTAAATGCATCAGGCAATGTATTTTCAACCTTTTGTAAGTGGATAATTTTATGAACTTCTAGTTCATATTGATTCGTACGAGGATCAAAATGAGACAATGTCAATGCATTCCATGAAATTTCTCGTCTTTCTTTTTCAGACGTTTCTTTATCTCCCCTTAATGCAGGGAAATTGTCTCATCAAATTGATAGTCGGCAAATCGTGCCGTAAACATATCACATGTCATGAATTCCAATATATCTATGTGAATTCTTTCTAAAAATATTGGACATTCAGTCTCAACTTTCATTGGAGATGGTCTTGTAATAAGTTTTCCTTAAAAACAAGCAACACATGGGTAATCTTTTGACAAAAAGGACATTTTTACTCTTCAGGTATGTCCATGTGAATTTTAATAATTCTTTGTATCATTATGAAACCCATATGGCCTAAACGATCATGCCATATCATAAAATTTGATGGGTCCATTGGGTTTTGGTTAATCACCATATTGGATTTAATTGGAATAATGAAAGTATAATATAATCCAAAACTATATAAAGGGAGTTTTTCAACAATTTATTTTCTCCCCGAGACCACGGATGTGATGTATAAACATTCAACATCATTTTCACTTGTTGTCTCAATGTGATAACCATTTCAGCGAATATCTTTAAAACTTAACAAGTTTCTTTTTGATCTGGTTGAGAATATTGCATCATTTATAATAAATTCTATAACATTACACTGGCTCTTCCGGAGGCTTCAATAAGATCCGATGCACCAGATATTTTCTCGTTGCTTTTAACATAATTAGAGAAACTTTTGTCCATAGTTTGTTATAAGACAAATAAATAAAATTAGAAACAAGACACTCAAAATATTTTATTTTGCAATAACAAGGTAGCTCTTCCGGAGCCCTCTATTATTTTTGCAGCACCCATAATGGTGTTCATGTTTCCCTCGACCATGGTCAGACATGAAAAATATTTCTTGTTTATCAGAATTGTATGTGTAATGACACTATCAACCATATTCATATCGTTATCCTTTTCTGTAAATAGATAGACCACTTTTGAGATCCATAGCCTTTTATCTTAAAAAAAAGATGTATTAGTTTACAAACTTCATAATATAACAGATCTATTAATACAAATCATCCCAATAATGGCTCATATGCATGATACTTGTTTTCCCGTCATCATCTACAAATGAGTTAGAGACATTTGATTGGATCTTCAGAATCTAAGTCATCGATAAAGTTTGTCTCTACCCTTTATTATTTTCCTTCAATCAAATCTTTAATCGCACTTCAGTTTGGCGACCAACTACATTTACAATATAACGTCCATCACGTTCATGAGTTTTCATTTGGTTGGCCATATTCTTTGTTGTGCCTTTCACACTCGTTCCACTTCTGGTGGTACACATTATTTTTCATGGAACTGGAATTTATCACACCCATAACCATGACCACGACCACGTCTAGGGCATCAACCTTGCTTGAGTGTGGATCTACCCATATTTTATCGCATTCACTTCAGGGAATGGAGTGCTGCCAACAGGGCGAGATTGATAATTCAATACTTAATAAATATATTAAGTCTGATTCTTTTCGTTCTCGGTAATGCTACTTCAAGAACATACTAGATGGAAGTAATGTAGAGGAAAACATTTTTCATCGATTATAAATAATATGATGACGTGTGAAAATATTTTCTTTTATCTATCCTGCAAGGATCATCAATTTAGAACTTCAGGTATTTGTATGAGCTTCGGGTATCTGGTTGACTCGAATGACAATTTCGATAAACTTGTTTCTTGACGATTGTAGAACTTCATGTTCAAAATATCATAACTTGTGTACACTTCAGGTTACACATATCGAATATACATAATATCCACCAAAATATGAATAAATATATATTATGATTTACATAATAAACAAACTCGTGGGGTGTATAAATGTAGAAATTAGATATGTATATAACCACACATCGAGAAAGCTCGTAGGGTATTCGTACTAAATAAAAATAACTATATATAAAATTTTAGGCTTCAAGCCATGGACACAAGTTACAAGCTTCGGGCTTGTGGTATGTCATTTAGTCATAAAAGTAAGTTTCAAGTTTATACTTTGAACCAAAACTTCAAGTTTTGTCATCATTAGTTACATGTGAACTTCGGGTCACTCTAATTTCTTCAAGTTTATACTTAGAACCAAAACTTCGGGTTTTGTCATCATTAAGTACATGTGAACTTCGGGTCACTCTAATTTCAGTAAGTTATAATACCCACGATCTAAAACTTCAGGTTCCATAAATCTTTTCTCGTTAATATTTGAACTTCGGGTTCAAAATGATTCGACATTGTGAAACTATAAAATCAATATAATCAACTATGTAAAAATATAAGTAAAGAACATGCCATTAGTTACTTGAACCATCAACTATAATACTTTTATTCATATATGGAAGATAATACACAACCGTTTGTTGTACCATGTATTTGGAACTTCTGGTCCAACATACACCAAGTAGATGATATTACGTATTTGGAATTTCTGACCAAACATACTATCATATTTGTAAACTTCAGGATACAAATATAAGACCTCACAAATTTATTCACAAAATGACCATGTGACGAGAGAATACATGGAGTAGCCAAACTACCCATGTAACCATATATAATTTTTTCAAGCTTCATGCTTTTAAGCCAAGTTGTATGATATAAGAATAACGGTTCGCATCTTGGAACTTCAGGTCCGAATGATTTGATTTCAACAAATCTCATATTCGAGTATCAAATAAAAAAAAACACAAGTATAATAAACATCAAATTTCTGTTGTGAAAGATCCAATGTATATTGACAATCACAGAGCATACTTATCGAAAAACATAAATGAACTTGTACAAATAAACATGAATCGAATCAAAATAAATTCACGATAATACAAAACTTTGATACCTGGATAGTAGAGCGATTCGTGCTGATAACGTGTTATAAAAGTAAGAACGATACTTGTGAATGGAAGAACAAAAACTAGAGAGAACAAGATAATATAGAGAGAGTAGAGAATCGAATATTATTCATCACTTCATCTTTTACGATGACTTCTATTTATAGGCTCATAATCATAGAGACATAACATTAATGAACTACATAAATAATGGAATTCAAAATACAAAAGTGTTCTAACTCCCACAAAAGTATTGTAACTCCTATCTAGAATATTCCATGTGGTCATCCAATCAAATATTCATAACAATTCTTGTAATATTTTTCTAAAATAAGGTCTTTTTATTGAAGCAACTTTTAACCAAAAGTAAAACAGAGAATTAAACTCTCTAGTTAAAGTGGACAATGTAACTCAAACATAATCTCGTACTTCGTCCGACCGCCCATTCTTCTTCTTCTTCCTCCCCAAACCTGCGACCTAGGGTTTATTTTTATTCCCTTTTACCGGAAAGATAAACAATTCGTCGCTTGCTCCGTTCGTCGACCCCAACTCCAGTTTTTGTTTTTAGTTCGTTAATCTAGGGTTTTTCTCGCTCCCTAAGCCCTGAATTTTGAATGTAGTTTTGGGGTTTTCTACCAGCGGCTAGTGGTTTTCGTCATTACTGGATTATAGGCTTCCTTTTTTTGAATTCTTACCAGCGATTCCTTACCTTCGTGCTGAACAGTGGACTTCGTGGGTTCGTGTTATTTGGTTGTTTGATCCCATAAAACCCATGTATGCACCTCTGTTTTTGTAGGAGAATTTGTGTTAAGTTGTGTTGAGAAGTAGAGATGCGTGCAGAGAAACCCAGCTGGGTTAGGCATGAGGGAATGCAGATATTCTCCGTTGACATTCAACCGGGTGGTCAACGGTTTGCAACTGGTGGAGGTGACCACAAGGTATATATACTGTTTCTAATCCTCTCTGTAGTCTTAAGATAGATAATTTGATCCATAAGTTTTGATTTTTAGGGAAAAATTAACCCACTCAGCTGCAGGGCAGTGCATGAAATATAGTTTCTGAAGGTTAGGTTTAGTCTAGAGCCATCTTTGAGACTTGAAGTTCACTTTTCTGCCTCATGGGTCTATCTAAGCATTGTACATTAATTTATTATTGCTTTCCCGTTTATGCCGCCAATCAGTTGGTGACCCTGATCTTGTAATTAAGGTCTCCTCTTTTCTGTTTCTTCTTCCCAAATTTAAGCGCTCTGTCAAGCTCTTCATACATCTCTTGCTTGATCACAGTCACAATGTGTAGTTATGGTGTGGTAGTAATCTGGGATGTTAAGGAAGGAAACATAGTTAGTTCGGTTGTCTCATGTGTTGAGTGCATCTGTTCGGGATTGTGTATGCTAGAAACATTGGGCAATTAACTTGTGCTATCCTTTTCATTCCAGTATCTGCCAAAAGAATGGTCAATTGTATCTAATTACGTGTTAATGTATTATGTTGTTATATAGTTTTAGATATGAGTGAAATAAAATGTTCTGTACGATGATGCACTATCAATGCACATTTGCTTTTGCTATTGATACACCTTTCCTTGCATGCCACCTCCTCCATCTTTGTATGGAAAATAGGAAGAGTGTTGTGATCACCATTATATGTGGTATTTTTGTGTGCCCTGAATTCTGTGATTGTGACTACTCTTTCTATATCACTAAGCAGGTTCGGATTTGGAACATGAAATGTATTGGTAGGGACCAGAAAGATAATGAACCAATACAGTGTCTCCTGGCAACTCTTCGTGACCACTTTGGATCAGTTAACTGTGTTAGGTGGGCTAAGCATGGCCGGTATGTTGCATCAGGATCTGACGATCAGGTCATTTTAGTTCATGAGAAAAAACCTGGTTCTGGAACTACTGAATTTGGTAGCGGAGAGCCCCCGGATGTTGAGAACTGGAAAGTTGCAATGACTTTGAGGGGGCATACTGCAGATGTGGTAATGAATTATGTTTTACTATTTTTGTTGTTTCATTTAAATTATCCACCTTATAGTATCTGTATTGAATTCTGTTATGTACATGATTGTTTTCTTCCTTTTTTTTAAAGAAATGGTGTTGATGCTTTAGGGATATGACTTCAAGGCATTGATTGGTTATGTATACCTGTTTACCTATATGTCTAGTTCTAATTATGCTGCATCTCCATTTACTACTGAATAGAAAACTTTTGCTATATGGACCTTTCAGTTTTCATTTTATATGCTATCTAAGCATGCATTGTATTTCGAAAAGAGTGAATGTTTCTATGGAGTATCGTCTAACCGGGGAGTTCTTTCAATGTGTAAAGTAGGTGGATCTTAATTGGTCTCCAGATGACTCGACATTGGCCAGTGGAAGTTTAGACAATACTATTCACATTTGGAATATGAGCAATGGCATTTGCACTGCTGTTCTGAGGGGCCACTCTAGCCTGGTGAAAGGAGTTACTTGGGATCCCATTGGCTCTTTTATAGCTAGTCAATCTGATGATAAGACTGTCATTATTTGGCGAACAAGTGACTGGAGTCTTGATCACAGGACAGAAGGCCACTGGATGAAATCTGTATGTATTGATAAACATTTTCTTATCTTCAATTTTTTTCTTTCTATTTTCTAACGCAAGTGTGTTCCTTTCAGCTCGGATCTACATTTTTTAGGCGGCTTGGATGGTCCCCATGTGGCCATTTCATAACCACCACCCATGGTTTCCAGAAGCCCAGACATTCTGCTCCAGTTCTAGAGAGAGGAGAATGGTCTGCAACATTTGACTTCTTAGGACACAATGCTCCAATCATTGTTGTCAAGTTCAATCATTCTATGTTCAGGAGGAATGTCTCCAATACTCGAGAAGTGAAGTCTGCACCCATTGGGTGGAGTAATGGGGCATCCAAGACTGGAGGGAAAGAATCTCAGCCTTACAATGTTATCGCTATTGGGAGTCAAGATCGCACTATGACTGTTTGGACAACAGCAAGTCCCCGTCCTCTTTTTGTGGCCAAGCATTTCTTTTCTCAAAGCGTTGTTGATTTGTCTTGGTAGATTTTTTTTTTCCAAAAAATCTCACAAGATTATTTTTTTCCAAAAAATCTCACAAGATTATTTTTCATGATTGTTTCACTCTTATGGCTTCCTTTCCTTGACTGTTTGTTCATTCCTTCTGGAAACAGGAGTCCTGATGGGTACTCACTTTTTGCCTGTTCTTTGGATGGTACCGTTGCTACCTTCCATTTTGAGGAGAAAGAACTTGGGTACAAGCTAAGTGATGTTGAGCTGGACGAGTTAAAGAGAAATCGCTATGGTGATGTCAGAGGTAGACAGGCAAACTTAGTTGAAAGCCCAGCGCAATTGCTACTTGAAGCAGCTTCAGCCAAGCAAGCCCCAAGTAAAAAGGTGTCTCCAGATGCCCAGCGAAATCAAATACCTAAGAAATCATCTGTTGATTTGGCTGTCAGTACAAAGACTTCTGAGTCTCAAGTTGACGACGGAACTGGGAAGAAGAGTGCAGTTCCTGCAGGTGATGATTTAGCAAATATGCCAATTTCTTTGCCAATATCTAGCCCCGTGAAGCAAAGGGAATATAGGCGTTCTGATGGGAGGAAGAGGATTATTCCAGAAGCTGTTGGAGTGCCTCCCAACAGTGAAAATATTTCTGGTGGAGCTCAGAGTCAGACTCTTGACTTTCCTATAGTGTCATCTGATCAGAGAAAGGGTGATAATGGTGTGCTGCTTGTTGATGGTGGTATTAGAGAAGGTTCTATTAGGGGAAAACCGGGGAAAAGCTCTGATCTGAAGGAGCACTCTGGGGTCACTGCTAGAGCGACCATTGCTGAGAGCCTGGTTATTGAGAAGGTCCCAGTCTCAGCCGGCAGAGATGAAAACATCAATGTGGAACAGTCGGGGAGTGTGAAAGCTTCTAGTTCTTTGATTCCGTGTGGCAATGCTCTTTCTATCAGAGTTTTTGAGAAGAAAGAAGGAGAAGACAACACAGTTATTTGCTTAGAAGCTCGTCCTAGGGAACGTGCTGTGAATGACATTGTTGGTATGGGAAATACGTTTCTGATGAAAGAAACAGAAATTTCTTGCAGAAGAGGGGATACAACTTTATGGTCTGATAGGATATCAGGGAAAGTTACTGTTTTAGCTGGAAACACTAACTTCTGGGCTGTGGGGTGTGAAGATGGGTCCCTGCAGGTACTAATTTTGCCTACCCTATGCTGTACATCAGTGCTTACATAAATTGAACAACTCTTTATCATTTTTTAGCATCTTCTGTTATCATTGACATTCATGCTGCTTTCCTAAATGAGCTATGCACAATCTTACATTTGTTGAAGGCTTATAAATAATAGTGTTTGTACCAGAGAAAATATTTTGTGATATCCTAGATCGATTAAGCATCCGATGTATAAATCCACTGCCAGCATAAAAAAGTTGCAGTTAGTTGAGATCAACTTGTAGGCTAGGTTGTGGAATGGCACCAAAAACCCGATTGTTAGTCATAAATATTTGGAACCTTAACAGCGGATTTTGTTTTTGTGAATATATCCTCTCACAGTTGAGGTTATATGACGTGAGTATTTTTTGGTGCTTGTAGTGCAGAGAATTGTTATTCAATGTGTAAAAGAAACCTAAAAACCAAACTTTTGCATCTATTACTGAAATAAGGGTTTGATGTAGCTTTATATCACTGAGACTTTGTCACTTTACCATTTAGTTATATGGGAACATAAGCACATATATTAATTTCTGCTAATTACTTCCAAAAATCATGTCATATTCATTTACTATTTGGCTATGAGAAGGTTTATACAAAGTGTGGAAGACGTGCTATGCCAACCATGATGATGGGATCTGCAGCAACATTTATTGACTGCGATGAATGCTGGAAGTTACTGCTGGTCACAAGGAAGGGATCCTTGCATGTGTGGGATCTTTTCAATCGGAATTGTATAGTTCGTGACTCATTGGCATCGTTAATTAGTTTGGATCTCAACTCACCTGCCAAAGATGCTGGTAAATTATATTTATAGTTAAATGGGAGGATATATTTGTTTTAATGCCAGGGTGAGTGCCATGATGTTTGGTTTTGAACTGGGTGGATGTGTTTTACAGGCACAATCAAAGTTCTATCTGTAAAGCTATCCAAGTGCGGCTCTCCTCTTGTTGTTTTGGCCACTCGCCATGCCTTCCTCTTTGACATGAGTCTCATGTGCTGGCTGAGAGTTGCTGATGACTGCTTCCCTGCCTCAAATTTTGCAAGTTCTTGGAATTTGGTTACAAGTCAGAGCGGTGAGCTGGCAGCATTGCAAGTGGATGTCCGGAAATATTTGGCTAGAAAGCCTGGTTGGAGCAGGTTTCTACTCATCTCAATGGATGTTTTAAGTAACTTTTCCATAGGTGTAATGTGTGGTTATCCCGTTAACAGGGTGACTGATGACGGGGTTCAGACACGTGCGCATTTGGAAGCTCAACTTGCATCTTCACTAGCTTTGAAGTCTGCTAATGAATATCGCCAGTGCCTCCTCTCCTACGTACGCTATCTAGCGAGGTACACCCTTTTTCTCCACATAGACCTCTTATTTGCTGTATGGCATTCTCAACATATTATTGGGCTCTAAACTGGAATGAGTTGTTTTGTGCTTTGATTATCATAGTATTTGAAGTGTCCATGGTGTGATCTTCTGTTCGATTATTTGTTCGTGGTTCCATTTACTAGTCATAGTATGTGATATACTATTATGAACTGCAGAGAAGCAGATGAGTCTCGTTTGCGAGAAGTTTGTGAGGGTTTTCTTGGACCTCCGACTGGAATGGCAGAATCCACAAATTCAGATTCTAAAAATCCGGCGTGGGATCCTTGTGTCCTCGTAAGCCTCTTAATTCAAAATAAATCTAATTCAGGTAATTACACCATTTGAACCTATTGCGTTCTGTCTTCAGGGATTGAGAAAACACAGACTCCTCAGAGACGATATTCTTCCGGCCATTGCATCAAATAGGAAAGTCCAACGATTGCTGAGCGAGTTCATGGATCTTCTGTCCGAGTACGAAAGCGGGGATATTTTTGTAGAGCCTAAGAATCCTACACCAGCCACTGGCCAAATGGATATCGAGCCTCTTGGAACTGATCTGATGGACTCTGACCCAACCGCACCGGGTCAAAAGGACTCTGACCTGCCCACACTAGATGAAAAGGACTCTGATCCGCCTGTAATGGATCACAAGAACTTCAATGGGCCAGCAAAAGAAGATCAAGTGAGTTTGGCTCAGCCAGTAACCACTGACCAAGTGACGACCGATCCAATGGTCACCGATGATAAAGTGGAGATGAAGCCGCCATCCAAAGATGTTGTGGGGTCGTGAAATCTGCATTCAGATTCCTTCCATTGCAGATTTGATTTGCCTGCATGGGTGAAGACAGGTTCCTTCCATTGCAGATTTGATTTTGCCTGAGTGGATGAAGATATGCGCATTATGATCATTTTAGGACTTCAGAGCTTCTTTCGCTTGGCACAGTCGACTAGAGTTCATGCCTATGTAACGATAGAATAGATTTCCCATTTGGCCAGGGATTTTGAATTTTCGTTACCTCCCTTAGTAATTTTCTGTAACCACTCTATTATATCTTGGTATTTGTACAACATCGAGAATTATATTAATTAAACTTCTCTTTTTCTTTCAATAAGAACAAGTTGAATAAAATTCTCTTTTTTGAATCAGGCAACGAAGAATTTTATTAATCTTGTCAACTAACAGCAGTCAAAGACCATGGGATTCAGTATGTCTGAGGCTTTTGTAGGTGATCTGTCAACTAACAGCAGTCAAAGACCATGGGATTCAGTATGTCTGAGGCTTTTGTAGGTGATCTAACGTTTTTGGACTCGTGAACACAGTCTAATTTTCATTTTAAACAACCAAACATAATTCCAATGTTCTATCAATATTAAAACCGAAATAAAAAACAGATAAAACAAACAGACCATCAGATTACGAGTAAACAAAAAAAACAGGGGTACTCTTGTTGTTGGAGTACATGATGTGTTACGTTAACATGGAGGAAAACAAAATTTTTCTTAAAGCTTGGTATAATCCTACTTAGCCTAGACCCATATGCGTTAGAAATAAGAAAAATAGGATATTTCCTATTTTATATAGTTAAAGTTATTTCCTTATTGTGTAGGATTACTACCCTATATAAAGAGCTCTCTACTTATGTATTTGATCAAGTTCATCAATAATACAACTACAACTTTGAGATTTATCATGGTATCAGAGCCTTAGAAGCTTAGTTTCACCTCCTTTTTTTTCCTCCCATTTTTTTCTCACCGGAACAGTACTTCCGGCCTTACAACAGTTACACCGGTCCAGAAAAAGTCTCGATTCCGGCCCATAATCAACTTGATTCTTCAACCTGTGGAAAGCTAAGCCTCCGACGACACCTGCCCCAAAACCGAACCACCACCAGCCACCGCACGCGCCCCCACGCGCAGCTCAAACATCCAGACAGTCGCTGGCTTCTTTCTCCGATCTGTAAAGTTCCGGGCGTCATTGATTCTCACCTCCGGCACCATCACAACCAGAGCTCTCCGATCTACAAACCCTGAAAAAATCACCGTCGTCGGACCAGCCACGCGCCGCCGCCGCCGAAAACAAATATTTTTTCCCAGGTTGCCTGTTTCCTTGTTTTACGCTCCCGTTTTTGATCTACTAGCATGTCGGATCTCAAAGCTAATCCATTCTCTTCATTTCTTACCCCTCCCGTTATTACAACGAAGAAACTCGGGGGTAGCTTCAATTACACATCATGGGCTGCCTCTATTGAATTATGGTTTATGGGCCAAGGGCTCGAAGATCATCTCACTAAGTGTAGTGATGATATTGGTAAAGATACACAGGCTCAATGGAAGAAAATTGATGCCTTATTAGTCACTATATTGTGGCAATAAATTGATCCTCAGCTATATTCTATCTATAAAGCATATCGTACATGCGTCCAAGTATGGAACAAGGCTAAAGCATTATACACTAATGACATTCAACAATTTTATTCTGTGATTTCTAATATGGTTCAGCTGAAGCAATCTGGACTCGATACGTCGCAATTCATTGGTCGTTTAGAGTCGTTGAAAGAAGAATTTAATGCGCTTTTGCCAATTACTGATGACAAAGAAGTCCAATTGGCCCAACGCGATAAATTGTTCATGGTGTTAGGACTTACTGCTATGAGTCCTGAATTGTCCTCTATTCGTGATCAAATATTGGCCAATGCTACTATCCCGACATTACAGGATTTTTCTGCCCGCCTTTTACGCGTTTCCTCCACTGTCACCACACCTGAGGCTCCTACTACAGTGGGCGCCTCTGCTCTTGCCTATCAGTATACTCACAACTCTTCTTCTATGAGAGGTCGTGGTGGTGGTGGTGGAGGCCGTGGTAGTGGCGGTCGTGGAGGACGAGGTGGTTCTTACCAACGCAAAGATGTTCAATGTAATCACTGTCACAAGATGGGCCATACCGAGGAAGTTTGTTTTGAGTTACGTGGTTATCCTCCTAAAGCTAATGTTCAATGTAGTCACTGTCACAAGATGGGACATACTAAGGAGGTTTGCTATGAGTTACGTGGTCATCATCCTAGAGCTGCTTATGCTGCACAAGACCCACCCGCCCTTCACGGCCAGATGTCACCCTCTGTTGTCCTTACTGGTGTTGAGTACGAGGACTATTTGCGACTCCGCTCTTCCCAACAGACATCTTCACTTCATCAGAATGCTAATGTTGGTGCTGGTAATTCCATTTCTTGTCTAGGGAATTCTCCACCTACAGACCCTTGGGTACTTGATTCTGGTGCTTCAAATCATATTTCTGGTAACCGAAATCTTCTTACTCATATCTCTACTTCTTCGCATCTACCGGGTATTACTCTTGCAGATGGGTCTGTATCCCAAACGGAAGGAATTGGTTCCGCGAAACCCTTAGCGTCCTTACCCTTAGCATATGTTCTTTTTGTCCCTACCAGTCCATTTAATCTCATCTCTATATCTCGGATTACTCGAGCTCTTAATTGCACTGTCACCTTTGATGCTGAGTTTATAATTGTGCAGGACCGCGGTACGGGACAGGTGATGGCAGACGGATATGCGTCTCAATGATTATATTATCTTCAAGCAAAGACATCCTCCATAACATGCACCTCTACTGAGTCTCCACTTACCATCCACAGTCGTTTGGGTCATCCTAGTCTCTCGAAACTTAAACGCTTAGTACCAGGTCTTTCTCATTTATCTACTTTAGAGTGTGAGTCTTGTCAGTTGGGGAAACAAACTCGTACTTCTTTTCCTAAACGTATAAATAATAGGGCTTCTTGTCCTTTTGAATTAGTTCACACTGATGTTTGGGGTCCAAGTCGTGTTCCTTCTGTGTTGGGCTATCAATATTTTGTTACCTTTATTGATGATTACTCTCGATGCACTTGGTTGTTTTTAACGAAACACCGTTCTGAGTTATTTTCCATTTTCAAAGAATTTTTTGTTGAAGTTCAAACTCAATTCAATGTTGGCATACGTATTTTACGAAGTGATAATGCTAAAGAATATTTTACAGCACCTTTTACAGAGTTTATGCGTTCTCATGGTATTCTTCATCAATCTTCTTGTACTTCGACCCCTCAACAAAATGGTGTTGCTGAACGTAAAAACCGTCATCTAGTTGAAACTGCACGTGCACTTATCATTCATCATCATGTGCCTCGTCGTTTCTGGGCTGATGCTGTTCTTGCTATAGGGTATTTGATCAATCGTATGCCTTCATCTGTTTTACATGATCAAATCCCTCTCTCTCTATTGTTTCCAGAGAGGTCATTATATCCTCTTCCACTTCGTATATTTGGATGCACTTGTTTTGTTCATGATAAAACTCCAGGTCGAGATAAATTGTCAGCAAAAGCTATCAAATGTGTTTTCTTGGGATACTCACGTCTTCAAAAAGGGTATAAATGTTATTCTCCTACTACCAATCGTTATTTTATCTCTGCCGATGTTTCCTTTTTTGAGACAAGCTCTTACTTCTCATCATCAGAGTCTGATAATCACAACATTTGTGAGATCTTACCTGTTCCCTCAATCATGTCCCTTCCAATTCCTATGGTTGCGTCGCCCCCTTTACAGGTTTATTCTCGGCGTCTACATGTTCCTTCAGTTGCAGGTCCTGTTGATGATCCAGTGCACTCATCTCCTTCTCCATCACCTCAATCTGTTGCGGTTCTGCCTCTGGTCCCTAACGAGCCTCTAGCTCTACAACGTGGTACTCGCTCTACTCGTAATCCTCATCCTGTTTATTCATTTCTTAGCTACCATCGTTTATCTCCCTCGTACTATGCATTTGTTTCCTCTCTGTCTACTGTTTCCATTCCTAAATCTCTTAGTGAGACATTATCACACCATGGTTGGCGACAAGCTATGGTTGACGAAATGTCTGCATGGAGTCTCAAGGTACTTGGGAGTTAGTTCCTCTCCCTCAGGGGCAGTCTACAGTTGGATGTCGTTGGGTGTATACAGTTAAAGTGGGACCAGATGGTCAAGTGGATTGTCTAAAAGCTCGACTGGTTGCCAAGGGTTATACCCAAGTTTTTGGGCTTGACTATGGGGATGCTTTTTCTCCAGTTGCAAAGATTGCCTCTGTTCGTCTCTTTATCTCCATTTCTGCGGTCAAACATTGGCCTCTTCATCAGTTGGATATCAAGAATGCCTTTCTTCATGGTGTCCTCGACGAAGACATCTACATGGAGCAACCACCTGGTTTTATTACTCAGGGGGAGTCTGATTTAGTGTGTAAGCTTCGTCGTTCTATTTATGGCCTCAAGCAATCTCCTCGAGCATGGTTTGGCAGATTCAGTACAGTTCTTCAACAGTTTGGCATGGTCCGTAGCGAAGCTGATCATTCTGTTTTCTATCATCACACATCAGAAGGCAAGAGTATCTATCTAGTAGTTTATGTGGACGATATAGTTATTACGGGAGATGATGAAGCTGGGATTCTTAAATTAAAAAGCCACCTTTTTCAGCATTTTCAGACTAAAGACTTGGGTCTACTCAAATATTTCCTTGGCATTGAGGTTGCCCAAGCTAGCAACGCTATAGTCATATCTCAACGGAAATATACTTTGGATATCCTTGAAGAGACAAAAATGCTTGATCGTCGGCCATGTGATACTCCTATGGATCCAAACTCCAAACTTCTTCCAGGTCAAAGGGAGCCTCTAGATGATCCTGAAAGGTATCATAGACTCGTTGGGAAGCTCAATTATCTTACTATTACTCGACCATATATTTCATTCGATGTAAGTGTGGTCAGCCAGTTTCTGCAATCCCTATGTGATAGCCATTGGGACGCAGTAATGCGCATCCTAAGGTATATTAAGGGGTCTCCAGGACAAGGATTGTTGTATGAGGATAGAGGAAATACTGAAGTGGTTGCATATTCCGATGCAGATTGGGCAGGGTCTCCCTTAGATAGGCGTTCCACTTCAGGTTACTGTGTCATGATAGGTGGTAACTTGATCTCTTGGAAAAGTAAAAAGCAGACTGTTGTCGCTAGATCAAGTGCAAAAGCTGAATATAGAGCCATGACCTTGGCAACATGTGAACTCATATGGGTGAAACAACTACTTCAAGAACTCAAACTTATAAAGGATACTCCAATGAAATTAATATGTGACAATCAAGCAGCACTACACATCGCGTCTACACCATATGTATTATATAATTCTTAATATATGCAATATTTAATGGAAATTACTTTGATATATAGGCTACTTTAGAATCAACTGGTTCAAGACGGGGAACTTTGTAAGTATAGTTGTAGGCGCTTAAGTGTTCGCCCTCTAACAGTATCCACCTGAGAAAGCTTGCTCCTCAACTCGACGCACTAGAATCGCCATAAACAAAAACTCAATATTTCTCTCTATAGATGACCAAACTTTTCGGTCAATAATGCTTTAAATTTAGTGCTCCCATGTGTTGTATTTATAGGAGTTTAATTTCTCAAACCAATAAGTAGAATTAGGAAATCTAGTAAAAAAAAAGTGTCTTGCTTTAATGTAGTCCAACTAGCATTTCTTATTTTAGACCTTATAGAATTTAGGAATTTTTTAAATTTAATTTAAATAAATAAACACTATAAATTAATATATATTTATTGCCTTGGTTGAATACCTCATATTGTCTAATAAGGGTGTTCGGCCATGCCCAATATCTTACATAAAATTTAGTATTTTATTTGTCCCATTCAATTACTTTTTTATCAGCTTAGATTTTTACTTAAAAAAAGACGACTTTCAGTAGGAAAGTGTCTAAGGTTCAAAAGAGCAGGATACGATTACAAGAAAGCTCCCAACTATGGAGCTAAAAGTCAGAGCCTTGAAACAACTCAAAAACAAAACCAAGATCAACCCCCATACTCGATCCCTTCTTCACCTTTCGACCTGGAATCATCACAAGCCTTCTCTTTAAGTACCGCTTGATTCCACATGTCAACGACCGAAGGTGCAACTTTAATGGCGCGTTCTTGACTCATAAAACGAGTTGTGGGCCTAGAATAAACTACAATATGGCCAGACAACGAAAATTTCTTAGTAACCCGACCTCTAAACATCGAAGGTTTTAAAAGGGAACAACTCGTTCAAAATCCCGAATTCGACGCGATTATGCACCAAATCTTCGGGATTCTGATCATTAACCTCTACAACCCGATCTCCTCCTACCGTTATCGATGAACGATCGGAAGTTTTACTTTACCTTTTCCTGGGCGAGCAAGTGCAACAAGGAGGATGTGTTTGTTGAGTTTGAGACCGTTGAGGGACTCAACTGCCTGCAAAGGTGAGGTATGGGGTGTGAACTCTACAAATCCAAAAAAAAAACCTTTGCAATTTGGTCTCTTGAGGATGGTGGCTGAGATCACCTCCGCATACGTCTCCAAAGAGTTGCGAACCCAATTTGAGGAGGTACCGTACAGTAAATTATAAAGAAAAACTTCACAACCCTTACCCACTGTCGTCTCTGTTCCATATGAATTCTCCATCTCCTTCACTACTTGAATGATCAATCTCTCACGTCATGAGCTCGATTTTGACACCAGTGTTGATTGCTTGGAGCAGGGAGACACTTCGTTTCCTTTAGGAGTAGCGATTGGGTCGACTAACTTACTTGAACGAGGCTCACCAGAACCGTACACCACTTCCTGAAAACCAGTCGGATTTTGCCCCTCACGATCAAAGCTCCGTTTAGAGAAACGAGAGGCGTCATGATTGGGAAAAACGGTCAAAACGCCTAGCGTACATGAACAAGGATCACCATAGCCATTCTTCGTTGTCGGAAAACCAGTCAGAGATCGACCTTCTTGACACCTCGTCAAGCAAAAACACCTCTTCCCTTATTGACTTTCTTGTTGACATTACCTGATCGAGAAACGATTGAACAATAGCCATCATAACTCGATAACATAATAGAGCAAAAGGAAGAAAAGGAAAGAAGCTCCTTCATTTTTGTTCAGGGGTTAGACTCTTTATGCCTTTTTTTAATTTAATTCAAAATACATAATGTGAACATTGTCTCATTTAGTTACTGTACTTTATAATAATTAAATACAAATATTGGTCTTGTCTTGTGAGTATAGGATTAAATAAAATATGTATTATATCAATATATAATGTCTCAACCATTTATTTAATTGATAACACATTTC
Source organism: Erodium maritimum (assembly GCA_963921825.1). Taxonomy (NCBI): domain Eukaryota; kingdom Viridiplantae; phylum Streptophyta; class Magnoliopsida; order Geraniales; family Geraniaceae; genus Erodium; species Erodium maritimum. The sequence continues at coordinate 24,497,777 of OY997595.1, forward strand.
GTTCATTTCACTGGGTCTTTTTCTTTGTGCGACCCTTTAGTATTCATATGACGTTGGATAGTGAAATGAAACAATTGTTCCATTCACAGGTCATGAGATACTCTATAGTAAGGCCCATGATAAATAAATCTCATCGTCTTCTTCTATGTCCTCGCCACCAGAGGGGTTCACGAGTTGGGCATGGTAGGGGCGAGGCTGAGCGCGACCCGATCTGTGCGTGGGTTGATGCCGTTACGTGCTCGATGTGCGGAGGCAAGACTGATGAGTGGGGATGACTATATGTCAAAACCCTTTTTTCACGTGCATTAGTACATGCTCATAAGAAATAGATAAAACAGTTAAGTACCGATCGAACCCACAGAGGGTAGAGGTATCACTGGTATTTTGCTAAAACCTGGGGACGTGGGCAGCCACTTCCACATCCTCAAAAGGGAAAATAAAGGGCAGAAAAAGAAAAGTGTTGTTTAAAGTCTAGGCATAAAGATAATTATGTACACACTATCACCTAAGACACATAACATTTGATTCACACAAAGAGTTGATCACAGGTACAAGTAAACACAATTTCCAATTAATGCATGGTTTGGTTAACAATGGTGAAATCGAATAATGCTTTCCTTTTGGTCTTAAAACACTTAAGTTCCTATGTATGCGGTATCATGAAATCAACCACATACTAGTCACGGGGAGAGGGTACAAGACCATTGCCCGAACCGATGTGCGAACTACCTTTCATCGGAAAGCAATAAAATAAGGTATATTTCTATGATCTTGAGCCAAACTCAATCAGTCTTCAAACGAGAGATAACGACAACGAATGCATGTCACTCTCGCTACCAACTACCACAAGTAGAGATAGCTACAACACTCGACGAATCGACTCAACTACGCCTTAGTCACTTCCTAATTCCCGAATGCCATCAGTAACGATGAACACCGAAAATCAAGTAGAACTAAATAGAGTATCAAATCACGATACTCTGATACTACACAAGCATGAGATGACTCTAAATAAATTGGCGAATCTACTTAGCTACGCATAGTTCAATCAACCTGATGACCGAATAAATCGATCATCAAGGAGAACTAAATAGAGAAATGAATCACGAAGCTCTAATAATACATAAGCGTAAGTAAACTCTAAATCAATAAACGAATCTATTTAGCTACGCCTAATTCACTTCTTAAAAATCGAACACCGATCAAGATGAGTTCGGTAATCAAGTAGAACAACATAGAACATCAAATCACGATATTCTGGCTATACACAAGCGTAAGTAAATTCTATACAAGTGAAATATCATCTCACACTAGATCGAGTCATGGATCGCTCCACACATCAATCTACATAACACACACAACAGTTAAGGAAAATCCCCTAATCGTTCGGTCGGCTTGAAACACATAAGAGAATCGAGTAAAAAAACCCTAGCATATTTTTATCTCGTCAATAAGAAATCAAGACATGTGGATGTCAGAAATCCTTGATAAGTTCACTAAATGGATAAAGTGTTAGTCTTAGTGCCCGTAGTTCAATCCTAAATGTCTAAATGTATATATCATCGTTATCAATAAAATTAATGCGGCTTTATATTACTTATGTGTTGGAGTAATATATCGATGTGTGTTTTGATCTATGCCCACCATGCGAATAGAACCATAGATCGAGATAGATCACACTCGATGGGTCCCTAGTCAACAAAGCTTCACTATAAGCGACTAGTATGAAAAATGGTTCTTTATGGCTTACGTTCTGTTAGTCATTGGAATGGGATTCCGGAGTCTGATCATAGATATCATGAGGGACATGATATTGGACGACCCGCCCTGAATATGTGCCATAGATTAAGTCATGAACATATTCAGTGTCGTAGCTTGTCATGTATTGTCACGCCCCAATTTCAGCGAACCGAACTCGGGACGCGAACATTTAAAACATGAACACTTAAAACCTGTTTTGAATAAAACTCTGATATTTCCATTTAATTACCAAAAATAATAATAGTATTTACAATACAAAAACGTCCCAACAAGTGGACAAGGTACACACCCATCACTAGACTCAACAAAAGTAAAGACCAGACTCCGCTCCAAGCTCCATGGACTTCAAGAGCTAACCTAGTCCGTCCGGTGATCAGTACCTGTAGGAAAAGCAGCTAGGGGTGAGCGTTCGCTCACCTCCACGGATAACAGACTGACTATGGCATAATTAGTAGATAAAGCCAGTAACACTAAAACCAAACCCAACACCGGGACTACAGTCCCCAACTCAAGTACCCAACTGACCCACAACCCGTCACCTTCCTCAACAGACTCGACACTCGATAAAAAACAGTGTAGACCCGATACAACTATCGACGACCTCCTCAAGGACTCGAACGAAACGACACAACACCAAACAAGATCACAAAGGATCGCACACCATCTGCTCAGTAACCAATCTCAATCAGGTCAGGGTTCGACCTATCGCAATTCCTGGACACGAAGTCGGATCAGGCTGTCGACCTTTCAAACTCGCAATTCCTCGACACTAAGTCGGATCAGGCTGTCGACCTTTAAAACTCGCAATTCATCGACACTAAGTCGGATCAGGCTGTCGACCTTTAGAACTCGCAATTCATCGACACTAAGTCGGATCAGGCTGTCGACCTTTAAAACTCGCAATTCATCGACACTAAGTCGGATCAGGCTGTCGACCTTTAGAACTCGCAATTCATCGACACTAAGTCGGATAAGGCTGTCGACCTTTAGAACTCACCACCCCAGGTAACCACAATCACAATCACAGGCAAGTTCAATCACACAGGCACTCAAGGCCACTCAAGACACCTCAACAGTCAAGACTCGGGTTCAACAACCCCACGGGCACTCACTGCCACTCAAAACACCAAATTAAATACACGGCTCTCATGGCCACCCCGACTCAACAATTAAATACGGGCTCTCAAGGCCACCCAAACTCAACAATTAAATACAGGCTCTCAAGGCCACCCAAACTCAACAATTAAATACAGGCTCTCAAGGCCACCCAAACTCAACAATTAAATAAAACGCACGACAACCTCCGGCATACTCGATGCCTCCAACGGTCCTAAAATCACTAGTTTCACAAACAACCTCCGGGCATGGTCATATGCCTCCAGTAATTCAATTATCGCTAAGTTCTCTGTTCCTACGACACTACTAAGTGTCACATGCTTTTCTCTTGAACGCTACAATCCCGTATCATGCTTTTCTAATAATTAAATAAATCTACTCAACCCACGACACCCCGGTGTCACATGCAATTCTACTATTAACTTTCCCTAATCAGGGCCGAGATCCGGCTACTTTTCCCTACCTCGTATACAATCCCAAAAGCGCTCCAACAACACCCGAAGCACACTCAGTCACTCGCCGAGCTTCCCCTTGCCTCGGTCCGTAGCACGATCTAAAAGAACACAAATTTAAAGTACTTTTAAACTAGTACGAATAAACCAAAAATTTACATACTTAACGCCCAAACGTAACCCCGACAATGTCGGTCACTCCCAAACTTCCCAATTATTCGATATTGCCGAAAAAGGACCCGTAAGGGCCAGATTCGCCCGACATGGCGAATCTGCCCGGTTTTGGTTAATTGCCTTCCGGGGCTCCAAAAGCCCCCGTTTTCGTTTCTACGGTCTTAGAATAAATCAAGGAACTCAACGCACTTGACGGAATCGAATTCCGACTTCTAAATCAATTAATTAACGTTTAAAGTTTCCCAAAACCCGTTAATTACAACTTCTCCAATTTAATTCCAAATTTCGATTCGATTAAGGATAAATGGTCCGGGGAACGTTTTAAACCACCCGAACGATAAAACCCGAGCACCCGAGCATGTGGGCCCCACCCACACTACTTGGCCGAGACCCTATGGTTTAAGGGGAGGCTCGGCCACCATGTGGTGGCTGCTGCCAGCTCCGGCCAGCCACCTCATGGCCGGCCGGCCACCACCCACGGTGGCCGGAGCTCCTCCCGAGCCTCCGGTCACCGGAAAACGTGAAATTAAACCCCCAAACACCTCTAAAACGTCTCCAACACCTCCCCACACTCTACACAACCCTAAGCCTTAGTTTATACTCAAACCCTAGCTTCCAAGAAAATAACTAAAACGAGAATCGGTTCGGGTATTACCGTAGAGGAGAACGAGGGGAACGGGATTGCTCTTTTCTTTGACTCGATCCAAGGGCTCGATCACAAACCCTAGCTCAACCTCCCTTCTTCTCTCTTCTTCTCCTTCTCCTTCTCTCTCTAAAACCTCTCTTCTAATTTCTAATTTAATTAAACTAACAACAAAACTAATTTTCCTCCTTTAAAACCTCATACTCGGCCAACTATTCTCCTCCACACCTTTTCCCTCCAAAAATTACACCACCATATACTTGACAAGTGTCAAGGTGGGTCCCATTCCTTTTGGAAAATATCTAGTTAATATTTTCCAATCAGATTCGCGAAAAACGGACGTTTCGGGTCCCGAACGGGCACTTTTCCCAAGAAATTTTTAAACTGGACGGGCTTCAAGGAAACGGCCCAACTAAGACCGCTACGATGACGGCTAAGCTTTTCGGGTCCAAAACGGTCCTCGAATGGACCAAAACGTCGCTCGGGTGACCTTTCCAGCGAAAAATCAATCTTTCCCAAATTGACCAGAAAGTTGCCCTGAGTCCCCCGTAACTCATTTTAGTCGATAACGGGGTCAACTTAAGTCCGGCATGACCCTCGGGGTCAATTTATGTTAAGGCAAGTGTCTGTCTTAAAATTTTTAAATTTTCCTGTTTTTCGCAGGTTTGACTGACGTTGACCAGAAGTGGTTATTACAGTCTACCCCCCTTAAAGGAATTTCGTCCGCGAAATTTAAAACAGACGTACCTCGGGAGTCGAACAGGCCGGGATACTTCGCGCGAACCTCGTCCTCGCGTTCCCACGTCGACTCAGCTCCGTGATGTTTCCACTGCACTCGGGCCAAGCGGATAATCTTGCCTCCCCGCAGAATCTGCTGCCGTGTGTCCATGATCCGAATCGGCTGCTCCTCATAGGAGACATCATCAGCCACCTCGATATCAGTCCACTCGATGACGTGGGATGGGTCTGCGTTGTACTGCCGCAACTGGGATACGTGGAAGACGTTATGTACTCTCCCAAGCTGCGGTGGCAACGCCAGACGATAAGCCACGGCTCCCACTCTGTCTAAGATCTGGAACGGGCCTATGTACCTCGGAGCCAACTTTCCCCCGCTGCGCCTGAACCGCACCAGCCCCTTCCTCGGGCTCACCTTCAGGAACACGTGATCCCCGACTGCAAACTCAAGAGGTCGACGTCGCCTGTCTGCATAACTCTTCTGCCGGCTCTGCGCGGTCCTCAACCGATCGCGGATCAATGCGACCTTCTCCGTCGTCTCTCTGACAAGATCTGGCCCCAGCAGACTCTTGTCCCCCACCTCTGCCCAGCATACTGGTGACCGACACGGCCTACCATACAACGCTTCGAACGGTGCCATCCCGATACTGGCCTGGAAGCTTATGTTGTAGGCGAACTCGGCCAAAGGCAGGTGGGTCTCCCAAGATCCCCTGAAATCCAGCACACATGCTCGCAGCATGTCCTCCAAGATCTGAATGGTACGCTCAGACTGACCGTCTGTCTGAGGATGATGTGCTGTGCTGAGTAGGACCTCTGTCCCCAGTGCCTTCTGCAGACTCGGCCAGAACCTGGACGTGAAGCGGGGATCCCTGTCAGACACTATCGACACCGGGACCCCGTGGAGGCGCACTATCTCCTGGATATACAGACTGCTCAACTTGTCGACCGGGTCTGTCATCCTCATAGCCAGAAAGTGGGCCGACTTGGTCAACCGGTCGACTACCACCCACACGGCGTCGTTTCCCTTGGGCGATCTCGGTAGTCCACACACGAAATCCATCGTAATGTGCTCCCACTTCCACTGAGCAATCGGTAGTGGCTGTAACAATCCCGCGGGACGCTGATGCTCTGCCTTCACCTGCTGACAGACAAGGCATCTCGACACAAACTCTGCCACTGCTCTCCTCATGCCGCGCCACCAGTAGTGCCTCCTGAGGTCACGGTACATCTTGGTGCCCCCCGGATGCACTGCGAGACGCGAATGGTGTGCCTCTCGTAACACGACATCTCTACAGTTAACTGGTACGAACAGCCCCCCGCGGTACCGTAGTCCCCAATCAGTACTGTCCTGCCAGCCCACCACCTCGTCACCCCTGACGACTCTCTCGCGGATCTCTGATGCTTCGACGTCCTCCCTCTGCGCCTCCAACACTTGGGCAAGCAGTGAGGGTTGAGCCACTAGGGAGCACATGGCAACACCGCCAGTAACCTCCTCTAGCTCAAGCCCGAATGTGCTCAGCTCCCCCATCATGTCCCACTCTCGGACAGATATGCTGGCGAGGCTCGGAGCCGACTTCCTACTCAAGGCGTCGGCGACAACGTTCGCCTTGCCTGGGTGGTAGTGTAGCTCGAAGTCGTACTCCTCGAGTAGTTCCATCCATCGTCGCTGACGCATGTTCAGGTCTCGCTGGGAAAATATGTACTTGAGGCTCTTGTGATCCGAGAACACCTGAAACCCCTCGCCGTACAGATAATATCGCCAGCTCTTTAACGCAAACACGACTGCTGCTAGCTCCAAGTCGTGGGTAGGATAGTTGCGCTCGTGTATCTTCAACTGCCTGGAGCCATAAGCCACAACTCTGCCCGACTGCATCAGCACGCAACCCAGTCCCTCTCCGGATGCATCGCAGTAAACATCATAGCCAATCCCTCGTTCGGGCACCACTAACACTGGAGTTGTAGTCAGTCGAGTCTTCAACTCCGCGAACGCATGCTCACAGTCATCTGTCCACACGAACCCAACACCCTTGCGTGTTAACAGAGTCATCGGTGCGGCTAGTCGTGCAAAATCCTGGACAAATCGCCTATAGTAGCCTGCCAATCCCAGAAAGCTGCGGATCTCGAAAACACTCGTGGGCCGTGCCCACTTCGAGACCGCGTCGATCTTCGACGGATCGACCAGGATACCGTCACGGGATACGATGAGGCCGAGGAATCTCACCTCAGAGAGCCAGAACTCGCACTTCTCCCGGTTGGCATATAGCTGGTGCTCGCGCAGTAGGGTCAGAACAGCCCTCAGATGTGCCGTATGCGCCGCCTCGTTCTGCGAATATATCAGAATGTCGTCCACGAACACCACCACAAACTGATCTAGGTACGGCCGGAAGATGCTGTTCATCAGGTCCATGAATGCTGCAGGCGCGTTCGTCAGTCCGAATGGCATCACCAGGAACTCGTAATGCCCATAGCGTGTCCGGAATGCAGTCTTTGCGACGTCCCCCTCACGGACTCGCAACTGATAATAACCGGATCGCAGATCGATCTTCGAGAAGTGAGTCGCCCCTCTCAACTGGTCGAATAAGTCATCGATCCTCGGCATCGGGTACCGGTTCTTCACCGTAACCCGGTTCAGCTTCCGGTAATCTATACACATCCGCAGCTCTCCACTCTTCTTCTTCACGAAGAGTGCTGGTGCTCCCCACGGTGATGCACTCGGACGGATAAACCCCTTCTGCTGAAGCTCCTCCAGCTGACGCTTCAGCTCAGTCAACTCTGCCGGCGCAAACCGATAAGGCGCCATCGATATCGCCGCCGTTCCCGGCACTAGGTCAATCCCAAACTCCACCTCACGAATCGGTGGCAGCCCGCTCAACTCCTCAGGAAAGACGTCGGGGAACTCGCATACCACTCTCGGTAACTCTCGGCTCTGCACAGCCGGTACTTCCTCCTCTGCGGACAACGCCGACAGGAGGACCCCACTCTTACTCCCCAGCACACACGTCACCTTCGTGCCACCCACTGTCACTGTCACTCGTCGTCTGTAGCAATCGATGTTGGCTCGGTACCTCGACAGCCAATCCATACCCAAGATCACATCAAAGGTAGTCATCCCTAACACGAGAAGATCACCAGGGCAAGGACAGTCTGCGACTCTAATCTCGCAGGCACGACATACTCTAGTCAACGATGCACCACCCCAACTGGGGTGTCTAGGCATAGGGGTGGACTCAACGGCTCTAAGCTCAACCCCAACCTCTCAGCACAACCCGACGAAATAAAAGAGTGCGATGCCCCGGTATCAAACAAGAATAAAGCCCATAGATGATACAATAAACACGTACCCTGGATGGTCTCCCGGTACGTGCTAGGTCCTGGGGCTCTGGAGTCGGTGACTGCATATACTCTCCCCTGCGAGGCCTGCTGCCTCTGACCCTGCGCACTGGCTGCTGGATACCCGTGACTCTGCTGTTGTCTCGGAATTGGTGCGCTCGTAGACGGTCGTGATGATCTCGGCTGCTGACCCTGTCGAGGGCGACCTCTGGGCGACTGTACTGTCCGCGACTGCTGCGGTCGCTGCACTGATGTCTCCCCCAACTGCTCTCGGCACCATGCCATAGTGTGACCGGCCCGGCCGCATCGGTAACAGCTGATCTCGTCAGCCCTCGACCCCGAGCCCTGGCCTGTCCGGCTAGTAGCTGGTACTGCCGCGGTTCCTCCCCTCGTCGGACAGTCTCGCAGTAAGTGGCCTGGCTGCCCGCAGTGATAGCATGACGGCCTCCTCTCTGAGGCGATTGGCCCCACTGATGCCACTGACCCCTGCTGTCTCGATCCACTCTGATGAGGCGGTGGTCGGAAGGATCCCGCGGTCCTCTGCCTCCGCGAGTCTCGTGAGTCTGACGGCCCTGCCCAACTGATCGGCCGAGGTCGGACCTCACGGCCCCTGACTGTATCCCTGGCGCCCTGCTCTACTGTAGCTGCGGTGTCCACGAGGTCGGTATACTTCCGTATCCTCAAGGCGAGAAACTGGTTCCGGATGCCCAGCCTCAGTCCGTCCTGGAACCGCAGGCAACGGTTCGTCTCGCTTGTCACCATCTCAGGCGCGAATCTGGCCAAGGCTGTGAACCTGGCCTCGTATTCCCCTACCGTCATCCCCCCTTGCTCCAGGTCTAAGAACTGCCGATGTCGCTCCAGCCGAGCCGACTCGGGGAAGTACTGTGCCATGAATACCTCCTGGAATACGCTGTAGTCGTATCCGACCGTGTCCTTCACCCGCCCCCACCAGTGGTAGGCGCTCTCTCTCAGCTGATGGGCCGCGAAGGACACTCTCCGACGGCCATCCTCGACACCCGATGTGTCCAAGTCTCGTGTGACCTGCTCTATCCATCGCTCAGCCAGGTCGGGATTCGGCTCCCCGACAAAAACAGGTATCCCGAGCTTCAGGAAATCTAGTAGCGCTCGGGAGGTAAGATCCTCTGTCTGAGCGGCCCTCACCGGGACTGCGGCTGCCTCTGGTGCTGGCGAAGCCGACTCTCGGCTGGCGATGATCGCCACCAAACTCTGAACGGTCCTGGTAAGCTCATCCAGGGCAGTCATCACTGGAGGGTCCGCGACTGGCGGAACATTGGGGGTGCCTGCAGACGGCCCCGCATCACTCCTCCTGTCTTCTCCAACAGGAGTACCCTGTGCCTCCGCATAGTCGGCGGGCTCGACGGTCGGCACCCTCCCTGGTGCCCCTGTTGACCGTCCCCGCCGGCCTCGCGTGGGTGCCTGGCCCCGTGTTCCTGATGGTCGTCCCCGCTTACCGCGAGCCATAAACAGTATCCTCTGCACGGATACACGCAAACGTTTAGTTTGCGAACTTAAATAAAAACGACAGTACAAAAGCACTAACGTCCACCCGCTTAAGCTTACACTAACGTGCTTATCACTAAAGCGCTACACCGCTCAAGCTAACGTACTTTATATACTAGCATTAGTAAACGAGACCTCAACGAGACCGCACCGACGTGCACCAAACAAGCGGCGGCAAACCAACCCGCACAACACGACGACCCCCGTTCACCGGGCCAATCAAAATCGAACCTTGCCCACCGGGCCAACCAAAATCAAACATACGCCCATAGGGCCAATCAAGATCAAGACATGCCAACAGGGCCAACAATTTTAAAACCTTCACCCTTTCATTTTAAAACTTCGTTCCTTGACATCACGTAGTTACAACCCGGTTCAGGCGTCCCCGAACCACGTTGTACCGACTTGACATCAACACCGTCACGTTCGACTACAGGAGCGCTCCTGAGTCGACCCGCGACAGTTAAAAACAGTTCACGCAATCACACACAATCAGTATGCCAGCAACAAAATACTGTAACATACGCACAACACAAACAAGACTCAGGACATGACGGGTCTACACTGACTCGACTCTCCCCCCCTAAGTGACGGACAGTCCGAGGTTTGAACCTCGAGCTCTGATACCAAGCTGTCACGCCCCAATTTCAGCGAACCGAACTCGGGACGCGAACATTTAAAACATGAACACTTAAAACCTGTTTTGAATAAAACTCTGATATTTCCATTTAATTACCAAAAATAATAATAGTATTTACAATACAAAAACGTCCCAACAAGTGGACAAGGTACACACCCGTCACTAGACTCAACAAAAGTAAAGACCAGACTCCGCTCCAAGCTCCATGGACTTCAAGAGCTAACCTAGTCCGTCCGGTGATCAGTACCTGTAGGAAAAGCAGCTAGGGGTGAGCGTTCGCTCACCTCCACGGATAACAGACTGACTATGGCATAATTAGGAGATAAAGCCAGTAACACTAAAACCAAACCCAACACCGGGACTACAGTCCCCAACTCAAGTACCCAACTGACCCACAACCCGTCACCTTCCTCAACAGACTCGACACTCGATAAAAACAGTGTAGACCCGATACAACTATCGACGACCTCCTCAAGGACTCGAACGAAACGACACAACACCAAACAAGATCACAAAGGATCGCACACCAGCTGCTCAGTAACCAATCTCAATCAGGTCAGGGTTCGACCTATCGCAATTCCTCGACACGAAGTCGGATCAGGCTGTCGACCTTTCAAACTCGCAATTCCTCGACACTAAGTCGGATCAGGCTGTCGACCTTTAAAACTCGCAATTCATCGACACTAAGTCGGATCAGGCTGTCGACCTTTAGAACTCGCAATTCATCGACACTAAGTCGGATCAGGCTGTCGACCTTTAAAACTCGCAATTCATCGACACTAAGTCGGATCAGGCTGTCGACCTTTAGAACTCGCAATTCATCGACACTAAGTCGGATCAGGCTGTCGACCTTTAGAACTCACCACCCCAGGTAACCACAATCACAATCACAGGCAAGTTCAATCACACAGGCACTCAAGGCCACTCAAGACACCTCAACAGTCAAGACTCGGGTTCAACAACCCCACGGGCACTCACTGCCACTCAAAACACCAAATTAAATACACGGCTCTCATGGCCACCCCGACTCAACAATTAAATACGGGCTCTCAAGGCCACCCAAACTCAACAATTAAATACGGGCTCTCAAGGCCACCCAAACTCAACAATTAAATACAGGCTCTCAAGGCCACCCAAACTCAACAATTAAATAAAACGCACGACAACCTCCGGCATACTCGATGCCTCCAATGGTCCTAAAATCACTAGTTTCACAAACAACCTCCGGGCATGGTCATATGCCTCCAGTAATTCAATTATCGCTAAGTTCTCTGTTCCTACGACACTACTAAGTGTCACATGCTTTTCTCTTGAACGCTACAATCCCGTATCATGCTTTTCTAATAATTAAATAAATCTACTCAACCCACGACACCCCGGTGTCACATGCAATTCTACTATTAACTTTCCCTAATCAGGGCCGAGATCCGGCTACTTTTCCCTACCTCGTATACAATCCCAAAAGCGCTCCAACAACACCCGAAGCACACTCAGTCACTCGCCGAGCTTCCCCTTGCCTCGGTCCGTAGCACGATCTAAAAGAACACAAATTTAAAGTACTTTTAAACTAGTACGAATAAACCAAAAATTTACATACTTAACGCCCAAACGTAACCCCGACAATGTCGGTCACTCCCAAACTTCCCAATTATTCGATATTGCCGAAAAAGGACCCGTAAGGGCCAGATTCGCCCGACATGGCGAATCTGCCCGGTTTTGGTTAATTGCCTTCCGGGGCTCCAAAAGCCCCCGTTTTCGTTTCTACGGTCTTAGAATAAATCAAGGAACTCAACGCACTTGACGGAATCGAATTCCGACTTCTAAATCAATTAATTAACGTTTAAAGTTTCCCAAAACCCGTTAATTACAACTTCTCCAATTTAATTCCAAATTTCGATTCGATTAAGGATAAATGGTCCGGGGAACGTTTTAAACCACCCGAACGATAAAACCCGAGCACCCGAGCATGTGGGCCCCACCCACACTACTTGGCCGAGACCCTATGGTTTAAGGGGAGGCTCGGCCACCATGTGGTGGCTGCTGCCAGCTCCGGCCAGCCACCTCATGGCCGGCCGGCCACCACCCACGGTGGCCGGAGCTCCTCCCGAGCCTCCGGTCACCGGAAAACGTGAAATTAAACCCCCAAACACCTCTAAAACGTCTCCAACACCTCCCCACACTCTACACAACCCTAAGCCTTAGTTTATACTCAAACCCTAGCTTCCAAGAAAATAACTAAAACGAGAATCGGTTCGGGTATTACCGTAGAGGAGAACGAGGGGAACGGGATTGCTCTTTTCTTTGACTCGATCCAAGGGCTCGATCACAAACCCTAGCTCAACCTCCCTTCTTCTCTCTTCTTCTCCTTCTCCTTCTCTCTCTAAAACCTCTCTTCTAATTTCTAATTTAATTAAACTAACAACAAAACTAATTTTCCTCCTTTAAAACCTCATACTCGGCCAACTATTCTCCTCCACACCTTTTCCCTCCAAAAATTACACCACCATATACTTGACAAGTGTCAAGGTGGGTCCCATACCTTTTGGAAAATATCTAGTTGATATTTTCCAATCAGATTCGCGAAAAACGGACGTTTCGGGCCCCGAACGGGCACTTTTCCCAAGAAATTTTTAAACTGGACGGGCTTCAAGGAAACGGCCCAACTAAGACCGCTACGATGACGGCTAAGCTTTTCGGGTCCAAAACGGTCCTCGAATGGACCAAAACGTCGCTCGGGTGACCTTTCCGGCGAAAAATCAATCTTTCCCAAATTGACCAGAAAGTTGCCCTGAGTCCCCCGTAACTCATTTTAGTCGATAACGGGGTCAACTTAAGTCCGGCATGACCCTCGGGGTCAATTTATGTTAAGGCAAGTGTCTGTCTTAAAAATTTTAAATTTTCCTGTTTTTCGCAGGTTTGACCGACGTTGACCAGAAGTGGTTATTACATGTATCCTTAGACCAAGGAGTCTTTGTGATCGATATGTAGTCAACAACTGAGTTTTACCTGAGCCTAACGTTTTCCGTAACAGGGCTTCCATAACGGCCAGGATTGGCTTGGGGACGGGCTACATGAGTGACACGAAAGGCGGCTAAGGGATTTATCCCTCATACTGAGGTATGGGAAAGATATCGGTTCTCGGCCACTTGATCGAGAGTGACTGAAAGAATAGCATGGCCATGCACATGATACTGGGTATCATATCTTCAGTCATCTCACATATCAAGGAACGGTGATTGAGAATAATAAGGATGACGACTCTATGCCTTATCTCAATCAGGATATCGGAGATAAAAGGATAATGACAGGGATGACGGAAAGGTTAGAATCGACAGGGTCGATTCGTTATGCAGTGTCAGGAAATACTAAAGTCTCGTTAGTTGCCACTTAAATAGGATCAAGTAAAATGGGATTTTACGTTGATCTATTGACATGCATAAACCTAAGGGTCACACCGGAGGATGAAACTCATTGACACATTTATGGAGAATGGCCAAAAGGGAGTTGTTCCCTTTTCCGGTATGGAAGGCTTGGAGGCGATGAGCGAATCACGGGACCTCGTTGGAAATGGCCATGGGCCATGTTCCAAGAGGCCCATGAAAGGCCCATGCAACCAAGGCCCATGGAACTAATTAATCAAGTCTTGATTAATTAGTACTAAGTAAGCAAGACAAGGATTAAGGTGTTGGTGATTCACCACCTAACCCAATCTTGTCTTGCCATACTTTGTCCTATTTACACTTTACTTGACACCATACTTGTCCCATGCCTTTAGTTGGACACGTATGGGTTTTGTTATGTTTAAGTCATCTTTTTTCAACATAACAAACACAAGACAAGAATAGGAAACACATTTTCTCTCCCTCTTCCATGGCCATTTCGGGTTTGGCTAATTTCCACCTCCATTTTTGTGTTCTTGAGTCCTGAAAGAGAAGAACTACGTGGCTTTGATTCCCATGCGGATACGTAGGCGTCTTGGAGACTCAAGCCAATCATTCGTTAACCGGTGTTCTTGTTTTGGTATGAGATAGTGCTGAATTTTTCTCTTGTGAATCCATTCTTTGTTAGTTGTTTCATGGTTTTAATCGTCTCTTGGTTTTTATTGATTTTCCGCTGCGAGTTGGTTCATCTCCAACCCTACCTCGAGACCCAACAGTGGTATCAGAGCCGTGCTACCTTCAGGATTCACAAGACGGTGTTCAAAGTTTCAGTTTTGCTTGAAAGTTTCGTTTTAGGCATGTTGTTTTGCTAAGTTGTTTGATAACATGTTTTAAATTATTGTTTATGGATTAAATGCATGTAAAATGAATTTTTGAAAATGATTTCAAATCTGGAAGTTTTGAAAAAAGTTTGATTTTTCGGGTCTCGGGAGCGGGACTCTCGGGGAGCCGAAACCGGGATCGAACGGGGCTCTGTTGGACGAAGCTAGGCCAAGCATGACCATTGGATGGTTGATATGCCAAGGCTAAACCGTTTTGTTAGTTATGACGAGTTTGGAACCGTCATGACGAACTCGAAGATCAAATGTTCAAAAGTTTCAATTTTGAACGGTTTCGATAAACCGAGCATCAAAAAATTTCGAAACTTGGCTATTAAATAAAACCGGAAAATAACATGATGTTTGATAACACGTTGTGTGATGTGATGTTGGCATGGTGTACATAATAGCCCCGAGCTCGATTTAATTATTTATCGCTTTTCATGGCCTGCGAGCCGTTAGAGTTAGCGTGTAATTATTCTTTCAAGGTGTGGTCGTCGAACCACTTGTTTGTAATATTTATTTATTCCCGACCTGCGAGTCGTGTATTAAATTGTAATATTTTACTCAAGACGAAGAAAGGGCGAAAAGGTCATTTGGTGGCTTTTCGGGTGTTGGCATCGGCTTGGAGTCGGTGGAGCTCAAGAAGCTAGTGGGAGTTAGTTTAGGGGGCTATTATGTGCACATTTATCGCTTTATGCTTGGTTTAGTTTATGCATGATTAATTCTATGTGTTTTAGAATTGCATGCTTAACTTTATTTATCGAGCATATCACCTCACATGCAAAGATAAAATTGGAATTTTAATCCTTGTGTGTGAGTCCTTAGAATCGTCATTACATTGGATGTAGTTGACGGGTTCGAAGGAAGAATTACATTGGATGTAATTTGAGGCATCATTGCATGTGGAATGTAGTTGATGTGCTCATCGCATCTAGGATGTGCCAAAGTTTTAAACACAACCGGACAAGTAAAAGCGGGTCATGTCCGATACCTCCCAATTATCAACACCTTACTACCTCCCCGTCCTATGGGTGTCGTGCGCATTAGCGGAGCATCCATGGGAAAGCGGGGTAGTAGGTTTGGACGACATATGTGGGTGTCGTGCGCATTAGCGGAGCACCTACATAGTGACGGGCCCTAGTTGAAAATTGGTGGACCCGACTACGATTCTCAGCCTGAGGTTGAGCTAGGGTAACAGATAGGGTAAGCCGTGTACATAAGTACATACCCTAGCCAAGAGTCACATTGGATGTGATTGGATGGAGTCCTACCTACATAGCTCGATTAAGTGGTGAGCATTAGTTCAGCTTAATCGAGTGAATCAAGGATCTTGGTTTCAGATTCTAAAGGTTTAGAATTGATTCTAAAGGCTTAGTTCAGTTTACTGATTGAATTTTATCTGTTGTAGATCAAATGGCAAATTCAGCGAACATTAATAGTTTGTCATTAAAAACCATTCTTGACAAGGTCAAGCTAAATAGGACAAACTATTTGGACTGGTACAGAATTTTGAGGATAGTGCTCAAGTCTGAACGCAAAGAATATGTCCTTGACAAGGCTGTCTCTAAGACCATATTAGAGTTACATGAAGTGTCATTAACTGCTGAGAAGAATATATCAGGGATCTGGGATCCAATGATATTCTGATGGTCAACAAGGGAATTGGAAGTGGCAAGGGCGGGGCCCATGCGCACTTGGCGGGAAAGATGAGACACCTGAGAATGTCTGCTTCTACTGCCAATAGCCTGGTCATTGGAACCGGGATTACAGGAAGTTCACGGCTGATCTGAAGAAGGGCAGTGGGACTGCGCCTTCATCAAATAGCCTGGATGATCTGAAGAAGGGTAGTAGGACTGCGCCTTCATCAGGAAACCTGGATGATCTAAGGAAGGGCGGTGAGACCGTGCCTTCATCCGGTATTAACTCTATAGAGCTACATCTCTCTACTTCCAAAGATTCACGGGTATTAGATACCATGACTGAATCTCACACATGCACTAACATATAGTGGCTGAAAGTAGGAGAGGTTTGGAAAGCACGAAGTGGACCTCAGAGTTGTGGCAACTGCTGTAGGATCCATGAGTCTTGCTTTGCCAAGTGGCCTTGTCTTAGTATTGTATAATGTATATTGCATACCTACTTTTAGTAGGAATATTATATCTGTATCCGTGTTTGACAAGGAAGGATATAATGTTAATATTGGAAATGGAGTTTTCAATGTTCTATGCAATGATATGTTTTATACCAGTACTGACTTGGTTGGAGGATTGTACATATTAGATATGGGTAACAATGCCTCAAGTTCTATATATTACGTTAATACCAAGAGGTCTAAATCCAACGATTTAAACCTAACTATGGTATGGCACTGTCATTTGGGCCGCATAAACAAGAAGCGCCTATCAGCACTTCAGAAGTGCGGGCTTTCATGTTCATTCGAATTCCATTTGATCGATAGGTGCAAGGTTTGTTTGATGGACAAAATGACTAAAGTGCTCTTTATCGATCTTGATGAAAGGGCGGGTGAATTATTGGGGCTAATACACTCGAATGTTTGTAGACCAATAAGTTCACTTGCCAGGAGGGGTTTTAGCTACTTTATCACATTTACTGATGATTACAGTAAATATGGTTATGTCTATTCGGTGAGACATAAGTCTGAAGCTTTTGATAAATTCAAAGAGTTTAAGACTAAAGTAGAAAACCAGCTCGACAAAGGTATTAAGGCACTTCGATTGGATTGAGGTGGAAAATACTTGACCACAGAGTTATTAGATCATATAAAAGAGAATGAGATCCTTTTGGAATGGACTCCTCCTGGGACACTGTAGTTGAAAGGTGTAGCCAAACGGAGAAATCGGACATTGTTAGACAATGGTCCGTTCCAAGATTAATTGGACTGATCTCCCAATCTCTTTCAGGGGTTATGCTCTAGAGACGACCGCATTCATAGTGAATCGGGCTTCGACGAAGGGTGTGGAAGGGACACCATTTTAAAATGGTACGGGATGATGCCCGCTTTGTCCTTCCTAAAGATTTGTGGTTGCGAGGCTTATGTGAAACATTTGGTTTCGACTAAGCTCGAACCAAGATCTGAGATATGCACCTTCGTGTGGTATCCCAAAGCAACAAGGGGATACTACTTCTACAATCCCAGTGAGAACATGGTGTTCGTCGCTTGGGGTGGGGTCTTTATGGAAAAGGAGTTTTGTTTCCAAAGACGTCATTGGGAGGACTGTGCATCTCGAAGAAATTCAGGATGTTACAGATCTGTCTAAACCAATTAACAACCCAGTAGAAAGGAGCCAGAGATTGTCGTAGAGTAATAACCAATTCCTGTTACAATCCCGGAAGGTCCAAGGCAATCTGAAAGAATCAGTCGTCCACCTCTAAGATATGGTATCCGGAGGAGACAATGAAGTCATGGTGGATCACGATGATCCAGCCACCTTTCAAGAAGTCGTGGATGGGCCCGACTCCGAGTTATGGCTGGGAGCCATGAGGGAGGAAATGCAATCCATGTCGGACAACCGAGTC
Source organism: Erodium maritimum (assembly GCA_963921825.1). Lineage (NCBI taxonomy): Eukaryota > Viridiplantae > Streptophyta > Magnoliopsida > Geraniales > Geraniaceae > Erodium > Erodium maritimum. The sequence continues at coordinate 24,515,947 of OY997595.1, forward strand.
TGGGAACCGGTTGATCCCATCAATGGTGTGAGGACCATAGGATGCAAATGGATCTTCAAGGTGAAGATGGACATGGACGGAAACCCTCTGACCTACAAAGCTCAACTGGTGGTGAAAGGTTATAGGCAGATCCAATGGATTGACTATGAGGAAACCTTCTCCTTAGTGGCTATGGTCAAAATCGATCCAAATTCTTCTTGACATAACTGCGTATCATAATTACGAGATATGGCAAGTGGATGTCAAAACCGCTTTCCTAAATGGAAATTTGACTGAGTACGTTTGTATGTCTCGGACCAAAGGTTTTGACGATCCGAAGAATAAAGGAAAGATTTATAAGTTGTTGAAATCCATTTATGGATTGAAACGAACTTCTCGGAGTTGGATCCTTCGTTTTGATGAAGCTGTAATTGGATTTGGCTTAATCAAGAACGAGGATGAATCTTGCGTTTATAAGAAGGCTAGTGGGAGCAATATTACCTTTCTGGTTCTCATTGAAAACGACATCCCAACCTTGCATGAGACTAAAGCTTGGTTGAGGAAGTGTTTTTCAATAAAGGACTTAGGTGATGCTTCTCATATCTTAAGGATTAAGATATGTAGAGATCGCACCAAGAGGGTCTTGGATTTAAGTCAGGGAACCTATGTGAACAAGGCATTGAGTAGGTTCTTAATGCTCGATTCAAAGAAAGGACTCTTACCTACTAGAAGACTCAGTGTCCTAAGACACCTGATGAGCTGAAAAGGATGATGAGAATCATATGCGCCTGGGGGCAGGATCGATCATATATGCCATGACATGTATGAGACCAGACGTCTCGTAAGCCTTATGTTGTACCAGTAGACATCATTCTAACCCGGGGGAAAGATGATGCTGAACTAGTCGTCGAAGGATGAGTAGACGCTAGTTTTCCAAGACAAATCCAGATGACTTTAGAAGTCAATCAGGATATGTGTTTACGCTGAATGGCAGAGCTTTAGCTGGGAGAGCGTAAAGCAAGATATCATTTCCGAATCTACGACAGAGGCCAAGTACATGGATGCTGCAGAGGCCAAGTACATGGATGCTGCAGAGGCAGCTAAGGAGGCTATGTGGATTTGGAAATTCATGGCAGGGCTGGGTGTAATTAAAAACCCATCCAGCCCGGTGAATCCATCTTGCGACAACACAAGGGCCATTGCGCAAGCTAAAAGCCTAGATCGTATAACAAATCCAAACATGTACTGCGGCGTATCCACCTCATCAGATAAATACTGAACTGAGGTGAAGTGAAGATAACCGATATTGCAACAGATGATAACATAGCCAACCCTTTGACTAAGGCATTGTCACTGCCTGAACATGTTAGACATGTAAAGTCGATGGGGGACATATTGGAGTTTAGATTGGAACTAGGGCAAGTGGGAGATTGTTAGTCTTAGTGCCCGTAGTTCAATCCTAAATGTCCAAATGTATATATCATCGTTATCAATAAAATTAATGCGGCTTTATATTACTTATGTGTTGGAGTAATATATCGATGTGTGTTTTGATCTATGCCCACCATGCGAATAGAACCATAGATCGAGATAGATCACACTCGATGGGTCCCTAGTCAACAAAGCTTCACTATAAGCGACTAGTATGAAAAATGGTTCTTTATGGCTTACGTTCTGTTAGTCATTGGAATGGGATTCCGGAGTCTGATCATAGATATCATGTGGGACATGATATTGGACGACCCGCCCTGAATATGTGCCATAGATTAAGTCATGAACATATTCAGTGTCGTAGCTTGTCATGTATCCTTAGACCAAAGAGTCTTTGTGATCGCTATGTAGTCAACAACTGAGTTTGACCTGAGCCTAACGTTGTCCGTAACAGGGCTTCCATAACGGCCATGATTGGCTTGGGGACGGGCTACATGAGTGACACGAAAGGCGGCTAAGGGATTTATCCCTCATATTGAGGTATGGGAAAGATATCGGTTCTCGGCCACTTGATCGAGAGTGACTGAAAGAATAGCATGGCCATGCACATGATACTTGGTATCATATCTTCAGTCATCTCACATATCAAGGAACGGTGATTGAGAATAATAAGGATGACGGCTCTATGCCTTATCTCAATCAGGATATCGGAGATAAAAGGATAATGACAGGGATGCCAGAAAGGTTAGAATCGACAGGGTCGATTCGTTATGCAGTGTCAGGAAATACTAAAGTCTCGTTAGTTGCCACTTAAATAGGATCAAGTAAAATGAGATTTTATGTTGATCTATTGACATGCATAAACCTAAGGGTCACACCGGAGGATGAAACTCATTGACACATTTATGGAGAATGGACAAAAGGGAGTTGTCTCGGGACATGACCAAAACTGGGTTTTGGGTCATGTGCCCGTACGTGAATAGGACTTTACGGATCGAGACAAGGCTTGGAGTCTTGGGATTGATCGCGTCGGATAATGTTGGACATTTCCGGTATGGAAGGCTTGGAGGCGATGAGCGAATCACGGGACCTCGTTGGAAATGGCCATGGGCCATGTTCCAAGAGGCCCATGAAAGGCCCATGCAACCAAGGCCCATGGAACTAATTAATCAAGTCTTGATTAATTAGTACTAAGTAAGCAAGACAAGGATTAAGGTGTTGGTGATTCACCACCTAACCCAATCTTGTTTTGCCATACTTTGTCCTATTTACACCTTACTTGACACCATACTTGTCCCATGCCTTTAGTTGGACAAGTATGGGTTTTGTTATGTTTAAGTCATCTTTTTTCAACATAACAAATACAAGACAAGAATAGGAAACACATTTTCTCTCCCTCTTCCATGGCCATTTCGGGTTTGGCTAATTTTCACCTCCATTTTTGTGTTCTTGAGTCCTGAAAGAGAAGAACTACGTGGCTTTGATTCCCATGCGGATACGTAGGCGTCTTGGAGACTCAAGCCAATCATTCGTTAACCGGTGTTCTTGTTTTGGTACGAGATAGTGCTGAATTTTTCTCTTGTGAATCCATTCTTTGTTAGTTGTTTCATGGTTTTAATCGTCTCTTTGTTTTTATTGATTTTCCGCTGCGAGTTGGTTCATCTCCAACCCTACCTCGAGACCCAACATAAAGATTGCATTTTTACGAATTCTAGCCTAGAACTTGATATACACCCGAGATATAAAATAACTAGCACATGAAAACGGGTTTTAAATCATGAAACTTTCGAACACAAAGTAAGAAAGTCATGCTTGAACATCGAGTAGCTTACATATAGATAAATACTCATACAAGCAAGTAGATAATATTTAAGCTCAAAAAGCCCCAAATCATGTCATAAACATCACCAACATCAAATTAACCACAAAACCATGCATCAACTTAAAGGAAATCAACATTTACACAACACCCATGACCAAAGATTGAAATCCAAGGTCATGGATTCCAAATCCTACTCAAGCATACCAAAAAACCCAACTTCACAACAAAATAGAGAAGAGTAGAGATTAGAATCGGGATTGAGTTGAGAAACCCATTAAAAAACTCTTCTAGCTTGCAAACCCATCCACAAACTCCTCTAGCTTGCAAACCCATCATTTCAAGCTCTCCAAAACTTCAACACATGAAAATGGAGATGTTGGAGATAATGGGAAGCTCATGGATGCTTGAGAACTTTTTGGATTGTCAAAACCATGGCCTCAAGTGGTAGATTTGACTTAAAAAAGTAAGAACAGTCAAGAACAGTGAAGAACAAGAGAGAGAAGAAGGAGAAAAAAATAATAAAAAGCTTGAACCATGCTTGGGAAATCAATTATGTCCATGTAAAAATAATCTCTCAACCATATATACTACACTATTAACATAAAATAAATAAATTAATTAATCAAAACGGTTGCTTTGAGTTCACGTGCACAAAAGAGGAGAGGAGCACGAGCAGGACGATGCGATGCGGTGCGGGCGGGCGCTCAAAAATTGCATGCAACCGGGAGGTAAGGCCATTGGATCAATTCCACTCGCGCGCGTCAGCATGATCTACGGCTATAGAGGCGCGACCTCACGGTCAGACATGGTGCTGCGCTACATTGAATAACGGACGAGACAGGCTCAACTGACGGACCAGTCTTAGTATGCCAAGTGTCCTTCATCATTTTCCTTTTTAAATTTTAGATTTCCATCGCTCATTCCCGCTCGGTTGATGCTACGATTGACCTCGTTCTTGCGCCAATATTTTTATTTTTTATAGGCCTACAAAACAAGAACAATGATGAATATATTTTGAACACTTGAAAAATATCGACCAAGAACAAGATTTTGTGCATTTATTAATTATTACTAAACACTAAAAATATAAAAACGAGGCACAACCAGGTAAAAGTATATGGAAAACTAGCCAAAATAGATAGGACAAATTTACGCTCATTAGTGACTATCGTGGGTTTCGGAGCACGCATGAACGCCGTCGATCTAAAATGAAGGCTTCCGAGAGGAACTAGATCTTGACGATCACAGAAGATCCGGTGTCCTTCTTATCTTTTTGCTGGGTTCTCATCTCTTCCAGTGCGTCGCACTGCAAAATCCTTGCTCGACATATGAAGGAGACTGTTATGGCAAAACTATCTTCTGTGGAGGGAGGGATTCACTCGGGGAAGGACGTCTTGGTCGGTTGAGTTTCTCGTCGCTCTAGAAAAAGATGTAGGCGTCCTATTCAATCGGAGAAAGTGTAAGTGCAGGTCGATGCAACATCGGGGAAATAGGTTGTTGTGAATTTGACTTCTCTAGACATGACTGTTGTAGTCTCTCGTCAACCCAAACGGAGACGTATGCGTTTTGTCTTAGAGAAAGAAGTATTGCAGGTCGATACTAAGGTGGAGAAGCTGATTTCCAGGGCGAAAATTCCAGAAAGATCTATCGAGGTACCGCCAATCAAGCTTGGTTTTCCAAGATACAAAGACCAATCATAGAGACTGATTTTTTTGTATGTAACCTTCCATATGACACCTCAAATGAGTGGCTCCGCCACACTTTTTTACCTTTTGTAGAAATAGTTTTAGCGACCGCGCTTAGCCGTCCGAATCGTAAAGCACAATTCTATGGTTTTGTGCGTTTCCTACGAAGGAGGCGGCGGTTCAGGCGATTGAATGCTTTAATGGGTTGAAGGTGGACGACTTTCACCTGTTCGTCGCTCTCGCTAAAAGTCGGAAGATCAATTTAGACGCCAACTTTAAAAACCAGAGCATGGGCTTAGAGGTAAGTCACACGTTGTTGGGCAAACCGAGTGAGGCCAATAATCAGTTGTTGGGTCGTGATTCATCAGTAACGAATTCCTCCGGTGAAGAAGCAGTGGTTTCTCTACCTCCAATGGCGCTTTTGAGCAAGCTTGATTTAGTTGCTGAACAAAGAAATGTTCAACATGGCATAAGTACAAAACTTGATGTTGAGAAGACGGGGATCGTGCATATTCCGTTGACGGATTTGTCCTCCGGCAAAGTGACCTGTCAGTTTTCTTCCAGCAATCAGAGGAGGTCTCTGTCTGAACAACCAAATTTGAATTTTGAATCCAATCCAGATTCGATTGATGGTCGTGATATTTTTGTGGATTATGGTGGTTATACCACCGAGATTTTAGCTCCAAATCGCACGGAGAATGGAGATAATCTAACACTGGATCGTGTGGATGAAGTCTGCATGTAGGAGTTGGATGGGTTGCTTGCAGGTCAAACAAACCATATTGACCAGACCCATACATATCTAACTCATTCAGTCCCGACCCACGTGGATCCAATCCATGCAGATCCGATCCCTGTAGATCTGACCCAATCTTTAATGGGTCATGAGGAGTTTGGTGATCCTGGTTCAGCTTCTAGAGCGGTCGCTCAATTGTCGGCCCAATAACAGGATAGTCCTTGGAATGACGCTCTCCTTAAGCCTAGTTGTAAGGGTCATCCTCTGAAGAAACAGTCAATTTCTTTATACAACCCCTTGTCTACACTTTACCAGGCCGAAGGTTCATTCTGGCGCTACAACAACATCTCTTGGGACTGACACGTGGACTAAAATTCGCGCTTTGGCTTCCAAGAAGAAAGTTGGCTAGTAGGTTCTTGCACATCTGGTGTTTTAGGAAAAGCCTTGGGCCTTTTATCTCCCCGTGTTGGAGCTACGCTGTAATCGTTGAACTGGTCTTTGACCTTTTCGGCCCTTTCCTGCTTGGAAAGTGTTCTTTTTCTTAATAAATTTTTCGAGCTTATAAAAAAAATGAACTCCATCAATCTTTGTGGTGCAGCGGCGTCTAGTAGGAGGAGGAAAGAAGGCTGGGCAAGGCCAGATTTTGGCGATGCATGATGGAGGCACGACGGTGTGCGACCAGAAATCGTGTGACGGTTGGAGGTGGAGAACGATGAGTTACAATTGGGCGTGATGGATCTGGTTCTACGGGAAGGAGTGTTGTTGTCTTCTCCTAGTTCATGCCCGATGAGAAAAGCGTAGGTCGAGCATATATTGGTGGAAAATCTGGTGCTCACGGAGGCCTCTGATCCACGGCCACTCCGAGCGTAACTGGTATTGGATGAAACAAATGTTAAGGCAGAGATGGTTCGAGACGAGGAAGATGTTGTGGTGGTAAGTTGAGAGAGGGAGTATGTATGATGTTAATATGGAGGATGCAGACGGATAGAATTGTAGAAATGAGATATGAATAAGGTTTAGGGTGGAAAAATAGTGTAAAGGACAGATCTACTCTCATGGTATGTAAAATTATGTAAAGAAATAACAAGTTTTGATTATTTACGACTGTACACCACAGAGCCATTGATTTTAGTTGATCTAAGGGTTCAAAATTAGTTAACAAGTAACATTTTAAGATATTGATAACATCTGATTGTATACCCATATCATGATTCTAAAAACGGTTAATATCACATAGACACATAGACACACTTACCGTATCTTGTTTGGATAAACCTATGATTTGTTTGACCTCGTAGCTACTCTAGGTTTCAAAATTCATCACCTTGTCTTTCTTCGTTAACCTTAGTAAGGAAATGTCCTTTCAAATTTTCTTAAGCCTTCTATTGAACCTTTTATACTTTTTTAATTATTGGAATTTGCTATCAATCTAATTCTAGTTTCAATCTGATGTTATTATTTGTTTGTTTGTTTTGATTTCAAGATTCTTGTTTTGGCTAAAGTGTTTGTAATTGATAGTGGATAAAATGTTGTTCAATCTATAACAAAATGTTCATAGATGTAATGGGTGGATTTACAGGATATCTTTGGCCGACAAATACACGTTCATGAAGGATGGTTTCCGGAATACAAGTGAACAAGATTCGACAGCTCCGTTGACATCGTCGTCCACCAGGAATTCATCGTCGATCAACCCATGCACATCTTATTGGATGATGAGACTTGGGCCTATAGTTCCCGCTTTAGTCCACACGTCTTCATCTACTTTGACATGGCCTCTTGGGAAGGTCCTATGCATCTATGGGAACAAGAAAATTATCGAGGAAAGAGAATTCAATGCGGATATTGAAAAAATAATAATAAAGGGGGGGGGGGGGGGGAGGAGAAGGAGGTATTGTGTTGACCTCCCGAACCCGTAGATGATGGAAAATGATGAGATGTTGAAGTTGGTGTGGGATGCTGAGGTAGATGATCCCACATATGTGGATTCCCTAGAAAGGATAGTCAGAGATATCAGGTTTACAATTCTCGGCTCCATCCCGATGGATGCTGAGGAGTACGGAAAACTCATGGCGAGAAGGGTAGTACTGTTCAACCGCCTAAGAGCATGTACCCCAAACATTATACTAATGTGTTTCAGGTATTGTATATTGTACTTTATTAATTACTTATATCAGTCACCTTTTATTTTTAAGTATTTTATGATTTTACTGTCGATGACTATTAGATTATGTTGAGGATAGAGAGGGAAGTCAGGAAATAAAGACTACAAGATGTGGTATGTAGATTATGTCAAGGAGGAACTGACCAACGACAACTCGAATCTGGATGCTAATATCTCATAAGAGTTCCTGGACTGTCCCGATAACTGGAATGTAGGGGTGTCCATGGGCCGGGCCCAATGGCCAAAATTCTGAACCGACCCGGAGTGACCAGGTTCAAAAAATTCAACCCACTCCCTAAAAAAGACCTTTGAACCTGGGTGGTCCGGGTTATGTAGGAAACCATGTCACGAATCCGCTACCCGGACCGCTCACTCCGGGTTTGGTATTTTTGAACCCGTCCCCGTAACCCATAGGGTCAAACCCACTAGGGTCGGGTTGGACGCGTTGACCGGATGGACTTGGTTATGGGTCAATTTTGGACACCCATAGTGGAATGGGCTTGTCATACACTAGAATTTTGCTGAACATAAAGTAATTACATCGATTACCATTTAATTGTAACATTTACAATAATTTGGTTCATTTATATTACTAATATTTGATATACGTTTGCAGAAAGTAGCTTACTGTAGATAAATGTGACGTATTGGGCACAAAACACCCTCAAACACCGTATTGGAAGTAGGTCGTTGGAGGCCATCACCAACGATCTCAAACCCCGCAAGGCGACCGCATCTCTTACTCCGCGGTTCAACGCTGCAATGATGGCGTCCGCCCTAATGGTCCACACTCGCCAGACCAGAAACATGGGGTATGATTTCTTCCTTTTCCTCTTTTGGCTGAATTTAACTTATTACTATATAATACAGGATTATTTAATGTTTTTTGTTAATATTTACCTTAATTCCTGTCTATCTCAGCTCAAGTTGCAAAAGGTGTGGGACGAGCTCTTACTGACTTGAGTTGCCACACAAGAGTTTAGGTGCCAAGACTCGGCCTCCCCAGCGTTTTCCATAGAGATAGATACCGAGGAATTTGAGCGATCGGTGCAATGCTCGGTGGGTCTATAGGATGAGTGCAGGCGGGTCGGAGGGTGAGGGTCCCTATGGCCAGGGATGTTACTATTCCAACGTGTCATTTGATTACTCTAAGAGGGTGGATGGGCTCGCTCGTGTTGTCGCAGAACAAGATTTTAGACACGCCGAAGAGAGGGAGGAGATGAAGGTCGTGATGGAGGCTAGGATAGCTTAGGAGAGGAGACGATAATTGTTAGGCTAGCTGACGAAAGGAAGTAGTGGGAGGCAAAGGAAAGGCAAGCAGGGTCATCCCTATATCCCCGATAGTGATTATGTTTTTTTTATGGAGTTTATATTTTTTCCTATTGCACATGACATTGTAGGAAGTCTATGTTGAATATTACATATTCAACACTGATGTCTCCAATCGATATTATTTTCCACATGTACCTCTTTATCAAGCCCTTCTTGAGGTTCCCTGCACATCATTTAAAATCGTATTTTTCATTGATAATAAAATCACTGATGTCTCCAAGTCGTTGAGGTTGAATATTTAATACCGACTACACTTGTTAGGTTGGCAATAAAAAAATTCCCCCGACTAGTTGGGAAACGTGCAAAATATCGTCGGCGTTGAAAATATTGAACGAATTAAGATCAACGGAACTTAATAGACGACTTGATCATCGATACTATTCAAAATCGACGAAATGAATGCTTGACCAACATCTTATGTTGGTCGGTCAATAAACTTCTTATAGTAGTGTCAAGTACTTTATATTTAGGGTTATTTTCATCTCACTGCCCTAACTATGTGGTTTTTTTCATCTCGCTATCCTAACTATTTTTTATGGCACCTCACTACCCTAGAATGCATTTTTTTTCACTTTCATACCCTAACTATTTTTTGTGGCACCTCACTACCCTAAAATGCAATTTTGTGGCACCTAACTACCCTATAATGCATTTTTGTGACATTAAAACTGATTTTTTTAAAAGAAATTTTGAAAACCAATGACATGCTTTTGAAAATTGGATTGTTGATGAGGTGTATTATGTACTTTTTAAGTGTTTTTCATCCAAAAATGGATGGAAAATTGACGGCGGGTATGAAAGTGAAAAAAAATGCATTCTAGAACAGTGATGTGCCACATAGGGTAGTGAGATGAAAAAACCCTCATAGATAAGGTAGTGAGATGAAAATAACCCTTATATTTATCTAGTAAAATTTTTGACAATTGATAACCCAACAAAAAAAAAGCCGGAAAAACCAACGGTGTTAATTTTAAAATATGTTTTTTCTATCAACGAATGTAAATTGATTAAATCTCTCTAAGATAAAAAAGATACACCCTAAACTATATGTTAGAATATTAATATAATTGGGCCTTCAACTATCAGGTTAAGCTTTTAGTTAAGTTGGTCTTCTAATACTGCACAATCCAGCTACAGATTGAAAGCCAAAGGACAAAACATAAAAACAAGTAATTAAAGCAAAAATAGAAGCTGCAAATGAGCTTTAACATAAAGTCGAACGATGATGGGTGTCTTGTGATGATGGAGAATTTTAAAATGTTAATCCCTCCTCCAACATGTATGGGCAGGCATGTTTGTATAATTAATCCTAGTGTTATTTTCCTCCGTCTAATTTATGTTGGTTCCATAGTCCGATTGGTGTTGTTATACAATTATCATATTCTATTCCGATCTCTATTTATATTTTTAATTTCAAAAACTTGACCAGAGAAATTAAGTATTTTTTTGGGATGATTCTTGAAGCATCCTTTAAGCTCGTTAAATTTGTTATTCGAGGATGCAAATAACGAAAACGGGTTTTTGCATTTGTTAGCTAACTGGTTCCAAAAGAGGAAGAAAATGAAACTAGGTGATCCAAAAACTTGGGAGCTTGGATGCATATAGCATATAGTTTCGTGAACGTTTTGAAGAATCACAACAAAACACATTTTATACCAATTCAATTCAAAGAAAGAAACAACATATAATATAAAATGTGATTAGAATGATCACGCACATGATATTAACGTGCACTTGTTTGCGTACATATAATTGTTTGGCATTGGAACCCTACAAAACTGTAGTGTTGTGTTGAATTAGTATTCTTTTTATTCAATGTCTTATTAAAAACAATTTTATTCTTATTAAAACGAAACAATGATTTAAGATTATAAAATTTATATTTTGAGAAGCTATAAAGATTTGGTTATCTAAGACAAAAAGAGATAATAATCTGGAGCCACTCACCTATAAATTGTCCTTTTATTCTCTCCAACCTGTGATCATTTGTATTGCATGTAAACCTCTCTCTCTCTTGCATGGTTTCACTCTCTCTACCTCTCCCTTGCTTGTTTTCTCCCTCTCTTAATTAGTTTCATTTTCACATATAAGAAGAAGAAGATAAACAATCATATATACATATATATAGGTCCATTCACTAATCAATGGAGATTGGAAGCATACTTGATTTTCTTGACAACAAGTCTATTCTAGTCACTGGTGCAACTGGTTTTATAGCAAAGAGTAAGTACATGATGCATATACATTCTATTAACAAAATATTCTCATTTACATGTTGTTTATGACAATGAATATAATTGTAGTTTTGGTGGAGAAAATACTGAGGATTCAACCGAACGTCAAGAAGCTCTATCTTTTGGTACGCGCCGTAGATGCCAAGTCTGCATCCCAACGCTTGCAAAATGAGGTATACATATTCGCTCAATATTAATATGCATAAATTGATTAGTTAGTAAGTTGATGATGTTTTTGATGCACACCTACAGCTATACGATAAAGACTTGTTTAGAGTACTAAGAGAAAAATGGGGAGGGGATATGAACAAATTCTTGTCCGAGAAGGTGACACCCATCGCCGGAGATATCACCTTCGGGGAAGAACTTGGTGTCAACGACTCGTTTTTGATCCAGGAGATGCATAGACAAGTAGATGTAATTGTAAATCTTGCTGCAAATACCAACTTCGACGAAAGGTAATTCTAATTTACTATTTTATCAATTTTGTGTTAAGTATAAAAACGGTCGTTAATCATCATACATCTGAAGAGATTTTATTTATAAATTTACTTTGCTGATAAAGAAAAAGGTTACCGATCACCATAGAACAAATGTATAAATAAACCCCCAAAATAAAAATAATTCAATATTTTTGAGTGTAATTAATGAATATTTTGAAACTTGAAAAAACGTAGATATGATAATTCGTTGCGACTGAATGCGTTGGGAGCTAATCATACGTTGAGCTTTGCAAAGAAATGCACTAAGATCAAAGTGCTTATCCATATCTCCACAGGTTAGTACGCAAGAATGATTAAAGGACCGAGATATATTTGGTTGTATTCTTTTTAATTTAAATTAAGCTTACTCAGAGGAAGAAAAAGAATATATATTTAGTTGTATTTGATTTAGTTTTTGTTAATGATAGCGTATGTGGCGGGCGAAAGGGGAGGACTGATACTGGAGAGCCCGCACCACATGGGTGAGGCACTCAACGGCAAGTCCGGGCTCGACCTCTTCGGCGAGCAAAAAATCATGGAGGCCAGAATGGACCAACTCCGAGCCGCCGGAGCCTCTGACTCAGAAATCACCCTCTCTTTGAGGGATTTGGGCATGGAAAGGTCTATCTATTATCTTCAAATTAACTACATAGTATTGCATTATTCCCTTAAATGAGTATCTTATATATTTATGGTTTAATTTGAACGGTAGGGCTAAGACGTACGGATGGCCAAATACATACGTGTTTACTAAGGCCATGGGAGAGATGGTGCTCGGAAAGTTCAAAGGAAACATCCCGGTCGTCATCATCCGTCCTACCATTGTCACCAGCACCTTTAAAGAACCATTCCCTGGTTGGGTTGAAGGTGTAAGGTAATAATTATAATTAAGCTTTCAACTATCAGCTTAATTAATTTAATATATGAATTTTGTTTTCAGAACCGTAGATAGTTTTGCTCTTGGTTATGGCAAAGGGAAAGTCTCGTGCATGCTCGTGGATGTCAATGTGATAACCGATTTGGTGAGTATAATTAATGTTGATGTCATCCGAATACGATGATTACTTAAAATTTCGAGCTCTTATTTAAAATTGAAATGTTACAGATACCAGCTGACATGGTGGCAAACTCGATTCTGGTGGCGATTGTGGCTCACGCAAACGACAAGATGAGTGAGTTAAACATATATCATGTGGGATCTTCGTTTCAAAACCCAGTGACCAACGGTACTCTTCGTAAACATGCCATCTCCTACTTCACCTCCAACCCTTGGATCGGAAAAGATGGAAAGCCTGTTAAGGTCGGAAACATTTCTGTTCTCGACAGCATGGAAAGCTTCCAAAGATACATGGCCATTCGCTACTTTCTTCCTCTTAAAGTAAGTTACTGTTTTTTGATAACCTCGGATTTTTGTTTCAAAAGAGGCTAATCCAAAAAGGAATGAGATTTAAAGTCGCAAGACCAAAACCACGATTACAAAGAACTTAAGTTATATAAAATATTACATACCATTTGATTCACCTTAATTTCCATTAATTCTGCCTCTTCATCTATATATAGGGCCTCGAGTTGGCCAATAAAATATTTTGTGAATACTTCAAGGGGATGCACATGGAAATGACTAGGAAAATCAATTGCGTGATGCGGTTGGTGGAACTCTTCAAGCCCTACATGTTCTTCCAGGGAGTGTAAGTACAATTTTGTTGAATCTCTAATCTAATTTATTGATCAGTTAAACCATAACTGAGTGCAAATTATTCGATTTAATCGTTGCAGATTCGATGACATGAATACCGAGAGATTACGAATGGCTGCACGAGAGAGCCGACATATAGACATGAACATGTTCGATTTCGATCCTAAGATTATTGATTGGGATGAGTATCTTGGAGAGATCCATCTACGCGGACTTGTTAAATATGTTTGCAAGCAGTGATTTTAGTTATTCGTGGCTGTAAGGTCCAATATTTGTCAATTCGATGGTCTTATTTTTTTATATTTATAAAAGAACATGCTGTATATTTTCTGTCAAAAGATGTAAGCAATTGATTCGAATATATACTTGGATTACTAACAATGTCATGATATATGATTTTATGACATGTATATGTTCTTTTAATTGTGTGTCCTTGGAAAGTAGTGTTACGTTCTACCAAACGTATCACTTAGTGTATTTTTGAGTCAAATGAGTTTTAAGGTATTTTTTTTAGCTAAATGTGCAATATTATAATTTTTAGAATCGATTATATTGTTGTGCATCGAGGAACATGCTCATCGATCACGAAAGGTCAGTATGAATCAACAATCGTTCATTGAATTTTGTAGTACCAGAACCGTCACAGACGCTATTTTGACGCCCATCAGGAAAAGACAGAAGACGAGGGGGGGTACCGGAAATCAGAGATATAAACAGTAATGGTGATGGTGGGAGGCAAAGCATCGTCTAGGGACCCCTCCCAAGGCCAGTCCCCGATACTCAGGCGGCGTATCATCCCTCCCGGCGGGGCTTCTTCCCCACCTGTGACTTGTCACCCCAAATAGGTGTCGACGCCTTCCTTTCAGCGCTCCATTAGTTGCGCTCCCATAGGCCAAGGGCGCTGGAGCATCAACATCTCGGGCTCCTGGATGTGCGCGTCCTCCACCTCCAAACCCACCACGCGCCAGCTGCAGGGGGTCAGCAATCGAATCACCAGAGAGCTGATCACCACCCGGCCCCTGCCGAATCTTTGCATGTACAAAAGACGTGGGGTTTGGGGTGGAACGCCCAAGGAGGCCTATCGCGGGCGACTAGCTGGTGTCCCAGGTGGGATGTCGGGGACCCAGATTAGGTATCAGGGCCATTGTAACGCTGGTTCCCCATTCCTTGAGACAACCTAGCATTAAGTATTGGATCCATTGTCAGCGGGATTGAGGCAGCTTCCTCCAAATCCCAATCCAGTTCGACGCCGTCTCCGCCGAGAGCCCCGGGGGACCTTTGCCCCATCCAATCATGTGAGGACAGTTGAAACTCCCGCCGTCTCATATGAGGACGAGGCCCTATCGCCGGAGTATACCGCAGTAGACCCCTATGATATGCCGGAAGGTGGCTCTAAGGACACCGTGGCGGGGGCGACGTCCTAACCGCCCTTCGTACATTGTCAGTATCCTCTTCGGCATCCAGCGCAGCCCCCCTCGAGACAAGAGACGGAGGGCAACCAAACCCACTGTCAGGCTCGTGATCATCCCTACCATAAGGTATCCAGACCCTAATCTGCCTCCGCGCCCAACCTCGACGAGCAAACGTTGAAGAGGCCTCCACCGTCCTCCTCCGCAACACACAATTGTCACGTATCAAATACTGGGTCCGAACCCTCACCGTCGTGCCCGTGGAGTACGTCGAGCACACTGTCACGTCCCTAATAGTCCCCACACCCGGGGTTCGAGGGGGTACAAACCTCAGAGGCCTTGGCAAGGGCGCAACCCTAGACCTCGCGTCGTCCAACCCAAGCACCAGAGAAAGCTCATGGTGAGCCCGGGAAGACGGTCTAGGGTTCGGGCGAAAAGGGGCCAAACCGTAGCGTGGAGTGGAAGGCACCCAGGGCCGCCGTACCAGGTCACCCCGACGTAAACCAGAGAACCCAGTCGACGACAACATCGACGAAGAGAAATATCGGGGCCCCATGGAGATCGGAACCGAATCCAGCGAGACTTAGGAAGAACAGGCCAGGCACTAGAGTGTGGTCTCAAGGAGAAGATGGTGGTGTTGACAACCATCCTCATCAATACTTATCCCCCACACTAAGCATGGTCTGCGAGGGAACCGACCGAATGGGACAGAGGGGCACTGGAGCGGCACGAACGATAGAACCAGCACCATCTGACGACACGGCAGGCGGCGTAACAGCGACGATGATAGGAGGAAGCACCATATCGGCTAAGGTTAAGGCTAATCCGATATTCTCAATAACGAAACGAGAGAGAGAATACAATTCATTGCATTTGAGTTTTGAGGCGTTAATTCCTTATGTAGTAAATTTGTAAAATATATAAAATTGAAATGCTTCCATTGATATAATCGTAGATTTATACTAAGCCTACATGATCCTTTAAAAAAATGAGTACATATCATAAAACACCATATATATAGGGTAGCTATCCAGTAAAAACCACCCTTATTGTGCAAACTACAAACCAATCTAAGCCACAGGATGCGGTCAAAGTGACATCAGCAGAGCGTGCGCGTTCGCGTGTTGACCACGCGCGCGCACAGTGCTGATCGTTTGTGTGCACGATGCTGATAGTTTGGTACAAATGCAAACTATCAGCACTGTGCGCGCAAACGATCAGCACTGTGCGCGCGTGCACCAGCAGCGCGCGCGCCCACGTGTCAGCACTTGGTGAGTTCGTAGTTTGCACAATAAGGTGCGGTGTTTTATATATTTATTGCCCACGTGTCAGCATCTGGTGCTGTCAAGCCCCAAATCCGGTATTGACCGAACTCGAGACGTGACTTAAAGATAATACAAAATATAACAATAGAAGTGTCTCAAATCCAATATAACTCTCCAAGTTTAGTTTCCATCAAAATATATTCAAGTAAAAGCTCCATAATAAATCCTTTAAACATAAGGTTCATAACCAATAATAAGACCATAAACGTCTTTAAAGATAAAGGCACCCGGACCCACAGAAGCTCCCGAGCCTCGAGTCCTCTACTCATGAAGCACTCCTGTACAAACAGCAAGTAAAACAAGTAGGGGTGAGCTTACGCTCAGTAGGGAAAATCATAAACAGTTTAACCTCGATTTAGTAAGAAAGCTGCTTTAACACGATACCACATATTGCAATTAATACTTTAAATCAATATGATACCGTATACTGAGCAAGATGCGAATAATATCACATTCTTAAAGATAACAGTAACTTTAAAAGATTAAAGGGAAAGTACTGTAAATCCTTAATAACCACTAAAATGAGAGCAGGTAAATATCACGCTAACAACTTAAATCCCAATACTCCGGAACACTAGGTTCTTGTGTCATGTCGGATCCCATAATCCGATCCACAATAGTCCTTGTGTTATGTCGGATTGCCCCTCGGTCCAGAGGAGGCACATACATCGGGCTACCGGTAACAATCCCTGAGGGACGCTTATCGTCGGAATTCTCGGAAATGCCCCCAAAGGACCATAGATCATCGGGAACCAAGGTAATGCTCCCGTAGGACGCACACACTCGGGTGAATCTCAAGTAACCAGTGCCCCGCAGGGTCCAACAACCGATGTCCCGCAGGGTCCAACAACCGATGTCCCGCATGATCATCCAACCAATGCCCCGCAGGGTCCAACAACCGATGTCCCGCAGAATCATCCAACCAATGCCCCGCAGGGTCCACCAACCGATGTCCCGCAGGATCATCCAACCAATGCCCCGCAGGGTCCAACAACCGATGTCCCGCATGATCATCCAACCAATGCCCCGCATGGTCCAACAACCGATGTCCCGCAGGATCATCCAACCAATGCCCCGCAGGGTCCAACAACCGATGTCCCGCAGGATCATCCAACCAATGCCCCGCAGGGTCCAACAAACGATGTCCCGTAGGATCAACACACACAAGAGACCAACATGTTAACACATCGTACAATCAAACTTAGAAATCCACAGATTCACCAATACACACCGCAAGGGATTCATACCCACAATTACACTTACCGTTATACTTACCAACCACGTTCCATCGGTCTATCACTCACCCGACCATACCATTTGGCACAATCAATTACACTCAATCATTCAGTCAATCATTCACGCATTCATTCCATTAGTGAATCAATCAAGCATACAATTTGTCTAGTTTCGTTAGACTCTTAGTTAATCCTGAAAACTAAACAAGCAAGCATGTGAGGCAACCACAACCAAATCATATGGCTCATCTCGGCCTTTCTACCAGTAAAGCCATTTCCCAAGTATTGAAAGCGAGTTAAACTAGTTATTCACATCCTATGCATGCATACTAGACACTTCCGGTTATTAGTAATTGAAAGACGATTATTCTAGTTATTCGCATCCTATAAGCAGTCTAGGACCTCTCCGATTTTATTAACCTAATAGGCATACTATGTATTAAATTACACGAGGAGTTTAGTACTTTCCCTACCTTGTGGTCTTCATACGAACAATACTCCTATCTATTGCTGTCCGGCTAGCTTCCTCTCCGTCTTCTCGGGCGAAGTCCAAGCTCTCGGGCGAAGTCCAGTCTGGGTTAAACAGATAAAAGGGTTCAATCATAACCGGTATTTGTCCAAAGGTCCTCTCATATTGCCCAATTAGACAATTAATTGTCCAAATTAAATTAATTAAATAATTAATTAACCTGATTTTTAAAATAATTTTCTTTAAAGTCGGGTTGACCCGGACCCGAGTCCGAACCCGGTCCAGCCTCAGACTCGGTCCTGATCCGAGCTCGGCCCCAGACCCGACCAGAATCCGGTCCAGAACCCGAGCCTCAGTCCTGGGCCTGGCCCAACAGCCCATCTGGATCTGGCCCGCTCCTTCTGTCCTGGCCCAGGGTCCATCTAACTTAAGCCCGAAACCACCTGGCCCGGCCTGAGCTCGTTTGGCTCGGTCTGAGTGGTGGCGTCTCCGACGAGCCAGGGCTGCTCCGACCACTAGCCACGGCAACCGGGACGCTCGACAGAGGAGAAGAGAGGACGGCGAAGGATGTGGTGTCTCTGGCGACGCCGTGCTTGCGCCTCGGTTGTCTGGAAACGCGCTCCCCAGCTTCCCGTTTCAGATATGGGCTCGTGAGGTCGCCGGGGGAGCTCCGGTAGAGAACGCTCGAATTGAACGGGATAGAGCACGGTTTCAGGTAAAGGGAGCTCGAAGAAGAAGGGAGGATGGACGAGAGGCATGAACCATGCTTTTCCCTTCACTGAGAAGCTCGAATCGAGCTCGGCGAAGACGGCTCGACCGTGGGAACTCCGGCGCTAGCGCGGTTTCGTGCGCGGGGTCTCGTTTGTGATGGAGAAGAAGGTGGAGGGTGAGGACGATGCGTGGGAGGTGGTGAGACTTGAAGAGGAAGAGGAAGTCGGGAGTGAGAGAACGAGAGGTTAGTTTCGCAGAGAGGATAGGCGAGGGTTTGACAGCGATGAACAGTACCTTCAGATTAGGGTTTGCTCTGGTTTTTGATGCCCAGAGTTTGGGTCGGGCCACACGTGAGTGGCTCTGGGCCGAGTGCGACACTGGCTGGGCCAAAGTTCGGCCCAGCTACAAACAATCCATCAACCTTTTTTCTTTTTCTTATTTGAAATTTCTCTTTGACCCACTTGTTTACAAAAGCCTACCTCCAAGTTTCGAATTGCAGTTTACTACTCTTTTAAAACGAAGTGGGTTTTACAGGTGCACTCTGCTGACATCACTTTGGGGGGATCCTATGACTCAGATTGGTTCGTAGTTTGCACAATAAGGGGTGGTTTGTACCTGATACCAACTCTATATATATATACAAACCACCCTTATTGTACAAATTACGAACCAGTCTGAGCTATGAGATCCCCAAAAGTGATGTCAGCAGAGCGCACCAGATGTTGACATGTGGGCAATTAAATATAAAAACACCGCACCTTATTGTGCAAACTACGAACGCACCGGATGCTGACACGTGGGCGCGTACACAGTGCTGATAGTTTACATAGCACGGTACTGATAGTTTAGTACAAATGTGCTGATAGGTTAGTACAAATGTGTTGATAGCAACCTATCAGCACATTTGTACTAAACTATCAGCACTTTGTGCGCGCACCAGTAGCGACCCGTCCACGTGTCAGCATCTGGGGCGCTTTGCTAACGTCACTTTGACCGCATCCTGTGACTCTCGTGAGTTAGTAGTTTGTACAATAAGAGGCGTTTGTACTGGATAACTACCCTACGTATATATATATATATATATATATATATAGGTATGTATTCATGCGTTACCTATAGGTGTTTTTGTTAATTGTTACCTAATTTTAGACCGTTAGATGAAGTTGATCCAATGGTTATGGTGTAAGTGGCATACAATCGTAATTAACATGATTATTATTTATATTTTTGTAACTTTAATTTGTCAAGGACATTATGGTAACTTTAAACCCCATTTTTACTAACCCTAGACCAACCCTCACATCTCTCATTTACCTCACGCATCACCTCTGACCTCCCACTCCTACCCCCACCTCTCGTCACCTCTGTTCCCGGCGGGCTGATGTTCATGGCCACGATCCTCGCTTCACGAGCTCGTGCTCCGCTGTGCAAAGGATATCGTTGGAGCTGGGTCACCGTCGTGAAATCTGAAGGGCTCGTCTTCATCAACAACTACCGCCGCTACTCTGGTCCTCCGCCGTGAAGGCAATGAAATATGGACGAGCACGACGCGCAACCGCGAGGAAAATTGAAAGCTCTGTCGTTCCCAACTACGTCTCCATGAACAGGTATCCGGTACGTTCATTGTCATTTCAGATCTGCTCGTTTGATGTCGTGAACGTTGTGTCGTGCTCGGCCAGGCGAAGGTTTCGAGATCCATCGCCGTGCGAAGGTGCTGCTCGGCGTTTAGGACTCCACCGTGAGAATCTCAGCCCTCAACAGCTCGCAGTTGAAGCTCGACCTCACCCGCCGCCTGCGCTTGGAGAAGCCGCTCCAGATGTGGAGCTCGCCCACCCTCAACAGTCAACATCGTCGCAGCTGAGCAACAATAGAGCTGTGGGTCGTGCTCTCCTAATCCCCAGGTCTTCGGCGAGTTCGAGTTGCATTGTCTTGATTTTTTTGGTTTTAATTTTTCAAAACTAAAGTTGCTTGATCTGTGGATCTGGTCTCATGGAAAGTTTGGGTGATTTTTTGAAAACAAGCTTTGTTGTACATAAAAGTTAGGGTAACATTTTCAAACCGGATTTGTTTAGGTAGTTTCATTTTTTTTTCTACTGGGCGTTTCACACATCAATCATTCAGGTACTATTCTATGAACTGTGATGTAAATTTTGTACTAAGCATCTGTAACTTGAAGGGTAGATTTTTGTAACATTGTTACAAAGTTTTTGTAAGTTCAATGTAATTTTTTGCAATTATTGTATAACGCATCTGTAACTCTCTGGGTATATTTCTGTAACTGATAAGGTATATATCTGTAACTAATAAGGTATATATATGTAACTGATAAAGTATATATCTGTAACTCTATGGAAGTTTTCTGTAATGTTCAACCATTAATATGTAATTTTAAGTTTATTATTTGTAGTTTTTCGTAACACTTGGTTACAAGGTTCTGTATTTTTTAATGTAGGGTTATGTAATTTTGAGCGAATATATTTGTATACCAGTATTTGTAACATTTGGGTATATTTTTGTAATCTTTAAAGTATAGTTACTTTTTTGAAACTTGATGTATGAATATGCAACATAAATACTTGTATAATTTTCAGAGTAGAATTATGTAATTCTCGGTATAAAATTATGTAACATATTGTATTTATTTTTAAAACACACGGTAAATCTCTATAATATCATGTACAAAAATATACATCGAATAAAATTTGTAACACTTGATATAATTTCTTTTGTAATATCCGGTATAAATTTATGTAATATCATACATAATAATTTTTAACATCGTATATGAAATATGTGCTATAAACGAAAATTTGAATTATTTTTTTTAAAATAAAAAATCAGATGTGAGTAGTAAAAAAAAATTGTAGTAAAAAATAAAGGATATAGAATTACCAAACTACCATTTTTGTGATTATTCTATTTGATTTATGGGTAATTGAGCTTAAAAATCTATAACCATTGGATTTCAAAATTCAATGGTCTAGATTTCGGTAACAAGTAACAAAATGAATGTTGGTAACGCATGAAAGTGCCTATATATATATATAGGAGAGCAATCAGGTGCGAACCATGAGTTATGTTGTGAACATGCGAACTCAACCAGATTGCGCCATGTGTCGCGCTCAGAAAATGCCCCCCTTTTTTATAATCAAGTTTATTAATTCGATTTTTCCCGTTTCGTTTCAACTCTGATTTCATTTTTTCTTGCGCCAATATTCTTATTTTTTCAAGAGCTTTCTAACAAGTAGTGGATTGCATATATTTTGATGTGTTTTTGAATAAGTGTGTGGATGTGTGAATATGAGTGCGAAAAGTGTGATGTGTTTTGCAAATTTAGTGTATATGGTTTGCGGATTTAGTGTATATGGTTTGCGGATTTAGTGTATATGGTTTGCGAATTTAGTGTATTGCATACTTATATACATATGATATATATGGTTCAACTCCATGTTTGAATATAAGCTTATAAGCTTACAAATATTAATGTCATTTAAACTTTCCTACCACATACAGTAAGTTGCTTATTCAAGATTTATCATTTAAACTTTCCTACCATATACAATAAGTTGCATACTAAATAATATATACGGTTCAACTCCATTTTTGAATATAAGCTTACAAATATTAATGTCATTTAAACTTTCCTACCATATACAGTAAGTTGCTTATTCAAGAATTATCATCCTCAAATTAGATAATCTTTTAATAAACCAATAAGATTAACTCCAATTCCAGGTTTTAAAATTATATGCAAGTTATGACTCCAACATTTACCATAAAGTTATTTAAAGTCTTAGTAGTATACATATACTTCCTCCATTGTACAATATTCTACAATGAGTGCCTCATTTATTTGACAAAGATTTAGTTTTAGTAAAGTGTGAAAATTACACTAAATTCGCAAACCATATACACTAAATTCGCAAACCATATACACTAAATCCGCAAACCATATACACTAAATCCGCAAACCATATACACTAAATTTGCAAAACACACTAAATTAGCAAACCATATACACTAAATCCGCAAACCATATACACTAAATCCGCAAACCATATACACTAAATTTGCAAAACACATCACACTTTTTCGCACTCATATTCACACATCCACACACGTATTCAAAAACACATTAAAATATATGAAATCCACTACTTGTTAGAAAGCTCTTGAAAAAATAAGAATATTGGCGTAAAAAAAATTAAATCGGAGTTGAAACGAAGCGGGAAAAATTAAATTAATAAACTTGGTGGGAAAAAAAAAGATGAGCATTTCTAAGCGCGACACGTGTCATGTTGTTGTTGATTTCGTAGGTTCGCATTTTAAGAGGGGTTCGCACGTGATTGCTTCCATATATATATATATATATATATATATATATATATATATATATAGAGAGAGAGAGAGAGAGGAGAGATCGGCTAGAAACTCCTCTTATCCTAGTAACCATGAGAACGCATCCTAGCCACACACACGTATGATCCAACATTCACTAAGATGCCACATCATCAACCCAATTTCATCCAACATTAACGCCACTCTCATTGTAATAACCACTCCCGGTCAACGTCAGTCAAACTTGCGAAAAACAGGAAAATTTAAAATTTTTGTGCAGACACTGTATTGAACCAGAATTGGACCCCGAGGGTCATATCGGACTTAAGTTGACCCCGTCATTGACCAAAGTGGGTTCCGGGGAACTCAGGGCAACTTTCTGAGCAATTTGGGAAATATTGACTTTTCGGTGGAAAACTCAACCGAGCGACGTTTTGGTCCATTCGAGGACCGTTTTGGATCCAAAAAGCTTAGCCGTCGTCGCAGCGGTCTTAGTTGAGCCGTTTCCTTGTAGCCCGCCAAGTTTCGTGATTTCTTGGGAAAAGTGCCCGTTCGGGGCCCGAAACGTCCGTTTTTCGCGAATCTGATTGGAAAATATCAACTAGATATTTTCCAAAAGGTGTGGGACCCACCTTGACACTTGTCAATTATATGGTGGTGTAAATTTTGGGGGGAAAAGGTGTGGATGGGAGTGTTGGCCGAACATATGGGTTAAGGGAGAGAAAAGTGGTGTTTTGTAGTTAGTTGTTTTAAATTAGAAAGAAGAAGAGAGAGGTTAGAGAGAGGAGGAGAAGAAGAAGAAGAAGAAGAAGAAGAAGAAGAAGAAGAAGAAGAAGAAGAAGAAGAAGAAGAAGAAGAAGAAGAAGAAGAAGAAGAAGAAGAAGAAGAAGAAGAAGAAGAAGAAGAAGAAGAAGAAGAGAGAAGGAGTAAGGGTTAGGGTTGGAGGAAAATCAAGCCCTTGGATCGTCTTGAAGCAAAGAGCAATCCCGTTCCCCTCATCCTCCTCTACGGTAATACCCAAACCGATTCTCGTTTTGATTATTTTGGAAAGCAAGGGTTTTGTTAAATTGAATGAGTTAGGGTTGTGTGGAGGTTGGGGAGGTGTTGGAGACATTTTAGAGGTGTTTGGGGGTTTAATTTCACGTTTTCCGGTGACCGGAGACTCGGGAGGAGCTCCGGCCACCGTGGGTGGTGGCCGGCCGGCCATGAGGTGGCTGGCCGGAGCTGGCAGCAGCCACCACATGGTGGCCGAGCCCCTCCCCTTAAACCCTAGGGCTCGGCCAAGTAGTGTGGGTGGGGCCCACGTGCTCGGGTGCTCGGGTTTTATCGTTCGGGTGGTTTAAAACATTCCCCGGACAATTTACCCTTAATCGAATCGAAATTTGGAATTAAATTGGAGAAGTTGTAATTTTATCGGGTTTAGAAACTTTAAACGTCATCTAATTGACTCGGGAGTCGGAATGCGATTCGGGCAAGTACATTGGGTTCCTTGATGTATTCTAAGACCGTAGAAACCAAAACGGGGGCTTTCGGAGCCCGGGAAGGCAATTAACAAAACCCGGGCAGATTTGCCATGTCGGGCGAATCGGGCCTTTACGGGTCCTTTGTCGACAATGTCGAGTAATTGTGAAGTTTGGGAGTGATCGACATTGTCGGGGTTAAGTTTGGGCATCGAGTTTAATGGTTTTCGGCTTATTCCTGCGAGTTGTTTAGTGACTTTAAATTGTGTTCCTTTAGATAGTGCCACGGACCGAGGCAAGGGAAAGCTGGGTGAGTGACTGATATCATCACCGGAGCTCGTGGTTGGCTTTTGGGAGAACACGCACGAGGTAGGGAAAAGTAGCCGGATCTCGGCCCTGACTAGGGAAAGTTAACAGTAGAATTGCATGTGACACCGGGGTGTCGTGGGTTGAATAGGTTTATTTAAATATTAGAAAAGCATGCTACGGGAACTTGGTAATTATTAGAAAAGCATGATGCGGGATTGTAGCGTTTATTAGAAAAGCATGTTACGGGAACTTAGTAATTATTGGAAAGGCATGTGACACTTAGTAGTGTCGTAGGAGTAGAGAACTTAACGATAATTGTTTTACTGGAGGCATATGACCATGCCCGGAGGTTGATTGTGAAACTGTTGATATTAGGACTGTTGGAGGCTTGGGTTAAGCCGGAGGTTGATTGTTTATTTTGGCGTCTTGGGTGGCCTTGAGAGCCCGTTTTATTATGGTTGAGTCTTGGGTGGCCTTGAGAGCCCGTTTTAGTATTGTTGAGCCTCGGGTGGCCTTGAGAGCCGTGTTATTTGTTGTTGAGTTGGGTGGCCTTGAGAGCCCGTGTTAATTGTTGTTGAGTTTAGGTGGCCATGAGAGCCCTTATGTTTGCTGTTGAGTTGGGGTGGCCATGAGAGCCCGTGTGATATTATTGATGTCTTGGGGTTGTTGAGCCCACGAGTTAAGTGGTTGTGTTTTGGGAGGCCATGATGGCCCGTGGGGTTGTTGAAACTGAGTCTTGACTGTTGGGGTGTCTTGAGTGGCCTTGAGTGCCTGTTGGTTGAGCTTGCTTGTGTTTGTGGTTGTGTTTGCCCGACCCGACTGTGTGTCGGGGAGTGGTGTGGATTTTGGCAGGTTACGAGCATTCTTCGGCTGGCCTGACCAAACTCGAGCCTCGGCAGGTTCTGAGCATTCTTCGGCTAGCCTGTTCCGTGTCCGGATCCCGAAAGTTTATGAGCATTCTTCGGCTAGCCTGATCCGTGACCAGGTCCCGGCAGGTTACGAGCATTCTTCGGCTGGCCTGATTCGTGTATGAGGCTCGGCAGGTTCTGAGCATTCTTCGGCTAGCCTGATCCGAGTTCGTGTCTTTGGGGAAGGTCATTGTTGGTTGTGTCGGTTTTACTTTACGAGTTTGAAGTTGAGTCTGGTGAGGGAGGTTACTGAGCAGCTGGTTTGCGATCCTTTGTGATCTTGTTTGGTGTGCGATCCTTTGTGATCTTGTTTGGTGTTGCGTAGTTTCTTTCGAGTCCTTGGGAGAGGTCGTGATCGTTGTGTCGGGTCTACTTTACGTGTCAAAGTGTTGAGTTGGTCAAGGAAGGTAACAGTGGGTGTATGTTCAGTCAGAGTCCTTGGGTTGGGGACAGTGTCCCCGGTGTTGACTTTATTATTGGTGTCACTGGCATTGTCTGCTAATTATGCCGTAGTCAGTTTGTTATCCGTGGTGGTGAGCGAACGCTCACCCCTAGCTGCTTTTCCTACAGGTACTGTTCGTGGGACAGACTAGGTGAGCTCTTGAAGTTCATGGAGCTAGGAGCGGAGTCTGGTCTTTACTTTTGTTGAGTCTAGTGACGGATGTGTACCTTGTCCACTTGTTGGGACGTTTTTGTATTGTAAATACTACTATTAGTTTGGTAAATAAATGGAAATGTCAAAGCTTTTATTCAAAACAGGTTTTAAGTATTCATGTTTTAAAGGTTCGCGTCCCGAGTTCGATTCGCTGAAATTAGGGCGTGACACTCATCCTTTCTCACACAAGCAAGGACATAATTGTAATAGCATGATGTCATTGGACAAATGTCCATATCTTTTTTTGCCAATTCACTAATTTAATTTTTCCCGCTTCGTTTGAACTCTGATTAGCTTCAAACTTGCACCAATTTTTTTTCTTTTTTCAAGGAATTTAAATCAAGATCAATCATGAATATATTTTGTGTCACGCCCCGAATTCGGTAGAACCGAGCCCAGAACGCGAATGGTGAAACAATAAAGCAATTTTAAAATATTTTAATAAACCGCTTAAAATCACCACTTTGATTTAATCAAAATAATATTTTACAACTTAAAGTACGTCCAAAACAAGAGGACAAAAACAACCAAAGCGTACGTCGCTAAAACTCTCAAAAAGAGACCCGGACTCCCGCTCCTAGCTCTTCCAGCTTCGAGAGTTCCCCTAGTCCGCCTCGCGACCAGTATCTGTAGGAAAAGCAGCTAGGGGTGAGCGTTCGCTCACCACCACGGATACCAGACTGACTACAACATACTAGTAGAAATACCGGAAACACCAACAACAACAAACACCGGGGACCACTATCCCCCAAACTCAAATAACTCGACTATCACACGAACACTGTTACTTTCCCCAACCAAACTAAACACCCGTACACGTAATGTAGACCCGACACCGTAATGACGACCTCAAAGAACACAACACAGAAGTGATCAAAATCACGCAAACCACAACCACAAGCCTCAGCACTTTACCGATCACGCGCCGGAAGGTGCTACTCACCTGATGGGGACACAGCCCTCTGCTCTTTACCGACTGCGCACCGGAGGGTACGACACACCCCTCGGGCATAAATCGAGACTTAGCACTTCACCAATCACGCGCCGGAAGGTGCTACTCACCTACGGGGAACACATCCTTTTGCTCTTTACCGACCACGAATTGGAGAGTAGGACACACCCCTCGGGCACAACTCTAACCTTAGCACTTTACCGATCACGCGCCGGAAGGTGCTACTCACCTACGGGGAACACATCCCTCTGCTCTTTACCGACCACGCATTGGAGAGTACGACACACCCCTCGGGCACAGCTCTAACCTTAGCACTTTACCGATCACGCGCCGGAAGGTGCTACTCACCTACGGGGAACACATCCCTCTGCTCTTTACCGACCGCGCACCGGAGGGTACGACACACCCATCGGGCATAGCTCAACAGTACCACCAGAACAATCACAGTCACAACCAAATGACACACAATCCCCGCAAAGGAAAGGAAAAGAATACGACAACACGACTAACTACCACTCGGCACGTCAGTCAACCAAATACGGGCTCAACTCCCCACGGGCACTCATGGCCACCCACAAACACGAACAAACAGTAACATACGGGTTCAACACCCCAAAGGCACACATGGCCACCCACGACACACAAACCGTAAAATACGGGTTCAACGCCCCAAAGGAACACATGGCCACACACGACACACAAACAGTAAAATACGGGTTCAACGCCCCAAAGGCACACATGGCCACCCACGACACACAAACAGTAAAATACGGGTTCAACGCCCCAAAGGCACACATGGACACCCACGACACACAAACAGTAAAATACGGGTTCAACTCCCCACGGGCACTCATGGCCACCCAAGACACACAACGGTAAAATACGGGTTCAACTCCCCACGAGCACTCATGGCCACCCAAGACACACGACGGTAAAATACGAGTTCAACTCCCCACGGGAACTCATGGCCACCCAAGACACACGACGGTAAAACACGGGTTCAACTCCCCATGGGCACTCATGGCCACCCAAGACACACGACGGTAAAATACGGGTTCAACTCCCCACCGGCACTCATGGCCACCCACAACCGCAAACAATTCAATCAACCTCCGGGCACAACCAAATGCCACCAGTATTTCTATTGTTCGATAAGCTCACTTATCCTACGACACTACTAAGTGTCACATGCCTTTCTATTGTTCGATACGTTCACGTATCATACGACACCACTAAGTGTCTCATGCATTTCTAGTGTTCGATAAACTTACTTATCCTACGACACCACTAGGTGTCACATGCATTTCTACCGTTAACTTTCCCTAGTCAAGGCCGAGATCCGGCTACTTTTCCCTACCTCGTAACGCTTTCCCAAAAGTCCACGCCCAAGTTCCGGCGTGCTCGTGATCACTCGCCTAGCCTCCCATTTCCTCGGTCGGTGGCAAGATCTAACAAGAACACAATTAAAACACTTTTTAAGTTCGCATGCAAAGCTGAATTTTAAAGAATTAGACGCCCAAATGCAACCCCGACAATGTCGATCACTCCCAAACTTCCCAATTACTCGACATTGTCAATAATGAGCCCGGAAAGGCCTGTTTCGCCTGGCTTGGCGAATCTGCCCGGGATCCAAAAACGCCCTTCCGTGGCTCCGAAAATTCCCGTTTTCGTTTCCAGGATCTTAGAATAATTCAAGGGCTCCAATGCAATCGACGGAATCAACTTCCGACTTCCGAGCAATTTAATTCGCGTTTAAAGTTTCTAAACCCGAAATTTCCAACTTTCACAATTTAATTCCATAATTCGTTCCAGGTGTGAATTATCGATTCGGGGATCGTCCAAAACCACCCGAACACGAAAAACCCGAGGCCCGGGCAAGTGGGCCCCACACGGCCACAATGGAAAAAGTTCCTTATCGCCCCAAAACGTTCCTAACGAACTCCAATCCTTAACCCAACCTTAATCAACCAATTTAAACTCAAACCCTAAAACTCAAACGTTCCAAAACGAGAAAAAGAAGGGTTCTTACCGTAGGGAATGACGAGGGGATGACGGAGACGCGAGAATTGAGACGATCCGTCGGTCGGATCGTCGGGAAATCACCAAAACGTCACACTTTCTCTTTTCCTTTTTCCCTTTTCTCTTTCTCCTTCTTCTCTCTTCTTTTTCTCTTTTTTTTTCTCTCTCCTTCTCTCCTTTTTTTTTTCTCTTGGCCGAGACATCACTCTTGCTTTCCTTTTAGGGAAAATTTCATTTTACCACCCTGTGAAACATTTAACTTCAGTTTAATACCCTGGCATAAATTTTTATCAGTTTCATACCCTAACCAAACTTTTAATTTCACTTTCATACCCAACTGGGTAAAATGTCCAAAATACCCCTAACTATTACTCAAATTTTCATCTCATGCCATTGCCTCAGAATTTGAAAAGAAGTGAAATGACAATAATACCCTTCATTGTTTAGGGTGTTAAACTGAAAAATTTCAATAATTTTAAAACAAAATCAGTTTTTTTTACAAATTCATTTTTTAATTTCAAAAAATCAGATTTTAATTTCAAAAAATCAGATTTTAATTTTAAAAATACATAAAATCAATTTTTTATATAAATTTTTTATTTATTAAAAACAGTTTTATTTTTTTAAAAAAATAATTTTATTTATATTAAAAAAAAACTGGACTGCTCGAGAACTCGTCTTCTCCGGCGTGGTCTCCGGCCACCCCTCCACCGCCGGCGTCGTCTCCGGCCACCACCACTTCGCCGGCGTCGTCCCCGACCTCTTCCCTCCTCCCTCGAGCTTCTCCGGCGTCCTGAAACTGAACCGAATCGATTCAATCAGAAGAGGTCGAAACCTCGCAGATCTGAAGATCCAGGGGTTGTTTCGGCTCTGGTGATTGCGAATGGTCAGGGGTCTGCTCGCGATGAGAAGAAGAGGGAAGGTAGCGGTAATGGGTATGTCGCTGCCGACGTGGAGGAGGTGGATTGGACCGAAGAGGACGTCGAATTTCAGGATCTTATTTGGTTCAGATCTGAACCAAATCGAAAGTTTCAGGACGCCGGAGAAGCTCGAGGAAGGAGGGAAGAGGTCGGGGAAGACGCCGGCGAAGTGGTGGTGGCCGGGGACGACGCCGGCGGAGGAGGGGTGGCCGGAGACCACGCCGGAGAAGATGAGTTCTCGAGATGTCCGTTTTTTTTAATATAAATAAAATTATTTTTTTAAAAAAATTAAACTGTTTTTAATAAAAAAAATATTTTTATATAAAAAAATGATTTTATGTATTTTTAAAATCTGATTTTTTTGAAATTAAAATCTGATTTTTTGAAATTAAAAAATGAATTTGTAAAAAAAACTGGTTTTGTTTTAAAATTATTGAAATTTTCAGTTTAACACCCTAAACAATGAAGGGTATTATTGTCATTTCACTTCTTTTCAAATTCTGAGGCAATGGCATGAGATAAAAATTTGAGTAATAGTTATGGGTATTTTGGACATTTTACCCGGCTGGGTATGAAAGTGAAATGAAAAGTTTGGTTAGGGTATGAAACTGATAAAAATTTATGCCAGGGTATTATACTGAAGTTAAATGTTTGACAAGGTGGTAAAATGAAATTTTCCCTTCCTTTTATTTTTGTTCAAAAACTAACACCAACCCTCTTATTTACAAACTGCCCATCATCTCTTCCCTTTGTTTTGTTCAAAAATACCTACAACCACCACTTGTGTGACAAGTGGAAAGTGGGTCCCACCTTTTAAAGAAAATATCTTTGTCGATATTTTTCTGTGCCGTCTCGGGCCCCGAACGGGCCCATTTTCCAAGATATTACGAAATTTCACGTTCTACAGGAAAACGGCTCAACTAAGACCGCTGTGACGACGGCTAAGCTTTTTGGTTCCAAAACGGGCCTCGAACGGACCAAAACGTCTCTCAGTTGACTTTTCCGGTAAAAAGTCAACATTTCCCAAATTGGTCAAGGAGTTGCTCTTAGTCCCCCAGAACTCACTTTGGTCGATATCAGGGTCAACTTAAGTCCGATATGACCCTCGGGGTCAAATTTAGGTTCATTTAAGTGTCTGTCCCAAAATTTTAAATTTTCCTGTTTTTCCGCCGATTTGACTAGCGTTGACCGGGAGCGGTTCTTACATTTTGAAGCACGAAAATAAAATTTTATATCGGGCTGATAAAAATAATGTTGTGTTGATAAATCTTCACTAATAAATGTGTTATATTGGGGTATCACACTAGGGTTAAATGTTGATTAAAAAAAGTATGTACTGAGGTGATAAAAAACAATTAATGAGGTGATAAAAAACTTGTTCAATTTTGATAATAGCTGTGATAACCTAGAGTTCAGTGTTGATAAAAAAACATGTGATGGAGGTAATAAAACACATATAGTTTAGTGATAAACATAGTGTTTAGTGTTGATAAAACTAGTTCTTAGTGTTCATAAGAAAACATGTGATGAGATGATAAAAATCATGTTCGGTTTTTGAAAATGAGGTGATAAAACTAGTGTTCAGTGTTGATAAAACAGAATGAAGTGTTGATAAAACCAGTGTAAAGTGTTGATAAAAATCATCCAGATAATTTTTTTTTAAATCAGCCCCGAAATAATTTTTTTTGCTTTAAAACATATTGACCACTGATCTTGATAGAAAGCCCTTGAAAAAACAAAGATATTGGCGCACATTTGAAGCCAATCGGAGTTCAAACGAAGCGGGAAAAATTAAATCATGTTTAGTTTTGAAAAAATGAGGTGATAAACTTAGTGTCCAGTTGATAAAATCAGTGTAAAGTGTTGATAAAAACAGTGTAAAGTGTTGATAAAAGTTAAACATATATAATTTTTTTTAAATCAGCCCCAATTTTTTTTGCCGTGCTTCAAAATATATTCATGACTGATCTTGATAGAAATTCCTTGAAAAAACAAAAATATTGGCACAAGTTTGAAGTCAATCGAAGTTCAAACGAAGCGGGAAAAATTAAATTAGTGAATTGGTAAAAAAAAAGTAATATGATAGTTTTACTAAAAAGCCCCTACCACTTATTAAAAAGTGTTGTGTTTTTGTAGTCAACAACTCAATTGCATCTAATCCATCCATTTTTAAAATGGATGACTTGGATGAGTTCTCATGGTTACTAGGTTAGGAGTTGGTTTCTATTTGATTTCTCTTCTATATATATATTTCATTCGAAAATTATATCTTAAATTATAATTTTTTTTATCCGGCCCATCTATATATCACAAACTTATCACCGCTAATTTTTTCTATCACTTTTTTTAAATTTTTTTTTTGAAAATACCATACTTTCTATAACCCTAAATCTCATATCTAGCTTCTAAAATTATGAAAATGTCACTCCACTCGATTTTATTACATTTTAAAATTTTAATTTTTTTATTTTAATATATTTATTTTATTTAATTTCACATATTAATTAATTAATTTAAAAACATAATGTTTTTTTAATTAATTATTCTAAGTATTCTTTAAATTTATTAATACTTATTTTCTAATATTTCTCTTTTTAATATTAATATTTATTTTTTAATTTTAATTTATTATTTTTTAGAAATACTTTTTTTATTAATTAAAATTTTATTAATATTATATATTTACAAAAAAAAAATCAAAAAATGAAAATAAATCTAGAACCCATGAACTCATAACTCATGAACTCATATCTGCTCCAAAATCTAAATAAAAAATTAAATGCAGATGCCTAGATCTTCTCAGAGGAGGGTAAGGTGGGTTCCGGTGAGGTCATATTGAGGACGAAATCCGAGCCTTACAATGACTGAACCCAAACGGAGAGAAAGAAGTCTAGAACAACGCTCGGAGGAATGCGCTTCACGGCGAGCTCGGCGGGATGGAGATCTGGAGCTGTCACCGACATCCATAATCGCGCACGGAGGAGCCATGGCTGACGACGGAAAGAGATTGACGGAAAGGCTCGGTTGAGGGCATATGGTGGTGAGGTAAGACCTTCGAGCTCATCCTCGTGCTATCATTTTCGTTTGAGAGAAGAACCACTGGGAGAATAGCGACCAAAGTATCCTCTAGCTTCGCCGACCACCGCCCCCCATCCCTACTGATTCGACAACCTAGATTCAACCCGGAAAAGATGCTCCGTAGAAAGAGAGGAGAAGGATGAGATTCAACCCAACCTCATTTAGGGATAAGGATGTGTGTGGATAGGATAAGGATGTGTGTGTGGATAGAGATTCAAACCAGGCTCATTTAGAGATTCAACATATGTTTTGACCAATATTAAGCAAGAAAAGTATTTCTTGTGCTATAAGATTATGCGCGTCGAAGCGCAATCAATAATACATACATCATCACTTTTATTGTAAGGAGACAATCCGCAATCGAGTTACACATCCTCCCACAAGGGAGAACATTACATTAGTTTACAAAAACATCGTACATAAATCATATTGTTCAAAAGGGATGCATTGGTAATAACAAGTTCATGCTACATTCTCATCGCGGGCAATACTCTCATCCAGCCTAAGAGTTATGTATTGGAATTTTACTAGATTTGTGATCTTGAACATGAATGGAAACCATAATATGTCAAGATATTTTAATATGAACATATCGACACTCATCATACCCTATTTCAAGTCTCTGGTATTAGACTTTTGGATCGAGTGCGTTTTAAATAGAAAAAAAAGGGTAAAGGGTCGGACCCGACCCGACCAGAAGACCCGGCAAGGCCAGGCCCGCCCCGTTTCGTTCTTCTCCTCAACCTTGGGCTGTGCAGCCCAATTCCCATCTAAAGCCCTTTATCAGCCTGGCCCGCGTATTTAAAACGTGATTTTTAGGGTTTTCAGCATCATTCTTCACGTTGCCGCTTCTCCTCCCTCTTCTCTCAACCCTCTCGAGTTCCCTCTCTCTCACCAGATCGTTTCTCCTTCTCCTCCTTCGAACCACGCCACCGTCGTCCCTCATCCTCTCCGTCCTTCCCTCACGTAGCCCCTCTCCATCTTTGACCCAATGTCCCCCTCACTCCTCCTTCTCGCCGCCGTCCTCGGTAGTAGCAAGGCCGGCTTCCATCGCTCGTTTCCTCAAGGCCGGAGCTCCTGTCTACCACGTCGTCGCCGTTCACGTCCAGAGCCGAGGAGCATCGCAGGCGCGCTCACCAGATCCGGGACGGAACCGTCACGTTCCTCCAGATCTGAGACGGGCGAGAGACCACCGTACTCCGCCGTGCTCAGCCGTTCCGCCACCGCCCTTTTTGCCCCACGGTGAGGCTTTGACCGTCGGCGTCTCCGCGGGTGGTCGGAATCTGACCCGAAACCTCTCTTCTCCGTTTTCTTTCCCGAGGAACTTTCTGGATCTGGATCGAAACAGTAACGACAAAACAATAAATTAAAGAAATAATAGAAATGGGTTTAAAAAGAGTTTTAAAACGAAAATCAGATTTAGTTTAAAAA
Organism: Erodium maritimum; assembly: GCA_963921825.1. NCBI lineage: Eukaryota > Viridiplantae > Streptophyta > Magnoliopsida > Geraniales > Geraniaceae > Erodium > Erodium maritimum. The sequence continues at coordinate 24,550,727 of OY997595.1, forward strand.
GGGGATTTAAAACGGTTTTTGAACGGTTGAACGCTTCTGTTGAACGTTGGGACGGTGGGGAACTGGAAGAGTAAAATCGGACTTAGAACGTGTCTCGCCCCAAATCCGGTTTTGACCGGACTCGATACGTGACCTGAGTTGAAATAAATAGAAAACGTAAACGATAGATAAAAGCTCCAACATCTCATACAAACTCCGTCAAAATCAACATATCAGTAAATAGTTTAAAAACTCCGTGAGTCACAGCTCAACATAAATAGTCAAATAAAGGATGTTCAATACATGAGACCAACATGACTCTAGTAAAAACCCAAAGAAGTCCAAAAGCTCCCGAGCCTCGACCTCCCTTGACATCCGGTACTCCTGTAAAACAGTTAGAAACCAAAGGGGATGAGCTTACGCTCAGTAGGAAAAACCTTAATAACTCACCCTTAAGTCAAAGATAATCTGCTTACAAATGTAACTCGAACAACTAGGCAATACGATAAATAAGGAATTAACAAAGAAACAAAAATAATTTCAATAACATAAAGGTAACCAAGTAACCGTAACAGAAGGGAAAATTTATAGTACATAATGCAAAGGACCAATAAAAGTAAACTGGGAAAATATCAGTATTTTGCCAACCATTTGCTTTCTCAAGCCTCCGATCCGTGGATAGCTTCTGGGATCACCTCGGTTCCCATAATCCGATCCACCTGATTATCCACATCACATCAGATTTTCCCTCAGTCCAGAGGAGGTACATGCACGGGGCACCGAAGCCAATTCGGAAATGCCACCTAAGGACCATATATCATAGGGGGACCAAGTAGTGCTCCACTGGGACGCAGTTCCTTGGGGTGAAACCATAAGTAGTCCTTTCCCTGCAGGGTAAACTGTCCATTTTCCCGCAGGCCCAATACCCAATGCCCCACATGGTCCAATAACCAAATCCCCGCAGGCCCAATAACCAATGCCCCGCAGGGTCCAATAACCAAATGCCCGCAAGCCCAATAACCAATGCCCCGCAGGGTCCAATAACCAAATGCCCGCAGGCCCAATAAAAAATGTATCTCGACGTATCCGACAACCCCCAATCTCCATAAAGGCCCCGGATTACCCCCCCCCCCCCCCCCCCCCCGGTGTAGTACCGAACCAATCAATCAACAAGCATACATACATTCAAGAATAAGAATAAAGGAACAAGCATTTCATTCATCCATCAAGCAACACACGTCGGAACACACTTTCATCACAACCAACACCACTTCATACTTACCGTACACTTACCTGTCACCAACCATCGGTACATCGATCACCTGATTGTACCCCTTTGGCACAACTAGTCATACTCGATCATCCGTTCAACCAACAATTATATCAACATAAACACTCAATCAACCAAGTATGCATTCAACCAATCAATCATCATGTGAACGAATAAATAGTCATTCAATAATAGAAGCTAATCTAGTTTCATTATACTCTTAAGTTAACCTAATAACTATCAACCAAGCATGTGAACCTAGCACACAACTAATCCGAGAGCTCTTCACAGCCTCTCTACCAGTAAATCAATTTCCCAAGTATTGAAAGCACATTTCACTAATTGTCATCATCCTAAGCATGCATACTAGACTCATCCATTTATTAGTAATTGAAATACGATTATTCTAGTTATTCGCATCCTATAGTCAATTCTAGGACCTTTCCGATTTTATTATCCTAATCATGCATACTAAGCGTTAATTAAACAATTAAGGTTTTCCCTACCTTGTGGTCTTCCTCTTAATCCCTGATGTCACACACGAAAGTCACCACACCGTTCTTCACACGGGTACCGGCAAGGTCTACGTTCTTCAAAGTCTTCGTTCTTCAAGTCTTGGTCCAAGGTCTTGTGGTCTTTGAACACAAAACAAGCTCTAATTAGACTCTACCTAACAGTAACAAGAGGTTCCCAAAACCCTTCCAAAAGATCAGTTCCAAACCACGATCAAAACGATGGAAAAAAAAACCCTCAAAACCCCTCTGAACTGGTCGGTCACGGACACGATCACGAATCCGTGGTCCACGCCGTCACGGATCTCCTCACGGAGCCGTGTCAGACGCCGTCACGGCCTCCCTCACGGAGCCGTGATGCCCACCGTCACGGTCCCTGTCACGGATCCGTGACGGGTCTGGACAGTTCCGCCTTCTTCTTCTTCCAGACGCGATTTTCACGAAGAACACTTCAAAAACTTCATTTTCAGACCTCCAAAACCCCCATAAACAGTTCCTAAACGTCTCTACTTCAAAACCCACCATGGGTGTTCATCAAAACTCCAAAAACACGAATTAAATTCATCAACTATCATCAAAACCTCCAAAACTTCCATAATCAAACTCAAGCTTCAAAGTCTAGCAAGTTCTTCCATTCCCCTCCAAAACCCATGAACCAAAAGTTGTAGAAACGAAACTAGATGAGGGATTTACCTTGTGAGTGAGGAATGGATGTAGAAGATGAAGTTTTGGAGAGGTTTTGGGAGTGAAACCACCTCAAGACTCCATTTTTGCACCTTTCTTTTCCTTCAAGCTTCAAGGTTGCCTCTTCTCTCCCTTTCTCTCTCTAATTTCGGCCAGCACATAAAATGAGGAGAGAAATGGTCCAAATTGCTTTAAAACCCTAGTTTGATGACATTCCAATGTTACCCTTAGACCCAATCCTTCCAATTTAACTTTTGTGAGGGTAGAAGGGTCAAGTAGGGGTCTTTTCTTTTCCTCCAAGCCAAGAGGGACAAGTGTCTTAGTTGAGGACCACTTTGTCTCTAATAATAACCAACACTTTAATTAATTCGAAAATAGTTGATAAAAAGGATCCCGTTGACCGAAAATTGACCGCTACAAGATTACAGTCAAAATACAGGACTTGGATCAACTAAGCTAACCGTGAGGTTGGTTAAGCTCTTGGTGCCTTGGAAAGGTCCCGAATGACTTCCGGAGTCCCTGGTTGACCTTTCCGGCCGAAAGTCAAACTTCTTCGAAATCCACCGGTTCGACCGGGATCGACCGGGTGCAGTTCTTACAATCTACCCCCCTTAAAAGAATTTCGCCCTCGAAATTTATCACTAAGGTAGCTCACTGTCGAACAGATGGGAAAACTGTTCGCGAAATTCATCCTCGCGTTCTCAAGTCGATTTAGCTCTTTGGTGCTTCTCTTGCACTCGTACTAGCGGGATAGTCTAATCCCGAAGGGCCTTCTCCCGTGCATCCAACGTCCTAACTGATTGTCCTTCATAGGAGACGTCATCCGCTAAATTACCGTTTGTTCGCTCCACAACGTGGAAAGGTCCGTAACTGGACCGTTGTTGTCGTGCAAGGCTATACGCCACCGTTTCAACTTGCCCGACAACCCAAAGATTCGATAAAACGCGGGACTAGATCGCCCCCGACGCGGTTGAACCACAATAGTCCGTTCTTCGGGTTCATCCTCAGGATAGCGTGAACACTAACCGGAAAGTTCAAGGAATCGATGTCGTGAACAATGCAAGTTTTTCGTCGAATTTGTGTACCCTTACTCGTTCCAGAACAACGCAACCTTCACTTACTCGGGCTTCACTAGATCACGTTAGTTACCCAAGCCACCCTTAGTGGTGCAAACTGTATTACCCAACTTCACGAAGCACGCGCAACGTTGCACCAACTCAAGAATACCGAGTAACAACACAAGTCGAGAAACAACCGAACACTTAAGAAAACTAAGGTGAAGATCTCGATATCCCATACCGGAAAATCAGTTGTCAAGGGTAACCTGCTAGAACTCTTTACCAGTCAACAAAGTCGGAATCACACACAAATGCACTCAACCGATTTTTTTTCTTTAGTGAACGCCACAGGATTAATCCCAACAGAACTCAAATACTAACAAGTCAAGGCCGACCACAAGACAATTTACAAGGGAATAAAACGCACTCCAACCAACAGAACAAAATACCTCACTTACACTGTAGGATTTGGAACAATCGTTCGATTCATCACACCTCGTGAAAAGGTAGGTGCACCTCAACAAGTGAATAAAACAAAGCACCGACCTCGAGTCGGAAGTCAGAACGCCTCAAAACAAAATACCAAAAGGAGCTCACGTTATCCGAAGTGCGGCATACTTGCCCAAACTTAACGACAGATCAAACCCAGTAATTCCGTTCAAGATTCTCAATCCGATAAAGAGTCCACCACTCAACAAGTATCACGGTCCTAGAATAAGGAGAAGCTAACAAATCTCAACTACGGTCAACCGCAAAAGATAACCAAACTTGCTATAATTCTCTTACTGTCGATACCCGTTCACACTTCTGACAAACCATCTTACAAGTCGTTTCGTATAAATCACTGCATCTGCAAGACTACGGTTCTCAAACTCGGCGTACGGTTCCGTACAACCACGAACTCTACCAACATCTAGTCGGACAAACGACGCGCAACAAAAAGGACCATGGAACCTCGTATTGGCACTCTAGTCGAAAGTAGCGTCCTTCAAGACGCCAAGACAAACTTACAATAGTCACACTCGACAGCACACAACCCAAGATTTATCAAGAAAGTTTATCCTGACCGGTGGTAACCCTTATACTGTTGACACTCGTTCACGGGTGTCGATCAAAACAACTTATAGTCAAGTCCATCCAAGTCATCCTATAAGGAGTAATCATCATGCACTAAGATCTCGATAATTTGAACAGTTCAGAAGCTAGCGCGGTTCCTTCAATCGTTCCTCGAATAACCCAAAACCAAAAACGATTAACTCATAACATTACATGTGCCCATGCATGGCACAAAATCCGACCTACCACACAACGCTTCGTTCGGCGCCATCTTGTTGCTGGCCTGAAAGCTCGTGGTAGTTGTCCTCGGCTATCTGTGGCCGGGTGTCAACGTGAGGTGCTTTCACTTCTAAGGCGTAACCTTGTGGTTATGCTTAGTCCTCGCGGGACGTTTGGCGTTTGTTCTTCTCTTGCCGACAAAGGTACACCTTGGTACCCGGTTCTCGTTTTCCGTATTCTTCTCCACTAGGGAAGTCGTTTGAACAACTCTCGTTGTTATTCGCCTGTTCAGCGTGAACTGGCAGTAAACCGATTAGTTCCTCCGGGAAGAACGTAGAGAGCACGTTCTAATCCAATCTCTGAAGTACGGCACACACTTGTGCACTTTTCGCTCGTTAAACGGGATTTTAAAACAAACGCCTTGAAGGTTCGAATCTTATGACCTAAACCTTCTAGCGGAGGTCAAGAAGCTGGAGATTACTACTCCTGTGGGTCATGGGCCCACCACGCTTCCGCTGCGCTACTCTGATCTTATCATTGCTCGGTCATCTCCGGTGACCAGTCGGGCCGTTTACTGGTCAAGGATGCAGCCTTCCGCTGCTCAGCATTCGCTACTGATGCCATTCGATGAATGTCTGCTGCTTCACCCAACGGGTCTTAAAACTCGAACAGTGCTCTTGACGAGAGAAAAGAACTTCCAGTGCGACAAGGTCTGTTACTCCTCTTCCAAACTCAAACTGACACTAATCGGTACCACCACACCTCTAGTCGGTGTGTTAAGATACGGGTGGGCGTACTAGTTTTAAATCCGTTCCCACAGAAGATAACCACGAAACAATACGACCAAGTTTAAAGCTCAAGTGTTAGTACACACCATCCACAATGTGAATCGTAAACATCACTCTAAGCGATTTCAAGATCGGTGTTAAGTCCCTCAGCTCGGGGCCCGGCAATCGCGTATGCTCGGCCCTGCTGAAACCGAAGTCCTTCTCTCGGTGGTGGTGGAAGAATCCGTTGCTGTGATAGCATGTCCTCTCATCGGCTCTCGTAGGCCGACTTGCAGGACGGTTTGTGAATACAACATTCCATGGGCAGTTCCGGCCCGGATGTCCAAACTGGTCACACTAAGAACAACTATGCCACCGGGGCAGGTCCAACTGACGCTGCTGCCCCAACACGTCGTGTCCCATCGGACTGGGTCCGTGGTTGAAACGATCCTGAGGTCCTCTGCCTCGTAGTATTGAGACTCCTTGACGACCTTAGGAAGTCACTCGGCCTTGGCCTGGTTCTCCGCGCTCTAACGGTCTCCCGAAGATGCTTCTTAACGGCTAGCGCCTGATCCACTAGTACATAACTTCCTCATTCTGAAGGTAACAACTTGATCCGTGACAGACGGGGTGAGTCCTCTCTCGAACACCCGTGGTGGCTCTCCTCGGTTTGCGTCATCTCGGCGCGAAGCGGTACAGGAACGTGAACCTTGCCTCATACTTAAAGACGGTCATCCCTCTCTACCGCACATTCAACAACTGCTGGTGTTGGTCCTCTCGAACGGGTCAAGGGAGAGATATTGTTCCAGGAACAATCTAATGAACGGCTAAAAGTCACCTCCAACCCTGATCTGCACAAGCTGCCACCAGTATCATGCTTCTCTCTCAAGCTGAACGGTCGAGAAAAACATTCTCAGATGATCATCGGAATACTCTCGAAGTAACAAAGTTGCGGGTAATTTGCTCCAACCATACTACAGCCTCGTCGGGGTCTGAACTCCCGGGATTGACTGACGTACTCGAACTACGAAAAGTTCTGAGAGCTTGGCCGTGTTGCTGTGCATCTGACCTGGCCTCTCAAAAGTGACGGCGTCGGCCGTAGGCACAGACTCTGGTGCCGGTACTGCAGTCTCCCGTTAAGCGCTGCTGGTACTGCGCGAACCACCTCATTCATGGGGGGTCGCCTGAGTCGACTCTGCGACTGGAGGAATGCTTGATGGTGACCTTACCGATCTACCTCAAACTCTGGTGCTCTAAAGGAGTAGTAACATGGGCACTCGCTGCCCTTGCCTGCTCAATAGCTGGTGTTTGGCTCTGTCCCACAGCTGAGCGGCTCCTGGTCCCTCTCGGACCGTAAACACGGGACCTCTCGTGTACTCGTTGCATTCAAAATGTAAGTACTCGTAACTCAAATTAATTCAGTGATTCGAATTATCAAAAGGGGGCGTTCTCATACGTCTTTAAAGGGATCCCGCTTGGATCACTAGTACGAAGTCTCGTTTAGAACAACCGGTTCGATAAAAAACACAAGGACGTTCACGCGCGTCCCACCAAGATCATATAATGACCACCCGCACTTAGGCTCAGTAGATAGATATATATACTTTATATATAGGCAGAAAGGGCCGCAACTTAGTGCGTCTCACAACAGTAATCAACGGTGTTCAAACAAATCAATCAACTCCCACAGGAGGAACAATCTCAATCAATTCACACAAATCACAAGCAACAAGCATACCCCTCGATTTGGGTCTCTTCCCAACACTAGGGTCTAGAATCGCAACACGATAAATCTCACAATTTATGTCCTCAACTCTTTTCCATAATCTCAATTCCTTACTTTTCTCTTATAACATTCATGTCGATCTCACGTCGTTACAACCTGATTCAGGCGTCCCCGAATCTCGTTGTAACCACTTGACATCCCTCTATCACGCTCGACTACAGTGGCGCCCCTGAGTCAGCCTGTGATAGTGCAAACACTTCAGTTTCTACCGAAAATTCGGCATGACCCGTTTGTATTTTCTTCTAACCATCCGCTTAAGCAGGACATTTTTAGAATAAGCTGTACACAGCGGCTTACCCGAAGGTGCATACAAAACATCTCAAATACACAACCTCCTGAACACCAACAATAACCCATGCGGGTCTTAGCAAATAACTCAATATTACCCGGTCAAATTTACCCTTCAGGTTTTACTTAACAATTAACGGCCGTCCAAAGCGGCAATTTCTTCAACAATTATTTAATCAACGTGTTATACCCAACCCGAGCATCGCTCGTTCATCCGATCTTAAACTCAACCTCAAACCTTGTCTCGACATCCTTTCCAATTCAATTTCAAATTTAAGTTAAGCTTCAGCTTCAAACTCAAAGTCAATTACAAACCCACTATCGATTTCGACTCAAAATTAATTTCAACTTTAACTCTTAAGTAACGGTGGACACTTAAACAAGTCGACAGTTACCAATTAATTTTCACAAGACATTCAACACTTAGAGTTCTCACGCTTCACAAGGTACACAACACAATCAATACACGAGGTATACACCACAATCAATACACAGAGTTCTCATACTCTTCAAATTATACACACAATCAAAGAGGGTGCAAGAATACTCGGGTTCTATTCCCTTCTTCCGAAGTTATCCCCATTGGATCATCCTTTTAACCTTGATTCCTTAAACGATTCTCAACATCATAACCGAGTCAATTCTCAAACAATTTCAAAATCATAACAATTCAATCCTTCCATAAATCCACCCTTCGCTCAAACACCGCTTTGACAGTAACACTCTATTGAAACCAATCTCCAACCTCATCAACATCCCTCTCAAATAATCCCTCAGTTTAAGCCACATGAAACAACCAATCACAACGGTAATACACTTAACACACCAACACTTTACTCAACAATCAACATATAACGGTTCGGTCATTGCTTGTTAACCCAATACCGATCTCAACCAGTCGGTTTCACCGATCACTGCATCTCACAGTCAATAAGGTAAGGGTGTCACTCAAACGATATAACCGTTATAATCAAAGGAGTTCAAATTGAATCAACAAACAAAACAGTAAGACTCGAGTCGTTCTCACTCTCTGCATCACCGTTTTTAACTTTGCATCACTGAGTACACGACTACGACCTCCTAACTCTACCCACCTAATTGACGTTGGTCCGAGGTTTTGAAAACAAGTTTAAAATTCCACCTGTTTCAAATGAAACCAGGCTCTGATACCAAATTGTCACGCCCCAAATCCGGTTTTGACCGGACTCGAGACGTGACCTGAGTTGAAATAAATAGAAAACGTAAACGATAGATAAAAGCTCCAACATCTCATACAAGCTCCGTCAAAATCAACATATCAGTAAATAGTTTAAAAACCCCGTGAGTCACAGCTCAACATAAATAGTCAAATAAAGGATGTCCAATACATGATACCAACATGACTCTAGTAAAAACCCAAAGAAGTCCAAAAGCTCCCGAGCCTCGACCTCCCTAGACATCCGGTACTCATGTAAAACAGTTAGAAACCAAAGGGGATGAGCTTACGCTCAGTAGGAAAAACCTTAATAACTCACCCTTAAGTCAAAGATAAACTGCTAACAAATGTAGCTCGAACAACAAGGCAATACGATAAATAAGGAATTAACAAAGAAACAGAAATAATTTCAATAACATAAAGGTAACCAAGTAACCGTAACAGAAAAAATTTATAGTAAATAAAGCAAAGGACCAATAAAAGTAAACTGGGAAAATATCAATATCTTGCCAACCATTTGCTTCCTCAAGCCTCCGATCTGTGGATAGCTTCTGGGATCACCTCGGTTCCCATAATCCGATCCACCAGATTATCCACATCACATCAGATTTTCCCTCGGTCCAGAGGAGGTACATGCACGGGGCACCGAAGCCAATTCGGAAATGCCACCTAAGGACCATATATCATAGGGGGACAAATTAGTGCTCCGCTGGGACGTAGTTCCTTGGGGTAAAACCATAAGTAGTCCTTTCCCCGCAGGGTAAACTGTCTATTTGCCCGCAGGCCCAATAACCAATGCCCCGCAGTGTCCAATAACCAAATGCCCGCAAGCTCAATAACCAATGCCCCGCAGGGTCCAATAACCAAATGCCCGCAGGCCCAATAACCAATGCCCCGCAGGGTCCAATAACCAAATGCCCGCAGGCCCAATAACCAATGCCCCGCAGGGTCCAATAACCAATGTATCTCGACGTATCCGACAACCCCCAATCTTCATAACGACACCGGATTACCCCGCCCCCCCCCCCCCGGTGTAGTACCGAACCAATCAATCAACAAGCATACAAGCAAGCATACATACATACATTCAAAAATAAGAATAAAGGAACAAGCATTTCATTCATCCATCAAGCAACACACGTCGGAACACACTTTCATCACAACCAACACCACTTCATACTTACCGTACACTTACCTGTCACCAACCATCGGTACATCGATCACCTGATTGTACCCCTTTGGCACAACTAGTCATACTCGATCATCCGTTCAACCAACAATTATATCAACATAAACACTCAATCAACCAAGTATGCATTCAACCAATCAATCATCATGTGAACGAATAAATAGTCATTCAATAATAGAAGCTAATCTAGTTTCATTATACTCTTAAGTTAACCTAATAACTATCAACCAAGCATGTGAACCTAGCACACAACTAATCCGAGAGCTCTTCACAGCCTCTCTACCAGTAAATCAATTTCCCAAGTATTGAAAGCACATTTCACTAATTGTCATCATCCTAAGCATGCATACTAGACTCATCCATTTATTAGTAATTGAAATACGATTATTCTAGTTATTCGCATCCTATAGTCAATTCTAGGACCTTTCCGATTTTATTATCCTAATCATGCATACTAAGCGTTAATTAAACAATTAAGGTTTTCCCTACCTTGTGGTCTTCCTCTTAATCCCTGATGTCACACACGAAAGTCACCACACCGTTCTTCACACGGGTACCGGCAAGGTCTACGTTCTTCAAAGTCTTCGTTCTTCAAGTCTTGGTCCAAGGTCTTGTGGTCTTTGAACACAAAACAAGCTCTAATTAGACTCTACCTAACAGTAACAAGAGGTTCCCAAAACCCTTCCAAAAGATCAGTTCCAAACCACGATCAAAACGATGGAAAAAAAAACCCTCAAAACCCCTCTGAACTGGTCGGTCACGGACACGATCACGAATCCGTGGTCCACGCCGTCACGGATCTCCTCACGGAGCCGTGTCAGACGCCGTCACGGCCTCCCTCACGGAGCCGTGATGCCCACCGTCACGGTCCCTGTCACGGATCCGTGACGGGTCTGGACAGTTCCGCCTTCTTCTTCTTCCAGACGCGATTTTCACGAAGAACACTTCAAAAACTTCATTTTCAGACCTCCAAAACCCCCATAAACAGTTCCTAAACGTCTCTACTTCAAAACCCACCATGGGTGTTCATCAAAACTCCAAAAACACGAATTAAATTCATCAACTATCATCAAAACCTCCAAAACTTCCATAATCAAACTCAAGCTTCAAAGTCTAGCAAGTTCTTCCATTCCCCTCCAAAACCCATGAACCAAAAGTTGTAGAAACGAAACTAGATGAGGGATTTACCTTGTGAGTGAGGAATGGATGTAGAAGATGAAGTTTTGGAGAGGTTTTGGGAGTGAAACCACCTCAAGACTCCATTTTTGCACCTTTCTTTTCCTTCAAGCTTCAAGGTTGCCTCTTCTCTCCCTTTCTCTCTCTAATTTCGGCCAGCACATAAAATGAGGAGAGAAATGGTCCAAATTGCTTTAAAACCCTAGTTTGATGACATTCCAATGTTACCCTTAGACCCAATCCTTCCAATTTAACTTTTGTGAGGGTAGAAGGGTCAAGTAGGGGTCTTTTCTTTTCCTCCAAGCCAAGAGGGACAAGTGTCTTAGTTGAGGACCACTTTGTCTCTAATAATAACCAACACTTTAATTAATTCGAAAATAGTTGATAAAAAGGATCCCGTTGACCGAAAATTGACCGCTACAAGATTACAGTCAAAATACAGGACTTGGATCAACTAAGCTAACCGTGAGGTTGGTTAAGCTCTTGGTGCCTTGGAAAGGTCCCGAATGACTTCCGGAGTCCCTGGTTGACCTTTCCGGCCGAAAGTCAAACTTCTTCGAAATCCACCGGTTCGACCGGGATCGACCGGGTGCGGTTCTTACAATCTACCCCCCTTAAAAGAATTTCGCCCTCGAAATTTATCACTAAGGTAGCTCACTGTCGAACAGATGGGAAAACTGTTCGCGAAATTCATCCTCGCGTTCTCAAGTCGATTTAGCTCTTTGGTGCTTCTCTTGCACTCGTACTAGCGGGATAGTCTAATCCCGAAGGGCCTTCTCCCGTGCATCCAACGTCCTAACTGATTGTCCTTCATAGGAGACGTCATCCGCTAAATTACCGTTTGTTCGCTCCACAACGTGGAAAGGTCCGTAACTGGACCGTTGTTGTCGTGCAAGGCTATACGCCACCGTTTCAACTTGCCCGACAACCCAAAGATTCGATAAAACGCGGGACTAGATCGCCCCCGACGCGGTTGAACCACAATAGTCCGTTCTTCGGGTTCATCCTCAGGATAGCGTGAACACTAACCGGAAAGTTCAAGGAATCGATGTCGTGAACAATGCAAGTTTTTCGTCGAATTTGTGTACCCTTACTCGTTCCAGAACAACGCAACCTTCACTTACTCGGGCTTCACTAGATCACGTTAGTTACCCAAGCCACCCTTAGTGGTGCAAACTGTATTACCCAACTTCACGAAGCACGCGCAACGTTGCACCAACTCAAGAATACCGAGTAACAACACAAGTCGAGAAACAACCGAACACTTAAGAAAACTAAGGTGAAGATCTCGATATCCCATACCGGAAAATCAGTTGTCAAGGGTAACCTGCTAGAACTCTTTACCAGTCAACAAAGTCGGAATCACACACAAATGCACTCAACCGATTTTTTTTCTTTAGTGAACGCCACAGGATTAATCCCAACAGAACTCAAATACTAACAAGTCAAGGCCGACCACAAGACAATTTACAAGGGAATAAAACGCACTCCAACCAACAGAACAAAATACCTCACTTACACTGTAGGATTTGGAACAATCGTTCGATTCATCACACCTCGTGAAAAGGTAGGTGCACCTCAACAAGTGAATAAAACAAAGCACCGACCTCGAGTCGGAAGTCAGAACGCCTCAAAACAAACTACCAAAAGGAGCTCACGTTATCCGAAGTGCGGCATACTTGCCCAAACTTAACGACAGATCAAACCCAGTAATTCCGTTCAAGATTCTCAATCCGATAAAGAGTCCACCACTCAACAAGTATCACGGTCCTAGAATAAGGAGAAGCTAACAAATCTCAACTACGGTCAACCGCAAAAGATAACCAAACTTGCTATAATTCTCTTACTGTCGATACCCGTTCACACTTCTGACAAACCATCTTACAAGTCGTTTCGTATAAATCACTGCATCTGCAAGACTACGGTTCTCAAACTCGGCGTACGGTTCCGTACAACCACGAACTCTACCAACATCTAGTCGGACAAACGACGCGCAACAAAAAGGACCATGGAACCTCGTATTGGCACTCTAGTCGAAAGTAGCGTCCTTCAAGACGCCAAGACAAACTTACAATAGTCACACTCGACAGCACACAACCCAAGATTTATCAAGAAAGTTTATCCTGACCGGTGGTAACCCTTATACTGTTGACACTCGTTCACGGGTGTCGATCAAAACAACTTATAGTCAAGTCCATCCAAGTCATCCTATAAGGAGTAATCATCATGCACTAAGATCTCGATAATTTGAACAGTTCAGAAGCTAGCGCGGTTCCTTCAATCGTTCCTCGAATAACCCAAAACCAAAAACGATTAACTCATAACATTACATGTGCCCATGCATGGCACAAAATCCGACCTACCACACAACGCTTCGTTCGGCGCCATCTTGTTGCTGGCCTGAAAGCTCGTGGTAGTTGTCCTCGGCTATCTGTGGCCGGGTGTCAACGTGAGGTGCTTTCACTTCTAAGGCGTAACCTTGTGGTTATGCTTAGTCCTCGCGGGACGTTTGGCGTTTGTTCTTCTCTTGCCGACAAAGGTACACCTTGGTACCCGGTTCTCGTTTTCCGTATTCTTCTCCACTAGGGAAGTCGTTTGAACAACTCTCGTTGTTATTCGCCTGTTCAGCGTGAACTGGCAGTAAACCGATTAGTTCCTCCGGGAAGAACGTAGAGAGCACGTTCTAATCCAATCTCTGAAGTACGGCACACACTTGTGCACTTTTCGCTCGTTAAACGGGATTTTAAAACAAACGCCTTGAAGGTTCGAATCTTATGACCTAAACCTTCTAGCGGAGGTCAAGAAGCTGGAGATTACTACTCCTGTGGGTCATGGGCCCACCACGCTTCCGCTGCGCTACTCTGATCTTATCATTGCTCGGTCATCTCCGGTGACCAGTCGGGCCGTTTACTGGTCAAGGATGCAGCCTTCCGCTGCTCAGCATTCGCTACTGATGCCATTCGATGAATGTCTGCTGCTTCACCCAACGGGTCTTAAAACTCGAACAGTGCTCTTGACGAGAGAAAAGAACTTCCAGTGCGACAAGGTCTGTTACTCCTCTTCCAAACTCAAACTGACACTAATCGGTACCACCACACCTCTAGTCGGTGTGTTAAGATACGGGTGGGCGTACTAGTTTTAAATCCGTTCCCACAGAAGATAACCACGAAACAATACGACCAAGTTTAAAGCTCAAGTGTTAGTACACACCATCCACAATGTGAATCGTAAACATCACTCTAAGCGATTTCAAGATCGGTGTTAAGTCCCTCAGCTCGGGGCCCGGCAATCGCGTATGCTCGGCCCTGCTGAAACCGAAGTCCTTCTCTCGGTGGTGGTGGAAGAATCCGTTGCTGTGATAGCATGTCCTCTCATCGGCTCTCGTAGGCCGACTTGCAGGACGGTTTGTGAATACAACATTCCATGGGCAGTTCCGGCCCGGATGTCCAAACTGGTCACACTAAGAACAACTATGCCACCGGGGCAGGTCCAACTGACGCTGCTGCCCCAACACGTCGTGTCCCATCGGACTGGGTCCGTGGTTGAAACGATCCTGAGGTCCTCTGCCTCGTAGTATTGAGACTCCTTGACGACCTTAGGAAGTCACTCGGCCTTGGCCTGGTTCTCCGCGCTCTAACGGTCTCCCGAAGATGCTTCTTAACGGCTAGCGCCTGATCCACTAGTACATAACTTCCTCATTCTGAAGGTAACAACTTGATCCGTGACAGACGGGGTGAGTCCTCTCTCGAACACCCGTGGTGGCTCTCCTCGGTTTGCGTCATCTCGGCGCGAAGCGGTACAGGAACGTGAACCTTGCCTCATACTTAAAGACGGTCATCCCTCTCTACCGCACATTCAACAACTGCTGGTGTTGGTCCTCTCGAACGGGTCAAGGGAGAGATATTGTTCCAGGAACAATCTAATGAACGGCTAAAAGTCACCTCCAACCCTGATCTGCACAAGCTGCCACCAGTATCATGCTTCTCTCTCAAGCTGAACGGTCGAGAAAAACATTCTCAGATGATCATCGGAATACTCTCGAAGTAACAAAGTTGCGGGTAATTTGCTCCAACCATACTACAGCCTCGTCGGGGTCTGAACTCCCGGGATTGACTGACGTACTCGAACTACGAAAAGTTCTGAGAGCTTGGCCGTGTTGCTGTGCATCTGACCTGGCCTCTCAAAAGTGACGGCGTCGGCCGTAGGCACAGACTCTGGTGCCGGTACTGCAGTCTCCCGTTAAGCGCTGCTGGTACTGCGCGAACCACCTCATTCATGGGGGGTCGCCTGAGTCGACTCTGCGACTGGAGGAATGCTTGATGGTGACCTTACCGATCTACCTCAAACTCTGGTGCTCTAAAGGAGTAGTAACATGGGCACTCGCTGCCCTTGCCTGCTCAATAGCTGGTGTTTGGCTCTGTCCCACAGCTGAGCGGCTCCTGGTCCCTCTCGGACCGTAAACACGGGACCTCTCGTGTACTCGTTGCATTCAAAATGTAAGTACTCGTAACTCAAATTAATTCAGTGATTCGAATTATCAAAAGGGGGCGTTCTCATACGTCTTTAAAGGGATCCCGCTTGGATCACTAGTACGAAGTCTCGTTTAGAACAACCGGTTCGATAAAAAACACAAGGACGTTCACGCGCGTCCCACCAAGATCATATAATGACCACCCGCACTTAGGCTCAGTAGATAGATATATATACTTTATATATAGGCAGAAAGGGCCGCAACTTAGTGCGTCTCACAACAGTAATCAACGGTGTTCAAACAAATCAATCAACTCCCACAGGAGGAACAATCTCAATCAATTCACACAAATCACAAGCAACAAGCATACCCCTCGATTTGGGTCTCTTCCCAACACTAGGGTCTAGAATCGCAACACGATAAATCTCACAATTTATGTCCTCAACTCTTTTCCATAATCTCAATTCCTTACTTTTCTCTTATAACATTCATGTCGATCTCACGTCGTTACAACCTGATTCAGGCGTCCCCGAATCTCGTTGTAACCACTTGACATCCCTCTATCACGCTCGACTACAGTGGCGCCCCTGAGTCAGCCTGTGATAGTGCAAACACTTCAGTTTCTACCGAAAATTCGGCATGACCCGTTTGTATTTTCTTCTAACCATCCGCTTAAGCAGGACATTTTTAGAATAAGCTGTACACAGCGGCTTACCCGAAGGTGCATACAAAACATCTCAAATACACAACCTCCTGAACACCAACAATAACCCATGCGGGTCTTAGCAAATAACTCAATATTACCCGGTCAAATTTACCCTTCAGGTTTTACTTAACAATTAACGGCCGTCCAAAGCGGCAATTTCTTCAACAATTATTTAATCAACGTGTTATACCCAACCCGAGCATCGCTCGTTCATCCGATCTTAAACTCAACCTCAAACCTTGTCTCGACATCCTTTCCAATTCAATTTCAAATTTAAGTTAAGCTTCAGCTTCAAACTCAAAGTCAATTACAAACCCACTATCGATTTCGACTCAAAATTAATTTCAACTTTAACTCTTAAGTAACGGTGGACACTTAAACAAGTCGACAGTTACCAATTAATTTTCACAAGACATTCAACACTTAGAGTTCTCACGCTTCACAAGGTACACAACACAATCAATACACGAGGTATACACCACAATCAATACACAGAGTTCTCATACTCTTCAAATTATACACACAATCAAAGAGGGTGCAAGAATACTCGGGTTCTATTCCCTTCTTCCGAAGTTATCCCCATTGGATCATCCTTTTAACCTTGATTCCTTAAACGATTCTCAACATCATAACCGAGTCAATTCTCAAACAATTTCAAAATCATAACAATTCAATCCTTCCATAAATCCACCCTTCGCTCAAACACCGCTTTGACAGTAACACTCTATTGAAACCAATCTCCAACCTCATCAACATCCCTCTCAAATAATCCCTCAGTTTAAGCCACATGAAACAACCAATCACAACGGTAATACACTTAACACACCAACACTTTACTCAACAATCAACATATAACGGTTCGGTCATTGCTTGTTAACCCAATACCGATCTCAACCAGTCGGTTTCACCGATCACTGCATCTCACAGTCAATAAGGTAAGGGTGTCACTCAAACGATATAACCGTTATAATCAAAGGAGTTCAAATTGAATCAACAAACAAAACAGTAAGACTCGAGTCGTTCTCACTCTCTGCATCACCGTTTTTAACTTTGCATCACTGAGTACACGACTACGACCTCCTAACTCTACCCACCTAATTGACGTTGGTCCGAGGTTTTGAAAACAAGTTTAAAATTCCACCTGTTTCAAATGAAACCAGGCTCTGATACCAAATTGTCACGCCCCAAATCCGGTTTTGACCGGACTCGAGACGTGACCTGAGTTGAAATAAATAGAAAACGTAAACGATAGATAAAAGCTCCAACATCTCATACAAGCTCCGTCAAAATCAACATATCAGTAAATAGTTTAAAAACCCCGTGAGTCACAGCTCAACATAAATAGTCAAATAAAGGATGTCCAATACATGATACCAACATGACTCTAGTAAAAACCCAAAGAAGTCCAAAAGCTCCCGAGCCTCGACCTCCCTAGACATCCGGTACTCATGTAAAACAGTTAGAAACCAAAGGGGATGAGCTTACGCTCAGTAGGAAAAACCTTAATAACTCACCCTTAAGTCAAAGATAAACTGCTAACAAATGTAGCTCGAACAACAAGGCAATACGATAAATAAGGAATTAACAAAGAAACAGAAATAATTTCAATAACATAAAGGTAACCAAGTAACCGTAACAGAAAAAATTTATAGTAAATAAAGCAAAGGACCAATAAAAGTAAACTGGGAAAATATCAATATCTTGCCAACCATTTGCTTCCTCAAGCCTCCGATCTGTGGATAGCTTCTGGGATCACCTCGGTTCCCATAATCCGATCCACCAGATTATCCACATCACATCAGATTTTCCCTCGGTCCAGAGGAGGTACATGCACGGGGCACCGAAGCCAATTCGGAAATGCCACCTAAGGACCATATATCATAGGGGGACAAATTAGTGCTCCGCTGGGACGTAGTTCCTTGGGGTAAAACCATAAGTAGTCCTTTCCCCGCAGGGTAAACTGTCTATTTGCCCGCAGGCCCAATAACCAATGCCCCGCAGTGTCCAATAACCAAATGCCCGCAAGCTCAATAACCAATGCCCCGCAGGGTCCAATAACCAAATGCCCGCAGGCCCAATAACCAATGCCCCGCAGGGTCCAATAACCAAATGCCCGCAGGCCCAATAACCAATGCCCCGCAGGGTCCAATAACCAATGTATCTCGACGTATCCGACAACCCCCAATCTTCATAACGACACCGGATTACCCCGCCCCCCCCCCCCCGGTGTAGTACCGAACCAATCAATCAACAAGCATACAAGCAAGCATACATACATACATTCAAAAATAAGAATAAAGGAACAAGCATTTCATTCATCCATCAAGCAACACACGTCGGAACACACTTTCATCACAACCAACACCACTTCATACTTACCGTACACTTACCTGTCACCAACCATCGGTACATCGATCACCTGATTGTACCCCTTTGGCACAACTAGTCATACTCGATCATCCGTTCAACCAACAATTATATCAACATAAACACTCAATCAACCAAGTATGCATTCAACCAATCAATCATCATGTGAACGAATAAATAGTCATTCAATAATAGAAGCTAATCTAGTTTCATTATACTCTTAAGTTAACCTAATAACTATCAACCAAGCATGTGAACCTAGCACACAACTAATCCGAGAGCTCTTCACAGCCTCTCTACCAGTAAATCAATTTCCCAAGTATTGAAAGCACATTTCACTAATTGTCATCATCCTAAGCATGCATACTAGACTCATCCATTTATTAGTAATTGAAATACGATTATTCTAGTTATTCGCATCCTATAGTCAATTCTAGGACCTTTCCGATTTTATTATCCTAATCATGCATACTAAGCGTTAATTAAACAATTAAGGTTTTCCCTACCTTGTGGTCTTCCTCTTAATCCCTGATGTCACACACGAAAGTCACCACACCGTTCTTCACACGGGTACCGGCAAGGTCTACGTTCTTCAAAGTCTTCGTTCTTCAAGTCTTGGTCCAAGGTCTTGTGGTCTTTGAACACAAAACAAGCTCTAATTAGACTCTACCTAACAGTAACAAGAGGTTCCCAAAACCCTTCCAAAAGATCAGTTCCAAACCACGATCAAAACGATGGAAAAAAAAACCCTCAAAACCCCTCTGAACTGGTCGGTCACGGACACGATCACGAATCCGTGGTCCACGCCGTCACGGATCTCCTCACGGAGCCGTGTCAGACGCCGTCACGGCCTCCCTCACGGAGCCGTGATGCCCACCGTCACGGTCCCTGTCACGGATCCGTGACGGGTCTGGACAGTTCCGCCTTCTTCTTCTTCCAGACGCGATTTTCACGAAGAACACTTCAAAAACTTCATTTTCAGACCTCCAAAACCCCCATAAACAGTTCCTAAACGTCTCTACTTCAAAACCCACCATGGGTGTTCATCAAAACTCCAAAAACACGAATTAAATTCATCAACTATCATCAAAACCTCCAAAACTTCCATAATCAAACTCAAGCTTCAAAGTCTAGCAAGTTCTTCCATTCCCCTCCAAAACCCATGAACCAAAAGTTGTAGAAACGAAACTAGATGAGGGATTTACCTTGTGAGTGAGGAATGGATGTAGAAGATGAAGTTTTGGAGAGGTTTTGGGAGTGAAACCACCTCAAGACTCCATTTTTGCACCTTTCTTTTCCTTCAAGCTTCAAGGTTGCCTCTTCTCTCCCTTTCTCTCTCTAATTTCGGCCAGCACATAAAATGAGGAGAGAAATGGTCCAAATTGCTTTAAAACCCTAGTTTGATGACATTCCAATGTTACCCTTAGACCCAATCCTTCCAATTTAACTTTTGTGAGGGTAGAAGGGTCAAGTAGGGGTCTTTTCTTTTCCTCCAAGCCAAGAGGGACAAGTGTCTTAGTTGAGGACCACTTTGTCTCTAATAATAACCACTTTGTCTTAGTTGAGGACCACTTCGACCGGGGGGCGGTTCTTACAGAACGGGACTAAAAGTGGAACGTTGAATCGGACGCCTCGGGAATCGCGCATTGAACCACGTGCTCGGGAATCGTGCCTCGAAACCATGCCTCGAAAGCCGTTCCTCGGGAAACGTGCAACAGGTTCTATGCTCGGGGCTCGAGTACTCGAACCCGATTCGTCGTATAACCCGCTTCTGGCCCGCTTGAGTTTAAAAGGCAACTGTTTATTTTAAACTGGACTGTACCGGATCTGATTGTAAGTTTTACCTGTTAAAATTAGACTTGGACTTGGCCCGAGAAGACCGGAGTTAGGCCAGGACGTCAGCAGCTATGAGACGCAGTTGTTGTGATCGTCTTGAGGTAGGGAAAGTAGCGAATACCAGTTTAATTACGGAAAGTTACTAGTATGCATGTTAGGTAATAATAAAACTGGAACGAACGTCTATATGATATAAATAACCGGACGGGTTTTAGTAACATATAGGATGTGGTTCACTAGTGTTAGCCGCTTTCAATATTCTGGGAAATTGACGTGCTGATAGAATGGCCATGTCGAGCCGTAGGTTGTGTGCTGACTAAATTGCATGTTATTGTTTGAGATGCGTACTGTGTGACTTAGTGTCGATAAGTTTAAGAGTCAAGAACTAGTATATTCGGTGTAACATGTTGTTGCTATGTGTGGGAAAGTGCGCCGTGTTTGATTAACGGTGAATCCTTGATTGTGATATGGTCGGGTGAGTGATAGACTGACGTGTTGTGTAGTTGTGGTAAGATTGTTGGGCATGTGAGCCGTGTTTGATCTTTGGCATTACGATGTGTGATATTATCTTGATGTGTGATCCAAGAGAGTGTTTCCGGTACGATGCCTACATCGAGGGGTTATGCCGGTGTAAGACATCTAGGCCGATGCCGTGATTGGGCCTACGGGTCGTATTGGGCCAACAGGTCAGAGCTGACGGGCCAAATCATATTGCATTGGGCCGACGGGTCACATCATATTGCATTGGGCCGACGAGTTGGAGCCGGGGGTCATATCATATTGCATTGGGCCGACGGGTCGGAGCCGACGGGCCATATCATAGTGTGTTGGGCCTACGTGTCGTATGGGGCCTATGGGTCGTGATTGGGCCTGTGGATCGTGTTGGGCCTACGGGTCGTGATGGGCACTAGGTGCCGTGTTTCACCCTCGATGATCTATGCTCCTTTGTGGACGTTTTCGAGAGCCCCGATGAGATGTGTCCCCATAGGGAAGTTTCCGGCAGCCTAGACGTTATACGTCTCCTCTGACGTTATGTGTCTCCTCTTGACCGAGAGGTGGTCCGTTGTGACACTTTGACTTATCGGTTTGAAATGATGAAGTCAGGCTGTGTACAACCGGCGGAGTTCGGGGACTGCGGTACGGGACGTGTGCTGGTTACTCGTGTGTGTGATGCTGTTACTGTTTGGTTAATGTTTTATTGTGTGAAAGTTGTCGGTTTGTGTGTTTTGGTAAGTTTGGCTATGAACCCCATTTGGCAGTTAGTTGTGCGGTACTAGTATGCCCTAATTGGACGGTTACTCGTGGTGGTGAGTCGATGTTCATTACCTTAACTACTTTTTCTACTGGGCGAAAGCTCACCCCTTACATTGTTGATTTTCAGGTATTGAGCGGGATTTGTGCTAGCAGGACACAGCTGAGCTTGGGAGCTAGCGAGGGTCCTAGGCTAGTAGGTCTAGAGACGTATCGTGTTTTGAACTAAGCCTTGTTTTGCGATACACTTAAGAGCTGTTGACTCTTTCATTCCGAAATTATAATTATTATTTAAAGAGTTTCGTTTATTGCTTATTTTAATTGTTTGCTTAAATTATTTATTATTTTAATTCACGTCTCGAGTCCAGCCAAAACCGGACTTGGGGCGTGACAAAACCGGTCAGCCCCATGTTAACTCAGCTTTTGTGGCTTCATCACCGCTCTCTGGTGAGTTAGGGGGTGGAGCACGCGGGGGGTCCGGGAACAAAGGATGTTGAAGCTCCAACACTTGCTGGAGTATCTAGAGAGGGCACTTAAGCACTCAAGAGGTCAGCAGCTGGAGCACCTTGGGAGGAGCAGGTCAGGGCGGGGATGCAGCCCCGCCAGGAGGAATGAGAGGCTAGATAAGCATTGGGGACTGACCTTAGTAGGGGTCCCATGAAGATGTTTTGCCTCCCACCATCACCACTGTTGAGATCCTTCAGGATTTCCAGTACCCCTTTCCCTCATTTCGTATTCTGTCCCTACCCATGAGGCGCCAAAATACCGCTTGTGACAGTTATGGTACTACAAGGATCAGAGAACCATTGTTCATCTAGATGACAAATCTAATAGAAACCCCTCTTATCCTAAAAATTGTGTGAACCAATCCTAGCCATACACCTTTAAGATCCAACATTCACCATAATGTCATATCATCACCCCAATCCCACCATAAACTAACGCCACTTTCTTCTTTTCTCACACAAGCAAGGGCATAATTGTAATAGCATGGTGCCATGTGGACAAGTGTCCATTTTTTCAACAATTCACTAATTTAATCATTCCCGCTTCGTTTCAACTCCGATTAACTTCAAACTTGCGCCAGTATTTTTATTTTTCCAAGGGCTTAAAGAATAGAGTGGTAAGCGTTCCTAACCAGAATGGCTTCACCCCCCTCTCTCTCAGCCTTTGGTTCCACTTTGTTAGCCTTGTACGCAGAATACTGCGATTTAGTTACAGGTTTAGCCAAAGGATCGAAGGTTGTGACAGAAGCGACGAAATGGGTGTCTTCACCGGCTAAAAAAAAGATCACGCCGAGCATCTCATAGGCATCCGGGTTCCGGTGAAGCGCAGGTTGCGACAGAAGAAGGTTTGTCAGCTAAGTAGGGATCCCATCGAGTTGTCGGAAAATCTCAACGGTATACGGGTTCCGATGAAGAAGACCCGGTCAGGATCGACGCAGAGAATCCAAGAGAGGGCGGAATCTCTGTTCCCGGGGAGAAACCGATCTCGACAGCTCCAATGGAGCCAGGAGCTCAGAGGGAACATTAGTTGTTCTGTTCACGGAGGAATCCAGCGACCTTTGGGGAAGTCATTCCAAATGAGTCTTACTTACGAAATCTCCCGTTCGAAACGTCTAAGGAATGGGTTTGTCAAACTTTTGGAGTCTTTAGCGACATTTCGGCGTGCTCTGTTCCGAGGCGTGTGAACATGGGAGGTAAGAGGTTTGGTTTTGTAGTGTTTTCATCCTCAGAAGCGGTTGCAAAGGCTGTGGAAACCTACAATGGTTTCAAGTTCAACGGGTACTTGTTGTTCGTACCATTAGCTCGGCGGCCGGTTACCGCTCCAGCGACGTTGGACAAGGAGGTCGCAGTCAACATCCCGTTAACGCGTCAATCACTTTCCCTTTCCAGTCCAGATTGACCCCGTGATCTGAGGGATTCAAATGTGCGAGATTTGAGGGATTCAGCTAATCTGGATCCAATCACTGTGGATCCGGTTTCTACGCGCGTTATTGATGGAGAAGACGAGTTGAACGCACAAGCTGATGTCGTCTTGGACTGCGTTGAAGTTGGGCCTCAAGCCCGAACTCATGCATGTGATTTCCAACTTACAGAAGCCCGTGCGATGGAAACGGGATGCGGTGTGGGCTCTGTGTCTATGCAACCGTATCTAGTGAATCAATCGCGCGAAGAGCTGAGTGGAAAGAGATCTGGATCGGATTGTATGGGCCTTGGGCCAATTGTAGGCCAAGTTTCAAATAGTCCTGAAGAAGGTGGAGTTGGGGCAGCTAACGGGCCAAGGAATGGTCCAGGTCCAGGTGATCAAAAGTCGGCCAGCGATCCGAGGTTGCTCGACATTTTTAAACGCGTTGACACTGATTTGGGTCCGTTGGCTTATGTGGGCTCGGGCGCAAACACGCAGGTCATTCAGACTCGAGGTGAAGAACCATTTATGGTCGAGTGTCAGTGCAGTCAATGGAAAGACATTCTTTTGAGCAAACCCAGTATTCCTGTAGAGGTTCCAAGGAGGCGTGGTCGCCCAAAAAAGGGCCAACCAAAAAAGGCAGTTCGTCCAGTTGTTTTTTATCAGAACAGAGCCAAAACATCAGCTGAAAAAGGGGATCTTGCTGGAATTTTCACTATCGATATTGCTAAACAAAGTAAAGAAGGAACGTGGAGCTTTAGCAAGAGATTTGTGAAAAAGGCTGTTTCCCATTTCACGGGTTTTGAATCACCGCAACAAGGTGAGGGCGAGGAGGACGTCGTGATAGCGAGTTGGAGCTTATTCCGAAAGTTTCTCCTGTTTTGGATTCTAACCGATTCCTCTGTTTGAATTCAGATAGGAAGTACGTTTGTAGGGGGTGCTCTGTTTTTCTTGCTCACTATTCTGGCTTTTGTTTTAGTTTGGCTTTATGCTTGTATCAGTTTGGGGAAAAGGTCCTTTTATGGACCGTTTTTCTTGCATCGTTTTACTTTCTTTTAGAACGTTTGTCTAATAAAATCTTTTTGCTTATAAAAAAAATCAAGATCAGTCATGAATATATTTTGAAGAACGAATATAAAAAAGTTATACTGGGTGATAAAAACAATGTTGAGTGTTGATAAATCTTCACTAATAAATTTTTTTATATCGGGGTATCAAACTAGTTGTCACGCCCCAAATCCGGTTTTGACCGAACTCGAGACGTGAGCTTTGAACAAGAAATAATTTAAGTAAAATTGAAGTAATAAAGCTTTAAATATTAATCTGCAATTTATAAATTCGAATAAAAGAGTCAACAACTCTTAAGTAACCGTAAGACGGTAAATAGTTCAAAACACGGTACATCTCTAGACACTAGCCAAGACCCTCGTCAGTTCCCGAACTCCGAGAATCCTGCTAACACAAATCCCGCTCAACACCTGAAATACAACAAGGTAAGGGGTGAGCTTTCGCCCAGTAGAAAAAGTAGTTAAAGTAATGAACATCGGTTCACCACCACGAGTAACCGTCCAATTAGGGCATACTAGTACAGCACAACTAACTGTCAGATCGAGGTTCATAGCCAAACTTACAACACACTCACACGACCGCGTTCACACAATAAAACATTAACCAAGCAGCACACATATCACACACAAAAGCAATCAGCACACGTCCCGTACCGCAGTCCCCAAACTCCATCATACCATACCGAAAAGTCATCGCATCATCTCGGACAGCCCCTCGGTCCAAAGGAGACACATGCGTCGGGGCGACCGGAAACGTTCCCTAGGAACGCATCTCATCGGGGGGCCCGGTAATGTCCCCAAAGGACCATAGATCATTGGGGTAGAACACGACCTGTAGGCCCAAACACGACCCGTAAGCCCAATATGATATGACCCGTCGGCCCAATACGACCCGTATGAACAATCACATCTGTCGGCCTAGATGTCATGTACCGGCATACCCCTCGATGTAGGCCATCGTACCAGAACCACTACCCGGGTGACCGTGCATACGTGGGACCACATCGTCGGCTTAGGTACTACCCCACACCGGCACACTCCCTCGATGTAGGTACCATACCGAAATACAAACCTCTTGGAACACACATCAAGATTATATCACGCATCGAAATGTCATAGATCAAACACGGCTCACCAAGCCCACAATATTACCATAATTACACGACACGTCGGTCTATCACTCACCCGACCATATCACAGCCAATGATTCAAATCACAACAGTCACGGCACACTTGCCCACGCATAGCAATAGCACGTTACACCGAATTTGACATGCATTGACTCTTAATCTTATCAACACTAAGTCACACAACATGCATCTCAAACAGATCAGGCAATTCAATTAGCACAAAACCTACGGCTCGACATGGCCATTCTACCAGCACGACAATTTCCCAGAATATTGAAAGCGGCTAAAATAGTGAATCACATCCTACATGTTACTAAGACTCATCCGGTTATTTTTATAGTGTAAACGTTCGTTCCAGTTTTATTATTACCTAGCATGCATACTAGTAACTTTCCGTAATTAAACCGGTATTCGCTACTTTCCCTACCTCAAGAAGAACCACCAGCTATGTCTCCTAGTTGCTGACATCCGGGCCTACCTCCGGTCTTCTCCACGATCAAGGTCCAAGCTTGGGTTTAACAAAAGGGACGGTAATTAGTCCCGGTCCAGTCCGTAACAGTCCACTGATTTTATCAGGTCAGTCCCATAGTTTAAACAATTCAGTCCTTTGAATTATCTGATTTAAATCCAATTCAAAATAAACCGTTTAAATTAATTACTTAGTTAATTAAAACTGCCTGACCCGGATCCGACCCGAGTCCGAAACTCGGACCCGAATTCGTCCCGGATCTGACCCGGTCCAGTCCCTGACCCAGACCCGACCCAGACCCGAGTCCGACCGAGGTCCGGACACGAGTCCAGACCCGGTCCAGGAACCTGGGCCTGGCCCGAGTTCTGGTCCGGCTGAGATCCACCTTGGGCCCAAGGCCCGAGTCTCGCGTCTTATCCTGGCTTAGGCCCAAGCACTCGAGGCCCAAGGCCTGCCTCTGACCCATGATGTTCGAGCCCGTATGAGCTAGGGCTTGTTCTTGCCGGCGGCGGCGGCGAGCTCGGAGGGATGCGGTGGTGGCTGGGGTTCGAATCCTACCGTAGATCTGGGTTGGATTCAAAGGCGTGGGAGTAGAAGCCGTCCAGATGAGTTCTGGCCAAAGAGACGTCTCTCGTGCGCGTTTTTCAGGTGGTAAGTCGCCAGGGAAGAAGAACGGGCCGGCACGTCGATGCTCTGCGATGAGACCTCCGTCACAGACACGGCGCGACCCAGAGAGTGAACGGAGGCACGCGGCGAGGCGAGATTTCGAGCGTGTAAGAGAAGAAGGGGGTAGAAGAGAGGGGATTTGAAGCTCTGGTGTCGTTCTCGTGCCGGTGTGGTTCGGCTTGAGACCGGAACAGCGTCGCTGGCGCGATTCTGTTGAAAGAGGAGAGGGTACGCGAGAGAGGAAATCCTCGGGAGGCGTGCGGTGAATGAGGAAGACGAGCGAGTTGTTAGGGTTAGGTGGACAAGGGTGGGTTGGGTTGGCTAGTTGGGCCGGCCCACATTGGGTTGAGCTGAAAGGTTGGCCCAACAGCTGACTTGGCCCTGTTTCAATTTTTTTTGTTTCTTTTATTTTTCTTTTGCAGTCGATCCAAATTTCCACCCCGTTTTCCAACCACGAAGTTTCAAACGACGATTTTAAATTTAAATAATTATTTTAAACCGGGGCGGTCTTTACAGTCTACCCCCCTTAAAAGAATTTCGTCCTCGAAATTTAAAACGAACGCGCTCCATTTGGCCCCATCTTAGGAACGTCCAATTAAAACTCCCAGTCCAATAACTCTCATGCACACGGAAACACTTAAACCAGTTAGTCGATACCGAAAACCTCCTTCGGTAGAGACGTCGCACCGACACCCGCAGCTTGGTCGAGATATCCTATACCGGAACTGTCCGCCGGTATGGGTAGCGCACCAGAACAAACTCACATCACACTTAAAAAGAAACCAACAAACAGACACTTTTCCTCAACTACCCACTTTACTTAACCAAGTAACGCGCACACTACAAACCAAAAGGAAGTCCACGTGCCGTTACTCGGACAACTCAGGGTTAACAAAGGTCGACGGTAAATCCTCAATTGTAAGGAAGAACAGAAGAATGCGTTGTTTGTGGATTATGGGCCCACCACGCTTCCGCTGCGTCACTCTGATCTCATCGTCACTCGGCCATCTCCTCTGGATCCTCCTGACGGCGTACTGGTATTTCTGCTGTTATCCGCCGCTCGGATGCTAATTGCTGACGACAAACGAAGAATGTTTGGTATCTCACAAACAGTCCTCTTAGCTTTCTCACGTACTTCAGACAATAGTCAGCACCGCTGCACTCTCAAAGTGTGCTCAGGAACACGGTTCTAAAATTCGTCCCAAAAATCGAACTTGGCCGCTCTCGGGGCGCGAACTCAGAAGTAACAGATTAGCGACTTAAATGAAGTAAATGTTCAAAGTTGTTCCAACAAAAAGCAGTAATGAAAACCACAACGAGTCAAACACAAGTCTCAAAATAGAAACCGCATCTCTAACGTCAAAACAAAACAACTCTCGGACTTTCGCTAGTGCCCAAGTCCCGTGATGTCCTTTAATCCAGAACGTGCTCGAGGACGCGGGCGAACTCATGATCATAATCATGTCTCTTTGCTCGTGAAACGACAACAGCGTACACCCGACCCCGCCGTGCTGGGGGTCCGCCTCTCGGAGGTTGTGGAAGTGCCACATACTGCGCAGCTCGCTGCCTCGGCGCTGATGCGCTCGCTGTCTGCCACGGAGCTCTCTGCGTCTGACCCTGACGCTGCTGGAACTGAGGTGACGGCCCAGTCTGCGACTACTGGGTCGCGGGGCCGACATCTCCCCAACTAGATCAGGGCACCTAGCCGCGAAGTGTCCAGGTCGTCCGTACTGGTGACATAGCGGTGGCCCAGCACTCTGTCTCCCATCAGGCCTGTCCCTCAGACAATCTCGAACCGTGTGGCCCTACTGCCCACACCAAAAACATGATCGCTGTAACGGAGCAGGTGTGAAGGAAGCCACTGATCCGGCCTGTCGTGTCTCTCTCAGCGGTGCATGGAACTGGAATGATCCCGAGGTCCACTGATCCGGCTCAGTTTCTGAACTCGGACAGAACGACGTGCCTAAAATAACTAGCGCCACACATGGACCACAACAGCAGTACTAGTACTAGTAGTAATAGTATACTTAGTAAAGTAGCCACACAACAACACACATCAGAGAAGTGAGCACACTAGTGCGTCACACAGATCATATATACAAGCAGCGGTTACACACAATTTCACACTACAGTGCACAAATCACACAGTTCAAACAGCGAGACTACACCTAGTCAACCACTCCACGATGCAATCATTGCACCACAATCACACAGGAGACAACAACAGCTTAGGTTTAAAAAAAAATTCTTAGCACGTCACATTCTAACATGACATTCATGTTGACATCGCTTCGTTACAACCTGGTTCCGGCGTCCCAGAACTACGTTGTAACAACTTGATATCCCCCCATTCACGTTCAGCTACAGTGGCCCCTATAGCCGAATC
Source organism: Erodium maritimum (assembly GCA_963921825.1). NCBI lineage: Eukaryota > Viridiplantae > Streptophyta > Magnoliopsida > Geraniales > Geraniaceae > Erodium > Erodium maritimum. The sequence continues at coordinate 24,580,163 of OY997595.1, forward strand.
GTGATGGTACATACACTTCAGTTTCAGTAGAAAATCGGGCATGACCCGTTCGTAAATTAAGTTAACCATCCGCTTATGCGGGACAACCAAACATTACCTGCCCACAACACTCAATCACAATTATAGCACACAACAATTTATTTCAGCTACACCCTCGGGTCTCGGTAATTTCACTCTTACCGCCCGACCAAGTCAACATTTCAAATTCACCAATCAAACAACAGCCGACCAAAGCGGCAACCTACTTAGCAATTATTCAACCAACACGTCGTAAACAGCCCGAGTATTGCTCGTTACCCAACCTCGATCTCAACCGGTCGACATTATGGATCCACTAAGGTGTACAGTAAACAGCGGAAAAAAGTACAGATCAAGTAAGGTAAAACTTAAACAACGTACTTTAACAAACGTGACTCTTGTCGTTTCGACTCTACGCATAGGATATTTCCGACTTGTGTCACCGAGCACTACGACTTTAGCCACCTAAATGATGTACGGTCCGAGGTTTTGAAAAATCATTTCAAATTGAAACATGGCTCTGATACCAAATTGTCATACCCCAAATCCGGTTTTGACCGAACTCGAGACGTGAGCTTTGAACAAGAAATAATTTAAGTAAAATTGAAGTAATAAAGCTTTAAATAATAATCTGCAATTTATAAATTCGAATAAAAGAGTCAACAGCTCTTAAGTAACCGTAAGACGGTAAATAGTTCAAAACACTGTACGTCTCTAGACACTAGCCAAGACCCTCGTCAGTTCCCGAAATCCGAGAATCCTGCTAACACAAATCCCGCTCAACACCTGAAATACAACAAGGTAAGGGGTGAGCTTTCGCCCAGTAGAAAAAGTAGTTAAGGTAATGAACATTGGTTCACCAATACGAGTAACCGTCCAATTAGGGCATACTAGTACATCACAACTAACTGTCAGATCGGGATTCATAGCCAAACTTACAACACACTCACACGACTGCGTTCACACAATAAAACATTAACCAATCAGCACACATATCACACACAAAGGCAATCAACACACATCCCGTACCGCAGTCCCCGAACTCCATCATACCATACCGGAAAGTCATCGCATCATCTCGGACAACCCCTCGGTCCAGAGGAGACACATGCATCGGGGCGACCGGAAACGTTCCTTAGGAACGCATCTCATCGGGTGGGGGGGGGGGGGGGTAATGTCCCCAAAGGACCATAGAGCATCGGGGTAGAACACGACCCGTAGGCCCAAACACGACCCCAATACGACCTATAGGCCCATCACAACCCGTAGCCCAATACGACCCGGAGGCCGAATCACATCCGTCGGTCTAGATATCCAACACCGGCATACCCCCTCGATGTAGGCCATCGTACCGGAACCACTACTCAGGAGACCGCGCATACGTGGGACCACATCGTCGGCTTAGGTATTACCGCACACCGGCACATTCCCTCGATGTAGGTAGCATACCGGAATACAACCCTCTTGGAACACACATCAAGATTATATCACACATCGAAATGTCACAGATCAAACACGGCTCACCAAGCCCACAATCTTACCACAATTACACGACACGTCGGTCGATCACTCACCTGACCATATCCCAACCAATGATTCAAATCACAACAGTCACGACACACTTGCCCATGCATAGCAACATCACGTTACACTGAATATGACATGCTTTGACTATTAATCTTATCAACACTAAGTCACACAACATGCATCTCAAACAGATCAGGCAATTCAATCAGCACACAACCTACGGCTCGACATGGCCATTCTACCAGCACAAAAATTTCCCAGAATATTGAAAGCGGCTAAACTAGGGAATCACATCCTACATGTTACTAAGACTCGTCCGGTTATTTTTATAGTATAAACGTTCGTTCCAGTTTTATTATTACCTAGCATGCATACTACTAACTTTCCGTAATTAAAACGGTATTCGGTACTTTCCCTACCTCAAGAAGAACCACCAGCTACGTCTCCTAGCTGCTGACGTTCGGGCCTACCTCCGTGTTGGGTCTCGAGGTAGGGTTGGAGATGAACCAACTCGCAGCGGACAATCAATGAAAACCAAGAGACAATTAGAACCATGAAACAACTAACAAAGAATGGATTAACAAGAGAAAAATTCAGCACTAGTTCTTACCAAAACAAGAACACCGGTTAACGAATGATTGGCTTGAGTCTCCAAGACGCCTACGTATCCACATGGGAATCAAAGCCACGTAGTTCTTCTCTTTGAGGACTCAAGAAATAACCACTTCTGGTCAACGTCAGTCAAACCTGCGAAAAACAGGAAAATTTAAAAATTTTAAGACAGACACTTAACTTAACTTAAATTGACCCCGAGGGTCATGCCGGACTTAAGTTGACCCCGTTATCGACTAAAATGAGTTACGGGGGACTCAGGGCAACTTCCTGGTCATTTTGGGAAAGATTGATTTTTCGCTGGAAAAGTCACCCGAGCGACGTTTTGGTCCATTCGAGGACCGTTTTGGACCCGAAAAGCTTAGCCGTCGTCGTAGCGGTCTTAGTTGGGCCGTTTCCTTGAAGCCCGTCCAATTTAAATTTTCTTTGGGAAAAGTGCCCGTTCGGGGCCCGAAACGTCCGTTTTTCGCGAATCTGATTGGAAAATATCAACTAGATATTTTCCAAAAGGTTGGGACCCACCTTGACACTTGTCAATTATATGGTGGTGTAATTTTTGGAGGGAAAAGGTGTGGTTGGGAAGTGTTGGCCGAACATGGGTAAAAAGGGGGGAGTTTTTGGAGTTAGTTGTTAGTTTTAATTAAATTAGAAATTAGAAGAGAGGTTTTAGAGAGAGAAGGAGAAGGAGAAGAAGAGAGAAGAAGGGAGGTTGAGCTAGGGTTTGTGATCGAGCCCTTGGATCGAGTCAAAGCAAAGAGCAATCTCGTTCCCCTCGTTCTCCTCTACGGTAATACCCGAACCGATTCTCGTTTTGATTATTTTCAAGAGCTAGGGTTTGGTTATAAACTAAGGCTTAGGGTTGTGTAGAGTGTGGGGAGGTGTTGGAGACGTTTTAGAGGTGTTTGGGGGTTTAATTTCACGTTTTCCGGTGACCGGAGGCTCGGGAGGAGCTCCGGCCACCGTGGGTGGTGGCTGGCCGGAGGTGGCAGCAGCCACCACTTGGTGGCCGAGCCCCTCCCTCAAACCCTAGGGCACGGCCAAGCCTCTTGGGTGGGGCCCACGTGCTCGGTTGCTCGGGTTTTAATGTTCGGGTGGTTTAAAACGTCCCCCGGACCACTTTATCCTTAATCGAATCGAAATTTGGAATTAAATTGGAGAAGTTGTAATTAACGGGTTTTGGAAACTTTAAACGTTAATTAATTGATTTAGAAGTCGGAATTCAATTCCGTCAAGTGCGTTGGGTTCCTTGAATTATTCTAAGACCGTAGAATCGAAAACGGGAGCTTTTGGAGCCCCGGAAGGCAATTAACCAAAACCGGGCAGATGTTGGGTCTCGAGGTAGGGTTGGAGATGAACCAACTCGCAGCGGAAAATCAATGAAAACCAAGAGACAATTAAAACCATGAAACAACTAACAAAGAATGGATTAACAAGAGAAAAATTCAGCACTAGTTCTTACCAAAACAAGAACACCGGTTAACGAATGATTGGCTTGAGTCTCCAAGACGCCTACGTATCCACATGGGAATCAAAGCCACGTAGTTCTTCTCTTTGAGGACTCAAGAACACAAACATGGAGGTGGAAACTAGCCAAACCCGAAATGGCCATGGAAGAGGGAGAGAAAATGTGTTTCCTATTCTTGTCTTGTATTTGTTATGTTGAAAAAAGATGACTTAAACATAACAAAACCCATACTTGTCCAACTAAAGGCATGGGACAAGTATGGTGTCAAGTAAGGTGTAAATAGGACAAAGTATGGCAAGACAAGATTGGGTTAGGTGGTGAATCACCAACACCTTAATCCTTGTCTTGCTTACTTAGTACTAATTAATCAAGACTTGATTAATTAGTTCTATGGGCCTTGGTTGCATGGGCCTTTCATGGGCCTCTTGGAACATGGCCCGTGGCCATTTCTAACGAGGTCCCGTGATTCGCTCATCGCCTCCAAGCCTTCCATACCGGAAATGTCCAACATTATCCGACGCGATCAATCCCAAGACTCCAAGCCTTGTCTCGATCCGTAAAGTCCTATTCACGTACGGGCACATGACCCAAAACCCAGTTTTGGTCATGTCCCGAGACAACTCCCTTTTGGCCATTCTCCATAAATGTGTCAATGAGTTTCATCCTCCGGTGTGACCCTTAGGTTTATGCATGTCAATAGATCAACGTAAAATCCCATTTTACTTGATCCTATTTAAGTGGCAACTAACGAGACTTTAGTATTGCCTGACACTACATAACGAATCGACCCTGTCGATTCTAACCTTTCCGTCGTCCCTGTCATTATCCTTTTATCTCCGATATCCTGATTGAGATAAGGCATAGAGCCGTCATCCTTATTATTCTCAATCACCGTTCCTTGATATGTGAGATGACTGAAGATATGATACCCAGTATCATGTGCATGGCCATGCTATTCTTCCAGTCACTCTCGATCAAGTGGCCGAGAACCGATATCTTTCCCATACCTTAGTATGAGGGATAAATCCCTTAGCCGTCTTTCTTGTCACTCATGTAGCCCGTCCCTAAGCCAATCCTGGCCGTTATGGAAGCCCTGTTACGGACAACGTTAGGCTCAGGTCAAACTCAGTTGTTGACTACATAGCGATCACAAAGACTCCTTGGTCTAAGGATACATGACAAGCTACAACACTGAATATGTTCATGACTTAATCTATGGCACATATTCAGGGCGGGTCGTCCAATATCATGTCCCACATGATATCTATGATCAGACTCCGGAATCCCATTCCAATGACTAACAGAACGTAAGCCATAAAGAGCCATCTTTCATACTAGTCGCTTCTAGTGAAGCTTTGTTGACTAGGGACCCATCGAGTGTGATCTATCTCGATCTATGGTTCTATTCGCATGGTGGGCATAGATCAGAGCACACATCGATATATTACTCCAACACATAAGTAATATAAAGCCGCTTTAATTTTATTGCTAACGATGATATATACATTTGGACATTTAGGATTGAACTACGGGCACTAAGACTAACAATCTCCCACTTGCCCTAGTTCCAATCTAAACTCCAATATGTCCCCATCGACTTTACATGTCTAACATGTTCAGGCAGTGACACTGTCTTAGTCAAAGGGTTGGCTATGTTATCATCTGTTGCAATATCGGTTATCTTCACTTCACCTCAGTTCAGTATTTATCTGATGAGGTGGATACGCCGCAGTACATGTTTGGATTTGTTATGCGATCTAGGCTTTTAGCTTGCGCAATGGCCCTTGTGTTGTCGCAAAATGGATTCACCGGACTGGATGGGTTTTTAATTACACCCAGCCCTGCCATGAATTTCCAAATCCACATAGCCTCCTTAGCTGCCTCTGCAGCATCCATGTACTTGGCCTCTGTCGTAGATTCGGCAATGGTATCTTGCTTTACGCTTTCCCAACTAAAGCTCTACCATTCAGCGTAAACACATATCCTGATTGACTTCTAAAGTCATCTGGATTTGTCTTGGAAAACTAGCGTCTACTCATCCTTCGACGACTAGTTCAACATCATCTTTCCCCCGGGTTAGAATGATGTCTACTGGTACAACATAAGGCTTACGAGACGTCTGGTCTCATACATGTCATGGCATATATGATCGATCCTGCCCCCAGGCGCATAGGATTCTCATCATCCTTTTCAGCTCATCAGGTGTCTTAGGACACTGAGTCTTGCTGAGATGAATGCCATGACTAGTGGGTAAGAGTCCTTTCTTTGAATCGAGCATTAAGAACCTACTCAATGCCTTGTTCACATAGGTTCCCTGACTTAAATCCAAGACCCTCTTGGTGCGATCTCTACATATCTTAATCCTTAAGATATAAGAAGCATCGCCTAAGTCCTTTATTGAAAAACACTTCCTCAACCAAGCTTTAGTCTCGTGCAAGGTTGGGATGTCGTTTTCAATGAGAACCAGAAAGGTAATCTTGCTCCCACTAGCCTTCTTATAAACGCAAGATTCATCCTCGTTCTTGATTAAGCCAAATCCAATTACAGCTTCATCAAAACGAAGGATCCAACTCCGAGAAGTTCGTTTCAATCCATAAATGGATTTCAACAACTTATAAATCTTTCCTTTATTCTTCGGATCGTCAAAACCTTTGGGCCGAGACATACAAACGTACTCAGTCAAATTTCCATTTAGGAAAGCGGTTTTGACATCCACTTGCCATATCTCGTAATTATGATACGCAGTTATGTCAAGAAGAATTTGGATTGATTTTGACCATAGCCACTAAGGAGAAGGTTTCCTCATAGTCAATCCATTGGATCTGCCTATAACCTTTCGCCACCAGTTGAGCTTTGTAGGTCAAAGGGTTGCCGTCCATGTCCATCTTCACCTTGAAGATCCATTTGCATCCTATGGTCCTCACACCATTGATGGGATCAACCGGTTCCCAGACTCGGTTGTCCGACATGGATTGCATTTCCTCCCTCATGGCTCCCAGCCATAACTCGGAGTTGGGCCCATCCACGACTTCCTGAAAGGTGGCTGGATCATCGTGATCCACCATGACTTCATTGTCACCTCCGGATACCATATCTTGGAGGTGGAAGATTGATCCTTTCAAATCGCCTTGGACCTTCCGGAATTGTAACAGGAATTGGTTCTTACTCTACGACAATCTCTGGCTCCTTTCTACAGGGTTGCTAATTGGTTTAGACAGATCTGTACCATCCTGAATTTCTTCGAGATGCACAGTCCTCCCAATGACGTCTTTGGAAACAAAACTTTTTTTCCATAAAGACCCCACCCCAAGCGACGAACACCATGTTCTCACTGGGATTGTAGAAATAGTATCCCCTTGTTGCTTTGGGATACCACACGAAGGTGCATATCTCAGATCTTGGTTCGAGCTTAGTCGAAACCAAATGTTTCACATAAGCCTCGCAACCACAAATCTTTAGGAAGGACAAAGCGGGCATCATCCCGTACCATTTTTAAAATGGTGTCCCTTCCACACCATTCGTCGAAGCCCGATTCACTATGAATGCGGTCGTCTCTAGAGCAAAACCCCTAAAAGAGATTGGGAGATCAGTCCAACTAATCATGGAACAGACCATTGTCTAACAATGTCCGATTTCTCCGTTTGGCTACACCTTTCAACTACAGTGACCTAGGAGGAGTCCATTCCAAAAGGATCCCATTCTCTTTTAGATGATCTAATAACTCTGTGGTCAAGTATTTTCCACCTCGATCCAATCGAAGTGCCTTAATACCTTTGTCGAGCTGGTTTTCTACTATAGTCTTAAACTCTTTGAATTTATCAAAAGCTTCAGACTTATGTCTCACCGAATAGACATAACCATATTTACTGTAATCATCAGTAAATGTGATAAAGTAGCTAAAACCCCTCCTGGCAAGTGAACTTATTGGTCTACACACATTCGAGTGTATCAGCCCCAATAATTCACCCGCCCTTTCATCGCGATCGATAAAGGGCACTTTAGTCATTTTGCCCATCAAACAAACCTTGCACCTATCGATCGAATGGAATTCGAATGAACCTGAAAGCCCGCACTTCTGAAGTGCTGATAGGCGCTTCTTGTTTATGCGACCCAAATGACAGTACCATAACAGAGTTAGGTTTAAATTGTTGGATTTAGACCTCTTGGTATTAACGGAATATATAGAACTTGAGGCATTGTTACCCATATCTAATATGTACAATCCTCCAACCATGTCAGTACTGGTATAAAACATATCATTGCATAGAACATTGAAAACTCCATTTCCAATATTAACATTATATCCTTCCTTGTCAAACACGGATACAGATATAATATTCCTACTAAAAGTAGGTATGCAATATACATTATACAATACTAAGACAAGACCTCTTGGCAAAGCAAGACTCATGGATCCTACAGCAGTTGCCACAACTCTGAGGTCCATTTCGTGCTTTCCAAATCTCTCCTACTTTCAGCCACCATATATTAGTGCATGTGTGAGATTCAGTCATGGTATCTAATACCCATGAATCTTTGGAAGTAGAGAGATGTAGCTCTATAGAGTTAATACCGATTGAAGGCACGGTCCCACCGCCCTTCCTTAGATCATCCAGGTTTCCTGATGAAGGCGCAGTCTTACTGCCCTTCTTCAGATCATCCAGGCTATTTGATGAAGGCGTAGTCCCACTGCCCTTCTTCAGATCAGCCGTGAACTTCCTGTAATCCCGGTTCCAATGACCAGGCTGTTGGCAGTAGAAGCAGACATTCTCAGGTGTCTCATCTTTCCTGCCAAGTGCGCATGGGCCCAGCCCATGCCACTTCCAATTCCCTTGTTGACCATCAGAATATCCTTGGATCCCAGATCCCTGAGATATTCTTCTCAGCAGTTAATGACACTTCATGTAACTCTGATATGGTCTTAGAGACAGCCTTGTCAAGGACATATTCTTTGCGTTCAGACTTGAGGACTATCCTCAAAATTCTGTACCAGTCCAAATAGTTTGTCCCATTTAGCTTGACCCTGTCAAGAATGGTTTTTAATGACAAACTATTAATGTTCGCTGAATTTGCCATTTGATCTACAACAGATAAAATTCAATCAGTAAACTGAATAAATTTTATGAAGATCAAGCTTAAACACCAACAATCGATTCTAAACCTTTAGAATCTGAAACCAAGATCCTTGATTCACTCGATTAAGCTGAACTAATGCTCACCACTTAATCGAGCTATGTAGGTAGGACTCCATCCAATCACATCCAATGTGACTCTTGGCTAGGGTATGCACTTATGTACACGGCTTACCCTATCTGTTACCCTAGCTCAACCTCAGGCTGAGAATCGTAGTCGGGTCCACCAATTTTCAACTATGGCCCGTCACTATGTAGGTGCTCCGCTAATGCGCACGACACCCACATATGTCGTCCAAACCTACTACCCCGCTTCCCATGGATGCTCCGCTAATGCGCACGACACCCATAGGACGGGGAGGTAGTAAGGTGTTGATAATTGGGAGGTATCAGACATGACCCGTTTTTACTTGTCCGGTTGTGTTTAAAACTTTGACACATCCTAGATGCGATGAGCACATCAACTACATTCCAAATGCAATGATGCCTCAAATTACATCCAATGTAATTCTTCCTTTGAACCCGTCAACTACATCCAATGCAATGACGGTTCTAAGGGTTCACACACAAGGATTAAAAGTCCAATTTTATCTTTGCATGTGAGGTGATATGCTCGGTAAATAAAGTTAAGCATGCAATTCTAAAACACATAGAATTAATCATGCATAAACTAAACCAAGCATAAAGCGATAAATGTGCACATAATAGCCCCCTAAACTAACTCCCACTAGCTTCTTGAGCTCCACCGACTCCAAGCCGATGCCAACACCCGAAAAGCCACCAAATGACCTTTTCGCCCTTTCTTCGTCTTGAGTAAAATATTACAATTTAATACACGACTCGCAGGTCGGGAATAAATAAATATTACAAACAAGTGGTTCGACGACCACACCTTGAAAGAATAATTACACGTTAACTCTAACGGCTCGCAGGCCGTGAAAAGCGATAAATAATTAAATTGAGCTCGGGGCTATTATGTACACCATGCCAACATCACATCACACATCGTGTTATCAAACAAGCATGTTATCAAACATCATGTGATTTTCCGGTTTTAATTAATAGCCAAGTTTCGAAATTTTTTGATGCTCGGTTTATCGAAACCTTTCAAAAATGAAACTTTTGAACATTTGATCTTCGAGTTCGTCATGACGGTTCCAAACTCGTCATAACTAACAAAACGGTTTAGCCATGGCATATCAACCATCCAATGGTCATGCTTGGCCTAGCTCCGTCCAACGGAGCCCCGTTCGGTCCCGGTTTCGGCTCCCCGAGAGTCCCGCTCCCGAGACCCGAAAAATCAAACTTTTTTTCAAAATTTCCAGATTTGAAATAATTTTCAAAAATTCATTTTACATGCATTAAATCCATAAACAAGAATTTAAAACATGTTATCAAACAATTTAGCAAAACAACATGCCAAAAACGAAACTTTCAAGCAAAACCGAAACTATGAACACCATCTTGTGAATCCCGAAGGTAGCACGGCTCTGATACCACTGTTGGGTCTCGAGGTAGGGTTGGAGATGAACCAACTCGCAGCGGAAAATCAATGAAAACCAAGAGACAATTAAAACCATGAAACAACTAACAAAGAATGGATTAACAAGAGAAAAATTCAGCACTAGTTCTTACCAAAACAAGAACACCGGTTAACGAATGATTGGCTTGAGTCTCCAAGACGCCTACGTATCCACATGGGAATCAAAGCCACGTAGTTCTTCTCTTTGAGGACTCAAGAACACAAACATGGAGGTGGAAACTAGCCAAACCCGAAATGGCCATGGAAGAGGGAGAGAAAATGTGTTTCCTATTCTTGTCTTGTATTTGTTATGTTGAAAAAAGATGACTTAAACATAACAAAACCCATACTTGTCCAACTAAAGGCATGGGACAAGTATGGTGTCAAGTAAGGTGTAAATAGGACAAAGTATGGCAAGACAAGATTGGGTTAGGTGGTGAATCACCAACACCTTAATCCTTGTCTTGCTTACTTAGTACTAATTAATCAAGACTTGATTAATTAGTTCTATGGGCCTTGGTTGCATGGGCCTTTCATGGGCCTCTTGGAACATGGCCCGTGGCCATTTCTAACGAGGTCCCGTGATTCGCTCATCGCCTCCAAGCCTTCCATACCGGAAATGTCCAACATTATCCGACGCGATCAATCCCAAGACTCCAAGCCTTGTCTCGATCCGTAAAGTCCTATTCACGTACGGGCACATGACCCAAAACCCAGTTTTGGTCATGTCCCGAGACAACTCCCTTTTGGCCATTCTCCATAAATGTGTCAATGAGTTTCATCCTCCGGTGTGACCCTTAGGTTTATGCATGTCAATAGATCAACGTAAAATCCCATTTTACTTGATCCTATTTAAGTGGCAACTAACGAGACTTTAGTATTGCCTGACACTACATAACGAATCGACCCTGTCGATTCTAACCTTTCCGTCGTCCCTGTCATTATCCTTTTATCTCCGATATCCTGATTGAGATAAGGCATAGAGCCGTCATCCTTATTATTCTCAATCACCGTTCCTTGATATGTGAGATGACTGAAGATATGATACCCAGTATCATGTGCATGGCCATGCTATTCTTCCAGTCACTCTCGATCAAGTGGCCGAGAACCGATATCTTTCCCATACCTTAGTATGAGGGATAAATCCCTTAGCCGTCTTTCTTGTCACTCATGTAGCCCGTCCCTAAGCCAATCCTGGCCGTTATGGAAGCCCTGTTACGGACAACGTTAGGCTCAGGTCAAACTCAGTTGTTGACTACATAGCGATCACAAAGACTCCTTGGTCTAAGGATACATGACAAGCTACAACACTGAATATGTTCATGACTTAATCTATGGCACATATTCAGGGCGGGTCGTCCAATATCATGTCCCACATGATATCTATGATCAGACTCCGGAATCCCATTCCAATGACTAACAGAACGTAAGCCATAAAGAGCCATCTTTCATACTAGTCGCTTCTAGTGAAGCTTTGTTGACTAGGGACCCATCGAGTGTGATCTATCTCGATCTATGGTTCTATTCGCATGGTGGGCATAGATCAGAGCACACATCGATATATTACTCCAACACATAAGTAATATAAAGCCGCTTTAATTTTATTGCTAACGATGATATATACATTTGGACATTTAGGATTGAACTACGGGCACTAAGACTAACAGCAGATTCGCCATGTCGGGCGAATCTGGCCCTTACGGGTCCTTTTTCGGCAATATCGAATAATTGGGAAGTTTGGGAGTGACCGACATTGTCGGGGTTACGTTTGGGCGTTAAGTATGTAAATTTTTGGTTTATTCGTACTAGTTTAAAAGTACTTTAAATTTGTGTTCTTTTAGATCGTGCTACGGACCGAGGCAAGGGGAAGCTCGGCGAGTGACTGAGTGTGCTTCGGGTGTTGTTGGAGCGCTTTTGGGATTGTATACGAGGTAGGGAAAAGTAGCCGGATCTCGGCCCTGATTAGGGAAAGTTAATAGTAGAATTGCATGTGACACCGGGGTGTCGTGGGTTGAGTAGATTTATTTAATTATTAGAAAAGCATGATACGGGATTGTAGCGTTCAAGAGAAAAGCATGTGACACTTAGTAGTGTCGTAGGAACAGAGAACTTAGCGATAATTGAATTACTGGAGGCATATGACCATGCCCGGAGGTTGTTTGTGAAACTAGTGATTTTAGGACCGTTGGAGGCATCGAGTATGCCGGAGGTTGTCGTGCGTTTTATTTAATTGTTGAGTTTGGGTGGCCTTGAGAGCCCGTATTTAATTGTTGAGTTTGGGTGGCCTTGAGAGCCCGTATTTAATTGTTGAGTCGGGGTGGCCATGAGAGCCGTGTATTTAATTTGGTGTCTTGAGTGGCAGTGAGTGCCTGTGGGGTTGTTGAACCCGAGTCTTGACTGTTGAGGTGTCTTGAGTGGCCTTGAGTGCCTGTGTGATTGAACTTGCCTGTGATTGTGTTTGTGGTTACCTGGGGTGGTGAGTTCTAAAGGTCGACAGCCTGATCCGACTTAGTGTCGATGAATTGCGAGTTCTAAAGGTCGACAGCCTGATCCGACTTAGTGTCGATGAATTGCGAGTTCTAAAGGTCGACAGCCTGATCCGACTTAGTGTCGATGAATTGCGAGTTTTAAAGGTCGACAGCCTGATCCGACTTAGTGTCGATGAATTGCGAGTTCTAAAGGTCGACAGCCTGATCCGACTTAGTGTCGATGAATTGCGAGTTTTAAAGGTCGACAGCCTGATCCGACTTAGTGTCGAGGAATTGCGAGTTTGAAAGGTCGACAGCCTGATCCGACTTCGTGTCGAGGAATTGCGATAGGTCGAACCCTGACCTGATTGAGATTGGTTACTGAGCAGCTGGTGTGCGATCCTTTGTGATCTTGTTTGGTGTTGTGTCGTTTCGTTCGAGTCCTTGAGGAGGTCGTCGATAGTTGTATTGGGTCTACACTGTTTTTATCGAGTGTCGAGTCTGTTGAGGAAGGTGACGGGTTGTGGGTCAGTTGAGTACTTGAGTTGGGGACTGTAGTCCCGGCGTTGGGTTTGGTTTTAGTGTTACTGGCTTTTTCTGCTAATTATGCCATAGTCAGTCTGTTATCCGTGGAGGTGAGCGAACGCTCACCCCTAGCTGCTTTTCCTACAGGTACTGATCACCGGACGGACTAGGTTAGCTCTTGAAGTTCATGGAGCTTGGACCGGAGTCTGGTCTTTACTTTTGTTGAGTCTAGTGACGGATGTTGTACCTTGTCCACTTGTTGGGACGTTTTTGTATTGTAAATGCTATTATTTTGAGAAGTAAATGGAAATGTCAAAGCTTTTATTGAAAACAGGTTTCAAGTGTTCATGTTTTTAAAAGTTCGCGTCCTGAGTTCGGTTCGCTGAAATCGGGGCGTGACACAACTCGCAGCGGACAATCAATGAAAACCAAGAGACAATTAGAACCATGAAACAACTAACAAAGAATGGATTAACAAGAGAAAAATTCAGCACTAGTTCTTACCAAAACAAGAACACCGGTTAACGAATGATTGGCTTGAGTCTCCAAGACGCCTACGTATCCACATGGGAATCAAAGCCACGTAGTTCTTCTCTTTGAGGACTCAAGAACACAAACATGGAGGTGGAAACTAGCCAAACACGAAATGGCCATGGAAGAGGGAGAGAAAATGTGTTTCCTATTCTTGTCTTGTGTTTGTTATGTTGAAAAAAGATGACTTAAACATAACAAAACCCATACTTGTCCAACTAAAGGCATGGGACAAGTATGGTGTCAAGTAAGGTGTAAATAGGACAAAGTATGGCAAGACAAGATTGGGTTAGGTGGTGAATCACCAACACCTTAATCCTTGTCTTGCTTACTTAGTACTAATTAATCAAGACTTGATTAATTAGTTCCATGGGCCTTGGTTGCATGGGCCTTTCATGGGCCTCTTGGAACATGGCCCGTGGCCATTTCCAACGAGGTCCCGTGATTCGCTCATCGCCTCCATGCCTTCCATACCGGAAATGTCCAACATTATCCGACGCGATCAATCCCAAGACTCCAAGCCTTGTCTCGATCTGTGAAGTCCTATTCACTTACGGGCACATGACCCAAAACCCAGTTTTGGTCATGTCCCGAGACAACTCCCTTTTGGCCATTCTCCATAAATGTGTCAATGAGTTTCATCCTCCGGTGTGACCCTTAGGTTTATGCATGTCAATAGATCAACGTAAAATCTCATTTTACTTGATCCTATTTAAGTGGCAACTAACGAGACTTTAGTATTGCCTGACACTACATAACGAATCGACCCTGTCGATTCTAACCTTTCCGTCATCCCTGTCATTATCCTTTTATCTCCGATATCCTGATTGAGATAAGGCATAGAGCCTTCATCCTTATTATTCTCAATCACCGTTCCTTGATATGTGAGATGACTGAAGATATGATACCCAGTATCATGTGCATGGCCATGCTATTCTTCTAGTCACTCTCGATCAAGTGGCCGAGAACCGATATCTTTCCCATACCTTAGTATGAGGGATAAATCCCTTAGCCGTCTTTCGTGTCACTCATGTAGCCCGTCCCCAAGCCAATCCTGGCCGTTATGGAAGCCCTGTTACGGACAACGTTAGGCTCAGGTCAAACTCAGTTGTTGACTACATAGCGATCACAAAGACTCCTTGGTCTAAGGATACATGACAAGCTACTGTTGGGTCTCGAGGTAGGGTTGGAGATGAACCAACTCGCAGCGGAAAATCAATGAAAACCAAGAGACGATTAAAACCATGAAACAACTAACAAAGAATGGATTCACAAGAGAAAAATTCAGCACTAGTTCTTACCAAAACAAGAACACCGGTTAACGAATGATTGGCTTGAGTCTCCAAGACGCCTACGTATCCACATGGGAATCAAAGCCACGTAGTTCTTCTCTTTGAGGACTCAAGAACACAAACATGGAGGTGGAAACTAGCCAAACCCGAAATGGCCATGGAAGAGGGAGAGAAAATGTGTTTCCTATTGTTGTCTTGTCTTTGTTATGTTGAAAAAAGATGACTTAAACATAACAAAACCCATACTTGTCCAACTAAAGGCATGGGACAAGTATGGTGTCAAGTAAGGTGTAAATAGGACAAAGTATGGCAAGACAAGATTGGGTTAGGTGGTGAATCACCAACACCTTAATCCTTGTCTTGCTTACTTAGTACTAATTAATCAAGACTTGATTAATTAGTTCCATGGGCCTTGGTTGCATGGGCCTTTCATGGGCCTCTTGGAACATGGCCCGTGGCCATTTCCAACGAGGTCCCGTGATTCGCTCATCGCCTCCATGCCTTCCATACCGGAAATGTCCAACATTATCCGACGCGATCAATCCCAAGACTCCAAGCCTTGTCTCGATCCGTAAAGTCCTATTCACTTACGGGCACATGATCCAAAACCCAGTTTTGGTCATGTCCCGAGACAACTCCCTTTTGGCCATTCTCCATAAATGTGTCAATGAGTTTCATCCTCCGGTGTGACCCTTAGGTTTATGCATGTCAATAGATCAACGTAAAACCCCATTTTACTTGATCCTATTTAAGTGGCAACTAACGAGACTTTAGTATTGTCTGACACTACATAACGAATCGACCCTGTCGATTCTAACCTTTCCGTCGTCCCTATCATTATCCTTTTATCTCCGATATCCTGATTGAGATAAGGCATAGAGCCGTCATCCTTATTATTCTCAATCACCGTTCCTTGATATGTGAGATGACTGAAGATATGATACCCAGTATCATGTGCATGGCCATGCTATTCTTTCAGTCACTCTCGATCAAGCGGCCGAGAACCGATATCTTTCCCATACCTCAGTATGAGGGATAAATCCCTTAGCCGCCTTTCGTGTCACTCATGTAGCCCGTCCCCAAGCCAATCCTGGCCGTTATGGAAGCCCTGTTACGGACAACGTTAGGCTCAGGTCAAACTCAGTTGTTGACTACATAGCGATCACAAAGACTCCTTGGTCTAAGGATACATGACAAGCTACAACACTGAATATGTTCATGACTTAATCTATGGCACATATTCAGGGCGGGTCGTCCAATATCATGTCCCACATGATATCTATGATCAGACTCCGGAATCCCATTCCAATGACTAACAGAACGTAAGCCATAAAGAGCCATCTTTCATACTAGTCGCTTCTAGTGAAGCTTTGTTGACTAGGGACCCATCGAGTGTGATCTATCTCGATCTATGGTTCTATTCGCATGGTGGGCATAGATCAGAGCACACATCGATATATTACTCCAACACATAAGTAATATAAAGCCGCTTTAATTTTATTGCTAACGATGATATATACATTTGGACATTTATGATTGAGCTACGGGCACTAAGACTAACAATCTCCCACTTGCCCTAGTTCCAATCTAAACTCCAATATGTCCCCATCGACTTTACATGTCTAACATGTTCAGGCAGTGACACTGCCTTAGTCAAAGGGTTGGCTATGTTATCATCTGTTGCAATATCGGTTATCTTCACTTCACCTCAGTTCAGTATTTATCTGATGAGGTGGATATGCCGCAGTACATGTTTGGATTTGTTATACGATCTAGGATTTTAGCTTGCGTAATGGCCCTTGTGTTGTCGCAAGATGGATTCACCGGGATGGATGGGTTTTTAATTACACCCAGCCCTGCCATGAATTTCCAAATCCACATAGCCTCCTTAGCTGCCTCTGCAGCATCCATGTACTTGGCCTCTATCGTAGATTCGGCAATGATATCTTTCTTTACGCTCTCCCAGCTAAAGCTCTGCCATTCAGCGTAAACACATATCCTGATTGACTTCTAAAGTCATCTGGATTTGTCTTGGAAAACTAGCGTCTACTCATCCTTCGACGACTAGTTCAGCATCATCTTTCCCCCGGGTTAGAATGATGTCTACTGGTACAACATAAGGCTTACGAGACGTCTGGTCTCATACATGTCATGGCATATATGATCGATCCTGCCCCCAGGCGCATAGGATTCTCATCATCCTTTTCAGCTCATCAGGTGTCTTAGGACATTGAGTCTTGCTGAGATGAATGCCATGACTAGTGGGTAAGAGTCCTTTCTTTGAATCGAGCATTAAGAACCGACTCAATGCCTTTTTCACATAGGTTCCCTGACTTAAATCCAAGACCCTCTTGGTGCGATCTCTACATATCTTAATCCTTAAGATATAAGAAGCATCGCCTAAGTCCTTTATTGAAAAACAATTCCTCAACCAAGCTTTAGTCTCGTGCAAGGTTGGGATGTCGTTTTCAAAGAGAACCAGAAAGGTAATCTTGCTCCCACTAGCCTTCTTATAAACGCAAGATTCATCCTCGTTCTTGATCAAGCCAAATCCAATCACAACTTCATCAAAACGAAGGATCCAACTCCGAGAAGTTCGTTTCAATCCATAAATGGATTTCAACAACTTATAAATCTTTCCTTTATTCTTCGGATCGTCAAAACCTTTGGGCCGAGACATACAAACGTACTCAGTCAAATTTCCATTTAGGAAAGCGGTTTTGACATCCACTTGCCATATCTCGTAATTATGATACGCAGTTATGTCAAGAAGAATTTGGATCGATTTTGACCATAGCCACTAAGGAGAAGGTTTCCTCATAGTCAATCCATTGGATCTGCCTATAACCTTTCGCCACCAGTTGAGCTTTGTAGGTCAGAGGGTTGCCGTCCATGTCCATCTTCACCTTGAAGATCCATTTGCATCCTATGGTCCTCACACCATTGATGGGATCAACCGGTTCCCAGACTCGGTTGTCCGACATGGATTGCATTTCCTCCCTCATGGCTCCCAGCCATAACTCGGAGTCGGGCCCATCCACGACTTCATGAAAGGTGGCTGGATCATCGTGATCCACCATGACTTCATTGTCACCTCCGGATACCATATCTTGGAGGTGGAAGATTGAACCTTTCAAATCGCCTTGGACCTTCCGGAATTGTAACAGTAATTGGTTCTCACTCTACGACAATCTCTGGCTCCTTTCTACTGGGTTGTCAATTGGTTTAGACAGATCTGTACCATCCTGAATTTCTTCGAGATGCACAGTCCTCCTAATGACGTCTTTGGAAACAAAACTTCTTTTCCATAAAGACCCCACCCCAAGCGACGAACACCATGTTCTCACTGGGATTGTAGAAATAGTATCCCCTTGTTGCTTTGGGATACCACACGAAGGTGCATATCTCAGATCTTGGTTCGAGCTTAGTCGAAACCAAATGTTTCACATAAGCCTCGCAACCACAAATCTTTAGGAAGGACAAAGCGGGCATCATCCCGTACCATTTTTTAAAATGGTGTCCCTTCCACACCATTCGTCGAAGCCCGATTCACTATGAATGCGGTCGTCTCTAGAGCAAAACCCCTAAAAGAGATTGGGAGATCAGTCCAACTAATCATGGAACAAACCATTGTCTAACAATGTCCGATTTCTCCGTTTGGCTACACCTTTCAACTACAGTGACCTAGGAGGAGTCCATTCCAAAAGGATCCCATTCTCTTTTAGATGATCTAATAACTCTGTGGTCAAGTATTTTCCACCTCGATCCAATCGAAGTGCCTTAATACCTTTGTCGAGCTGGTTATCTACTATAGTCTTAAACTCTTTGAATTTATCAAAAGCTTCAGACTTATGTCTCACCGAATAGACATAACCATATTTACTGTAATCATTAGTAAATGTGATAAAGTAGCTAAAACCCCTCCTTGCAAGTGAACTTATTGGTCTAAACACATTCGAGTGTATAAGCCCCAATAATTCACCCGCCCTTTCATCGCGATCGATAAAGGGCACTTTAGTCATTTTTCCTATCAAACAAACCTTGCACCTATCGATCGAATGGAATTCGAATGAACCTGAAAGCCCGCACTTCTGAAGTGCTGATAGGCGCTTCTTGTTTATGCGACCCAAATGACAGTGCCATAACAGAGTTAGGTTTAAATCGTTGGATTTAGACCTCTTGGTAGTAACGGAATATATAGAACTTGATGCATTGTTACCCATATCTAATATGTACAATCCTCCAACCATGTCAGTACTGGTATAAAACATATCATTGCATAGAACATTGAAAACTCCATTTCCAATATTAACATTATATCCTTTCTTGTCAAACACGGATACAGATATAATATTCCTACTAAAAGTAGGTATGCAATATACATTATACAATACTAAGACAAGGCTTCTTGGCAAAGCAAGACTCATGGATCCTACAGCAGTTGCCACAACTCTGAGGTCCATTTCGTGCTTTCCAAATATCTCCTACTTTCAGCCACCATATATTAGTGCATGTGTGAGATTCAGTCATGGTATCTAATACCCATGAATCTTTGGAAGTAGAGAGATGTAGCTCTATAGAGTTAATACCGATTGAAGGCACGATCTCACCGCCCTTCCTTAGATCATCCAGGTTTCCTGATGAAGGCGCAGTCTTACTGCCCTTCTTCAGATCATCCAGGCTATTTGATGAAGGCGCAGTCCCACTGCCCTTCTTCAGATCAGCCGTGAACTTCCTGTAATCCCGGTTCCAATGACCAGGCTGTTGGCAGTAGAAGCAGACATTCTCAGGTGTCTCATCTTTCCTGCCAAGTGCGCATGGGCCCAGCCCATGCCACTTCCAATTCCCTTGTTGACCATCAGAATATCCTTGGATCCCAGATCCCTGAGATATTCTTCTCAGCAGTTAATGACACTTCATGTAACTCTGATATGGTCTTAGAGACAGCCTTGTCAAGGACATATTCTTTGCGTTCAGACTTGAGGACTATCCTCAAAATTCTGTACCAGTCCAAATAGTTTGTCCCATTTAGCTTGACCCTGTCAAGAATGGTTTTTAATGACAAACTATTAATGTTCGCTGAATTTGCCATTTGATCTACAACAGATAAAATTCAATCAGTAAACTGAATAAATTTTATGAAGATCAAGCTTAAACACCAACAATCGATTCTAAACCTTTAGAATCTGAAACCAAGATCCTTGATTCACTCGATTAAGCTGAACTAATGCTCACCACTTAATCGAGCTATGTAGGTAGGACTCCATCCAATCACATACAATGTGACTCTTGGCTAGGGTATGCACTTATGTACACGGCTTACCCTATCTGTTACCCTAGCTCAACCTCAGGCTGAGAATCGTAGTCGGGTCCACCAATTTTCAACTATGGCCCGTCACTATGTAGGTGCTCCGCTAATGCGCACGACACCCACATATGTCGTCCAAACCTACTACCCCGCTTTCCCATGGATGCTCCGCTAATGCGCACGACACCCATAGGACGGGGAGGTAGTAAGGTGTTGATAATTGGGAGGTATCAGACATGACCCGTTTTTACTTGTCCGGTTGTGTTTAAAACTTTGACACATCCTAGATGCGATGAGCACATCAACTACATTCCAAATGCAATGATGCCTCAAATTACATCCAATGTAATTCTTCCTTCGAACCCGTCAACTACATTCAATGTAATGACGATTCTAAGGGCTCACACACAAGGATTAAAATTCCAATTTTATCTTTGCATGTGAGATGATATGCTCGGTAAATAAAGTTAAGCATGCAATTCTAAAACACATAGAATTAATCATGCATAAACTAAACCAAGCATAAAGCGATAAATATGCACATAATAGCCCCCTAAACTAACTCCCACTAGCTTCTTGAGCTCCATCGACTCCAAGCCGATGCCAACACCCGAAAAGCCACCAAATGACCTTTTCGCCCTTTCTTCATCTTGAGTAAAATATTACAATTTAATACACGACTCGCAGGTCGGGAATAAATAAATATTACAAACAAGTGGTTCGACGACCACACCTTGAAAGAATAATTACACGCAAACACTAACGGCTCGCAGGCCGTGAAAAGCGATAAATAATTAAATTGAGCTCGGGGCTATTATGTACACCATGCCAACATCACATCACACATCGTGTTATCAAACAAGCATGTTATCAAACATCATGTGATTTTCCGGTTTTAATTAATAGCCAAGTTTCGAAATTTTTTTTTTGATGCTCGGTTTATCGAAACCGTTCAAAAATGAAACTTTTGAACATTTGATCTTCGAGTTCGTCATGACGGTTCCAAACTCGTCATAACTAAAAAAACGGTTTAGCCTTGGCATATCAACCATCCAATGGTCATGCTTGGCCTAGCTCCGTCCAACGGATCCCCGTTCGGTCTCGGTTTCGGCTCCCCGAGAGTCCCGCTCCCGAGACCCGAAAAATCAAACTTTTTTCAAAATTTCCAGATTTGAAATAATTTTCAAAAATTCATTTTACATGCATTAAATCCATAAACAATAATTTAAAACATGTTATCAATCAATTTAGCAAAACAACATGCCAAAAACGAAACTTTCAAGCAAAACCGAAACTTTGAACACCGTCTTGTGAATCCCGAAGGTAGCACGGCTCTGATACCACTGTTGGGTCTCGAGGTAGGGTTGGAGATGAACCAACTCGCAGCGGAAAATCAATGAAAACCAAGAGACGATTAAAACCATGAAACAACTAACAAAGAATGGATTCACAAGAGAAAAATTCAGCACTAGTTCTTACCAAAACAAGAACACCGGTTAACGAATGATTGGCTTGAGTCTCCAAGACGCCTACGTATCCACATGGGAATCAAAGCCACGTAGTTCTTCTCTTTGAGGACTCAAGAACACAAACATGGAGGTGGAAACTAGCCAAACCCGAAATGGCCATGGAAGAGGGAGAGAAAATGTGTTTCCTATTGTTGTCTTGTCTTTGTTATGTTGAAAAAAGATGACTTAAACATAACAAAACCCATACTTGTCCAACTAAAGGCATGGGACAAGTATGGTGTCAAGTAAGGTGTAAATAGGACAAAGTATGGCAAGACAAGATTGGGTTAGGTGGTGAATCACCAACACCTTAATCCTTGTCTTGCTTACTTAGTACTAATTAATCAAGACTTGATTAATTAGTTCCATGGGCCTTGGTTGCATGGGCCTTTCATGGGCCTCTTGGAACATGGCCCGTGGCCATTTCCAACGAGGTCCCGTGATTCGCTCATCGCCTCCATGCCTTCCATACCGGAAATGTCCAACATTATCCGACGCGATCAATCCCAAGACTCCAAGCCTTGTCTCGATCCGTAAAGTCCTATTCACTTACGGGCACATGATCCAAAACCCAGTTTTGGTCATGTCCCGAGACAACTCCCTTTTGGCCATTCTCCATAAATGTGTCAATGAGTTTCATCCTCCGGTGTGACCCTTAGGTTTATGCATGTCAATAGATCAACGTAAAACCCCATTTTACTTGATCCTATTTAAGTGGCAACTAACGAGACTTTAGTATTGTCTGACACTACATAACGAATCGACCCTGTCGATTCTAACCTTTCCGTCGTCCCTATCATTATCCTTTTATCTCCGATATCCTGATTGAGATAAGGCATAGAGCCGTCATCCTTATTATTCTCAATCACCGTTCCTTGATATGTGAGATGACTGAAGATATGATACCCAGTATCATGTGCATGGCCATGCTATTCTTTCAGTCACTCTCGATCAAGCGGCCGAGAACCGATATCTTTCCCATACCTTAGTATGAGGGATAAATCCCTTAGCCGCCTTTCGTGTCACTCATGTAGCCCGTCCCCAAGCCAATCCTGGCCGTTATGGAAGCCCTGTTACGGACAACGTTAGGCTCAGGTCAAACTCAGTTGTTGACTACATAGCGATCACAAAGACTCCTTGGTCTAAGGATACATGACAAGCTACAACACTGAATATGTTCATGACTTAATCTATGGCACATATTCAGGGCGGGTCGTCCAATATCATGTCCCACATGATATCTATGATCAGACTCCGGAATCCCATTCCAATGACTAACAGAACGTAAGCCATAAAGAGCCATCTTTCATACTAGTCGCTTCTAGTGAAGCTTTGTTGACTAGGGACCCATCGAGTGTGATCTATCTCGATCTATGGTTCTATTCGCATGGTGGGCATAGATCAGAGCACACATCGATATATTACTCCAACACATAAGTAATATAAAGCCGCTTTAATTTTATTGCTAACGATGATATATACATTTGGACATTTATGATTGAGCTACGGGCACTAAGACTAACAATCTCCCACTTGCCCTAGTTCCAATCTAAACTCCAATATGTCCCCATCGACTTTACATGTCTAACATGTTCAGGCAGTGACACTGCCTTAGTCAAAGGGTTGGCTATGTTATCATCTGTTGCAATATCGGTTATCTTCACTTCACCTCAGTTCAGTATTTATCTGATGAGGTGGATATGCCGCAGTACATGTTTGGATTTGTTATACGATCTAGGATTTTAGCTTGCGTAATGGCCCTTGTGTTGTCGCAAGATGGATTCACCGGGATGGATGGGTTTTTAATTACACCCAGCCCTGCCATGAATTTCCAAATCCACATAGCCTCCTTAGCTGCCTCTGCAGCATCCATGTACTTGGCCTCTATCGTAGATTCGGCAATGATATCTTTCTTTACGCTCTCCCAGCTAAAGCTCTGCCATTCAGCGTAAACACATATCCTGATTGACTTCTAAAGTCATCTGGATTTGTCTTGGAAAACTAGCGTCTACTCATCCTTCGACGACTAGTTCAGCATCATCTTTCCCCCGGGTTAGAATGATGTCTACTGGTACAACATAAGGCTTACGAGACGTCTGGTCTCATACATGTCATGGCATATATGATCGATCCTGCCCCCAGGCGCATAGGATTCTCATCATCCTTTTCAGCTCATCAGGTGTCTTAGGACATTGAGTCTTGCTGAGATGAATGCCATGACTAGTGGGTAAGAGTCCTTTCTTTGAATCGAGCATTAAGAACCGACTCAATGCCTTTTTCACATAGGTTCCCTGACTTAAATCCAAGACCCTCTTGGTGCGATCTCTACATATCTTAATCCTTAAGATATAAGAAGCATCGCCTAAGTCCTTTATTGAAAAACAATTCCTCAACCAAGCTTTAGTCTCGTGCAAGGTTGGGATGTCGTTTTCAAAGAGAACCAGAAAGGTAATCTTGCTCCCACTAGCCTTCTTATAAACGCAAGATTCATCCTCGTTCTTGATCAAGCCAAATCCAATCACAACTTCATCAAAACGAAGGATCCAACTCCGAGAAGTTCGTTTCAATCCATAAATGGATTTCAACAACTTATAAATCTTTCCTTTATTCTTCGGATCGTCAAAACCTTTGGGCCGAGACATACAAACGTACTCAGTCAAATTTCCATTTAGGAAAGCGGTTTTGACATCCACTTGCCATATCTCGTAATTATGATACGCAGTTATGTCAAGAAGAATTTGGATCGATTTTGACCATAGCCACTAAGGAGAAGGTTTCCTCATAGTCAATCCATTGGATCTGCCTATAACCTTTCGCCACCAGTTGAGCTTTGTAGGTCAGAGGGTTGCCGTCCATGTCCATCTTCACCTTGAAGATCCATTTGCATCCTATGGTCCTCACACCATTGATGGGATCAACCGGTTCCCAGACTCGGTTGTCCGACATGGATTGCATTTCCTCCCTCATGGCTCCCAGCCATAACTCGGAGTCGGGCCCATCCACGACTTCATGAAAGGTGGCTGGATCATCGTGATCCACCATGACTTCATTGTCACCTCCGGATACCATATCTTGGAGGTGGAAGATTGAACCTTTCAAATCGCCTTGGACCTTCCGGAATTGTAACAGTAATTGGTTCTCACTCTACGACAATCTCTGGCTCCTTTCTACTGGGTTGTCAATTGGTTTAGACAGATCTGTACCATCCTGAATTTCTTCGAGATGCACAGTCCTCCTAATGACGTCTTTGGAAACAAAACTTCTTTTCCATAAAGACCCCACCCCAAGCGACGAACACCATGTTCTCACTGGGATTGTAGAAATAGTATCCCCTTGTTGCTTTGGGATACCACACGAAGGTGCATATCTCAGATCTTGGTTCGAGCTTAGTCGAAACCAAATGTTTCACATAAGCCTCGCAACCACAAATCTTTAGGAAGGACAAAGCGGGCATCATCCCGTACCATTTTTTAAAATGGTGTCCCTTCCACACCATTCGTCGAAGCCCGATTCACTATGAATGCGGTCGTCTCTAGAGCAAAACCCCTAAAAGAGATTGGGAGATCAGTCCAACTAATCATGGAACAAACCATTGTCTAACAATGTCCGATTTCTCCGTTTGGCTACACCTTTCAACTACAGTGACCTAGGAGGAGTCCATTCCAAAAGGATCCCATTCTCTTTTAGATGATCTAATAACTCTGTGGTCAAGTATTTTCCACCTCGATCCAATCGAAGTGCCTTAATACCTTTGTCGAGCTGGTTATCTACTATAGTCTTAAACTCTTTGAATTTATCAAAAGCTTCAGACTTATGTCTCACCGAATAGACATAACCATATTTACTGTAATCATTAGTAAATGTGATAAAGTAGCTAAAACCCCTCCTTGCAAGTGAACTTATTGGTCTAAACACATTCGAGTGTATAAGCCCCAATAATTCACCCGCCCTTTCATCGCGATCGATAAAGGGCACTTTAGTCATTTTTCCTATCAAACAAACCTTGCACCTATCGATCGAATGGAATTCGAATGAACCTGAAAGCCCGCACTTCTGAAGTGCTGATAGGCGCTTCTTGTTTATGCGACCCAAATGACAGTGCCATAACAGAGTTAGGTTTAAATCGTTGGATTTAGACCTCTTGGTAGTAACGGAATATATAGAACTTGATGCATTGTTACCCATATCTAATATGTACAATCCTCCAACCATGTCAGTACTGGTATAAAACATATCATTGCATAGAACATTGAAAACTCCATTTCCAATATTAACATTATATCCTTTCTTGTCAAACACGGATACAGATATAATATTCCTACTAAAAGTAGGTATGCAATATACATTATACAATACTAAGACAAGGCTTCTTGGCAAAGCAAGACTCATGGATCCTACAGCAGTTGCCACAACTCTGAGGTCCATTTCGTGCTTTCCAAATATCTCCTACTTTCAGCCACCATATATTAGTGCATGTGTGAGATTCAGTCATGGTATCTAATACCCATGAATCTTTGGAAGTAGAGAGATGTAGCTCTATAGAGTTAATACCGATTGAAGGCACGATCTCACCGCCCTTCCTTAGATCATCCAGGTTTCCTGATGAAGGCGCAGTCTTACTGCCCTTCTTCAGATCATCCAGGCTATTTGATGAAGGCGCAGTCCCACTGCCCTTCTTCAGATCAGCCGTGAACTTCCTGTAATCCCGGTTCCAATGACCAGGCTGTTGGCAGTAGAAGCAGACATTCTCAGGTGTCTCATCTTTCCTGCCAAGTGCGCATGGGCCCAGCCCATGCCACTTCCAATTCCCTTGTTGACCATCAGAATATCCTTGGATCCCAGATCCCTGAGATATTCTTCTCAGCAGTTAATGACACTTCATGTAACTCTGATATGGTCTTAGAGACAGCCTTGTCAAGGACATATTCTTTGCGTTCAGACTTGAGGACTATCCTCAAAATTCTGTACCAGTCCAAATAGTTTGTCCCATTTAGCTTGACCCTGTCAAGAATGGTTTTTAATGACAAACTATTAATGTTCGCTGAATTTGCCATTTGATCTACAACAGATAAAATTCAATCAGTAAACTGAATAAATTTTATGAAGATCAAGCTTAAACACCAACAATCGATTCTAAACCTTTAGAATCTGAAACCAAGATCCTTGATTCACTCGATTAAGCTGAACTAATGCTCACCACTTAATCGAGCTATGTAGGTAGGACTCCATCCAATCACATACAATGTGACTCTTGGCTAGGGTATGCACTTATGTACACGGCTTACCCTATCTGTTACCCTAGCTCAACCTCAGGCTGAGAATCGTAGTCGGGTCCACCAATTTTCAACTATGGCCCGTCACTATGTAGGTGCTCCGCTAATGCGCACGACACCCACATATGTCGTCCAAACCTACTACCCCGCTTTCCCATGGATGCTCCGCTAATGCGCACGACACCCATAGGACGGGGAGGTAGTAAGGTGTTGATAATTGGGAGGTATCAGACATGACCCGTTTTTACTTGTCCGGTTGTGTTTAAAACTTTGACACATCCTAGATGCGATGAGCACATCAACTACATTCCAAATGCAATGATGCCTCAAATTACATCCAATGTAATTCTTCCTTCGAACCCGTCAACTACATTCAATGTAATGACGATTCTAAGGGCTCACACACAAGGATTAAAATTCCAATTTTATCTTTGCATGTGAGATGATATGCTCGGTAAATAAAGTTAAGCATGCAATTCTAAAACACATAGAATTAATCATGCATAAACTAAACCAAGCATAAAGCGATAAATATGCACATAATAGCCCCCTAAACTAACTCCCACTAGCTTCTTGAGCTCCATCGACTCCAAGCCGATGCCAACACCCGAAAAGCCACCAAATGACCTTTTCGCCCTTTCTTCATCTTGAGTAAAATATTACAATTTAATACACGACTCGCAGGTCGGGAATAAATAAATATTACAAACAAGTGGTTCGACGACCACACCTTGAAAGAATAATTACACGCAAACACTAACGGCTCGCAGGCCGTGAAAAGCGATAAATAATTAAATTGAGCTCGGGGCTATTATGTACACCATGCCAACATCACATCACACATCGTGTTATCAAACAAGCATGTTATCAAACATCATGTGATTTTCCGGTTTTAATTAATAGCCAAGTTTCGAAATTTTTTTTTTGATGCTCGGTTTATCGAAACCGTTCAAAAATGAAACTTTTGAACATTTGATCTTCGAGTTCGTCATGACGGTTCCAAACTCGTCATAACTAAAAAAACGGTTTAGCCTTGGCATATCAACCATCCAATGGTCATGCTTGGCCTAGCTCCGTCCAACGGATCCCCGTTCGGTCTCGGTTTCGGCTCCCCGAGAGTCCCGCTCCCGAGACCCGAAAAATCAAACTTTTTTCAAAATTTCCAGATTTGAAATAATTTTCAAAAATTCATTTTACATGCATTAAATCCATAAACAATAATTTAAAACATGTTATCAATCAATTTAGCAAAACAACATGCCAAAAACGAAACTTTCAAGCAAAACCGAAACTTTGAACACCGTCTTGTGAATCCCGAAGGTAGCACGGCTCTGATACCACTGTTGGGTCTCGAGGTAGGGTTGGAGATGAACCAACTCGCAGCGGAAAATCAATGAAAACCAAGAGACGATTAAAACCATGAAACAACTAACAAAGAATGGATTCACAAGAGAAAAATTCAGCACTAGTTCTTACCAAAACAAGAACACCGGTTAACGAATGATTGGCTTGAGTCTCCAAGACGCCTACGTATCCACATGGGAATCAAAGCCACGTAGTTCTTCTCTTTGAGGACTCAAGAACACAAACATGGAGGTGGAAACTAGCCAAACCCGAAATGGCCATGGAAGAGGGAGAGAAAATGTGTTTCCTATTGTTGTCTTGTCTTTGTTATGTTGAAAAAAGATGACTTAAACATAACAAAACCCATACTTGTCCAACTAAAGGCATGGGACAAGTATGGTGTCAAGTAAGGTGTAAATAGGACAAAGTATGGCAAGACAAGATTGGGTTAGGTGGTGAATCACCAACACCTTAATCCTTGTCTTGCTTACTTAGTACTAATTAATCAAGACTTGATTAATTAGTTCCATGGGCCTTGGTTGCATGGGCCTTTCATGGGCCTCTTGGAACATGGCCCGTGGCCATTTCCAACGAGGTCCCGTGATTCGCTCATCGCCTCCATGCCTTCCATACCGGAAATGTCCAACATTATCCGACGCGATCAATCCCAAGACTCCAAGCCTTGTCTCGATCCGTAAAGTCCTATTCACTTACGGGCACATGATCCAAAACCCAGTTTTGGTCATGTCCCGAGACAACTCCCTTTTGGCCATTCTCCATAAATGTGTCAATGAGTTTCATCCTCCGGTGTGACCCTTAGGTTTATGCATGTCAATAGATCAACGTAAAACCCCATTTTACTTGATCCTATTTAAGTGGCAACTAACGAGACTTTAGTATTGTCTGACACTACATAACGAATCGACCCTGTCGATTCTAACCTTTCCGTCGTCCCTATCATTATCCTTTTATCTCCGATATCCTGATTGAGATAAGGCATAGAGCCGTCATCCTTATTATTCTCAATCACCGTTCCTTGATATGTGAGATGACTGAAGATATGATACCCAGTATCATGTGCATGGCCATGCTATTCTTTCAGTCACTCTCGATCAAGCGGCCGAGAACCGATATCTTTCCCATACCTCAGTATGAGGGATAAATCCCTTAGCCGCCTTTCGTGTCACTCATGTAGCCCGTCCCCAAGCCAATCCTGGCCGTTATGGAAGCCCTGTTACGGACAACGTTAGGCTCAGGTCAAACTCAGTTGTTGACTACATAGCGATCACAAAGACTCCTTGGTCTAAGGATACATGACAAGCTACAACACTGAATATGTTCATGACTTAATCTATGGCACATATTCAGGGCGGGTCGTCCAATATCATGTCCCACATGATATCTATGATCAGACTCCGGAATCCCATTCCAATGACTAACAGAACGTAAGCCATAAAGAGCCATCTTTCATACTAGTCGCTTCTAGTGAAGCTTTGTTGACTAGGGACCCATCGAGTGTGATCTATCTCGATCTATGGTTCTATTCGCATGGTGGGCATAGATCAGAGCACACATCGATATATTACTCCAACACATAATTAATATAAAGCCGCTTTAATTTTATTGCTAACGATGATATATACATTTGGACATTTATGATTGAGCTACGGGCACTAAGACTAACAGCTACAACACTGAATATGTTCATGACTTAATCTATGGCACATATTCAGGGCGGGTCGTCCAATATCATGTCCCACATGATATCTATGATCAGACTCTGGAATCCCATTCCAATGACTAACAGAACGTAAGCCATAAAGAGCCATCTTTCATACTAGTCGCTTCTAGTGAAGCTTTGTTGACTAGGGACCCATCGAGTGTGATCTATCTCGATCTATGGTTCTATTCGCATGGTGGGCATAGATCAAAACACACATCGATATATTACTCCAACACATAAGTAATATAAAGCCGCATTAATTTTATTGATAACGATGATATATACATTTGGACATTTAGGATTGAACTACGGGCACTAAGACTAACAATCTCCCACTTGCCCTAGTTCCAATCTAAACTCCAATATGTCCCCCATCGACTTTACATGTCTAACATGTTCAGGCAGTGACAATGCCTTAGTCAAAGGGTTGGCTATGTTATCATCTGTTGCAATATCGGTTATCTTCACTTCACCTCAGTTCAGTATTTATCTGATGAGGTGGATACGCCGCAGTACATGTTTGGATTTGTTATACGATCTAGGCTTTTAGCTTGCGCAATGGCCCTTGTGTTGTCGCAAGATGGATTCACCGGGCTGGATGGGTTTTTAATTACACCCAGCCCTGCCATGAATTTCCAAATCCACATAGCCTCCTTAGCTGCCTCTGCAGCATCCATGTACTTGGCCTCTGTCGTAGATTCGGCAATGGTATCTTGCTTTACGCTTTCCCAGCTAAAGCTCTGCCATTCAGCGTAAACACATATCCTGATTGACTTCTAAAGTCATCTGGATTTGTCTTGGAAAACTAGCGTCTACTCATCCTTCGACGACTAGTTCAACATCATCTTTCCCTCGGGTTAGAATGATGTCTACTGGTACAACATAAGGCTTACGAGACGTCTGGTCTCATACATGTCATGGCATATATGATCGATCCTGCCCCCAGGCGCATAGGATTCTCATCATCCTTTTCAGCTCATCAGGTGTCTTAGGACACTGAGTCTTGCTGAGATGAATGCCATGACTAGTGGGTAAGAGTCCTTTCTTTGAATCGAGCATTAAGAACCTACTCAATGCCTTGTTCACATAGGTTCCCTGACTTAAATCCAAGACCCTCTTGGTGCGATCTCTACATATCTTAATCCTTAAGATATGAGAAGCATCGCCTAAGTCCTTTATTGAAAAACACTTCCTCAACCAAGCTTTAGTCTCGTGCAAGGTTGGGATGTCGTTTTCAATGAGAACCAGAAAGGTAATATTGCTCCCACTAGCCTTCTTATAAACGCAAGATTCATCCTCGTTCTTGATTAAGCCAAATCCAATTACAGCTTCATCAAAACGAAGGATCCAACTCCGAGAAGTTCGTTTCAATCCATAAATGGATTTCAACAACTTATAAATCTTTCCTTTATTCTTCGGATCGTCAAAACCTTTGGGCCGAGACATACAAACGTACTCAGTCAAATTTCCATTTAGGAAAGCGGTTTTGACATCCACTTGCCATATCTCATAATTATGATACGCAGTTATGTCAAGAAGAATTTTGATCGATTTTGACCATAGCCACTAAGGAGAAGGTTTCCTCATAGTCAATCCATTGGATCTGCCTATAACCTTTCGCCACCAGTTGAGCTTTGTAGGTCAGAGGGTTGCCGTCCATGTCCATCTTCACCTTGAAGATCCATTTGCATCCTATGGTCCTCACACCATTGATGGGATCAACCGGTTCCCAGACTCGGTTGTCCGACATGGATTGCATTTCCTCCCTCATGGCTCCCAGCCATAACTCGGAGTTGGGCCCATCCACGACTTCCTGAAAGGTGGCTGGATCATCGTGATCCACCATGACTTCATTGTCACCTCCGGATACCATATCTTGGAGGTGGAAGATTGATCCTTTCAAATCGCCTTGGACCTTCCGGAATTGTAACAGGAATTGGTTCTTACTCTACGACAATCTCTGGCTCCTTTCTACTGGGTTGCCAATTGGTTTAGACAGATCTGTACCATCCTGAATTTCTTCGAGATGCACAGTCCTCCCAATGACGTCTTTGGAAACAAAACTTCTTTTCCATAAAGACCCCACCCCAAGCGACGAACACCATGTTCTCACTGGGATTGTAGAAATAGTATCCCCTTGTTGCTTTGGGATACCACACGAAGGTGCATATCTCAGATCTTGGTTCGAGCTTAGTCGAAACCAAATGTTTCACATAAGCCTCGCAACCACAAATCTTTAGGAAGGACAAAGCGGGCATCATCCCGTACCATTTTTAAAATGGTGTCCCTTCCACACCATTCGTCAAAGCCCGATTCACTATGAATGCGGTCGTCTCTAGAGCAAAACCCCTAAAAGAGATTGGGAGATCAGTCCAACTAATCATGGAACAGACCATTGTCTAACAATGTCCGATTTCTCCGTTTGGCTACACCTTTCACCTACAGTGACCTAGGAGGAGTCCATTCCAAAAGGATCCCATTCTCTTTTAGATGATCAAATAACTCTGTGGTCAAGTATTTTCCACCTCGATCCAATCGAAGTGCCTTAATACCTTTGTCGAGCTGGTTTTCTACTATAGTCTTAAACTCTTTGAATTTATCAAAAGCTTCAGACTTATGTCTCACCGAATAGACATAACCATATTTACTGTAATCATCAGTAAATGTGATAAAGTAGCTAAAACCCCTCCTGGCAAGTGAACTTATTGGTCTACACACATTCGAGTGTATCAGCCCCAATAATTCACCCGCCCTTTCATCGCGATCGATAAAGGGCACTTTAGTCATTTTTCCCATCAAACAAACCTTGCACCTATCGATCGAATGGAATTCGAATGAACCTGAAAGCCCGCACTTCTGAAGTGCTGATAGGCGCTTCTTGTTTATGCGACCCAAATGACAGTACCATAACAGAGTTAGGTTTAAATCGTTGGATTTAGACCTCTTGGTATTAACGGAATATATAGAACTTGAGGCATTGTTACTCATATCTAATATGTACAATCCTCCAACCATGTCAGTACTGGTATAAAACATATCATTGCATAGAACATTGAAAACTCCATTTCCAATATTAACATTATATCCTTCCTTGTCAAACACGGATACAGATATAATATTCCTACTAAAAGTAGGTATGCAATATACATTATACAATACTAACACAAGGCCTCTTGGCAAAGCAAGACTCATGGATCCTACAGTAGTTGCCACAACTCTGAGGTCCATTTCCTGCTTTCCAAATCTCTCCTACTTTCAGCCATCATATATTAGTGCATGTGTGAGATTCAGTCATGGTATCTAATACCCATGAATCTTTGGAAGTAGAGAGATGTAGCTCTATAGAGTTAATACCGAATGAAGGCAGGTCCCACCGCCCTTCCTTAGATCATCCAGGTTTCCTGATGAAGGCGCAGTCCTACTGCCCTTCTTCAGATCATCCAGGCTATTTGATGAAGGCGCAGTCCCACTGCCCTTCTTCAGATCAGCCGTGAACTTCCTGTAATCCCAGTTCCAATGACCAGGCTGTTGGCAGTAGAAGCAGACATTCTCAGGTGTCTCATCTTTCCTGCCAAGTGCGCATGGGCCCAGCCCTTGCCACTTCCAATTCCCTTGTTGACCATCAGAATATCCTTGGATCCCAGATCCCTGAGATATTCTTCTCAGCAGTTAATGACACTTCATGTAACTCTGATATGGTCTTAGAGACAGCCTTGTCAAAGACATATTCTTTGCGTTCAGACTTGAGGACTATCCTCAAAATTCTGTACCAGTCCAAATAGTTTGTCCCATTTAGCTTGACCCTGTCAAGAATGGTTTTTAATGACAAACTATTAATGTTCGCTGAATTTGCCATTTGATCTACAACAGATAAAATTCAATCAGTAAACTGAATAAATTTTATGAAGATCAAGCTTAAACACCAACAATCAATTCTAAAGCTTTAGAATCTGAAACCAAGATCCTTGATTCACTCAATTAAGCTGAACTAATGCTCACCACTTAATCGAGCTATGTAGGTAGGACTCCATCCAATCACATCCAATGTGACTCTTGGCTAGGGTATGCACTTATGTACACGGCTTACCCTATCTGTTACCCTAGCTCAACCTCAGGCTGAGAATCGTAGTCGGGTCCACCAATTTTCAACTATGGCCCGTCACTATGTAGGTGCTCCGCTAATGCGCACGACACCCACATATGTCGTCCAAACCTACTACCCCGCTTCCCCATGGATGCTCCGCTAATGCGCACGACACCCATAGGACGGGGAGGTAGTAAGGTGTTGATGATTGGGAGGTATCGGACATGACCCGCTTTTACTTGTCCAGTTGTGTTCAAAACTTTGGCACATCCTAGATGCGATGAGTGTAAAGACCGGGAAAAGTTATTATTTAATTATTAAAGATTAACGTCGAGGTTAGAGAACGGTTTGAAAATTAAAACAAATTTTGGATCAAGTTCAAAAAAAAAAAAAAAAAAAAAGAGCAGATCAGCTTTGGGCCGAGCAGGCCGACCCACACCTCCTCCTCTCGTTTGGGCCGACCGGCCCATACCTCATTTGAGGCCCAAGCTTGCCTGACCGTATAAAACCAAGTTTTGGGTCTGAAACTCTATTTTTTTCTTCTTCAGTTGCGCAGCCCCTCACCCAAACCCTCTCTATCGACTTCGTCTTCCTCCCTTCTCCAGCGTTCGCAACCGGCCGCCCCACCTTCCATCTCACCTCCCTCTCCCGATCCTCCCCGACCTCGAGCGCCGCCCTCCTCGCCGTCTTCTCCCCGTCCGTTGAAACCCCGCCGGCGTCCTCATAAAACCCGAGCCCTCACCTCCCTCTCCGACCCCAACTACGCCACCGGACGCCACCCATCTCCCATTCATCTCCTCCGGTCAGCCCAGGCCCGCCGCCCTCCTCATCGTCCCCGAGTTCCACCACGCCTCTTCTTCTGCTTCTCCCTCCGTCTTCTTCGTCCCGGAGCGTCGCCGAGCTCCTCGTCTGTTACGCGCGCCGGCGCCGCCCCGGAGAGATCTGCCGAGACAGATCCGTCGCGAAGTCGTCGAGATCCGCGCCGTCGCGTCGTCCGAATCTGAGGCGAAACCCTCAGCCGTGCCCCGCCGCCGTGCGCCGCCGCCGCCCTTGCCGTCCCTTCTCTACGGTTAGGCCCCGGCCGAGGCCGCCCTCGCCGGCGGCCGACCGGTTCGAAACCGAACCTTTATTTTTCCCGTCTTCGAACTTCTGTGAATCGGGTTTTGTTGTAACATACAAAGATAATGAAATAAAACGTGTTTGTTTTAAAAGTTATTCTTTTTTTGGTTGTAGATCTGAATCTGGTTTGTTTGAAGCAAAATCAAAGGAATTTGAAAAGAAAAGTGTAATAAAATGGAAAATCAGTCTTAAGAATTTGAAAAAGAAAAGGGTAATAAAATGGAAAATCAGTCTTAAGAATTTGAAAAAGAAAAGGGTAATAAAATGGAAAATCAGTCTTAAGAATTTGAAAAAGAAAAGGGTAATAAAATGGAAAATCAGTCTTAAGAATTTGAAAAGAAAGAGGTATTAAAATGAAAAGATAGGGTTTTAAAAATGGAGAGAATTTAAAATCAATTTGGGTTTAGAAAGGAACAAAAGCGGACCGCTGAATCGGACCTCGTGCATTGGGACCGTGCCTCGCATGCACCGGTTTCGGTGCTCGGGTACCCAAACGCGATTCGCCGTGACCCCGCTTTTATCCCGCTCTAGTTAAAGGCCATCTGCCGGTTTTAAACTGGTTTAATCGTGACCTTTAGTTTAACCTGAGAACCGCCGCTAATTTATGGCTTTCGTGTTATCTTTAGCGTCCGGCTTCGATCGAAGTGAAGCCCGGAGGTAGCGAGCCAGAACGTCTGCAGCTAGGAAGCGTAGCGGGTGCTCTTCGGTTGAGGTAGGGAAAAGTAGCCGGATCTCGGCCCTGACTAGGGAAAGTTAACTGTAGAATTGCATGTGACACCGGGGTGTCGTGGGTTATTTAGGTTATCAAATATTAGAAAAGCATGATACGGGATCGTAGTAATTATTAGAAATGCATGATACGGGATCATAACGATTATGAGAAAAGCATGTGACACTTAGTAGTGTCGTAGGGGCAGAGAACTTAGCGTTAATTGATTTACCGGAGGCATATGACCATGCCCGGAGGTTATCTGTGAACTTGTTGATAATTGATTTACTGGAGGCATATGACCATGCCCGGAGGTTGTTTGTGAAACTAGAAATCTTAGGACTGTTGGAGGCATCGAGTATGCCGGAGGTTGTTGTGCGTTATTATTGTTGAGTTTGGGTGGCCTTGAGAGCCCGCGTTATTTGTTGTTGAGTTTGGGTGGCCTTGAGAGCCCGCGTTATTTATTGTTGAGTTTGGGTGGCCATGAGAGCCCGTATTTTAATTGTTGGTGTCTTGGGTGGCCATGAGTGCCCGTGTCTTACTGTTGATGTTTTGGGGTGGCCGTGAGTGCCGTGGGGTTGTTGAACCCGAGTCTTGACTGTTGAGGTGTCTTGAGTGGCCTTGAGTGCCTGTGTGATTGAACTTGCCTGTGATTGTGATTGTGGTTACCTGGGGTGGTGAGTTCTAAAGGTCGACAGCCTGATCCGACTTAGTGTCGATGAATTGCGAGTTCTAAAGGTCGACAGCCTGATCCGACTTAGTGTCGATGAATTGCGAGTTCTAAAGGTCGACAGCCTGATCCGACTTAGTGTCGATGAATTGCGAGTTCTAAAGGTCGACAGCCTGATCCGACTTAGTGTCGATGAATTGCGAGTTTTAAAGGTCGACAGCCTGATCCGACTTAGTGTCGATGAATTGCGAGTTTTAAAGGTCGACAGCCTGATCCGACTTAGTGTCGAGGAATTGCGAGTTTGAAAGGTCGACAGCCTGATCCGACTTCGTGTCGAGGAATTGCGATAGGTCGAACCCTGACCTGATTGAGATTGGTTACTGAGCAGCTGGTGTGCGATCCTTTGTGATCTTGTTTGGTGTTGTGTCGTTTCGTTCGAGTCCTTGAGGAGGTCGTCGATAGTTGTGTCGGGTCTACACTGTTTTTATCGAGTGTCGAGTCTGTTGAGGAAGGTGACGGGTTGTGGGTCAGTTGAGTACTTGAGTTGGGGACTGTAGTCCCGGTGTTGGGTTTGGTTTTAGTGTTACTGGCTTTATCTACTAATTATGCCGTAGTCAGTCTGTTATCCGTGGTGGTGAGCGAACGCTCACCCCTAGCTGCTTTTCCTACAGGTACTGTTCGTGGGACGGACTAGGTGAGCTCGCGAAGCTTGTGGAGCTAAGAGCGGAGTCCGGGTTTTGTCTTTTTGAGTCTAGTGACGGATACCTTGTACTTTTGTCCACTTGTTGGGACGTGTTTTAAACTGAAATTATTTTTTTGATGAACTAAATTGGTATTTTAAAGTGTTTAATGAAAACAGGTTTCAAGTGCTTTTATGTTTTTAAAATGTTCGCGTCCCGAGTTCGGTTCGCTGAAATTGGGGCGTGACAGCTTGGTATCAGAGCTCGAGGTTTCACACCTCGGACTGTCCGTCAATTTGGTGGGAGAGTCGAGTCGGTAGAGTCCCGTCGTACGTTGGGTACGCAAGTCGGAACTCGTGTGTAGACCCGTTAGGACTTGAGTCTTGTTTTGTTATGTGCTTGTGCAGTACGGGGTTACTGGCACAATGTTTGTGTGTTGCTGCGTGAAATGTTTTTAAACTGTCGCGACTCGACTCAGGGGCGCCCCTGTAGTCGAGCGTGACGGTGTTGATGTCAAGTGGGTACAATGTAGTCCGGGGACGCCTGGACCGGGTTGTAACTACCTGATGTCAAGTACGAGACTTTAAAAATAAAGTGGAGAAAGTTTTAAAATTTGGTTCGCCCAGTGGACTGGTCTTGATTCTGTTTGACGCCGTGGGCGTTTGTGTTTGACTTGGTTGGCCCTGTGGGCGTATGGTTGATTTTGGTTGGCCCGGTGGGCAAGGTTCGTCCTTGGTTGGCCGGTGAGCGGCGGTCGTGTGATTGTGTTGTTTTTGGCCGTGTTGGCTTGTGTTTGAGGTCGGTCTTGTTTTACCGTAACTGTGTCATGTGTTTGGCAGTCGTTGTCTGCGACGTACTTGTGTACGGGTCGCTATCATCCGGGAAGGTTACGAATGCCCTAGGGTAGACATAGCGGGTGTAAGTAGGGTGAAATCATTACCGCTATATTATCAGGGTCACTAGTTTGGTCCGATAGGTAGAGTGGACCGGTTTGGCTGTTGGCCCGGTAAGGGGGCCCGACAGGTATTGAACGCCGGCCCGGTACGGGGCACGACACGGCCTGGGTGCCGGCCCGGTAAGGGGCACGACCCGGCCAGGTTACCGGCCCAGAGAGTGGCATGGCGGGGGTCGTGTACCGGCCCGGTACAGTAAGCCGATTTCAATTGTTTCGTGGTTGTTTCGTTGTACGGTTAGGTTTATCATTGCGCGTTTTAGTGTGCGTTTGTGCGGTTTAATTGAGGTTTCGCTTACGTATTGTTACATTTGAAGTTTTAATAGTGTGGGCAAGGGTGTTTGCGTAGTTGAGAGCGTGGTCCCCGTCTTAAGGTTTCCATACGTGATCGGGTAAATGGGGTTTTGAGGTTGCGAACAATAGTGAATTACTGAATTGAGGATGTGTTTCCAGTGTCGAGGTTTATCTTACTTGAGCGAGTACTAAGTTGTTGCTAGCGTGAACAGTGTGACGTTTGGCATCCGGTTTTGAGGTAGTGGTTTGCCCTGGCTAGAACGGTAAGTCTTTAGTGCGTTACTAGTATGCCATAATCGAACGGGTGTCCGTGGAGGTGAGCATGACGCTCATACCCTTTACTACTTTTCCCGCAAGGGACGAGTAGCGAACACTGGTTTGGTTGCGGAAAGTTACAAGTGATGCCTAGAGAACCGTGTGAGGGTTACACTAGACCTTACCAGGGTGGCTAATGGAGTGGGTGTTCGGTTTCCGTTTGGGGCGTCAGTTTCTTTGGATGTCGGGTTATCACACTCGTTTGTTCGTCGAGTTGTGCTGAGAGGTTGGGGCTGAGTTTAGAGCCGTTGAGTCCACCCCTGCGTCGGGACACGCCGGTTGGTGGTGGGGTAGTGTTGACTAGGGTCTGTCATGCCTGCGGAGTTAAAGAAGCGAACCAGTACAGGAGGTTCGAGAGAGGGCCCAAGAGCCCTGATGCTGGATCGAGTCCTCACCCCGAGGATTCGGGCGAGTTCGGAGTTGGTAAGCATGATAACGGTGGAGGAGCGAGGTCTTAGTGAGACCGCGAGGTTCCATGAAGTTCGGCAGCGACTAAGCTGGTACCTGTGTCCGTGGGAAGGATACCCACGAATGACCGCCTTGACGTGATCCTGGAAATGGATTGGCGAGCGAAGTACCAAGTCATTATCGACTGTTACAGGCGACGAGTGACGGTGTCAACAGGCAACACGAAAGGTTCGTGTATTCTGGGCAGTAGGAGCGGAGTTCTCCTATCGGCTTGTCTGCAGTAAAGGAAGTATCGGCCGAGCAGAGCCGAGAATTACCGCGAGTGGCGTGCGAGTTCCCCGAGGTCCTCCCTAAGGAATTGAGCGGGTTGCCACCAGTTCGTGAGGTGAGTTCGGGATTGACCTGGTGCCGGGAACTGCAGCGATATCGATGTCGCCTTACAGGTTCGCGCCAGCCGAGTTGACCGAGCTGAAGAGTCAGCTCGAGGAACTTCGGGAGAAGGGGCTTATTTGTCCGAGCACATCGCCGTGGGGAGCGCCAGCACTCTTCGTGACGAAGAAGAGTGGAGAGCTTCGGATGTGCATGGACTACCGGAAACTGAACCGGGTTACGGTGAATGACCGATACCCGATGCCGAAAATTGATGACCTGTTCTACCAGTTGAGAGGGTCGACGTATTTCTTGAAGATCGGCCTGCGATCCGGATACTACCAGTTGCGAGTCCGAGAGGGGGACGTCGCAAGGACTGCATTCCGGACATGCTATGAACATTACGAGTTCTGGGTGATGACTCTGAACTACCGAACGCACCTACATCGTTCTTGGACCTGATGAACAGTATATTTCGGCTGTTCTTAAATCAGTTTGTGGTGGTGTTTTGTGGACGACCAGGATCCGGGAGATAGTTGCCAGCGGTACGGACGCCGAGGGCTAGGATCGTTGTACTAATTGGGAGTTACGGTACCGTGGAGGTTTGTACATACCGCGTGACGGCGGAGGCGACGAGCTACGAGAGTCGCAGCTTTCGCGTCTAATAGTGCACGTGAATAGCACTAAGAGGAGCGCGACATCAGGTGGCATGTCTAGTGGAGCGGGATGCGGAGAGCGGTCGCGGAGTTAGTATCGCGATGCCTCGCTCGTCGGCAGGTGAGAGCCGAACAACAGCGTCCCGCTGGTCTACTGCAACCACCGCGGGTTGCACAGTGGAATGGGGACACGTCACGACGGGTTTCGTGAACGGTTAGCCGAGTTCGCCTACAACAACAACTTTCAGGCCAGTATCTTGATGGCTCCGTTCGAAGCGTTGTGTGGTAGGCCGTGTTGATCGCCCGTGTGCTGGGCAGGGAAGTGAGGAATAAGAGTTTACTGGATCTAGAACTAGACCGAGAGACAGCTGAGTCGGTCGTGCCGAAGCATGAGCGGTTGAAGACCGCGCAAAGTCAGCAGGAACTATGCGGACAGACGGTGCCGACCTATCAAGTCAGCAGTCGGCGATCTTGTATCCCTGGAGGTGAGCCTGAAAGGGTGGACGGGTGCGTTTCAATCACGACGAAGGCGGGTTAGCCCGCGGTGTATCGGGCCTTTCGAGGTTTTGAGTACGTTTTTGAGTGGGCAGATGTCGAGGTGACGGGTGATACCCCGTGTAAGGAGGAT
Organism: Erodium maritimum; assembly: GCA_963921825.1. Lineage (NCBI taxonomy): Eukaryota > Viridiplantae > Streptophyta > Magnoliopsida > Geraniales > Geraniaceae > Erodium > Erodium maritimum. Next base: position 24,621,295 of record OY997595.1, read on the forward strand.
CTGATGTGGGAAAGGGATCCACGAGCGTAGGTCCTGCGCGGAAAGGTTATCCACTTAGAGCTGGTGTTTTGGCGACACCACGAGGCCGAGTCGACTTGGGGACGCGAGGACTAGGTTCGCGCGAAGTACCCCGACCGGTTCGACTCCCAAAGTACGTCTGTTTTAAATTTCGCGGACGAAATTCTTTTAAGGAGGGTAGACTGTAAAGACCGGGAAAAGTTATTATTTAATTATTAAAGATTAACGTCGAGGTTAGAGAACGGTTTGAAAATTAAAACAAATTTTGGATCAAGTTCAAAAAAAAAAAAAAAAAAAAGAGCAGATCAGCTTTGGGCCGAGCAGGCCGACCCACACCTCCTCCTCTCGTTTGGGCCGACCGGCCCATACCTCATTTGAGGCCCAAGCTTGCCTGACCGTATAAAACCAAGTTTTGGGTCTGAAACCCTATTTTTTTCTTCTTCAGTTGCGCAGCCCCTCACCCAAACCCTCTCTATCGACTTCGTCTTCCTCCCTTCTCCAGCGTTCGCAACCGGCCGCCCCACCTTCCATCTCACCTCCCTCTCCCGATCCTCCCCGACCTCGAGCGCCGCCCTCCTCGCCGTCTTCTCCCCGTCCGTTGAAACCCCGCCGGCGTCCTCATAAAACCCGAGCCCTCACCTCCCTCTCCGACCCCAACTACGCCACCGGACGCCACCCATCTCCCATTCATCTCCTCCGGTCAGCCCAGGCCCGCCGCCCTCCTCATCGTCCCCGAGTTCCACCACGCCTCTTCTTCTGCTTCTCCCTCCGTCTTCTTCGTCCCGGAGCGTCGCCGAGCTCCTCGTCTGTTACGCGCGCCGGCGCCGCCCTGGAGAGATCTGCCGAGACAGATCCGTCGCGAAGTCGTCGAGATCCGCGCCGTCGCGTCGTCCGAATCTGAGGCGAAACCCTCAGCCGTGCCCCGCCGCCGTGCGCCGCCGCCGCCCTTGCCGTCCCTTCTCTACGGTTAGGCCCCGGCCGAGGCCGCCCTCGCCGGCGGCCGACCGGTTCGAAACCGAACCTTTATTTTTCCCGTCTTCGAACTTCTGTGAATCGGGTTTTGTTGTAACATACAAAGATAATGAAATAAAACGTGTTTGTTTTAAAAGTTATTCTTTTTTTGGTTGTAGATCTGAATCTGGTTTGTTTGAAGCAAAATCAAAGGAATTTGAAAAGAAAAGTGTAATAAAATGGAAAATCAGTCTTAAGAATTTGAAAAAGAAAAGGGTAATAAAATGGAAAATCAGTCTTAAGAATTTGAAAAAGAAAAGGGTAATAAAATGGAAAATCAGTCTTAAGAATTTGAAAAAGAAAAGGGTAATAAAATGGAAAATCAGTCTTAAGAATTTGAAAAGAAAGAGGTATTAAAATGAAAAGATAGGGTTTTAAAAATGGAGAGAATTTAAAATCAATTTGGGTTTAGAAAGGAACAAAAGCGGACCGCTGAATCGGACCTCGTGCATTGGGACCGTGCCTCGCATGCACCGGTTTCGGTGCTCGGGTACCCAAACGCGATTCGCCGTGACCCCGCTTTTATCCCGCTCTAGTTAAAGGCCATCTGCCGGTTTTAAACTGGTTTAATCGTGACCTTTAGTTTAACCTGAGAACCGCCGCTAATTTATGGCTTTCGTGTTATCTTTAGCGTCCGGCTTCGATCGAAGTGAAGCCCGGAGGTAGCGAGCCAGAACGTCTGCAGCTAGGAAGCGTAGCGGGTGCTCTTCGGTTGAGGTAGGGAAAAGTAGCCGGATCTCGGCCCTGACTAGGGAAAGTTAACTGTAGAATTGCATGTGACACCGGGGTGTCGTGGGTTATTTAGGTTATCAAATATTAGAAAAGCATGATACGGGATCGTAGTAATTATTAGAAATGCATGATACGGGATCATAACGATTATGAGAAAAGCATGTGACACTTAGTAGTGTCGTAGGGGCAGAGAACTTAGCGTTAATTGATTTACCGGAGGCATATGACCATGCCCGGAGGTTATCTGTGAACTTGTTGATAATTGATTTACTGGAGGCATATGACCATGCCCGGAGGTTGTTTGTGAAACTAGAAATCTTAGGACTGTTGGAGGCATCGAGTATGCCGGAGGTTGTTGTGCGTTATTATTGTTGAGTTTGGGTGGCCTTGAGAGCCCGCGTTATTTGTTGTTGAGTTTGGGTGGCCTTGAGAGCCCGCGTTATTTATTGTTGAGTTTGGGTGGCCATGAGAGCCCGTATTTTAATTGTTGGTGTCTTGGGTGGCCATGAGTGCCCGTGTCTTACTGTTGATGTTTTGGGGTGGCCGTGAGTGCCGTGGGGTTGTTGAACCCGAGTCTTGACTGTTGAGGTGTCTTGAGTGGCCTTGAGTGCCTGTGTGATTGAACTTGCCTGTGATTGTGATTGTGGTTACCTGGGGTGGTGAGTTCTAAAGGTCGACAGCCTGATCCGACTTAGTGTCGATGAATTGCGAGTTCTAAAGGTCGACAGCCTGATCCGACTTAGTGTCGATGAATTGCGAGTTCTAAAGGTCGACAGCCTGATCCGACTTAGTGTCGATGAATTGCGAGTTCTAAAGGTCGACAGCCTGATCCGACTTAGTGTCGATGAATTGCGAGTTTTAAAGGTCGACAGCCTGATCCGACTTAGTGTCGATGAATTGCGAGTTTTAAAGGTCGACAGCCTGATCCGACTTAGTGTCGAGGAATTGCGAGTTTGAAAGGTCGACAGCCTGATCCGACTTCGTGTCGAGGAATTGCGATAGGTCGAACCCTGACCTGATTGAGATTGGTTACTGAGCAGCTGGTGTGCGATCCTTTGTGATCTTGTTTGGTGTTGTGTCGTTTCGTTCGAGTCCTTGAGGAGGTCGTCGATAGTTGTGTCGGGTCTACACTGTTTTTATCGAGTGTCGAGTCTGTTGAGGAAGGTGACGGGTTGTGGGTCAGTTGAGTACTTGAGTTGGGGACTGTAGTCCCGGTGTTGGGTTTGGTTTTAGTGTTACTGGCTTTATCTACTAATTATGCCGTAGTCAGTCTGTTATCCGTGGTGGTGAGCGAACGCTCACCCCTAGCTGCTTTTCCTACAGGTACTGTTCGTGGGACGGACTAGGTGAGCTCGCGAAGCTTGTGGAGCTAAGAGCGGAGTCCGGGTTTTGTCTTTTTGAGTCTAGTGACGGATACCTTGTACTTTTGTCCACTTGTTGGGACGTGTTTTAAACTGAAATTATTTTTTTGATGAACTAAATTGGTATTTTAAAGTGTTTAATGAAAACAGGTTTCAAGTGCTTTTATGTTTTTAAAATGTTCGCGTCCCGAGTTCGGTTCGCTGAAATTGGGGCGTGACAATGAGCACATCAACTACATTCCAAATGCAATGATGCCTCAAATTACATCCAATGTAATTCTTCCTTTGAGCCCGTCAACTACATCCAATGCAATGATGGTTCTAAGGGTTCACACACAAGGAATAAAATTCCAATTTTATCTTTGCATGTGAGGTGATATGCTCGGTAAATAAAGTTAAGCATGCAATTCTAAAACACATAGAACTAATCATGCATAAACTAAACCAAGCATAAAACGATAAATGTGCACATAATAGCCCCCTAAACTAACTCCCACTAGCTTCTTGAGCTCCACCGACTCCAAGCCGATGCCAACACCCGAAAAGCCACCAAATGACATTTTCGCCCTTTCTTCGTCTTGAGTAAAATATTACAATTTAATACACGACTCGCAGGTCGGGAATAAATAAATATTACAAACAAGTGGTTCGACGACCACACCTTGAAAGAATAATTACACGTTAACTCTAACGGCTCGCAGGCCGTGAAAAGCGATAAATAATTAAATTGAGCTCGGGGCTATTATGTACACCATGCCAACATCACATCACACATCGTGTTATCAAACAAGCATGTTATCAAACATCATGTGATTTTCCGGTTTTAATTAATAGCCAAGTTTCGAAATTTTTTTGATGCTCGGTTTATCGAAACCGTTCAAAAATGAAACTTTTGAACATTTGATCTTCGAGTTCATCATGACGGTTCCAAACTCGTCATAACTAACAAAACGGTTTAGCCTTGGCATATCAACCATCCAATGGTCTTGCTTGGCCTAGCTCCGTCCAACGGAGCCCCGTTCGGTCCCGGTTTCGGCTCCCCGAGAGTCCCGCTCCCGAGACCCGAAAAATCAAATTTTTTTTCAAAATTTCCAGATTTGAAATAATTTTCAAAAATTCATTTTACATGCATTAAATCCATAAACAATAATTTAAAACATGTTATCAAACAATTTAGCAAAACAACATGCCAAAAACGAAACTTTCAAGCAAAACCGAAACTTTGAACACCGTCTTGTGAATCCCGAAGGTAGCACGGCTCTGATACCACTGTTGGGTCTCGAGGTAGGGTTGGAGATGAACCAACTCGCAGCGGACAATCAATGAAAACCAAGAGACAATTAGAACCATGAAACAACTAACAAAGAATGGATTAACAAGAGAAAAATTCAGCACTAGTTCTTACCAAAACAAGAACACCGGTTAACGAATGATTGGCTTGAGTCTCCAAGACGCCTACGTATCCACATGGGAATCAAAGCCACGTAGTTCTTCTCTTTGAGGACTCAAGAACACAAACATGGAGGTGGAAACTAGCCAAACACGAAATAGCCATGGAAGAGGGAGAGAAAATGTGTTTCCTATTCTTGTCTTGTGTTTGTTATGTTGAAAAAAGATGACTTAAACATAACAAAACTCATACTTGTCCAACTAAAGGCATGGGACAAGTATGGTGTCAAGTAAGGTGTAAATAGGACAAAGTATGGCAAGACAAGATTGGGTTAGGTGGTGAATCACCAACACCTTAATCCTTGTCTTGCTTACTTAGTACTAATTAATCAAGACTTGATTAATTAGTTCCATGGGCCTTGGTTGCATGGGCCTTTCATGGCCCTCTTGGAACATGGCCCGTGGACATTTCCAACGAGGTCCCGTGATTCGCTCATCGCCTCCAAGCCTTCCATACCGAAAAGGGAACAACTCCCTTTTGGCCATTCTCCATAAATGTGTCAATGAGTTTCATCCTCCGGTGTGACCCTTAGGTTTATGCATGTCAATAGATCAACGTAAAATCCCATTTTACTTGATCCTATTTAAGTGGCAACTAACGAGACTTTAGTATTGCCTGACACTACATAACGAATCGACCCTGTCGATTCTAACCTTTCCGTCATCCCTGTCATTATCCTTTTATCTCCGATATCCTGATTGAGATAAGGCATAGAGCCGTCATCCTTATTATTCTCAATCACCGTTCCTTGATATGTGAGATGACTGAAGATATGATACCCAGTATCATGTGCATGGCCATGCTATTCTTCCAGTCACTCTCGATCAAGTTGTCGATTCTAACCTTTCCGTCATCCCTGTCATTATCCTTTTATCTCCGATATCCTGATTGAGATAAGGCATAGAGCCGTCATCCTTATTATTCTCAATCACCGTTCCTTGATATGTGAGATGACTGAAGATATGATACCCAGTATCATGTGCATGGCCATGCTATTCTTCCAGTCACTCTCGATCAAGTGGCCGAGAACCGATATCTTTCCCATACCTTAGTATGAGGGATAAATCCCTTAGCCGTCTTTCGTGTCACTCATGTAGCCCGTCCCCAAGCCAATCCTGGCCGTTATGGAAGCCCTGTTACGGACAACGTTAGGCTCAGGTCAAACTCAGTTGTTGACTACATAGCGATCACAAAGACTCCTTGGTCTAAGGATACATGACAAGCTACAACACTGAATATGTTCATGATTTAATCTATGGCACATATTCAGGGTGGGTCGTCCAATATCATGTCCCACATGATATCTATGATCAGACTCCGGAATCCCATTCCAATGACTAACAGAACGTAAGCCATAAAGAGCCATCTTTCATACTAGTCGCTTCTAGTGAAGCTTTGTTGACTAGGGACCCATCGAGTGTGATCTATCTCGATCTATGGTTCTATTCGCATGGTGGGCATAGATCAGAGCACACATCAATATATTACTCCAACACATAAGTAATATAAAGCCGCTTAATTTTATTGCTAACGATGATATATACATTTGGACATTTAGGATTGAACTACGGGCACTAAGACTAACACTCCGGTCTTGTCCATGATCGAGGTCCAAGCCTGGGTTTAACAAATGGGACGGTAGTCAGCCCCGGTCCAGTCCGTAACAGTCCTCTGATTTTATCAGGTCAGTCCTTTAGTTTAAACAATTCAGTCCTTTGAATTATCTGATTTACATCCAATTATAAATAAACAGTTTAAATTAATTAATTATTTAATTAAAACTGCCTGACCGGATCCAACCCGAGTCCGAAACCCGGACCCGAATTCGATCCGGTCTAGACCTTGACACAGACCCGACCCGGATCCAGCCCCAGACCCGACCCGACCCGACCCGAGTCCGACCCAAGTCCGGACCTGAGTCCAGACCCGGTCCAGGAACCTGGGGCTGGCCCGAGTTCTGGTCCGGCCCGAGATCCATCCTGGGTCCAAGGCCTGAGTCTCGCGTCTTATCCTGGCCCAGACCCAAGCACTCGAGTCCCAAGGCCTGCCTCTGGCCTAGGATATTCGAGCCCGAATGAGCTAGGGCTTGTTCTTGCGGTGAGACCTTCGTCACAGATACGGCGCGACCCAGAGAGTGAACGGTGGCACGCGGCGAGGCGAGATTTCGAGCGGGTAAGAGAAGAAGGGGGTAGAAGAGAGGGGATACGAAGCTCTGGTGTCGTTCTCTTGCCGACGTGGTTCGGATTGAGACCGGAACAACGTCGCCGAAGCGGTTCTGTTGAAAGAGGAGAGGGGTACGCGAGAGAGGAAATCCTCGGGCGGCGTGCGGTGAATGAAGAAGACGAGCGAGTTGTTAGGGTTAGGTGGACAAGGGTGGGCTGGGTTGGCTAGTTGGGCCGGCCCACGTTGGCTTGAGCTGACAGGTTGGCCCAACAGCTGACTTGGCCCAGTTTCAATTTTTTTTTTATTTTCTTTACTTTTTCTTTTGCAGTCGATCCAAATTTCCACCCCGTTTTCCAACCACGACGATTTTAAAAGTAAATAGTTCTTTTAAACCGGGGCGGTCTTTACACTAGTGCTAAATGTTGATAAAAAAAACATGTACTGGGTGATAAAAAACAGATGATGAGTTGATAAAAATCATGTTCAATTAAAAATAAGGGTGATAAACTAGAGTTTAGTTTTGATAAAAAAAACATGTGATGGGATGATAAAAACACATGTAATTTAATGATAAAACTAGTGCTTAGTGTTCATAAAAAAACATGTGATGATATGATAAAAATCATGTTCGATATTTGAAAATGAGGTGATAAAACTAGTGTTCAGTGTTGATAAACCCAGTGTATAGTGTTGATAAAAATTACCCAGACTTAACCTTTTTTAAAAACCAGCCCCGAAATAAGAATGATAACCTAGAGTTTAGTGTTGATAAAAAAAACATGTGATGTGATGATGAACACATGTAATTTAATGATAAATATAGTATTTAGTGTTAATAAATTTAGTGCTTAGTGTTCATAAAAAAACATGTGATGATGTGATAAAAATCATGTTCGATTTTGGAAAATGAGGTAATAAAACTAGTGGTCAGTGTTGATAAACCCAATGTATAGTGTTGATAAACCCAGTGTACAGCGTTGATAAAAATTACACAGACTTAACTTTTTTTAAAAACCAGCCCCGAAATAAGGGTGATAACCTAGAGTTTAGTGTTGATAAAAAAACATGTGATGGGATGATAAAAACACATGTAATTTAATGATAAACATAGTGTTTAGTGTTGATAAAACTAGTGGTTAGTGTTCATAAAAAAATGTGATGATGTGATAAAAATCATGTTCGATTTTGGAAAATGAGGTGATAAAACTGGTGTTCAGTGTTGATAAACTCAGTGTATAGTGTTGATAAACCCAATGTATAATATTGATAAAAATTACCCAGACTCAACTTTTTTTTAAAAATCAACCCCGAAATAATTTTTGTTTCGTGCTTCAAAATATATTCATGACTGATCTTGATAGAAAGTTCTTGAAAAAACAAAACTAATGGCGCAAGTTTGAAGCCAATCGGAGTTCAAACGAAGCGGGAAAAATTAAATTAGTGAATTGGTAAAATTAAATATGATGGTTTTACTAAAAAGCCCTTACCACTTACTAAAAAGTGTTGTTTTTTTGCGGTCAACAAGTCAACAAATCTATTGCATCTCATCCATCCATTCTTAAAATGAATGGCTTGGATTGGTTCACACGGTTTTTACGTTAAGTAGTGGTTTCTATTTGATTTTTCCTCTGTTCATCCAATCTGTCTTTTTTTTTGTGGTCGAGGAGCATATTCCTCAACATACGGCAATGTAATTGTTTTTTCGAAATAATATTGCAACTTTTCCTCAAAAAAAAAATAACACGTTGTAAGAGAAGAAATCTAATAGAAACCCTCTTTATCCTAAAAACTGTGTGAACCAATCCTAGCCATACACCCTTTAGATCCAACATTCACCATAATGCCACATCATCATCCCAATTCCACCAAAACCAACGCCACTTTCTTCCTTTCTCACACAAGCAAGGGCATAATTGTAAAAGCATGGTGCCATGTGGACAAATGTCCATTTTTTTCATAACCAATTCACTAATTTAATATTTCCCGATTCGTTTGAACTCCGATTAGCTTCAAACTTTCGCCAATACTTTTCTTTTTCCAAGGGCTTTAAATCAAGATCAGTCATGAATATATTTTGAAGTACGAAAATAAAAAGTTATATTGGGGTGATAAAAACAATGTTAAGTGTTGATAAATCTTCACTAATAAATTTTTTATATCGAGGTATCAAACTAGTGCTAAATAGTGTTTAGTGTTGATAAAACTAGTGCTTAGTGTTCATAAAAAAACATGTGATGATGTAATAAAAATCATGTTCGATTTTGGAAAATGAGGTGATAAAACTAGTGTTCAGTGTTGATAAACCCAGTGTATAGTGTTGATAAACCCAGTGTATAGTGTTGATAAAAATTACACAGACTTAACTTTTTTTTTTAAATCAGCCCCAAAATAAGGGTGATAACCTAGAGTTTAGTGTTGATAAAAAAACATGTGATGGGATGATAAAAACACATGTAATTTAATGATAAACATAGTGTTTAGTATTGATAAAACTAGTGCTTAGTGTTCATAAAAAAAACATGTGATGATGTGATAAAAATAATGTTCGATTTTGGAAAAATGAGGTGATAAAACTGGTGTTCAGTGTTGATAAACCCATTGTATAGTGTTGATAAAAATTACACAGACTTAACTTTTTTTTAAAATCAGCCCCGAAATAAGGGTGATAACTTATAGTTTAGTGTTGATAAAAAAACATGTGATGGGATGATAAAAACACATGTAATTTAATGATAAACATAGTGTTTAGTGTTGATAAAACTAGTGGTTAGTGTTCATAAAAAAAATGTGATGATGTGATAAAAATCATGTTCGATTTTGGAAAATGAGGTGATAAAACTGGTGTTCAGTGTTGATAAACTCAGTGTATAGTGTTGATAAACCCAATGTATAATATTGATAAAAATTACCCAGACTCAACTTTTTTTTAAAAATCAACCCCGAAATAATTTTTGTTTCGTGCTTCAAAATATATTCATGACTGATCTTGATAGAAAGTTCTTGAAAAAACAAAACTAATGGCGCAAGTTTGAAGCCAATCGGAGTTCAAACGAAGCGGGAAAAATTAAATTAGTGAATTGGTAAAATTAAATATGATGGTTTTACTAAAAAGCCCTTACCACTTACTAAAAAGTGTTGTTTTTTTGCGGTCAACAAGTCAACAAATCTATTGCATCTCATCCATCCATTCTTAAAATGAATGGCTTGGATTGGTTCACACGGTTTTTACGTTAAGTAGTGGTTTCTATTTGATTTTTCCTCTGTTCATCCAATCTGTCTTTTTTTTTGTGGTCGAGGAGCATATTCCTCAACATACGGCAATGTAATTGTTTTTTCGAAATAATATTGCAACTTTTCCTCAAAAAAAAAATAACACGTTGTAAGAGAAGAAATCTAATAGAAACCCTCTTTATCCTAAAAACTGTGTGAACCAATCCTAGCCATACACCCTTTAGATCCAACATTCACTGTCACGCCCCAATTTCAGCGAACCGAACTCGGGACGCGAACATTTAAAACATGAACACTTAAAACCTGTTTTGAATAAAGCTCTGATATTTCCATTTAATTACCAAAAATAATAATAGTGTTTACAATACAAAAACGTCCCAACAAGTGGACAAGGTACACACCCGTCACTAGACTCAACAAAAGTAAAGACCAGACTCCGCTCCAAGCTCCATGGACTTCAAGAGCTAACCTAGTCCGTCCGGTGATCAGTACCTGTAGGAAAAGCAGCTAGGGGTGAGCGTTCGCTCACCTCCACGGATAACAGACTGACTATGGCATAATTAGTAGATAAAGCCAGTAACACTAAAACCAAACCCAACACCGGGACTACAGTCCCCAACTCAAGTACCCAACTGACCCACAACCCGTCACCTTCCTCAACAGACTCGACACTCGATAAAAACAGTGTAGACCCGATACAACTATCGACGACCTCCTCAAGGACTCGAACGAAACGACACAACACCAAACAAGATCACAAAGGATCGCACACCAGTTGCTCAGTAACCAATCTCAATCAGGTCAGGGTTCAACCTATCGCAATTCCTCGACACGAAGTCGGATCAGGCTGTCGACCTTTCAAACTCGCAATTCCTCGACACTAAGTCGGATAAGGCTGTCGACCTTTCAAACTCGCAATTCCTCGACACTAAGTCGGATCAGGCTGTCGACCTTTAAAACTCGCAATTCATCGACACTGAGTCGGATCAGGCTGTCGACCTTTAGAACTCGCAATTCATCGACACTAAGTCGGATCAGACTGTCGACCTTTAAAACTCGCAATTCATCGACACTAAGTCGGATCAGGCTGTCGACCTTTAGAACTCGCAATTCATCGACACTAAGTCGGATCAGGCTGTCGACCTTTAGAACTCGCAATTCATCGACACTAAGTCGGATCAGGCTGTCGACCTTTAGAACTCACCACCCCAGGTAACCACAATCACAATCACAGGCAAGTTCAATCACACAGGCACTCAAGGCCACTCAAGACACCTCAACAGTCAAGACTCGGGTTCAACAACCCCACGGGCACTCACTGCCACTCAAGACACCAAATTAAATACACGGCTCTCATGGCCACCCCGACTCAACAATTAAATACGGGCTCTCAAGGCCACCCAAACTCAACATTTAAATACGGGCTCTCAAGGCCACCCAAACTCAACAATTAAATACAGGCTCTCAAGGCCACCCAAACTCAACAATTAAATAAAACGCACGACAACCTCCGGCATACTCGATGCCTCCAACGGTCCTAAAATCACTAGTTTCACAAACAACCTCCGGGCATGGTCATATGCCTCCAGTAATTCAATTATCGCTAAGTTCTCTGTTCCTACGACACTACTAAGTGTCACATGCTTTTCTCTTGAACGCTACAATCCCGTATCATGCTTTTCTAATAATTAAATAAATCTACTCAACCCACGACACCCCGGTGTCACATGCAATTCTACTATTAACTTTCCCTAATCAGGGCCGAGATCCGGCTACTTTTCCCTACCTCGTATACAATCCCAAAAGCGCTCCAACAACACCCGAAGCACACTCAGTCACTCGCCGAGCTTCCCCTTGCCTCGGTCCGTAGCACGATCTAAAAGAACACAAATTTAAAGTACTTTTAAACTAGTACGAATAAACCAAAAATTTACATACTTAACGCCCAAACGTAACCCCGACAATGTCGGTCACTCCCAAACTTCCCAATTATTCGATATTGCCGAAAAAGGACCCGTAAGGGCCAGATTCGCCCGACATGGCGAATCTGCCCGGTTTTGGTTAATTGCCTTCCGGGGCTCCAAAAGCCCCCGTTTTCGTTTCTACGGTCTTAGAATAAATCAAGGAACTCAACGCACTTGACGGAATCGAATTCCGACTTCTAAATCAATTAATTAACGTTTAAAGTTTCCCAAAACCCGTTAATTACAACTTCTCCAATTTAATTCCAAATTTCGATTCGATTAAGGATAAATGGTCCGGGGAACGTTTTAAACCACCCGAACGATAAAACCCGAGCACCCGAGCATGTGGGCCCCACCCACACTACTTGGCCGAGACCCTATGGTTTAAGGGGAGGCTCGGCCACCATGTGGTGGCTGCTGCCAGCTCCGGCCAGCCACCTCATGGCCGGCCGGCCACCACCCACGGTGGCCGGAGCTCCTCCCGAGCCTCCGGTCACCGGAAAACGTGAAATTAAACCCCCAAACACCTCTAAAACGTCTCCAACACCTCCCCACACTCTACACAACCCTAAGCCTTAGTTTATACTCAAACCCTAGCTTCCAAGAAAATAACTAAAACGAGAATCGGTTCGGGTATTACCGTAGAGGAGAACGAGGGGAACGGGATTGCTCTTTGCTTTGACTCGATCCAAGGGCTCGATCACAAACCCTAGCTCAACCTCCCTTCTTCTCTCTTCTTCTCCTTCTCCTTCTCTCTCTAAAACCTCTCTTCTAATTTCTAATTTAATTAAACTAACAACAAAACTAATTTTCCTCCTTTAAAACCTCATACTCGGCCAACTATTCTCCTCCACACCTTTTCCCTCCAAAAATTACACCACCATATACTTGACAAGCGTCAAGGTGGGTCCCATACCTTTTGGAAAATATCTAGTTGATATTTTCCAATCAGATTCGCGAAAAACAGACGTTTCGGGCCCCGAACGGGCACTTTTCCCAAGAAATTTTTAAACTGGACGGGCTTCAAGGAAACGGCACAACTAAGACCGCTACGAAGACGGGTAAGCTTTTCGGGTTCAAAACGGTCCTCGAATGGACCAAAACGTCGCTCGGGTGACCTTTCCAGCGAAAAATCAATCTTTCCCAAATTGACCAGAAAGTTGCCCTGAGTCCCCCGTAACTCATTTTAGTCGATAACGGGGTCAACTTAAGTCCGGCATGACCCTCGGGGTCAATTTATGTTAAGGTAAGTGTCTGTCTTAAGAATTTTAAATTTTCCTGTTTTTCGCAGGTTTGACTGACGTTGACCAGAAGTGGTTATTACAGTCTACCCCCCTTAAAGGAATTTCGTCCGCGAAATTTAAAACAGACGTACCTCGGGAGTCGAACAGGCCGGGATACTTCGCGCGAACCTCGTCCTCGCGTTCCCACGTCGACTCAGCTCCGTGATGTTTCCACTGCACTCGGAGCAAGCGGATAATCTTGCCTCCCCGCAGAATTTGCTGCCGTGTGTCCATGATCCGAATCGGCTGCTCCTCATAGGAGACATCATCAGCCACCTCGATATCAGTCCACTCGATGACGTGGGATGGGTCTGTGTTGTACTGCCGCAACTGGGATACGTGGAAGACGTTATGTACTCTCCCAAGCTGCGGTGGCAACGCCAGACGATAAGCCACGGCTCCCACTCTGTCTAAGATCTGGAACGGGCCTATGTACCTCGGAGCCAACTTTCCCCCGCTGCGCCTGAACCGCACCAGCCCCTTCCTCGGGCTCACCTTCAGGAACACGTGATCCCCGACTGCAAACTCAAGAGGTCGACGTCGCCTGTCTGCATAACTCTTCTGCCGTCTCTGCGCGGTCCTCAACCGATCGCGGATCAATGCGACCTTCTCCGTCGTCTCTCTGACAAGATCTGGCCCCAGCAGACTCTTGTCCCCCACCTCTGCCCAGCATACTGGTGACCGACACGGCCTACCATACAACGCTTCGAACGGTGCCATCCCGATACTGGCCTGGAAGCTGTTGTTGTAGGCGAACTCGGCCAATGGCAGGTGGGTCTCCCAAGATCCCCTGAAATCCAGCACACATGCTCGCAGCATGTCCTCCAAGATCTGAATGGTACGCTCAGACTGACCGTCTGTCTGAGGATGATGTGCTGTGCTGAGTAGGACCTCTGTCCCCAGTGCCTTCTGCAGACTCGGCCAGAACCTGGACGTGAAGCGGGGATCCCTGTCAGACACTATCGACACCGGGACCCCGTGGAGGCGCACTATCTCCTGGATATACAGACTGCTCAACTTGTCGACCGGGTCTGTCATCCTCATAGCCAGAAAGTGGGCCGACTTGGTCAACCGGTCGTCGTTTCCCTTGGGCGATCTCGGTAGTCCACACACGAAATCCATCGTAATGTGCTCCCACTTCCACTGAGCAATCGGTAGTGGCTGTAACAATCCCGCGGGACGCTGATGCTCTGCCTTCACCTGCTGACAGACAAGGCATCTCGACACAAACTCTGCGACTGCTCTCCTCATGCCGCGCCACCAGTAGTGCCTCCTGAGGTCACGGTACATCTTGGTGCCCCCCCGGATGCACTGCGAGACGCGAATGGTGTGCCTCTCGTAACACGGCATCTCTACAGTTAACTGGTACGAACAGCCCCCCGCGGTACCGTAGTCCCCAATCAGTACTGTCCTGCCAGCCCACCACCTCGTCACCCCTGACGACTCTCTCGCGGATCTCTGATGCTTCGACGTCCTCCCTCTGCGCCTCCAACACTTGGGCAAGCAGTGGGGGCTGAGCCACTAGGGAGCACATGGCAACACCGCCAGTAACCTCCTCTAGCTCAAGCCCGAATGTGCTCAGCTCCCCCATCATGTCCCACTCTCGGACAGATATGTTGGCGAGGCTCGGAGCCGACTTCCTACTCAATGCGTCGGCGACAACGTTCGCCTTGCCTGGGTGGTAGTGTAGCTCGAAGTCGTACTCCTCGAGTAGTTCCATCCACCGTCGCTGACGCATGTTCAGGTCTCGCTGGGAAATATGTACTTGAGGCTCTTGTGATCCGAGAACACCTGAAACCCCTCGCCGTACAGATAATATCGCCAGCTCTTTAGCGCAAACACGACTGCTGCTAGCTCCAAGTCGTGGGTAGGATAGTTGCGCTCGTGTATCTTCAACTGCCTGGAGCCATAAGCCACAACTCTGCCCGACTGCATCAGCACGCAACCCAGTCCCTCTCCGGATGCATCGCAGTAAACATCATAGCCAATCCCTCGTTCGGGCACCACTAACACTGGAGTTGTAGTCAGTCGAGTCTTCAACTCCGCGAACGCATGCTCACAGTCATCTGTCCACACGAACCCAACACCCTTGCGCGTTAACAGAGTCATCGGTGCGGCTAGTCGTGCAAAATCCTGGACAAATCGCCTATAGTAGCCTGCCAATCCCAGAAAGCTGCGGATCTCGAAAACACTCGTGGGCCGTGCCCACTTCGAGACCGCGTCGATCTTCGACGGATCGACCAGGATACCGTCACGGGATACGATGAGGCCGAGGAATCTCACCTCAGAGAGCCAGAACTCGCACTTCTCCCGGTTGGCATATAGCTGGTGCTCGCGCAGTAGGGTCAGAACAGCCCTCAGATGTGCCGTATGCGCCGCCTCGTTCTGCGAATATATCAGAATGTCGTCCACGAACACCACCACAAACTGATCTAGGTACGGCCGGAAGATGCTGTTCATCAGGTCCATGAATGCTGCAGGCGCGTTCGTCAGTCCGAATGGCATCACCAGGAACTCGTAATGCCCATAGCGTGTCCGGAATGCAGTCTTTGCGACGTCCCCCTCACGGACTCGCAACTGATAATAACCGGATCGCAGATCGATCTTCGAGAAGTGAGTCGCCCCTCTCAACTGGTCGAATAAGTCATCGATCCTCGGCATCGGGTACCGGTTCTTCACCGTAACCCGGTTCAGCTTCTGGTAATCTATACACATCCGCAGCTCTCCACTCTTCTTCTTCACGAAGAGTGCTGGTGCTCCCCACGGTGATGCACTCGGACGGATAAACCCCTTCTGCTGAAGCTCCTCCAGCTGACGCTTCAGCTCAGTCAACTCTGCCGGCGCAAACCGATAAGGCGCCATCGATATCGCCGCCGTCCCCGGCACTAGGTCAATCCCAAACTCCACCTCACGAATCGGTGGCAGCCCGCTCAACTCCTCAGGAAAGACCTCGGGGAACTCGCATACCACTCTCGGTAACTCTCGGCTCTGCACAGCCGGTACTTCCTCCTCTGCGGACAACGCCGACAGGAGGACCCCACTCTTACTCCCCAGCACACACGTCACCTTCGTGCCACCCACTGTCACTATCACTCGTCGTCTGTAGCAATCGATGTTCGCTCGGTACCTCGACAGCCAATCCATACCCAAGATCACATCAAAGGTAGTCATCCCCAACACGAGAAGATCACCAGGGCAGGGACAGTCTGCGACTCTAATCTCGCAGGCACGACATACTCTAGTCAACGATGCACCACCCCCAACTGGGGTGTCTAGGCATAGGGGTGGACTCAACGGCTCTAAGCTCAACCCCAACCTCTCAGCACAACCCGACGAAATAAAAGAGTGCGATGCCCCGGTATCAAACAAGAATAAAGCCCATAGATGATACAATAAACACGTACCCTGGATGGTCTCCCGGTACGTGCTAGGTCCTGGGGCTCTGGAGTCGGTGACTGCATATACTCTCCCCTGCGAGGCCTGCTGCCTCTGACCCTGCGCACTGGCTGCTGGATACCCGTGACTCTGCTGCTGTCTCGGAATTGGTGCGCTCGTAGACGGCCGTGATGATCTCGGCTGCTGACCCTGTCGAGGGCGACCTCTGGGCGACTGTACTGTCCGCGACTGCTGCGGTCGCTGCACTGATGTCTCCCCCAACTGCTCTCGGCACCATGCCATAGTGTGACCGGCCCGGCCGCATCGGTAACAGCTGATCTCGTCAGCCCTCGACCCCGAGCCCTGGCCTGTCCGGCTAGTAGCTGGTACTGCCGCGGTTCCTCCCCTCGTCGGACAGTCTCGCAGTAAGTGGCCTGGCTGCCCGCAGTGATAGCATGACGGCCTCCTCTCTGAGGCGACTGATGCCACTGACCCCTGCTGTCTCGATCCACTCTGATGAGGCGGTGGTCGGAAGGATCCCGCGGTCCTCTGCCTCCGCGAGTCTCGTGAGTCTGACGGCCCTGCCCAACTGATCGGCCGAGGTCGGACCTCACGGCCCCTGACTGTATCCCTGACGCCCTGCTCTACTGTAGCTGCGGTGTCCACGAGGTCGGTATACTTCCGTATCCTCAAGGCGAGAACCTGGTTCCGGATGCCCAGCCTCAGTCCGTCCTGGAACCGCAGGTAACGGTTCGTCTCGCTTGTCACCATCTCAGGCGCGAATCTGGCCAAGGCTGTGAACCTGGCCTCGTATTCCCCTACCGTCATCCCCCCTTGCTCCAGGTTTAAGAACTGCCGATGTCGCTCCAGCCCAGCCGACTCGGGGAAGTACTGTGCCATGAATACCTCCTGGAATAGGCTGTAGTCGTATCCGACCGTGTCCTTCACCCGCCCCCACCAGTGGTAGGCGCTCTCTCTCAGTTGATGGGCCGCGAAGGACACTCTCCGACGGCCATCCTCGACACCCGATGTGTCCAAGTCTCGTGTGACCTGCTCTATCCATCGCTCAGCCAGGTCGGGATTCGGCTCCCCGACAAAAACAGGTATCCCGAGCTTCAGGAAATCTAGTAGCGCTCGGGAGGTAAGATCCTCTGTCTGAGCGGCCCTCACCGGGACTGCGGCTGCCTCTGGTGCTGGCGAAGCCGACTCTCGGCTGGCGATGATCGCCACCAAACTCTGAACGGTCCTGGTAAGCTCATCCAGGGCAGTCATCACAGGAGGGTCCGCGATTGGCGGAACACTGGGGGTGCCTGCAGACGGCCCCGCGTCACTCCTCCTGTCTTCTCCGACAGGAGTACCCTGTGCCTCCGCATAGTCGGCGGGCTCGACGGTCGGCACCCTCCCTGGTGCCCCTGCGGACCGTCCCCGCCGGCCTCGCGTGGGTGCCTAGCCCCGTGTTCCTGATGGTCGTCCCCGCTTACCGCGAGCCATAAACATTATCCTCTGCACGGATACACGCAAACGTTCAGTTTGCGAACTTAAATAAAAACGACAGTAAAAAAGCACTAACGTCCACCCGCTTAAGCTTACACTAACGTGCTTATCACTAAAGCGCTACACCGCTCAAGCTAACGTACTTTATATACTAGCATTAGTAAACGAGACCTCAACGAGACCGCACCGACGTGCACCAAACAAGCGGCGGCAAACCAACCCGCACAACACGACGACCCCCGTTCACCGGGCCAATCAAAATCGAACCTTGCCCACCGGGCCAACCAAAATCAAACATACGACCATAGGGCCAATCAAGTTCAAGACATGCCAACAGGGCCAACAATTTTAAAACCTTCACCCTTTCATTTTAAAACTTCGTTCCTTGACATCACGTAGTTACAACCCGGTTCAGGCGTCCCCGAACCACGTTGTACCGACTTGACATCAAAACCGTCACGTTCGACTACAGGAGCGCTCCTGAGTCGACCCGCGACAGTTAAAAACAGTTCACGCAATCACACACAAACAGTATGCCAGCAACAAAATACTGTAACATACGCACAACACAAACAAGACTCAGGACATGACGGGTCTACACTGACTCGACTCTCCCCCCCTAAGTGACGGACAGTCCGAGGTTTGAACCTCGAGCTCTGATACCAAGCTGTCACGCCCCAATTTCAGCGAACCGAACTCGGGACGCGAACATTTAAAACATGAACACTTAAAACCTGTTTTGAATAAAGCTCTGATATTTCCATTTAATTACCAAAAATAATAATAGTGTTTACAATACAAAAACGTCCCAACAAGTGGACAAGGTACACACCCGTCACTAGACTCAACAAAAGTAAAGACCAGACTCCGCTCCAAGCTCCATGGACTTCAAGAGCTAACCTAGTCCGTCCGGTGATCAGTACCTGTAGGAAAAGCAGCTAGGGGTGAGCGTTCGCTCACCTCCACGGATAACAGACTGACTATGGCATAATTAGTAGATAAAGCCAGTAACACTAAAACCAAACCCAACACCGGGACTACAGTCCCCAACTCAAGTACCCAACTGACCCACAACCCGTCACCTTCCTCAACAGACTCGACACTCGATAAAAACAGTGTAGACCCGATACAACTATCGACGACCTCCTCAAGGACTCGAACGAAACGACACAACACCAAACAAGATCACAAAGGATCGCACACCAGCTGCTCAGTAACCAATCTCAATCAGGTCAGGGTTCGACCTATCGCAATTCCTCGACACGAAGTCGGATCAGGCTGTCGACCTTTCAAACTCGCAATTCCTCGACACTAAGTCGGATAAGGCTGTCGACCTTTCAAACTCGCAATTCCTCGACACTAAGTCGGATCAGGCTGTCGACCTTTAAAACTCGCAATTCATCGACACTGAGTCGGATCAGGCTGTCGACCTTTAGAACTCGCAATTCATCGACACTAAGTCGGATCAGACTGTCGACCTTTAAAACTCGCAATTCATCGACACTAAGTCGGATCAGGCTGTCGACCTTTAGAACTCGCAATTCATCGACACTAAGTCGGATCAGGCTGTCGACCTTTAGAACTCGCAATTCATCGACACTAAGTCGGATCAGGCTGTCGACCTTTAGAACTCACCACCCCAGGTAACCACAATCACAATCACAGGCAAGTTCAATCACACAGGCACTCAAGGCCACTCAAGACACCTCAACAGTCAAGACTCGGGTTCAACAACCCCACGGGCACTCACTGCCACTCAAGACACCAAATTAAATACACGGCTCTCATGGCCACCCCGACTCAACAATTAAATACGGGCTCTCAAGGCCACCCAAACTCAACAATTAAATACGGGCTCTCAAGGCCACCCAAACTCAACAATTAAATACAGGCTCTCAAGGCCACCCAAACTCAACAATTAAATAAAACGCACGACAACCTCCGGCATACTCGATGCCTCCAACGGTCCTAAAATCACTAGTTTCACAAACAACCTCCGGGCATGGTCATATGCCTCCAGTAATTCAATTATCGCTAAGTTCTCTGTTCCTACGACACTACTAAGTGTCACATGCTTTTCTCTTGAACGCTACAATCCCGTATCATGCTTTTCTAATAATTAAATAAATCTACTCAACCCACGACACCCCGGTGTCACATGCAATTCTACTATTAACTTTCCCTAATCAGGGCCGAGATCCGGCTACTTTTCCCTACCTCGTATACAATCCCAAAAGCGCTCCAACAACACCCGAAGCACACTCAGTCACTCGCCGAGCTTCCCCTTGCCTCGGTCCGTAGCACGATCTAAAAGAACACAAATTTAAAGTACTTTTAAACTAGTACGAATAAACCAAAAATTTACATACTTAACGCCCAAACGTAACCCCGACAATGTCGGTCACTCCCAAACTTCCCAATTATTCGATATTGCCGAAAAAGGACCCGTAAGGGCCAGATTCGCCCGACATGGCGAATCTGCCCGGTTTTGGTTAATTGCCTTCCGGGGCTCCAAAAGCCCCCGTTTTCGTTTCTACGGTCTTAGAATAAATCAAGGAACTCAACGCACTTGACGGAATCGAATTCCGACTTCTAAATCAATTAATTAACGTTTAAAGTTTCCCAAAACCCGTTAATTACAACTTCTCCAATTTAATTCCAAATTTCGATTCGATTAAGGATAAATGGTCCGGGGAACGTTTTAAACCACCCGAACGATAAAACCCGAGCACCCGAGCATGTGGGCCCCACCCACACTACTTGGCCGAGACCCTATGGTTTAAGGGGAGGCTCGGCCACCATGTGGTGGCTGCTGCCAGCTCCGGCCAGCCACCTCATGGCCGGCCGGCCACCACCCACGGTGGCCGGAGCTCCTCCCGAGCCTCCGGTCACCGGAAAACGTGAAATTAAACCCCCAAACACCTCTAAAACGTCTCCAACACCTCCCCACACTCTACTCAACCCTAAGCCTTAGTTTATACTCAAACCCTAGCTTCCAAGAAAATAACTAAAACGAGAATCGGTTCGGGTATTACCGTAGAGGAGAACGAGGGGAACGGGATTGCTCTTTGCTTTGACTCGATCCAAGGGCTCGATCACAAACCCTAGCTCAACCTCCCTTCTTCTCTCTTCTTCTCCTTCTCCTTCTCTCTCTAAAACCTCTCTTCTAATTTCTAATTTAATTAAACTAACAACAAAACTAATTTTCCTCCTTTAAAACCTCATACTCGGCCAACTATTCTCCTCCACACCTTTTCCCTCCAAAAATTACACCACCATATACTTGACAAGCGTCAAGGTGGGTCCCATACCTTTTGGAAAATATCTAGTTGATATTTTCCAATCAGATTCGCGAAAAACAGACGTTTCGGGCCCCGAACGGGCACTTTTCCCAAGAAATTTTTAAACTGGACGGGCTTCAAGGAAACGGCACAACTAAGACCGCTACGAAGACGGGTAAGCTTTTCGGGTTCAAAACGGTCCTCGAATGGACCAAAACGTCGCTCGGGTGACCTTTCCAGCGAAAAATCAATCTTTCCCAAATTGACCAGAAAGTTGCCCTGAGTCCCCCGTAACTCATTTTAGTCGATAACGGGGTCAACTTAAGTCCGGCATGACCCTCGGGGTCAATTTATGTTAAGGTAAGTGTCTGTCTTAAGAATTTTAAATTTTCCTGTTTTTCGCAGGTTTGACTGACGTTGACCAGAAGTGGTTATTACATTCACCATAATGCCACATCATCATCCCAATTCCACCAAAACCAACGCCACTTTCTTCCTTTCTCACACAAGCAAGGGCATAATTGTAAAAGCATGGTGCCATGTGGACAAGTGTCCATTTTTTTCATAACCAATTCACTAATTTAATATTTCCCGATTCGTTTGAACTCCGATTAGCTTCAAACTTTCGCCAATACTTTTCTTTTTCCAAGGGCTTTAAATCAAGATCAGTCATGAATATATTTTGAAGCACGAAAATAAAAAGTTATATTGGGGTGATAAAAACAATGTTAAGTGTTGATAAATCTTCACTAATAAATTTTTTATATCGAGGTATCAAACTAGTGCTAAATAGTGTTTAGTGTTGATAAAACTAGTGCTTAGTGTTCATAAAAAAACATGTGATGATGTAATAAAAATCATGTTCGATTTTGGAAAATGAGGTGATAAAACTAGTGTTCAGTGTTGATAAACCCAGTGTATAGTGTTGATAAACCCAGTGTATAGTGTTGATAAAAATTACACAGACTTAACTTTTTTTTTTAAATCAGCCCCAAAATAAGGGTGATAACCTAGAGTTTAGTGTTGATAAAAAAACATGTGATGGGATGATAAAAACACATGTAATTTAATGATAAACATAGTGTTTAGTATTGATAAAACTAGTGCTTAGTGTTCATAAAAAAAACATGTGATGATGTGATAAAAATCATGTTCGATTTTGGAAAAATGAGGTGATAAAACTGGTGTTCAGTGTTGATAAACCCAGTGTATAGTGTTGATAAAAATTACACAGACTTAACTTTTTTTTAAAATCAGCCCCGAAATAAGGGTGATAACTTATAGTTTAGTGTTGATAAAAAAACATGTGATGGGATGATAAAAACACATGTAATTTAATGATAAACATAGTGTTTAGTGTTGATAAAACTAGTGGTTAGTGTTCATAAAAAAAATGTGATGATGTGATAAAAATCATGTTCGATTTTGGAAAATGAGGTGATAAAACTGGTGTTCAGTGTTGATAAACTCAGTGTATAGTGTTGATAAACCCAATGTATAATATTGATAAAAATTACCCAGACTCAACTTTTTTTTAAAAATCAACCCCGAAATAATTTTTGTTTCGTGCTTCAAAATATATTCATGACTGATCTTGATAGAAAGTTCTTGAAAAAACAAAACTAATGGCGCAAGTTTGAAGCCAATCGGAGTTCAAACGAAGCGGGAAAAATTAAATTAGTGAATTGGTAAAATTAAATATGATGGTTTTACTAAAAAGCCCTTACCACTTACTAAAAAGTGTTGTTTTTTTGCGGTCAACAAGTCAACAAATCTATTGCATCTCATCCATCCATTCTTAAAATGAATGGCTTGGATTGGTTCACACGGTTTTTACGTTAAGTAGTGGTTTCTATTTGATTTTTCCTCTGTTCATCCAATCTGTCTTTTTTTTTTGTGGTCGAGGAGCATATTCCTCAACATACGGCAATGTAATTGTTTTTTCGAAATAATATTGCAACTTTTCCTCAAAAAAAAAATAACACGTTGTAAGAGAAGAAATCTAATAGAAACCCTCTTTATCCTAAAAACTGTGTGAACCAATCCTAGCCATACACCCTTTAGATCCAACATTCACCATAATGCCACATCATCATCCCAATTCCACCAAAACCAACGCCACTTTCTTCCTTTCTCACACAAGCAAGGGCATAATTGTAAAAGCATGGTGCCATGTGGACAAGTGTCCATTTTTTTCATAACCAATTCACTAATTTAATATTTCCCGATTCGTTTGAACTCCGATTAGCTTCAAACTTTCGCCAATACTTTTCTTTTTCCAAGGGCTTTAAATCAAGATCAGTCATGAATATATTTTGAAGCACGAAAATAAAAAGTTATATTGGGGTGATAAAAACAATGTTAAGTGTTGATAAATCTTCACTAATAAATTTTTTATATCGAGGTATCAAACTAGTGCTAAATAGTGTTTAGTGTTGATAAAACTAGTGCTTAGTGTTCATAAAAAAACATGTGATGATGTAATAAAAATCATGTTCGATTTTGGAAAATGAGGTGATAAAACTAGTGTTCAGTGTTGATAAACCCAGTGTATAGTGTTGATAAACCCAGTGTATAGTGTTGATAAAAATTACACAGACTTAACTTTTTTTTTTAAATCAGCCCCAAAATAAGGGTGATAACCTAGAGTTTAGTGTTGATAAAAAAACATGTGATGGGATGATAAAAACACATGTAATTTAATGATAAACATAGTGTTTAGTATTGATAAAACTAGTGCTTAGTGTTCATAAAAAAAACATGTGATGATGTGATAAAAATGATGTTCGATTTTGGAAAAATGGGGTGATAAAACTGGTGTTCAGTGTTGATAAACCCAGTGTATAGTGTTGATAAAAATTACACAGACTTAACTTTTTTTTAAAATCAGCCCCGAAATAAGGGTGATAACTTATAGTTTAGTGTTGATAAAAAAACATGTGATGGGATGATAAAAACACATGTAATTTAATGATAAACATAGTGTTTAGTGTTGATAAAACTAGTGGTTAGTGTTCATAAAAAAAATGTGATGATGTGATAAAAATCATGTTCGATTTTGGAAAATGAGGTGATAAAACTGGTGTTCAGTGTTGATAAACTCAGTGTATAGTGTTGATAAACCCAATGTATAATATTGATAAAAATTACCCAAACTCAACTTTTTTTTAAAAATCAACCCCGAAATAATTTTTGTTTCGTGCTTCAAAATATATTCATGACTGATCTTGATAGAAAGTTCTTGAAAAAACAAAACTAATGGCGCAAGTTTGAAGCCAATCGGAGTTCAAACGAAGCGGGAAAAATTAAATTAGTGAATTGGTAAAATTAAATATGATGGTTTTACTAAAAAGCCCTTACCACTTACTAAAAAGTGTTGTTTTTTTGCGGTCAACAAGTCAACAAATCTATTGCATCTCATCCATCCATTCTTAAAATGAATGGCTTGGATTGGTTCACACGGTTTTTACGTTAAGTAGTGGTTTCTATTTGATTTTTCCTCTGTTCATCCAATCTGTCTTTTTTTTTTGTGGTCGAGGAGCATATTCCTCAACATACGGCAATGTAATTGTTTTTTCGAAATAATATTGCAACTTTTCCTCAAAAAAAAAATAACACGTTGTAAGAGAAGAAATCTAATAGAAACCCTCTTTATCCTAAAAACTGTGTGAACCAATCCTAGCCATACACCCTTTAGATCCAACATTCACCATAATGCCACATCATCATCCCAATTCCACCAAAACCAACGCCACTTTCTTCCTTTCTCACACAAGCAAGGGCATAATTGTAAAAGCATGGTGCCATGTGGACAAGTGTCCATTTTTTTCATAACCAATTCACTAATTTAATATTTCCCGATTCGTTTGAACTCCGATTAGCTTCAAACTTTCGCCAATACTTTTCTTTTTCCAAGGGCTTTAAATCAAGATCAGTCATGAATATATTTTGAAGCACGAAAATAAAAAGTTATATTGGGGTGATAAAAACAATGTTAAGTGTTGATAAATCTTCACTAATAAATTTTTTATATCGAGGTATCAAACTAGTGCTAAATAGTGTTTAGTGTTGATAAAACTAGTGCTTAGTGTTCATAAAAAAACATGTGATGATGTAATAAAAATCATGTTCGATTTTGGAAAATGAGGTGATAAAACTAGTGTTCAGTGTTGATAAACCCAGTGTATAGTGTTGATAAACCCAGTGTATAGTGTTGATAAAAATTACACAGACTTAACTTTTTTTTTTAAATCAGCCCCAAAATAAGGGTGATAACCTAGAGTTTAGTGTTGATAAAAAAACATGTGATGGGATGATAAAAACACATGTAATTTAATGATAAACATAGTGTTTAGTATTGATAAAACTAGTGCTTAGTGTTCATAAAAAAAACATGTGATGATGTGATAAAAATGATGTTCGATTTTGGAAAAATGAGGTGATAAAACTGGTGTTCAGTGTTGATAAACCCAGTGTATAGTGTTGATAAAAATTACACAGACTTAACTTTTTTTTAAAATCAGCCCCGAAATAAGGGTGATAACTTATAGTTTAGTGTTGATAAAAAAACATGTGATGGGATGATAAAAACACATGTAATTTAATGATAAACATAGTGTTTAGTGTTGATAAAACTAGTGGTTAGTGTTCATAAAAAAAATGTGATGATGTGATAAAAATCATGTTCGATTTTGGAAAATGAGGTGATAAAACTGGTGTTCAGTGTTGATAAACTCAGTGTATAGTGTTGATAAACCCAATGTATAATATTGATAAAAATTACCCAGACTCAACTTTTTTTTAAAAATCAACCCCGAAATAATTTTTGTTTCGTGCTTCAAAATATATTCATGACTGATCTTGATAGAAAGTTCTTGAAAAAACAAAACTAATGGCGCAAGTTTGAAGCCAATCGGAGTTCAAACGAAGCGGGAAAAATTAAATTAGTGAATTGGTAAAATTAAATATGATGGTTTTACTAAAAAGCCCTTACCACTTACTAAAAAGTGTTGTTTTTTTGCGGTCAACAAGTCAACAAATCTATTGCATCTCATCCATCCATTCTTAAAATGAATGGCTTGGATTGGTTCACACGGTTTTTACGTTAAGTAGTGGTTTCTATTTGATTTTTCCTCTGTTCATCCAATCTGTCTTTTTTTTTTGTGGTCGAGGAGCATATTCCTCAACATACGGCAATGTAATTGTTTTTTCGAAATAATATTGCAACTTTTCCTCAAAAAAAAAATAACACGTTGTAAGAGAAGAAATCTAATAGAAACCCTCTTTATCCTAAAAACTGTGTGAACCAATCCTAGCCATACACCCTTTAGATCCAACATTCACCATAATGCCACATCATCATCCCAATTCCACCAAAACCAACGCCACTTTCTTCCTTTCTCACACAAGCAAGGGCATAATTGTAAAAGCATGGTGCCATGTGGACAAGTGTCCATTTTTTTCATAACCAATTCACTAATTTAATATTTCCCGATTCGTTTGAACTCCGATTAGCTTCAAACTTTCGCCAATACTTTTCTTTTTCCAAGGGCTTTAAATCAAGATCAGTCATGAATATATTTTGAAGCACGAAAATAAAAAGTTATATTGGGGTGATAAAAACAATGTTAAGTGTTGATAAATCTTCACTAATAAATTTTTTATATCGAGGTATCAAACTAGTGCTAAATAGTGTTTAGTGTTGATAAAACTAGTGCTTAGTGTTCATAAAAAAACATGTGATGATGTAATAAAAATCATGTTCGATTTTGGAAAATGAGGTGATAAAACTAGTGTTCAGTGTTGATAAACCCAGTGTATAGTGTTGATAAACCCAGTGTATAGTGTTGATAAAAATTACACAGACTTAACTTTTTTTTTTAAATCAGCCCCAAAATAAGGGTGATAACCTAGAGTTTAGTGTTGATAAAAAAACATGTGATGGGATGATAAAAACACATGTAATTTAATGATAAACATAGTGTTTAGTATTGATAAAACTAGTGCTTAGTGTTCATAAAAAAAACATGTGATGATGTGATAAAAATGATGTTCGATTTTGGAAAAATGAGGTGATAAAACTGGTGTTCAGTGTTGATAAACCCAGTGTATAGTGTTGATAAAAATTACACAGACTTAACTTTTTTTTAAAATCAGCCCCGAAATAAGGGTGATAACTTATAGTTTAGTGTTGATAAAAAAACATGTGATGGGATGATAAAAACACATGTAATTTAATGATAAACATAGTGTTTAGTGTTGATAAAACTAGTGGTTAGTGTTCATAAAAAAAATGTGATGATGTGATAAAAATCATGTTCGATTTTGGAAAATGAGGTGATAAAACTGGTGTTCAGTGTTGATAAACTCAGTGTATAGTGTTGATAAACCCAATGTATAATATTGATAAAAATTACCCAGACTCAACTTTTTTTTAAAAATCAACCCCGAAATAATTTTTGTTTCGTGCTTCAAAATATATTCATGACTGATCTTGATAGAAAGTTCTTGAAAAAACAAAACTAATGGCGCAAGTTTGAAGCCAATCGGAGTTCAAACGAAGCGGGAAAAATTAAATTAGTGAATTGGTAAAATTAAATATGATGGTTTTACTAAAAAGCCCTTACCACTTACTAAAAAGTGTTGTTTTTTTGCGGTCAACAAGTCAACAAATCTATTGCATCTCATCCATCCATTCTTAAAATGAATGGCTTGGATTGGTTCACACGGTTTTTACGTTAAGTAGTGGTTTCTATTTGATTTTTCCTCTGTTCATCCAATCTGTCTTTTTTTTTTTGTGGTCGAGGAGCATATTCCTCAACATACGGCAATGTAATTGTTTTTTCGAAATAATATTGCAACTTTTCCTCAAAAAAAAAAAATAACACGTTGTAAGAGAAGAAATCTAATAGAAACCCTCTTTATCCTAAAAACTGTGTGAACCAATCCTAGCCATACACCCTTTAGATCCAACATTCACCATAATGCCACATCATCATCCCAATTCCACCAAAACCAACGCCACTTTCTTCCTTTCTCACACAAGCAAGGGCATAATTGTAAAAGCATGGTGCCATGTGGACAAGTGTCCATTTTTTTCATAACCAATTCACTAATTTAATATTTCCCGATTCGTTTGAACTCCGATTAGCTTCAAACTTTCGCCAATACTTTTCTTTTTCCAAGGGCTTTAAATCAAGATCAGTCATGAATATATTTTGAAGCACGAAAATAAAAAGTTATATTGGGGTGATAAAAACAATGTTAAGTGTTGATAAATCTTCACTAATAAATTTTTTATATCGAGGTATCAAACTAGTGCTAAATAGTGTTTAGTGTTGATAAAACTAGTGCTTAGTGTTCATAAAAAAACATGTGATGATGTAATAAAAATCATGTTCGATTTTGGAAAATGAGGTGATAAAACTAGTGTTCAGTGTTGATAAACCCAGTGTATAGTGTTGATAAACCCAGTGTATAGTGTTGATAAAAATTACACAGACTTAACTTTTTTTTTTAAATCAGCCCCAAAATAAGGGTGATAACCTAGAGTTTAGTGTTGATAAAAAAACATGTGATGGGATGATAAAAACACATGTAATTTAATGATAAACATAGTGTTTAGTATTGATAAAACTAGTGCTTAGTGTTCATAAAAAAAACATGTGATGATGTGATAAAAATCATGTTCGATTTTGGAAAAATGAGGTGATAAAACTGGTGTTCAGTGTTGATAAACCCAGTGTATAGTGTTGATAAAAATTACACAGACTTAACTTTTTTTTTAAAATCAGCCCCGAAATAAGGGTGATAACTTATAGTTTAGTGTTGATAAAAAAACATGTGATGGGATGATAAAAACACATGTAATTTAATGATAAACATAGTGTTTAGTGTTGATAAAACTAGTGGTTAGTGTTCATAAAAAAAATGTGATGATGTGATAAAAATCATGTTCGATTTTGGAAAATGAGGTGATAAAACTGGTGTTCAGTGTTGATAAACTCAGTGTATAGTGTTGATAAACCCAATGTATAATATTGATAAAAATTACCCAGACTCAACTTTTTTTTAAAAATCAACCCCGAAATAATTTTTGTTTCGTGCTTCAAAATATATTCATGACTGATCTTGATAGAAAGTTCTTGAAAAAACAAAACTAATGGCGCAAGTTTGAAGCCAATCGGAGTTCAAACGAAGCGGGAAAAATTAAATTAGTGAATTGGTAAAATTAAATATGATGGTTTTACTAAAAAGCCCTTACCACTTACTAAAAAGTGTTGTTTTTTTGCGGTCAACAAGTCAACAAATCTATTGCATCTCATCCATCCATTCTTAAAATGAATGGCTTGGATTGGTTCACACGGTTTTTACGTTAAGTAGTGGTTTCTATTTGATTTTTCCTCTGTTCATCCAATCTGTCTTTTTTTTTTGTGGTCGAGGAGCATATTCCTCAACATACGGCAATGTAATTGTTTTTTCGAAATAATATTGCAACTTTTCCTCAAAAAAAAAAAAAACACGTTGTAAGAGAAGAAATCTAATAGAAACCCTCTTTATCCTAAAAACTGTGTGAACCAATCCTAGCCATACACCCTTTAGATCCAACATTCACCATAATGCCACATCATCATCCCAATTCCACCAAAACCAACGCCACTTTCTTCCTTTCTCACACAAGCAAGGGCATAATTGTAAAAGCATGGTGCCATGTGGACAAGTGTCCATTTTTTTCATAACCAATTCACTAATTTAATATTTCCCGATTCGTTTGAACTCCGATTAGCTTCAAACTTTCGCCAATACTTTTCTTTTTCCAAGGGCTTTAAATCAAGATCAGTCATGAATATATTTTGAAGCACGAAAATAAAAAGTTATATTGGGGTGATAAAAACAATGTTAAGTGTTGATAAATCTTCACTAATAAATTTTTTATATCGAGGTATCAAACTAGTGCTAAATAGTGTTTAGTGTTGATAAAACTAGTGCTTAGTGTTCATAAAAAAACATGTGATGATGTAATAAAAATCATGTTCGATTTTGGAAAATGAGGTGATAAAACTAGTGTTCAGTGTTGATAAACCCAGTGTATAGTGTTGATAAACCCAGTGTATAGTGTTGATAAAAATTACACAGACTTAACTTTTTTTTTTAAATCAGCCCCAAAATAAGGGTGATAACCTAGAGTTTAGTGTTGATAAAAAAACATGTGATGGGATGATAAAAACACATGTAATTTAATGATAAACATAGTGTTTAGTATTGATAAAACTAGTGCTTAGTGTTCATAAAAAAAACATGTGATGATGTGATAAAAATCATGTTCGATTTTGGAAAAATGAGGTGATAAAACTGGTGTTCAGTGTTGATAAACCCAGTGTATAGTGTTGATAAAAATTACACAGACTTAACTTTTTTTTTAAAATCAGCCCCGAAATAAGGGTGATAACTTATAGTTTAGTGTTGATAAAAAAACATGTGATGGGATGATAAAAACACATGTAATTTAATGATAAACATAGTGTTTAGTGTTGATAAAACTAGTGGTTAGTGTTCATAAAAAAAATGTGATGATGTGATAAAAATCATGTTCGATTTTGGAAAATGAGGTGATAAAACTGGTGTTCAGTGTTGATAAACTCAGTGTATAGTGTTGATAAACCCAATGTATAATATTGATAAAAATTACCCAGACTCAACTTTTTTTTAAAAATCAACCCCGAAATAATTTTTGTTTCGTGCTTCAAAATATATTCATGACTGATCTTGATAGAAAGTTCTTGAAAAAACAAAACTAATGGCGCAAGTTTGAAGCCAATCGGAGTTCAAACGAAGCGGGAAAAATTAAATTAGTGAATTGGTAAAATTAAATATGATGGTTTTACTAAAAAGCCCTTACCACTTACTAAAAAGTGTTGTTTTTTTGCGGTCAACAAGTCAACAAATCTATTGCATCTCATCCATCCATTCTTAAAATGAATGGCTTGGATTGGTTCACACGGTTTTTACGTTAAGTAGTGGTTTCTATTTGATTTTTCCTCTGTTCATCCAATCTGTCTTTTTTTTTTGTGGTCGAGGAGCATATTCCTCAACATACGGCAATGTAATTGTTTTTTCGAAATAATATTGCAACTTTTCCTCAAAAAAAAAAAAAACACGTTGTAAGAGAAGAAATCTAATAGAAACCCTCTTTATCCTAAAAACTGTGTGAACCAATCCTAGCCATACACCCTTTAGATCCAACATTCACCATAATGCCACATCATCATCCCAATTCCACCAAAACCAACGCCACTTTCTTCCTTTCTCACACAAGCAAGGGCATAATTGTAAAAGCATGGTGCCATGTGGACAAGTGTCCATTTTTTTCATAACCAATTCACTAATTTAATATTTCCCGATTCGTTTGAACTCCGATTAGCTTCAAACTTTCGCCAATACTTTTCTTTTTCCAAGGGCTTTAAATCAAGATCAGTCATGAATATATTTTGAAGCACGAAAATAAAAAGTTATATTGGGGTGATAAAAACAATGTTAAGTGTTGATAAATCTTCACTAATAAATTTTTTATATCGAGGTATCAAACTAGTGCTAAATAGTGTTTAGTGTTGATAAAACTAGTGCTTAGTGTTCATAAAAAAACATGTGATGATGTAATAAAAATCATGTTCGATTTTGGAAAATGAGGTGATAAAACTAGTGTTCAGTGTTGATAAACCCAGTGTATAGTGTTGATAAACCCAGTGTATAGTGTTGATAAAAATTACACAGACTTAACTTTTTTTTTAAATCAGCCCCAAAATAAGGGTGATAACCTAGAGTTTAGTGTTGATAAAAAAACATGTGATGGGATGATAAAAACACATGTAATTTAATGATAAACATAGTGTTTAGTATTGATAAAACTAGTGCTTAGTGTTCATAAAAAAAACATGTGATGATGTGATAAAAATCATGTTCGATTTTGGAAAAATGAGGTGATAAAACTGGTGTTCAGTGTTGATAAACCCAGTGTATAGTGTTGATAAAAATTACACAGACTTAACTTTTTTTTAAAATCAACCCCGAAATAAGGGTGATAACTTATAGTTTAGTGTTGATAAAAAAACATGTGATGGGATGATAAAAACACATGTAATTTAATGATAAACATAGTGTTTAGTGTTGATAAAACTAGTGGTTAGTGTTCATAAAAAAAATGTGATGATGTGATAAAAATCATGTTCGGTTTTGGAAAATGAGGTGATAAAACTGGTGTTCAGTGTTGATAAACTCAGTGTATAGTGTTGATAAACCCAATGTATAATATTGATAAAAAATTACCCAGACTCAACTTTTTTTTAAAAATCAACCCCGAAATAATTGTTGTTTCGTGCTTCAAAATATATTCATGACTGATCTTGATAGAAAGTTCTTGAAAAAACAAAACTAATGGCGCAAGTTTGAAGCCAATCGGAGTTCAAACGAAGCGGGAAAAATTAAATTAGTGAATTGGTAAAATTAAATATGATGGTTTTACTAAAAAGCCCTTACCACTTACTAAAAAGTGTTGTTTTTTTGCGGTCAACAAGTCAACAAATCTATTGCATCTCATCCATCCATTCTTAAAATGAATGGCTTGGATTGGTTCACACGGTTTTTACGTTAAGTAGTGGTTTCTATTTGATTTTTCCTCTGTTCATCCAATCTGTCTTTTTTTTTTGTGGTCGAGGAGCATATTCCTCAACATACGGCAATGTAATTGTTTTTTCGAAATAATATTGCAACTTTTCCTCAAAAAAAAAAAAAACACGTTGTAAGAGAAGAAATCTAATAGAAACCCTCTTTATCCTAAAAACTGTGTGAACCAATCCTAGCCATACACCCTTTAGATCCAACATTCACCATAATGCCACATCATCATCCCAATTCCACCAAAACCAACGCCACTTTCTTCCTTTCTCACACAAGCAAGGGCATAATTGTAAAAGCATGGTGCCATGTGGACAAGTGTCCATTTTTTTCATAACCAATTCACTAAGTTAATATTTCCCGATTCGTTTGAACTCCGATTAGCTTCAAACTTTCGCCAATACTTTTCTTTTTCCAAGGGCTTTAAATCAAGATCAGTCATGAATATATTTTGAAGCACGAAAATAAAAAGTTATATTGGGGTGATAAAAACAATGTTAAGTGTTGATAAATCTTCACTAATAAATTTTTTATATCGAGGTATCAAACTAGTGCTAAATAGTGTTTAGTGTTGATAAAACTAGTGCTTAGTGTTCATAAAAAAACATGTGATGATGTAATAAAAATCATGTTCGATTTTGGAAAATGAGGTGATAAAACTAGTGTTCAGTGTTGATAAACCCAGTGTATAGTGTTGATAAACCCAGTGTATAGTGTTGATAAAAATTACACAGACTTAACTTTTTTTTTAAATCAGCCCCAAAATAAGGGTGATAACCTAGAGTTTAGTGTTGATAAAAAAACATGTGATGGGATGATAAAAACACATGTAATTTAATGATAAACATAGTGTTTAGTATTGATAAAACTAGTGCTTAGTGTTCATAAAAAAAACATGTGATGATGTGATAAAAATCATGTTCGATTTTGGAAAAATGAGGTGATAAAACTGGTGTTCAGTGTTGATAAACCCAGTGTATAGTGTTGATAAAAATTACACAGACTTAACTTTTTTTTAAAATCAACCCCGAAATAAGGGTGATAACTTATAGTTTAGTGTTGATAAAAAAACATGTGATGGGATGATAAAAACACATGTAATTTAATGATAAACATAGTGTTTAGTGTTGATAAAACTAGTGGTTAGTGTTCATAAAAAAAATGTGATGATGTGATAAAAATCATGTTCGGTTTTGGAAAATGAGGTGATAAAACTGGTGTTCAGTGTTGATAAACTCAGTGTATAGTGTTGATAAACCCAATGTATAATATTGATAAAAAATTACCCAGACTCAACTTTTTTTTAAAAATCAACCCCGAAATAATTGTTGTTTCGTGCTTCAAAATATATTCATGACTGATCTTGATAGAAAGTTCTTGAAAAAACAAAACTAATGGCGCAAGTTTGAAGCCAATCGGAGTTCAAACGAAGCGGGAAAAATTAAATTAGTGAATTGGTAAAATTAAATATGATGGTTTTACTAAAAAGCCCTTACCACTTACTAAAAAGTGTTGTTTTTTTGCGGTCAACAAGTCAACAAATCTATTGCATCTCATCCATCCATTCTTAAAATGAATGGCTTGGATTGGTTCACACGGTTTTTACGTTAAGTAGTGGTTTCTATTTGATTTTTCCTCTGTTCATCCAATCTGTCTTTTTTTTTTGTGGTCGAGGAGCATATTCCTCAACATACGGCAATGTAATTGTTTTTTCGAAATAATATTGCAACTTTTCCTCAAAAAAAAAAAAACACGTTGTAAGAGAAGAAATCTAATAGAAACCCTCTTTATCCTAAAAACTGTGTGAACCAATCCTAGCCATACACCCTTTAGATCCAACATTCACCATAATGCCACATCATCATCCCAATTCCACCAAAACCAACGCCACTTTCTTCCTTTCTCACACAAGCAAGGGCATAATTGTAAAAGCATGGTGCCATGTGGACAAGTGTCCATTTTTTTCATAACCAATTCACTAATTTAATATTTCCCGATTCGTTTGAACTCCGATTAGCTTCAAACTTTCGCCAATACTTTTCTTTTTCCAAGGGCTTTAAATCAAGATCAGTCATGAATATATTTTGAAGCACGAAAATAAAAAGTTATATTGGGGTGATAAAAACAATGTTAAGTGTTGATAAATCTTCACTAATAAATTTTTTATATCGAGGTATCAAACTAGTGCTAAATAGTGTTTAGTGTTGATAAAACTAGTGCTTAGTGTTCATAAAAAAACATGTGATGATGTAATAAAAATCATGTTCGATTTTGGAAAATGAGGTGATAAAACTAGTGTTCAGTGTTGATAAACCCAGTGTATAGTGTTGATAAACCCAGTGTATAGTGTTGATAAAAATTACACAGACTTAACTTTTTTTTTAAATCAGCCCCAAAATAAGGGTGATAACCTAGAGTTTAGTGTTGATAAAAAAACATGTGATGGGATGATAAAAACACATGTAATTTAATGATAAACATAGTGTTTAGTATTGATAAAACTAGTGCTTAGTGTTCATAAAAAAACATGTGATGATGTGATAAAAATCATGTTCGATTTTGGAAAAATGAGGTGATAAAACTGGTGTTCAGTGTTGATAAACCCAGTGTATAGTGTTGATAAAAATTACACAGACTTAACTTTTTTTAAAATCAGCCCCGAAATAAGGGTGATAACTTATAGTTTAGTGTTGATAAAAAAACATGTGATGGGATGATAAAAACACATGTAATTTAATGATAAACATAGTGTTTAGTGTTGATAAAACTAGTGGTTAGTGTTCATAAAAAAATGTGATGATGTGATAAAAATCATGTTCGGTTTTGGAAAATGAGGTGATAAAACTGGTGTTCAGTGTTGATAAACCCAGTGTATAGTGTTGATAAACCCAGTGTATATTGTTGATAAAAATTACACAGACTTAACTTTTTTTTAAATCAGCCCTGAAATAAGGGTGATAACCTAGAGTTTAATGTTGATAAAAAAAACATGTGATTGGATGATAAAAACACATGTAATTTAATGATAAACATAGTGTTTAGTGTTGATAAAACTAGTGCTTAGTGTTCATAAAAAAACATGTGATGATGTGGTAAAAATCATGTTCGATTTTGGAAAATGAGGTTATAAAACTGGTGTATAGTGTTGATAAACCCAGTGTATAGTGTTGATAAACCCAGTGTACAGTGTTGATAAACCCAGTGTATAGTGTTGATAAAAATTACCCAGACTTAATTTTTTTTTAAAAATCAGCCCCGAAATAATTTTTTTTTTCGTGCTTCAAAATATATTCATGACTGATCTTGATTGAAAGTCCTTTAAAAAACAAAACTAATGGCGCAAGTTTGAAGCCAGTCGGAGTTCAAACGAAGCGGGAAAAATTAAATTAGTGAATTGGTAAAAAAAAATTAATATGATGTTTTACTAAAAAGTCATTACCTCTCACTAAAAAGTGTTGTTTTTTTGCCGTCAACAAGTAACAAATCAATTGCATCTCATCCATTCATTCTTAAAATCAATGGCTTGAATTGGTTCACACGATTTTTACGTTAAAGAATGGTTTCTATTTGATTTTTCCTCTACGTTGTAATTACTTTACCATAAGCATAAAACAAACTATAGAAACACACGTTTGTAAATTTACTCCAACCTATAGTTAATGGACATGATCAAGAAAACTATGTAGTGTATAAAGGGAGAGAAGAGTACAGTTCCTTTCATGTAACTCATAATACTGGATTATTTATAGCAGTAGTCGTCATCATTACTTCCAAAACAAATTTGTACTTTGTATTAATTTCAATGGATAAAATAAACTATTGAGCCTCACAAAAGGTAAGCCATACTTCTTTAACAGCTATGACCTATTATATATTCACAAAAGTATTTTTCACTCGTATGTCAATAGCTCCAATATTCTCCCATTAATAGATTACCCTTACTCTTGTATCTTTTTTTGAAACGGGTAACCGGAAAATAGTATTAATACCCAAAGTTAATCAAACAAAGAAGGACGTAAACGTCCAGGATTCCAGATATGTGTCCGGATCGACCGTAGCAAGTCAAGCGTTCGTGGACCCATAATAATAGCCTACTTGACATCGTTGGAAACGACTCACGACAACTCCTTACCATCGTCTCAAAACAGTGAGACATAAAATTAATGTACCTAACCAAAATAAGCAATAAATTGTTTCAAAAATAAATCAGATAATCATAAAGCAAATAAAATAGCTGAGTTGTTGGTGCAGGTTGCCCAAGACCGCCCAACACTGGCTGACCCGGGTCTGTAGGTATAGTCCGACATCGGCTCCACCCACCCCTGCCGGGTCGGGTCATCCCTGCATTGGAGGATGTCCTGCCTCCGCCTGCTTCTCCTGGTGCGTCCCCTTTTTGATCATCGGGACCGCCTCCACCGGTACCACCACTTCATCATCTTCATCCTCCCAGTCTGGGACCGGAGAAATACGGACTGAGCTCTCTACCCCCCTGACGCGCAGGAAGTCCGGTCCCACTCGCTACTCGGTTGGACGACCCCGTTGTCAGACTTATCGGGGGACGGTACCTGGATCCCGTCACCAGCGACTGAGGTCGAGAGATAGGCGGCAGATCCGTGTGGACCATTGCCAACTCCGGCAGACTCCGACGAGGACACGACGGTGGCTGCGACCCGAGTAGGGCAAGGCTCCCAGTCGGGGCTTCGCCTGGCTTGTCCTTTAACGAGGGCTGACTGCTGGTGGGCTGACCAAGTTCCGACGGACGACGTGAAGTATCAAGGAAGGACACCGGAAAAGTTACCTCATGCAAAGAGGTCCTTGTTGTCAGGGGCTGGGGATGTGGAGGAATCTCAGTGGACCGGATCTGGTCTTCACCTTCCATTTCCGGGCAAGTAATGCTGAAGGACGTCGGATCTGATGGAGTCACAGGCAAGGAAGGGAGCGGGGGCTCTCTGTGGTGCCGGCGTCGCTCGGGCGAGTGCAAAAACTCGGAGCTGAAGCGCTCGACGGGAACGAGAGGAAGTGTTGAACATGTGGCGTTGTGTAGCAGGTGTGGATGACGGCGATACGTAGCAGATGTGGGCGGCCGGAACTCAGACAGCGGCGGGTGGCGCAGGTGTGGGCGGTGGCAATAGAACCCTAGCTAAGATAGAGAGAACCTCAGTTGAGAGGTAGTAGAGTGTTTTTTCCTTACTCTTGTATCTTAAACAAAGTGTTTGATCTTTTGGATACATGCCCATGCAAGTTAAATGATAAATCATGTTCGATAAAAAGTTTCCATCAACAGACTCGTAACTTGTTTCTTTTAATTGGAACGCTGAAAGGTCAAAAATTGTTTGACAACTGGATAAAATGTATAGCGAGACAAAAAAAAAGTATCTTAATCGAACAACCAATACTCTACAAAATAGAGGAGAAATCTATTGAGAACCACTCTTAACATATGAACCGTGAGAACCAATCCTAGCCACTCTCACCTATGATCCAACACTCATCAAAATGCCACATCATCAC
The DNA here is from genome assembly GCA_963921825.1 of Erodium maritimum. NCBI lineage: Eukaryota > Viridiplantae > Streptophyta > Magnoliopsida > Geraniales > Geraniaceae > Erodium > Erodium maritimum. The sequence continues at coordinate 24,659,839 of OY997595.1, forward strand.
CCCAATCCAACCCACATACACGCCACTTTCATCCATTCTCACACAAGCAATGTCATAATTGTAATAGCATGGTGCCAGGTAGACAAGTGTCCATTTTTTTCTTCACCAATTCACTAATTTAATATTTCCCGATTCGTTTGAACTCCGATTAACTTCCAACTTGCGCCAATATTTTTCTTTTTTCAAGGGCTTTAAATCAAGATCAGGCATGAATATATTTTGAAGCACGGAAATAAAAATTTATATCAAGGTGATAAAAATAATGTTGAGCGTTGATAAATATTCACTAATAAATGTTTTATATCGGAGTACCAAACTAGTGCTAAATGTTGATAAAAAAAATGTTATGAGGTGATAAGAAACAGATAATGAGGTGATAAAAAACCATTTTCAATTTTGATAATAAGTGTGATATACTGGAGTTTAACGATGATAACACAAACTTGTGATGAGGTGATAAAAAACACGTAATTCAATGATAAATCTAGTGTTTAGTATTGATAAAACTGGTGTTCATAAAATGCACGTGATGAGATGATAAAAATCTTGATCAGTTTTGGAGAATGGGGTGATAAAACCAGTGTAAAGTGTTGATAAAACCAGGGTAAAGCGTTGATAAACCAATAGCAAAGTGTTGATAAAAATTACCCATATATAATTTCTTTAAAAACCAGCCCCGAAATAATTTTTTTTCGTGCTTCAAAAAAACATGTGATGGGGGTGATAAAACACACGTAATTTGAATGATAAACCTAGTGTTTAGTGTTGATAAAACTAATGTTCATAAAAAGTACGCGATGAGGTGATAAAATCATGATTAGTTTTGGAAAATGAGGTGATAAAACCAGTGTAAAGTGTTGATAAAACCAGTGTAAAAGTGTTGATAAATTCAGAACAAAGTGTTGATAAAAATTAGGGAAAATTTAATTTTACCACCCTGTCAAACATTTAACTTCAGTTTTAATACCCTGGCATAAATTTTTATCAGTTTCATACCCTAACCAAACTTTTAATTTCACTTTCATACCCAACCGGGTAAAATGTCCAAAATACCCCTAACTATTACTCAAATTTTCATCTCATGCCATTGCCTCAGAATTTGAAAAGAAGTGAAATGACAATAATACCCTTCATTGTTTAGGGTGTTAAACTGAAAATTTCAATAATTTTAAAACAAAATCAGTTTTTTTTACAAATTCATTTTTTAATTTCAAAAAATCAGATTTTAATTTCAAAAAATCAGATTTTAATTTCAAAAAATCAGATTTTAATTTTAAAAATACATAAAATCAATTTTTTATATATAAAAATATTTTTTTTTTATTAAAAACAGTTTTATTTTTTTTTTAAATAATTTTATTTATATTAAAAAAAAACTGGACTGCTCGAGAACTCGTCTTCTCCGGCGTGGTCTCCGTCCAACCCTCCTCGGCCGGCGTCGTCCCCGGCCACCACCACTTCGCCGGCGTCGTCCCCGACCTCTTCCCTCCTCCCTCGAGCTTCTCCGGCGTCCTGAAACTGAACCGAATCGATTCAATCAGAAGAGGTCGAAACCTCGCAGATCTGAAGATCCAGGGGTTGTTTCGGCTCTGGTGATTGCGAATGGTCACGGGTCTGCTCGCGATGAGAAGAAGAGGGAAGGTAGCGGTAATGGGTATGTCGCTGCCGACGCGGAGGAGGTGGATTGGACCGAAGAGGACGTCGAATTTCAGGATCTGATTTGGTACAGATCTGAACCAAATCGAAAGTTTCAGGACGCCGGAGAAGCTCGAGGGAGGAGGGAAGAAGTCGAGGAAGACGTCGGCGAAGTGGTGGTGGCCGGGGACGACGCGGACAGAGGAGGGGTGGCCGGAGACCACGCCGGAGAAGACGAGTTCTCGAGCAGTCCGGTTTTTTTTTAATACAAATAAAATTATTATTTTTAAAAAATAAAACTGTTTTTAATAATAAAAAAAATTATATAAAAAAATTGATTTTATGTATTTTTAAAATTAAAATCTGATTTTTTGAAATTAAAATCTGATTTTTTTAAATTAAAAAATGAATTTGTAAAAAAAACTGATTTTGTTTTAAAATTATTGAAATTTTCAGTTTAACACCCTAAACAATGAAGGGTATTATTGTCATTTCACTTCTTTTCAAATTCTGAGGCAATGGCATGAGATGAAAATTTGAGTAATAGTTAGGGGTATTTTGGACATTTTACCCGGCTGGGTATGAAAGTGAAATTAAAAGTTTGGTTAGGGTATGAAACTGATAAAAATTTATGCCAGGGTATTAAACTGAAGTTAAATGTTTGACAGGGTGGTAAAATGAAATTTTCCCTAAAAATTACCCAGATTTTTTTTTTAAAAAAATCAACCCCGAAATAAATTTATTTTCGTGCTTCAAAATATATTCATGACTGATCTTGATTGAAAGCCCTTAAAAAAACAAAACTAATGGCACAAGTTTGAAGCCAATCGAAGTTCAAACGAAACGGGAAAAATTAAATTAGTGAATTGGTTAAAAAAAGTAATATGATAGTTTTACTAAAAAGCCCTTAACACTTACTAAAAAGTGCTGTTCTTTGCAGTTAACAAGTCAACTACTCAATTTTATCTCATCTATCTATTTTTAAAATGAATGATTTAGATTGATTCTCGTTGTTCGTGCATTAAAACATGGTTCTCACCAGATTTCTCCTCCTACGAAATAATTGGTATCATATTAATTAACTCGAAGATATTTCGGTAGCAGAATGATAATTATTGGAGTCGTATGAAATAAATTCAAACCAAACAACTCATACCATAATTATGATACAACTGTAAATAGGAAACCAAACCAACCGTCCGCGTGATTATGTTCATACTATTCTTTCAAGTCTAAACAAACAATGCTATAGAATGTCATGAGTTGTGTATTCCTTTTATGGCACACCAATAATTAATTTAAAGAGCATTGCATGTGGCCATTTTCGTATTAACCCTCGCTTGCTATCCCAAACTAGATTTGGGACTTTTCTCTAACTTATTCCATACGAGATCCACATTCGGGTAAAAAAGATAAAATAATATGGCGTTTTTTTTAAAGTAGGGGGCATTTTATAAAATGCTAGATAACCAGTAAAGTAGTGGGCAGAAGACCCTGAGGTCAGAATAAGTCTAAGTCTTCCGTCGGACACCTGACGCTCTGAACCCGTAGTAGTAGTCTAGTTTACATCTTATACAACGATAAGAGTTCCTACGATCAACATGATCAAAATAACCTAAAACGTTCAAAGGAAATATAACTAAACAATTCCAAATGCTCATAAAAAAAAGTAAACAAAACATAATCTTAAAAGAAACACATATATGGTGGTTTTCCCGAGACTTCCCTGCACTGGAAGTCCCGGGTCCGTGAGTATAGGCCCTGGTGGACCCTTCCCACTACCACCCAGGCATCTCATTCCTTCATTGGAGGCTGTGGTGGACCCTTCCCACTACCACCCAAGCATCTCATTCCTCCATTGGAGGCTGTGAAACCTCCAATTGTGTCTCCCGGTCGTTCACCTCTTTTGCACCCTTCCTTTCCTCCTCCCGGTCCCGACCCTGATTATTGCTCCAGGGGGTGTTCCCCATTGTCCTTTCCCTCTTTCGGATACGTGGTCGGGGCTCGAGTACTGGACTAAATCGCATTAAACCCCGATGACACGCTGCCGGATACTTGTGCTTCACCGCCCTCTTCCTTCGTTGTATTCCAGGCTTACTAAACGAATTACCCTGAGACTGCATGTCATCCGGTTGCACGACATCATGCTGAATCATCTGGGCTACCGCTTGGGGTCGAGTTAGCGCTAGGTCCAACGCCGGCCATGCCAGGTCGGTTGTCTTCCCCTTAGGGCTGTGATCTGATGTTGGAGACTGCACGTCGATCATTGGAATAAAATTAGTGTGATTCCCATCACGGGTCGACACAGGTCGATTCTCCGAGGGACTCGACGAAGCTCCTTCAGACCATAACATATAGGTCATATCCGTCAACACATTAGTCAGGGACCGAGATAAAGACGTGAGGATGATATTCACCAACTGGTTGTTAGATTCGATATTCCCCATTGCTAGGGTTTCCTCGATCGGGTGTGCTGGACTTATTTTTGATGCATCGGATACGGCCTCGATCATCGGATCGGACTCCACAGTCGTCTCTGTGACCGGTACCCTAAGAAGGGGATGATTCGCGCCAGATGCTTCCATTAGGGTTTTGCAGACCCGACATGTATTACCCATCTCTGGATTGAGACTCGGACTATCCAGCTCCCGTAGTAACTCAACATCGAAGCCCTCTCCATCACTGGAGAGTTAATCGGTCGTCGGCGAACGTCCCATGAGAGCAGTCAGCTTTGATGTGCGGGGGAGGGAAGAAAACAAGATGGGAGGCGTAAGAAGATGGGTATGTGGGGTGATACTCAGTGAGTATTGTGGCTCAGGAGCTTGTAAGCGACAATATCAGGTAGAGACGATGATGATGAGAAAACCCTAGGGTTAGGTTTTTGCAATCTTTTGAGAGCGTACACGTTGTTTTCCTATGTGAGTTGTTTTTGAGTTAAAATAATATGGAGTTGTTACCTTCATCATACATTAAATTACTCCACAAAATGCAAGATTATTTTCTACCTATGGCCTTCCAAACACACTGTAATCCAAGCCTCGTACCAACACAACCAAACTCTCTCGTTAATCGAGAGCTAAACCTTAGTCTTAGTCATCGTATTTGTATGATCATAGTACTCCCTATCCTTGCTCCTATCACCGATACACTTGACGCTACTGTTGTTACAGTCATTATAAGCCCCGTCACGTCGCACCTGGTACAATCCTCTCTATAGAAGACAACGCTGCCCACTAGAGAGCTTCATGCCTTAAAACCCCAGCTTAGGAGAAAGCCAAGGCCAACCCTAGTCGAACTTCCTTTACAACATTCTCTAACTCTGGTGGCTCCAGCGACTCTCTCTCCTTCCATGGCATTGGTGCCCTTCTCGATAAGTGCATCTACTCCACAACCTATACCCAAGCCACGATGAGGGCGGCCGATGAAGCCAAAAGGTGTTTCTTTGCCCGCAAGCAACTCAACGGTGGCCCCTCTTCCGCCTTCATACGTCGTCACCTCCTCTCAACCCCCTCCCTACATTCCTATCCCTCGGGTTGATCCTACCCCTATTCAGCGGGATAAGACACGAGTAAAGGCGCCAATGGCGGACCTCCCAAGGACAGAGGTAGATGCATTGGGATTGGGTCGCTCTCTCCCCAACTGGCATAGAGTCCCACTCATCCCCTATCCCCTTAATGTTCCGACTGCCATGGTTCATGGCCAAACAATGGCGCTTTCCTTGGATGAACCTCCATCGCCTAGCATCGTGGCCTTACAGGAGTTGTAGGATTCAATGGCAACGCTCTAGAAGGGGCTCTCTTCCTGCTTTATTGAGGATGAGAAGGAGGTCAAGGTTATAGTCATGTCCTCTCTAGCTGCCTCCACGATCATCGCTTACCAGCAATGGGGGCTGCTGGGGAAGCTGTGGACGTCCGAACCTCCTCGAAAGGATGTCCTACTCCGTATCCTCACCACCGCGTGGGGTCGGGAAACAGAAGGCTTGGTCATCAAGGATCTCAGGTCGGGCCTCTTTGGCTTCTACTTCAGGAAGGCGGAGGAGCGATTATGGGTCCGGGGTAATGAGCCCTAGTGTTTCGAGGCCGACCCTTCTTGCTCAGTGATCTAAATCTATGTGCTCGAGAGCTTCCTGCATTGGAATGACTGTAGCTATGGGTTCACGCTTGGGGTTTGCCGTCATTGGTCCGAACAAAGGAAACAAGGGAGTCGATCAAGGGCGCTCTAGGGGCTTGCGTGTAGGTACCAGGCGACCAGTGGGGCATGTGTTGGGGAGGTACCGTGCGGGTGCACTACTACCACCTTTTAGAGTGCCCCCTCAGGCAGAATCTGGTGCTACGCTTAAAGGAGTTCCCGAATCCCGTCAAGGTCGATCTCACCTACACAAAGCTCCCGAGTTTTTGCTTCAACTACGGGAGATTGGGGCACGTGGTGCGGGATTGCGAGATGGAGGTGGGAGCACCCTGACGTATGACACCTCTCTTCTTTAGTTTCAGAGGGATAGGCAGGTAAAGTCATACGCGACAGATTGGACTAAGCCGCCGACGAGCGTACCTTTAGGCTTCGAGAGGATTTCCCAAAGAACTGTATCTAAGGGCTCCTCATCTCAAGGAAGGAGCCCATGTGTTCCCACGAGCATTGTATCTAACCATATAGAGCCTCAGGTTAACACCCAGACTAGGATGGTGGATCTAGGTTGAAAAAACTTGGTGACCGGCCTGTACTCTAGGAGGCGAGTCACTGAAGTTTTAGTGCCCGTTCCGCCTGGGCATATAGATATTAGAGGGACTGCTACCGGAGGAGTCAAGAGGACCGCTGTTGACGCTCCCCAGGATGACCAGGCGAGGGCTGGAAAATAGCCTCGCCAAGAGGAATTTAGAGTCTCAATGCTTTACGGACTAGCTCCGAGAGGGGTCCTTGGTGAAAGCTTATCCTCCTACTACTGATGCAGTCCTTGGATAGGTTTCGGAGCAAGACTTACAATATCATTTTCTCATCTCCCATCTTTACTTCCTCCATATATGGAGCTTTAATACCGTCTATGATGGTTCTAGTACTTCATAGATCAGCGAACATTATGTTCTATGTTTGTTCTTCTTAGTGGTCAGGGAATATGTTCTCTGGCGCACATATATGTAGTTGGTTTCTGATTTATATTATTGCACCTTTTAGTATATATAAGAAAACCTCGCTTGCATCGTCTCAATTGGAGAACGTGATCATGACTAACTATTGAAACTATGTATCGTCAAAGTCCAATCTATACAATATACGAATGAAACATTACTCTATCTAGAAACGTGAAACCCTAGCCTAAACTCAATGTTTCCCCCCTTCTAGTCTCTCCGCCGATGACCGGTTGTGGCTCCGGCCTCGCTATTTACCAGCGGAGGACTTTCTCTTCCACCTTGTTTCACCTTCTTCTTTCCCTCACTTCTCTTTTCCCCCTTCCCTCCATTGCTCTCTGTCTCAGGCCGTGAAACCCTAGCAAAATCTCAGTGCCGCCCCCTTCTCGTCTCTCCCCCTCCTCGCTCTCTATATTAGGCTGTCATGGATGGACCTTTTGTCGGAGGATAGACAATGTTGCTGGAGCTGACTTCTCGATCGCTCTTTGGCCTGTGTCGGCCTTGAGATCTAGAGTGGGAGGCGTTCGAGACCCTTCATGGGCTCGTTCGTCCCAGATATGTTGGCCGACTGTTTGTTGTTGCGTTCTCCGAAGCTGGTTCTTCATGCCATCAGGTTGGAATGACTTGCCTCTTTAGTTGTTGTCGCCGGATCTTCTCGGGTGGATCTTCTCAGAGCTAGGCCGGAGTGCGTTTCTTCGCCGGAGCTCATTGTTGTTTATGGCCGGACTTCACGTTTTTTGTGAAGGTTTGGTTTCTTGCCAGCCGGTCTAGTTCCCAGGTTGTTCTTCCCTTTTTGGGTGTTGTGTTTTCCTATGGTGATTTCGATTCGTGCTGGCTGACGATTTAATCGGTGTTGGGGATAGTTTTGTATGATTGGTTCAGACTCAGCTTGTGGTTCCGAGATTGGCAGCGTGTTGTTTGGTCGGAAGCTTATGGTGGTACTCGATGGTACAAGAAGCCACTTCAATGGCGAATCGTTCTTTATCTACCGTGGGAAGCATTTTGTCTCCTTCTGGAGATTCGATTTGCTGTGGATCGAGACTCATTTCCAGTTGTAGCCTTCAATCCCAGATTCGTATTGAAGATTTACAGGTCCTCTTTGTCTTTGGTGCAGGTTCTGCCTATCCAAAGGGTTCGGAGGTCAGCTCCGCGTGGTGAGGACTCCCCTTTTTTTCCTGTCATAATATGAGTTAACTAGCTTATGTCATTCGATCCCAAATATTATTTTGCCTTGAAATTGGTCTAGTCGTTATTAAGGTGTTGGCTTGCGACTTTTAGGGTGGTCTTCTGACACTCCCGTTGTGTTATGTGGTCTTCGGGTGCTAGAGGTGGGCTTTCTCGGTGATGGTTTTACCATTGTTGGTTTTTGGGCGCTGGCGGTGTTGGCCGCCGTCCGGTCGCACATGTTCGCATCTCTTTTCCAAAAGGGTATGTGTTGTCGATTTCCTAGTTATTCTTGGATGTTAGGATTTGTTGGGGGTCCCAATTCTTTCGATTCATGGTGGTAATATTCGGGTTTTCAGACCTTTACTTTTCAAAATTTTGTGCTTCAAGGTTGTCAAATTTGGGTTTCAGACCTTATCTTGCTGTTTGTTCTTGCTGGGTTAGCTTCTATGTGGTTGTTGCATGGTTGTTTCAATATGTTCTTTGGTTGTATTTTCTAGTTGGGGTTATACTGTGTGGTTGTATTCTTGGTTGGTGTTTAGTTCAATGGTTGTATTATCTTGGTTGGCCGTCTTGGTTGTATTTCTTGGTTAGTTTGTTGTTCAGTGGTCTCTCTTGTATTCCCTTAAAAGTCGACATATGATCATCTTGGGGTTTCTTTTTTACGGATTTGTAATTGAATTTTGTAACTCCTCTTTCACCTCATAGGAGATTTCAATTAAATATGCTTTGTGGATAACAAAGTCATTTATGGATGTAATGGTAATTTTGTATCATGGTTGCACCATCAAATTGCGCCTAGGTGAGTTTAGACAATGCAGAAAATACCGTGTTGTCGTAATTTTTTTTATAGAGAATAAGTGATAGATGTTATTAATGCTTTAATTGCATAATACATTTGAGTGCATCAGGGAGAGATTTTCCTTACCATTGAAGAACAAGCAAAGAACGAGCTTCTCTAGCAAGCCATCTAGAGGCCTCGTTCGTAGTTATTTTAACAAATTTAAGATTTAGTCTCTCATTTAGAAGGAGGGAACGTATGTCTGTAATAATGGTACCCACTGGGATATGGAAATGGAGCCCGCAAGGATCATGTCAACCAAAACTTAGGCGTATGAGCGGATAACCGTGGGTCCAGTGCCTAGTGCTGCGACATTTTTAAGTGTTGTGGCAATCGCATACACTTCAACCATAGTAGGTAACAAGATACCTGGTAACACCCCTTTTGCCACCAAACGAAGTTCCCTTATCTCTGTTCGGGAAATTATCCCCCATCCTGATTGATTAGTGTCCTGAAAGAGTGCCACATCAACGTTAATTGCTATCGTACCTATTGGCGCGAGATTCTATTCGGTCGTGAACCGGATTCCAAGGGGGAAAAATGGGATTAGATAGATCATTGCTTCCCTCCATGCCACGAGGTTCGCACGATCAGTGGATAGGACCCCAATTAAAGTTGGGGCATCCCTTCCCAAACCTTCGTGTTCCTGCCTTCCTGATTTCCCAGAGCACACTTAAGATCTCGACGTCTTACCTAGAGTCTGGCTTAAAGTTGTCTGATTCCACCACGCCGAAAAGGAGGTGAAGTTCCCTGCAGGATAAGATCCCCCAAGACTATTCCAACAAGTCTTAGCGAAACCGCATGAGACAAATAAATGTAGAACTATTTCCTGGCCCCGGTCACACATGAAACATCCTTGAAGAAAGGGAACAAACCGTTTATGCAGATTAGCTGCTACCTGGAGATTATCCATAAGGCACCACCATGGGAGGTTTGGACAAGAATCGACCAAATATTGGACCATTCTACCAGTTCTCCATAATGACGAGTCGGTTGCCTAGCATCCGCCAAGGTCCTGTATACAGTTTTTATCGAATAGAAGCCTTTCTTGTCCATGTCCCAGTACCATGCGTCTCGTTTTCTGATTCCGATATAGGAATTTGTAGGATTTTCGTCTAATCAACCTCATCGAATAACGCTCTTATAATTGGGACATCCCAACATCTAGCTCCTAGGATCGTTGTGTAGTCAACAACTGAGTTTGGCATGAGCCTAACGTTGTCCATAACAAGTCTTCATTAACGGTCAGGATTGTCTTGGGGACAGACTACATGAGTGACACAAAATAAGGCTAAAGGATTTATCCCTCATAACACGGTATGGGAAAGATATCGGTTCTTGGCTGCTTGATCGAGAGTGACTGAAAGAATAGCATGGCCATGCACATGATATTGGGTATCATATATTCAGACACCTCATATATCAAGGAACAATGATTTATAATAATAAGGATGACGACTCTATGCCTTATCTCAATCAGGATATCGGAGATAAAAGGCTAATGGTATGGATGCGCTGTCGATTCGTTATGCATTGTTAGGAAATAATAAAGATTCGTTAGTTGCCACTTATATAGGCTCAATTAAAATGATATTTTACATTGATCTATTGACATGCATAAACCTAAAGGTCACACCGGAGGATGAAACTCATTAACTCATTTATGGAGAATGGCCAAAAAAGGATTTGTCTCAGCACATGAACAAAATTGGGTATTGGGTCATGTGCCCGTAGGTATATAGGACTTTGCAAATCTAGACAAGGCTTGGAGTGTGGGGATTGATCACGTCGGATAATGTTGGACATTTCTGGTATGAAAGGCTTGGAGGCGATGAGCGCGTCACGGGACCTCGTTGGGAATGGCCATGGGCCATGTTCCAAGAGGCCATGTCTATTCTAACCAGTTTTGGTCATATCCCAAGACAACTCCCTTTTGGCCATTCTCCATAAATGTGTCAATGAGGTTCACCCTTTGATGTGACCCTTAGGTTTATGCATGTCAATAGGTCAACGTAAAATATCATTTTACTTGATCCTATTTAAGTGGCAACTAACGAGACTCTAGTATTGTCTGACACCGCATAACTAATCGACCATGACGATTCTAACCTTTCCGTCGTCCCTACCATTATCCTTTTATCTCTGATATCCTGATTGAGATAAGGCATAGAGCCGTCATCCTTATTATTCTCAATCACTATTCCTTGATATGTGAGATGACTGAATTTATGATACCCAGTATCATGTGCATGGCCATGCTATTCTTTCAGTCACTCTCGATCAAGCGGTCGAGAACCGATATCTTTCCCATACCGTAGTATGAGGGATAAATCCCTTAGCCGTCTTTCGTGTCACTCATGTAGTCCATCCCCAAGCCAATCTGGGCCGTTATGGAAGCCATGTTACGGACAACGTTAGGCTCAGGTCAAGCTCAGTTGTTTACTACATAGAGATCACAAAGACTCCTTGGTCTAAGATACATAACAAGCTACAACAATGAATATGTTCATGACTTGATCTGTGTCACATATTCATGTCGGTTCGTCCAATATCATGTCCCACATGATATCTATGATAAGACTCCGGAATCTCATTCCAATGATTAACAGAACGTAAGCCATAGAGAGTGATCTTTCATACTAGTCGCTTCTAGTGAAGCTTTGTTGACTAGGGACCCATTGAGTGTGATCTATCTCGATCTATGGTTCTATTCACATTGTGGGCATAGATCAGAGCACACATCGATATATTACTTGTCACACCCCAAATCCGGTTTTGGCCGGACTCGAGACGTGACTTGAAAACAAACGAGAGAAAGTAGTAAAATAGTGATAAACTCTTTTAAGGCTGAAAGCGAGTCCAAAATATTTCTCAATAATCAAACCCAAAATCTCAAATGTAGTGTCGAAACTTTACAAGTAACATAAGGTAAATAAGATTCAGGAATGTGGACCAACACATCTCTAATACTATCCTCAAGACATCCGGAAGCTCCCGAGCCTCGAATTCCCCATATCTCAAGTACACCTGTACGCACAACAGATGAACAAAAAGGGGTGAGCTTACGCTCAGTAGGGAAAATCGTAAACAACTTTAGTCTCCAAGTTTAATAATAAAACTACTTTAGTTCGTTGTCACAAAGTGCTTAAAACTCTTAGACCAAAAACTATAATAAACAAATAAAAAGCAACGAGAACAGTAGCGCATAACGATAACTTTGTTAGTCTTAGTGCCTGTAGTTCAATTCTAAATGTCTAAATGTATATATCATCGTTAGCAATAAAATTAAAGCGGCTTTATATTACTTATGGGTTGGAGTAATATATCGATGTGTGCTCTGATCTATGCCCACCATGCGAATAGAACCATAGATCGAGATAGATCACACTCGATGGGTCCCTAGTCAACAAAGCTTCACTAGAAGCGACTAGTATGAAAGATGGCTCTTTATGGCTTACGTTCTGTTAGTCATTGGTAAGGGATTCCGGAGTCTGATCATAGATATCATGTGGGACATGATATTGGACGACTCGCCCTGAATATGTGCCATAGATTAAGTCATGAACATATTCAGTGTTGTAGCTTGTCATGTATCCTTAGACCAAGGAGTCTTTGTGATCGCTATGTAGTCAACAACTGAGTTTGACCTGAGCCTAACGTTGTCTGTAACAGGGCTTCCATAACGGCCAGGATTGGCTTGGGGACGGGCTACATGAGTGACACGAAAGGCGGCTAAGGGATTTATCCCTCATACTGAGGTATGAGAAAGATATCGGTTCTCGGCCGCTTGATCGAGAGTGACTGAAAGAATAGCATGGCCATGCACATGATACTGGGTATCATATCTTCAGTCATCTCACATATCAAGGAACGGTGATTGAGAATAATAAGGATGACGGCTCTATGCCTTATCTCAATCAGGATATCGGAGATAAAAGGATAATGACAGGGACGACGGGAAGGTTAGAATCGACAGGGTCGATTCGCTATGCAGTGTCTGGCAATACTAAAGTCTCGTTAGTTGCCACTTAAATAGGATCAAGTAAAATGGGATTTTACGTTGATCTATTGACATGCATAAACCTAAGGGTCACACCGGAGGATGAAACTCATTGACACATTTATGGAGAATGGCCAAAAGGGAGTTGTTCCCTTTTCCGGTATGGAAGGCTTGGAGGCGATGAGCGAATCACGGGACCTCGTTGGAAATGGCCACGGGCCATGTTCCAAGAGGCCCATGACAGGCCCATGCAACCAAGGCCCATGGAACTAATTAATCAAGTCTTGATTAATTAGTACTAAGTAAGCAAGACAATGATTAAGGTGTTGGTGATTCACCACCTAACCCAATCTTGTCTTGCCATACTTTGTCCTATTTACACCTTACTTGACACTATACTTGTCCCATGCCTTTAGTTGGACAAGTATGGGTTTTGTTATGTTTAAGTCATCTTTTTTCAACATAACAAACACAAGACAAGAATAGGAAACACATTTTCTCTCCCTCTTCCATGGCCATTTCGGGTTTGGCTAGTTTCCACCTCCAATTTTGTGTTCTTGACTCCTCAAAGAGAAGAACTACGTGGCTTTGATTCCCATGTGGATACGTAGGCGTCTTGGAGACTCAAGCCAATCATTCGTTAACTGGTGTTCTTGTTTTGGTAAGAAATAGTGCTGAATTTTTCTCTTGTGAATCCATTCTTTGTTAGTTGTTTCATGGTTTAATCGTCTCTTGGTTTTCATTTATTTTCCGCTGCGAGTTGGTTCATCTCCAACCCTACCTCGAGACCCAACAAACTTCCCAGCGAACAAATAGAGAACATTATAATAAAATGGAAAACCATCACCACTGGAAACGAGTAAACACTAGTAATCAATGAAAGACTATAGAATCAGTAAAATAAAATAGTATCGCTTTTTTCGACGATACCAGTAGCTTAAAAGATTCTATGAAAACACTAAAACGTAACGTAACAATTAAAATGAGAGTAATTGATATCACGCCAACCCCTTGCTTTCTCAAGCCTCCGATACATGGATAGATTCTGGGATCACCTTAGTTCCCATATACCGATCTACCAGAGTATCCATATCATATCAGATTTTCCCTTGGTCCAGAGGAGGCACATACATAGGGGCACCAGAAACCATCCCATAGGGACGCTCATCGTCGGGATTCTCGGAAATGCCTCCAAGGGACCATATGTCATAGGGAACCAAGGTAGTGCTCCACTGGGACGCACGCCCTTGGGTGAAACCTCAGTAACCATCTCTCATGAAGTAATTCACTCAATAACCACTCAAATAATCACTCAATATCCCGTAGGATCTACCGAGCTCTCGGGCACCAATAACCACTCAATAATCACTCAATATTCACTCAATATCCCGTAGGATCTGCCGAGCTCTCAGGCTCCAATAACCACTCAAATATCACTCAATAATCACTGTCTCTGTCAAACTCCAACCACCACAACAGCACCGGATTACCCCCCCCCCCCCCGGTGTAGTACCGAACCAAACAAACAAACAACATTCAAGAATAACAGTAAATACACAAGCATTAAATTCATACAACAATGGACATTTCTCAAATCACACTTTCATCAAGCAAGACATCCAATAACACCTCACACTTACCGTATACTTACCTACCACGAACCAGTGGTACATCGATCACCTAATTGTACCCCGTGGCACAACCAGTCATACTCGATCACCCGTTCACACAATAAGTAATTCAACAAACACGTAACCACTCAACCAAACAAGCAAACATTTAACATATCAAGCAATCATGTGAACAATAAATCAAACACTCGATCATGCTAGCTAACTAGCTTCATTAGACCCTTAGTTTAACCTAATACTAACAACCAAGCATGTGAACCTAGCACACAACCAATCTGAGAGCTCTTCACAGCCTCTCTACCAGTAAATCAATTCCCAAGTATTGAAAGCAAGCTTCACTAGTCATCTTCATCCTAAGCATGCATTCTAGACATTCCGGTTATTAATAATTCAAAGGCCATTATTCTAGTTATTCACATCCTATAGGCAATTCTAGGACCTTTTCGATTTTACTATCCTAGCATGCATACTAAGCGTTTAAATAAGAAGTTAAGACTTTCCCTACCTTGCGGTCTTGCTCTAAATACTTTGCTGAAAAGTCGGTTTGCCCCTACTCCGTTCTTCACACGGGTCCGGATTGATCTTCGTCTTCTTGGGCGAAGTCCGATATGATTTTAAACAGATAAAAGGGTTCAATCAGAACCAGTAAATGTTCAACAATCATCTGAAAGTCCAAACAGTCCTTTAAAAGTTCACCTTTCGATCAATTTAATTAAATTAATTAATTAATTTACTGTCGACACGAACCCATCCCAGATCTGTGGTCCAGAACCGAGTCCGGACCCGGGCCCTGGAATTGGGCCTGGCCCAATGGTCGTCTTCTGGCCCAAGCCAAACTGGCCCGAGTTCTGGTCAGGGCCCAAGCTGCCCTGGCCCAACCTCCCTTTCGTGGTCCATCCATACCGGTTCGTGTCCGGTGAAGACTCCGGCTTGCCGTGGCGGCGAATGGCGTCGGAGATGGTCGGGAAACACGCAAAGGAGGTCGGAAAGGGCGTCAGCACTTCGGTACGCTCACGGTGACGACGGACGGGCAGTCCAACACCCTTTCGTCTCCAGATCTGGCGAGGGAAGGGATGGTCGTCGGCGTGGGAGCTTCCGGCCAGCGACGCTCCCGTCCGAGATCAACCACAGCGCTGCCAGAGGGGGTTTCTGTAGGTGGTTGCCGGAGAAGAAGGGCGGAAGGACGCGAGAACGAGTCGTGCTCCGGTTTCTGTCGCCGGCGTTGCGTGAGGCGTAGCCCGAGAAACGAACCAGAGCGAGGCGTCGAGGCGGTGGCGTCTCTTTTCCAGCCTGGCGCGGTTCGGTTCTTACACGGGGGGGGGGGGGGGGGAGGAAGAAGCACGTCAAGGGATGAATCTGGTGCGAGCAGAGAGGGAAGACGAGAGAGAAGGGCGGCTGCGAGGGTTCGTGCGAGAGAGAAGAGAGGGATGGAGAAGACGCGCCTCGTGAGTTGTGCCAGAAAATGGGGCGCGCTAGGGTTTTGTCGAGCAAAGTGGGTCTGGTGGTCTCGTGAGCTGAAACGAGCCTGGTCTACTCTTTGGCCCAAGAAGTGGGTCTGATCTGATCCAGCTCCAAACCTTCTCCATTTCTTTTCTTTTCTTTTCTTTTTCAAACTCCTATAAGGCACTATCGTTAGGGTCGCATAACACGCAAACGCATATCGACACTTCGGAAGTACAGACTTTTAAGTTCATTCGATTGATAGGGGTGAGGCTTGTTTGATGGCAAAATGACTAAAGTGCTCTTCATCGGTTATGGTGAAAGGGCAGGTGAATTATTGGGGCTGATACACTCGGATGTGTATAGACCAATAACTTCGCTTGCCAATAAGGGTTTTTATCTCCTTTTTCACATTTACTGATGATTACAATAAATATGATTATGTTTATTCGATGAGACATAAGTATGAACCTTTTTGATAAATTCAAAGAGTTTAAGACTGAAGTAGAAAACCAGCTCCAGAAAGGTTTTAAGGCACTTCGATTGGATCGAGGTGGAGAATACTTGACTATAGATTTTTCAGATCATCTAAAAGAGAATGGAATCCTTTTGGAATGGACTCCTCCCGAGAAACTGTAGATGAAAGGTGCAGCTGGCGGAGAAATCAAACATTGTTAGACAATGGTTCATTCAATGATCAGTTGGACTGATCTCCCGATCTCTTTATGGGGTTATGCTCAGGAGACGGTCGCATTCATAGTAAATCGGGCTTCGACGAAGGCTGTGGAAGGGACACCATTTTAGAAATGGTACGGGAAGAAGCCCGTTTTGTTCTTCCTAAGGGTCTGGGGTTGCGAGCGTTTGGTTTCGACTAATCTCGAACCAAGATCTGAGAAATGCACCTTCGTGGGGTATCCCAAAGGAGCAAGGGGATAGTACTTCTACAAACCCAGTGAGAACATGGTGTTCATCGATATGGTGGGTCTTTATGGAAAGAGAATTTGTTTCCAGAGACGTTAGTGGGAGGGCTGTACTTGTAGAAGAAGTTCAAGATGGTACAGATGCACTAAACCATTTAATAACCCAGTAGAGGAGCCTGAACTGGTCATAGAGCAGGAACCAGTTCCTGTAGCAATTCCTGAAGGTCCAAGGCGATCTGGAAGTCACCCACCTCCGAGATATGGTTATTTTGTGTCAGGTGGAACAATGAGCTAATGGTGGATCATGAGGATCTATCATCCTCTTAGGAAGCCGTGGATGGGCCCGACTCCTAGTTATGACTGGGAGCCATGAGGGAGGAAGTGCAGTCCAT
The DNA here is from genome assembly GCA_963921825.1 of Erodium maritimum. Classification (NCBI taxonomy): domain Eukaryota; kingdom Viridiplantae; phylum Streptophyta; class Magnoliopsida; order Geraniales; family Geraniaceae; genus Erodium; species Erodium maritimum. Next base: position 24,676,982 of record OY997595.1, read on the forward strand.
GTTGGACAACCAAGTCTGGGAACTGGTTGATCCTATCGATGGAGTGAGGACCATCGGATGCAAATGGATCTTCAAGGTGAATATGGACGGTAAGCCTTAGACCTTCGAAGCCTGGCTGGTTGCGAAAGTTTATAGGCAGATCTAGAAGATTAACTATGAGGAAACCTTCTCACCAGTGGCTATGGTCAAATCTATCCGGATTCTTCTTGACATAGTCTCGTATCTTGATTACGAGATATGGCAAGTGGATGTCAAAACTGCTTTTAAACGGGCATTTGACCGAGGACATTTGTATGTCTCAGCCCATATGTTTTGACGATCCAAAGAATAACGGGATAGGTTTATAATTTGTTTAAATCCATATGTGGATTGAAACAAGCTTCTCGGAGTTGGAACCATCGTTTTGGTGAAGCGATAATTTGATTTTGTTTCATCAAGAACAAGTATAGTGGGAGAAAGATTGCCTTTATTGTGCTCATTGGAAACGACATCCCAACCTTGCTCGAGACTAAAAGCTTGGTTGAGGAAGTGTTTCGCAATATAGGACGTAGGTGATGCTCATTATACCTTAGGGATTAAGATATATAGAGATTGCACCAAGATGGTCTTTTGTTTAAGTCAGAGCACCTATGTGAACAAGGCATTGAGTAGGTTCTCAATGCTCGATTCAAAGAAAGGAATATTAACCACTCGTCATGGCATTCATCTCAGCAAGACTCAGTATCCTAAGACATCTGATGAGCTAAAAGGGATGATGAGAATCCCATGCACCTGGGGGAACGATCGATCATATATGCCATGATATGTACGAGACCAGATGTCTCGTATGCCTTAAGTTGTACCAGCAAACATCAGTCTAACCTTGGGGAAAGATTATGTTGAACTAGTCGTCAATGGATATGTAAACACTAGTTTCCAGACAAATCAAGATGACTTCAGAAGTCAGTCAGGATATGTGTTTACACTAAATGTAGGAGCTTTAGCTAGGAGAGCGTAAAATAAGATACCATCGCCAATTTTATGACAGAAGTTGAGTACATAGTTGTTGTAGATGCAGCTAAGGAAGTTATGTGGATTTGGAAATTCACAGCAGGGTTGCGTGTAATTAAAAACCCATCTCGACCGGTGAATCTATTTTGCGAAAACACAAGGGCCATTACGCAAGCTAAAATCCAAGATCGCATAACAAATCCAAACATCTACTACGACGTATCCACCTAATCAAAGAAATACTGAATCAAGATGAAGTGAAGATCACCTACATTCCTACTAATGATAACTAGCCAATCTGTTGGCTAAGGCACTCTCGCTGCCAGATCATGTTAGACATGTAAATTCAATGGGAATATATTGGAATTTAGATTGGAACTAGGGCAAGTGCGAGATTGGTAGTCTTAGTGCCCGAAGTTTAATCATAAATGTCCAAATGTATATATCATCATTAGCAATAAAATTAAACGGTTTTATATTACTTATGTGTTGGAGTAATATATCGATGTGTGTTATGATCTATGCCCACAATGCGAATAGAACCATAGATCGAGATAAATCACACTCGATGGGTCTTTAGTCAACAAAGCTTCACTAGAAGAGACTAGTATGAAAGATGACTCTTTATGGCTTACGTGCTATTAGTCATTGGTATGGGATTCCGGAGTCTGATCATAGATATCATGTGGGACATGATATTGGACGACCCGCCCTGAATATGTGCCATAGATTAAGTCACGAACATATTCAGTGTCATAACTTGTCATGTATCCTTAGACCAAGGAGTCTTTGTGATAGTTGTGCAGTCAACAACTGAGTTTGACCTGAACCTAACGTTGTCTGTAACAAGGCTTTCATAACGGCCAGGATAGACTTGGGGACGGACTGCATGAGTGACACGATATACGACAAAGAGATTTATCCCTCCTACTGCGGTATGGGAAAGATATCGTTTCTTGGCCGCTTGATCGAGAGTGACTAAAAGAAGAGCATGGCCATGCACATGATACTAGGTATCATATATTCAGTCACCTCATATATCAAGAAACAATTATTGAGAATAATAAGGATGACGGTTCTATGCCTTATCTCAATCAGGATATCGGAGATAAAAGGATAATGACAGGGATGACAGAAACGTTAGAATCGACATGGTCGATTCGTTATGTAGTGTCAGCAATACTAAAGTCTCGTTAGTTGGCCAAAACTGGGTTTTGGGTCATGTGCTCGTAGGTGAATAGGACTTTACAGATCGAGACAAGGCTTGGAGTCTTGGGATTGATCACGTCGGATAATGTTGGACATTTCCGGTATGGAAGGCTTGGAGGCGATGGGCGCATCACTGGACCTCGTTGGGAATGGCCACAAGCCATGTTGCAAGAGGCCCATGAGCGGCCCATGCAACCAAGGCCCATGGAACTAATTAATCAAGTCTTAATTAATTAATACTAAGTAAACAAGACAAGGATTAATGTGTTGGTTATTCACCACCTAACCCCATCTTTTCTAGTCATACTTAGCACCATACTTGTCATATTTACACCATGCTTTCCTTATACTATTTTTTGTTATGTTGATGAGATTTAATTGGTTTAAGTTATCCTCTTCCAACATAACAAAAATAAGACACAAAACAGTAAGAAAAAACTCCATCCCCCTTCTACAATTTCGGCCAAGGGGTATTTGTTCTCCATCTTTGGCGTTGTTGAGTCCTCATTAGAAGAACTACGTGGCTTTGATTCCCAAGTAGAAACGTATGCGTCTTGGAAACTCAAGCCAAATCATTCATTACACAATGTTCTTGTTATGGTATGAAAATGCTGAATTTTTTTCTTGTGATTCTAATATATGGTAGTTGATTCATGGTTTTAATGGTCTCTTGGTTTTATTTTTCATTCCACTGCGAGTTGTTCATCTCCTAGTTAACATCCATGAGGTGGAGAAATCCCATTCCTTCAAACTCCTTGGGGGTACAAAGTTTGTCCTAGTCTTTCCAAATTAATGGTCGGTCCGATGTCCTCCCCCCCCCCCCCCCCCCCCCCCACCAGAATCTTGCCAAAGGTACATGAATCTGGTCGATGATGCGTTTTGGGACCCTAACTCGAGGCCCAAGGATAATGAAAGGAAAATTTATATGATGATTCGAAAGCAACATAGAATTTTCTAACTCGAGGCCCAAGGATAATTGCCAAAGACTGACCTGATGTGCTTTGACACTAGGTTGGTCAATGGGAAATGAAAGGAATTCCAACCGTTCTAGTTTTAATGAAGGAAGTTGATAACTGCTATTAGCTGAGGTTGAAAGGTTTTGTACATAATTTAAACCTAGGGTAATCAAGTTCGAATGTATCCACAAAGAAGGCGTGTTCGACATATGTTTCTTTATTTTAGGATTTTCCTTCTTCAAACTGGGTTGAGAGAATTTATATGCACACTACACCAGCTTCCAGCTTAATAAGCGTACAACTATCCTACTTTATTTGACCATTTCCCTATAATTTTACCTTGTTTGTGCTCTTTTCTGTACTTTTAACATTTTTTAATAATTGTGCGAAACCTCGTTCTTTGTCGATATTTTTCACATGCTCCAAAAATATTCATCATTGGTCTCATTTTGTAGTCCTTGAGGAAATAAAATTATTGGCGCAAGAACGAGGCCGATTTGAGGTCAAACGGAGCGAGAATGAGTGATAGAAACTTGAAATTAAAAAGTGGGAGATAGTATCCTCAACATGTTTCGGTGAGATCCAACGCACTCTCAGTCCGTGAGCCCGCGCATTTTAGCCTTTAGATCAGCTAACCCGTGTAGAGACCCGATCCAGCCCTTGAACCTGCTTGCTTTAACTTCTTGTGGAAGCCGTAGGATGTCTTGACTGCGTGATCAATGGTAGGCGTTGGTGGTTGCACAAACCTGTCTACCAAGAAGCATTTCAGATCACAAACCAATACTCTTCTCTTTCCATGCAATTGACTAGGGCCAAGGGCATTCAAATTCATCAACTCCTAGATTCATAACCCTATCTTCTTGAAGGATGCTCAATATTTTTGGGAGCAACTCAATGTTGATGGAGCCCCTCACTTCTTACTCTGGACAAAGATGAAAAATCTCAAGGCTCATTTTAGAGATTGGAATATTAATATGTTTGGTTTCTTGGACTAGGAGATTGAAGGTCTAAAATCAACACTGAACTTATTGGATAATATTCTAGATTCAAGGCCTCTCATCACTAATAAAATCTCTAAGACATGACTCATCAAAGCAAACCTCATCTGCAAATTAAAAACCCTCTAAAAAGTCTAGAGTTAGAAATATAAGGTCAAGTTGCTTAAAGATGGTGATAGACGCTCTAAATATTACCATATTATGGCTAATTACAAAAACATGAGGAAACAGATCAACCAAATCGCAATCCATAGAATCTCCTACAGCAACCTTGTGGAGATCAAATCTTAGGCAGCATCTCACTTTTCTCAACCATTCAGATTTAACAATCTCACCAGAATGACATTTATGGACTTCCTTTGTCCTCCTTATCTACTACTCATGCTGAAGAGTTAGAAATCCATTTCTCAGATGAATAAATCCTACAGGCTCTAAATGATTACAATGATGAAAAATCTATAGGCCCTGATGGTTACATTATGATATTTTTTAAACTCTGTTGACTTTCCCTCAAAAATGACATCTGCAACTTCATTCACCACTTCCATTCCACTGTAGAACTTGGAAAAGGCATTAATTCCTCCTTCCTAACAGTGATACCCAAGATAGATAATCCTCAATCCTCTAGTGATTAGTCTAGATAGATTCGTTGGTTCACCACGGCAGCCATCATCAAGCCACGAGTTCTCAAAACACATGGGGAAACTCCATACCAATCAACCTCATTGGAGGACCCTATAAGATCCTATCCGAAATACTGGCTGCAAGACTCAAAAAATATCTGGATCACCTTGTCAATGTTGTACAATCTGGTTTTGTTGCTGGAAGTTAAATCTTAGATGGGGTTCTAATTGCTACAGAACTTGTCCATCATATTATCAAGACAAAACAGGAAGTGATAATTTTCAGGGTTGACTTTGAGAAAGCCTTCGATCATGTCAATTAGGATTATCTCACCAAAATTTTACCTAGAATGGGCTTTGTAGAAAAAATGGATCAGTTGGCTTCATTCATGTTTTCAAGAATGGGTCTTAGTCCTTATCAATGACTCTCCTTATCCGATTTTAGAATGGAAAGAGGTCTCAGATAAGGCTGCCCCTTATCCCCTCTTTTGTTTACTGTTGTAGATGAAAATTTACATCAAATATTAGAACTTGACATTTCTCTAAGCACTTTCAAAGTAGTCAGCTTCTCTCAAGATGGACCCCAAATTTCACACCTACAATTTGCAGATGACACATTGATTTTCTTCCATGTTAATGTTGCACAAGTACCAAACCTAAAATATTCTCTCTTGGCCTTTCAGCTAGCTTCTGGATTAAAGACCAATTTTCTCAATTAAATGCTACCTCTATCACTGAAGCTGAAATTGCCAATATCCTGGGTTGTGAAGTTATTTCTCTACCTTTGAACTACCTTGGGTTCTAGTTGGGAGCCAATCCTAGGAAAACCTCGTCTTGGTCTGCAACAATTGAATCCTAAAAGAAAAAGCTAAGCCTCTATCAAGCCAAACTACATTCTTTTGGTGGAAGGATCACCTTAATCAAGTCAACTCTACCCCCTTCCTCTTTATCATATGTCCTTAATCAAGGTGCCTATGTGTGTGTGTGTGGGGGGGGGGGGGGGGGTGTGTTTTCAAAGAACTTGAGAAAGGGAAGAAGAGATTTCTATGGAATGACACTATGGATAGAGTGAGACAGAATCGGGTGTGCAAACCAAAGGATCAAGGAGGTCTTGGTATAAAAAACCTACATCTAATGAACAAGGCCCTTTCAGCCAAATGGTAGTGGAAATTTGCAGTGGAAAGCTTTTCTCTATGGAAAAGAGTAATTTGTTCCAAGTTTAGATGGGAAATCAGTGATTGGGACCTCAGTACACTCCCTCTCACTCAAACTCCAAGCCTGTTTTCCCGTATATCCTTCCTCAGCTCTAATCCATCATTCTCCAACCTATTTGGTTTCTCTAGTCTGTCATGGAATCTTGGTGATGGTTCCATAATTGATTTCTAGTCAGACCAATGGCTTGGAAACATTATCCTCAAGGTCACCTACAAGAGATTCTTTTCGCCCAAAAATCTCAAATCTACAAAAACCAGCCAATTCTGGCAGGATTGCTCTTGGGTTCTGACTTTCAGAAGAAGGGTAAGGGGTTGAGAAACGGACCAACTGCATTCCTTTGTATTCTCGTGAACCAAGTAGCAATCTCTAAAGAGTCAGATAGAGTATCTTGAAATTTTGAAGACAAAGGGTTCACTATCAACAACGCTTATCAATTGCTTGCAGATCAAGACACTCAACTTACTGATTGGGCAAGGTTCATATGGTCTCCCTCTCTACATCCAAAGATCTCAGCACTTGGTTGGTTATGCTGTCATATGGAAGGCACATACATTTTATTTTCCTTGCATGACTCAATCTACCCCTTCTACAATTTTGAATTTGAAGATGCAATACACCTTTTATTGCATTACAAAAGAGCATGGAAGATATGGTGTCACATTTGTCAATGGTTGGGAATTTCTTTGATCATGCCAGTTAATTTAAAAATCTTACTTACCTCTTAGAAATCTCTTTCTTCCTCTAAAGCTAGAAAGCTTTGTATCAATCTGGCACTTTTCACTCTCTGGTTCTTGTGGCTGGATAGAATCAACACTACCTTCAATAACATCTCTACATCGATCTCTGAGATAGTCTAAAAAATACAGAGCTTCTCATACAGTTTAGTGAGAGCCTCCTTCAAGTAGAACTACTCTTTCCCCTTCTCAGATTGGATTCAATCCCCAATATCCTATGGTACTTCCCGATCCTGATGTTGTCTCATGTTTTGTTGTTTATGATTAAATGCTTTTGTTTTTTGTTTTAATTCTCTCAAAGCTCGGTGGATTTGTTCTTGTAAGTATGGTTGCTTCTCTCTTTGCTCCTCTTGAGGGATGTTTCCCTTGTTCATGTTCCTTCAACTCGAAGGCATGAATCAATAAATAAAAAATTTGTTTGTGAATAAAAAAGGCTAACCAAGTGTTGTGTTCATGGTGAATCAAGTAAGTTTAATGTCTTCATCTGATATCAATACCAAAGGGGGAAAACAAGATGCTCTCTTTCTTCTCCTTCGGTTGCGAACTTTTGTCCCTGTATGAAAAGTATTGCAATCTCATGGTTGTGTGTTCTCCGTCCATGAAGTATTTTCCGGCTATGAGAGTTGGGGATCCCGTATGGGGGACAAAACCGATGGGGAAGACTCGGCGACCTCGGAAACAAAGGCAAGCTCGGGAATCAGAGCATACCATTGGCATTTCCGGTCCCGATTCTGTAAGGAAGGATGTTGTGGCGTCTGGTGAGAAGAAGGATGTGAAGGCTGAGGAAAAACTCGGTCATGGTCGACCTAACCGGAGAGGGAGGCGTGCCATGAAAACTCCACAGGCTGGCGATTCAAGTCCTGGTACGCTGATCGACAAGGGAAGTCAGTTCATACCTGGTTCCAGATACCAGATACACTTGGTTGAAGATGAATTGTTCATCTTCAATGTTCCATATGGTGCTACTGCAGATTGGCTCAGGGACACCTTCTCACCATTCGGGGAGATTATTTCATCGGTTGCGATAAGCTGCTCAAACCGAAAGTCTCAGATGTACGGGTTTGTACGATTTAAGGAGAAGGAATCGGTGATTAAGGTTGTTGAATGTATGAACGGGATGACATTGAACGGTTTTATCTTGTTCGTCGCCATGGCCAGAAGCAGGAAAGTCAATGTTTGTGAACAGAGTTCAGGCGAACTCTCTACTAAACGAACACAACACTTGCTGCTGGCTGCTGGTGCAGCAAGGGTGGATATTCACGGTGTTTTGGTATCTTCGGAGCACTGTTAGACGTCGTCTTTTGAGAACATGGAGTCGATATCAAAACAGAGCACAGAGACGAGTGCCGTCGAGCTTTTGAAACAGAGCGAGGAGTTTGTTGCTGATGAAAAAGCTACATATTCCTCTGGTGAAGCTGTGTGCTCTCGTTTGGCTGCGTGTCGGAACGAGTAGTCGGCGACACACTCCGGCGATCAGATCCCGATGAGCGGGGAACAATCTGTGGACAATCAAGAGGTTTTGAGTTTTGAAAAATAAAATTTCGAATCTGATGTAGTTAGCGAGAAATCTGGTGTTGATGTAGCCATGATTCGCGATCCGGATTACGTGACTTCGGACGCGTTTCCGAGTAGAGCCGAGGAAGACGCCATTATGGTTGAGGCCCAGTCAGCAGTTCAAGATCAGGTGTTGGATAGGGCCAGTTCTGGTGCGGCCCAACTGGCTGGCTGCAAGGTTCCAGACCAGTTTTTGGATAGGCCCTGTTCTGGTGCGGCCCAACTGGCTGAATTGACAAATCAGGTGTTGATTGGGCCTGACGCTGGTGGGGTTCTAATCCCTGGGCCGTGTGCTGGTCCGGTGACTTTGGGATCCGATGAAGGTAGTCCTTGGAAGGAGGTCCTACTCAAGCCTTCGAAACGGGTGAGTCGACCTCCCAAACATCTATCGGAATTTATACCGCTAAGTGTACATCAAGGAATCGCTCTTTGGACCGAGAGAGAGATGTTCGTCCCATCGATATTGGGAAACAGGTCGAACAAGGCCGACTTGGAAACACTCAACTTGCAGCCTCGTCTCACGGGACCGACGCATGGACTAAAATCCGTGAGCTGGCTTCCAAGAAGAAAGGAGCGACTGTTCGTCTCTGATTTCGGGAAGCGAGGTTTCGAAGGATTTTATTTTGGTTTTGTTTCCTTGTTTCGTGTTAGGAAAAGGCTTGACCTTAAGGTCTGTGGTAGAGGGAAAGGAACGACAAAGTTTTGGGGTGGTTTGTCCATATGAATGAAACTTTAAAGATGTTAAATTCTAATGATAAACAAAATGTGTAAATGTGGTTTTGAAAAAATGGTAAGATCATAACATTTACATTAACAAGGTTGTTCGAATGTGTGTTATTAGGAATTCCTTAATATAACCTCTACGATGAATGCTATGATGAAGCCATTTATCTGTCTTCACCACCCCATTATTGTTGTGTACCAATGCTTTGTCGAGAAACAACTTACTATGAGGCAACTTATAGTTCGAAGAATAAATAATATTTTTGATGTAAAAAGGAAGTTGAATATAATCTGTAAAGACGGATCTTACTATTATTATTATTTTTTGCGTAAAAGAAAACTTTCATTACTTTCAAAAATAGCTAATACATGCTTGAGGACAAACAACTAACTCTAAAACTAAATAAACGCCGAAGACGTTCTAAAGAGGTGCTACTAGGGATAACTAAAACATAAATGAAAACCCAGCTGAAAACTAAGAAAATATGACGAACACTGTTGAAGGTAGGGCATGTATACCGTTGGGTCCCCCGAAGGAGAAACATTTCTCCTGATGTAAAACCGAACTCGTGATCGTTAGTGGTGAAGGAAGGACAGGCTTGTCTCAGGGATGCCTTCCAGTCGTCCCTGAAGCTTGTAGGTATACTCATTTGGCCTGGCGAGACGGTTTACCATCCCTCGCACGATCTTCCCGGGGCTCTCCTACCGAGTCCCTCTTCATTCGTGGCATTCATGTGGGTACTCCAACCGGACTAGTCCAGGATGGTCCCCTACCAATGGCCCATAAGCCCACCCATTAGGTGTGGTGTTATGGGACATGGTAGGGTCCCGTCCTCGATGTGAGGTGGACTTAGGTGCAGTGTCATGGGTCAGTGCAGCAAACCCCGGTGGGACACGGTCCGTTTTCTTCCAGTCCGTGGCGTAGACCTATCCTTCCTCTCCTTCCGATAGTGCAGCTAGGACTTGTCAAAGCTGTGGATTCCTGGCATCTCGATGTTGCATGCTGATGGGAAGTGACCGATTCGTCCACAATTCCCACAGAAAGTTGGGAGTTTTGTATAGGTGAGGGTGCAAGTTATCGGATCCTTAAACTCCGGGAAGCGGAGACGCAAATAACGACAGAGAGGACGGTCCAGGGAGTGCCAGTAACGCACGCAAACTATTACGCCCCAGCATTGCGCACATTCATCACATGGGACATCCACCGTGGCCTCCAAAGCAGCCCCGATCTTCCCCCCACGTTATCTTGGTACTAACGCAAGGTGGGAGGCCATGTGCGTGAACCGAGAGCTGAAGTCGGTCTAAGGCCACGAGGTCTTGCACGAACACCATGGTTCATACAGGCGAACCCATAACCGGTCCTCGCTCCGTGCAAAGTAGAAACCAAAAACACCAGGAGAGATGTCTTTGGTCACCAATCCTATTGCCGAAGCGTCTCATGCCTTGGTGAGGATCTGAAACAGTGTGTCATTGCGGGAATGGCGGTCAGCTAGGAGGCGGCCAACCATCCCAAACTGCTGACGGGACATCGCAGCCAGGTCAATTGTTGCATCGGTGATGGTAATCTCCAAGGGTTCCTCATAACCGAATGAGAACCCGAAAGACTTTCCTGAAGTGCCCGAACCGGTGAGTCAGGGTCTGCCGGCACGAGCAAACAAGGTGGTGTCCGAGGGGGCCGAGGTGGGAGCAAGATCCCTTCCCGTGCTGTAGACGCCGGGAGGAAGGCCTCATTCTTGCGGACAAGAAATTGGGCACTGGGATGAAGGGGATGCGATCCTCATTCGGAATGGCGTCAATCCCAACTGCGAAGGTCCAGGTTGTCACTCCGGCCGGTAGCTTATGCCCCACGGCACCCTATCCTGAGATAAACGATTGGAGGGGAGGCCTCAGTCACCTGTTTGGGAGGTCGTCCTCGGTGAGTCTTCGGCTTTGGCTGGGTCGGAGGCGGTGCTCTTAGATCGAAAGCTACCATCGTCATAGATGCTGGGGGAGACGGTATCAAGGGTTGTAACATAACTTGGGGTTGAATGGAAGGTGCCGCCGGTATGCTTTGTGTCTTCTTCCTCCGCCGCACATTTAAAGGGCTTAAGGTTCATGAGATGGACATGGAGGGGGGCTACCCGTCATCACCGTGGAGGTCCGCTCAGGCAGTGAGGTGACACGAGCGATTGGTATGACAGATGCAGGAGGTAGGTTTGCAGCAGGGGGTAGGTCTGCGACATGCATCGGATACGTCGATGGCACCAAGAGAAGATCTTCATTGAGACTTAGGTGGGCACGACGATCGAAGATGACAAAGTTTCAGATCAGAAACACAGGCAGTAGAGTTTAGGGTTGCTCTCGACAAAAAGAGATTTTTAGACGAAGTGAGGCTTAAAAGGCCTTATATCGATCTTGCTATTAAAATAAGAGTGAACATCTTGCTTAATTTTTCTTTTTAAATTCAGTTTATAGGTAAGAATTGACCGTTATCCACGACCAATCGACTTGCCGTCCCCCTATGGCATTTAATGTACATATTACGTCCATATCAACTTATTAATTTTCAGAAAATAAAAGCATCTCATATATGTATATATAAGAGCACAAAACAAACCTCTCTCTGACCATACCATCCTCTTTTTTTCTCTCCAAAATCTTGATCCACCACAAGTATGGTTTTTGCCGGTGAAAGTGGCAGTACGGTAAATTTTCTAGAGAACAAGACCATTTTAATAACCGGTGGCACTGGCTTTCTTGCAAAGAGTAATTACAAAAAACTACCCAATCTTCTCTGTTCATTTCATGAAAAAAAATGTTTCATCGTGCGAATTAATTTTGTTTATATACGTTTTTGTAGTTTATTTGGAGAAGATACTGCGGATTCAACCAAAAGTGGGCAAGATCTATCTTCTCATTCGAGCATCGGATTCTCCCTCCGTTGTCCGTCGCTTCCGAGACGAGGCATTTCTCATTAGACTTTATATATATAGTTCGGAAGTTTGATAAAAATATCGTCTGCTTACTAACTTAATTTTGATTAGATTATTGCGAAAGACCTATTTAAAATACTAAAGGAGAAATATGGAGAGAAGCTCGATTCTTTTGTGTCGGAGAAAGTTGTTCCGGTGGCCGGAGACATCTCGTTTTCGAACTTGGGAGTGAATGATGACAAAATGAGAGACCATATGTGGACAGATCTGGACCTCATTGTGAATTTCGCGGCCACGACCAACTTTGACGAGAGGTCCAAATCTTATAATGTTGAGGCTTATGAATATTGAATTGTTTATTTTCTTAAAACATTGTTGTTATTTGAAGATACGATGTTGCAATGGGTATCAATACTTGTGGGCCTCTCAATGTCCTCAACTTTGCGAAGAAATGTTCGAGACTAAAGATATTGCTCCATGTATCTACCGGTAATGAACTTATCGTTAAAATATATATTTGATTATATAAGGCTGTTAATTTATAGATTAACTAGTAAGAGAATGGTTTATGAGTGATTTTATTTGATAGAAGATAAATTTTATTTCTTGGTGCAGCATATGTGTGCGGTGAAAAGTCGGGACGGATAGAGGAGAAGCCATTTTATATGGGCGAGACGCTCAACGGAAAGTCCAGATTAGATATCATAGCGGAGAGCAAGTTAGCGGAGGAGAGGTTGACTCAGCTCCGAGCTCTTGAACCTAGAGAAACGGCGGTCACTTCCGCCATGAAAGACTTTGGCATCAAAAGGTGAGCGAATTTATTATGTCGGGTTGTTTTGAGTGTAAATCGCTCGTCAGTTTAACTTTTAGTTGAGTCAGTCTTTTAATATAACATTAGAGTATAAACAGATAATGACGGAGGTACCTTTATTTTCACAAATAAAACTTGTTAATGGAATATGTTGGGGTGATTATTAGAGCAAGGCATCATGGATGGCCGAACACATATGTATTCACCAAAGCCATGGGAGAGATGCTGTTGGGGAAATTCAAAGAGGATGTTCCACTCGTCATTTTGCGCCCCACCATCATCACCAGCACTTATAAGGAACCTTTTCCGGGTTGGATTGAAGGTTTGAGGTACATATTAATGATTTTATTTTTGTATATAATTGAAAAGGGCATATCTGATCATTGCCTCTATATGTAAATTCCACATTCAATTAATGGACTTGGACACATTTAAGGGTAAAATCTAACTCAGTATATAAAATATGATATTAAAAATTAACTCTGGTTTAATCATGTGTAAGAGTTTTGCATAATATATACATCCGAATCTTTCTCATGGAATGGAGTCCTGGTTCTGAGTGGTAGGAGTTCCCTTGGATCCAAGACGGCGCCGTGTTATTTTACTGTTTGTTTGTTTATTTGTTTTTGGGTTGTGCCATAGCCCTTGGTTGTTTTCTGGGAGCACCCGTAGAATTCCGCATGTAAAATATGAAGAAAAGAAAATGTTTATAAATTTTATTTTCAATATTAACATAGGGTTTTTGGTGTAATGATTGCAGAACAATTGATAGTATAATTGCGGGATGTGCCAAAGGAAAGATCAAGTTCCTGCCCTACGATCCGCATCTAATTTTTGACGCGGTACGTAGCTATAGTTAATATGTTGTCCTTTTGTTTATATGCATTTATTTTGTACCTAGCTTTGGTGGGGAATATAAATTATAATGGGTGTGAATTTATTGGTGTAGATGCCGGCCGATATGGTGGTGAACTCAATAATTGCGGCAATGGTTCCCGAAGCAAACAATTCGTTTTCTAGGGGTAAAAGTGTAATCTACCACATCGGGTCGTCCTCTAGGAACCCTATCACCTTCACTAATCTCCAAGTCTACGGCATGCGTTACATTTCCAAACATCCTTTGATGAACAAAGACGGGAAGCCCATTAAGGTTCACAAGGTCTTTCCTTTCAGTACCATGGCCAAATTTCGTTTGTTTATGGCCATTCGTTTCCTGTTACCTCTCAAGGTATGTCGTTTCAACTCATTAGGTATTTAGAGTGTTCAAGAGTATAAAAAATCACATTCGTATTTGACATATTGTAATCTTCGGCTTCTTTTATTCAAACAGGTGTTACAATTATTGAGTTTGGTCTTTCCTCGATACTTCAAGGATATGTACGTCGGTTACAATCGCAAAATTAAATTTGTGATGCGATTACTAGATCTCTACGAGGCCTATATGTTTTTCAAGGGCATGTGAGTTCCTGATCATCCCTCGGTTAATCTTATCCTTCAACTGACTAATAATCAAGCAAGATATATGTAATTTACTCATCTTTTTATATTTCAGATTCGATGATACAAACGCTGAAAAGTTGCGAGAATGGTCGACAAGGAAAGGAGAGGGTGATGAATTTAACTTTGATCCGAAATGCATTGACTGGGAAGAGTATTTCACCTACACTCACATTGCTGGTCTTGTCAAATATGTAATAAGATGATTGGCTAACTACTTTAAGAAAAAAAGTAGTTACATCTTGCAAGTCAAATTAAATTGAATCTGGTATTATTCCTCCTCCACTGTATTCCATTAGGTTTGGTGTGTCGAGTATTCGGTCATGTAGCTTGTATTTTGGGACTTGTTTTTCATATTTAACATCATAAGTGATATCTACTAAAATTACATCTTGGATTGTACAAAATATTTTTGGGAAGATCGAGATGATGTTTCTCAAAATTCTGACATGTCAATTTATTTTTGTTGTTTTATAAAAGAAAGATTCATTAATAAGTTAATAAACTTTACATATTGAATAATATCTACTAAATCATACAAGCATTGCATCCACTGGTCGTTCTCAGAAATTCGAGGGACGACCAGCGAAATGAATAGATGTCGAGACAGGCGACACAACGCTTAGATAAAAACACCACTACCAGGTCGGTTTTCATTATCGACTCTCTGAAGAGATCTGCCGATAAGAGTCTGGACCTAACACGCCGCCAGTGGAAGCAACCACACCTACCGGACATCCAGATTCTGGTAGGGAGGACAATAAAAACCGGATAAAATGAAAACAAAATAAACAACAACGATGGCCATGGACAACTCGCGATCGGCCTCTAATGGCTATGCTTGTGAACGGGGCGAGGTGGACGGCGCCGACGGGTGTAGATTCGATCCGCAAGGGTCTGGTCGGGTGAACACGATAAGATGGAGCACGATTAAAGGACTTGAACTGCGGTGTTCCAGCGAAAGATGGGTGTAGATCCGATCATCTGGCCGGAGAAGGAATATGACTGAGAGGTTCGGCCGATAGTTTTCGTCTTGTCGTCGGTGCTATGAAATGCTACTATGACTATGGAGAGTTGCAGAGGAGAAAAAAGGACGGCTATGGAGAGATAGGAGAAGAAACCCTTGAGGCTACAAATTTTTAGATTATGTTTCGTATTTAATTATTTTAATATTTTCTAATTGACGATATGTTATATATAATATTTTATTATTTATCATTAAGTTATTTAGGATTTTTTATTAACGATTAGGTAATTTAATAGTTCGTATTCAACCAATGTAATAATTCCTAATTTAAGATATATTAATTTGATATTTTTAAATTTGCAATATTGATTAATTAATGAGTTTTTATCTTATGATCAGGTAATTTAATATATATTTTTTAATTTAATAATTTATTTATTTTGTGAAAATATGGTTTTCTTTTCAAACTAAATAAAATATGTATCTTGTTCAATGACATTCAGGTAATTGTCACAGTTGTAGACCCATTGTGGACCGAAACGTATTTCCATTACACCAATCAGAACAAATTAAACTTTTAAGTAGAAAAAGTTTGTAATTGGACCGGAAATAAATCAATTCGATATATGCTCATTTTGGATGCTTTATGAGCACCCACAATGAGTTCTCCTCTGCGTCGAATTCAGCGGAAAAGGTAATTTTTACGATCGTTTCGTCAAATCCGAGTCCATTAAGGTGTTGAATCGATGTAGTAGATTTCGACAGTCTACGAATTAGGAGACTGTCGATAGAGTCGTTTCGACATAAACGACTATGACCATCCGAATCAACGAGCAACACGAGGTGATTCTGATGAAGCACAATGATTCTGCCACGTGCCCCACAGTCAGTAGAAGTGTTTGACTGTTATTATTTTGCTTTTTTCTGATACAATTATTCTACAAATGCCCTTACTTCTATTTAAAAAAATGTATTACACCATCAGTTGTTTCATTTTGCCCTCAAAATATTTGAAACTCCTCGTTCCGTCATGGATGATTCGTTTGGTGAGGAGTATAATGGCGGCGTAATGAACTATGCAACGTTACGGGAGAGGATACGTCAGGCGGAGCACCAGATGTTGCACTCTTTACGGGAAATGGTTATGGAAGCTAAGGAACGGATGACAAATCCCGTTTTGCTTCACTATATAAACGTCTTTGGATATTATTTAAGGAAGCCCAACTGTAATGATATTTCTTACCTTAATCGTGTCAGGGAAACTTTGGGTTTCCTAGGTTGTATCGGTAGTCTCGATTATATGCATTGAGTATGGGAGTATTGTACAAAAGCACTTCAAGGGGTTAACGAGCGAGGCGATCATCTTGGACCAATAGTCATGCTTGAAGCTGTGGATGGTCCTGACACCTGGTTCTAGCACGAATAGTTTGGTATGTCGGGGTTAAACAACGACATTAATGTGTTGAATCAATCGTCATTATTTTCTCACGTAGACCGAGGTGAACATCCTGAGGTCATGTTTTAGGTGAACGATATGTTTTATAACACTCCTTAAGACTTAACTGACAGAATTTATCTACCATGGAAAACCTTTGTGAAGTCCATCCCAGCACCACAACTCCCGAAACACGTGTCATATGCAAAGAAATAGAAGGCCACAATTAAAGATGTGGAGAGAGCATCATGGGTTCTCCAAGCTCGGTTGCAAATCATTAGTCGGCCGGTTTGAGGTTGGGACGATTGAAAATTGGATATGATAATGTGGGTGTGCATTATCATACACAACATGATTGTTGATGATGAACGCGATACGTACCAAGGAGAAATCGAACATATGGAGTCCGAATAACCAATCCTACTCATCCACTAAGAGTCATTACCCGATTACGAGGTCATTCGAACCCACAAAAGATGTCTCGAGGATCGAGTTGTCCACCAGAAGCTGAAAGCATATCTTATTGAACATATTTGGACTATGTTCATGCTGGAGGCCGTTTTGGATCCCGATAATGCGTAGACGCTTATGTTTGGTGTATTCTGAGACAGATTTATCGTACTTCCATTTGGTGTGTTTTTCCAGTTAGTGTTTTTGTTTCCTGTATTTTAATTACACGAGGTCGGTATACTTTCGTATCCTCAAGGCGAGAACCTGGTTCCGGATGCCCAGCCTCAGTCCGTCCTGGAACCGCAGGCAACGGTTTGCCTCGCTCGTCACCATCTCAGGCGCGAATCTGGCCAAGGCTGTGAACCTGGCTTCGTACTCTCCTACCGTCATCCCCCCTTGCTCCAGGTCTAAGAGCTGCCGATGTCGCTCCAGCCGAGCCGACTCGGGGAAGTACTGTGCCATGAATACCTCCTGGAATACGCTGTAGTCGTATCCGACCGTGTCCTTCACCCGCCCCCACCAGTGGTAGGCGCTGTCTCTCAGCTGATGGGCCGCGAAGGACACTCTCCGACGGCCATCCTCGACACCCGATGTGTCCAAGTCTCGTGTGACCTGCTCTATCCATCGCTCAGCCAGGTCGGGATTCGGCTCCCCGACAAAAACAGGTATCCCGAGCTTCAGGAAATCTAGTAGCGCTCGGGAGGTAAGATCCTCTGTCTGAGCGGCCCTCACCGGGACTGCGGCTGCCTCTGGTGCTGGCGAAGCCGACTCTCGGCTGGCGATGATCGCCACCAAACTCTGAACGGTCCTGGTAAGCTCATCCAGGGCAGTCATCACTGGAGGGTCCGCGACTGGCGGAACACTGGGGGTGCCTGCAGACGGCCCCGCATCACTCCTCCTGTCTTCTCCGACAGGAGTACCCTGTGCCTCCGCATAGTCGGCGGGCTCGACGGTCGGCACCCTCCCTGGTGCCCCTGCTGACCGTCCCCGCCGGCCTCGCGTGGGTGCCTGGCCCCGTGTTCCTGATGGTCGTCCCCGCTTACCGCGAGCCATAAACAATATCCTCTGCACGGATACACGCAAACGTTCAGTTTGCGAACTTAAATAAAAACGACAGTACAAACGCACTAACGTCCACCCGCTTAAGCTTACACTAACGTGCTTATCACTAAAGCGCTACACCGCTCAAGCTAAACGTACTTTATATACTAGCATTAGTAAACGAGACCTCAACGAGACCGCACCGACGTGCACCAAACAAGCGACGGCAAACCAACCCACACAACACGACGACCCCCGTTCGCCGGGCCAATCAAAATTGAACCTTGCCCACCGGGCCAACCAAAATCAAACATACGCCCATAGGGCCAATCAAGTTCAAGACATGCCAACAGGGCCAACAATTTTAAAACCTTCACCCTTTCATTTTAAAACTTCGTTCCTTGACATCACGTAGTTACAACCCGGTTCAGGCGTCCCCGAACCACGTTGTACCGACTTGACATCAACACCGTCACGTTCGACTACAGGAGCGCTCCTGAGTCGACCCGCGACAGTTAAAAACAGTTCACGCAATCACACACAATCAGTATGCCAGCAACAAAATACTGTAACATACGCACAAACACAAACAAGACTCAAGACGTGACGGGTCTACACCGACTCGACTCTCCCCCCATAAGTGACGGACAGTCCGAGGTTTGAAACCTCGAGCTCTGATACCAAGCTGTCACGCCCCAATTTCAGCGAACCGAACTCGGGCGCGAACTTTTAAAAACATGAACACTTGAAACCTGTTTTCAATAAAAGCTTTGACATTTCCATTTACTTCTCAAAATAATAGTATTTACAATACAAAAATGTCCCAACAAGTGGACAAGGTACAACATCCGTCACTAGACTCAACAAAAGTAAAGACCAGACTCCGCTCCAAGCTCCATGAACTTCAAGAGCTAACCTAGTCCGTCCGGTGATCAGTACCTGTAGGAAAAGCAGCTAGGGGTGAGCGTTCGCTCACCTCCACGGATAACAGACTGACTATGGCATAATTAGCAGAAAAAGGCCAGTAACACTAAAACCAAACCCAACGCCGGGACTACAGTCCCCAACTCAAGTACTCAACAGACCCAAAACCTGTCACCTTCCTCAACAGACTCGACACTCGATAAAAACAGTGTAGACCCGACACAACTATCGACGACCTCCTCAAGGACTCGAACGAAACGACACAACACCAAACAAGATCACAAAGGATCGCACACCAGCTGCTCAGTAACCAATCTCAATCAGGTCAGGGTTCGACCTATCGCAATTCCTCGACACGAAGTCGGATCAGGCTGTCGACCTTTCAAACTCCCAATTCCTCGACACTAAGTCGGATCAGGCTGTCGACCTTTAAAACTCGCAATTCATCGACACTAAGTCGGATCAGGCTGTCGACCTTTAGAACTCGCAATTCATCGACACGAAGTCGGATCAGGCTGTCGACCTTTCAAACTCGCAATTCCTCGACACTAAGTCGGATCAGGCTGTCGACCTTTAAAACTCGCAATTCATCGACACTAAGTCGGATCAGGCTGTCGACCTTTAGAACTCGCAATTCATCGACACTAAGTCGGATCAGGCTGTCGACCTTTAAAACTCGCAATTCATCGACACTAAGTCGGATCAGGCTGTCGACCTTTAGAACTCGCAATTCATCGACACTAAGTCGGATCAGGCTGTCGACCTTTAAAACTCGCAATTCATCGACACTAAGTCGGATCAGGCTGTCGACCTTTAGAACTCACCACCCCAGGTAACCACAATCACAATCACAGGCAAGTTCAATCACACAGGCACTCAAGGCCACCCAAGACACCTCAACAGTCAAGACTCGGGTTCAACAACCCCACGGGCACTCGCTGCCACTCAAGACACCAAATTAAATACACGGCTCTCATGGCCACCCCGACTCAACAATTAAATACGGCTCTCAAGGCCACCCAAACTCAACAATTAAATACGGGCTCTCAAGGCCACCCAAACTCAACAATTAAATACGGGCTCTCAAGGCCACCCAAACTCAACAATTAAATAAAACGCACGACAACCTCCGGCATACTCGATGCCTCCAACGGTCCTAAAATCGCTAGTTTCACAAACAACCTCCGGGCATGGTCATATGCCTCCAGTAATTCAATTATCGCTAAGTTCTCTGTTCCTACGACACTACTAAGTGTCACATGCCTTTCTCTTAAACGCTACAATCCCGTATCATGCTTTTCTAATAATTAAATAAATCTACTCAACCCACGACACCCCGGTGTCACATGCAATTCTACTATTAACTTTCCCTAATCAGGGCCGAGATCCGGCTACTTTTCCCTACCTCGTATACAATCCCAAAAGCGCTCCAACAACACCCGAAGCACACTCAGTCACTCGCCGAGCTTCCCCTTGCCTCGGTCCGTAGCACGATCTAAAAGAACACAAATTTAAAGTACTTTTAAACTAGTACGAGTAAACCGAAAATTAATAAACTTAACGCCCAAACGTAACCCCGACAATGCCGATCACTCCCAAACTTCCCAAATACTCGATATTGTCGATAAAGGACCCGTAAGGGCCAGATTCGCCCGACATGGCGAATCTGCCCGGTTTTGGTTAATTGCCTTCCGGGGCTCCAAAAGTCCCCGTTTTCGTTTCTACGGTCTTAGAATATTTCAAGGAACTCAACGCACTTGACGGAATCGAATTCCGACTTCTAAAACAATTAATTAACGTTTAAATTTTCCCAAAACCCGTTAATTACAACTTCTCCAATTTAAATCCAAAATTCGATTTGGTTTGGGATAAAAGGTCCGGGAAAGTTTTAAACCACCCGAACATTAAAACACGAACAACCGAGCACGTGGGCCCCACCCAAAGGGCTTGGCCGTGCCCTAGGGTTTGAGGGAGGGGCTCGGCCACCAAGTGGTGGCTGCTGCCACCTCCGGCCAGCCACCACATGGCCGGCCGGCCACCACCCACGGTGGCCGGAGCTCCTCCCGAGCCTCCGGTCACCGGAAAACGTGAAATTTCTCTCCCAAACACCTCTAAAACGTCTCCAACACCTCTCTAATCTCTACACAACCCTAAACCAAAATTTAAAACCAAACCCTAGCTCTTGAAAATAATCGAAACGAGAATCGGTTCGGGTATTACCGTAGAGGAGAACGAGGGGAACGGGATTGCTCTTTGCTTTGACTCGATCCAAGGGCTCGATCACAAACCCTAGCTCAACCTCCCTTCTTCTCTCTTCTTCTCCTTCTCCTTCTCTCTCTAAAACCTCTCTTCTAATTTCTAATTTAATTAAACTAACAACAAAACTAACTTTTTTCCCTTTTAAAACCCCATACTCGGCCAACCCTCTCCAACCACACCTTTTCCCTCCAAAAATACACCACCATATACTTGACAAGTGTCAAGGTGGGTCCCATACCTTTTGGAAAATATCTAGTTGATATTTTCCAATCAGATTCGCGAAAAACGGACGTTTCGGGCCCCGAACGGGCACTTTTCCCAAAAATATTTTAAACTGGACGGGCTTCAAGGAAACGGCCCAACTAAGACCGCTACGACGATGGCTAAGCTTTTCGGGTCCAACACGGTCCTCGAATGGACCAAAACGTCGCTCGGGTGACTTTTCCAGCGAAAAATCAATCTTTCCCAAAATGACCAGAAAGTTGCCCTGAGTCCCCCGTAACTCATTTTAGTCGATAACGGGGTCAACTTAAGTCCGGCATGACCCTCGGGGTCAATTTAAGTTAAGTTAAGTGTCTGTCTTAAAAATTTTAAATTTTCCTGTTTTTCGCAGGTTTGACTGACGTTGACCAGAAGTGGTTATTACATGTATGTTAGGAAATTTATTTTTCGTACAACATTATCAGTTTTCGTTACATGGATCGTGCACCTTCCCAATGCATCTAAGAGGCCGAATCAGTGGGCCACACAACACACTCCTCTGCCCCCAAGTTTCATCTATAAAAGGCATAGACACCAATTCATAATTGATCATCATTTCCAAATTTGTTCACAAGAAAATTTCCAACACAATGGATTCCGAAAATGAAAGTGGTGTTTCGTAGAGTGATATGGGTCCACCATCATCACTCTACAAGATCGAGCGAGAAGCCTGCCGTCGTGGTAGGTTCGAGTGCACTAAAGCCTGAATAATGAAGTGGCACAACTTATCAACAAAGCAATACGCTGAAGTCGTTGCTCTAGACACAACCGACTAGACCCCTCTCGAAAAGGCCAACCCTAAAGATCTAATGTTCTATATGCTTCAAGTTATGAACCACAGATAAATCTTTCACATGTATGTTTGTGTTTTTATCGTTGTACTCAGTTTCGAACACGGTATCGTTGATTTTATACTCGAAAACAAAACCGAATGGTCCGAAAAAAATGTTTTCACTAAATGTAAGGGGAATGAAATGTCACTTTCATGCGAATGGACGATTCTGCCCTTGTCTCATGCATCAAATCTGCCATGTAATAAGGATGTGCGATTGTATCCAAAAAAACAAAACTCTACCCGAGTCTGTCAAGGCATTAAAGTGCACTGATTCGGTTATAAATGCTTTAACGACTATTCCTTCTCTTTAACTTATACAACTCTCATATATAAACCAATCTTCAATACCGATTCATTCCTACCTTTCGACAGTAACGATTTCAGCTACAAACTTCTCTTTTGTCTATTTTCTCTCAGGCGAAATTATGGCAGTTTATCGTTGTGTGGATGGTTCATGCATACATTGATTAGGATTTTTGGCGCTGCCTCCACTTTGAGTGGACTACCATACACCGGTTACATGGCCTCGGACAAAGAAGCACCTCAAAGAACACTGGAAAAGAAACAATGTTCGGGTGTAGTCATTCGAGTTGGCATTCTTGGAGGCACGTGTAATAACCACTTCTGGTCAACGTCAGTCAAACCTGCGAAAAACAGGAAAATTTAAAAATTTTAAGACAGACACTTAACTTAACTTAAATTGACCCCGAGGGTCATGCCGGACTTAAGTTGACCCCGTTATCGACTAAAATGAGTTACGGGGGACTCAGGGCAACTTCCTGGTCATTTTGGGAAAGATTGATTTTTCGCTGGAAAAGTCACCCGAGCGACGTTTTGGTCCATTCGAGGACCGTTTTGGACCCGAAAAGCTTAGCCGTCGTCGTAGCGGTCTTAGTTGGGCCGTTTCCTTGAAGCCCGTCCAGTTTAAAATATTTTTGGGAAAAGTGCCCGTTCGGGGCCCGAAACGTCCGTTTTTCGCGAATCTGATTGGAAAATATCAACTAGATATTTTCCAAAAGGTATGGGACCCACCTTGACACTTGTCAAGTATATGGTGGTGTATTTTTGGAGGGAAAAGGTGTGGTTGGAGAGGGTTGGCCGAGTATGGGGTTTTAAAAGGGAAAAAGTTAGTTTTGTTGTTAGTTTAATTAAATTAGAAATTAGAAGAGAGGTTTTAGAGAGAGAAGGAGAAGGAGAAGAAGAGAGAAGAAGGGAGGTTGAGCTAGGGTTTGTGATCGAGCCCTTGGATCGAGTCAAAGCAAAGAGCAATCCCGTTCCCCTCGTTCTCCTCTACGGTAATACCCGAACCGATTCTCGTTTCGATTATTTTCAAGAGCTAGGGTTTGGTTTTAAATTTTGGTTTAGGGTTGTGTAGAGATTAGAGAGGTGTTGGAGACGTTTTAGAGGTGTTTGGGAGAGAAATTTCACGTTTTCCGGTGACCGGAGGCTCGGGAGGAGCTCCGGCCACCGTGGGTGGTGGCCGGCCGGCCATGTGGTGGCTGGCCGGAGGTGGCAGCAGCCACCACTTGGTGGCCGAGCTCCTCCCTCAAACCCTAGGGCACGGCCAAGCCCTTTGGGTGGGGCCCACGTGCTCGGTTGTTCGTGTTTTAATTACTCGGGTAGTTTAAAACGTTCCCCGGACCTTTTATCCCAAACCAAATCGAATTTTGGAATTAATTTGGAGAAGTTGTAATTAACGGGTTTTGGGAAACTTTAAACGTTAATTAATTGTTTTAGAAGTCGGAATTCGATTCCGTCAAGTGCGTTGAGTTCCTTGATTTATTCTAAGACCGTAGAAACGAAAATGGGGACTTTTGGAGCCCCGGAAGGCAATTAACCAAAACCGGGCAGATTCGCCATGTCGGGCGAATCTGGCCCTTACGGGTCCTTTTTCGGCAATATCGAATAATTGGGAAGTTTGGGAGTGATCGTCTTTGTCGGGGTTACGTTTGGGCGTTAAGTTTATTAATTTTCGGTTTATTCGTACTAGTTTAAAAGTACTTTGAATTTGTGTTCTTTTAGATCTTGCTACGGACCGAGGCAAGGGAAAGCTCGGCGAGTGACTAGGTCCACTTCGGGTTTTGTTGGAGCGCTTTTGGATCTATATACGAGGTAGGGAAAAGTAGCCGGATCTCGGCCCTGATTAGGGAAAGTTAATAGTAGAATTGCATGTGACACCGGGGTGTCGTGGGTTGATTAGATTTATTTAATTATTAGAAAAGCATGATACGGGATTGTAGCGTTTAAGAGAAAGGCATGTGACACTTAGTAGTGTCGTAGGAACAGAGAACTTAGCGATAATTGAATTACTAGAGGCATATGACCATGCCCGGAGGTTGTTTGTGAAACTAGCGATTTTAGGACCGTTGGAGGCATCGAGTATGCCGGAGGTTGTTGTGCGTTTTATTTAATTGTTGAGTTTGGGTGGCCTTGAGAGCCCGTATTTAATTGTTGAGTTTGGGTGGCCTTGAGAGCCCGTATTTAATTGTTGAGTCGGGGTGGCCATGAGAGCCGTGTATTTAATTTGGTGTCTTGAGTGGCAGCGAGTGCCCGTGGGGTTGTTGAACCCGAGTCTTGACTGTTGAGGTGTCTTGAGTGGCCTTGAGTGCCTGTGTGATTGAACTTGCCTGTGATTGTGATTGTGGTTACCTGGGGTGGTGAGTTCTAAAGGTCGACAACCTGATCCGACTTAGTGTCGATGAATTGCGAGTTCTAAAGGTCGACAGCCTGATCCGACTTAGTGTCGATGAATTGCGAGTTCTAAAGGTCGACAGCCTGATCCGACTTAGTGTCGATGAATTGCGAGTTTTAAAGGTCGACAGCCTGATCCGACTTATTGTCGATGAATTGCGAGTTCTAAAGGTCGACAGCCTGATCCGACTTAGTGTCGATGAATTGCGAGTTTTAAAGGTCGACAGCCTGATCCGACTTAGTGTCGAGGAATTGCGAGTTTGAAAGGTCGACAGCCTGATCCGACTTCGTGTCGAGGAATTGCGATAGGTCGAACCCTGACCTGATTGAGATTGGTTACTGAGCAGCTGGTGTGCGATCCTTTGTGATCTTGTTTGGTGTTGTGTCGTTTCGTTCGAGTCCTTGAGGAGGTCGTCGATAGTTGTATTGGGTCTACACTGTTTTTATCGAGTGTCGAGTCTGTTGAGGAAGGTGACGGGTTGTGGGTCAGTTGAGTACTTGAGTTGGGGACTGTAGTCCCGGCGTTGGGTTTGGTTTTAGTGTTACTGGCTCTTTCTGCTAATTATGCCATAGTCAGTCTGTTATCCGTGGAGGTGAGCGAACGCTCACCCCTAGCTGCTTTTCCTACAGGTACTGATCACCGGACGGACTAGGTTAGCTCTTGAAGTTCATGGAGCTTGGAGCGGAGTCTGGTCTTTACTTTTTGTTGAGTCTAGTGACGGATGTTGTACCTTGTCCACTTGTTGGGACGTTTTTGTATTGTAAATACTATTATTTTGAGAAGTAAATGGAAATGTCAAAGCTGTTATTGAAAACAGGTTTCAAGTGTTCATGTTTTTAAAAGTTCGCGTCCCGAGTTCGGTTCGCTGAAATCGGGGCGTGACAGCACGTCATACTCTCAGTCCTCACCTCACCGACATTGTGGTGTTGCTGGAGGCGAATCGGCCATATGAACACAATGTCTGCCACCCTTTCAATAAGCATGATTGTTGGGCGACCATTTGGGAATGCCCAAAATGGTGCATGTACAACGGGTTCGACCCCCTCTAGTTCACATCCGTTATGGTTTGGTCGGTGGTATTGAAGGTAATCATATCAGAATAAATCTAATTGATTTGTTCTGATTTTATTTGATTTTATTTCGATAATTAAATTAGACAATCATGCATTATTTATTTCTTTATATGAATCTTGTATCCTCCTATATAAAGGAGCTTAGACTCTTCAATAAAATCATCTAAAACTATTTATACTTCATATTTTACATGTAATGTTTTTCTTGATATTATAATTTTTTATACTCCTATATATATATATATATAGGAGAAATCTATTGAGAACCACTCTTAACATAGTAACTGTGAGAACCAATCCTAGCCACACACATTTAAGATCCAACATTCACCATGATGCCACATCATCATCTCACTTCTACCATAGTTCACACCACATTCATCTATTCTCACACAAGCAAGGGCATAATTGTAATAGCATGGTGCCATGTGGACAATTATCCATTTTTTTTCCACCAATTCACTAATTTAATATTTCCCGATTCGTTTGAACTCCGATTAACTTCAAACTTGCGCTAATATTTTTCTTTTTTCAAGGGCTTTAAATCAAGATCAGTCATGAATATATTTTGAAGCACGAAAATAAAAATTTATATCAAGGTGATAAAAATAATGTTGAGCGTTGATAAATCTTCACTAATAAATGTTTTATATCGGAGTACCAAACTAGTGCTAAATGTTGATAAAAAAACATGTAATGAGGTGATAAGCAACAAATAATGAGGTGATAAAAACCATTTTCAATTTTGATAATAAGTGTGATACACTAGAGTTTAACGTTGATAACAAAAACTTGTGATGAGGTGATAAAAAACACGTAATTCAATGATAAATCTAGTGTTTAGTGTTGTTAAAACTGGTGTTCATAAAAAGCACGTGATGAGATGATAAAAATCATGATCAGTTTTGGAGAATGGGGTGATAAAACCAGTGTAAAGTGTTGATAAAAACACGGTAAAGTGTTGATAAACCCAGAGCAAAGTGTTGATAAAAATTACCCATATATAGTTTCTTTAAAAACTAGCCCCGAAATAATAAAAAAATTCGTGCTTCAAAAAAACATGTGATGGGGGTGATAAGACACACGTAATTTGAATGATAAACCTAGTGTTTAGTGTTGATAAAACTAGTGTTTATAAAAAGCACGCGATGAGGTGATAAAATCATGATCAGTTTTGGAAAATGAGGTGATAAAACCAGTGTAAAGTGTTCATAAAACCAGTGTAAAAGTGTTGATAAAAATTACCCAGATTTTTTTAAAAAAAAATCTACCCCGAAATAATTTTTTTTTCGTGCTTCAAAATATATTCATGACTGATCTTGATTGAAAGTCCTTAAAAAAACAAAACTAATGGCGCAAGTTTGAAGTCAATCGGAGTTCAAACGAAGCGGAAAAAATTAAATTACTGAATTGGTTAAAAAAAATAATATGATAGTTTTACTAAAAAGCCCTTACCACTTACTAAAAAGTTCTGTTTTTTTTTTTTTTGCAGTTAACAAGTCAACTACTCAATTGCATCTTATCCATCAATTCCTAAAATGAATGACTTAGATTGGTTCTCGCGATTCCTACGTTAAAACATGGTTCTCACCAGATTTCTCCTCTCTCTCTCTCTCTCTCTCTCTATATATATATATATAGGTTTACAATCCACTAAAAACTACAGTTTCAATAAAAACTAAGGACTAACTCTAATCGTTGGATGAACTGATTTTAATGGATGATATTACATGTAGCAGTAATGACATAATTTGTAATTTTGTAAAATTTCATATTTATTTCTGACTTTTCATCTCTAATAAAGGTCACATTCGTCATTTTACAACACAAATTACCTAACCTAGTTTACATTCTTTCATCCTCCCTAAACACACATCCACGACCAGCCGTGCTTCTCAATCGGTTTCTATAGAGCATCAATGGACGCCATCAATGGCCGCCTCGCCACTGGATTCATCCATGACTTTTCAGACTCTATGTAAGTCATTCGTCAAGAACTCCGCCGCGCCCAATTGCTTTGCTGAAGGAGTAAAGGTCGGCCTTGGTTGCTGGAGGATATTCGCTCGCCGACGTCCCCTTTTGTTGGCCGAAAAAGAAGGTGTCGAACATGAAGTGAGACCAATGTCTACTCTTCGTCGCTGGATCGTGGAGACAGAACCGATCGATGTTTGTGTGTGATTCCGAGGTTGAATATTAGCCGCCGTTGGTCTTCGATTGGTAAGCATTTATGGGCAAAAAAACATGATAGGTCTTATCTTCGAGATCTATCGTTCGTCTTATGATGGATTTATATGGGTTCTATGTATGTAACGTCATTTTGAGGTTAATGTTATTTTGAATGATAAGATGGGTAAATGAACATGATGTGTAAGTGGTTGAGTAATTTTCTATCACAACGAAGCAAGTGGTGTATTGATTTTGCAGTATGTGTCGATCTCTGACCTCGACTATGAGAAGGAAATAAAGATTACAAGACTATGAGAAGGAAATAAAGATTACATATCTATGTAATTAACCACCGTAATCGAATCATATCAATTATATTTATTTTGATTTTATTACCTTCCACAAGTGGTGTGTTTTGCTGTTTCTCAAGTTTGCGTTGTAATTTTCTGTGGTCGTTTCCAGAAATAATAATATTTAAGCTTCGTTTTTCGTTGTTTTTTAGATTGCTGTTAAATTATTTTTTGTTCAATTTAACATGGAATAGAAAGAATTGGTTCATTCCCATTGTGGCAATAAAAACATTAAACTCAGCATTACAGAGTTTATTCCCACTAATTTTTTAAAAATTAACTTAACTAGGGAGGCACCGCGCGATGCGCGGTGTTGTTGGAAGCACTAACCCATCATACGAAGATGTTGCAAGTGTAAAATAAAAATATGCGGTACTTGGTGTAAGAAGCGGTATTTTACATCCAATTGTTATAGTTGTACAATTTATATTTCATTTTGAAGAATTTCTCAATCTTGAAAAGAAAATGATATGATTCGTGATAATACCTACATATCAAAATTTAGAAAGTTTATTTTGTGAAATAAATCTCTCTTTGAGGAAATTGATTAGACTGAAATCAACCCTATATGAAATTAAACAAAACTACATTTGAACTAACCAAATCAATAAATCATACAAATTGACAACACACACAATAGAAAGAAATATAAAGCCAAAACCAATTCATCTATGCAAGAACAATTGTCCCTGTCAAAGCAACGACCAACAATTTTTTTAAACAAATGACGGAAAAATAAAAATCAGCATTCCTGGCTAAATGCCTTCTAATTCCAAACACCATCGTACTGGTACTTATTACATAGCATGATGTAAGGAAAGCAATTGCCACATATTCCATGATAATCAATCTGCACAAAAAAAAAAACCGAAGATAGAAACAAAAATAAGGAAATCATATCATAAACTAAAATTCTTCAAACTCCAATTGCATGTTATAGTATATGATCATATTGATACTTAAGAAGAACTATTAAGCAATACATATTGATAACGTTAAAGAACTAACCCAGCCCAAGCATCGTTAGATCATATCAAGATCATCACATCTCTTGCAAGCCTCCTCAATATGTAGCTTCTCTTTCAAGCAATTATAAATTTTATATTAGTTAAATCACTATAAGCACAGCTATATAAAGGCAAAAACAAACAATAATCCTAGATGTTGAACAGAATTATGCTCTAATTAACCTACCTGAAAAAATAGTTTTAGTGTTACGTGGACTACATTTGCTTATTTGCTATATGCATAACACATGAATGACCTGAACTTGATAATTTGCATCACCAATTTATGTTGAATAAATGAAAACAAAATTGAAAAAAAATATGCATATGTGATGTGGTTAGGCACCCCAGGCATACACAAAATTCTAACGCCAAAGAAAGAAATTTTAAAGTGCATAGTT
Organism: Erodium maritimum; assembly: GCA_963921825.1. NCBI lineage: Eukaryota > Viridiplantae > Streptophyta > Magnoliopsida > Geraniales > Geraniaceae > Erodium > Erodium maritimum. The sequence continues at coordinate 24,707,065 of OY997595.1, forward strand.
ATTTACGCAACACAACCAAACAGAGAAGCCATGAATTTGATAGTATCCTACCTCAGCACACAAGTATCCGTATTGAATCTCCTCACCAGCTTCAATCGGAGAATCTGAGATTGGACACCAAGTAAAACGATCGGGTAGACTGAACGTATATTAAGTAGAAGAGTAAACGTCACCAGACTACACTCAGAATCCCGATTCCAACCCAGCCCCACAGACTACCCTACTGTTGCAGCTTGGATCTCATTTTTCTGCAAGAATCCACAATAATGAATAAACCAAAATCATAAGCTTACAAAATAGAAATGCTATCAGAAAACAAAAAAATATAATATCAATTGCATATCATGATGTAAACCGGAAGCCCACCTCATGATTGAAACTAAAACTTAAGCTTAAATCAACTAAAAACATATATGACATTAAGTTTAAGACTTACAAACTAACAACCACATAAATAATCCTATAATATAGGGAAAAACAATTGTTTAGTTTAAATGAATCGATGAATGAAAACATGTATTGCAGACTATATAGCCAATCAAGGGAACACTAAGATCCACACGTACATGACACTATGTACATATCATATATTAGCGGTTAGATATAAAAAATGTACGAAGAAACTAAAATTGTGTAACCAGTTGTACAATTACTTTTTTAACAATAGAATGAATCTCTTTGATGGCTTAATTTTCAACAGATTTCTTGGTGATATCATAACCTTCAAGTTAAGATAATTTAGGATAACCATCTTAGCAAGAAAGGCAATAATTACACAATATAATTTTATCACTTAAGAACAATGACACGAATTATAATTGTAAACAATATAGTCATTTCTCTGCATAATGTGATCAAACATCTCAAACCACTATTCAGATATTCGTTTTAGACTATAAAATTAAGGTTCTGAATCATGTGATTGCAAAAGGAACATAAACTCTTGCTTAGTTCACTGATAGTGTTCGCAAAAGGCACATAAACTAAAATATGGTACAGCCTGACTTGTGATCACGAATGAGGTGTTTTAATATCAATAAATACACTGAGCTAAGATCTGCATTTCATAACCAAATTGCAAAAGAATTTCCTGGGCTATAGAGAGAGCTCGTTGACCCCAAGGTACATCTTGTAACACAATCCCACCACCATCCCCTCCATCAGTAAGTTTTTTTTATGAAGATTTAGAACCAATCAAGCGCTAATTTGTAGGATTAAATAAATAAATTATCAACTGTATCTAATGATACCTCCTTACACAAATCCGTTATCCTCAATGGAAATTAGTCATGTGACAGTCATACGACATCAATTTTTTGGGGGGGAATGACAGTTTTCCCTTTACATTTTACATGTTCTGCATTCTGTAACTTGGAACCCTTAAGTGTACATTTTTTCATGTTTACTTTCGTCTTTTTGCAACAAAAAAACCGTTCGTGGATTTGTAGACAGAAAATAGTTGGGGGATGTCATTTGCAAAAAAATAGGTTGCTGGTAGTATTTGTAAAAATGCGCATATAGGTTACTGCAATTTATTTCAATTATTCATGTTTTCTATGAGGAAAGAATGTGTAGAAAAGCTACTCCAGACACTTTTTTTTTCCTTTTTTCCAACATAAAATATGATTAAAAAAATTCTAATACATATCATAAACCGTAAAAGCTGGTTGAGGCTACAAAACAACAATATGATCCTACGGATTTAAGTAGTCTTTACACTTTCCAATTCTTTATATGCAATATCCTTTTGGAGCGATTTCGTTTCCTTTTAACTATTCCACACTGTAAAATTCGATAACTTCTAGAAATCTTTGTTTTTGTTAACAAATAAAGTGAGAACAAAAAACTTGGTGATGGAGGGGAAAAACAAAAGAACATGATCATTTAACAACTCCATGATCTTTCCATTGTCCTTGTCAATCAAGTTTCTTTGGGTCTTGTTTGATTTACTTAAATGTTTTTATTATGTTCATTTTTAAGCTTTCAATGTTCATATGCTCTCAACTTAATTATTTAAGTTTATGCTTATTATAGAAGCATGTTAAAAGTTTGGTGGCTTTTGGCTAAGTTTCTTCTGTATTGATACTGACAGGGGTGATTTTAGAATGACCATATTTGCTGCAAATGGTAAAAATGCATGTTAATTCCCAAATTGGTGTATCAAGTAAACTTTTGCGTCTTCCTTGAAAAGAAATCAACATGGACTAAGTGCATCATAAGAAGTTCCCGTAGTGCTAGTATAGCTCTAACTTTAGTAATAATAATTTTAATAGTAGTGATATGTGTTGGGGGTTGATAAAACTATATGAAACATGTTCATGCAAGAAGTAAGCCAAAACTAAAAGCATACATGTTTCTAATCAAATCCTAAAACCATGTCTCATGTTGATGATAAAGAATCAGTAGATTAATGTAACGCGGAAACATACATGTAGAGATTTCATCATGTTTGATGCAATAACGGATTTGGCCTTTTACTGACTTTCACTGACTAATTCATGATGATCTCATATGGGTCTCACTCGATCTATGGGAATAGAGGAGAAGAGAAACGAATTATTAGGCTTGGGAACCAATTCATGAAATATTCCTTATATATCCAATCCTATTACTGCCCCATTAACCCTAAAAACGTTACCGATTAACACATTACAAAACCCATACCGTATAAGATGTTTTTCCCCTTCATCACCAAGTTTTCCAGAAATATTTGTTGAATGATCCAAACAAAACTTAGTGATCATGGACCTGATTGACAATGCCCACATTGGTTTCTGTGTTTCCAGTTCCATTTGGATTAAACCAAAGTGAGATTGAAACACACACACATATGAGCGACAATAGATATTTGTTAGACAGTTAGCATATTGTAGCAGCATAATGATCAACAACCAAACCCTAATTTCCAAAATGCTATCACAAAAGCTTCAAAAACATAGGAAAGCAAGTTTCATGGCAGCCTAAAAATTCCACTACAGGCAAAGGGCAACTACAGAGAAACCAAATTGAGCAACTTTTGAGTTACCTAGTTGGGTAATTACCAAGAACAACACATCAAATACAATATTTTAATACGTACAAATACAGAAAATGACAAAAATCAAGTCACAACATGAACTAATAGGAACAGAGACAAGAAAAAAAAAGAGGAAGAGGAAGCATTACCGTGAAGTGGGGTTGTTCATCCATAGCCGGTGTGCTTGGATGAACTGGTGTTCAAGAGCCGGAGAAGGAGAAGAGGAAGAGGAGTAATGAGATCGCACGAAAAATCAAACAATCGATGAGGACGATAAGAAGGTTTTTGGCGGGTCAAAGCTCGAGAAGAGAATGGTCTGAGAGCTAAGGTTCTCGCACAAAAGAGGGAGCTCCGAGAGACCAACGGTACCGATTTCCTCTCAAGCGGAACCACCGCGACCGCTCGGACATCTCCTCCGATCGCCCCTCACATCGCACCGCCATCGCTTCCACCGTTTCGATTCCAGCCAGAGTCTCCCCTCTATATACCCAGCCCGCACGTCGATCGGTCTGCATCATTAATGGGAGATGAAAATTATGGGTCATGAATATTCGTAATGACATCAAAGAGAAATCGGGTGAGGAAGCTGAAGAGGGACGAAGGTTTCGGTTGTATGAGATGGGGTGCCACGTGTACACACGCCACGCTGGCCCAGGTGTGAGGATGTGGGTGAGTCCACATTGCCACGTAGGCGCCATGCTGGATTGTTCTCTCCTATTATAGTCTTTGAGATTGAGATTAGTCTGAGAATAAATCGATTCATCCTATTCACACTCTTGGTGCTATAAGTGAGTAAGACAAATATTTTACTCAGTCATGTCCTTTTTTATTGTGTCCCTCTTTGCTACTTACTTAGGAGTAGGTATGGTCGACTTAACCGCTCATCGGCCCCCTTTAGACCCCCACATTGAATTTAATCGGTTTTCGATAGTCGTAATCAAAATCGGCACCAAAACTAGGAAAGTGGAAAAAAATCCGACCAAGAGGATTCTGGTCGGTTTTCAGTTTTAACTGAGCATCCCATACCTTTTCAGATCCAACGATCAACACAATCATAATATAAAAAAACGCGTACTTATCGTTACAAAATCGTTCTCTTTACACAAACAATATAGAAAGTAAAACAAATACAAGAAATGTTTGGATCCATTTTCGAAGAGATATGAACTCACTCTTGCCAAACGACGAGGATGAAGTTAAATCTCAACGAAACGAGATCTCGATAGTGTGGTTCTGATTCATGGTCAATTGATAGAGAATGACAAATGGAGAACTCAAACCCAAGAACATACAGCTTTGGCTGATAAAACTGATTAGAGTTTTGAGATCCGATTGAATTCTTGAGAGTTAATCCGATAAATATCGTGGCAACAAGTTGAAGAGGCAAGTATTTTGGAAAAAGAGAGAAGAATGAAGTTGAGAGTATTGTATTGTGTGTTGCATGCTGTGTTTAGTATACGTAGGTTAGATATATGATATGAACGGTTATGATTGTTGATCTAAATTCAGTTGTCTACGTTTCATGGTTGAGGAGATGAAAAAAGAAGATGAAAGAATTAAGAATCTATAATGGGGTGTTACGGTACATTCAATTTACTGGGCTTTTTAGGGTTCCAAAATAATGTTGGGCTGTTAGTATTATGGGTTAATATATGTTTTGTGCTTTTACATTTTGTATTTCTATTTTGTAACTTATTTTATCGTGGACTTAAGTCCAAATAGGGATTAACAGATTCAAACTTCAACAACATAAACTTGGGTAGAGTCCAAGATTCTGGTTGGTTTCGGTCTATCATCGCTATAACATTTCGTGGACCGGGCTTCGACCACAATACCCTCGGTTTGATATTTTTGACACTAAAAAAACCACCAAAATCTATTTGTTTCGGTTTTTTCTGGTTTAATAACAGTCGGATTGATTCTTACCAGTGGGGACAAAGAATTTCACGTTCCTCTTTTTTTGTTTTTTCAGATTCTGTTGAAAAGATATTTTTTAAGAGAGTGTCCAAAAACATGGAGTCCTCCGTCATTTCATACCACAAGACATGGCGAGTCGACCCCATCTTTACATGCAAGACAATGTGAATCACCTATTCATGTGATCGAGAATATTGGGTCTGAATAGACAATCATATCTTCACCAAGAAGAAATGAAATCCAAAGTATGAGTTTGACGAATTAGCTCTCTACCATTGAAAAAGAAAAAGAAAAAGGAAGAAAGAGTATCCCTTCTTTGTCTGCAATGTTTTAGTTCAGTGTATATACTTAATAGAATTGGAATAGTGAGTTTTCTAGTTTACAAGTGTCTAAACTACAAAAACTTGTTTAGTTGATTCCTGTTGTCGACGAAATCGGTGGGTCATCGGTCATGGAAGTGAGTAGACAAGGAAAAGAGAGGTGAGATTCAAACAATACAAAAATGGGTGTCGTTGTCGACCGTTAAGACTTGTCAATATAAAAACGACTTGTAGTATTGTGTGAGTGGGAGTAGGAGCCACAAAGATGTATGTATAGGCACCTACTATCGGGCCCCTTTCTATGTGCTTCAGTTTCGGTTTGTCTTGGACTAAGATGGAAATAGACACTCCACTTCATTCACACTGCTGCTCACCTTTTTTTTTTTTTGAAAAGCTTCATCCATCATCCTGTATTTACCTAAGCTAATTTCACAAGATGGATTTGTTTTTCTATACAAGGCGGACCAAATATGACGATCTTCAACTCAAATCACCCCACACTTATCAGAACTAATGGAAACACTGAATCACATCGGAACCATATAACCAAAAGATAAAGGACACTGACACGTCTGTAGTCAACACCGCTGAAAAGAAGAGATAGATCGATGGCCAAAACCACTGAAACTCAAAATCCAAAGAAATACAAATATCTTGACTTCCAACAAATGCCCAACAGTCATAACCACCAGTTGAAGGCCAACACCTAAAAGATCGACGGCCCCCACCAATAAAAGGCAAGAAACTCAAAAATCGAAACGAATCTAAAGCAAAGGAAATAGTAGAGAGCCATAAGAGATTAAATAAGCAAGGGAAGTGTAAAGAAGTCTTTACCAAACGAATCCCAAGTCCCATTGAAGTGAACATAACAACGACAATCTACGACCAAGTAGTCAAGAAAGCATCCCACTCTGGATCTAAGACGAGTCGCTGGTGAAAACGAAGGACCCGAGCACCACGAACGCGAACAGACGAAACAAACTAGATCCACTACGATCAACAACCTGAGATGAGAAGAAGTGCATCCCACAGTGGATCTGGAACGAATCACCAGAGCCGACAAACGTAGCCATAACGGAGAAAACCGGCAACACAAGCACATGGCGAGCAACAACCACCACTCGAAAGCAGACAGATCGAGCACTTCCACCCAGACCAGAACCTCAGTGAATCCTTGACAGAAACACTTCCCACGGAAGAAATGGAACCACTTCTCCGAAGACGAAGAAGAACGGGACGACTGTAAACCTCGGATGCCAACTCACACCACCGCGAGCCGGCGAGACGAGGATGTTCAGGATTTTTCGGAGACGGGCCAGATTCGAGACCTCACCCCAAAGACGACCTCCGAAGAGCAGCAACCCGACAAGGGTCAGAACAGCTCCACACCATCCGACAAACACTACTCTAGAAAGCTCTACGGTGAGCTCCACGGTAGCTCTACCAAAAGCAGGTCGATAGCATCCCCGACAAGGGCGAGAACAGCTCCACACCAGCTGACAAGCACTACTCCAATGAGCTCCCCGGCGAGCTCCACGACAGCTCCACCAAAAGCATATCTAGCCTGAGAACCAAATCTGATCGACGATAGAGACTAGTTGTAGAAAAGACCAAGAAATGGACGAGGGGGTTGGAGATTATAAAATATAATTAATTAGAACTTTGTAAATATATACCTTAAAAATAAAGAAATTCAAATTTTGTAAAATTAACTTTAAAAAAATATTTATAAATATTTTAAGAAATAAATGATATTATGAGTATTTAATAATTAATGATCAGAAGGGTAAAATAGTCTTTTGATTCATAAGACAACTTCATTTGAAATGAAAAAAAGGTAAAATGGTCATTTCACTTTGTTTTGTTAGTTTTTTAACCCCAATAACTCAAATCATCCGTGGACCGAACATTAGGGTGCCCAAATATAATTAAAAAAACATAAGAGTACCAAAAGGTCCGTGGACCGAGCATAAGGGTACCATAATGTATTTAACCAAATTTTAAACTACAATAGCATATAATACAAATTCATGCTATTATGAGGCATAGATTCTCAATTTTTCCTTACGTATACTAAAATTTGAAATACACCAATTTATTGATTATGGGGTCCAATTTCTTGACTGATATGATTAAAGCTTCTACTCGATGTTTTTATGTATTTAAAATGTTTGATGTTCTTCCGATTATTTTGGGAAGTGGTTTATGTATTCTAGTTTCTTTTGACACTAAATTGCTTATAAAGTCAATTTCTCGCATTTATTTGTTTAATCCTTGATTTATAGATATCTTGCATTTTGTGGCATCATCTCGAGCCATTAACATTTGGGAAATGACTTGGGCAACTAATATTTTTCATGCGATGTAGCCACCTTGTTCTTCTTTCTACTCTTCGTATTGGCCGTGTTTTGATCTTGGGGATGGACTTTAATCGGGCCTCACGCCCAAATGATGAAAAGCACTTGGTCTCGTTTAATCTCGTTCCTTTACTTGAATTGTTACTTGTCATTTGGATTTTTTCAAAATATATAAATAGTCATGTGATAGTGATTCATTTGCGGTTTGAAAGAACCTTGAAGAATCATCTCAACTACTGGATGAATCATCTGTTGACTAAGTCATGTATGTTGTTTAATCTACTGATTTGTCTGCCCGGATGACAATCATCTGGGCGAGTCCAGGAAAGGGGGGAATTTGTTCAATACAAGCCATAGTTGTACATGGTCCAAATAGTATGTGTAAGAGATTCGTCTTACTTTGATAAAACATGAAATACAAGTCAGCCTGAAAGATTGAGTTGAAATATATTGTTTTTATTATCAACGGTATTTTTTGTATAGATATCATTATCCTTAAAACAGATGAAGATGACAAGGGCCTAACCATTTAGCACCTACAATAACAAGAATAGGGACAAAAGCCTCAACAGCAAATACAACACATACACGAGCATGCCAAGAATGGCACCTCAAACCACAGAACTAGATTCAATCTAAGGATACAAACAAGTCTAAAATCTAGATTTTATAATCATGAAGTATATAGAAACATCAACCGTAGAGAAATGGTTTAGGGAGCCTGATTTTTCAACCATGAAGCACGGAACATAACCCAACAAGAGGCTAAACAAGTAGTAAATAAATGGGTTATTTACGATAAGGTACCCTAATGTTTCGTCCACGAACGATAAGGTACCCTAATGAATTTTGCGTCCGATAAGGTACCCTAATGATTCGTCCACGAACGATTTGGTTTAATGTTGTTAAAAAACTAACAGAATTATGTAGAATGACTATTTTGCCCTTTGACATTTAAGTTGACTTTTGACTTAAGAGTGAAATGACCATTATACCCTTAGTTTTTATTTTTCCTTAATTTATATTTTATAATTAATTTTAATTTTCAAAATAAAATAAATAAAATTATATATTTTTTTAAAGTTATATTTTTTAAAAACTGAATTTGTTTTTTTTTTCAAAAATCAGTTTTTATTTTTTTTAAATCAGATTTTTATATTTTAAAATCAGATTTTATATTTAATTAGTTTTATTTTTTAATAATTAATTTATATATATATATATATAATTTTTTTATTAAAAACAGTTTTATATATAAAAATCACTTTTATTTTATAAAAAAATTAATTTTATTATAAAAAATCTGGATCGAGTTCTGCGTCTTCTCCGGCCAGCTTCGGCGTGGTCTCCAACCACCCGTCCTCCGCCGGCGTCGTCCCCGGCCACCCCCACCTCCGCCTCCTCCTCCGGCGTCTTCCCTCCTCCCTCTTCCACCGCCAGCGTCGTCACGCCGGAGCTGGCCGGAGAAGACGCAGAACTCGATAATTGTTTTATAAAATAAAAATGATTTTTTAATTTTTTGTATTTTTTAATATTTTTAAAAAAATTATTTTTTTATTATTTTAAATAATTTTATTTCTTAATTTTAAAATTTAAAATTTATTTATTTATTATATTTTTATTCTATTATATAATTAAGGGTATAATGGTAATTTTGTCTATCAAATTTATAAGCTTAAAATAAGAAAGGGTAAAATCGTCATTTCACACCCCCACTTAACTGCAAATGTCTAATTTAGAGGAATATTCCGTTAGTTTTTAATGGAATATGCCAATTTTAAACCAAATCGTTCGTGGACGAATCATTAGGGTACCTTATCGTACACAAAATTCATTAGGGTAGCTTATCGTTCGTGGACGAAACATTAGGTACCTTATCGTAAATAACCCTAAAAAATAATACAGCTCTAAAACATAGATTTAACAACCCTGTAACCTAAAGATAACAATCCAAAGCCTCATAATAACAGTAACACCCAACCGCAGCTACCACCACACCAGTGGTATGAACTTAGTTTAGATTTGTGTTAAAAAAATAGGGAAAAGGCAGTAACTTACCCTAAACTATTGGTCACACACGTTGTACAACCCAACATTTAAAAATAATATTAAAGATACCTAAACTTTTGGTCACAAACTTTACGATATCTAAACTTTTGGTCACAAACTATTTGTTAGTAAAAACTAACCAGAAAGACATGAAAGGACCAATTTCCCTTTTACATTTGAATAAACTTTTTTCTTGATAAGCTAAAAATTTATTGAGAAAATGCTCTACAAGACTATAGAACAAAGAAAACAAAGATCCTAAAAAATACATTTTCCTTAGACCATAACAGCTACACAGAGCAAAACAATAAACAAAAAACCCAACCAGGATGCAAACAAAAACCGTGCCTACTTCCTGTCCGGATTCAAACAAGTAAACCGGTTGGAGACCGGGACAGGGACAGGGGTTAAAGCTTTTTCTGTATTCGGTTCAAGGTAATCCACGTCCTTCATACCCTCGGAATCCGTCTGAACGAGCGCCAAATAACAAAGACCAACTTCCTTGTGCCCAACTTTCTTGCTATAACTCCAATTCCCCGAGCAATCTTTTTTCGCAACGTCGTCAACAAAACGTCACGTATTATCCCCTTTATCAACAGAAGTCCTAGATCTTGTCTGATATAAAACAACTGGTGGGGCAATCATCTTCGGCTGTCCCTTCTTTGGTCGTCCACGTCTCTTTGGCTCAACCCTAAAGGTCAAGAGTTTTGATAAGGCTTCCTTCCAAGGACTACCTTGAATCCCGACAATCGGGTTCGGTTCGTCCTGGGATACTACACCCGAGCCCACAACAGACACCGGGCCCAAATCAGTCCCAATTCGTTTAAACACATCAGCCAAACCTGGATCTTGGGCTTACTTGGCTAGGACTTTTTCTGAGAGACCAAGACCGAAATATCAGCTACAGACACAGATTAAGTAACTTGAACGAGATGGACTGTATCTGTTTCAACGGATGCTCCCTGAGGATCAAGAGGAATTTGAACGGGCGAACACCCATCCATCCGAACTGCATCATCCATGGCACCATCACCCGTCTCCTCCACACCAGGACAACCTTCTTAACTGTTAAAGTAGAGGCATTCGACCTGCTCTGTTTTGCAGGTGCTGAAACAGGGGCATACAAATGAGTAGAAACTAGCAAATCAGATCGAGCTCTCCTATTCCCAGGCCTTGCAGAAGCTACAAACAACCTATAACCATTGAATGTAAACCAATTAAGAGCCCCTATTTCCTGATCAGATGACTCCTTAAGCTTAAACTCCGCAAAACCAAAGAAGCGATCCTTCCAGCTCGGTCTCTTGAGAACGTTGGCTGAAATTACCTCACCAAACGTTCCCAACAAATTCTGGACCCATTCCGTTGAGGTATCAAACGGGAGATTGTAAAGGAACACCTCACGACCCTACTTCCTTGCCTCTCTTTCAACTCCAGTGGGTACAACAACCTTCAGAGCCTGCGCAGAAGTCGTTTCCATAGGGTGTTAAACCTTCACAGTAGAAGCGTTTCTAACAACTTGATCGTGGCCAGAAGCGATCCCCGACAATTTAGGAACCTCCTTATGCAAAGAGGTAACGCTGGCCGGTTCCACAGGAACATAATGACTCCTTGAACGCTTGATTTTCTTCTTAACTGATCTTGTCTTCTTACGATCCTTTACATTCTGATCATTAAAAACCTTCTTACTTGTTGTGGTTTGAGCCCCGTTGATAACAGTACAATATTCTCCATACAGGACAATCAATCCTGAACAAAAAGACGTGAAAGACAACAATTCCGGCCTTAAGTTGTTCCTCCGCGAGCCCTTGAAAGCTTTGTTCATTGAAATTCAATCAACAGCACCAAATGTTCCCAAAAAACACATGTTCACAAGAGAACCAAGAAGAACTCCAGCGAAATGTCACCGGCTTGAAAATATTTCACTCTTGAATTGGACCAAACCAGTAATGAATCGGCAGAAAATCGAAAGGTCGACTGTCACAGGCCCGCAACAATCCTATTCCGATTCGATTCCTCTGCAACTATTACAAACACAATCGGAAACAAGCAGCACTTACCGGAGGAGCGCTCGGAAAATAAATGACGCTAGGAGAAGAAAACACGCCGCTAAGAGAAGAAGAAACGCTGCTCCCAGAGAAGCTCAGGCACCGATTGACGAAAAGCTATAGGCTTCAACAGCGAAAGGCGGCCAAAAAAGAGCCTCAAACTCGTGCCCAGAGCGAACTCAAAATAGAGTGACACCGACAAACAGCCCAAACGGGGCTGAATGAGGAAGGCGCGTGTCCTGCGTTCTCCTAAGGACGGCCAAATCTTTTTACCCTTGTTTTTTAGTCTTTGGGTGATCCTTGTTTTACATGGCATTTGAATAAACTTATGCATATGAGTTGAAAACTATTTTTTCAATTATTTAGTTAATTTATTTCATTTATTTATTATTTTATAGTTATTTTATTTTTTATCAAATAAGGGTAATATGGTAATTTCCCTTATACAATTCATAAAGTTTCAATGAGTAAGGGAAAAATCGATATTTCACTCTCCACTTAATAGTTTTTTTATCAACGTAGAAAATTTATTTAGAAATATTCTCTCCAAGAAGGAAAGTAACTCGAGGTCAAAAACCAGAAACACGATTACAGAGGAGTTCCCGATAATGGAGTTGAAGGGAAAAAAAACCTTTAAAACCAAGGAGAGTAGTCCCCGAAAAATAAAACAGAAAGAAAACAAGGACAATAAATCCTTAAGACCCTGGAGGGTGCCCCGTAGATGACTGATTCCACATATCAACCGCTTAAGGGGCAAGTTGTAGAGCTCTCTCCCGACTCATAGACCTTGTTCTAGGCTTGGTATAAGTCACCACACCTGATGAAGGAAGCTTCTTGAAAACCGGAGCCTCTTTCCAAGGGCTCGAAGCCATAGGAGGAGGACAAAGGCTGTGGGCTACCAGAACCTTGGCTAAACTCCATGCCTGAATCTCCATACCCAGCCCATAATCCACAGACACGGGTAATGCCTGAACACTAAAATCCAAATAAAATCCGACCCAAGACCAATAACAACATGATCAGAATCAAAAAGGGCCTGATGAGACTAGACTTGGGCCACACTCACGAACCTAGAACCAGGTTCAACCTTATCATTGTCATGGGCCTGAACATCCAGCCTACCTGTAGCTAACTCAAGAGAAACTTGTGCTTCACTCTTCTCGGCCTACAACGCATTTAAACCCAACGCCACATCATCGTCTTGAACAGTACCCTCTTCTCCGATGATAACCTACTTCGAATTACCAGTACCAGTGTCGCACTTGATGGACACAAAATCACCGCGAATTCCCGTATCTTGACAAGATCTTGGCTCTAGTGGGATTTGAAATTCGAATACACGAGAATCATGGAAAGATAAACAAACTGTGGAGTTTCCCTAGATGGTCGGGGCTTTCGCCGAAAAAACGCACTCAACCACCTTTCAAACCTACGTACAACGTTTTCCGATCAAAAACTGACTGGTGGATTCAAAACAAGCTTGTAGAGGCGTCGTCCTCCCCGAGCTCTATTTTCCCACCATAGCCTGATAGGGATGTGCAAAGGCTACGAACAATATGTAGCCATTAATCTTAAACCTGTTGAAGGTTTTCACTACTAACGAAGCCACCTCCGGCGACATAAACTTGATAAAGCCAAACAATTCCCCACCTCTGTTTGGTCTCTTTAAAACAGAGCAATCGATTATCTCGTCAAAACGACCAAAATAATTACGGACCCAAACCTCCGCGGCGTCGAATGACAGGTTACAAATGAAAACTTCATTGGGGATTTTCTGAGACAAATCCCTACTTACGTCCAACAACGACTTTAAGCTGGACGGACCCAAATCAACCTTGGGGCAGCCGCGGTATGTATCCAATCCAAATATGATTGCCCTTGAAGCTTCTCACCAGGATCATCGAGACCAATAGCCTCATTGGACTCAACATCAGCTTCTTTGGATCCGGAAACAGAGTCCCCGACATTCTGAACTTCACCACCACCAGCAGACCCGGCTTGAGCAACCTTTGTAGCATCATCCAGAACCGAACGAGAAACTTTCCATGTCTGTTTCAGACATGGACGTCTACCCCCTTCCCGTTTCGACTTTCCAATGACTTGAAGGACCGGACGCATGGGCATCGGGCTGGGAGGGGGGGCACGTGCCCCCCCTGAAATTTTGAAAATTTTATTATTATTTAGAGTTTTAAATTATAACTAATGGGAAAAAAATTATTCTTATTTAATTTATTATTTAGTGTTTAGGCTATTATCACTATTATAATATTATCAATTTAAACTTTGAATTATCTATAAAATTATTCTAATCATGTAGAGATATTTCAAAAAATTATGACTACGAATCCCGATAAGAAAGAAAAATTAGATAGTATTTTAGGAGAAAATGATAAAAACAGTAGAGAAATGTACGAAAATCAATTATGAAAATTTTAAAACAAATATAAAAAATCATATATTTTATATTATGTTTGTAATATTAGAGATTAGTACATGCCAATTACAGCGAATGACTATATGATCGTACATATTCAGAAATATATACTTTTGATCGCAGTGACAATGAAAATGTTTTTAAAAAATTAAAACTTGACATCGTACTATATGATAAATAGTTGTTTAAAAAAACTTTTTATGTGATATCTATTTTTTGTAGCATTATACTTACGTTATTCGTGATTAAAAAAAGTAATAGTGCACCCCCCCCCCCCCCCCTCGATAAAAAAGCTGGATCCACCACTGACCGGACGCGACACATTTTTTGGAAACATCCTTACAAGATTTGACTGCAACACTCGAACGAGTCCATGCCTCTCCTTTCTTAATTATCAACGACTTCTCAATTGATACATAATCACCATACAATGATAAGATCATGGACCAAAAATAAGAGAATGAGAGCATTGGTGGATCCGGCACGAGTTTTGTGTTTAACTCTCCACTTAATAGTTAAATGGATCAGAGGAGAAATCGGTTAAAAACTTCTCTTATCCTAGTAACCATGAGAACTCATCCTAGCCACACACACACATGTGATCCAACATTTACTAAGATGTCACATCATCACCCCAATTACACCCAACATACACGTCACTTTCATCATTTCTCACATAAGAAAGGGCATAATTGTAATAGCATGGTGCCATGTGAACAAGTGTCCATATTTTTCTTCACCAATTCACTAATTTAATCATTCCTGCTTCGTTTCAACTCCGATTAGCTTCAAACTTGCATAAATATTTTTCTTTTTCCAAGGGATTTAAATCAAGATCAGTCATGAATATATTTTGAAGCACGAAAATAAACATTTATATCGGGATGATAAAAATAATGTTGAGTGTTGATAAATCTTCATTAATAAATGTTTTATATCAGGGTATCAAACTAGTGATAAATGTTGATAAAAAACATGTACTTTTTTTTTTTATAAATGATGGTTTTATTCATAAGCTTTAGAATAATAAATTACAAAGTTGTGGGAAAATTTCTCAAATAACCTCCGAAGACAAGAACAACCAGAAACAAAAATCAACTCCTGCGAGTAGAAGTAAAACAAGAAACAGGAGAACTCAAACAGATGGAGAGGGAAGAGTCCTCCATTAAATCACCAGACATCCTGCAAATACTGAAGCTATGTAACTGCAGTTTGTGGAAGACAACATCAATAGGATCAAGCTGTTGCCTGAAAACAGTGGAGTTCCTCTGAAGCCAAATGTGCCAAAAGACAAGATAAGCCACCTTCACCCATTTTTGCCACCAACTTCGGCGACCAAGACTTCTCCAAACATAAAGAGAGGATAAGCAATCACCCGGCATGACCCAAACAATAGACCACCAATGAAAGACCTTACTCCAAATCATCCAGGAGTAGTCACAGTGCAAAAATAGATGGGAAGAATCCTCAAAAACCCGGGAGCAGAAGAAACACAACATATCAGCAATGGAGATCCGAATCCCTCGCTCCTCCAAGAAAGTCTTTGTAGGCACAACAATGTGTGTCACGCCCCAATTTCAGTAAACCGAACTCGGGACGCGAACATTTAAAAATAATAAACCATTTGAAAACCCTTTTCATACTTCACTTTAAAATCACCATTTGTTCATCAAAATAATATTTACAACTCAAAATAAGTCCCAACAACTGGACAAAACAAGGTATCCGTCACTAGACTCGAAAGTAAAACCCAGAATCCCGCTCCTAGCTCTTCAAGCTTCAGAAGCTCACCTAGTCCAACCTGCGACCAGTACTTGTAGGAAAAGCAGTTAGGGGTGAGCGTTCGCTCACCACCACGGATAACAAACTGACTACGACATAATTAGCAGATAATGCCGGTAACACCAACAATAGACTAAACACCGGGGAACACTATCCCCAACCCAAGTACTCCGACTGACACACGCCCACAGTTACCTTCCTTGACCAACTCAACACTCTGACACGTAAAGTAGACCCGACATAACGATCACGACCTCTTCCAAGGACTCAAAGACCACCACGCAACACCCAAGATCACAAAGGATCGCACACCAAACAAGATCGCAAAGGATCGCATACCAGCTGCTCAGTAACCTCCCTCAATCACGCGCTTTTCCGAACCACTCAGGCCAGGCGGTCGACCTATATCAGTAACTTCTCTCTCTCACGCGCTTCCCCGACACAAAGTCGGGCCAGGCGGTCGACCTGTCACACTCACAACCCCGAACCACACACGCGCGGCCAGGACCACTTTACTAACGGGCGGGCCCCCTACCCTGTCTGAACATGCAGACGCGTGTGCTCGAGGACCCCCGTTTCATGAAGCGGGCCCACAACCTCAGGTAACCACAATCACAATCACAAACAAAGTTCAACAAACAGCAACAACACAAGTTCAACACTCCACAGGCACTCATGGCCACCCAAGACACCAACCATAAAACACGGACTGAACAACCCCATAGGCACTCACGGCCTCCCAAGATACACCAACAATAAAGACACGGGTTCAACAACCCCACGGGCACTCACGGCCACTCAAAAACCACCAACAGTAACTCACGGGCTCAACAACCCCACGGGTACTCACGGCCTCTCAAAACCACCAACAGTAACTTACGGGCTCAACAACCCCACGGGCACTCACGGCCTCTCAAAACCACCAACAGTAACTCACAGGCTCAACAACCCCACGGGTACTCACGGCCTCTCAAAACCACCAACAGTAACTCACGGGCTCAACAACCCCACAGGCACTCACGGCCCCCCAAGACACACCAACAGTAGAGACACGGGTTCAACAACCCTACGGGCACTCACGACCTCCCAAGACACACCGACAATAAATACACGGGTTCAACAACCCCACGGGCATTCACGGCCTCTCAAAACACCAACAGTAACTCACGGGCTCTCATGGCCACCCAAGACACAACAGTAAAACACGGGCTCTCATGGCCACCCAAGACACAACAATACACAATCAACCTCCGGCATAACCAATGCCTCCAACAGTTCTAATATCAACAGTTTCACAATCAACCTTCGGGCATGGTCATATGCCTCCAGTACTCCTAATATCGATAAATTCTCTGTTCCTACGACACTACTAAGTGTCACATGCTTTTCTAATATTCGCTACGTTCCTGAATCATACGACACTACCCGGTATCGTCTACCTTTCTAATATTCGATAAACCTACTTAACCCACGACACCCCAGTGTCTCATGCATTTCTACTGTTAACTTTCCCTAGTCAGGGCCGAGATCCAGCTACTTTTCCCTATCTCGTGCGTGTTGTCCAAAAGTGCCCAAATAAGCCCCGGCGTGATCTCCGTCACTCGCCTAGCTTTCCTTTGCCTCGGTCCGCAGCACGATCTAAAAGAACACAATTTTAAACACTTTTAAGCTTGCAGGCATAATGCTGAATTTTAATAAACTTAACGCCCGAAAGTAACCCCGACAATGTCGATCACTCCCAAACTCCCCAATTACTTGACATTTTCGATATTGGACCCATAAAGGCCCAATTCGCCCGACATGGCGAATCTGCCCGGGTTTTGAAAACGCCCTTCCAGGGCCCTGAAAATTCCCGTTTTCGTTTCTACGGTCTTAGAATAATTCAAGGGTTCCTAGGCACTCGACGGAATCGAATTACGACTTCCGAGTCATTTAATTAGCGTTTAAAGTTTCTAAACCCGTCAATTACAACTTTTACAATTTAATTCCAAATTTCGATCCGGGTGTAGATTAATTACTTGGGGAACGTCCTAAACCACCCGAACACGAAACCCGAACACCCGAGCACGTGGGCCCCACCCGGCCAACTTTGGCCGTGGGTGGCTAGGGCCAAAATAGGGCCGGTTCACCATGGTGGTGGCTGGTCCTAGCTCCGGCCAGCCACCGTGCACGGTGGACGGAGCTCCCCCGAGCCTCCGGTCACCGGAAAACGACCATCCTTTCGCTCCAAAACACCTCCAACGAACCCCACACCTCAACTCAACCACAAACCACTAGTTTCTAACCAAACCCTAACATTTCAAACTTAACGAAATGAAAATCGGTTAGGTGCTCACCGTAGAGAAAGTCGATGTGAGCTCGATTCTTTTATCGTTGAGACGATCCACCGGACGGAAGATCGAGAACCACCAAAACTCTACAACACCACCTCTCTTTTCTCTCTTCTTCCTTCTCTCCTCTTTCTCTTTCTAAAAACACCAAAACCCTCCTTTTTGAACAACATGGCCGAACGTCACTTGGTCTTCCTTTTTGTTTTAATTCAAACCACACAATTTTATCATAATTGCAAAACTAACCCTCAACTTCTCATCTTTTGTTTTTGTCCCCAAAACCTAACACCACCACTTGGTTGAAAAGTGGCAAGTGGGTCCCACACCTTTTTGAAAATATCTCCTAGATATTTTCAGTCAGATTCGCGAAATTCGACCGTCTCAGGCCCCGAACGGGCACTTTTTCCAGGAAATTACGAAACTTCACGGGCTACAAGGAAACGGATCAACTAAGACCGTTGCAAAGACGGCTAAGCTTTTTGGATCCAAAACGGTCCTCGAACGGACCAAAATGTCGCTCGGTTGACTTTTCCAACGAAAAGTCAACATTTCCCAAATTGATCAGAAAATTGCCCTGAGTCCCCCGGAACTCGCTTTGGTCGATATCAGGGTCAACTTAAGTCTGGTATGACCCTCGGGGTCAATTTTAGGTTTAATTAAGTGTCTGCTTAAAATTTTTAAATTTTCCTGTTTTTCGCAGATTTGACTAGCGTTGACCGGGAGTGGTTCTTACATTGTGAGCCAACAACCATACCAAAGATTTGTATTTGGGTGGCAGATTCTTGATCCAAAGAATGTCGGCTCATGGGATAGGAGAGAGGGCTGAATCTGCGAGTAGGAGATAAGCAGAAGAAGTAGAAAACCCAGCCTCTCTCAGGGACCAAACTACCTGATCAGAGGTGGAAGGCCGAACACGCACCGAACCTAAGAGCTCCATCAATGCTGCCAATTCATCCCATTTGTAAGAGAAGAGGAATGAATGACGGTAATCGATGTGCCTTGAATCCGCTAGCCAAAGTTCACCAACCCGTGACTATTTTCCCGTGCATATGAGGTAAAGCCGGGGGAAACGATAGTGGAGGGCCACAGTACCGACCCAGATATCCTGCCAGAATCGAATACGGTTTCCAAGGCCGAGCCTCCAATGCAAACTCTGATTACCAAAACGGTTCCTGAAAGACTGAATTTCAGAGAGAGCCATAATATGACCGAATATGAAAGACGAGCCAGGCTTGTCAAGAGCAGTGAGATCCCATTCGATCAAGTCCCAACCAAACTTCGCACATAATACCTTCTTCCACAAAGAGTCCTTCTCGGCAGCGAATCTCCAAAATTATTTAGCCAGCAGGCTATTATTGATCCTCTCCAGTCCCCGAACACCAAGACCACCCTCATCTTTACTTTTGTAGATTGAGGACCATCGGACCTTGCAAAAGACACGAGTCCGGGCCCTGTTATGCCAAAGAAAACGCCTCCTCCAGGCTTCCAGTTCCTTCAAAACACCCTTAGGAGTCCTGAAGAGGGACATAAAGAAAATCGGTAGTGCAAAAATAGTGGATTTAATAAGAACCAACCTCCCAGGCATAGAGAGATCCTTAGTCTTCCAAAGGGCAAGGGAGGCTTTGAACTTATTAACCACTGGTTCCCAGAAAGAGGCACGTCTTGGATTTGCTCAAAAGCTAAAATAAAGGTACTTAATAGGAAGTGATGCTACTAAACAACCCAAAGAAGAAGCAACAACATCAGGGGCAATGGAACAGGCATTCAGCAGGATTGCAGTAGATTTGTCAAAATTAATCTTGAGGCCTGAGCTGAACTGAAAAGTGAGGAGTGTACTCTTAAGCCTCAAAAGAGCATCTGTCGAACCACGAACAAACAACAGGGTGTCATCGGTGAACTGTAAGTGTGAGATAAGAGGACCTGAAGGACCTATTTGGACCCCCGAAAATTCCCCCAAACTGATCCCTTCCTCAAGAACCTGATGTAGCCCCTCTGCAGCAATCAAGAAGATATACGGGGACAAAGGGCAGCCCTATCTGATCCCATTTAAAATGGAAAAATCACGACTCGGGGAACCATTCACAAGAACAGCAACGTAGGCTCTGAAACAAGAAGCCATCCACAAGCACCATTTCCGACCAAAGTTCATAGCAAGCATCACCTCCTCAACATAATCCCAGATGACCTTGTCGAAAGCCTTCTCAAAATCTAGTTTGAGTACGAGCACCTCCTCGCCAGAGTGGCGGACTAGGTCAATAACCTATGAAGCAATCAAAACCCCATCCACTAACTGTCTTCCTGCAACGAAGCCAGTCTGGGAATCACTGATAACATTACTAAGAACTTGCCTAAGGCGATTGGAGAGCACCTTGGCAAGGATCTTATAAGGTCCGGAGATAAGACTGATGGGACGAAAATCCTGAATTTTGTCTACATTGGGAGTCTTGGGGATTAAGGTAAGAAAGGTGGAGTTCAAACCCTTCCCAATACACCCCGATGTAAAGAAATCCGAGAATAAACGGAGCAAGTCTTCCTTGATGATATCCCAACATACTTTATAAAAGAGCATGGAGAAACCATTGGGACCTGGGGCTTTTTCCATACCACAGTCACAAGTGGCAGCAAAGACTTCATCAGCAGAAAAAGGCTCCTCCAAAGAGGAAGATTGATAACCCGACAGTCTAGCAAAAGGGAGGCGAGGGAGAGGAATGCGAGCTCCAACCGGCCTTGAGAACCTTTGACTGAAGTGATCAGCTGCGTGATTTCGTATATCAACAGGATCCGAAAGTATACCCGAGGTCGTGCGAAGCTGCAAAATCCTGTTTCATGAGGCCCTGAGGTTGGCTATCTTATGGTAGAAGCGGGAGCAGACATCCCCATTCTTGTGCCACTTAAGGCGAGCCTTCTGACTCCAAATTCTTTCCAAAATATTTTGCTTCCGAATTAGAGAAACCCGGGCTAAAGAACGAGCAATACGCTCGTCGCTGGATAAGTCACGATCATCAAGTGTTGCATCAAAACCATTGATCTCCCCGGCCAAAGCCTCAACTTCCCGATCCACCCTACCAAAAACGTTTTTGTTCCAACGCTGAAGATCGTTCCTCAGGCTCTTGAGCTTGAACAGAGGACGTAACTGGCCGAACCTTGGCAGCTGTATGAAGCCCAAAACTCCCGGACATCGGTGAGAAAATGCATGTGCTCAGTCCAGGCATTGATAAAACGCAAGGGTTTAGGACCCCAGTTAACCGCGGAAGAGGAAAGTGTCACCGGTCTATGATCAGAGAGAGAGCGATGGTGAGCCAATTGTGACAGGTCCCCAAAAAGTAGCAGGGCTGTCGGAGAAATCACAAAGCGATCAAGGCGGGAGGCTTTCGATCCTCCTCTATACCAAGTAAACGAAGCTCTAGAGAGGCTGAGGTCCACGAGCTCCATGTTTTGCAGAAAATCGCTAAACAGGGCACAATCAGAAGCGGAGGAGGAGTTCCGTCGTTAAGAAGGGATCAAAACTGAATTAAAATCACCTCCGACAATAAAATTATCACCAAAACGAGCTCTGTTCTGAATAAGAAGCTCCCATAGATCACGACGACCAGAAGTTGAGGAGGTATTGTTTATATTCAATAAGGTAAGGGGAAGACCTGTGGGAGAGTGGGTGCCAAGCCAAACGAGAGCGTTTCCAAGTAGGAACGAAGAGGAGACCTTAAACAGAGAAGTTTTCCAAGCAGATAAAACGCCCCTAGAAGCTCCCTCAGAGGGAATAAAATAGTACTCCCAACCCAAATACAAGCCACAATCTCTGAGAAAGCCAGAAGATAAATCGCTAACATTTGTTTCCTGCAGCATGACAAAGTCCGGACGAAGTAGATGAAGCACTCGTCGAATGTCTCTCCTCTTGTGAGGAGAGTTTTCTCCTCTCACATTCCATGAGAGGAGCTTCATGGATAAATTGGAGAGGAGAGACGTGGAGGAGGCAACACGGTAAGTGGCACCTCCACCTGAATCTGAAGTAGGGTCTGAAAGGTCGCCGTCTTCAAGGCGGAATTGGCCAGAAATCTCGGCGTCCAAATTTTCGAATTGTTCCTTGTCGTCGCCATCGGTGGCAAGAGCTTTAAAACCAAGCTTCTTTACATAATTCCAGCAATCAGAAACCGGCGAGAGAGGCTTGGAAGGGCATGAAAAGAGTTGTGCGCGCGCTTCTTTCGCGAAACAGAGGAGGTTGCTTGGTTGCCACGCAAGCCTAGGGCCAAAAATGAAGGTGCCACGGGGACTGTAGAAAAGCCCAAATCCGAATCAAGAATAACAATCTGATCGCCAGTGCCGAGAAAAGAGTCCTCAAAATCATGGAGATCTTGATTGGATAGTGGTGATCTATCCAAATCAGGATTCGAATTTTCAAAATTCTGAGGATTTTTCGCACCAGATGGGCTGGGACTCGTCGGGGCTGAGGTCTCCGATGAAACTGAAGACCGAGGGCGCGACGCTTTTGGAAACGGGGTGACGCTGGAAGAAATAGGATCCACCCACAGCTTGTAAGATACATCATTCATGGTGAACAGGATTGAGCTGGGGGTCAAACGAGTACAACCATGAATAAGGATAAAAAAGCCCTCGAAGTCCTTACGCAGGACCTGCAAAACCGTGCCCAAAGAGGCGCTAATCAAGGAGAAGTTTTCGAAGCTCCATCCCTGAATTGGCAGGCCTGTGATCGATACCCACTAGAAAACCCCTGTTTGAGTGAAGAGCTCTCCCGAGGTGCAGACAATGTCAAACCAAGGATAAAGTGGCTTCCAATCCCCAACTGCCTCAGAAGAAGAGATCATAAAGACTATGTGGCCAAAGCTCTTAACCTCGAACTGAGTCAAACCCACCAAAGAAAGGGCGTTAAGAAAATCCTCAACAGGATCAGAGGAATGTGCAATGCCTATTGCACTTTTAAGGGCTTTGGTTCTCAACGCAGGGACCTCTGAGCCTGTGATCGTGGCTGCGGGTTCCTCATTAGCAGTGGCTGGCACAGGCATGGAAGTTGGGGTGGGCGGCGCGCGCTTGGAAGATGGAGGCTTCCAAGTCGATCTAGACCGACTCCGAGGATCGAGCCAAGCTTGAACCACCAACACTTTACGACCAGAGAAACACTTACCTTTGATGGCTTCCCTCATTTTCACGCAGTCCTCTGGCGATTCAGAGTGAATAAAGTAAAAGGGCATGCCTGAAGCGATGGAACGTTTGCTGATGAAGATGCCAGTGATTGAGCCGAATTCAGAGAAGACGCGATGGAGCCATGGTTCCTTAGCCAGCGGTGGAAAATTGCTGACAAACAACTTATAAGGATCAATGGCTCGACGACAAGCTGGAGAACAAGGCTGAGATGAAGAGGAAGATGCCCCATCGTGTGGAATTAGGGCCTTCGAAGCGCAAGTAGAAGACTCGAATTTGTCGATCAGAGAAGAGACTTTGGGGTTAGGGTTGCTGAAAGGGAGACCCAAACTCACAAAATCTCTATGCGAAGGGGTGGAAGCCGAGTGCCCAGAAACCGTGCTCGATGTTGGAGTCCACTTACCGGAGCTACACCGACCCTTGGTTCGCACTTCTCTCAGCGGGAGAATATTCATCACACCCAAGCTCCTTTCGGCTAAAAAACATGTACTAAGGTGATAAAACAATTAATGAGATGACAAAAAAACGTGTTCAATTTTGATTATAAGTGTGATAAACTAGAGTTTAGTGTTGATAAAAAAACATGTGATGGGGTGATAAAACACATGTAATTTAGTGATAAACACACTGTTTAGTGTTGATAAATCTAGTGCTTAATGTTCATAAAAAAAAACATGTGATGAGGTGATAAAAATCATGTTCGGTTTTGGAAAATGAGGTGATAAAACTAGTGTTCAGTGTTGATAAAACCAGAGTAAAGTGTTGATAAAACCAATGTGAAGTGTTGATAAAAATTACCCAGACATAATTTCTTTTTAAATCATTCCCTAAATACTTTATTTTTTTCTTGCTTTAAAACATATTCACCACTGATCTTGATAGAAAGCCCTTGAAAAAATAAAGATATTAGCACAAGTTTGAAGCCAATCAGACTTCAAAAGAAGCGGAAAAAATTAAATTAAATTTAGTTTTAAAAAAATGAGGTGATAAACCTAGTGTCCAGTGTTGATAAAATCAGTGTAAAGTGTTGATAAAATCAGTGTAAAGTATTGATAAAAATTATCCAGATATAAATTTTTTATAAATCATCCCCAAAATAATTTTTTTTTCGTGCTTCAAAATATATTTATGACTGATCTTACAGAAAGCCCTTGAAAAAAAATATATTGGCGTAAATTTGAAGCCAATCAGAGTTCAAACGAAACGGGAAAAATTAAATAGGAAAACTACCAATACCTACCCAAAACCATGCCGTTTTAACTGATGTTTACCCTGAAATTTAAAGTTAACCGATAAATACCATAAAGTTTCGATATGTAACCAAAAAAAACATTCCGTCAGTCAGCTCAGTCAGTTTATCGTTCACTTTTCCAAAAATGTCCAAAATACCTTTAACCTTGTTCATTTTTTAATATTCTTTAAATCAAAATTAAATTAACAAATAAATAATAAACAACTAAATATATACTTAAACCTACTTTATTATTAATAAAACTATTTTATTATTAACAAATTAGTTTTTATCGCTTAAAAAATAGTTTTATTATTTAAAAAATCAAATTTCAATTTTGATAAATCATTTTTATTATTAAAAAGTCAGTTTTATTGTTAATAAATTAGTTTTAATTATTTTTTTCATTTTTTAAATAATAGTTTTATTATTGTTAATCAAATTTCAATACCTTGTTCAGTTTTATTATTTTTTTTCATTTTTCTACCCTCTCTCTCCTGTGCTTCTTCTCTCTCCCAATATCCAAATTGTTGCGTTCAAATCTTTTCTGCAAAATAAAAATAAAAATCATCTTCGAAAATCTAGGGAGATTGATTCGAAATTGAAGGGGAGGAAGAGTTTGGGTTCGTTGAAAGATATGCTGATCTCTGGTTTGGTTCGTTGAAAGAGTTTGGTTCATTAACCAAGGCATTAAACTATTAATTAGTGTTAATTAGTTTGTTTTTTTCATTTTCATCACATGATAGCTTCTGCAACAGTGGTTCAAGCTTCTACAAACCAACTGCCGCTGCTCGCCAGATCTGTTGTCGCACTTGTCGGAGTCGACCCACACAGATTGCGAGCGGAGGGGCAGTGGAGGGACTGGAGAAGAGGGTCGAGGTCGAGGGAGGCGTAGGGAGAGGAGGGTTGGCGACGAGGGTTTCTAGAAGATTGAAAAAAAAAAGGATGAAGGAGATTGAAAAACAAGGATGAAGGAAAAAAGGGAACTCTGATTTTCAATCTCTACAATTCCTCTTTTTTCAATTTCCAACTTCTCTCTGTTTCTATTTCTTTTCTTCTCTGATTTTGAAGGGGAAAAAAGGGATGAAGAAGATTGAAAAAAAAAGGACGAACTAGATTGAAAAAAAAGGGACGAACAAGATTGAAAAAAAAAGATTTGGAATTGTTACAAAAAAATATAATATAACTTATTATAAGTATATTTTTTGAAAAAAATTTGTTTTTTATATTAATTTTTAAATAAAAACTGAATTAATTTATTGAAAATAAAACTATTTTTAAATAATAAAAACTAATTTATTAACAATAAAACTGATTTTTTAATAATAAAACTGATTTATTATAATTGAAAATTGATTTTTTAAACGATAAAAACTAATTTATGAATAATAAACCAATTTTATTAATAATGAAAGGGAAAACTATCAATACCTACCCAAAACCATGCTCATTTAATTGATGTTTACCCTGAAGTTTAAAGTTAATTGATGCATACCCTGAAGTTACGACTTGTAACTAAAAAACACTTCTGTCAGCTAAAATGACGAAAATATCTTCAGTGATTTTTTTAAATATTTTTTTTAAAATATAAATGAAGTGATTTTTAAATCAAAATGAAGTCATTTAATAAATATATATATATATAACAAAAGTAATTTTTAAATAATTTTTTAACATAATTATTGAAGTGTAGTTGAGGGTATTTTCGTCATTTTAGCTGACAGAGGGGTTTTGAGTTACATTTCGAAACATAAGGGTATGCATCAGTTAACTTTAAACTTGAGGGTAAACATCAGTTAAATGGGCATGGTTTTGGGTAGATATTGGTAGTTTTCCCACAAAAAAATAGGTTTAAGTATATATATTTAGTTGTTTATTATTTACTATTTTATTAATTTAATTTCGATTTAAAGAATATATAAAAAATGAACAAGGTTAATGGTATTTTGGACATTTTTGAAAAAGTGAACAGTAAATTGACTGAGTTGACTGATGGAAGGGGTTTTTGGTTACATATTGAAACTTTAAGGTATTTACCGGTTAACTTTAAACTTCAGGGTAAACATCAGTTAAAATGACTTGGTTTTATCGGTAGTTTTCCCAAATTAAATTAGTGAATTGGTAAAAAAAAAGTAATATGATAGTTTTATAAAAAGTCTCTACCACTTACTAAAAAGTGTTGTGTTTTTGTAGTCAACAACTCAATTGCATCTCATCCATTCATTTATAAAATGGATGACTTGGATGGGTTCTCACGGTTCCTACGTTAAGAGGTGGTTTCTATTTTGTTGAAGTGTGAGTCCCACATAGAAAGTGAATGGACAAATTGAACACTTGATAAGCATATTAGTGCATCCACCCATTAGTTCGAGCTTTTGGGTTGGATTGAGCTTTAACATGGTATCAGAGCTGGTTCGGCCCATGGCCTGTTTGTCGCCTCCACCCTGTGGTCTCCGGCCCATATGCAGATGTCCAGTCCTGCTATGGCCCACATGTAGATGTCCAGTCCTACACGTGAGGGGGAGTGTTGAAGTGTGAGTCCCACATCGAAAGTGTGTGGATATATTGGCCACTTGATATACATCTTGATGCCTCCACCCATCAGTTCGAGCTTTTGGGTTGGATTGGGCTTTAACATATTTGATTTCTCCTCAAATGGATCAAATGACTAACAAAATGAAATATTGCGTCCATTATTACTAAGAGAAATTTTGTGACCAAAAGTTTAGATATCGTTAGTATGACTTTTAAACGTTGGATAGCACAGCGTGTGTGGTCAATAGTTACTACCTTTTAACCAAAAACTTACACCAATACAATAAGATAAGGATAGAATTTTTATTTTTGTGGGTACTAGACGTCCTCTAATAAGAACGACACAAATTTTGAGAATCATACGGGATGTTACAATGAGATGGGCGATTAATGATCATTATCATCTCAAATTAATTAAACGAGTAATGTATACAACTAAGATGTTCTTATATGCCGACCAAAAAGAAACCAAGATGTCACTATAGATCGGTAGATTAATATCTTGTTTCTACATAATTTGATTTAAGAGGAAATAAGCATGCCGAGAGAGAATGACGAAAACATCTCTCGGAAGAGAAGGTTTTTAGGACAGCCTTGTACACTTAAAAAATAAATAAATAAGTTAATGAAGGAGAGAAGTACAATCAATATGAACTTCCAAGTCGAAAGTAGGATTTATGTTTAATTGGCAGACAAATCCTATCAAGAAGATAAAGAAGAAGTAACAACACAAGACTTTAATTGTTTTATAATGTTTTATCATTTCTATAAGGCAAATATTTATCCCCTCGCGTGCTCCGACAAGCCGTCCTCGCCGACAACGAACATCTATCAGATTGTGCTTTCGCTTCTCTCCTTTACCGATCTTCACAAAATGGTTCTCAATTTGACCACTACATCTACATATGTTGGTTTCTTTCTAACACATTATGTTTACCGCACGAACTGACAGTATAAAAATTCTCAGTCTCAATTTTAACGTCTAATATTTAATGGTGTGAACAGTACAAGTTTTTTTATAAACATATTAAGATTTATATATTACTTTTAGTTTAGGTTTTTTTTTTAGAGAAACGATGATATTATTAATATAAAAGCATTATGGTGTCTTCGGGAGCCGGAGACACCATACATAGGAGCCAAACTAACAAAACATGAAAGACATATGCAGATAAATAAATTTTGCTCTTAGACGTAGGGGCGGTCAGAGGGGTGGGACTGCGGTAGCGTTCATGGACACCGATACAGTATATTACAACCATAAGATACTGATCGAGCAGATCAGAGGATAAACAAGCAGTGGTGGACAAATTACTCTCCCGGTAAGTCAGCGTGCGTCGTCCTCCCTTGACTGATAATGGTAGGGCTCCTGAACGCGGGATTGCTGACTCCGAAGTGGTAGAGAAGTAACTCATCAACTGTTGGTGGTACCAATGCCACCTATATGCCAGGGAGAAGGTACAGTCGACCAACCCCTCCCTGGCCTTCCCAGCACTCATTCCTGGAGGCGATGGTGCTTGAAGCCCCCCGCCGCTGCAGATGCCATAAACCCACGGCCCAAGCCCAAAACCTCACCGGCCCGATCCCGCGCAACCCTAATCCCTTCTGGCGCCGTCACCCCTTTCCCCTTCCTTCGTTGCCAAGTAAGCGCCTCCGGCGTCTCCACCAGCGTGAGTTCCGAATCCGATGAAACCGGGATTGGGGTGTCTTCCACCCCCATGGCCGCCGGCAGTAGAGGGGCAACAACCTCACCACCACCGACCCGACCAACTCCCACCTCCGCCGAACTCCTCCCAGCACAACCGGCCAACCTTCTCGACCGAGGGCCTTTCACCGGCGTACGGCGGAGACAACTCGGTCTCGACCGCACCCGGCCACCAGGGACCCAGCCATCCTTCTCTCTCGATCCCGCCGGCTCCTCCGCCGACACCTCCGAGCCTGACCCGTAAGCCGAGCCCAGATCGTCCAACTTCGACACACGTGGTCCCCAATGGAACCCCTTGTAGCCGCCCTGCTCGCCGCCCTCCATACCGCTCGACAACGCCATGAAAACCGCAGTAAAATCGCAAAACACCCTAAACCCTAACAGAAGAGATAGAGGCGATGCGCGTACCTTATGCAAGGAAACTCCCCATGCACTAGTAAGGTGATCACCCCTTCATCGCGAAAAGCAAGGCCATGGCAAGAGCCATGGCCGCCGACTGCCTCTGCCCCATCCTAGAGTTTAGGCGCTCCCCTTTAACTGTATTAGTATCAGATAACAATTGAAATAATAAAGAATTTAAGTTCAACAGATGGTAACGTTACTTTTAGTTTAGGTCAATTATATAAAAATGTTAAGTTTTGTATGTAACGTATGTGAATATTATTACGTGCAGTATTGAGTTATTTGGATCTAAATGGTTGGGTTGGGCATTATTAAGAATACTTTTAAGTCGTCTGAACAAACGCAACCTCTCTTTCTAGACTGGTTTGCGATTTTACGACAGCGGCTGTAAGAATAAAAAACTTTGATACTGGCATCAACCATGTACTGAGCAGCGAGAATGGACCAAGGGAAGCAAACTTCTCACCTCCGGCGTCACCACTGTCTCGTGGAGGATCTCGATCTCCTCCCGTGTTCTAATCGGCAAACTGTGAAGATGAGATTAAGGAACATCGGAGATGGTGTTCTCGGCGTGTAAGGCGGCGGAGAACGATCACCAGAAGATCGGAAAGGTGTTTGGCGGTCGGAGGTCTCATGGTCTTCTCATCGAGAAGGCGTACGGGATTGTACGGCGAACACCGGCGACTAGGCCTCGACCACAGCCGTGTAGAGCGGCGTGGCGCCGTGGATTTGTCGAGAGAGTACCATCAGGTCCTCCTTCTCCGATGTTTTTGAGAGGCCTGGCGAGCCTAGAAGGGCCTCATTGTAGGGCAACGCCGTTGGAGACGTAGCCGGAGGAGACAAATCCTGAACAGAGATGGTAGTAGATAGGGTTCTGCGCTCCCTTCCTTATGCGTATGTTGAAATTCACCATGAACTATCACATGCACGATATGGACAAGACCATATCAGAGTTACATGGCATGATTTTGTAATTGCTGAGAAGAATATCAGGGATTTGGAATTCAATGATATTCTAATGGTCAGAAAGGGATCCAGTTTTAAGATGGAAACTAGTAGTGGAAAGGGAAAGGCTCATTCGCCCTTTGCAAGAAAGATGAGACACCCGATCGCTCCTAACCCTCCTAAGATTGGGGGTCCTCAAGGATGGCTAAGGAGATGTGAGAATGTCTGGTTCTAATTCCAAAAGTCTGGTCAATTGAAACAAGATTGCAGGAAATCCCTAGATGATCTAAAGAAGGGCAGTGGGACTGCGCCTTCATCATGTATTAACTTTATAGAGCGACATCTATCTACTTCGAAAGATTCATGGGTATTGGATATCGGGGTTGAATCTAACATATGCACTAATGTACAGTAAATGAAAGGTAGGAGAAGATTGTAGAAGAAAGAAGTGAACC
The DNA here is from genome assembly GCA_963921825.1 of Erodium maritimum. NCBI lineage: Eukaryota > Viridiplantae > Streptophyta > Magnoliopsida > Geraniales > Geraniaceae > Erodium > Erodium maritimum. The sequence goes on from OY997595.1 coordinate 24,737,742, forward strand.
TAAGAGTGGGAAACAATATGAGAGTTAAGACGACTGTTGTAGGATCCATAAGTTTTCATTTTCCAAGTGGCTATGTTTTGTACCAAACAATGTATATTTAATACTTATTTTAGTAGGAACATTATATCTTTATCCGTGTTAGACACCAATAGATATAATTTTGATATTGGAATGGAAATTTCAATATTCTATGAAATGATACGTTTTATGCTTGTGTAAACATGGTCGGGGGATTGTACATAGTAGATATAGGTAACAATGCCTCAAGCTCTATTTATAACGATAATACCATGAGGTCTAAATCCGACAATTTAGACTAAACTTTACTATGGCACTATCTTTTAGGCCACATAAACGAGAAACGTGTATCATCACTTCAGAAGTGCGGACTTTTAAGTCCATTCGAAATTCATTCGATTGATATATGTGAGGCTTATTTGTTAGGCAACTGAATGAAGCGCCCTTCATTAGTCGCAGTGAAAGGGCGGGTGAATTATTGGGGCTGATACACTCAGATGTGTGTGGACCAATAAGTTTGCTTCCCAGGAGGGGTTTTAGCTACTTTATCACATTTACTGAAGATTACTGTAAATATGGTAATGTCTATTCGATGAGACATAAGTCTGAAGCTTTTGATAAATTTAAAGAGTTTAAATCTGAAGTAGGAAACCGGATTGGGAAGAGTATTGAGGCACTTCAATTGGATCAAGGTGGAGAATACTTGACTATAGAGTTTTGGATCATCTGGTAGAGAACGGGATCCTTTAGAAATGGACTCCTCCCGGGACACCGTAGTTAAACGGTGTAGTCGAACAGAGAAATTGGATATTATTAGATATGGTCTGATCCATGATTAGTTGGACTGATTTATCGATCTCTTTACAGGGTTATGCTCTGGAGACGGTCGCATTCATAGTGAATTGGGCTCCGACGAAGACTGTAGAAGGGACACTATTTAAGAAATGGTACATGAAGAAGCCCGTTTTGTCCTTCCTAAATATTTGGGGTTGCGAGGCTTGAGAGAAACGTTTGGTTTCATTTAAGCTCAAACTCAGATCTAAGAAATGCACGTTTGTGGGGTATCCCAAAGGACCAAGGGGCTAAGACATCTTAAAGAAATTCAGGATGGTGCAGATCCATCTGAACCTATTTAGGAAACACTTGACAAACTAGTAGAAAGGGAGGAGTCATAGATGGTCGAAGAGCAAGAGCCAATTCCTATAACAATTCCGGAAGGACCAAGGAGATTTAGGAGGGTCAGTCGTCCACCTTTGAGATATGATTACTTTGTGTCTAGAGGTGACGGTGAGCTTATGGTGGATCACAAGGATCCAACCACCTTTCAGCAAGCTGTGGATGGATCCAACTCCGAATTATGGCTGGGAGCCATGAGGGAGGAAATACAGTCCAGGTCGGACAACCATGTCTGGGAATTGGTTGAACCAATCGATGGTGTGAGGACCATCTGATGCAAATGGATCTTCAAGGTGAAGATGGACATGGAAGTCAACCCTCAGACTTATAAAGCCTGATTGGTGGCTAAAAGTTATAGGTAAATACAAGTGATTGACTATGAGGAAACCTTCTCCCCAATGGCTATGGTCAAATTGATCCGGATTCTTCTTACCGTAGCAGCGTTTAACGATTACGAGATATGTAAAATGGATGTCAAAACCCCTTTCTTAAACGGAATTTTAACAAAGGACATTTGTATGTCTTAGCCCGAAGGTTTTGTCGACCCGAAGAATAAAGGAAAGATAAGTAAATTGTTGAAATCTATTTATGGATTGAAACAAGCTTCTCGGAGTTTGAACCTTCGCTTTGATGAAGTTATAATTGGAATTGAGATTATCAAGAACTAGGATCAACCTTGCGTTGATAAGAAGGCTAGTGGGAGCAAGATTACCTTTCTGGTGTTCATTGGAAACAACATCCTAAAGTTGCACGAGACTAAAATCTTGGTTAAGGAAGTGTTTCTCAATAAAGGACTTAGGCGATGTTGCTTATATCTTAGAGATTAAGATATATAGAGATCGTACCAAGAGTGTCATGGGTTTAAGTCAGAGCACCTGTATGAACAAGGCACTGAGTAGGTTCTCAATGCTCAATTCAAAGAAAGGACTCTTACCCGCTCGACATGGCATTAAACTCAGTAAGACTCGGTGTCCTAAGACACCTGATAAGATGAAAAAGATGATGCGAATCTTATACGTTTGGGGGTAGGATTGATCATATGAGCCAAGATATGAACGAGACCGGACGTCTCGTATTCCTGAAGTTGTACCAGCAGACATCAGTCTAACCCTCAGGGAAAGATGATGTTGAACTATTCGTCAATGGATATGTAAAGGTTAGTTTCTAAACAGATCCTGATAACTTTAGAAGTCAGTCAGGATATGTATATATGCTGAATGATAGAGCTTTTAGCTAGGAGAGCATAAAGCAAGATATTGTCGTCGATTCTACACCAGAGGCCGAGTACATGGTTGTTGTATAGCTAGTTAAGGAGGCTATATGGATTTAAAAATTCACGACATGGATGGGTGTAATTAAAAACCCGTCCAGCCCGGTAAATCTATTTTGCGGCAACACAATTAGCATTGCGCAAGTTAAAGAGCCCAGATTGCATACGAAATCCAAATATGTATTGCGGCATTACCACTTCACCAGAGACATTCTGAACAGAGGTGAAGTGAAGATCACCTATATTGCAATTGATGATAACATAGCCAATCCGTTGACTAAGGCATCTTACTGCCAAATCATGTTAGACATGTAGAGTCAATGAGAATAGATTGGAGTTTAGATTGGAACTAGGGAAAATGGAATATTGTTAGTCTTAGTGCATGTAGTTCAATCGTAAACATCCAAATATATATCATCGCTAGCAATAAAAGTAAAGCGTCTTTTTATTACTTATGTGTTGGAGTAATAAATCGAAGTGTGTTCTGATCTATGTCCACCATGCGAAGTAAAACCATAGATCGAGAGGAATTGCGCTTAATGGGTCCCTACTCAATAAAGCTTCACTAGAAGCGACTAGTATGAAAGATGAATCGTTATGGTTCACATTCTATTAGTCATTAGAATGGGATTCCGGAGTCTGGTCATAAATATCATGTGGGACATGATATTGGACGACCCAACATGAATATGTGTCACAGATCAAGTCATGAACATATTCAATGTTGTAGCTTGTTATGTATCCTTTAGACCAAAGAGTCTTTGTGATTGCTATGTAGTTTAGAACTTAGTTTGACCTGAGCCCAATGTTGCTTGTGATAGGGATCCCATAACGACCAAGATTGGCTTGGGGACGGATTGCCTGAGTGCACAAAATATGGCTAAGGGATTTATCCCTCATACTACAATATGGGAAAGATATTGGTTCTCATCTGCTTGATCGTGAGTGATTGAAAAGATAGAATGGCCATGCACATGATATTGGGTATCAAAGATTCAGTCATTTCACATATCAAGGAACAATGATTGAGAATACTAGGGATGACGGCTATATGCCTTATTTCAATCGGGATATCTAGAGATAAAAGGATAATGATATGGACGAAAAAAGGTTAGAATTGATAATGGTCAATTCGTTATGTAGTGTCAGACAATACTAAAGTCTCGTTAGTTGCCACTTATGTAGGATAAAGTAAGATGGGATTTTACGTTGATCTACCCACATGCATAAACCTAAGGGTCATACCGGAGGATGAAACTCATTAACACACTGATGGAGAATTGCCAAACGGGAAGTTGACACGAGACATGACTAAAACTGAGTTTTGGGTCATAGGCCATGAGTAATTAGGATATTAGGGATCGTAACAAGGCTTGGAATCTTGGGATTGATCTCATCGGATCATGTTGAACATATCTAGGATGGAAGGCATGGAGGCGATGAGCACGTCACGGGACCTCGTCAGAAATGGCCACGGGCCATTACCCGCGGGCGGTCCATGCCACCAAAGGCCCATGGAACCAACTAGTTAAGTCCTAACTAAATGATTCTAACTAATTAGTTAGATTAGGTAGTTGGTGATTCAATTCACCAACTCACTACCAACTTCTAACTACTTTGTACTATCATTTACCTAATATACTAATAGTTTATTATGTTTATGGGATTACATGATATAAGTGTCATCCTTATCAACATAAAAGATAACACACAAAATTAAAAAGGATGAACTCTCCCTCTTCCCCGATAGTTTCTGTTAACACTCTCTTTTCCCTCCTTTTTTGTGTTCTTGAGTCTTATCATTCTTTACCCGGTGATCTTGGTTTGTTAATAAATCGTTATTTCGGTTTTGTTTTGTGAATTAATCGTGGTGGTTTTTATGCATGGTCTCGAGTTGTTTTCTTTTGTTGTGATTGTATGTTCATACTCCCCATCGAGACCCAACATTTTTATGGAGAGCTATAAAAATAAAGGGGTTACTCCATGTCATAACGCCCAACTTTCAGAAATTGTTAAATCAAAACCCTATACTATTGAAATTGCCATGTAGTAACGGTCAATTAACTGAAATTGCCAACTGTTTCTAATTTTAAACGGACGTTAACTTGGCCAAGTGAAAAGTCGAGTTTACCCTCAAATATATTCTTCCTTTGGATGTTAACTTGGCCTAACTTCATCTCTTCGTGACCTCATCTCTTCATCTCAGCTCTTCCAACTTCATCTCTTTGTGTCCGAGCTTCAAATTTCATCTCTTCGTGACCTCAGCTCGCCCAAGCTCCATTATAAAATGAGTCACGTGAGACACATTGTTCACAGGTTCATAGAAACAATCAATTTAAACAGTACTTTTTTTTGTTTTCAATAATTTAGTTTTGAAATTCATTACTATTTTGGCAATTTTCCAAAGCTTGGGTGTGGATATAACAATTAAGTGTAGTAGGGTGTTAGGACATGGAGTACCCTCAAAAATAAATTCACATGTTAATTTCATTCAATTTTGAATACAGGTAACTCTTGTAACCTCTACCATGAAAGATTGGTAACCTCTCCCATTAATCCACCATAAAAGAATTGTAACCTCTCAAATTAAATGAATAAATAAATAAACATTTTCACTTGTATTTTCCAAATACTAACTTTTTGTGAAGTTACGATGTTACCCTTAATGAGCCCTCAGTCGGGTAAATAAAATATCCAGATCAATAAGAAAAATGCCAGTCTGTAACAGGTTTTATCCAATCGGATAAAATACGGGCAACCTTTATTAAAGACAAATCAAGGTTTCCCTAAAAACGAAGACTAGTTTGTAAAAATTTAAGAGTCATACTAAGCCTCTACGCCTCGTATTTCAAATAAGACTGTTTTACAAATTTTCAAGACATAAATTTTAAATCTACTTAAAATTCATAATTTCGATTACAATATTGTCTTTGTTCTAGTTTTGAATTATCTTTCCTCGGTAATTATATAAAGAAAAAATTATTAAATAAAATAATTAACTAATTTAATAATTTCCGATTCATTTCAACTCCAATTAGCTTCAAACTTACGCCAATATTTTTTTAAGAGCTATCTATCAAGTAGTATGTTGAATATATTTTGAAGCATGATAATAAAAAGTTGTATCGTGGTGATAAAAATAATGTTGAGTGTTGATAAATCTTAACTAATATATGTTTTTTTTATATCTAGGTGATCAAATTAGTGTTAAATGTTGATAAAAAGATGTATTGGTTGATAAATATTGACGCAAGTTTGAAGCCAATCGGAGTTCAAACGAAGCGGGAATGATTAACATAGTGAATTAGTAAAAATAGTAATAAGATATTTTTACTAAAAAAAACTCCTACCATAAACGTGAGAAGCGTCTACTAGGGTTTCAGAAACCGCCACACCTCTCTCTCCTTCTCCTTCGCACAACACCTCCCCTTCCGCCGGTTCTAGCCATGAATCCCGACCAAGCTTCGCCACCCACCGTTCAGACCACCATACCAGACATGAACCTCCTTCAAACCGATCCTTTTCCTCCTTCGTTTCACTCGGAGGCCACCTCAGCATCGTCCAAACTGTATGGCTGTGCCGCGGGGCCTGGGTCTGTCCCGACTGACATGCATGCTCCTCCCAGAGGACGCTCAAGCGTAGTAGTGCAGGCACCGTCATTTCCGGCACTTCGCCGGCCTTATGCGGAAGTTGGACAGGCCACTTCACGCCCGCACGAGGTTCCGGTGACTCGGCCAGATGTGGAATCGGGCTGCTCGGCGCTGGTTGTGGCGAACCCATCCAGGGTCACCAGCGCTCGTACCAGTCCTCTGTGGGGGCTCCTGCTCCATTACCAGATTGGGAGAGGACGAGGTCCTGTATATTCCGGCGGAGGCCATCAATGTGGCTGTGGACGGTCGATACCAATTCTCGATGGCGGGGAGAGTTGTGAATGGTGTTCGCCATAATCAAAACGCCTTCTATCGCCTGATGATTCAGAACTGGAAAGTCGATGGCCTGCAAATCGAGTACCTCTCGAAGGACGTGGTAGGGTTTCACTTTCTTTCCCGATCCACCATAGAGGACATACGGCACCGAGGACCATGAGGGTTCAAAGGCTATCCCGTCATGTTGGCTCCGATACCGGCTTGTATGCAACCTTTGGAGATTAACTTTGGGGAGGGTGGAGATCGGGTCTGGGCGCTGAATGTCTCGGGTGATGCGCAGAAAGCCTCGGTTTAAGCTTTTCTTGCATATGTTCTATGTAATAACCACTCCCGGTCAATGTCAGTCAAACCTGCGAAAAACAGGAAAATTTAAAAAATTTTAAGACGGACACTTAATGAACCTAAAATGACCCCGAGTGTCATACCGGACTTAAGTTGACCCCGTTATTGACCAAAGTGAGTTACGGGGGACTCAGGGCAACTTTCTGATCAATTTGGGAAATGTTGACTTTTCGTTGGAAAAGTCAACCGAGCGACGTTTTGGTCCATTCGATGACCGTTTTGGATCCGAAAAGCTTAACCGTCATCGCAGCGGTCTTAGTTGAGCCGTTTCCTTGTGGCCCGCCAAGTTTCGTAATTTCTTGGGAAAAGTGCCCGTTCGGGGCCCGAAACGTCCGTTTTTCGCGAATCTGATTGGAAAATATCAACTAGATATTTTCCAAAAAGGTGTGGGACCCACCTTGACACTTGTCAATTATATGGTGGTGTAAATTTTTGGGGGAAAAGGTGTGGATGGGAGTGTTGGCCGATTATGGGGTAATAAGGGAGAGAAAAATGGGTTTTGTGTTAGTTGTTTTAAAATAGAAAGAAGAAGAGAGGTTTTAGAGAGAGAAGGAGAAGGAGAAGAAGAGAGAAAAAGGGAGGTTGAGCTAGGGTTTGTGATCGAGCCCTTGGATCGAGGCAAAGCAAAGAGCAATCCCATTCCCCTCGTTCTCCTCTACGGTAATACCCGAACCGACTCTCGTTTTGGTTATTTTCTTGGAAGCTAGGGTTTGAGTATAAACTAAGGCTTAGGGTTGTTTAGAGTGTGGGGAGGTGTTGGAGACGTTTTAGAGGTGTTTGGGGGTTTAATTTCACGTTTTCCGGTGACTGGAGGCTCGGGAGGAGCTCCGGCCACCGTGGGTGGTGGCCGGCCGGCCATGAGGTGGCTGGCCGGAGCTGGCAGCAGCCACCACATGGTGGTCGAGCCTCCCCTTAAACCCTAGGGTCTCGGCCAAGTAGTGTGGGTGGGGCCCACATTCTCGGGTGCTCGGGTTTTATCGTTCGGGTGGTTTAAAACGTTCCCCGGACCATTTATCCTTAATCGAATCGAAATTTGGAATTAAATTGGAGAAGTTGTAATTAACGGGTTTTGGAAACTTTAAACGTTAATTAATTGACTTAGAAGTCGGAATTCAATTCCGTCAAGTGCGTTGGGTTCCTTGAAATATTCTAAGGCCGTAGAAACGAAAACGGGGGCTTTTGGAGCCCCGGAAGGCAATTAACAAAACCCGGGCAGATTCGCCATGTCGGGCGAATCGGGCCTTTACGGGTCCTTTATCAACAATGTCGAGTAATTGGGAAGTTTGGGAGTGATCGACATTGTCGGGGTTAAGTTTGGGCATCGAGTTATTGGTTTTCGGTTTATTCCTGCGAGTTGTTTAGTGACTTTAAATTGTGTTCCTTTAGATCGTGCCACGGACCGAGGCAAGGGAAAGCTAGGTGAGTGACTGAGATCATCACCGGAGCTCGTGGTTTGGCTTTTGGGAGAACACGCACGAGGTAGGGAAAAGTAGCCGGATCTCGGCCCTGACTGGGGAAAGTTAACAATAGAATTGCATGTGACACCGGGGTGTCGTGGGTTGAATAGGTTTATTTAAATATTAGAAAAGCATGCTACGGGAACTTGGTAATTATTAGAAAAGCATGATACGAGATTGTAACGTTTATTAGAAAAGCATGTTACGGGAACTTAGTAATTATTGGAAAGGCATGTGACACTTAGTAGTGTCGTAGGAGTAAAGAACTTAGTGATAATCGTTTTACTGGAGGCATATGACCATGCCCGGAGGTTGATTGCAAACTTATCGATATTAGGAGTACTGGAGGCATATGACCATGCCCGGAGGTTGTTTGTGAAACTAGTGATCTTAGGACTATTGGAGGCATCGATTATGTCGGAGGTTGTTGTGCGTTATTTATTGTTGAGTTTGGGTGGCCTTGAGAGCCCGTGTTATTTATTGTTGAGTTTGGGTGGCCTTGAGAGCCCGTGTTATTTATTGTTGAGTTTGGGTGGCCTTGAGAGCCCGTGTTATTTATTGTTGAGTTTGGGTGTCCTTGAGAGCCGTGTTATTTATTGTCGAGTTTGGGTGGCCTTGAGAGCCCGTACTTTACTGTTGGTCTTTAGCTGGCTTACGAGTTAGAGTCTCGGTAAGTTGCAAGCGTGTTTTATGGTTGGTGTCTTGGGAGGCCGTGAGTGCATGTGGGGCTGTTGAGTCTGTGTCCTGCTGTTGGTGTGTCTTGGGAGGCCGTGAGTGCTTGTGGGCCGTTGAGTCCGTGTTTTACTGTTGGTGTGTCTTGGGAGGCCGTGAGTGCCTGTGGGGCTGTTGAGTTCGACTTTTACTGTTGGTGTCTTGGTGGCCATGAGTGCCTGTGAGTGTTGAACTTGTGTTGTTACTGGTTGATGAATTTGCGTGTGATTGTGATTGTGATTGCGGATCCCGGTAGGTTGCAAGCATTCTTTGGCTGGCCTGACCAAGTTTGAGTATCAACGGGTTTCAAGCATTCTTTGGCTGGCCTGACACAGTTCGAGTAACACAGGTTGCAAGCATTCTTTGGCTGGCCTGGTCCGAGTTTGAGTAACACAGGTTGCAAGCATTCTTTGGCTGGCCTGGTTCGAGTTTGAGTATCACAGGTTGTAAGCATTCTTTGGCTAGCCTGATCCGTGTTCGTGTGAGTGGGAGAGGTTACTGAGCAGCTGGTATGCGATCCTCTGTGATCTTGTTTGGTGTGCGATCCTTTGTGATCTGTTTGGTGTTGTGTAGCTGTCGTTTGAGTCCTTGGGAGAGGTCGTCAATTGTTGTGTCGGGTCTACTTACGTGGTTGAGTGTTGAGTCGTTCGAGGAAGGTCACCGTGGGTGTTTGTAAGTTAGAGTACTTGGGTTGGGGATGGTGTTTCCCCGGTGTTGAGTTGTTGTTGGTGTTACCTACTTTGTCTGCTAATTATGCCGTAGTCAGTCTGTTATTCGCGGTGGTGAGCGAACGCTCACCCCTAGCTGCTTTTCCTACAGGTACCGTTCGTAGTCTGGACTAGGTGAGCTTCTGAAGCTTGAAGAGCTTGAAGCGGGTTTCTGGGTGTTTTGAGTCTAGCGACGGATACCTCGTTTTTAGTCCACTTGTTGGGACGTGTTTTAAGTTGTAATTATTATTTTTGTTGAACAAATGATGTATTTTAAAGTGTTTAAATGGAAAAGGTTTCAAGGTGTTTTCTTATTTTAAATGTTCGCGTCTCGAGTTCGTTTTACTGAAATTGGGGCGTGACATTCTAGGTACACAAGTAAATAATGCTCATATTCCTATTGTACGTCGTAGTGATTATTTTATGTGGATGCGTGTCAGCATGAGAGTGGACCAACCGCTGCAAAGACGAATTCATCTTATATTTTCCGGACATGCCCAAGCTTTACTGGTAGGGCTGCAATATGAGCGATTATCGGGTTTTTGTACTCGGTGTGGAAGGCTAACACACCGTATAGCATAATGCACGGCTCACCTCCCAGGGATTGGTCGGGAGGAATTTCGATATGACGAGTCTATCAGTGTTCAGAGGCAGCTGGATGTGGACCGTCTTCTCAACACCGTGTAGAGGACCCCAAAGGTAACTCGGGAGACATCGGTGGACGATCTCTAGACATCCCTTACCCTTGATCTGATAAGGGATTATGTAGGAGGCTCTCGGGCAGGAACTTTAACATTGTCCCTGACATCTCCCCTAGGGTTTCCAAAGATGCGAGAACAGGATGAAATCTACTCAGAGTCTGGAAACATTGCTAATGATGCCCCGAAGGGGGGCAGTCCCAATACTGCAAGAGGTTTCCTCAAGAGAGTCAGGGGGCGGCTGGATAGCACACAGTCTGGCAACCTGACTAACACCGAGGAACCAAGAAGCAGTATTTTTCCTGATTATGTGCAGGTAGCTTGGTCCCGGGACAGGGGAAGCAGAAAGAACCTCAGGGGAGGTAGAAAGAGCCCCGGGGAAGCAAAAACAGACCCATGATCGTGATGGAGGAGTAGGGTCTACCCGTTCCAAGGCAATGAATGCCAAGGGTAAAGGATGGGGTGGACTGCACTATACCAAGCCTACAGATGTCTTGAAGGCTCTGGAGCTGACATGAATGATCCCACAAGATCCCAGCCCGAGGACTGAGGAGGATGAGAAAGGACTACAGGTGGAGGTGCTACAACCTCCGCCGGAAGAATGAGTAGACCCGACGGGGTGGGAGGGGCCTCTCCAGCCTTATAACCACAGATTCGGGACAGTTGGTGCTGGGTAGTTTCGAGGAAACCGCATTTAGAGCACTCTACCTCTACCTCTTTTATGAGCTTTACCGTTTTAGCTTGGACTATTATACTTTGTTAGAAAGTTGGACGTTTACTTTTCAGTTTCACAGTTTTGAGATGTCAGTAAGGGGATGCCCTAAGTTAGAATCTACGATCCAAAGCAGTATTTTTCTACGGATCCATGAGCGTCGGATTGGATACGGGCAACCAGGACACATATCTGAAACCCAATGCTTTACGTCATACCTTGTATGGTTTATTTCTTGCATTAATGTATTTTTCCGATTATTTGTTTAAAAAAAAAGAACTCCTACCATTTATAAAAAAATATTGTGTTTTTAATGCCAATAATTCAATCACATCTCATTCATTCATTTATGAAATAGATGATTTGAATTGGTTTTTAAAATTTAATGCGAATTTGTGTCTGACTTCTCCTTTCAATTTTGTAGTCTGCAAGGCTGAAAGTACAAAACAGGCAGACTAATTTTTAGATATCAGTGTGTAGAAGTGTGATATTTGTTGTGCTCCTCTTTTCACATCGAGAAACAAAATCAGAGTGATAGGCTGAAAAGGAAAGAATAGAAGGTTGTGTGTCAAAATGGTAGAGCAGTACTGAAGTTGCAGTTGCCATCAATATTATATAAATAAAATAATAAATAAACTATAACAGCACGTGCGTGAAAAGAGTAGGAAAGAGGCATGACGTATAGAACATGTGAAGAAACGTTTGTTACTTTGCGCACGCGTTATTCATGCACAATTCGGACCTCACAACACCTACAAAAGGTACCACAAATTTTAATTATTTAAATAAAAAAAATCTCAGTCACAGCAACTACACACTAACTACTGACTGTGACTGCAGTTACTGTTACTCTATCAAAGCCTCCCTCTCTCTATAAATCAACCTCACAACACCTTCCCTTTCACACTTCTCTCCTTCCAATATTGCTTTGTAAAATGGAGTTTCTGGTTTCTGCAACTGATTCTCTGTGGCTCTGCAATGGCTTCTGTTTATTGTTCTTTTCATTCACTGTGTTGTTCTCGTCCTTTTCGTTTCTGGTTTATATTCTCCGCCGGAAGCTGTGGTGTAGCTGTGACGTGTGCCGGAGCTTCCTCAACTCCGGCTGGTCCGGTGAGTTCGACAACCTCTGCGACTGGTACACCCACCTGCTCCGGAACTCGCCGACCGGGACGGTCCACGTGCACGTGCTCCGAAACGTGATAACCGCCAATCCCGACAACGTTGAACACGTGCTCAAGACCAGGTTCGAGAACTACCCGAAGGGGAAACAGTTTTCCGTGATTCTCGGCGATCTTCTCGGGAGGGGTATTTTCGTGGTCGACGGCGCGTCGTGGCAGTTCCAGAGGAAGATGGCCAGTTTGGAGCTGGGGAGCGTGTCCATACGCTCCTACGCGCTCGATATCTTCACCTCCGAGATCCGCCACCGCCTCTTGCCGCTTTTGTCGGCGGTGTCCGAGAAAGGCGGCACCACAGACATGCAGGACGTGTTCCGGCGCTTCAGCTTCGACAACATCTGCAGGTTCTCCTTCGGGGTCGACCCCGGTTGCCTCGCGCTGTCGCTGCCGGCGTCGGAGTTCGCTGACGCCTTTGATGTAGCCTCCAGGATATCCGCGGAGCGGGCGTTGACGGCGTCGCCATTGGTGTGGAAGCTCAAGCGCCTTTTCAATTTGGGGTCGGAGAGGCAGCTCAAGGCGGCGATCGGATTGGTGACGAACCTCGCGGAGGAAATGATCGCCCACCGTCGGAAAGTGGGGTTCTCCGCCGGGGATGACCTCCTGTCGAGGTTCATGTGCTCGGTTTCCGACGATGATTACTTGACGGATATCGTGGTGAGCTTCTTGCTGGCCGGACGCGACACGGTGGCGTCGGGCCTGACCAGCTTGTTCTACCTGCTGGCGCAAAACCCAGAAGCCGTGTCCGAAATCAGGAGGGAGGCGGAGCGGGTCATGGAACCGGGTAAGGATATGGTATCGTTCAAGGAACTTAGAGACATGCACTACTTGCACGCGTGCCTCTATGAAACCATGAGACTGTACCCTCCGGTCCAGTTCGATTCCAAGTTCTGTCAAGAAGACGACGTGCTTCCTGATGGGACTTTCGTGGAGAGAGGCACGAGGGTCACTTATCATCCTTACGCAATGGGTCGGATGGAGAGGATCTGGGGCCCAGAATGTCTCGAGTTCAAGCCCAAGAGGTGGTTGCAGGATGGCGTTTACTCACCGGAGAGCCCATACAAGTATCCTGTGTTCCAAGCCGGGCCTAGGGTTTGCTTGGGCAAGGAAATGGCTATAGTTCAGATGAAATGTGCAGCGGTCGCCATCGTCAACAACTTCGATATCCGCTTTCCCGGGTTGGCTGACCCGCCCCAATTCGTCCCTGGGCTCACCGCCTCCGTTCGTGGTGGCCTGCCGGTTCTCGTTCAGACCATCTTTAGTTAAATATTTCACTAATATAGTAAATAGTTCTAGTGTTTTGAGTAGGTCATGTACATAATGCAGGCGGTGTCATGTTTGAATGGGATGTCAAATGGATTTTCGTCAATTAGGCGTTACTAGTTTTCTTGAAGTGAGTTTAGGACCAGTAAGAATCATCAAAATCCTCTCCATGAGAGAAACGCATTTTATGGTTTTTTTTCCTGAAAAAATATGTTGTTACGTTTGGTTGGCGTCATTCTCATCCTCTAATCTCTTTTCCTCAACTACCATACAACCTATTCGAAATACCACAACCCGACTTGTCCACTGGTGTTCATTCTCATCTTTCCCTCGCCTATAGAAGACCTTAACATGCCTCCTCTCCATTCATCCCATAATATGAGTCCATCTCGTTCCCTACCGCTATCCCTGCTCCCTACATATTTTCCGTTGGAGAACCCAGTCGTGGTCAATGGCTTACTTGCCCTCCAAATAGGTTTCAGTGCGACCAATCTTACCGTAGACGAATATCAAGCTATGAAGGTCCCGATAAATCACGTTGATGACATCACCTTCAATCGATATGGCCTTACAGGTCGCCTCCTCACGTCATGTCCTTAAAAATGTAAGGCATTCATTAGACCATGCCCGACTCGTGGCAAACGGACAGGCTGATTAAGGATTTGAGATGGTGTCTCAACCTTTTACTTTTCGCCGGTTGTGGCAAAAGATTGTGTCTGAGAGAGTGAGCCATGTGTTTCAAGCCCTTACCGCTTATCCTACTTCCATCCCCAAGCAGAGGTCTCGTACATCTACTTTGGCCACATAAAGATAAAGGTGCAAGCACCCAATCTTCAGCAGGATGTCATGACGGTGGCGACGACCAACACCATCATGACGGCGATGGGAGGCTTTGTCTCAGTGGCCAACGAAAAGTGGGGGCTCTACTAAGGAAAGGCCATCCGAGTCAGCTTCTGGATGGGTATAGCCCGCCCGCTCTATTTCTCTTTTCCTAAAATTCTCGTATCACTCTTTATGGTTCTTCTATTTCTCTTGGGGTCGGATAGGCCATGCACACCATGAGAACCCAAATTAAGGCACGGACTGAAAAGAACTGACATCCCCGCGCTTTAACATGTCGCATCTGCGGAGCAGTTCAACTAGCTGAGATGCCATCTAGGTACGAAGTGAGAGGACACGAGGCCAACACCAAGGTCCGGACACCAACCATCATATGGTTAGTCATTAAGAAACTACCCCGGATCCTATTGCTCTACCCTTTATAGACGCATTCGACAACAATGGTATAATCTCGTCTGGCGCACAACCTCCTAACTAAGCCTTGACATGTGGCCGAGGCGAGAAGCATATGGGGGACACCCGACGAGACTAGGACCAGAGGAGAATTTGTCATTGGCCAACGCCCTAAATAGCCAAGTTCTTTCATGCTCGGGCCCAACTGCGTAGGCTTACAAGGCATTCTACATGTATCTGTTTGAGCCTTAGTTTTCTGTGGTGTCTGCGGTGAGAGCTTCATAATTTGGGAAGACCAAGAAATAGAAGCATAAGGCCTAAGCCTCAAGTGTTAGAGATAGTGGACAAAGAGACCCCACACTGAAGAAACGGGCTATGGATGATCAAGTTCTGATAGCAATAAAAGATGTGGTCGAAGGATTAAGCGATGTTTGTTAAACCGCTTCGCCAAGCCCTAAGAGGCTTCCCAGTGATGCGGGACGTTTGAGAGGAGGATCGTCTCGCCCTAGTTCGGATCAACTTTGACCAATCACACTCCTCCGTCACCCTATGAGATTCTCCTTGGGTAGTTAATGCACTCATATCTGCATCCCTAGAGTCCTCCCAAAGGGACTGAGACGCTTTATAAGAACTTTAGCGAATGCCAAGTCAATACGTGGTTGGTAGTTTTGGGGCCTAAAGAGTATCTGAAGTATTTCGGTAGAATCAAAATAAGCAATGTAAAACTGATTGTTGTACCTAGACCAGAGCGTTAATCTTTCTAGACTACAATCTAGTCCTTATTATCATATGTTTGATTTATAGAAACTCAACTACTTCATAAAAGAAGAGTATATGAGCATTGTAAGAAACCAGATATAAATTTGTTAGGCTTATATGCCAGAACGAAAAACTTGAAAACACTCAACATAAACTACCAAACCTACAATATTTTGGGAAGACCAAACGGGAAATACCAATAGCCATGAGGCATGGAATACAAATTCTAGTCCTTGAAATAAGCAATATCGAAGCACGATAACAATCGAGCAGAGAGACGTCAGACCAACCACCAGCTTACTCGGAATTGCCACTACAAATTGGAGCGAACACACCGAAGGAATACGATTAGATAGTCTTCGACGATACCAGCCCCACCTCCAGCGACGAAAACTGAAGGGGAGGTCGAAACCATCAAGCCGACGACCAACACATGGTACGGTAGAGAGACGACTGAAAAGCCAAGCCAAAACAAGGTTGTGTGAACCCCATATCTAAATCTTCAAACATACAGCGACGGCTGAAAACTGCTCACCAGCGACCAACCCACAAACGAACCGACAAGGACTCAAACTCCCAATATAGATTGACACAGTTCTAAAAAAGAGAAGAAGGGAAGGGGAGAGAAGCATATTTGTCACATAACAAGCAACGAGCAACCACGAGATAATCGAGATAACAAACCAAACCTCATATCTTGAACTACCCAAACGATCTTCATCAACCATGCAAGGTTCACAGCCAGACAACACCGTAAAACATGGCGGAACCCTCCCAAACCACCAGACAAAACACGTTCAGCGGAAGAGCATGGAAATGAGAAGAACAAAGAGGCGATGAGCTGTGGGAGCAGTAAGAGCGATATTCACAAATGCATGCTTGTATCATTCTACACAATATGATTGTGGAGGATGAACGCGACCGCTACGAAGCATGGGATGACGAATTGTATTTTGAGCCCCCGGAACTACCATATTTGGCACCACCTCAACGATGACATCAAAGGAGGGCCCTTGCCATACCAAGTTGAGTTGCGTGCTCGAATCAACGTCATCAATGATACGACTCATTGACAACTCCAACATGGCCTTATGAGCACATATGAAGTCGGTTTGGAGCGAATTACCGTGGCTCAGACAACGACTCGTATTCGTACGAATGAGATGATTTCTTTAATAAATTTGATGTACTGAAAGCATTGTAATGTTTGGGGATTAATGAAATTTCAAGTTTATTATTTAATTTTGCATTTTTGTTAACTTATTTATCTATTACTCAATTTTATGTATTTTATTTAGTAGTTATTGTTTTAAATATGAATTTAATAAATTCAGCAAAAGCATAATTAATTATTTATTCAACACTTATGCAAAATATGATCCTCATATCTGCCCCTTTTATGTGGAACGCTCTTAGTTTTAGGAGGACAGTAGCACAATCCATCTTAGTCAGCACATGAATATGTTTGCTGATCCTTTTGATGTACATGCTCTAAATCTTTATTTTTATATGTTTTTTTTATGTGAAATGTTGATTCAACGAGAAAACAACAAAAATTTGGTTATCTTAAAATGGTTAAGATAAGGGGGGAAATCTCTTTCACAAAATAACAATCGAATTATTCCGTTTCAAAAAAAAAACAATCCAATTATTCAAACAAAAATCATAACATCCTCGAATACTCTCTTTTTAAAACGAATAACATTTTTCTTCTCAACAATGAAATCGGTCCAAAATCTTATTTACAATAGTGCGCACGTGGAGAGAAGGTGCATAAAAACATCGTGCCCATCTTATCCTAATTGGGAATTAATTATGATATTGATATAAGCATAGATAATAAATATTAAGAGAATGAATTGCAAGATTGATCGACAAGTTTCCGGCATATTTCATGGTGCCATGTCTAATATCATCACATTCTCTAAAAAAAAATCTTTTATTGGTGACTTGGTGGGTACTATCATGATTCAATGTTGGAACTTGGAAATTCACATCAATTATTATACTAATTAACTCGATCGACATCCCAATCCAGTCCTAGCAGATTTAATATCTAAACTAATTTGATTATTGATTTGTTGTGCACATTTCAGTATAGCTTTTTATTGGTTCTTGGAAGGCCAAATTGCGATTATTGCTATCATCATCAATTATTTGAAAGTTGACAATACAGAATGATATAGTACTAATGCTCCTATTCAAAATTAATTATTGCTGGTATAGATCAGAATATAATCGGGATTGAATGGACCACGCAATCGATCCTTTTATATATATTTTTATGCATCATTATGATAAATATATGTACCAATAGGTTTTCTGATACATGCTTACTTTATTCTAATCTGTTTTCGTTTCCTTCTTTAATTAATAATTATTTTTAGAGGAATAAACAAATGGAATCAAGAAAAAAAAAACTCTCCAATAATAGCACATTAATATTACATATTGAAAGTTGATGATTAATACGAATTTTAAAAATCATATTATGTTTGTTCTGTTTAATTTAATATATAACTAAACATATAATCTATTTGATGCGAGTCATGAATAAATAAGATTAGTCATTTTAATAAATGAGTGGAACTTCAGTTAGCAATGTTGGATGAAGACAACAAAAATCTTAAATTTATTTTGGTGTGATAGCAATCTAAAGACATGACATTTTTGGATGGTCATGTCCAATCACAAGTCCATTAGTCAAGATGGAATGTTCATAAAATTACAAGTTGAAGTATGTATATGTGATCAATTTGTGGTCATAATCTTGATTTGAATACAATTTAGTATTCATATTTTCTTTGAATGAAATATTATAATTGAACAGTAAATATAAGTGAAAAACATCTTACACACACTTTGATCAAAACTAATAATCGTTTCTTCTTTTTCTAAAAATAATAAACTTTTCCAGTCATATTGATAGAATATAATAAGATATGTTACTACAAAAAAGTTGACTAAAAATAGATATTTAATACCAATAGATATATGATGAGGCATGAGCTAAGAAAATGTGCGACATCTATATATATAATGAGGTTAATTATTTAATATTAATACTATGTTTGTCAATTTTGCATAAAAAACATGTGAAATTATCATGCACCAACAAATATTTCAATTTATATGCATTTTATTTAAACGTCAATTTTTATGCATTAGTTTGAAAGGAATTCATTAAAAAAGTACACTGCAAGCCTGCAACCACAAAGAACGTAGATATACATACACTATACATCTTTCTCGAGAAAGGCCACCAAAACAGTCACTTATCAATTACTAGCCTATCATGTCAAAAGAGAAATAAAATGAGTAGTATTTGTATTCAATATATAAATGATAACACCTCTTTATCATAAATATCATCAAATTTATATATTTACATTTCATATATAACAATTCATAAAATTAATACACACAAGGAGTATCAACTCAAAACCCGTATTATTATATCAACAACAACAAACTTTATTATAAAGTACAAATTCGTATGACTTAATTTTAATGTGGAAGAATGTTTTAATAATAAAAATAAATTTAAAATCTTACATATTATCATTTATGTAATCAGTAATTGTTTTAAATATCTTCCATCTGTCCCTTCGGGGACATCCGATAAAAAAAATATCTTCCATCTATTTTACTTTATTCACTAACTTCTAAAAATTAATAGGTTGGATTAGAGAGAGTTTTATATTTTTATATATAAGTTATTTAATACAAAATATATTTTTAAATATAAAATACAAACCCAGAAGAGTCATTGGATTGATGAAGTGAAGTATATAGTTTACATTTGAAAATACTCACTAATAAATTGAGTTATAAATATACAACATCTTTGAATTTATTTATAACATCAAAATTCTCCATAAAAATGATAGGGTATTGAATCTATTTGATCATTATCAAAAAAAAAAAAAATCTATTTGATCTAGCAACTCATATGAGTTTATAGTCTATAGTTTCTTACAAAAGGGTAAATATTCTTGTTGTACACGTTATCATTTAAAAGAGTATCATAGTAAAAGTGCCATGCAACCACCAGCTATCTAAAAATGCGTATACAGGTAAGAAGTGGCAATCACCATGTGCTCACTTTCTTATTTCGTCTTCTAGAACGAAAACAGGTTTACATGCATGTTCATATCATGTTATTTGATGCGGTAACTATAAAAGCTCATAATGTTAAAATAATAATGATAATAATAATAATAATAATAATAATAATAATAAGAAGAAGAAGAAGAAGAAGAAGAAGAAGAAGAAGAAGAAGTATGCTAGTTGCCCTAACTTTTTCTCTAGAATCCGTCGCCCTCTCCTAAAGTTTGGAATTGCTGGCGATCTCCGTCCGTGATGCTCTGTCGTTTGTGTTCTCTTGTGGCATAGTCTTTTCTCCCTTGTCCTTTTTCTTCTCCTCTGGCCATCTGTCTCTTTTCCTGATCGTTTCTACTTTCCCTTCTCCCTCAGCTGTCTCCCCCTCTTCTCTGACTGTTTTGATGGATCGAGTAACTATTGCTCCTCCGGTCCATCCTTCTTGACATCCTTTCGTCCAAGTCAACCCAAACCCCTCACTTCTTCTTCCCGCCCCGAACAACCGTGCCACAGCACCCGCCACCGGTATTCTCCTAATTGATGTTTTCAGTGCATCTCAACCCCGGGAAAAAACCTCACGTGCCCTATGTGATCCAGACTCTCGTTTCCATCAGAGAGGCCCGGTGCCACTTCGACCATCAGTGCTCAAAATCCCCAAATATGGATTTCGCCAGACCGTAAATATCTTGATCATGTATGTGGCCGTCTTCTCCTCCCCGGATTGATGCATGTCTCTCCCATGGATGGCGGTTCTAGCTGGAGTGGCTCCCCAGACACACCGTCCCTTTACCCAACCTCTTCACCTTCAATATCTGGTCTTTGGTACCAGAAAAATCAGTATCCATCGAGACTGTATATGGAAGGTCGCTAGAATTTGTCGCCATCGGAAGCTCTTCATGTACATGATCCGATTAAGGCCCCCATGTCGTCCTTGCTCTTTGCTTGTCGGAGCACGTTCCTCTCTCTCCCACCTATCTCAGAAAGGGCTACGGTTTCGCCAGGTAAAGCCTCGCCGGAAAAAAATGGAGGTCGGACATTATCTGATCGGGCTCACAACTGAGTCTTGTGGTTTTCTTTTGCAAGGAGGGACCAAGCCACAGCCACTGCCGACTTGACCCGTCTTTTTTGAACCTACTCTTCACCAAATTCATTCTCACCTTACCAGATCCCTTTTTCTGATCTCACGAACTCTTTTTTGCTAGGTGAGGCTGACCTCCATCAGAGCATGGATAGGACGGAGCAAGCCTCGCTGGGGTGTGGCTTTTCTTTTTCGGTACAGGTCTCGCCTGATATGCTCTCAAAGGAGAGAGATGATCCTTGCACGGTTCAGACTTTGTTATGTCAGGTCTTTCCGGAATCGCTTCTGTTGCTGGGAGCCGAAAAGGGACGTTCTTCTCATCCCTTTCCATCCCCAAATTTGGTTGTTCTGGTTACACCCCCCCCCCCCCCCCACCCCACCGCCCCGGGTCTCAGGAGCCTCGCCCGTCTGACCTCGTCTCGGGTTCATCGCTTGACTATTAAGGAAATGGGACCCCGACCCGGTGTTGCCTACCCCTTAGCATCAATGCGGACCCCGACCCTCAGAAGCAAGGGCCCAATATGGGGTGAAATTCCATTGGGCCTAGCAACATGTGTGCATTTTCAACCTTGAATTTCTTTTCCACTCATGCTACGATGTCTTGGCCTTCAGTTGCATCCATTCGTAACGACCTGTACCATCAAGTACAGAGGATCTTGGCTCCTTGTACCATCGACAGAGACCCGAACCCTGATCCCAATCCTCGATTGCGCTTCTAGGCACAGAGGCTACCTTCTTTTTTCCTTACCAGTAGGGACCCTGACGCTGACCTAAAGCCTCGGAGGCTAGGGCCTAATGGGGGTAGGAAATCCATTGAGCCCTGAATCAAACAAACCTTCCTAGCTCTTGTATCCTAGTGCGGCCCTATGGCGTGGGGTCAGGTTTTCTCGAAGGACTCTAGTCATCACCTCGCGAGTCAAGACAACCACCTGGCGCGGTATTTAATTTCTTGGTTTGACGTTATTGAGCGTATCTCATGTTGCCACCACTATTCTACGGTTGTTTTTAGAATTGGTTTTTGTGCCTGTTCTTATGAGTCGGATCACATTCTTGAATTTAGAGAGGGGGTTTCCGAACGATACCTTATATTGTTTCGGATTGTATGCTTAAACTGTGTTTTGTTGATTTGTACCGGATGTATGTTTTTATTCTTTTTGATTAATCGAACTCATACTCCTTTCTTGACAAAAAAAAAACTCAATGTTAATATAGTTATTTGATCTAAATAATATCACGTGTAATTAATTAATCTGCACGAGATAGTAATATATTAACACGTGTATTATAAATGTGGCCATTTATGTGCTATAACCATAGCTTTCACAGCCACATCTTCCACTAAACCCATCCCTATTGTGTACGTAACTGAGATCGATCCAGCTTCGCCCACCTACTTCACTTTATATGTTGAACTTTTTCGTTGAGCTCTCAATTTATATGTTTCAGAGCTATTAACAAATTTAAAATCTTATCGCCTCTATTATTGTTTTGTTAAATTTTCAGTTTAGAAAAAAATTAGTTTTGAGTAATAATTATCTTTTTAAAGATGAAAAAAGATACGTGTCGTATTATATAACATATAAATATACAAAACAAACAATAATATTAATAAATTTGTTTGTGGGGGAATGTTAGTAAAACATAAATGATTTGTTTAACTTTGTAAGATTCTTATTGGTCTTTTATACACCACGTGACCGGAGTTTATTCCCCTTTTTTAAATGTAGTGTGTATATTTACATATTTATATAATGAAACAGTTGAAAATGTGTGGTCTGAAGAAATTGTGTCACTTAATTTGCATTTGAGAATGATTTGGAGTGGAATTTTGATGGCATCATCATTTCGGACATGATGTGATTAGATGGTTAGGGTTATTAATTTAGAAATCAATTCTGACCATTTGATTACCTATATAGATGGTTAAGATCATTGGTAGTATTTTTAGTAATTACTGATTTTTTTGATTTTCAAACCTGTAATTTTACATGACCAAAGGGTTTTGTTGTCTTTTAGTCACTATTTTCACCTAATCTCGTTTCACGCTCTCACACACGATGTATCCACCTCTACCGTGCAACGTAGCAACCTCACCAAGACCGGCAAGGGCTTCGAGTAGGGATTACGTGGAGGATCTCTGACCTGGACCTCCGTTCCGTGAGGAAGACGCAATAAAGGGGCGGCCCGGTTTTTAGGTCACGAATCTCGGAGTAGTAACGTCGCCGTTCTTTCTATCCGGCGAGACCCTCGTCTTCTCTGGCGAGGGTCAAAATAGTAGCAGAACCGTCTTGCGATGAACATCCACCGAAGTTTGAGGCTGTTACGGCGGATCCGAACCCCGTCGATTGCCAGCATTCCGGCACCACCAGCGGCATGCTCGGACAATTTCCAGCTCTCCAGTGAGCAGCATGCTCTCTAGTTCAGCTTGCCGTAGTGGCTGAACAAGTTATCAGGGGATGGTTGTCGCGACGTGCTGATTCTTTTGTGAAACTCAAGTTTATTAATGTTTTTGTTTGAGTGTGTGTGATTGGTTGTGGTTGAAATACACTAATGTTTCATTTTTTCTTCATATATATTTCACTTTCTAGATTTCAATCTGCTACAATTCTACCAATGTTTCATTCGTTTTTGACATATAGTGCATTTTGTAGCTTTACATAATTATCTACTGAGAATTGGCTCAAGGTGATTAAGTCTTAATTTAAGTCTGAATGTTTCATTTTTAATTTTTAATTAGTGTACTGTGATTAAGGGTTAATGGTAGAAAAATAGAATCATGGTGATTTTTAGTTGTTTCTCATGTATGTTTCATTTTATGGCTGACAAATGGTTCAGAATTCTATTTAAGCTATATCATTGCAAAATAATTCAGGGACATTAGCTGATAATTCCTTCTTCTGTATATTAAAAACTGAAACATCTGTACACAAATAATGAGTTTATTTCCTTGGAATATATATTTTAAAGTTGAAACACCTGCATAGAAACAATGAGTTTCATTTGATGCTTTGGAAACACAAATATAATAATTTCAAATCCACAGATCAAATTTTCTATTACTATGTGTTTGAATCAAAATACATTAAAGCCGATCAAAAAAAAATCACAATACATTAAAATAATATGTTTTTTAAATTGAAAAACAATATATATCTTAACTGTAAGTTGCAGTTACTAGTTTCGAACAATTCACTACAACACATGGACTGGTGCAAAGATTTCGGATTACGTGTGCGAGAGAGAAAATATTGTCATCCCTACTATACCCCTTCAAATATTTAACTAAATACATAAATTCATTTTGCTGTAAAATTATCATCCATTGGATGAGTTTCATCTAATGGTTAGAATTAGTTTTTAATTTATAGTATTTTTGTAGTTTCTAGTAGATAGCCCCCCTAGATGGTTAAGATGATTAATAAGCACGCAGATTAAGATTTAATTAAAAGTTAATGGTGCCATATGGCTGTTTCATACATTTTATGGGTAAGATTTGGCGGGTATTGTAACTGGCGTGATGGCGCACGATTCTACGGAATATTTATTGGTCTTGGTCTTGAAGCGAATATATACAGAAGTTTAGCAAATATCTTGTATGTTAGGTACGAAGGCATGAATGGACACACACTTGTTCGTTGTCGTTTCTAATATCGCTCTCTACCATGAAAGACGATGAACTAGTGTTTTTTTTTTTTTTTGAAATAACTAGTACTTTTTATTTTTTTTATCAGCAAAGCAAATTTAAAACATTTTTTGAGGGAAAAGAGGAGTTACAACCAACCAAAGCAACCAAAGACCACCAAAACCAGAAAACAAACCGTTTCACGCAGGAAGCAACCACAGAGAACCGCTTCACGCAGGAAGCAACCAGAAACCAACCGCTTCACGAAGGAAGCCACCACAAAAACAAGGTCTAATACCCAGATTTAACGACTATTAAGCGCTAAAAGAAAAGGATCTGAAGCATCCAGATTTAACCAACATGAATCACAAAAAGAAAAAACTTCCAACCGACGTTGGAGCTCGAACTCAGTCCTCCATCCAATTCTGGTCAACACCAAGAAAAACCCCAAAGGGGGAGGACTGGTATTTCTACCGAGAACGAGCTCAACCCTCCTAGCAGGCAGTAGCAATGCAATCTTCTGAAAATCCAAGGGATGACTCGAGTTGAGCGTTTCGAACCTGCGAACGGTAACCCCTCGTCGGCCAACACCTAACGAGGACCCAAGGGGAAAGGCTTGTAATAGTACAAAGCACTAATCATCAAGAATCCAGACAGAACTAACACCAAAGCGAACCGAAAAGCTCAACGGCATAATGAAAGCACAACTAGCAACCCTTCACGAACCGCACACCTAAGTGTCAGTCTCTAAAGCTCGCTCTCAATCCTCCAAAAACAATTCCGACCAACACCAAGAAAAGCCCCTAAAGGGGGAGGACCAATATTTCTACCAAGAGCGAGACCAGACATCCTATCTAGTAGAAGAAATCATCACTATCAAGAAACCAAGGCTGGAACTCGATCTGAGCGTTCCACTACAGAAATCGGTAGCCCCTCGCCGGCCAGCACCAGCGAGGACCCAAAGGAGAAGGCATGTAATTATACCGAGCACGAGCCAATCCGGACCCTGAAAGATCTATTACCTAAGCCAGAAAAGGGAAACGACGCAACACCTAGAGCGGTCTTCCTAGCCACGAAAACAGTTGCTGCCACGCGCACGCACCCCCACTTTCGCCAGAGAGTCCCAAAAAAGGAAACAAGAACCTAGAAAATCTCCCCCAAGAATCGAGCCACTGATGACTAGTCAGCATCGAACAAACCACCAACATAACTCACAACCAAAACAATAAGAGAAAGGGGGAAACAACCTGAGCAGAGACACCACCAAGTCTCTGACCAATCCGACATGGTGCAGGTGAAGGGAGACAATGAACACGTGCAATAACACCAACAGCTACCGAAATCGAAGCCGAAACGAGGGAGAAACTGATCGATCTTACACGGAGCTCTTGTACTGTTCCAACCCGCAAGGTAAATGATCCGACCCAGATCTGAAAGTAACCGACCCGTCTGAACTGGCCCAAACCCATTTGACCCGGATCAGGAATTACCCGAGCCAACTGGACTGGAACCGACCCGGAACAGAAAAGAACCAACCCGCCAAAATTGACCCAAACCCATTCGACCCGTAGTTTCCCTACCCGGTCCGAAGACGACCCACACACCTTGAGCTTGTCGCCCCCGAGCTTCTTCACCGCACAGCAGCAAAACTGGCGAGCACTCCGGCAGATGCCGCCCCCGAACTTTGTTCACCTCACAGCAGCAAAGATATCGAGCAGTCCCGCCTGGAGCAACAACTCAGGTGAGCAATCCGGCAGAAGAACCGAGCTCCCAGCCACGAGGACCAGAGCCACGAGCCGTCGGTGAACAACTTCTGGCCACCCCTAACTCTGGAGAACCAGCACCACGCCAGCACAGAGAAGCCGGGCTTGGACAGGCCGAGGTCCACCATCGAGCATGACCTCCGGTTGGAACGAGCAACTCCAAACCATCAGATCTGGTGAGAAGAAACAAGAAAGAAAAGAAAGAGGGGAAGAGGAAGGGAGGGGAAGGTTGAAGGAGAAGAAGAGCTCCACCAGCGAGAGCTGAGGCCGGAACGGCCGGCCATCGTCGGTGAGACAAAGGGGCGGCGGAAAAAAACGCTACAGAAGGTTTTTGAAAATAGAGAGAGAAAAAGGGTTTATGTGTCACTCAATTCATGTCTGACATAGTTCAGTACTTTTTATTTCACTCAAAACAGTACTTCCAGGTTTCCATAAGATCATTTATAATAGGTGATTTTAACCAATCATTTGAATTCTTTTTATATCGACTGGAGAGAAATATATATATACAAAACTTATTTTAATCTAATCTAATTTACCATCCATATATGTAATCAATTGTTTGAATTCAATTTATTAAATAATTAGTTTTTTTTTTATTTTTGAAAAAGTGCGATTTTATTCATATATCAGATTATCAGAGAGAATAATACATTGTAGTGCATCAGGTAGAGTCTCTGACCACTAAAGAACAGACATAACGAGCTTCTCTCGATAACCAATGAACAATTTTGTTTACAGTTCTTTTTACAAACTGAATGGTAATCCCCTCATTTTGAGAAAGCATATTACGAATGTCCCGTATAATCGTCCCGATCGAGGACGCCGAAGGGTCCTCTTTCGTGATATATTCATAAGTACATGAGCATCGAATCGAAGGATGATTGGGCTTGGACCTAGTGTGGCAGTATTGCGAAGAGCTGTGGAAATCCCACATGCTTCCACTATGATCGGAGACTAACACCCTGGCAGTAGACCATTCGTCGCAAGGCGTAAGGTTCCCTCTGCATTCCGTGCTATGACGCCCCACGCTGACTTATTGGAGACCTGAAAGACGACGCCATCCATATTGATGGCCGTTGTACCCTTAGGTGGTCGAGTCCACCAGGACGACCAAGGAGGGTGTTGCCTACGGGGCGTATCCACAGCGGCCTCCGCCTCCCTCCAAGTCGTGAGGTAAGCGTGGGCTGCCGAGTGCACCCACAAGGTTGCAGGAACAGTACATCCCCATTTCACTGCATTCCTTGCCTTTCAAATTTCCCAAAGGACGGACATGACATCTACCACCTGGCTCCGCGGTCCCGTGGTTTCAACAACCATCAGCTTGTCCCCAAACCCCACTATTGGATCATGGGAAGACATCCATCCGAACTGTGCTCAATATGTCTTGGCAAAGCCACATCTCAAGAAAAGATGGTCAACAGATTTCAGGGCTCGCCCACATACATCTCATGTAGGTGGAATCGGAACATAGCGAACATTCAAATTAGTTGCTACCTGGAGGGTATCGGTAAGGTATGTATCTCCAATGGAAGACCCGATGGCGCGGTGGGACCGGAATATCCCACATGGAAGCCCATGTCACTGCAATAATGTTTTGGCGAGCAATATGACGCTCCTTGGCCAACACTGAATATCCTGCTTTCATTGAGTAAAGCCTTGTTCGTTTTATCGCCCAGTAGCAAGTATCTTTGTTTCGGGTATTAGATAAAGGTACCTGAAGAATTTGGTCCCTCTCCTCATCCTCAAACATGTTAGATAAAAGCGACTCATCCTGACAACGGGTGCCAAAGATCATCAAGTCTGCTACCGATGCGCCCTACAAAGAAAATGATGCAGAAATTTGAAGCTGGGCTATTTCCTGAACTTCTTTAATGGCCAAAAGAATGAGCCTATCTTCTTCCTCATAAGTATCCTTGAGCATTAATGCCTCTTCTCCTGATAATGGATCCTCAAAACTGATTGTATGAACATGAACATTCTTTTTGGACAGTATATCAAATAAGTTAGGTGCAATAACTTCTCAAGACAAAGAAGCATCCAAGTTTGTATTTGTAGAAAGATCAACTTGGTTTTCCTCAAACAGATGGCATGGATAATATTTACCAATCTTGTAATTATCCTTGTCAAGGAAGATATCCACCTCCATGGAAACAAAATAATAGAAAATAAAGATAAAAACAAGAAAATAAACACAAGAGACTACATTGTGTAAAACCAGATACTTTGATTGAAGTATTACAAACCTATTTATACTAGTTAAACAACAAGAAAAATGTAACTCATAAATTAAAACACATATTAAAACTTCTTATTTCCTCGTGTAACTGCTCCTACACATTAAGGTTACAGTAATCACATAGTAACCAAAACCACCCCACCTTCATGAGGCTTTAATTCTCTTCATAATTGTTAACAACAAGATTATTATCTAACAATCCTGCCATGTTCCATCTTGTCTGTGTGTGTTGTTTTAAAACACCACAATCCTCATGAAATGAAACTCAACATCACCCAGTCTTATGCACAAGGACAAAACGCTCATAAACACCTTAAGATTATTATTATTTTTCAAGCAACTCAGCAACCTTGTACATGTCCTCTGAAACCTTCGTCAACCACAACCCGAGAACTAGCGAATCCATTACTCCACTCTTCGGTGCCTTGATGGCCTCATGCCCCGTATCGTCCCATAATCTTCCCCGGTCTCTTTCCTTGAAAGAGCAACTGAGCAATTCGCCATCTCCTCCGGTGAACCCCTCAGAAGCGGCTACTTGGCAACGCCGCCGTCGCTCCTCAAGGGTTTTGCCACCGATATTTGATTTCGCCACTTGCCTCTTGAATTTCTCCTCTCGCAAGTAGCAATCTGTAGCCTTGTTTGTTGTCATAAAGGGCTATTCACAACTACACTCTTCAATGGCAGTACCGTCTTTGCTTTGTGGGTTTCGGTACTGCTATGGGCAAGACCCACCATTTCTTCTCCGGCGTCTACCACCCAAATCTAAGTACAAACTTTTTTTGTCGTCAACGACTCGTGCACCACCACCAGCTTCACCTCCCGATCCACCGATCTTCTCTAGAAGAGTACCACCAGCCCAATAACTAGTGCCATCGGATCCTCGATGTCAGAGCTTCGCTTCAGGTCGCATCTAGCGTCCTCTCCTCTGAACCCAATTCTCCATCCAAAAACAATAGCGATTGATTTCCAATTCTTCGTGGCTTTCCCTCGAACTGCACTCTCGAGAGATTTTTTTTGTGACGTCCTGCATTTGAGCCACAGATTACCGAGGCTTCCTCCTTTCCCTCAACGGCATTTTCAAGTCCGCTCTCACACGGCTTGAATCCAAGCTCCAGCACGGCTCGATAGTTGTACACATTCCTCCATACCGGCAACTACATTAACTGGACCAGTGCAAGCTTGGCACACTGCTATCAACACGTCGATCCCATCTTCGAAACTTCTTCCGTCATCCGTTCTAGATCAAAACCGCTGTGATACAAATTGATAGAAAATAAAGATAAAAACAAGAAAATAAACACAAGAACACAAGATACTATATTAAGGTTACAGTAATCACATAATAACCGAAACCACCCCACCTTTATGAGGCTTTAATTCTCTTCATAATCGTTAATAACAAGATTATTATCTAACAACAGAAGCTAATGATAACGTATGAACTAGAACATTTTCTATGTTAAAAAAGAGACATTCCTTAGATTGTGGATGAGTATACACAATTTGTCCCTGATGAACCAAACGATGCAGAGGATGGCGGAGAGACTTAGAGGAGTTCTCAATATGACCAAACGATGACGGGAGGAGATTAGACTCTGGCAAACAAGGAGAACAAGGCTTCATCGGTAGCCCACAGGGTCGGAGCCCTAGTGGCCACCGGTGGTGGCAAAAAGTGTGAAGAGGCACTTGACCTGTTAGGGTTGCGGAAAGAGAAAATTTAAGAAGCCTTTTTTCTATAGATGTTTAAAGGGATAATTCCACATCAGTACCCTAAAACTTTCATTTTTCATTTAGAGTACCCTAACTCTTTTTTGTGCCACCTCAGTACCCTGAATCTTTATTTATTCCATTTTAATACCCGCCGTTAACTTTCCATCTAATTTTCCATCCAAAATATATAAAATGACTATAATACCCTTCAATATCAATCAAATTTTCAAACTCATGCCATTGGTTTTTAAAATTTACTTTTATTTTATAAAAATCAATTTTTTTAATAAAAAACATATTTTAATTTTTAAAAATCAATTTTTTTAATATAAAAATCATTTTTATTTTAAAATATATTTTTTAATATTAATCATATTTAAAAAACATATTTATATTTAAAAATTCAGATTTTATTTAAAAATCATATTTTGATTTAAAAAAACATTTAATTTTTTAAAATTAATTTTTTATTTAAAAATCAATTTCATTCTTTTTCAGTTAATTCTTTATTTTTATTTTAAAAACAATTAATTTCTTTTCAATTTTTATTTCTTTGATTCTTTTCATTTTGATACCTTATCTTTCCTCTTCTCCATAACATTTTAGTACCTTTACATTTCTCATGACTAAGGATGAAAATCAACTCTATCCATTACCGGATCAGAGCAGAAAAATATAGATTTGGAGCTTCAACATTTACAAATACAACTAGGGGTGTAACCAGGCCGATTAACCAGTCCGAAACTATTTAAATTTAATTTTTATTTTATTGGCCTGTTAGAGATATTTTTTTGAATTACTGATATGTTGGCAAGCAGCGGTGATTCAATTTGTTTCCATGATCACAATGTTGTCTTGTCCACCTGCATATCAAAATAAGACAATCAATTAGAATTACAGATAAAGAAATATAATTAAAAGCTACTTAAAATGTGTAGCTAGGATTTATTACAATTACAAACGATAATAACAAATCAGGTTAATTAGGAACTTAATAAAAGTATAATTATTTCGATCAAATTTACAAGGACGAGTTCGTGAAGCTAAAGCATGGCCAATCCTCCAAAACAGAGGTGGTGGCTCAGCCTCGGTCGAGGGCAGATCTGTGAAAACCTTACGGTGGAGAGACGAGGTCGCCGGAAGCTATGGAAGCCGTTAGTTCTCTACTGGAAGCCGTTTGCTTTTGCATATATACACAAGAAAATGCGAGCCAAAGAAGAAGAATGGCTGATAGAATATGGAGGAGAAGGAAAGTGGTGATAGAATGTGGAGGAAAAGGAGGCGTGGAGTTGAAAGGGGAAGGAGGAATGGAATAGGTAGGAAAGGGGTTTTTAGGGTTAGAAAGTCAAAAGGGTAAACTTGTCATTTTTTGAAAAAAAATATGCATTTTCCATCCAAAAATGGATGGAAAGTTAACGGCGAGTACTAAAATGGAATAAATGAAGATTTAGGGTACTGAGGTGGCACAAAAAAGAGTTAGGGTATTCTAAATGAAAAATGAAAGTTTTAGGGTACTTATGTGGAATTATCTCATGTTTAAATCATTGTCTATTTTGTATTTACAACAGTATAGGAGTTTAATATCTGACTATAGAAAGGTTATTGATGGCTTAATAGTTTGTTGGGGCCTTAAAGTCCAAGAATCGAATGTTGGAAAAGAAAAATGAAATGGGCCCAATGCAGAGTACACCCAATGTAATAACCACTCCCGGTCACTCTCAGTCAAACCTGCGAAAACAGGAAAATTTAAAATTTTTAAGACAGACACTTAACTTAACTCAAATTGACCCCGAGGGTCATACCGGACTTAAGTTGACCCCGTTATCGACTAAAATGAGTTACGGGGGACTCAGGGCAACTTTCTGGTCAATTTGGGAAAGATTGATTTTTCGCTGGAAAAGTCACCCGAGCGACGTTTTGGGTCCATTCGAGGACCGTTTTGGACCCGAAAAGCTTAACCGTCGTCGTAGCGGTCTTAGTTGGGCCGTTTCCTTGAAGCCCGTCCAGTTTAAAATTTTCTTGGGAAAAGTGCCCGTTCGGGGCCCGAAACGTCCTTTTTTTCGCGAATCTGATTGGAAAATATCAACTAGATATTTTCCAAAAGGTGTGGGACCCACCTCGACACATGTCAACTACTTGGTGGAGTTAGTTTTGGGGGGAAAATGGATGGTTGTGGTGTGTTGGCCGAAACACATGGTTAAAGGGGGGAAAGTTGTGTTTTGTGTTAGTTATTTTAATTAGAAAAAAAAAGAGAGAAAAAAAAAGGGGAACTTTGTTCTTGGTCTTGAGTAGCGGCTTCATCTTGATTGGGGAGAGCAGAGAAGAAAAGAACAAATCTTGTTCTTTGAGAGGGGGCGGCAGCAAATCAGGATCCTTTTAGGTTGGTTGTTCAACAAAAAGAATCATTTTGTTTGGTCCCATGTGCTGCGGGGGTTTTGGACAAAGAGACAGAGTGATGGGCGTGTGGTACTCCATGAATCAAACCATCAATTGATGGTCTTGATTTCTTCTTCTATGTTGCTGTGGCAGAGGCATTAAAGGCACATGAGCATTAGTTGTCCATGATATTCCATGAAGAAGCAGTATCAATGAGTCTTGATTTCTAAGGTAAGTCGCGACACAGAAAATAATCCTTTTTGTGTGTCTATTAAGGTGCCACGGGTTATATTAGAATTCAAGGGGTTTTGTGGATATATCTATGTTGAAAACTAGCATTTGGTGTTGAGGTTAAAACATGATATAGCGAGACATAGATTGCTCTTGGGTTATTACCGACTTGTATTGAGAGGTAAGGGAAAGGGAGGTTCGTTAGGAACGTTTTGGGGCAAAAAGGGAATTTTGCCATTGTGGCCGGGTGGGGCCCATGTGCTCGGGTGCTCGGGTTTTATCGTTCGGGTGGTTTAAAACGTTCCCCGGACCATTTACCCTTAATCGAATCGAAATTTGGAATTAAATTGGAGAAGTTGTAATTATCGGGTTTAGAAACTTTAAACGTCATTTAAGTGACTCGGAAGTCGGAATTAAATTCGGTCAAGTACATTGGAACCCTTGAATTATTCTAAGACCGTAGAAACGAAAACGGGGGCTTTTGGAGCCCCGGAAGGCAATTAACAAAACCCGGGCAGATTCGCCATGTTGGGCGAATCGGGACTTTAAGGGCCCTTTATCGACAATGTCGAGTAATTGGGAAGTTTGGGAGTGATCGACTTTATCGGGGTTGCGTTTGGGCGTTAAGTCCACTAATTTTCGGTTTATTCGTACTAGTTTAAAGGTACTTTGAAATTGTGCTCTTTTAGATCGTGCTGCGGACCGAGGCAAAGGGAAGCTCGGCGAGTGACTGGGTCTACTTCGGGTTTTGTTGGAGCGCTTTTGGATTTATATACGAGGTAGGGAAAAGTAGCCGGATCTCGGCCCTGATTAGGGAAAGTTAATAGTAGAATTGCATGTGACACCGGGGTGTCGTGGGTTGAGTAGATTTATTTAATTATTAGAAAGGCATGATACGGGATTGTAGCGTTTAAGAGAAAAGCATGTGACACTTAGTAGTGTCGTAGGAACAGAGAACTTAGCGATAATTGAATTACTGGAGGCATATGACCATGCCCGGAGGTTGTTTGTGAAACTAGTGATTTTAGGACCGTTGGAGGCATCGAGTATGCCGGAGGTTGTCGTGCGTTTTATTTAATTGTTGAGTTTGGGTGGCCTTGAGAGCCTGTATTTAATTGTTGAGTTTGGGTGGCCTTGAGAGCCCGTGTTTAATTGTTGAGTTTGGGTGGCCTTGAGAGCCCGTATTTAATTGTTGAGTCGGGGTGGCCATGAGAGCCGTGTATTTAATTTGGTGTCTTGAGTGGCAGTGAGTGCCCGTGGGGTTGTTGAACCCGAGTCTTGACTGTTGAGGTGTCTTGAGTGGCCTTGAGTGCCTGTGTGATTGAACTTGCCTGTGATTGTGATTGTGGTTACCTGGGGTGGCGAGTTCTAAAGGTCGACAGCCTGATCCGACTTAGTGTCGATGAATTGCGAGTTTTAAAGGTCGACAGCCTGATCCGACTTAGTGTCGATGAATTGCGAGTTCTAAAGGTCGACAGCCTGATCCGACTTAGTGTCGATGAATTGCGAGTTTTAAAGGTCGACAGCCTGATCCGACTTAGTGTCGATGAATTGCGAGTTTTAAAGGTCGACAGCCTGATCCGACTTAGTGTCGATGAATTGCAAGTTCTAAAGGTCGACAGCCTGATCCGACTTAGTGTCGATGAATTGCGAGTTTTAAAGGTCGACAGCCTGATCCGACTTAGTGTCGATGAATTGCGAGTTCTAAAGGTCGACAGCCTGATCCGACTTAGTGTCGATGAATTGCGAGTTTTAAAGGTCGACAGCCTGATCCGACTTAGTGTCGAGGAATTGCGAGTTTGAAAGGTCGACAGCCTGATCCGACTTCGTGTCGAGGAATTGCGATAGGTCGAACCCTGACCTGATTGAGATTGGTTACTGAGCAGCTGGTGTGCGATCCTTTGTGATCTTGTTTGGTGTTGTGTCGTTTCGTTCGAGTCCTTGAGGAGGTCGTCGATAGTTGTATCGGGTCTACACTGTTTTTATCGAGTGTCGATTCTGTTGAGGAAGGTGACGGGTTGTGGGTCAGTTGAGTACTTGAGTTGGGGATTGTAGTCCCGGCGTTGGGTTTGGTTTTAGTGTTACTGGCTTTTTCTGCTAATTATGCCATAGTCAGTCTGTTATCCGTGGAGGTGAGCGAACGCTCACCCCTAGCTGCTTTTCCTACAGGTACTGATCACCGGACGGACTAGGTTAGCTCTTGAAGTTCATGGAGCTTGGAGCGGAGTCTGGTCTTTACTTTTTGTTGAGTCTAGTAACGGATGTTGTACCTTGTCCACTTGTTGGGACGTTTTTGTTTTGTAAATACTATTATTTTGAGAAGTAAATGGAAATGTCAAAGCTTTTATTGAAAACAGGTTTCAAGTGTTCATGTTTTTAAACGTTCGCGTCCCTAGTTCGGTTTACTGAAATTGGGGCGTGACAGCTTGGTATCAGAGCTCGAGGTTTCACACCTCGGACTGTCCGTCAATTAGGTGGGGAGGGTCGAGTCAGTGTAGACCCGTAGTGTTGTGAGTCATGCTTGTGTTTGTGTGTATGTGCAGTACGGTGTTACTGGCATACTGTTTGTGTATTGCTGCGTGAAAAGTTTTTAAGCTGTCGCGGGTCGACTCAGGAGCGCTCCTGTAGTCGAACGTGACGGTGCTGATATCAAGTCGGTACAACGTAGTCGGGGACGCCTGGACCGGGTTGTAACTGCGTGATGTCAAGTATGAGGTTTTAAAAATGAAGCGGAGAAGGTTTTAAAAATGGTTGGCCCTGTGGGCGTGTGTGTAAGTTGGTTGGCGCTGTGGGCGTGTGTGTTTGATTGTGCTTGGCCCGGTGGGCGTGGTTCGGTGTTGGATGGCCCGGTGGGCGTGTATTGTTGTTACTCGGCCGTGTTGGCTTGTGTTTGAGGTCAGTCTTGAGTTGCCGTAACTGTGTTATGTGTTTGGTGGTCGTTGTTTGCGACGTACTAGTGTACGGGTCGCTATTAGCCGGGAAAGTTACGAATACCCTAGGGTAGACATAGCGGGTGTAAGTAGTGCGAAATTATCACCGCTAGGAAATTGGGGTCACTGGTTTGGCCCAGGAGGTGAATTGGGCAGGACGGAGTACCGGCCCAGTAGGTGAGACGGAACGGTTTGTACGCCGGCCCGGTAAGGGGCGCGGCAGAGTTCGGACGCCGGCCCGGTAAGCGGCCCGGCACGGTTTGGTTGTCGGCCCGGTAAGGGGCACGACACGGGTTAGGTGCCGGCCCGGTAGGGGGCGCGACAGGGCCTTGGTGCCGGCCCGGTATGGGGAACGGCCCGGCTTGGTTACCGGCCCGGAAGGTGGCACGGCCCGGGTCGTGTGCCGGATCGGTCCAGCCGGTTATCTTCAAAAAAAAATTCGTTGTTTCGTTGCGCGTTTAGGTTCGGGGTTGTGTGACTCGGTTCACGTTCGTGCGGTTTGAGCGTTGGTTTTACGTGACTGTGTTCGCGGTTGTGGGTTGTAGAGGTCGTAGGCTCGGTGTTAAGTTATGAGGGCTTGGGTTCGAGATTCATCGATAACGTACGGTAGTAGTACAATGCCTCGGTGTGAGAGTCTCACCACGGAGAGAGGTTAGGGTTGGTGCGCTGCGGTGCCATGTGAACCAGGTTTTCCCTATGTAAACGAGTGTTCGAGTTTTCCCTCGCGTGAACGGGTGATTGAGGTTTCCTTCACGCGAGTGGGTTAATTGAGGTTCCCTACACGATCGAGTAACTGGGGTATCGATATTGTGAGCAACAATGTTGGCTTAGTTGAGAACATGATCCCCGTTTGAGGTTTCCCTACGTGATCGGGTCTTTGGGGTATTGAGGTTGTGAACAATAGTGATTACTGAATTGAGGAAGTGTTCCCCGTGTCGAGTTTTATCTTACGTAAGCGAGTACTTGAGGTGTTGATAGTGTGAGCAGTGTGACGTTTTGCATCAGGTTTTGAGGTAGTGGTCTGCCCTGGTTAGATCGGTAAGTCTTTAGTGCTTTACTAGTATGCCATAATCGAACGGGTGTCCGTGGAGGTGAGCATAACGCTCATCCCCTTTACTACTTTTCCCGCAAGGGACGAGTAGCGAACACTGGTTTGGTTGCGGAAAGTTACAAGTAATGCCTAGAGGACCGTGTGAGGGTTACACTAGACCTTACCAGGGTAACTAATGGAGTGGGTGTTCGGTTTCCGTTTTGGGCGTCAGTTTCATTGGATGTCGGGTTATCACACTCGTTTGTTCGTCGAGTTGTGCTGAGAGGTTGGGGCTGAGTTTAGAGCCGTTGAGTCCACCCCTGCGTCGTGACACGTCGGTTGGTGGTGGGGTGGTGTTAACTAGGGTCTGTCGTGCCTGCGGAGTTAGAGAAGCGAACCGGTACAAGAGGTTCGAGAGAGGGCTCCTCAACCCGAGGATCGGGTATGTTGGGAGTTGGTAGGCACGACGACGATAGTGGAGCGAGGTCTTAGAGAGACCGCGAGGGTCCGTGAGTTTTAGCAGCGACTGAGCTTGTGCGTGTATCCGTGGGAAGGATACACACGAAATGACCGCCTTGACGTGATCCTGGGAATGGATTGGCGAGCGAAGTACCAAGTCATTATCGCCTGTTACAGGCGACGAGTGACGGTGTCAACAGGCAACACGAAAGGTTCGTGTATTCTTGGCAGTAGGATCGGAGTTTCTCCTGTCGGCTTGTCTGTAGTAAAGGAAGTATCGGCCGAGCAGAGCCGAGGATTACCGCGAGTGGCGTGCGAGTTCCCCGAGGTCTTCCCTAAGGAATTGAGCAGGTTGCCACCAGTTCGTGAGGTGGATTTCAGGATTGACCTGGTGCCGGGAACGGCAGCGATATCGATGGCGCCTTACAGGTTCGCGCCAGCCGAGTTGACCGAGCTGAAGGGTCAGCTCGAGGAACTTCGGGAGAAGGGGCTTATTCATCCGAGCACATCGCCGTGGGGAGCGCCAGCACTCTTCGTGAAGAAGAAGAGTGGAGAGCTTCGGATGTGCATGGACTACCGGAAACTGAACTGGGTTACGGTGAATGACCGATGCCCGATGCCGAAAATTGATGACCGGTTCTACCAGTTGAGAGGGTCGACGTATTTCTCGAAGATCGACCTGCGATCCGGATACTACCAGTTGCGAGTCCGAGAGGGGGACGTCGCAAGGACTGCATTCCAGACATGCTATGAACATTACGAGTTCTGGGTGATGACTTTGAACTACCGAACGCACCTGCAACGTTCTTGGACCTGATGAACAGTATAGCCCGGCTGTTCTTAAATCAGTTTGTGATGGTGTTTTGTGGACGACCAGGATCCGGGAGTTAGTTGCCGGCGGTACGGATGCCGAGGGCTGGGATCGTTGTACTAATTGGGAGTTACAGTATCGTGGAGGTTTGTACATACCGCGTGACGGCAGAGGCGATGAGCTACGAGAGTCGCAGCATTCGCGTCTAACAATGCACGTGAATATCACTAAGAGGAGCGCGACATCAGGTGGCATGTCTAGTGGAGCGGGATGCGGAGAGCGGTCGCGGAGTTAGTATCGCGATGCCTCGCCCGTCGGTAGGTGAGAGCTGAACAACAGCGTCCCGCTGGATTATTGCAGCCACCGCCGGTTGCACGGCGGAAGTGGGGGCACGTCACGATGGGTTTCGTGAGTGATTGGCCGAGTTCGCCTACAGCAACAGCTTTCAGGCCAGTATCATGATGGCACCGTTTGAAGCGTTGTGTGATAGGCCGTGTCGGTCGCCCGTGTGCTGGGCAGAAGTGAGAAATAAGAGGTTACTGGGTCTAGAACTGGATCGAGAGACAGCTAAGTTGGTCGTGCCAAGGCGTGAGCGGTTGAAGACCGCGCAGAGTCAGTAGGAGCTATGCTGACTGACGGCGCCGACCTCTCGAGCCAGCATTCAGTGATCATGTATCCCAGGAGGTGAGCCCGAAAGATGGACTAATGCGTTTCAACCGCGGTAGAGGCGGGTTAGCCCCGCGGTGTATCGGGCCTTTCGAGGTCTTGAGTACGTCATTAAATGGGCAGATGTCGAGGTAACGGGTGATGTCCCGTGTAAGGAGAAACCGATGCGGGAAAGGGATCCACGAGAGCAGGTCCTGCGCGGAAAGGTTATCCGCTTAGAGCTGGTGTTGTGGCGACACCACGAGGCCGAGTCGAATTGGGAACGCGAGGACGAGGTTCGCGCGAAGTACCCCGACCGGTTCGACTACTGACGTGCGTTGTTCTAAATTTCGCGGACGAAATTCCTTTAAGGGGGGTAGATTGTAATAACCACTCCCGGTCACTCTCAGTCAAACCTGCGAAAACAGGAAAATTTAAAATTTTTAAGACAG
Organism: Erodium maritimum; assembly: GCA_963921825.1. NCBI lineage: Eukaryota > Viridiplantae > Streptophyta > Magnoliopsida > Geraniales > Geraniaceae > Erodium > Erodium maritimum. The sequence goes on from OY997595.1 coordinate 24,776,633, forward strand.
ACACTTAACTTAACTCAAATTGACCCCGAGGGTCATACCGGACTTAAGTTGACCCCGTTATCGACTAAAATGAGTTACGGGGGACTCAGGGCAACTTTCTGGTCAATTTGGGAAAGATTGATTTTTCGCTGGAAAAGTCACCCGAGCGACGTTTTGGGTCCATTCGAGGACCGTTTTGGACCCGAAAAGCTTAACCGTCGTCGTAGCGGTCTTAGTTGGGCCGTTTCCTTGAAGCCCGTCCAGTTTAAAATTTTCTTGGGAAAAGTGCCCGTTCGGGGCCCGAAACGTCCTTTTTTTCGCGAATCTGATTGGAAAATATCAACTAGATATTTTCCAAAAGGTGTGGGACCCACCTCGACACATGTCAACTACTTGGTGGAGTTAGTTTTGGGGGGAAAATGGATGGTTGTGGTGTGTTGGCCGAAACACATGGTTAAAGGGGGGAAAGTTGTGTTTTGTGTTAGTTATTTTAATTAGAAAAAAAAAGAGAGAAAAAAAAAGGGGAACTTTGTTCTTGGTCTTGAGTAGCGGCTTCATCTTGATTGGGGAGAGCAGAGAAGAAAAGAACAAATCTTGTTCTTTGAGAGGGGGCGGCAGCAAATCAGGATCCTTTTAGGTTGGTTGTTCAACAAAAAGAATCATTTTGTTTGGTCCCATGTGCTGCGGGGGTTTTGGACAAAGAGACAGAGTGATGGGCGTGTGGTACTCCATGAATCAAACCATCAATTGATGGTCTTGATTTCTTCTTCTATGTTGCTGTGGCAGAGGCATTAAAGGCACATGAGCATTAGTTGTCCATGATATTCCATGAAGAAGCAGTATCAATGAGTCTTGATTTCTAAGGTAAGTCGCGACACAGAAAATAATCCTTTTTGTGTGTCTATTAAGGTGCCACGGGTTATATTAGAATTCAAGGGGTTTTGTGGATATATCTATGTTGAAAACTAGCATTTGGTGTTGAGGTTAAAACATGATATAGCGAGACATAGATTGCTCTTGGGTTATTACCGACTTGTATTGAGAGGTAAGGGAAAGGGAGGTTCGTTAGGAACGTTTTGGGGCAAAAAGGGAATTTTGCCATTGTGGCCGGGTGGGGCCCATGTGCTCGGGTGCTCGGGTTTTATCGTTCGGGTGGTTTAAAACGTTCCCCGGACCATTTACCCTTAATCGAATCGAAATTTGGAATTAAATTGGAGAAGTTGTAATTATCGGGTTTAGAAACTTTAAACGTCATTTAAGTGACTCGGAAGTCGGAATTAAATTCGGTCAAGTACATTGGAACCCTTGAATTATTCTAAGACCGTAGAAACGAAAACGGGGGCTTTTGGAGCCCCGGAAGGCAATTAACAAAACCCGGGCAGATTCGCCATGTTGGGCGAATCGGGACTTTAAGGGCCCTTTATCGACAATGTCGAGTAATTGGGAAGTTTGGGAGTGATCGACTTTATCGGGGTTGCGTTTGGGCGTTAAGTCCACTAATTTTCGGTTTATTCGTACTAGTTTAAAGGTACTTTGAAATTGTGCTCTTTTAGATCGTGCTGCGGACCGAGGCAAAGGGAAGCTCGGCGAGTGACTGGGTCTACTTCGGGTTTTGTTGGAGCGCTTTTGGATTTATATACGAGGTAGGGAAAAGTAGCCGGATCTCGGCCCTGATTAGGGAAAGTTAATAGTAGAATTGCATGTGACACCGGGGTGTCGTGGGTTGAGTAGATTTATTTAATTATTAGAAAGGCATGATACGGGATTGTAGCGTTTAAGAGAAAAGCATGTGACACTTAGTAGTGTCGTAGGAACAGAGAACTTAGCGATAATTGAATTACTGGAGGCATATGACCATGCCCGGAGGTTGTTTGTGAAACTAGTGATTTTAGGACCGTTGGAGGCATCGAGTATGCCGGAGGTTGTCGTGCGTTTTATTTAATTGTTGAGTTTGGGTGGCCTTGAGAGCCTGTATTTAATTGTTGAGTTTGGGTGGCCTTGAGAGCCCGTGTTTAATTGTTGAGTTTGGGTGGCCTTGAGAGCCCGTATTTAATTGTTGAGTCGGGGTGGCCATGAGAGCCGTGTATTTAATTTGGTGTCTTGAGTGGCAGTGAGTGCCCGTGGGGTTGTTGAACCCGAGTCTTGACTGTTGAGGTGTCTTGAGTGGCCTTGAGTGCCTGTGTGATTGAACTTGCCTGTGATTGTGATTGTGGTTACCTGGGGTGGCGAGTTCTAAAGGTCGACAGCCTGATCCGACTTAGTGTCGATGAATTGCGAGTTTTAAAGGTCGACAGCCTGATCCGACTTAGTGTCGATGAATTGCGAGTTCTAAAGGTCGACAGCCTGATCCGACTTAGTGTCGATGAATTGCGAGTTTTAAAGGTCGACAGCCTGATCCGACTTAGTGTCGATGAATTGCGAGTTTTAAAGGTCGACAGCCTGATCCGACTTAGTGTCGATGAATTGCAAGTTCTAAAGGTCGACAGCCTGATCCGACTTAGTGTCGATGAATTGCGAGTTTTAAAGGTCGACAGCCTGATCCGACTTAGTGTCGATGAATTGCGAGTTCTAAAGGTCGACAGCCTGATCCGACTTAGTGTCGATGAATTGCGAGTTTTAAAGGTCGACAGCCTGATCCGACTTAGTGTCGAGGAATTGCGAGTTTGAAAGGTCGACAGCCTGATCCGACTTCGTGTCGAGGAATTGCGATAGGTCGAACCCTGACCTGATTGAGATTGGTTACTGAGCAGCTGGTGTGCGATCCTTTGTGATCTTGTTTGGTGTTGTGTCGTTTCGTTCGAGTCCTTGAGGAGGTCGTCGATAGTTGTATCGGGTCTACACTGTTTTTATCGAGTGTCGATTCTGTTGAGGAAGGTGACGGGTTGTGGGTCAGTTGAGTACTTGAGTTGGGGATTGTAGTCCCGGCGTTGGGTTTGGTTTTAGTGTTACTGGCTTTTTCTGCTAATTATGCCATAGTCAGTCTGTTATCCGTGGAGGTGAGCGAACGCTCACCCCTAGCTGCTTTTCCTACAGGTACTGATCACCGGACGGACTAGGTTAGCTCTTGAAGTTCATGGAGCTTGGAGCGGAGTCTGGTCTTTACTTTTTGTTGAGTCTAGTAACGGATGTTGTACCTTGTCCACTTGTTGGGACGTTTTTGTTTTGTAAATACTATTATTTTGAGAAGTAAATGGAAATGTCAAAGCTTTTATTGAAAACAGGTTTCAAGTGTTCATGTTTTTAAACGTTCGCGTCCCTAGTTCGGTTTACTGAAATTGGGGCGTGACACCCAAATTAGGTCCGAAAAGAGAGTCAAAATGAAGACTAGTTCCTCTCTTATATCTCCTAGATCCATGCCATAAAAATCATAACCAAACACAGAGAAAGGAGAAGGAGTATTCGAAGATAAGATTTCTGTTTTACTTTGACCTTAAAATTGTCCAACAGCTCCACATCCAATATAGTAATGTACATATATAAATCCATGACATGAACATGAGAAACAACCAAACACACCTCGTCTCAGCAGTAATGGAACAGTTGAGCAAGCTCCAATCGGTTACTCTATCACTGATTCTAGCTTCTCTGCTTCACGTCCATGGCTTTGAGAGAAAGCCGTACGTTGTGTACATGGGAAATGTTGTAAAGAGCACGCGCCACGTGGAACGCGTTGACCAGCATCACAACATGCTTTCCTCAATCATTGGAGAGTAAGTACGCAACACTAACTCATCAATCAAATGTAGTTTACTAAGGATGTCAGAGGGTGGATGTGGAATGTGTTTCAGTGAGGAGATAGCTCACAAATCCAGAATATACAGCTACAGCAGGAGCTTTAATGCATTTGCTGCGCATCTGTTGCCGCACGAAGCGGAGAAACTGCAAGGTCCGTATTATTGTTAGTTGAGGTTTCTATTTTATTGGATGATTGAATCGGATCCGTTGATTCGTTCGATTACAGATATTGATGGCGTGGTTTCGGTGTTCCAGAGCACTGTGCGACAGCTGCACACCACTCGATCATGGGACTTCATAGGAATGCCTCTAATCATTAGGAGGAACCTCCATCTCGAGACTGATATCATTGTCGGTTTCTTAGATACAGGTAATACTTAATTAAACACTAACTCAACTTATTCCTGTATAATCCTTATACTAATCGTCTCTTCAGGAATATATATCTATGCCCCCAGTTTCAACGACACCGGACTTGGTCCACCTCCGTCTAAATGGAAGGGTACGTGCCAAGTCGGCGACAACTTCACTGCCTGCAACAAGTAATAACTCTAATTCAAGAGAAACGTTGATTCCTAACTCAGTCGAAAAAGTCTTTTATACATTGTAACCGTGTTCCATCTTTTGTGGCACATCCTAAAAATAATATATTTTTTTCCGAAGAACACAACTTTATTTATATTTATTTTACTCGTGTTGTGTAAATAATCTTTATAACTAGCTAGAAATAAACAATTATCCCTTTATTCAAACTATTTTGTAATTACGTGGACAGTAAGGTAATAGGAGCGAGAGCCTACGACCTCGGCAACACCGACCCTAATGCTCCACCTCCAAGTCCGGTCGATAAGGAGGGTCACGGGACCCACTGTTGGGTATTCCTCCATAATTAGGGAAGTCCATTAGTGTTAATCCCAACTTGAAGCCCAAATTCTAGAAGAATTCATCTTCTAGAATATGTTGGAGAATTCTACATCCTACCACACTTTGTAGAGTGTGTTAGAGAACTCTAGATGTTACCACACATTCTAGCATATGTTGGAAATAGGTGGAAGGTGCTAGAATGTGTTGGAGATAATTAGAATTGCTCTTTTCTAGAACCTCCCATTTAGTAGTATAAATAGATGCATTTGGGAGAGGTTTACAGATCCGTCTAAGAGAGCAAATTGTGAGTTCCTCTTGTAGAGAGAAAAAGTGAGCCACTTGAGAGAGTGAGAATTTGTGAGTCATCCTATAGTCGAGTGTAGAGAGAATCCTTTGTAATCTCACATATAGTGAAGAACGTTTGGACTGAGGTCCACCGTGGTTTTTCCCGATTTGGGTTTTCCACGTAAAATCGGTGTGTCCTTTCTCTACTTTACTTTACATTTTATTGTGTCCATCTTAATTCTACAAAGAGGGGGAAGAAGCAATTCGCTTCCGTACTTGATCGATCTTCCCCAATAGTGGTATCAGAGCCTGGTTCTAGCAACGACTTAAGATGGAGGGTATCGTCAGTCATGATGGCGACATGTTCAAGCTCACGGCGGAGAACTATTCATACTGGAAGCCCATGATGGAGGACCATCTGTATTACAGAGATCTGCACGAGCCAATCACCAACCAAACGAGGCCGGAAGGGAAGAATGAGAAAGATTGGGAGCTGCTCAACCGCAAGGCCATAGCAATGATCCGGAAATATATCGACTGGAGTTTGTTTGAGCATGTAGCCACCTACACAAATGCTTATGAATTATGGACAAAGCTCGAGTCCATGATTCAAAAGAAGACACCTCGAAATAAAGCTCATCTCGTGAGACGGCTAGTGAAGTTGGAGTATAAAGATGGGGAGAATATGATCGAGCACCTGAACAATTTCAAAGGTCTTGTCAACCAATTGACAAAGACTGAGATGAAGGTTGAAGATGAGTTGCAAGCTCTATTACTCCTCAGTTCACTTCCCGAGAGTTGGGATACTCTGGTCATCACCCTAAGCAACTCTGCCCCAGAAGGAAAGCTTACCACAGATCTAGTGGCTGATAGCTTGTTAAACGAAGAAGCTCGAAGAAAAGAACGAGGTACGTACAATCAATTTGATGCTAACATTGCTAAAATTCGTGGTAGGACTGAAATGCGTAGAAGAAATGACACTCGAGGAAGAAGCAAGACTCGAGGTTATGACAAGCTAAGGGGCAGATCCAAATCACGCTCAAAGCTTGAATGTTACTATTGTGGTGGATTTGGACACAAGAAACAAGAGTGTCGAAATCTCAAAAGGGATCAAAGGAACGGGACAGTGAAACCAGACAAGATAGAGCTACGAAAGGAGGAGAAAAACTACACAGCTGTTGCAGCGGGGAATAATGTTGATGTTTTCCTCACTGGAGAAGACAATTATCTCAACCTTGCATATGATGACAGCTATTGGATAGTAGACTCGGGCGCTTCCTTCCACGTCACCCCTCATGGATAGTTTTTCTCATCTTATAAAAATGGAGATTTTGGGTTTGTAAAAATGGGAAATCAAGTCACTAGCAAGATTATCGGTATTGGCGATATCACAATGGTGACTGCTACAGGAAGCAAGCTACTCCTCAAGGATGTAAGACATGTCCCAGATATGCGTCTAAATCTTATTTCAGCTGGAAAACTTGATGATGCAGGATTGGTGAGTCATTTTGGTGATAGTAAATGGAAGCTCACCAAAGGCAACATGATCATAGCTCGAGGAAGAAAGGAAGGCTCCTTGTATGTCACGCAAGGAAAGTTGTACAAAGCGGAGGTAAATGTTGCACATGACAACTCAAACATGGAGTTATGGCACAAGAGGCTGGGACACATGAGCGAGAAGGGCCTGCAAATTCTCGCACGAAAAGAACTACTCTCCAATATCAAAGGTATGACACTTGACTCATGTACCGATTGTTTGGCTGGCAAACAACATAGAGTTTCATTTTTGAAATCTTCTCAACCAAAAAGAAGAAATCATATTCTCGATTTAGTACACACTGATGTGTGCTCTATGACTGAAAAATCTCTTGGTGGCGCTTTATACTTTGTGACGTTTATTGATGACCATTCAAGAAGAATTTGGGTGCTTTTGCTTAAAACAAAAGATCAGGTACTTGAAGCATTCAAGGAGTTCCATAAGAGAGTGGAACGTGAGACGGGCCTAACGCTAAAATGCGTTCGATCTGATAATGGTGGAGAGTATTGTGGCCCATTTGAAGCATATTGCAGAGCATATGGAATCAAGCTCGAGAAGACCCCTCCAAAGACACCTCAGTTGAACGGTGTGGCTGAAAGAATGAACCGCACCATCGAAGAAAGAGTGCGATGTATGCTTTCCCATGCCAAGCTACCGAAGACATTCTGGGGTGAGGCTGTCAAGACTGATGTTGATATCATAAATCTCTCACCGTCAGCACCTTTGGATGGAGATATCCCAGATGAAGTTTGGTCAGCAAAGAAGGCTTCATACAACCATCTGAAAGTGTTTGGTTGCCTAGCTTTCGTTCATATCCCTAAAGATGAACGAGCTAAACTAGACTCCAAAACCAAGCAGTGCATCTACCTTGGCTCACCGAAGGACGAATTTGGATATCGTCTATGGGACCTAAAAGACAAGAAGATCGTGAGAAGCCGTGATGTGGTGTTTTTCGAAGATCAAACCATTGAAGACTACAAAAGGCCTGAAAATAGAAGATCAAAGGAAAATATTCAGCGTTGTCGTATCCCTGAGCTATGTGACAACTCAGAAGGAGATACCCCGGAGATCCAAAGAGAAGACCTTGGAAGCAATGTAGATAACTCTGAATCACCAACAGAGGAATCTACAGGGCAACAACCAACTGATCCAGAAAACGCTACATCAGAGCATTCAGTGCAACAACAAGAAGGCCGACCCAAAAGGAACATGCGACTTCCTGCCAGACTAAAAGATTATGTGTTGCTTACATATGAGGGGGAGCCGCAAAGCTATGAGGAAGCTGTGCTCGACAAACACAAGGAAGAATGGATGAAAGCCTTGCAAGACGAGATGGGGTCCTTGCACGAGAATCACACCTATGATCTAGTGGAGCTACCTAAAGGAAAAAGATCCCTCAAGAACAAATGGGTGTACAGGCTCAAGGTTGAAGAAAATAACTCAAATCCAAGATTCAAGGCTCGGATAGTCGTTAAAGGATGCAACCAGAAGAAAGGGATCGAGTTTGATGAGATATTCTCGCCAGTGGTGAAGATGTCATCTATACGGGTGGTCCTAAGTCTAGCTGCTAGCCTAGATTTAGAGATTGAGCAACTTGATGTTAAAACTGCCTTCTTACATGGAGACCTGGATGAAGAGATCTACATGGAACAACCTGAAGGGTTCATGGTTCCAGGCAAAGAACATTTGGTGTGCAGACTCAAGAAGAGCCTATATGGTCTCAAGCAAGCACCAAAACAATGGTACAAGAAGTTTGACTCATTCATGGCAGAACACGATTTCAAGAAGACTCTTATCGATCACTGCGTCTTCGTAAAAAGGTACGCCAATGATGAGTTCATTATCCTTCTACTTTACGTTGATGACATTTTGATTGTTGGACAAGATTCAAATAAAATAAGTGCCCTGAAGAAAGCATTAAGTGCATCCTTCTCCATGAAAGATTTGGGACCGGCAAAGAAAATCCTTGGAATGAAGATTACTCGGGATCGATCCAAGAAGACTCTATGGCATTCTCAGGAACGATACATTGAAAAAGTTCTTGAAAGATTCAACATGCACGAGGCAAAACCGGTTAACACACCATTGGCTGGGCATTTCAAGTTGACTAGACAACAAAGTCCAACAAGTGAGAAGGATAAGGCTAAAATGCGAGACATTCCATATTCATCAGCGGTTGGAAGTCTCATGTACGCTATGATTTGCACAAGACCAGACATTGCTTATGTTGTTGGTGTGGTAAGTCGCTTCTTATCCAATCCTGGAAAAGAACATTGGGAAGCGGTGAAATGGATATTTCGCTACCTACGTGGGACAACAAGAAGCTGCATATGTTTTGGAAGAGGAAATAATATCCTAAAGGGCTACACTGATGCAGACTTGGCTGGTGATACTGACTCTCGAAAATCAACATCAGGATATCTGACTACTTTTGCAGGGGGAGCTGTATCGTGGCAGTCAAAGCTCCAAAAATGTGTGGCATTATCTACTACTGAAGCTGAGTACATTGCAACAACCGAAGCATGCAAAGAAATGTTATGGATGAAGAATCTCTTGCTTGAGTTGGGCCATAAACAAGAAAGGTATGTATTGCATTGCGATAATCAAAGTGCAATATATTTGGCCAAGAACTCTACTTTTCACTCCCGGTCAAAGCACATCGACGTTCGATATCATTGGATTCGGGATGTGTTGGAAAAGAAACTTCTACAACTTAGTAAGGTACATACAGATGACAACTGGTCAGACATGATGACGAAGGTAATTACGGCCAAGAAACTTGAAGAATGTTGCAATGGTGCAGGCATGGTGACACTCCCTAATTAAGTCGGAAGGGGGAGATTTGTTGGGTATTCCTCCATAATTAGGGAAGCCCATTAGTGTTAAGCCCAACTTGAAGCCCAAATTCTACATCCTACCACACTTTGTAGAGTGTGTTAGAGGACTCTAGATGTTACCACACATTCTAGCATATGTTGGAAATAGGTGGAAGGTGCTAGAATGTGTTGGAGATAATTAGAATTGCTCTTTTCTAGAACCTCCCATTTAGTAGTATAAATAGATGCATTTGGGAGAGGTTTACAGATCCGTCTAAGAGAGCAAATTGTGAGTTCCTCTTGTAGAGAGAAAAAGTGAGCCACTTGAGAGAGTGAGAATTTGTGAGTCATCCTATAGTCGAGTGTAGAGAGAATCCTTTGTAATCTCACATATAGTGAAGAACGTTTGGACTGAGGTCCACCGTGGTTTTTCCCGATTTGGGTTTTCCACGTAAAATCGGTGTGTCCTTTCTCTACTCTACTTTACATTTTATTGTGTCCATCTTAATTCTACAAAGAGGGGGAAGAAGCAATTCGCTTCCGTACTTGATCGATCTTCCCCAACACCCACACATCCTCAATGGCCGCCGGAGCTACCGTGGCCGGTGCCAGCTTCTACGGGCTGGCCCAAGGAACGGCGCGAGGCGGCATGCCCTTCGCTCGAATCGCCATGTACAAGGTTTGCTGGTCGGCGGGGTGCGCCGACATAGACATATTGGCGGCGTTTGATGACGCAATCGCCGACGGCGTTGATCTCCTGTCTGTCTCACTTGGCGACACGGCGTCCGACTACTTTAGCGACTCGGTCGCCTTCGGCACGTTCCATGCCATGCAGAACGGGATCCTCACCGCCTGCTCCGCCGGAAACGACGGTTTGTCCTTGGGCTCCGCACAAAACATCGCTCCGTGGATTCTTACCGTTGCTGCCACGGGCATGGATCGACGGTTCCGAACTAGTGCCAAGCTCGGAAACGGCGAAACGTTGACGGTAATTAGTGGAAAAAATAATTAGTACACATCCGTTATTTAATCAACACTATTTGATATGATGAATTTTGGAGAACAGGGAGTTTTTGTGAACACATTTGAAATGAAGAAGAAAGCGTATCCTCTTATAAGTGGAGCGCTGGCAAGTAACGGCGGCGGCACCGTATTTGCTGCGGCCACGTACGTAAGATGTCTTAATTAAGGTTTTGAGATGGTTGGTTGTGTGATTAAAAGCAAATGGGTTTCTTTTGATGCAGGTTTTGTGGCAGTGGGACGTTGGATGAGAAAAAGGTTAGGGGTAAGATTGTTATGTGTAGGTCCGTACCCAATGCCGAGTACATGGCCGGACTAGGTGTCGCCGGGATGATCGCCGCCGCTGCTGGTCAATCCGACACCGCACTAGCATTCGAGATCCCAACCACCATCGTCGATTTGATTCAGTCCCTAGAGGTCGACAAGTACATCAATGGCTCCAAGTAAGATCTCAGTCCATCTATTAGAGGATCAACTCAACTACAATCTCACGTTAATTGTTTTTCTTTTTATAAACAAGGGGAAAATTCATTATACGAGAAAGGGAGTACAATAGAAGCAGAAATCAAACCGAGGAGATCGATTCTGAGTAAACTAAATAGTAAAGAAATAATAAAAAATAACTTGCTTGTACCACAAAAACCAAGCAAATAAACAAAAACATACGAAGCAACTGCAGAAGACACATCAAACCAAAACACGAAACCGGACAAAAGTGCCAATCTACAAAAGATATTGGTTTGAGCTACCCTGCAGATCAGAGTAGTGCGTCTCAGTCAAAATGACCAAAACATAGGACACCAGCAACCAAAACCATCTTCGAGGCCACAACCTGTTTCATCCTAATAAAACCGACTCAGGAGTCCGAGAATGAATACCGATGATTCCACCAAGACAATAGAAACCTTAAACAACATCTCTGAAAAAGATCATATTACCAAGAAACCCACAACTTCTAATATAAGATTACTAACTTCACTTGAGCAGTAGTTGCGGAGGAACATACTCAAGATCATCCAAATCCTCATCATCACAAACTTCCTCATATAAGTCATCCTCTTCATCTTCCAAATCTAGACGTTCATGTACCTCCAAATCCAGATTGTTAAATTGATCTAAAGCAGAATCAACAGTTTTCAACGCTTTAATCCCAACCTGCTTTACATAGTCCAAGTTCTCTTGACGAGATTCATGTTCTTTGCTTCTAGAACTTGCCTTAAAAAGGACCGGCGTTTGATAAGACGCTGAGACTTTAAAATTCTTCTTTCGCTGCCCAGAATTTTGTGGAGGAGAAGAGGCTTGCGCTACACAAAAAGTCGAATCCAAAGGGTTTGGACGACTTGTATTAACAGTAGGATCCTTAGAAAATAAAGATAAGCCTTTGTCAGCTTCCGCAGGTTCAGAAAAGGAATTAGCTACCCTTGATTTATCAACAGATTCAACCTGATCTTCTTGACTAATCCATTCTTTATCTGAAGAGGAGTCTTTGTCTGGCAAACTCACAGACGGGAAACAAATTTCTGGAACTTCTGTAATATTCATGCCTATAACGTAGAGAGGAAAACTTGATGTTCCCAGAGAAAAATTCATATTTAACGAGTTAACTTTTAAATTCTATGAATCAGCAAGAAGACTTTATCAAAAGAAGCTGACGCAGGATCAGAATCACAAATAAAATGTAACAAAGTACCCAAAGACTTTCCAATTGCTTGAACAGAAGTCTCAGTTCTCCCATGGAAAGGAATACCCTCCACTTGAACTATTGAAAGAAACCTCCAACAGTAACCAAAATACTTGAATTACTCAGCAGCTTAAACCACGGTTTTAGAAGATCCCAATTTTCTTCCTCTAAGGAGTCTCTGAGAGATGGATAATGAACAGTCAGGAGAAAGATACGATGTCCAAAAGAGCGGAGGACGATATCCTCTAGGCCTAAGGATTTAAACACCCCAATAAATTGAGAAGCATACCAATTATTATGAGCCATTACCAGGACGCCTGCTAATGCCATTCCACGAGAACCCTCCTCAGAAGACACATGAGCTGTCAATTCAGCTTGAGATTTTGGAATCCATTTCTGCTTCATTTTCGGAGAAGAGAATTTAGAATTGGGAATTGCTGGTTTAGCAAAATCGACCAACAGTTTATACCCATCCTGCAACGTCCCATGAAACGCCTCAATGGCCTCCTTGGCCAGACCTGAATTCATCTTAACAAAACCAAAAATTTTCCATTTCGGTTTGAACGTTTGCAAACAAAACAATAATCAACACCTTCAGGTCCTAGAAGATTTTTCAATCAAACCTCATTTCTTCCCGGAGGGATATTGCAGATAAACAACTTCCTTTCTCCTGTAGAAAAATCACACTGAGAGGAAACATAAGCTGAGAACTCACCCTCCTCATGATTCACCAAAGAATGGACTTCTTGGGATCCCTCAATTTGCTGAACCAGAGTAGAGACTCTCTCAGTCGCGGGCCAACGCTCAGCTCTTTGAGCTTGATTGGCGAGAACGTCAAGAGCTAGGAGCTTACCAGAGGGTTTTTCGATGACCTGACGGTTGGCCTCCCAAATTGCATTGCTAGTGTGATTACATCAAACTCGGTTTTGCTCGGTTGGGAAGGTTTATGGCCAAGGAGATGGATGGGTAGTTGGTTTCATGTAGCTTACTTCTCACTTTGGGTTTTGTGGCTTCGTAGAATTGCAGTGATTTATTCGATGGTTGCTGATCCTTTGGAAGTATCCTTCTTGAATTTACAGTCCCTGTTTTTTTCTTCTTAAAGTCTCAGTTCAGATCAAGCTGGGATCTTCGTTTGTGGTATTGCAATTTAGTCCGAGTTTGTGTCTGGTGTGATAATGGAGATCGGTTTTGTTTTTGGCTGAAATTTTGTGTTCTTGTGTTGCAAGCTTCAGCCTTTGGTGTTTTTTTTATCATTATTGTTTTTTTAGAATCGGTCATTTTGACTTAGTATTCTGCTTTTCATTGTACTCCCCTTCATATTATAATGAAAATTTCCCCTCGTTTATCAATTTTTTTTTAATAAAAACATGTGATGAGGTGACAAATTGCGCAAGTTTGAAGACAATCGGAGTTCAAACGAAGCGGGAATGATTAAATTAGTGAATTAGTAGACAAAAATATGGTTTTTACTAAAAAGCCCCTACCATTTGCTAAAAAGTGTTGTATTTCTACAGTCAACAATTCAATTGCATCTCATCCATTCATTTATGAAATGGATGGCTTGGATGATTTCTCATAGTTTTCAGATTAAGGGTGAGCTTCCATTTGATTTCTTCTCTACATGTAATTTCGTAAAAGGCATCTTTAGAGCATCTTCAATCGTTGGTGGAAAGGTGTTGGTGGAGCCGAAACGTCGGCGGATAGAATCGAAATGTCGATGGATAAGCGTTGACGGATAAGCGCATCAGTTACATTACTGACAACACTATCAGTCAACGCATATGACTATTGCCAGTCAACGCTGACTACCTCAGAAGCGTCGCCGACCGTGTCCAACCTCTTCAATGACGTCACGTGGATGCGTCGACAAATGCATTTTTCCCCTATTTAAACAGTAAACTTCTCTTCAAATTTCATACAACTACACAAATCCTCTCATCTTTCTCGATAATTTTATTTTTACTTTGGCAATAGATTTCGGTCCTTTCTTTTGCAGAATGGGAGAATACATCCCGAAAACACAAGACTATTTTCCCTAAAGCAAAGAGTTCATCCCGAAAACTCAAGAATGCCTGCTAAGTGAAGACGACGTGGAGGTGTTTTCGAATCCCCACACGTCCAAAGGTTCGCAACCACCAACAACTCAACCGAGCCAATAGACAGCGAAAAGACACGCACGAAATGGAGTGTCGAGGAGGACGAGCGTCTTGTTTGCGCATGGATGGTAAATTCGTACGATTTAATTTGCGGCAATAATAAGATAAACTTGAAGTATTAAGATGACATCGGGAGGGAAGTTGATGCGTTATGTGGACCAAATGATCTGTTGCGGTCCGATAAGAATTGCAAGGGCCATTTGAACAACGTCAACCTACGAGTGATGAAGTTCCAAGGGCACTACGAACGTACCGTCAAGGATCACCGAAGCGGCCGATCTGATGACCAAATTATGGAGTTGGCCGAGGAATTATATAGGAAGTCAGAAGGGCACGACTTCGTTTGGAAGCATTGGTGGAAAATTGTCCGAAATGAACACAAATGGACTTTAAAACACTTTGTAGTACCTGATGCAGTGGAACATGAAGATCCGTTCGAACCAACTCCACCTTTACAACCATCAAGCGAATCAAGCAAGCGAAGTCGGGAAGACACATCTGAGACAACAATGAGCGCACCACGAGAATGAACTTTGGTTCGGATTACCGACATATGGGTCAGAAGGCTGCCAAATCTGTAAGGCTCAAATGTAAAGGTAAAGTCTCAGAGGCAAACAACTAGCCTCAAGTGTTAGGAGACTCAACAAGCAATTCGCAATGTGCTCGAATTAAAGCTCAAACCCGTCGCCAACCTCCAACCGTACTTCGGGGTGTTCAATGAGGAGAGGGCCAATGACACCCTTGTAATTTTGTCGCATAAACTTAGAATGTGACGTTTCAGTATTTCTCCTATTAGTTCTATTTGTTTTGTTTTTCAATTCCGTATTTCATTTCCTAGTTTGAACTTTGGTATTTCTTTCCATTCAAGTAATGAATTTTTATCTTTAAATTTTATATTTCCCATTACATTTTCTAGGTTTAATTTTCCGTTGTATATCCGTTAAATTATTGTTGAATTGAATTGCATCATAGTTTGAATGTCATTTTTCCAACATTTCACATGAATTTGGTTTTCATTCAAATCTCCTTGGTTTGCGTGACATAATTTCCTAACACATGGAAAAAGTCTAAATTGCCCTTGTTAGGGCCGACAGTTCAGTGGCACTTTCTACGTATCCCCACCTATAAATACATCTTCTTCAATCATATATCCTCACCACTTCCGCCACTGACTCATCTCTTCCTAAATTCCTCAACCAATTTGCTATCAAAGCTTCCTTCAACCGAATCGCCGCGGGAGTCGAATTTATCTATGGTTCCCTTGAAAAAGAAATGGTGTTGTGTCTTGTGTGTCTTGAAAATGTACGCCCATGGCCAACATCCGTTACTGGTCGGATGTTTATAACAACTACGTCACCTCGTTACCTGATGTCGCACCACTATGAACCGAAATGCAATTGAAGTACCACTGGAAAAGGTTGTCCATAAAGGTAAAGTGTTTCAATTTAATCTATCGTGAAAAACTTCATGCTCGGCTACTGGGGAAAACTGATACCCAACTCAGAGCGGTGGCTACGGAGACGTATCGAGACCGACATCGCCAAGTTTTCACAAAGTTCAAAATCTGGAATTTGTCAAAGACCAACCCAAGTAGCTACACTATTGCAACAAAATATAAATCGTTGTTAACCTATGTTTAGTTTCTGCTTCAGTGATAATAAATCGTTTTTAACTTATGTTTAGTTTCATCTTCAATAATAATAACTCGTATAATGTATGTTTCGCTTCTTGTAATAAAAATATTATGCCCTTTTGCTATGATGTTGGTATTTTATTCTATCACTCTAATCTATCAGCCAGTAGAATAAATGTGTCCTGAAAATAAAATTCTTCCTTTTTTAAGTCAACAAAATGACTAATAATCGGAGTGTGTTAAAAGATAGTTTGGAAGTTTATGGGTGAGCCAGGAAGGAGGCCCATAACTGAGTTGGGTTGTAAATTGAAACGGTGTTTCAGCCGTCCCAACATATGAGGGCCTGGGTCCAATTACGGGTGAGATTAAAATGGACGGACAAGATATACTCAGAGCCCCCAAACCCCAAAACCTAGATTTGTATAAAACCCACTGATCGCTCAAACTACTCCCTCTTCTTCTGAAAACCCTAGACCAGACTCAGCGGCGCGGCTGTGCGAAATCCGAATCTCTCGAGTACGAGTAATCCCTATATCTTTACGTATTCGTCTTGTGTGTGTACATGTATCTATGGTCGCTGATAGCTCTTTCGTGTTGCAGAAATGAAGGTGGTCGCTGCTTACCTGTTGGCTTGCTTGGGAGGGAACACCACCCCCACCGCTTCCGATTTGAAGAACATTCTTGGATCAGGTAATTATCATTAAATGTCAGAGGGGATCTACATTTTAACATATTTGAACCATTCAAGTTTGATTATAGTGTTTTGTGTATCTTATGTTTTTCTTCATCGATTATTTTGTTTTGGATTTGAGGTTCTAATTTTTAACATATTTGAACCATTCCAGTTTGATTATAGCTTTTTGTTTATCTTGTGTTTTTCTTTATCGATTATTTGTTTTGGATTTGAGGTTCTAATTCGTCAAGTTTCTTAAATTTAGCTAGCCGCTTCATTGTTGTATGGTAATTTCTCCTGGCTATGCATTGTTCTTTTGTATCAACTGTAATCAATTAAAGTTCACGTTACATACATTAGATTGTGTATTGATTTACCAGAGCATGGTCTGAATTATGATTTAAGACGGTTTATCTGTTCAAGTGTTTTAGTTGTCTGCTTTTTCTATATCCATCATTTGGTCTAAAATAAAATTTTGTTTTGTGTTTTTTCTTGAATTATGTATCTTATTTTATTAGTTTTTATGGACTTGGTTGTAAGATTCATTGTTAAGTGTTAACCCATGGAATGTTTGGATTTACTGTGTGTAACCTTGATCTTTGGTTGTGTTGTTTATAGTTGGAGCAGAGGCTGATGATGACCGGATTGAGTTGCTCCTTTCTGAAGTCAAAGGAAAGGATATAACCGAGTTGATTGCATCTGGAAGGGAGAAGCTCGCTTCAGTTCCCTCTGGTGGTGGTGTTGCTGTTGCTGCACCAGCCGCTGGTGGTGGAGCTGCTGCGCCTGCAGCTGCTGAGGCCAAGAAAGAGGAGAAGGTGGAAGAGAAGGAAGAATCTGATGATGTAAGATTTCATCGATTTTGTTTTGGGAGTTTTATCCTTGATTTTTTCGTCTTACAGATAAATATGCTATTGATTCTATGTTTTATTTCTACAGGATATGGGTTTCAGTCTCTTCGACTAAGCATATGAAGATGCTAATTTGTTTGAATGAACTTTATTATCATATACTTGGGACTTCAAAGTGTTTGTTAGGCCTATCTATGCTGTGAACTATAGGTCTTTTGAGATTTTGTTGGACCTTGGGGTTTTTTTGAATGTATTTGTTTGGTCGCATTTTAATATCAAGTCTGAATTTCCTACTTGAAATTTGTGGTTCTCGTTTCTTGTATGCTAATACAGTTCTTTACAATCGCAACACCACTTCATGATTCAATACATATAGGACATAAAATATAGATGTATCCACTCATTCCGTTCAGTTTTATGGTAAAAAAATTACTGTCTAATTTGTCTAAATTCACTAGGAGCTCTATGGTTCTTGTCCCTTAACTGAATAAAAAGAAAGAGCTATTACTGATCTTAGTTGGGATTCATAGTTCATGCTGATGACATTTTTTCTTCTCCGGCAGCATCTGTAAGCAACATTTGGTTCTTTGCCTCTTGTCGGTGATGACAACTTTTCTTCTCCGGCAACATCTGTAAACACCATTTGGTGCTTTGCCTCTTGTTGGTATCGGAGTTGATGTGTCGTTGATGGTTGATGGTTGATGATTATTAACCTCTCCTAGAGGAAATACGGAAATAATGAATGAATTGTTTTCAGCTGAAGTTGGATTTTCTGGTTGCATAGTTCACGGTTGCATACTTCTTTTTGGTCGGCATGATTCTTTAATGCATAAACAAATTAAAATCAGAACTAGTTTAAAACCACATACGAACTAGGTTAAAACATTTGTCTTTGAAGGAAAGTTTCTGAATCATTTCATTTTTCATACATATGATTGACGACTACGTGATAACTTGATTTCAGTCGGATGATAGTTTAGAGTCAGTTAGATGGTAACTTAGTTTCAGCAAGATTAGGGGCGGAACCAATGGAACACCCTAAACATACAAAAAGCTAGCATAAGAGCACCTACACCGAGCTATTCACATCGCGAATAACGTTTTGTGAAATTGTGGTTTGCGATCATAGTTTAAACCAATCGAGAATCAATAAATGAGTGAACTTGGTAAGAAAAAAAGAAACAAATTCTACGACGCAACACGTGGCGCGCTTAGATGAGAGTTCGCATGTTCGCATTTTATGGTGGTTCGCAGCCGAAACCCTCTATATATAGGGGCACTTTCTACTATAAACCAAGCTTTGTTGTTAACTATTACCAACTCAATTTTCAATCGGTCGGTAATGAAACTTTCAATAGCGACTGACTTTGAATTTAGTCGTTGTTGAATATTCATCGAATCATAACCCGACATTGAGCAAACAATGTGCATAATTCACAAGTTTATATTCATTAGATTGATAGTGTTGTCAAACAATTATATAATGTTATTATCACTAAAACATACATTGTTTTGCACTTCGAATCGAGCAAGCGATAAAATACAAGATGTTTCGCTCTTTGTCCAGTTTCAACAATACCTGAATATTGATGAAGTCACAGATAGGTTTCAACAACGACTGAGGTTGGATTTAGTCATTTTTTAATAAACCGACGTCATTTTTATGGTTTTTCTTGACTCAATAATTATTTAGTCGGGACTGAAAAACATTACCGACTCAATATCCATTTAGTCGGGAATGAATAAAAAAATCTGGTATTAAAATCTTGTGGACAGCGTCGTCTATATTGTTTCATGCCTGACTAAATATAATGTTTGGTTGGACATGAATCCTTATTTAGGGCAACTGAGATCATCCTTATTTGGGTGTAAGAATTCTAAATGTTTTGTTTTTTAAATATTCTACACAACTTAGCCGACTCAATATTGAGTCGGAAATAAATTTGAGTCGGTAATGAAGTATCAATACTGACTCAACAATTTCATTTCATTTTTGGCACCATAATGGTGGGTCGGGAATAAATTAAAAATGGATTCATACGGCCTTGAATATGGCCGACTTAGCGGCTTTTATTACTGACTCAATCATTGAGTCGGTCATGAATGCTTGTGTACTAGTGGTCGGCGATACCTAACTTGCTTCTTCTGTCGCAGTCGATCAATCTAACAATTGCGACTGTGTTGGTGGTGGAGCAAGAGCCTCTGCCTTTCTTGTTGCGCCTAGATCACCTTTAAACTCAAGCCTTTTTTTAATTATCAGACCCTGTGAGTAGGCTCTGATACCAATTGACAAAACTCAGTGTAATTTCTTTTATATTATTCAAAGCAACCATGGCTAATATATAAGCCTTACAGATGGAAAATAAGATAATTATGGTAAACATAACTTATTTAATTTGAACTAATCAATTCTTATAATCTCTTATTTTAATAACAACAAAAACACTTCTCCTATTCTTCACCTTCAACATTTGGAATAATCCAAATACTATCTCCAACAGTTTCTTGGCGCAAACTACCTCTAATATCAAACCAACATTTGGATTAATGTATTGATCAATCTATACATATGTTGTGTGAATTGATAACAAAAAAATACAAAGTGCTAAGTAATAAAGGTTTGCAAATTGTACGTGGTTTGATACTATGACTACATCTACAAGACAGGGATGAGATCTTGAATATGTTAAGAAAAATAAGAGAAATACAAATTATGTAAATACAAATACGATAACCCAAAATACTAAAATGTTATGGTCTTTATATAATATGTAAATACAAATTATGTAAATATTGATGTACGCTATTTATGTTCCCATATATCCATAAATTTTATGTACGTTATTTATGTTCCCATAAATGATCTGGTGTTCAACAATGTTGGTGAGACTCCATCTATCATTATTTTTTTAAAATTCGAAGTTTCTCTTTCAATCTAGAATTGACTTCTTTCAATAAGGTTAAACCCTTCTCATTCTTATAATGGAACAGTTCTCCTTGACTATGTGCAAGATACATGAAGGTTGAATCTTGAAGAGGCTGGTGATTGAATTACAAGTAAGTGGTGTTGGAGTGATATGTTGGCTTGATTGAGTATTGCAGTTCTTACTTGCATCCCAAGTTTCCTTTCACAAACTCTATATCTGGTGATGAGGGGCTTTTGGGGCTGGGTTTGGGTGGTTTTAAGGGAGTGTTGTGAGTTTTGTGAGGTTTTTCTTGTGTTGGTTGGTTCTTGGGTTTTCTCTGTTCTTTGAGTTCTTTTACTAATAGACTGGTGGGGTGTGGGGGCATTGTCTCTTTTCTGATCATTTTGATATATTGATCAGGTATGAGGGTAGCTATTTTTTAGGTCTGAGTTTTTCTTTTTTAGGACTCTACCCTTGCTCCTATTCTTGTTGTGTGTTTCTGTGTTTTGCAGGAGCCTTTTCTCTCTTCTTTAGATTAAAGTTGGCTTGTTTGATCCATATGCTGTTTTTTTTTAGGAAATCGGTTTGTAAAATCATGGAGTAAAGTTGCAGCATTTGATTAGGTCCTAATTAGTACTTCTCAAGGTGCATCTGTTATTGAATTTCTCTGCTGCTATTATTGTACCCCTTAACTTCTTTTTGTAAGGTTCTACGCAACCTAGTTTTGGTTTTGGCTAACTGTTATAATGTAGTTGAGCTTTGGTTGTAATCAATTGATATTGGGTGCTTGGGAGGGATGGATTTTCAGGCTCCTTACTTGAGTTTCCACCTCTAAAAAAATTGATGGTCTTCGGTAGAGCATTATGACAACCTTTACAATGAATCTAACCTGCAAACTATAGGGGATCCAATACGTAAAAGAAGAGCGAACGCAGAAGCTCGAAACGATGATGAGGCGAAGGGTGAGAAAGTGTAATACAGTATCGGGGTAGCAACGAAGACAAAGCAATATAACAAATGAATAAACAAATACCATTAAATACGTGGCACCAACAAAATAAAGAACGCAAAATAATAAATAAATGATTTAAGTAAATATAACTTTTAAGGGTAAAGTTGAAAATATAACTTTGAGGGCCATTTACCTAAAACCCAAATCGTACATGCCATATATTTAATGAACTATGAGAATAAGGCCAAATTGCAAATAAACTTTGATAAATATTGTATTTAAATGAGTGTGGTTTTAATTTACTAAGATTGACCAACACCTTAAGTTGAAACAACTACGAAGATCTCACCCTTTGGTTTAAGATTTGGAACAAAATGTACAGTTGAGATTTTTCATAATAATTAGAACAAAATGTGGTTGCGTGTAAGTTTAGTTTTGGTACAGAAGGATATTGCGAGTTTAGTTCTCAATTCATATTTGAAGACTATTGACGAAGAGCTTTCAATTTCATAATGGACATGCTTATAAAAATTGTATATGTATAACCATATAGGTTATGGGAACATATCACTTGTTCTTTAAGTTTCAGTATCCTATAATCTTTAGTCTGCTAAATCTTTACTTTTCCTTAATGCACTTCATTACTTCAAATACTTTAGCAGTGACTCTCTTCTTCTTATTTGGGCTCTCACAAGCAAGACAAGTGAGCTTTGAGCCTTTTAAATGTAGGAAGGTATCAAAAACCATTTATGTGAATCCCTCCGGACATTGGGATTTCACAACCGTGAAAATTGGAATTCGTATGAAACATTAATGGTCATGTTACGATCTGTCTTGCATGTAGCTTGCACATGATCTGCACATAGTTTGCATGTGAGTGTAGTTTCCATTTATTTCTTTTACCACATTTAGCAATGATTGATGGCATACCCTAATTCTATTCATGTATCTGCCCTTATATCGACGCCATCCCATGCTACAATAGAGATTGAATAAATATCAAATTGGAGGCAGGCGTTTACAAGTACGTATTATCTTGTTTCTTTCCTAATCAATAAACAATTGTGTGAGGCAAGAATTTGTATACAACTGGTTATGTGTTTTTCTTTCTTGCAAAGTGAAAAGGTCATAGTCCCACCAGAAAAAAACTTACATTTTACTTGATGGAGAAAGCTGGTACCACACAATTAGTAGGATAATACTGGTAGTGGATATCAAAACACAACCTTTGCTATGTTGGCTGAAAATTTTGTTACGAGAAACATACAATTTCTAGCATATTTGGGGTCTTTTAGTTTGGTCTGTTTGTTGGATAGGGTTTCATTAATGTTTTTAATGTTTTATGTTAATCTTCTTTGTTGATAGTAGCTACAACAAACCTATAAGAGGTTCTTCTAAGTGGGCCCATGGTAATTTCACATGGCCGACCGCACTACATGTAGGTGGTTATAAAGATGCATTCTTTAATTACTTGTTTATTGGGAAACAAGATTCAATTAACCATGTGTGTGGTCGTCATTATTTGCAATGTTGTTTCATCAAAGGATTGGTCAATTTCATTTGGGAAAATGGGATTTTAATTTATCATTTTTGTTATATTTAAGAACATTGTTTGTATTTCGTGTCGAGTGTCAATCGATGTTTTTTACTTACAAAAAATGTGTTTTACTTGCAGGATTGTAAAATATTTATAAGAACAAAATTTAACCCCGACTTATCTGGATACACTACCCTCAGGCCCGGAATGGCACATAAAAAATGAGTGGTTTCGTATTCAATCATGGCTCTATCTTAGGAGACGGTCCCAGTTATCTTTGGAGGGCTTATAGAGCTTATTAAAGAGTTCTGTTCCACAAGACATACATATCATAGTATGTTCTTCCAGAGGGTTAGGGAGCATGAGTTCATATTAAGATAGAGTGAGACCTTTTTCCCAATTGAGAACATTATCAATATTATAAATGAAAAAAAAATAGTTTAATTGATTTGGTGATGTGTTGTGGGGGACAATTGACTTTTCAGAAGAGGGTTGCATTGGTGTTGGATCAAACAAATCGAGGCAGGTAAAATGAGAGAAGAAGCTATAACTTTCTTACAAATCCTACAACTTTCATCAACCAAGACGAGTGGTTGGAAGCTTTTACTTAGAAAGATTGGTAACAATGGTTCTCTAGGTACTAGCAAGCAATAAAGTTTACCTAAGGAACTCTTTCTATATATTTTTACTGATTTTTGGTGAGCATAAATTAATCCCATGAGATGCATACAAGATATTACTGACTAATTATAGTATTTGTGCTTCTGTTTGTTATTATTTCGTTTACAATTATATGAAGTTACTATGTTACTAAACCTTGAAATGTTTTAATGTCTTTAGTTCCATAATGTGAACATATTGATAGTCAAGAGCACACACCATGAGAGACCGATTTAGTATTGTCGATCAGGACAGATTTAGGGTCGGATTCAATGTTCACCCATAATGGAGGTCGGATTAGGCGGTTGTTTCTGACCAAAATGGACATATGGACGGAGACGAAACGTAAGGGAAGGAGAGAGGAGAGAGCACCGATGTCGACAGATTCGTGGACATTAGGAAAGAGAATCGGTAAGAGAGAAAAAATGTTATCGAAACGTCACTTTTTCCCTTTTTCCCCTTTTGACGCTTCTTTCGACCCCACTATAGGTGCTCTTAAGAGATAAGTATATTACTTTCTAGGGACAGTATACAGTAAAAACCTCTTTTATTGTGCAAAGTGCGAACTCACAGGAAGGCGACACATGTCCTTTTCGCACGCGCACTATGCTGGTTTATGCTTATTAATTCAGAAAAATTAATTTACATTCAAAGCATCATGTGTTTATAAAATGAAACTAAACCCCAACGTCCTGATACAATAAGGACACTAATCCCAAAGTCCTAAAACGAATAAAGAAAATATGAAAATTCTAAAATAAAGAGAAAATAAACACAGAGACTCGAAATGTACAAAAGGTATGAATCTTAATATTGTGTACAATCAAGGATTTCAGGTCAAGTAAAAAACATCATTCGTAGATCAAAGTTAAATGGTGTTTTGGCAATATGTAGCTAGATTGTTGTGTTTGTAACCTATTCTACCCCAGAAGAGGTCTGCAATTTAATATTTTTCTTTGCTGATAAAAAAATTACTATTCTTGAGCTATATGGATCATGTTCTTCACCGATGTAGATTGGGTTTCATAGTCATAAAGCTTCCCGAGCTTGTTCGGATGAATGCAACAATTAGGGCCTACATGAATGAAATCCAACTCAATCAATGAGCTATAGAAATTAATTACAAGGATTGAACAAGATAGACATATGTTAACGTGTTGAGCAAGTCAAAGATTGAGCCTTGAGTTAGAAAAAAATGTTCTTCACAAGTTCAGCAACTCGAGGGCTACTAATCCTACTACATATTGGTTAATATCTTTGCCAGTATAGTTGGCTTAGGATTCATATATATAATATAAGAAGAGATACAATGGTTCATATAAATAACTGTCAGATAACTAACTACAGATAACTACTAATACTCCCCTACAGTCTGAGCGGGAGGAAGACGGATGCTTAGGCTGGAGCAAAACCGATCAAACAGAGAGCGAGGTAGACCCTTGGTGAAAATGTCAACATACTGGAAAGCAGCAGGAACATGAAGGACCCGAACCTCACCCAACCGGACCTTCTCATGAGCAAAGTGAATATCCAACTCCACATGTTTGGTTCTCTAATGCAGAACAAGATTCTCAGAAAGATAGACAGCAGAGATGTTATCGCAAAATATCATAGATGCTCGGTGAGACAGAACACCGAGCTCAAGGAGGAGATTACGTAGCCAACTTAGCTCGGTAAGGGCATTAGCGACCACACGGTATTCAGCCTCAGCGCTGGATCGTGAAACGGTGGCCTGACGCTTTGAAGATCAGGAGACCAAGTTGTCTCCGATAAAGACGCAGTAGCCCGAGGTTGAACAACGAGAATCAGGACAGCCAGACCAATCCGCGTCAGAGTACGCAGAGAGGGACTCAAAACCAGGCGTAGTAATCTGAAGGCCAAAGCGAGTGGTGCCCTTAACATAACGCAGAACACGAAGAAGGAACTGGAGATGACCCTCCCTCGGATCATGCATGAACAGGAAAACCTGTTGAACTGCATAAGATAGATACGGTCGTGTAATGCACAAGTACTGAAGAGCACCGGCTAATTGGCGATATAGAGACGGATCAGCTATGGCAAGGCCTGCGGATGCACTGAGCTTGGAGGATGTGTCCACTAGAGTAGCAGATGCATTGCAATTGGACATGGAAGCTCCCTGCAAAATATACAAAGCATATTGTTGTTGAGATAAAAACAGGCCATGAGCAGTGCGTGAGACTTGAATCCCAAGGAAATGGTTTAGAGAGCCCAAGTTAGTCATTGAGAACTCTACAGAGACCGTGCGAATGATACGCTGCATAAAGGAATCAGTCGAAGCCGTAACCACAATATCATCTACATACAAGAGTAGGTAAGCAATATCAGTCGCCGATTGATAAATAAATAGTGAGTAATCACTGGTGCTGCTGCGGAACCCTTCACAGATGATGAACTTCATGAACCGATCATACCAGGCCTGAGGCGCCTGCTTCAAACCGTATAGAGACTTGCGAAGCCTGCAAACATAGTTAGGAGATCGCGAGTCGACAAAGCCCGGTGGCTGATGCATATACACAGTATCAGCCAGGTCACCATGCAAAAAAGCGTTTTTAACATCTAACTAATGTATGGGCCAGCCGCGAGAGACAGCCAGTCTAAGGACCGTCCGAATCGTTGTCGGCTTGACCACAAGACTAAAGGTCTCAGAGAAATCAATCCCAACTAGCTCAGTCTTTCCATTTGCAACAAGGCGCACCTTATGGCGATGGAGAGAGCCATCCGCATGGATCTTGTGGCGAAACAGCCACATGCAACGGACGACGGAAGAGTCAGCCGACCGAGGCACTAAATCCCACGTTTTATTGGTAATGACGGCCTGATATTCATCAGCAATGGCAGAGGACCAATTTGGGTCACGGAGAGCAACATGTGGTGATTTAGGAATAGGAGATATAGTGGAGGTGTGGCGATCGAAGTGTTTGCGAGGACAGGTAATTCCAGCCTTTGATCTAGTGATCATTGGATGGGTAGGTGTCGGAGCAGGGAGTAGTGTTGGAGGAGAGGAAGGGGTTGGGGAACAGGGGCACGAATGGGGTGAGGAGCAGCGTATAAGTCAGGAAACGTAGTAACATGAATTGGTCCAGAGTCATTGTTAAGGAAGGAATATGAGGTAGATGAGGTTGGAGAGGAAGTAGCATATGGAAACACTGACTCATCAAAGGTGACATGGCGAGATAGATGAATTTTACTTGTGACTAGATTAAGACAACGATAGCTCCTAAAATGTGCAGGATAGCCCAAAGATACACATCCAGATGACCGAGTATCAAGCTTATGGTGGCGTTTAGCTGAAAGGTTTGGAAAGCAAAGACACCCAAATATTCTAAGATGATCATAAGACGGAGTCCTAAGAAATAGAATGGATGTGGGGGAGCGATTTTGAATTACTTTGGAGGGGAAGATGTTATGGAGATAACAAGCAGTGTGAAGTGCTTCAACCCAGAATGGTGGAAGAAGAGATGCTCAATAAAGTAAAGCAAGAACAATTTCATTTAAACGACGAATCATTCTTTCAACTTTTCCATTTTGAGATGAGGTCTGGGGACATGAAAAACGGAATGTTAAACCGTTAGAGTCACCAAAGTGATGGAACGAGGAGTTCTCAAATTCTCGTCCAAGGTCACGTTGAAAACTCTTAATTTGTTTCCCAAACTGAGTGTTGATAAGTTTCTGAAATTGGAGGAATTTAGAGAATGCTTCAGACTTGTATTTGAGAGGGAAGACCCAAACATATTGTGTATAGTTGTCAATAAGGACTGTATAGTATTTGTAACCACTTTGACCGAGGACAGGAGATGTCCATAAATCGCTATGGATTATGTCAAAAGGAGATAACGAGATAGATAAAGAGTCATAAAAAGGAAATCATTTATGTTTACTAATTTGACATGTAGTACATAAACGACCCGAGGGACTAGATGAACAATTGATCATAGTGTTTTGATGAAGAAGTGACATGATATGCATGCCCGGATGGCCTAGACGGTGGTGTCAATGATCATATGAGGAGGAGGAAGAGGAGGCAATGTTGACAGTAGGAGGACCCTTTGAGGATGAAGATAGGAACGGGTACAAGTCACCATCACTATTGCTCCGTAATAGGATGGTCCCAGTCCGCATATCCTTAACAGAAATACCAGTTAGGTCAAATTCCACAGATACATTGTTATCAATGGTAAATTGCCTAAATGAGATAAGGTTTTTGATTATGTTGGGAGTATAGGGAACTTTGTGTAATGTGAGGTTGTGGGGAGGGTTAGTGAGACGACTTGTTCCTGATCCGTGGACCGGAATGGTCCTGCCATTGCCAACAAATATCGAACCTATTTTGCTTGTATTAAACGGAGGGATTAGAGTACCTGAGTCGGATGTCATGTGAGTTGTTGCGGCGGAGTCCATATACCAATTTCCATCCTCTAGATTCATCAAAGACGGAGCCAAATTTGCTTCGCTTGTGGTGGTGCGTTCTAACTCAAGAGTGCCTGATGCGTGAGCCTGAGCACTTGGACGTGTTGGTGGAGGAACTTGTGCTGCAGGGTGCGTGATGTGTGCAGATGATGCTCCGAGGGCCACGGAGAGGCCCAACCCGGCTGTGTTGGGTATGGACATGGTGGAGGCATCCAATTTGGAAGCCACAGAGAAGGTGTCCACTGTTGTGGCGGAGGAGTAGCAAATTGCCCTGGATAATAACTTGGTGGAGAGCGATTGTGATAGTATGATCCACGAGGCGAGCCGGGTTGATTGTTACGCCGAGGCCCATTGGAGTAGTGTGGCCTGAAGCTGTGGTTAGTGAAGTAGGAGCATTCTGCATGATCTGGCTAATTGTTCGATGGCGCAGTTGGTGCTGTAAACGCAACTACATCTTGACGAGCCAAGCGCCTCTGTTCCTCAAGTTGGAGCATACTCCGAGCAATATCAAACGAAGGCAGATTTTGATTAATATACAATCCGACTGTGTCGAATTCTGATGGGAGGCCGCGAACTAGCTGAAGAACCAGTCGTTGGTCATCAATGTTGCTTCCAATGTCTGGAAGCTGGTCAACCAGATCTTTGACTCGCTAGCAATATGTTTCAAGAGACTTCTGAGAGGAGAGAATGAGCGTATTAAATTCATGCTCGAGGGCTGCCACACGGGAGCCTTTGTTGTTGTGAAAATGATTTTTCAGGCGAGTCCATGCTTCGTATGTTGTGGATTCGGATTCGGGAATGCGGCTCAGTATATCATCAGAGACTGTACGATATATCCATTGGAGGACGTGGGCATCAATTTCACTCCAAGTTTCATAATTTGGATCATCATGAGTAGGGGCTACAGTGCCATCAACGTGGTGAGTAACCTTGTAGCCTTTGCAATATAGGAGAAACAATTTAGCCCACTGTGTGTATGTGATTTTGATTTGATTCCATTCAACATCCTAATTTTGTGTTGAATGTTGGATACCATATAGACGGGATGGCTGTGTGGCTGTGTTGGGTGGTAGGAGGAGGAGGGTCTGTCATTTTCTGCAGAAGAAAAGATGAATGAAGGTAATTTGAGAGAGGTTGTTGTAGTAGATAGTTTTATTGGATCAGTTTTTGCTCTGATACCATATTAGTTAATATCATTGCCAATATGGTTGGCTTAGGATTCATATATATAATATAAGAAGAGATACGATGGTTCATATAAATAATTGTCAGATAACTAACTACAAATAACTACTAATATAAAGGGTAGGGTTTGAAAGGTCAAACAATGACTCAAGAATATATTCATGTTTTTCTGGAAAAAATACGGTTGTGCGAAACACGTGACCATTTTCCACCCAAAAACGGACGGAAAAAGCAACGTGAAAAAATTGTTTCGTTAGAGTAGCGAAAGATAGACTAGTGATTTGAAAATTGTCTGGGAATATGCCTACAATAATCCAAAGAGAAAAAGGAGAAAGTAAACACCTTGGAACCCCCTTTCATTTCATATCCCCCAATCCCTTTATACATCATAGTGAACAAAATAAACCAACAATCTCTA
Organism: Erodium maritimum; assembly: GCA_963921825.1. Classification (NCBI taxonomy): domain Eukaryota; kingdom Viridiplantae; phylum Streptophyta; class Magnoliopsida; order Geraniales; family Geraniaceae; genus Erodium; species Erodium maritimum. Next base: position 24,805,946 of record OY997595.1, read on the forward strand.
GCAGAACAACAATAACTTCCTACGCATATCATATAAAATACATATCCACCACGCAAAGAAACACCAAGTTCTTGCGTTTCTACAAAGCAATGTCATGTCTAGTTTTGTGGGAAATAAGTTAGACAAAAGTCACGGCCACGGCAGGGAGCGTAGGATCCATGTTAGTCATGGCGAGACTGCATTTGCTCGCTCTCAACGAGGAACTTACGGCTCATTGCATACTACCTGTTGCGGGTATGGAGGCAACTTGGGGGAAAGAGTGGTGGATGATCATGTTATTGTTATCCATGGAATTGCCTGATGAGGCACTTCCCTTTATAGTTTGTTCCAGAAGTCGGACCAGTGACATAAATATTTCCATCCTCGTCACGTCCCTGTTTGCCTGTATATGCAAAGTTCAGTGACCGCTACAATGATATACATGCAAGGTTACGTTCCACCAATTCAATAAGATAGGATGGAATATAGTTTGTACCTCAACAGCAAAGCGTGCCCAGATTTGATCATTTCGAGCCTCCATAACCCCCTTCAAGATGGTCAATCCCATTCCTCTGATCAAGTCAGCTATCTCCAAAAAGAAACCACGCTCTTCACAAAGCATCTGTTGGCAAAAACAAAAATATTCAACACCCTGACCCCCACAGAAGAAATCTTCCTGAACGTATGAAATGAAGTCAAGTCACTACCTCAACAAGCATCTGCCGCGGAGAACTCAGATCCTCTACTATGATAGGACAGACCATCGATTGTGAGCCGACTTCAAATGCCCATGTCGCCCCTCCCTCAAAGTTGTCTTTTAGCACTAACCCGCCTTCCTTGTTAACAATCTGCATTTACAGAAGATACCAACTTAATGAATTGCCATATGCAAGTGATAAATGATAAGCAAAAGGATATTAGTCTTTACCTTAGACTCTCCTGTGTGTTTTAGCTTGTCTGCATGCTTTGTAACACTTTGCAAGAAAAGCATGTGCTTGATCGTGCGTTCAAGCAGCGCATCTATGCTACACTGTAAAACCACACCATGGGATTAGAGAATGAAGTAAAATCTTATCTTCATATTTTCAACAGAAAAAACAATGGATATCTATCAGAAGAGAACAAGGAAGATATAAGACATTACTTTTGCTCCATTCGGCACAATCTCTCGCAATTCTTTGACACGGTCTTGGATCATTTGACGATCTTTTGGCCTTGGTCTAGGGTTCTCCCCTGGTTTGAGCCTTTTGCGATTCGGTTTACTGGTATCATCAGGCTTCTTCGAAAATCCAGTGGAAACACTAGTGTCATGCTTCACATTATGACCCTGCTCCGCCCAAGAACTGATTTGAGATCCATAAATGGAACTAGTTTGAGAACAGCTTCCGGGATCATCCTTGCCATATCCGGATTTAAATGAACTAGATCCCACACCCCCTGGTTTTAGCAGAGAATTAGGAAGGCCGAAAGCCTGATCTGACCTATTGCCTCGGCCATAGGTTGGAGGGGTATTAGGAATAGAGGAGCTGCTGATCTTTGTCACTGTTGTCCCGCAAGAGACATTATCATCCAAACTCTGTTTGACAAAAGATTGAGCCCTTGAAACCACAGCATCTAGGAGATGGTCCGTACCCATTCCCATTCCAGAGAATAGACCACTATCTGAAATCTCATCATTTGTTGGATAAATTTCAGAACCAGGATCATGCATATTCATGAAAATCGATGTGTCCTTGAACGTGCTCTGTGGGGTCGTATTCAGCTCATTCGCAATCAAACCATTAGAATTGACATTAAGTATCTTGTTTTTGTAATCCAAGCCCAACATATCGAACAAGTCATCCCCTGATGAAGCTTTGACGGATGCAGCAGTATCCTCATATTTCAGAATTGCGGATCTTGAACTACTATCATGCTTCTCGCAATCACGGTTCAGACCATGAATGCGCTCATTAGGTACAACTGGCATATGCTTTGCATCAGGAAGAACTACCACTTCTTTGGAGGACGACTCTACATTTCTAAACTCAAAGCCAGCCACATGTCCACTACAAAGATTCATGTTAGTTGATTTTTGAGGGTTGGGAACCCCCTTCCGAATTTCACATCCATTTGTTCTCAACTGAGAAGCAATAAAATCAGCAATAGCCTGGCCTTGAAGACCAACCTCTGAGAAGTTCTGTTCAATCACTCTCAGGCTGCTGTGGCTTGTACCTAGTTGGCCATTGGTAGGTTGATGATTGGAGATAAACCCCAAATTGTCTGAAGAAGGCTGCTGGTTCAACCATGCATCAAGATTCGAGGGGATCACATCAGCTCCCACGACACTGTTATGTAATTGACCTCTGAAAGGAAGGTTTGGGCGTTTCATGGCAGAAATATCAACTGATTGGCAGTGACTAGCTTGGGGTTTGGATGAAGTATTGACAAGCTTGGGGGTCTGAAATGTGGAAGAGCTGGTCAAGGCATTATCTTGGACCTCTTGCATTAGAGGATAGAGAGATTGACCAACATGCGTGGAAGCCTGAGGTAAATTGCTTTGTTGGTTGCTAGTGCCAGGCATTGAAGTGGAGTTTACCGCCTCATAAATTCCTGCTGAATTTACAAACACAGGCATTCCAAAGGTTTCCGGTAGCCCAATCTCCCCAGTAGATACTTTTGTGGGGTAGTGGTCAAATAGAAGAGCTCCGGGGACACACCCTAGTTGGAGTATTAAACTCTTTACATCATTCACAAATCCCATATTCTCCGGTATCTGAAGCAACAAGGATGAAGATATAAATGCAAGGTACCACAAAGCATGCAGCAAGCGACACTATTAAGCATTAACAAAAACCATTAAGTCTTGGTACAGAGAATATGAACTCCAAATAAGATGACTTACAGCTAAGGGTGAGCCAAGTTGTACAACACCATGGGGGAGAACAGGAACAACTACAACGGTCTGCAACACAAAATTTCAAGTATTGTAAATATGTTCATGACAATGAAATAACAAATCGTACCTAAAAGGAGAACAAACAAGTTGAAAGCTACCACACCTGCATGCCAGCTGAAAACTGGTTCTGCACCTCACTGGAAACCTGTAAGTGTGAAAGAAAGTTCAAAGTTATACCAAGAATTGGCTATTGAATGAATAGTAACTAAGCAATACAATTCACAGCCCTTCAAATAAACCCATATTTGTGAGACTGAGACCTCATAAAAGAGATAGTTGTAAAGTAATCAATTAAGATGCTTACCTCGGGTGAGTGGGCATGCCTAATGTAATTATTTGAAAGAATCCACTGATGATTTCCCGTAAATGCAGATCGTCCAACTATGCTGAAAAATAATAAAACACATTGCATAAATACACTACAATGAGGAAAATCACTTGAAAAAAAATGATGGTGTAAGTAAAAAAGAAAAGAGACATACCCTTCACCCACTACATTAACCTGATTATCCATCATCATTTTGTTAATCAGTGTCTGGACACGGTCCCCAGGTAGAGCCCCAACCTGAGAGGATTGAACCTTAGGAGATGCCCAGCATCCCTCCCACTCTCCGAAGGGCAAACCAGATCGGGGTATCGACAATGACATTGGCTCATAATGACATTCTTCCCAAATTAACAAGCTGCCAGGCAAAAGATACAACAACATAAGACAAGAAAATAACAACTTTTGTTTGGTTGTTTATGAAAATCAAATGAGTAGGTAACTCTCATCCTTGGCTGATATGGATTGCAGATGGTAGAAAAGAGAAAACTTAGCTCAAATTGACCATTCAATCACACAAGACTATGCTAATGAGAACTTTAGCCTTCTGTACTAACATATGGCGTGATTTATCAACTTACACATAAATTCGTTTAATAGAAGATTACCTATAGCAGAATAAGCAGAATCAAAAATATTTTCAGTAATCAGTGACAACTTGGACAGATAAAGAAGCAACTTTTGCCCAATTTGATACAAGGAATAAGTACCAACAGAATCAAACAAGGAAGACAGATTCTGAATCTAATAGATTTATCCACAGAAAACCAGACAAATGGGAAGAGGGTTTTGTCAAACTAATACAAATCCACTTTTCATTGAGATTCTTTAAGCCAAAACACAACCAACCAAAACATAACCTTCCAAAAACAGGAATAAAGAGACATCAGCAAGGAATCACAATCACAAGGCCACTCCTAATCAATGAACTCCTGACATTGATGTTAACTACTCTACTCCCTTGTTTGGCCGCTGGGAAAATACAGCAAAAAGCAAATCAAAACAGTACTATACAAATTTCAACCCAAACCCGGCCTAAAAAAAATACTATTTCAATAAAAGAGGAGCAAAAAAAATCCGAGTGGGATTTGTAAAATGATTGTGTCCTTCTGCAGCTGTGTTTTTTTGACTTTAACGAGAAATCAAAACAAACAAGTCGCCTAATAATTAATCTTCACTGTGGCATTCTCTAATTTTCTTTCAGTTTCTCAGATATCAAATAAACTTGTTAAACCTAGCTAAATTGAGCTAGATCCAACAGTCCGGCCCGTTTGACTTAGCATTAAATTACCAAGAACTAACCTTAAGCAATAGAACACGGAGAAAAAAAAGAATATTTCACTTTCCTATTCCATTTCCCTTAACTTTCTCGAGTACCAAACAGAAACTTACTTGGGATTCTGGCAGCCGATTTTCCAGAACACAGCGTAGCACCACTGATTCGCGGCGCACAGATTCTTCAACACCTCTTTCAACAGAAACCCCATCGCTTCGGCGGTAAAAAAAAACTCGAATAACTAGAACTGGGAAAAACCTGATTGAGATTAAATAAGCGCAGAAACGGCTCAGCTCCGGAGGCCGTACATTTCCCGGCGACCCAACAGCTCCGAGGCCTAACTTCCGCGGCACGACCCTCTTCCCGCTTGCTTGGTCCTCAAACCCCCGCTCCTCTTCCTCTCCGGATCCAAGTTTCCGGTGACCATTTTACGGAAACCCATTTCAGAAATAGGAGGAACTTTGAAACGAGGAAGACGGAAAAGGTAAAACCCAGAAGAAAAAACCTACACTATACCGCTAGCTCGGACCTTGTAAACCGCTGCAGTCAGCTCCATTTTAGCTTCAAAACAGCTACTTTTTTTCAAAAAAGAAGAAGAATCTACACACGAAATCGAGAGAGCGTCGGCGAGTCGGAGAGTGAGTTTTGAACTCGGAGTCGTGAGCCTCAGTGGAGAGTCGTCGGCGAGGTTGTCTTTACTTCTTTTCTTCTCTGCTCTGTGTGCTTGCATTGTTGACTGCTAAAGTGCGCCACATTAAACAGAGGGCGAAGAAGGAGGTGTTTGCAGAGATAGGCGTGGGTTTGATCGAATTTACGAGTTTTGCCACTGGATCAGAGAGTCCTGCTTTTTTGTCGGCTTGCTGAGAGGGAGTAGTGCGTGTAGCTGTCGAGATGACGTCATCTTGTCCTTTCTCACCCTTGCTTTTTCACTTAATTTACGCTATTGCCATCACATTCACGGTTCTATGCTGCCTTGTCGTTTTCGCTCAAAACGACCATTACAAAACTGTAACGTTGCTGCGTCCGACTTTCTTTTTCGAAGGTTGCTTTATATGTATTTTTTAAAACATTATTGTATGAATTAAGAATAGGACAACATGATATTAATTACCAAAAGTGACAGTTATTATTTACCGGCATAGTCATCATTATTATGTTTTTTTCTTTTTTGTTACGCAATGTGTAAATGTATATTTCTTTGAAAAAGTGCAATAATGTAAAATATTTATGGGGTATAGACTATTGAATATGATAGTAATGAAGTACAAAAACGTATATAAGAAGAAGTAAAGCCATTTATAATCTAAAAACTATAAGAATTCATTTACAGTCTCTATTTCACACATGAATGGATGGAATGTATTAAGGTATTGATTGTAAAAACATATTATTTTTAGTAAACGAGAAGGGTATATTAGTAAAACTATCATATTTTTTTATTAATCTATAAATTTAATCATTATTGTTATTTTGAAATCTGATTGGTTTCAAATTTACACCAATATTTTTATTTTTTCAAAAGCTTTATATCAAGATCAATGATGAATGTTTGAGAAACATGCTCTCCTTTTCTGGGTTTTGTTCTCAGTTATTGTCCTTGTATGGTGATTACACCAGCATCGTGTCTGGAACATCATCCTCGGTCAAGAAGAGGAGAGTTTGAGCTCGTTCAGAGTTCAATGTCAAGGCATTAAAGTTGTCTATCGGTGTGCATGTAACCGAGAGAAGGGCTTACTCGACGGGACAAACCACACCAGCGTTCGCAGATCGAAATAGAGCCTTCTAGAGTTGTTGTTGTTCTCGATGGGAACCAAACTCAACTTGTCAAGGAACAAGCTCAACCAGTCAAGGAATCCGTGGAGGAATCTTTGTAGGTTCAACCTGTCAAGGAAATTACTGACTCGATTGTCTTTATAACGTCGGAGAACGTCGAACTAATAGCTCAAGTGAGATGAGTTCCACCGAAGTATTTGTTTGTAATCTTCCTTATGGCTCCACAGAGGATTGGGTAAGCAATTGTTTCAGTGCTTTTGGTGTAGTCTGACGGTGCTCTGTTTTAAAGCGTCTGAACAAGAGAGGGAAGTTCTTCGGCTTCGCCTCCTTCTCGTTGATGGTCGCGTCTTCCCAAGCTGTTGTGAGTTTAAATTGATTTAAATTGAATGGTCATTTATAGCTTTGGCTCGTCCTGGAACTCATCATCGTGGAGCTGATCCAAATAGAGCAAGGGAACCGATGTTTCGTTCCACCGTTCAGACTCGTCCTGAAGGAGATGGTGTGGTTCAGATTAACGGAAAATATTGTCGTTATGGTGTTGGCGTTGGCGTTGGTGATGGCGAAAGAAGAGTCGTGAGTTGTGTTGCTCCGTCGTTTTTCGGCGGTTGTCCGACTTCACCTCTGACCTCTTTTGTTGCTTTGAATTCCGAAATTGCAATCCCTTCAATTTCACGATTTTATTCCGCCTCGATTGATGCTGGTTCTATCTATTGCGCCAATCCTGCACAGACAGGAGAGAATCACGGAGACGTTGTTGACGATGAAGACACTGTGTCTAATTTCCTTCGGGCTAAAATTTTGGGCTTTGCTTCACAGGCCCAGGAAGAGTCCTTTGGGCAGGCCACAGTTTTGCCTTGTGTGGACCAATCTTGTACAGATTTGGGTCTTGTTCAAGATTCAGCAGGTGTTAATCTCGAACAACTCTTTTCAACATTGTCATAACAGGTGTTAATGTCGGAAGAAACCCGAGATTCACTAATTTTGGGTCTTGTACCTTCAGATATTATATATACCTCTCTCGAGATTGGTTCAGCTGTGTGGTGTCTGATTCGGATCGTGTTCAAGGTGATAGTGTTTAACTTTTTTCTGCAGGTCAATCATCACAACAAGTGGAAGCCTGTGATCCTGTTGGGGACCAACAGAGTAGTATGTGGAAGGAGGTTCTCCTTAAACCTCTGATTCAAAGCAATGTCACAAAAAGATGTGGTCGTCCAAAGAAGGAACAGTCAAAGGGGATTGCTCATCCAACATTTTTTTTATCAAACAAGAGCTAAAACTTATGTTGATAAAGGAGGCAATTCCGGAAGCTTTATTGTTAACATTGCTAAGAAGGATAGCTAGGGTGATTGGAGTTATTGCAAGAAAGTTGGAAAAAATGTTGTTGACCTTGTTTCCCTGGTGCTCGGACAGTTCAATTCTCTAGACATCCTGCAATGTTTTGAGGAGGAAGTCGAGGATAGTGAGGACGAGGAATACCCTGAACCGAATACATGAAAAGCTTTAATCCCTATTTCGGTTTCTAACCGGTTTGTTCGCTTGAACTCGGGTAGGACGCAGGCAAGAAGGGCAGCGTTTTGATGTGGCGGCTTTCTCTTGTTACTTCCCTGCTTGGGTTTATTTTTCTCGTTGTTTTGCTCTTTGTAGTTGTTTTGGTATTAGAAAAAGCTCATTTTTTTAGGATCGTTTTCTTGCTTTGTTCTACTGTCTTGTAGAACGTTTGCTTAATAAATTTTAGCTTATAAAAAAAGATCAGTTATGAATATATTTTGAAACATGAAAAAAATAATTATTTTGAGGCTGGTTTTTTTTAATATATATATATATATATATATATATATATGATTGGTATCAAATACAAACCACCCCTTATTGTGCAAACTACGAACTCACCAGGTGCTGACACGTGGGCGCGCGCGCTGCTGGTGCGCGCGCACAGTGCTGACACGTGACGCGCATAGTGCTAATAGTTTGGGCGCACAGTGCTAATAGTTTGGCACTGTGCTAAACTATTAGCACTGTGTGCGCCAAAATATTAGCATCGTGCGCGCGCGTGGTCAACACGCTCACGCGCGCGGGCAGAGGCGCGCGCGAATCTGCCACGTGTAAGCATCGCGTGCGCTCTGCTGACGTCACTTTGACCGCATCCTGTGGCTTAGATTGGTTCGTAGTTTGCACAATAAGGATGGTTTTTACTGGATAGCTACCCTATATATATATATATATATATATATATATATATATGGGTGATTTTTATCAATACGGAACACTAGTTTAATCAACACAGAACACTAGTTTTATCAACTCATTTTCCAAAACTGAACATGATTCTTATCACCTCGTCACTTGTTTTTATATCCTCAGTACATGTTTTTTTATCACCTCATCACATGTTTTTATCAACACTGAACACTAGATTTATCAACACTAAAATCTAGTTTATCGCCCTTATTATCAAAATTGAACATGATTTTTATCACCTCATCACTTGTTTTTCATCATCTCAGTACATGTTTTTATCAAAATTTAACACTAGTTTTATCACCCTGATATGAAACAATTATTAGTGAAGATTTATCAACACTCAACACTATTTTTATCACCCTGATATATAAAAAAAATTATGCTTAAAATATATTCAATATACTACTTATAGATAGACCTTGAAAAATAAAAATATTGGCGCAAGTTTGAAGCTAATCGGAGTTCAAACGAATCAGAAATGATTAAATTAATAAATTGACCAAGAAAAAAATGGACTCTTATTCACATGGCATCATGTTATTGCAATTATGCTCTTACTTGTGTGAGAAATGATGAAATTGACGTGTATTTTTTGGTGGGTTTAGAGTGATGATGTGGCATCAGGGTGAATGTTCGATCTTGAGTGTGTGGTTAGGATGAGTTCTCACGGTTTTTAGAATATGAGGGGTTTCTAGCCGATTTGTCCTATATAGATATTGGATGAACTATTAGAGAGCTAAAGCCTAACTGCTCTAACCCCTACTCAGCGCCCTAATGACTACTCCGCCGCCTCCTTTCACCAATCCACGCTCTGCCGCGTTGCTTGCAATTATGGAAGAACTTATGGCACTCCATCATCGGGTCGTATCACCGTCTCCCTTTGAGGGTTTCGGGTCCTCGGTGGGTGGACAACGACTTCTTATGGAGCCTAGCTCTTCACTAACCGTCACACTACCGGTTTCATATGCTCCTTATGCTCCATATCCCCCGCCGCCACCCTTTTTGAGCATGAGGGAGTCCGTCGTTGTATCTAGGGCCCTTTTTGCAGCTCGAGCACCACCACCATCTACCTTCCTTTCTCCTATCACATGCACCACCATGTAGTTGGGAGATAGGGTCCTGGTGTTTAGTCATTCTATCAACAGCCGAGACCGAGCATCTTCGTTGTCTCGGGGGTCTTTTCCTCTCCCTCTTCCCCTGCAGTAAGGTTCTCGTCCTCAAATTTTGCGCTCAGTGATCTCTACCACCAAGACGGTGTAGGTACGAGAGACGCGGATGGTGATCGGGTCTTCGTGCTCCGCTCTCGACCTCTTGCTACATTGGAGCCTTTCAGGTCATCGCACTCTCGTACCCAAATGCCTCCTGATGCAGAGTGCGGAGCAGAAAGGAAGAATTCTTTACCGAATTCGTTGATTCAAAGAGAATACCGAATAAGATAGAAATTGAGTAGAACTCGTTTTGGTTTATTTCATCAAATCTGCCTTACAATGGAGAATAACAAGTGCTTAAATAGAGAAACTAGTACCCAAAGTCCTAATACAATAAGGAAATTATTGTATTAGGAAATGCTAAGGTTTCGTTAATTTCGGAAACTGTTGCATTTTCGGGTTTTCTAGCCGATTCGCCAACACATCTTCCATATGCACTGCATCATACCCTCCGGGGTAGAGAAGATTCGCCCTCGAATCTGGACCCGTTCCATCGTCCTCAGAGGAGGAATCCCCAGCAAAAGGAATAAGATGTTTCACGTTGAAGTCATCAGAGGTTCGGATGTGGCTGGGGAGACGCAAACGATAAGCATTCGGGTTGATCTTCTCTACAATCTCAACATGACCAATCTTCTTGGCAGCAAGCTTACTGTATTCACGAGACGGGAAACGATCTTTGGTCAGTATGGACAAAACAAAATCTCCCACCTCGAACTCAACAACACGACGACTCTGATCAGCCTTCTCCTTATACTTGGCAGTAGCAGTTACTAAATGGTCACGAGTAGATGAGTGCACCTTAGTTAAGTGGCCAATAAATTCCTCGGCGGTAGCATGAGAACACACCTTGTTGGGCAGAGATAGTAAATCAAGAGGACCCCTAGGTGACAAGCCATAAACCACATAGAAAGGACTGAAACCTGTGGAACGGTTAACAACATGGTTATGGGAAAACTCCGCTTGAGGAAGTTTCAGGTCTCATGCCTTCGGATGATCACCAACTAGACAGCGCAGAAGGTTACCAAGTGAGCGATTGACGACCTTCGTCTGACGTCCGTCTGAGGATGATATGCACTACTAAAGTTCAGCAGAGTGTTGACCAAACGCCACAGGCTTCGCCAAAAGTGCCCCACGAAGCGTGTATCACGGTTAGAAACAATAGAAGTGGGCAACCCATGGAGGCGATACACGTCCCGAAAGTAGAGATGTGCCACGGCGACTGCATCAGACGTCTTCTTACAGGCAATGAAATGGGCCAATTTGGAGAAGCGATCCACGACCACAAAAATAGAATCAAAACCTCGCTGAGTACGTGGAAGCCCAAGGACGAAATCCATACTCACATCAGACCATGGTTGCGTGGGAATAGGCAGTGGCATGTATAATCCTGCGTTTGTAGACCCGCCCTTCGCCAATTGACACACACGGCAGCGAGCGACAAAGCGACCAACCTCTTTGCGCATGGAGGGCCAAAAATAGGAGTCAGCAAGGAGTTGGAAGGTGCGATCACGCCCCACATGCCCTTCATTATGGCGTTCCTGAATCATCTTCAAACGAAGGCTGCAATCGGGGATACATAACTGCAGACCACGAAACAAGAATCCTCCCTCCAGCACAAAATCAGTACGTGTTCCCTGCTGAACATGGAGAAGAATCTGGGAAAAGAATGGATCAGTAGCATAAAGGTCCAAAAAGGAATCAAAACCTGGAATAGAGACTCGCATCTCAGTCAGCAAGCCATGGTGCCTGCTCAGTGCATCTGCAACACGATTAGAAACACCCGCCTTGTGTTTAATCACAAAAGTGAACTGTTGCAAGTAAGAAATCCATGATGCATGACGATGAGAAATCTTCTCCTGGCTGCCCAGATGCTTGAGGGCGTCATGATCAGTATACAGGATAAATTCCCTCTGAAAAAGATAATGGCGGAAGTGCCTAACAGCTCGAACAACAGCATATAATTCAACATCATACGTACTGAAACGACACTTGGCACCAGACAACTTCTCACTGAAAAAGGAAACAGGGCGACCATTATCACTGAGGACAGCGCCAATTCCCAGCTTGGATGCATCACAATGCAACTCAAAAGGTTGAGAGAAATCAGGCAGGACGAGAACAGGTGCCGAAGTCAAACGACGCTTGATCTCGCCAAAGGCTAATTCAGCGTCCTCAGACCAGGTGAGTCGGGATCCTTTCATACATTCCGTGATGGGAGCCATAACACTACTGAATTGAGGAATAAAATGCCTATAAAAGGATGCCAAACCATGAAAGCTATGTACCTCAGTAATGGTGGTAGGCCTGGGCCACTGGGACACGGCCAAGACTTTACTCGGGTCAACCTTCAACCCTTCATTAGAGACCACATACCCCAAAAACCGGATAGAGGAAGTGAGGAAGGCACATTTACCAGCAACTGCATAGAACTTCTTGCGACGGAGGACCATCAAAACCTCACACAGGTGCTCGATGTGGTCTGCCTCGTTAGCACTGTAAATAAGTATGTCATCGAAGTAGACCATGATGAACTTCCCAATAAAAGGACGGAGGGCCTGATTCATAACCCGCATGAAAGTGCTCGGGGCGTTGGAAAGGCCAAAGGGCATCACCAGCCACTCATATAGTCCTTCTCGAGTCTTGAAAGCAGTCTTCCACTCATCACCCAAGAGAATCCGAATCTGGTGGTAACCGCTCTTCAAATCCAGCTTGCTAAACACTGAAGCACCACCCAATTGATCCAATAAGTCATCCAAACGAGGAATACGAAAACGATAGCGTACCGAGATCGTATTGATGGCTCGACTGTCAACACACATACGCCAGGAGCCATCCTTTTTTGAGTGAGGAGAGCTGGGACAGCACATGGACTAAGGCTCTCACGAATGTGGCCTTTAGCCAGGAGCTCCTCCACTGGGCGACGTAGTTCCTCATGTTCACGGGGGCTCATGCGATAATGGGGCCTATTGGGAAGCGAAGACCCAGGGACCAAGTCGATGTGGTGCTGGATATCCCGTAGAGGAGGCAACTCGTCCGGCAAGGACTCAGGAAAAACGTCCTCAAATTCCCGAAGCAGGGACTGGACTTGTGAAGGAACAGTAGTGGGCGTCTCAGACGCGACCAGCGAGCAGCAGCCAATAAAAACCATCCCAACCTCTTCCATGGCAGCCTGAAAAGGTGCTCGGGACAACAAGGCGGTAGGGGACGGTGACTGGCCAGCAGGAGTAATGCCAGAAGAGGGCTTGGACGGCAGCAGCACAATGTTGGTACCCCGAAACTTGAATGAGTATGTATTAGCACACCCATTATGTAAAGCATCGTTGTCATATTGCCAAGGACGACCCAAAAGGAGGTGACACGCGTCCATGGGCACCACATCACAATACACAACATCACGGTAAGTTGTTCCAATGGAAAAGTTAACCAGAACACGCTTGGAAACAGTAATGTCCGTACCATTGCTGAGCCAAGATAGGCGATATGGTTTAGGATGTGGCTCGGTCGGGAGGGCAAGTTTGGAAACTGCGACCTCTGCAACCACATTCTCACAGCTTCCGCTATCAATGATCAGATTGCAGACTTTTCCATTGATGGTGCAGGTGGAATGGAACAGGCTTGTCCGGAGCCACTCGTTTTCAGGGACACGAGGGGTGAGACACGACCGACGGACAACCAATAAAGGACCCACGTCACCTGAAACATATTATTCGATGTCAGGCTCGACTGAATCATCAACATATTCATCAAAAGTCGGAGCCGACTCGGGATCAACAGCCTCATTGAGCAGGCCATGAGAGGCAGGCTTCACATTTCGACAGTCAGATTGGCGATGACCCAATTCACCACAAGAGTAGCAGCGCATACCGCTCGGACGCTGCGGGGGAAGTGCAGTACCACGAGCGGGTGGAACGGTGGTCTGTGGGGCGCTCGGGCGAGCCGGTTGGGAGGATGAACCCGTACCACTAACTGCTGCAGGAGCACGAAAGGTGGTAGCACCACGTCTGGCCAGCTGTTTCTTTGTCTGAGTTGCATGTTGATGTGCTTCTGCGACTGTTAAGGGGTCAAACATGTTCAGCACATCCTGCAATTGGAGACGCAGTCCTCCAATATAACGAGACACCAATTGAAGAGGAGAATCAATAATATCAATACGAGCAAGGTAAGAAAAAAACTTAGTAGAGTACTCCTCAACCGAACGGGAGCCTTGTCGAAGATTTTGGAACCGTTGATACAATTCCCGGTCAAAGTTATAGGGTAAGAACGCAGCCCGGATGTGCTTCTTAAACTTTGCCCAATTTCGAATCTTCTCCTTACCGTGGCGAACCCTAGTTTGCTTCAGTTGTTGCCACCAAGCCTGCGCACGGCCCTGCAAGAGGATTGCAACAAGTGAAACTCGACGATCTTCTGGAACTTCCTTGAATTCCAGAATTTCCTCGACCTGTGACAACCAGTCCACGACTTCCTCAGGTTTGAGGCAGCCATCGAACTGCGGAATCTCCACCCTGAACCCTTGTTCCCAACGATTGTCGGGGACACAGCGGCCTGGAGAGCGATTCCTAGCATCCGGAGCGAAGGGATTATCAATGTCCGTGACAGTCACGTCATCGCGACGAAGCATATCATCCATTCGCTAGTATAATAATTCGACCTGACGTCGCAGATCATCGTTCTCACGACGAACTGATGCAATCTCGTCAGCATTATCAGCACCATCAAAACCAGTGGCGGCGGCCTGGCAAACAGCACGGCGAGGCGGCATCTTCCTGGAACGGTGAGGCTCTGATACCAACTGATGCAGAGTGCGGAGCGGAAAGGAAGAATTCTTTACCGAATTCGTTGATTCAAAGAGAATACCGAATAAGATAGAAATTGAGTAGAACTTGTTTTGGTTTATTTCATCAAATCTGCCTTACAATGGAGAATAACAAGTGCTTAAATAAAGAAACTAGTACCCAAAGTCCTAATACAATAAGGAAATTATTACCCAAAACCCTAATTCGAAAATAAAGGAAATATAAAAAACAGGAAATAATGAACCGGACCCTAAAATATCAGTTTCGCCCCTCTAAACGATTTCGGATGGCCGAAAAACGTCTTAGCTCATGGAAAAACCATGATTTTTTCTCAGGGGCCCGTTTCGACCCGAAAAATGCTAAGGTTTCGTTAATTTCGGAAATTGTTGCATTTTCGAGTTTTCTAGCCGATTCGCCAACACATCTTCCATATGCACTGCATCACCCCCCCCCCCCCCCCCCCCCCGATTCTGCTAGAAAAGGGGATATGCCATCCATGGGCTTCGTTCTAGTTTTGTTGGGGGAAGCTACTTGTTCGGAGGTTGTCCTGGTCTCCAGGTCTGGATAGCATCCATCCTAGGAACCCTACTTGGCCACTCCACCACGAGATGGATCGAGAAGCCCATTATGGAATAAGACAGAGGGCTAGACTGCAAGTATCATCTTCGGACTTCCCTCGATGCTCGACTTCTCACTTGGGGTCCAACATCATGCCTAAGTCGTCCGCGTTGGGTGGGACGTCCTACTCAACTTATCACCCCAATCGCGTTGGAGAGATAGAGGAGGGTTTGGTGACGTCCACCATCCTGCCTAACCTGGGTGTGCTTGTCCAGTCACCACCTTCCTAGAAGAAAATCTAGGGCTTCTCCTAGAACCACAAGAGCAAGTAATTTCCCTCTCTCGTAAAAGGAGAAAAGAGGAAAGGGTCGAGGAATGAAAGGAATTCAGGCGAGGGTTGATTATCAACCTCGTCGGAGGTAATGAGACCCTTTAGCAATGGGTTGCATCAGAGAAAGGGAAACCCTCCCCACTCCAAGTTCTCTCCCTCATATCACGTGATCCTTCCCCACCATGTGTGTCTCCTTGACACCTAGAGGTCCCAGTTGACGGATCCACAAGCTTCCATGTTATGATGGGTGGGCTTAGGTCGAGCCGGATATGGGTTTTGGGTTTAATTTTGTTTTACGTACTGTCGTCCGTGTCCTCAGTTTCTGCTTTTAGTTTTGGCTTTCTTTAGTTTGTTCCATGATGAAACAAGTGCTTGGTCACTCAAAAAATCCGCCTCTACATCAGGTTACTTTAAAGGTTTAGCTGTAGTTCGTCTTCGGGTACAGTACTCTCCCCTAGTCCTCGTTTTATGTAATTTTCTTTTAATGAATAAAATGTTCCTTCCGCTAAAAAAATGAAGTATAAAAGTGTAGATATCCTTTTCTATTATAGTTTTTCAAACGCCATTATAATCCAAGTTCATTGAGTGTTTACTAATTGTTCAGTAAATTACATTGGACTACCTAAACATATATACAATTATCGGATACCTATTTTTAATTAATTTTTAACAAATGCCTACCCTAACGTACCATGTTTTAACAACATTTAATTTTCCATCTCTTGGAGTTATAACCCTACAACCAACTTCAACCATAAAATGCAACCCCTAAATCTCTCTCCAACACTAAACCCAACTCTAAATCTCTCTCCAATCCTAAAACCATCATTATATATATATATATATATATATAGGATTGGTATCAGGTACAAACCCCTTTTTATTGTGCAAACTACGAACCCATGAGAGCCATAAGATCCCCCCAAAGTGATGTCAGCAGAGCGCACCAGATGCTGACACGTGCACAATATATATATAAAACACCGCACCTTATTGTGCAAACTACGAACTCACCAGGCGCTGACACGTGGCGCGCATAGTGCTAATAGTTTGGGCGCACAGTGCTAATAGTCCCAAACTATTAGCACCGTGCTGCGCAAACTATCAGCACTATGTGCGCCACGTGTCAGCACCTGGTGAGTTCGTAGTTTGCACAATAAAGGTGGTTTTTACTAGATAGCTACCTTATATATATATATATTAAGTTGAATTAATTTAAAAAAAAATCATACCCTTATATACTTAAATACTAATTTATTTTTAAAATATTATTTTGAAAAATGAAAAATATATTTAAAAAATTAAAATTAAAATTGTGAACTAATGTATTATTTTTTTAATAAAATCTGAATTGTTTTGAAAAATTACAATCATATTTTTTACTTTGAAAAAATAGAATTATTATAAGGGTTAATTACATTCACCTACTCCGAAGTATATACGTTTAACGGATACCTGCCTCAAATAACGTATACATACCTCAAACTAACAGTTGTAACAACACCCCCCATTCCATCAATTTTTTCGTACATTTACTGTTCATTTTTCAGAAACTCTGAAACTACCTGTAGTGTTACAATCCTAAAACCAACTGAAACCCTAAATACAATCGTAAATCTCCCTCCAAACCTAAATCTAACCATAAAAATGGATGGAAAGGGGGATGATGTTCCAAACGGTTAGTTTGAGGTATGTATTTGTTACGAAATAACTTTGGAGTATGTATATGGGGTAGGTGAGTGTAAGTAACCCTTATTATAGTAAATTTATAAAACAATTAATAAAAAAGATTACCGAGTGAGTGCAACTGAAGCATGCCTAAGGCCGGAGCTCTCAAGTTCCCTAAGGTTAAGGTCGGAGCTCTCAAGCATCATAAAGCCCAACTTTGTGATGTTTGTGGGCTTTGTTTTCTGAGACAGATTTCCTCTTTTTGTGCGGATTGTGGTTCATCTCGTTTGTTTGTGAAAGATGGAAACATAGTTGATCTTGCTCAAGTGTCTTCGAATGGTACAAAGTGAAAGGGCGTGGGCTTGAAGAGTAAAACTGTTCGACGCTTTAGAGGGTCGGAGGTCACAATAGCGTCATCGGGTAATAAGTGCAGCGTTTAAGAAGCTGAGAAACTAGTCTTAGCTATTGACGTTGTACAACGATCGATAATTTATGATGGTAGTGTTAGGCCAAAAGGTGAGATTTTGGCCAAGCTCGCTCCTTTAGAGACCCTTGCGGCGAAAGAGTTGACATCCACGAGGAGTACAGGTTCCGAATTTGTTGTTTACTATTTGTCGTATACTACAACGAATGATTGAATTCAGTCCACCTTTGAGTAATTTGGTCACATTGTTTCCTCCATCGTTCTCAAACGGCCCAATAGGAAAGGCAAGTACTTTGGTTTTGTGGATTTTCAATCGTCGTTGTCAGCTCAGAAGGCCATTAACGCATTTGACGGGTTCAAATTCAATGGATTCAAACTCTTTGTGGCCTTTTCTCGGCCGGAATTGGAACCGTTTCCTGAAGAAAAAAAAAAGGTTGTTGTTCCAAAAAAAAGTTCCGACAGGCGTGATACTCCTTCAAATCGGAGCAGGGAAAGTGATGCTCCAAAACAGAGCATTCCGGGTTCTATTGTTTTGTAGGAGAAATGAATGTTGGGGAAGGAGGCGCTAATTGAACAAGATCAGATCAATTGGCAGGTTAGATGGTGCTAATCGTGTAGGGGTTAAGACGTTTTTCCTCCCCACCGTCCCGTGTCCCCTAAGGCAATTCATTTACCCTAGTGAGGTTGGTTTCCAGACCTCGTCTGATTCTCGTGTGGCTCTTCTACAAATATTAAACTCGTCAAGACAAGGGAATTCTTCCTTGTTACAGGTATTCTTCGGCTCAATGACTGGTAAAAGGGGTACTTTCTTACATTTATCGACCTTTTCGGGTGCCAACTTCTCTACCCGATACCCCATAGTAGTTGGTGGTGGTGCCTAAATGGAGGAAAACCCCCCAAATTCCACCCCCCCCCCCCCCACGAGAACTTGTCCCACCTAACTATGGAGTAGGTAAGACTTTAGTGTTGCCCATCCCTCCCAATTGTGGGTTAGGAAAGATGTTGGCATCATTACCAGTAGTGCTCCCCGAGTCGAACCCTCAACTGTCTCTATCACATGTTGGGGTTGCTAGGTAGACGTTTGGATCTAGGAATATGTTGCGTTCTTAGGCAAGACGTACGATGTCATAACTAGAGCAGGGCCTTGTGGCTACCCTAGCCCAACACCTAGGGGAAAGTCATAAAGGGTTCATACTAGATAAGGTGGTTCTTAAATACGAGGGATCTCCAGAGGTGCCCAGTATGTGTTGTAAAGTTGTCCCAGCCTTACGTGATGTTCAACCATCAACGGTAGCTCATATCGGGGTATTCTAGGTGTGGTAGTCGGATATTTATGGGTTCCATGTCCCAAACAACCGCATTTGAAGAAAAAAAATGGGAAGTCGTTCATACTATAAGCTAATACAGATTGTTTGAGGCAAGTCCTGAAATGTAAAGACCATAGATCACCGGTGGGGGAAGTTTAGGTACATCCAGAACCGAACTCGGATCCCCTTATTAAATGTGTCTTCCACGAGGGTTTCTATAGCCTCTATCATGATTTCTAGGGGAATATCCCGTGCTCGAGCCCATAGTTGGATTAGATCCAATCGCAAAGGCGTCATCCCCCCATGTGTCGGTAGATATGAGAGAATAAGGGGAGTAGTGTCAAAACACCAAGTCTCGCCCCACCTCGCCGCACCTTATCCATCGCATCCCACGAAGAAGAAAAAAATGTGAACATGTCTTTCTCTTAGTCCTTCACCACGAGGTCGTCGAAGGAGGCTCTCTTGGATACAATTATGACCCAGAGCATCACATTCCGATTATAGAACCGAGCAGTGAGAAGCCAACCGGTCATGTCGTAGATGCGACAGATTGATGATTTCTAGTCCAACGGAGTGAACGGTACGTCAATGATCATGTTTTCGTCCGGGTCAACGGTGAATATGAAGAAACCTTCCTGGAGGTCCTCGAGTGATACTGATGGTGGAATGACCATTATGAGCGACGACCTGATGGTCGGTAAAGGCGTCATGGGAGAAGCGGATGGAGAAGAAAGGGTTGGGAGATGTTGTTTGGTAAGTTTCTGATTCGATTGGGTCGAGTGACTTCAGAGTATGTGCGAAGGGGAATCACCAATGGCTTTACGATGGGTAGTAGAGGCGTGACAGTGGTCGCAGACATTGACATCGTGGAGTTGGTGAACAACGACAACGTGTGTTGGTTGGAAGAGGGAGAGGCATCATTAGGCCTAGAGAGTTCTCTGGGATATTTTTTCTTTTCAAAATAATGCATTAATCCACATTCCTTTTAAAGTTTATAATCTTAATATCATTTTTTAATGTAATGAGTTCATCTTTATTATGAAAATGATAAAGTGGATAGACATAGTCTCAGACAATCCCGAGACGCTAACTTTGTAAAAATAATCGTAGTTTTTTTATCTTAAATGTGATATTCAGTAAAATACATAAAAAATACATACCAATGATAATTATTCCAAGTGTATACTTAGGGGATCTTACCCTATTCTCTGAGTAGGCACGTTTATCACTTCTCCTACCTCTACTCGGATGGAACTATGGTGCCTAAAATACTCACCGACCATACGGTGGAGACCCAATTGTATGAAGAACGTTAGGTAGCCGATGAGTTCTCCAAGAAAATGAGGAGTGGGATCAGGGAGCGGGACATTCCTCTTCATCTATGTCTTGTTCCAGGCTTTGTCTCGTTGATGTTGATTGCTAAACAATAGTATATGTAAGCTACCATATGACCGCCCACCGACACCTCTGGCCTCTGCAAATCACAGGAGAAAAAAAAATCCTAGTAACACCGATCATGAGCCCTACAAAAAATAGAATTACTCGAATATGTCGACCCAAAATTCGTGGACAGATCGAGAAAAACCCCAAAGAGATAAACACAACATGTATGCTAAAAAGAAATAACCGGGTAAAGCAAAGGGTCGGAGAAGAAGAACCACCGTTGAAAATATCGGTAGCTAGAGTTTATGGGTTTTCTCAATCTAGAGAAAAAATTTACAGTAAAAAACTATCAACATCATTTTTTTTAAAGTTTGTTTGACTAATAGAGGTATTTATAGCTAATTGATCTAATCAAGTTGCGCTTACCATGATCCAATTTTCTTTATTGATATTAGAATTTTACATAAGGCAAAAATTAATATGATATGTTATATTCTTCTACTTTTTTTGAAAAGGAGAGACTTGCGTATTTATTCGATGCAATTTCTCTAACATACAACAGTTTGTTCAAGATTATAGACTATAGGTTCCAAATTATGAGTTGGGACTCTTGTAAGTGTATGACACTCTTGGACTTGTAAATATAATCTACTTCGCATCGTAGATAACAAGAAAACGACAAATAAACACAATAACGAATACAATAAACTAAGGAGCCTACGATTTCAGTTACTCTGAAACCATAACTTTCATGGTAAATAGAAAAAACATCTCAAGAAAGGACTGCTACATACAAACTCTCTCAACAAAACCCTAAAGCTACCCAACCGTCGTCGTTTTTTCCCTCTCCTCCACCGGCGGTGGCCGTCCTTAGTCGTCGCCGGTGGTGGTCTTCTCTTGTACCCCTTCCCTTCCTTCTCCTCATTTCCTTGTTTCTTTCTTTTCTACTCATTTTCTTTCGTTTATCCTAGCAACCTTGGAGGTGTTGCTGCATCTTCCCCGGTGAAGCTGTGGCTGTGTTATTGGAGATTGTCGCCGGTTCTACCCTTCCGGCTTATCTCTTCACGTCACAGGTGGCTCGGGATCGTTGGATCTGCTCGGTCAACGGTGTTTCGAGCTGGTTCGCCGGATCTGAGGCCTCTCTGCTCAGTTCTATTGTCTTCTGGTGGGAGTGGCCGGAGCTCGGGCTTGGGGTGCTCGGACTGTCCTCGTCCGTGCCGGTGGTGGTGCTGCAGATCTTCGTCGTCGTCTCCGTTTGCTCCTGCAGACCTTCGTCGTCTCAGTTTGGTGGCCGTTTGTTTGGTCGGAGCGGTAAGTTGGCAGGGGCGGCTGGTTCGGCAACTTCCATTCCGGGTAGGTTTCAGCGAGTGCGGGTTGGGTCTGTTGCGGGCCGGGTTATGGGTTGGGCTCAACTTCTGGTCTGAGATGGGTCGGGTGCTGGATCGACAGGCCTGGGCAGTGGGCTTGGCCTAGGTTTCTACTCGGGTCAGTTTGACCCGCCCAGGTCAGTTCGACCCGACCTAGTAAGTTCGACCCGACCCGGTCTTCTGACCCGCCCTGGACAGTTTGACCACCCCTTTTCAGTTTGACCCGTGGTTCTGAAGGGCGGTTCATTGGGCTTCCGGCGTGTCGGGCTATTGGGCCTGTCTTGTGCTCGGTAGAAATACTGTGTCCTCTCTCCCTTAGGCGTTTCGCGGTGTTGGCCGGTTGCGTGAAGAGGACTGGGCATGAGTGCTTGTTTTGTTGATCTGCTACACTACCATCTTTCGGATCATTGGAGGTTCTTAGTTCCGGCTCTGGTCGTGGGACACGCTTCTTCATCCTCCTGGGTGGGGATCGGTGCAGAGCTGTTCTGCCTGCTTCTGATGGTTCGTCTGCTTGCCTGCCGGGTTGAGCGTAGCTTCGGAGGTACCTTTCTTAGAGTTGGCCGTGGGACACGTTTCTGCATCTTCTGGGGAGTGGATCGTTGTGGCTCTAGTCTCGGTGCAGCTGTTGGTTCGCTCTGTTGCCTAGCTTCTCTTCTCAGGTCTGGTCGTGGGACGCGTTTCCTCATCCTCGGGTGCTGGTCGTCGTGGACCTGGTGGTTAGCTGAGGCTCACTGGTATTCCTCTTCTCCTGCTTCAGTTTAGTGTTCCCCTCATTGTGCCATTATCGTTATCTGTTGGATTTACTCTGCTTCCTCCCACTTTGTTGGGTAGGCTTCGTCGGTTTTTGGGTGTTGGCCCTCGGCGAATAGGTTGACCTTAGTGTCATTAAGCAGTGTTCCTTCAATCTCGATTTTAGTATAGTGTGTTCTTGAGGGTATCTCCCTTTAGAACTATCTCCGTCGTTTGTGGTGCTGGCCACCGACTTGTTAGTGATCGTCTTTCAGTCTATGTGACAGATTGATGGTCCTAATGAGATAGGGTGTTCTTCTTACGATGGCAGTAGATTGGTTTATTTCAGTATGGTTTGGACTTATGATTTGGAAAATCCGGGTTTTGACATACTCTTCCTTGAGTGCTTCATGGTGGCTATATTTGGGTATGAGTCTCCTTTTTTAGCCGTCTTTTTTCTTTATCGGGTCTGCGTACCCTTCTCACTTCTGGGTCTGCGTACCCACTCATTTCAGGGTCTGCATACCCATCCACTTCGGGGTCGGAGTACCCTTTCATTTCAGGGTCTGCGTACCCACTCATTTCTTTTCTGAGGTTTCCCCGGTGTGGGGTTTCAGGGTCTGCGTACCCCTTCATTGCTTCATCAGGGTCTGCGTTCCCCTTCATTGCTTCTTCAGGGTCTGCGTACCCCTTCATTGGTTCATCAGGGTCTGCGTACCCCTTCATTGCTTCATCAGGGTCTGCGTACTCATTCATCATCAGGGTCTGCGTACCCCTTCATCATCAGGGTCTGCGTACCCATTCATTATCTGGGTCTGCGTACCCATTCATTGCTACCAGAGTGGTAGCCGTTGTTGTGATCTTTTTTGTTGGAGAGTCTGTAGCTAGACTCTCTTCTTGTACTCCCCTTCCTCCTTGAGAGAGGTTTAATGTAAATATGCTTTGCCGATCAAAAAAAAAACTTTCGTGGTAAGGCGTTCTGGTATTGTCGGTCCGACGTTTTGATTCGCCAGAATCATCTGAGATGACCGTCCCAAAATTGAGACTTCGTTTAGATGTGGTAAATAAGGTAGAGCATGTACTAAATGACTTCACCCAAAAGGGAAACCCAATCCAGACTGCACTGTCCTAAATTAAAGAGCTAGACAACTTCATAGGAAAAAAAAATGAGAGGCACAGAAAAAAAAAGAGAAAAAGAGAACCACTGTCTATGACAACAACGATTAGGATTTGAGCTCGTTTTATTTCATAGTTAGGGGTGTCTATGGGCCGGGCCCCAACCCCATGGCCAAAATTTTGAACCGGTCTGGAGTGACCGGGCTCAAAAAATTTAACTCACTCCCAGCCCCGGGCCCAAAAAGGGACATTTGAACCCGACCGTTTGGATTATGGGCTGATTTATTGGGTTGGACTAACCCATCCGAATTTTTTAACAATTGATCACATTACCAATAAGTAGTTGTACATATACTTTCAAATATATTTTTTATTATCCAAAAAACTATTAAAAAGTCATCCAAGAGTTCTTAGAAGCTCTCAATTTGTTCACTTCTTAATGATGAAAAAACTTCATACCATGTTATAACTTTATCAAAGGTCTAAGGATTACAAACGTTAAACATAGAGTTCAAGTTGACCCAAAACAGATTACGATTACAAAAGATGAGTTTAACTCAACACAAAATTACGACATGCTCTATTACAAAATTGATAATCATCTTCAAAATCTCAAGTCATCAATCTTCATCTTCATATGCAAAAGTAATTAAAATTGTAAGAGTGTGACGTTAGAGCATCCACAGTCATCTCGCCGGCAGCCGGTGAGATGGCGCCGGCGAGATGGAATAAATTATTGGGATTAAATCATCTCGTCAGCTCACCGCCAGCGAGCTCTGCAGTGGGCTGGCGGGGAGGCGCCGGCGAGATGCAAAGAATTTTAGTTTTTTAATTTTTTTTTTATTTAAAAATAGATTTTTTGAAGATCACCATCTCATCTCGCCGGCGTGAGCTGCCAGCGAGAAGCACATAGTCAGCGGTCCTCGCCAGCGACCTCCTCGCCTCCTCCTCGCCAGCTCCCCGCCTCCTCCTCGCCGGTGATATCTCCTCGCCAGCTGCTTCTCGCCCACGACTGTGGGTGCTCTTAAGCCTTGAACTTGTATCATATCCGAGTGGTCCGGGTTATTTAGGAAACTATATCACGGATCTGCTATCCAGACCGCTCACTCTAGGTTTGATATTTTTGACTAGGACCTGTCCCGTAATCCATGAGAGCAAACCCACTTAAACCGAGTGGGACGACTGGGCGGATAGCCTGAGTTACGGACCATTTTTAAACACCCCTACTGTTCTGATAAGAAGATAATTTACCATTTATTTTCTTCTACCTAGTCTTCGGTATGTTTCCAAAAATCGGAAATAGCTTGCACTATTTTAGAGAAAATTAAATAATCTATTACAATATTTTCATTTTAATAAAAAAAACAATAAGCCATTTTGCTTATCCGTTCAACCCATTACCATCATTAAACATGGTGCAATCAAGTGTGTTCATGACCTATAACCTAGCCTTAACATTATAGGATGAATCCTTTTTAAACTCCCAAAAAAGACTATTGTTTTATTTAAATCATATGAACCTGCTAATAGCCTCCTATTTACACTATAATTTCTCTTGGTAATTGACACCTGTATATCTATGGATTAAAGCAAAAAAATTCACATTTTTTTAATCCAAGTGTAGAAATAAAACCACTAGTTAATAGCAGATAGCTATATAGATATTATATGATACAACTAACTGTTCTTTTGCTTGCTCCTTTGTGGAAATATTTATTCAAGTATGGCTATGTTGGCTGACAATGCCAGTCATTTTCCTAATCTTTTCATTAAATTAATTCCATTGTATAATATATATAAGTATATTTGTCACAAAACATTCAAAGTGTCTTAGTTGGTCGTGGTACTTCCATTTTCAAATATTATAATACTTAATCTTTGATTATATTCAATATATCCTTTATTTTACTCATTAATTACTTTCTTAGTTCTTTATTATTATTGCACACACGTGGTTGGTGGATAGTTGTTTAAACTTGACGGAATATTTTCTTGAAGGGCGACGGTCATATGTCATAAGTCAATATAACAATACACATACAAAATAAAAATATAACAAACTCGAGAAATATTAAAAAATAATATAATAAATTTCACATAAAAATAAAACTACGCAACATAATTCGTAAAAACATTACATTGATAAAAAAGAAGGGGGTATACTTGCAAATAATATGATTGTTTTTTTATCAGCAAAGCAAATTCAAATAAAACCTCTCATGAGGATGAAGAGGAGTACACAAATCTTGCTACAGACCTCAAAATCCCCAGAAAAGCGCAACCTTTAGTATCGGACACAACCAACCAACAACAAGGATCACCAAGATAAACCAACAACAACCCAAACTGCCAAAAAGAAGAAGACACAGGCAAGCTAGAACAACAATTTCTGGTTTAAGTACCAAATTTAACTAACATGAAGCACATAAATTTAAAAACATGCCTAAATACCAGATTTATCACCCATTAAGCACAAAAACACCCATAGCCTCCATCTACCCGAGTCAACCCTACCCTAATTCAGAATCGGAATTACAGCCACTCTCATCTCACAGAACCACCAACCCTTATGAGTATTATAGGCATATTGGCTTGTATCCGATGTGTTTTGGACCATTGGATGCATGGTCCCCTACAAGCTCAGAGGAAAGGCTGGTCGAGGGTTAAAGATGAAATTAGAGTGAGATTAGTTTAATAGAGACTGACTGGTCTGGTCTGTCTGTGTGAAGAAGAATAAGAAATGTGAGCATGAAAAGATGGAGCAGCTAGTTGGAGACACATGGCCATTTGGGTTTTTTGCTTTTTCTTGTGTTTTGTTGCTACTATCCACTTTTTATCAATTTCATTTTCACCTTGTAAAATAGTAGTTTTTGTGGGGAAGTGGGTAAATAAAAGAAAGATTCCCAATCAAAGGTTTGTGAATGCGCACACACTATATGCATGTAAATAAATATTTATAAAATAATATTTGAACCTTTTTACTCTCTTTTAACTCTTCGGATGAGCTTTGTGTTCATCATTCTTAAGCTTGTATTTGGAGTATGTTTCACTCAATCAATAAGCCACATTGATTTTGAAACCCCACCATCATTTCATCCAATCCCTCCCCACCACATATTTTAATGCCATACTTACACAATCTTTTCAATACGTGTGAGTTTTATAAATAAATATATATTTTTATATCTTTTTGATACTTAATACTATGTTTTGAGGCTCCTTTGTTGATGTCTCTATGCATTTCTTCTGTTTTATCAAACTCACGAGATTTCTGATAAAGCCAATCAGATTGATTCCCATCCCCTTCTCTCCACTCCCTACAACTCTTTGTTTTTCGATATTATTTCACAGTGTCGTCGTTTCAATAGAACTCTGTTGTAGTTGGTGTCATTTCCAGCGTGCCGCCGCCTCAACTAGACAATTGTCGCGTCTTGGGCCTACTTTCCTTCGACGATCTCCTTCCGATAGGTGGCCTCTGGGTACTATAGGAAGGATTCGACGTCCTAGTTGTGGAAGTTGAAGAAGACCAGATCATCCTTGTCCTGGGGACCCACAGGTCGATCTGCACGCGGTCCAAATAGCTTGTGGCCTCACCGGACGTCTCTTCACGGACATTAGCTACAACCGGCCAATATTGGAAGCAAGAAGATCCAGCTTTTTTATCGAGGGGGCAATAATACATTATTTTTATAATCACAAATAACATAAATATAATGCTACAAAAAATGAATACCACATAATTTTTTTAAATGACTATTTATCATATAGTACGAAAGTTTTGTAAACAATTGTTATTGCCACTACAATTAAAAATATATATTTCTCGATGTATACGATCATACTGTCATTTGTTATAGTTGACATGGAGTAATATCTTTTTTTTTTTGAAACGAGTATAGAGGTATTGTATTACTGTAGAACATTAACTTTACATGGTAAGACATAACTGCCTAGGATTCCAGATATTTGTCTCGATCGACCGTAGTCCATCCGACGCTCATGGATCCATAAAGATAGTCTGCTTTGAATCGCAGATCCGAACTTAGGAGTTCCTCTCACCAACATTTCAAAAAGAATAAAACCCAAGGACCTAATCCTAGCTAGCCAACAATTTATTCGACCTAAAACATAATAAAGACCTGAAAATAATGCCTTGATTATGGATTTTCCGAGACTTCCCAGCAGTGGTAGACCCGATATGTGGATATAGGTCCCAAAGAGGCCTTTCCACCCCCGCCGGAGCTTATAAATCTCTCTGCGGGGAGCCATCCCCCCCCCCCCCCCCCCCCCCGTCTGCATCTCTTGGCCAGGTTCCAGTCTGACCTCCTCGTTATGCTCCTGTGTGCGAGGTACTCCTTCAGAAGCCCCTGTCCCGCTTCCCAGCCTGTTCTTTCGGGGTCGAGGACCGATTGCTGGATTATACTTGAACAGGCCTCTAAGATTCGCCGGTATGCACTCCTGATTGTAGCGACAGGCTGGAACCCTAGAGACTAGAGATTGGCGAGGCAACTGTGGCTGCAGCCCTACTTCTCCCTCCACAGTAGGAACGACCATTGCCGGTAAAGTGGACTCTTCCATCGGAATGATCACCGTTACTGTTCTGGACCTCGGAGGCCTCGGACCACGACGCTTGACTGGCGAAAAGTTGGAGTGGGAAACCTACAGGGGTTACATTGGTCGGCGGGGGTCTGAAACAAAGCCGGAGAGGGCCCTGCAAGCCCAGAGACAGCCGCCCCTGCATACGAACGGTGGCCACTCCCCCCGATAGAAAATAAGGCGCCGGTAGACAGGGAGGATGCTTGCGGTAGGGTTCGAACATGTGCCAAGTTGGCACCGGGCTGCGGTACCAGGGCGGCTGATCGGGGCGGGGGCGGACCGCAGATTGCAAAGTGCTACAGCTGTCCATGCACGGCCCGAGGGGGGCATGTCGACGGTGTTGCGTTTCAGGCGGGGGAGCGAGAGAGTATGGACTCCATGGGCGGTTAGGCTGCATGACGGGATCAGAGGGGAGGTCGAGAACACTATGTGGAGGCGCCGACGACGAGGAAGAACACCCCTGACGGGATCAATGTCGAACCCTAGATGGGTTTTGGGAGAAACCTATTAGGGTTTTTGAGAGCGCCCTTGTTAAAAGTTAATGCTAAACACATGGACTAATATCTAATATTAGGAACATAGTCTAAAATATATGTTTTTTAATATTTGTTTTAAAATTTAGATATATCTCTATATAATTACTATATTTTTATAGATAATTCAAATTTTAAATTGATAATAATATGACAATGATAATAGCCTAAAAACCTAAATAATAAATCAAACAAGAATAATTTTGTTCACAAGGCCTGGGGTAGGGGAATTAGGGATTTTACTTCCCCTCTCATGTGGCAAGCGGGTTTGATGAGGGAAACCATGGTCCTTTGATCGAGCGCCTCTCATCCTTGAAGACATCTCCCTACACATCATTCCAGAAAACCTCATGTTCTCTTGCATGTATATGTTGACAAGGGTTTTTGACCTTCCCTTGAGTGGCCTCACGCCCACCACGGGATTCACAGTCGTAAAGGCCCTTAGCGGTTTTGTGGCCGTGGAGATTGACTAAGGACGGTCAGGTTAGGGAGGAACACTCCAAGTCCGCTTCTCGAAGGAACTTGTTGGCCTTCTTCGGTGAGCATCCTGAGGATTCCCTTACCCATTCGGGCTCGTCTTAAATATGAGATACTGACGGTGTTCTACCTTGAGTGCGGATGCATCAGACATGTGGACGTGAACTAACCACGGGAACCGAGGACAAAAAAAATCCTCCCCACTCTGATTCGACGCGTCCCTAATTGAGACAGAGGCTCCTAACCAAGGGCGAGACGGTCGCCGAGATTGGTTGGACCCAATTGCACCTTGGGGATTTCTGCCACCACCACGTCGACTAGATTCCCCGTTAGGTTTCAAGCCGTTGTGCCCCCACCCATCTGAAACCCATGACTTCTTGCCTAAGGACTTGGCGTACCGTGGAATAGGAAGCCCAGGTCCCCTATGGAGTAACCGCTACTTGTGGAGCCCTAAGGAGGACTGCCACATACCTCGAGACAATACATGGCATCCTGCTTAACCCGAGGCAGGAGTCGGAGGCACCAAGACCCCTGTATGCCTCCCATATAGGGGTTATGAAGCGGGGAAAGTTTAAGTCCTACTCCCCATCCCATCATGTGTGGAGCCCTCCTTGCAACACTAGAAAAGAACGCTGGACATCATCCCTGCTCCGATTCAGGTGGATGGCCATGTGGAGAAAAAGGCGAGGGCTGCTAAGAAGCCTCGCCAGCTCCAAAAAGTCCCTCAAGGATTACTAGGATCTGACAACAATAGATCCCAAGGCTTTTCCTTCTCCTCGAGAAATACTCGGTTACTTGGCGCTCTTCATCCAATTGGGTCTTCACCGCGGGGCTGGGAAGCAATTGAGGCACCACATGTCTCGAGGCCTCTTCAAACATCGTAAGGTAGTTCTTGACTCTTCCTATATCTACGTGGGAGGCCTTGCAATACACATACCAGTCGTCCGTAAAGAAGAGATAAGTGAGGGACGGGGAAAAAGGAGCAACTTTGACCCCACGTATGTGTCCTTGACTCTCTGCTAATAGTAGGAGACGAGCTATCCCTCAATGCAAAAGAGGAACAAGTAGGGGGACAGAGGGTCCCCTTGTCGGATTCCTCTTTCTGGTTGGACGAGGACCACCTGGCTCCGCCTACCACTATGTTGTAGTTGACCGAGTAGGTACAACATCTTAAAAGCGAAATCCACTCTTCCTTGAAGCCAAAGCCCCATAGCATTTCCCATAGAAAGTTCCATTCCACTATATCGTAGGCATTACTCATATCTAGTTTGAGGGCTATCCAAACTTCTCTTCTAAGCCTCATACCCTTCATAAAGTGGAACGTCTCAAAAGAGAGGGTGATATTACCCTGAATTGCTCTCCCTGGGACGAAAGCTCCCTATGACGGGGAGATGATCCCATCCAAGAGGGGTTTAAGTCGATTTGCCGCTACCTTAGAGACAATTTAAAAAGTAAGTTGTACAACGCTATCACTCTTAGGTTTTTCAAGTTTTTTGGGGATTCCACCTTTGGAATAAGCACTAAAGTTGTTTTATTGAGAGAAGCCGAAACTTTCCCCCTTCCAAGATTTTCCGTACACTGGATGTGACGTCATATCCTACTATCAACCAATACTTCTAGTAGAAGTAAGTATTTAATCCATCAGACCCTGTGGCCTTATTGGGACCCATTTCAATGGTGGTGTCTCGAACTTCCTCTGATGTAATAGGGGCTAGGAAGGAGTCATTCTGAGCGGTCGTGATTTGCTGTTGAAATTGCGGTAACCAAGAACCTTCAGATTTGTTCCGTTTCAGAGATAGGTTTTTGTAGAAAGACAGGATGTGATCCCCTAGTCCTGTGTCCCAGGTGAGAACCGTTCCTTCCTTGTCTTTGAGTTTTGACACCGTATTACACTTCTTTCTCTGTGACGCCGAGGCGAAGAAGTATTTGATATTTCGATCCTCATCTGTTAGCCATTGTTGTTTCTCCCTCTGCCTCTAGAATATGCCCTTTTTTCTAGAGTGTTGTTGAACTGGAATTGCATGACCCGACGACGTCTTATGTTGCTCCGATCAATTCTCCCACTCAAAACCAGGATATCCTTTTCATAGCGAATGATCTTCCGAATAACCGCGCAGTAGACGTTCTTTCCCCAATAATCCAGTGCTTCCCCAACTTCCTTTGTTTTGGTTAGAATTGGATGACTATCGGTTTCCCCCACACAGACTGGATCACGTGGCCACACTCAGGGTCCTCATCTCAAGCATTTTCAAAGCGAAGTTGTCGTTAGATCACTGTATTGACTCTTCGTTAAGTGTAGAGAATAATAGGGAGGTGGTCCAAATTAGACATACCAACGTTTTCCAAGTGTGCTTGTGGACATTTGCTTAGTAGCGCTGGCGAGATGACCGCCCTGCCAAGTTGAACCTCCATTCTAGTAGTCGGTTTGCTTCCACTGAGGCATGTAAACTCATACCCTGAAGGGACATGTCTTGCAAGAGTATCTTCGATAGGACTTCTTGGAAAGCAGTAAAGAGAGCCTCTAGATAGTAATGACCGCCTTTCTTTTCGCTCTGGTGAAGGATTCCGTTGAAGTCCCTCATCATGACCCAGTTGTCCTCCCCCTATCGTAAAGCTCGGATTAGGTCCCACGTCTTCCATCTGAGGTCTCGGTTAGTTTCTCCGTAAATACCTGAGAACCGGAATGCCTCCAATCCTCCTCCCGTGATATTGGCATCAATAAGTCTAGGTCCTGAGTTGAGGATCGTCACTTGTATGTCTTCCGTCCAAAGGTATATCAAGCCCCCTTGATGGTTTGTTACCGGCACTTCCACCCCACCCGAAAATCCCAGTTGGAGTTTTATGGTTTCTATACGGCCAATTTTGGCCAGGGTCTGACATAGGAAAATGATATGGAGTTTGTGTCTACGGATAATCCCTTCCAAGTACTCCACGGAAACCACTTTCCCTATCCCCCTACAATTTCATGCCATCATCTTTATGAAAATAGTACTCCACAAGCGGTGTGAACTACCACAATTACAACGAAACCTGTATCAACTCTCCCTATGATAAAACTCTTGAAGGCCCGATGCCCGGATTCAGGCACGAGACAAAACCGAAACAGAAAAACTTCTAGACCCTACCACCTCGAATGCGTCCCACTGCCAAGTCAATAACCTAGTTGACGAAAAGCACCGGCCACCACTAGTTCACGAGGTCGGTCATATCGTGTATGTATCTATCGCGCTTCCCCCGCTCGAGTTACTAAGAGCATACACCTAAACATAGGTAGAGCAATCGAGAGATCCACACCAGTCCCAACGAAGACGTAGCTGGCACCAATTTGATCGTTCGGGATCAAAGGTCAGCCGGAACAGGGCTACAAGGACGTGGAATCCTCAACGATCGACTCCTTTGCCTAGACGATCTCGGATTCAAAAATGACAACATGATGTAATCATAGAGGTAAAGGAGAAGAGCAAGTACCTTCCTTGTTATGGCCGTAGAGGAGATTCAATCGCCATCATCGTCAGGTGGAGGTTGTCGTTTCTCTGGCCAAAAATCATAAAACCCTAAATTTGGCTATTCTTAGCAAATACCCATTTTGATTTATAACATCATAGTCCACTTTATTGAATACATACATAGCACAAAGTTACCTAAAACTATAACATGGACGAGGGGCCTAGCAAGTAGTCAAATGACCCCCAACAATCATGTTAACAAAGTCAAATACATAAGAGCATGAACAATAGAAATGCCCTTGGTGAGGTCCTAGGAGTGAGGTCTTTGTGCTGACTGGACAAAAGTGAGGCCCTAGAGTGCAGAATAGTGAGTGTTTTGCAATGGAGAGGCCCTCTGAGGTCCTGGGAGTGAGGCTCTGTGCTGACTGGATTATTAATTGATATTTTGCTGTTTTATTTAATTCTTTATTAGAATCCGTTTGAATTATTTAAAATATAAACAAATGTGAAAAATAATAATTAATGAGAATGAAAAATAATAAATAAATTGAACACAAATAAAAATTAACTTTTAATCTTATTGATCCCTTTTTAATACAACCCACAAAAAGTACATGCTCAAGAAGCATCCGGTGGTGGTTGTCGTCGAAGATCTTCAAGTTCACCTTCAAGGGTATCCAAGACTCTTCGCGTTCGTCTCTTCAATGTATTGTGCTCTGCCAAATGCTCTTCGCTGAAACCGGAGGTATCAGTATTATACAAAGTCATGTACAAGGCCATGCTCGCTTCCCACTTTTCGGTTATCTTGTGTAGCATACGGGTCCTTTCTGCGTAGCGTTCATCCCTTCTACGTTCAACCTCCAGTCGTGTACGTTCAGCCTCCAGCCGTGAACGTTCCATGTCGGCGAAGGCAGACATTTGGGCCGTGAGGAGGGTCGCCTTGTTTGAGGCCTTCGCTGCCTTCTTTCCTTGCGGTCGGGGCCGAGGAGGGGGACTTGGGGCAGCCTCAGGGGATGGGGGTGTGTCGCTAAGAGGGACCTCAGTCCCCTCGTAGTTGTCGGAAGCTCCCCATTCTGGTTGTTGGGACTCACCACTGAGAGGTGTGTAGTCATCCCCTGTGTTTGTGGGTGGGATTGAGCTGTAAGCCCCAACCTCATCCAACCGTTGTCGTTGTTGGCGTAGTTGTTGTTGGCGGACATTACACATTGTGCCTTTCTTGGCAGTGAACTTGTCGACGCCCTCGAGCTTCATCACCCAATGATCCAGGTCGAACTTTAGTGGGTGGTCACCCACTTTCCCTGCGTCCACCCACATTTGCTTCGCACGTCGTGCTCCTCATGGTTGGCGCCGCTCGCATACTCGTCCTTGGAGGACTTCAAATACCGGAGGAACCTCCTTGTCTGCCCAGAACCTCTGAGCCGACGTTTCTTGAGAGCTTTCCAGCCGCGATCTAGGAGACTTGCCTTCGAGTTGTACTTCCTCTCAATAGTGCACCAGAATGTGTTTCCGGCTTAAGAGTTTCCCTTGATGGGGTCTTTTGTAGTACTCAACCAGCAGTCTATGAGGTGGATGTCTTCCTCCTTCCTGAATGTCCGCCCATCCGGCTGTGGTGCTTGGGGTCGGGCTGGTTGTCGTCGTCGTTGGGAAGGTCCGACAGAGAATGGTTGGGGGAGTTGTACGACGGGTAGTATGTACCTGGGGTAGTTGTAGAATTGGGGTGGCATCTGCAACCCTGGCGCCTGGAACCCTTGTCCTTGTGGGTTCGTTCCAAACGGTGGCGTCTGGAACCCTTGTGGGAGCATACCAAATTGTGGTGGCATCTGGAACCCTAGCACCATTTGAAATTGTTGGGGACGGAATTGCCCTAAACAAGAAATGAATACAATAAATTAATGCAATAAATTAATACAATAAATTAATTAAAAAAATTAATACAATAAATTAATTAAAACAATTAATACAATAAATTAATTAAAAAATTTACGTTACATAAATAATAAGTTTGCACTTACCTGAGCTTGACCCCGGTTGCGAGTATGGGGAGAAAGCGGAGTTGTCCCGATTGTCCGCTCGCATGTCTTGCAAATTCTGTGTCAGTTCTTCGGTGCTGAATCTGACTTCGTCACCAGCTGACTGTGCACGGGACCCTGCGTCGCGCGACATTTTTAACGAGAATAATTGAAAGAGAGAGGAGAATTTGGGAATGGGAGAGTGGAGTTGGAGAGTGAAAGTGGAGATTGGTGTGGAAAAAATGAGAAGGGGGCGATAAGTATTTATAGGCTTTTATTTTGCTGATTTTTAATTAAAAAAAACTAGCCGTTTGTGACCGTTGGCAAACGGTCGGCTGGCGTGGCCACGTGGCGGCACGGGAGAGGGCCAGCGGGGCGAGGGAGCGAGGAGCACGGACCGCGCGCTCGACCAGCAACCGAGGGGCGAGGAGCGCACCCGGGAGCGCGTGTTTCAGGGCCGCAGACCGTGTTTTTTCGCTTCCACAACGGGTCGGACCGCGGTCCTCGGACCGGGCGGCGCAGAGCGGGGGCGATGGGCGTTCCGTTGTTAATTCTCTAACACCCCATGTCAGACCATTTTAAACGGTCTAAATGTATCTAACCAATAACTCACAAAATTAACGGAAGTTCACTCCCTCGAATTTTTTCCCCACGCCGTCACAAAGTAACCCCGAATAATTAGCAAGGTCATCACTATAATTAAGATTAAAGGACTAATTCAATTAAATGTTTAAATTGATAGCTGAAAGTTTAATTATAATTTTATATTATAATACAAACATTTATAATAGACGAAGCAAGGAAAAAGGAAAAACTCTCTCTCGTTTTCGTATTGCGACGCTCGCCTTAACCGCTATGGTGCTCCCTCCTGTCACCGTCGCTACCACGCCGCCTGACGAGTCGCCACATGGGGCTGGGTCTGTCGGCCGCACCGTCTAAGTGTCTTTCTTTCCCATCTGGTCGACTCCCTCGCAGACCAAGCCTGATGTGGGGGATACATATCGATGGGAGTGGTTTTCCACACCACCATCTGTCCTCTCTCTTCATTCACCTCGGGCCGGGCCGTTCCTCCAAGGGTCTCACTGGAACTAGTTATGGTCTCCATGGCGTCATCTGGGTTCTTTAGGTTGCGTCGGGGTGACTTGGCGCAGCGATCCGAGGTGCCTTCCCCTTCACGCTACGGCTTGGCCCCACTTCGTCTGAACCCTAGATCGTCTTCCCGGGTCCACCATGACCTTGCTCTGGTGCCTGGGTTGGACGGCGCAAAGTCTAGGGTTGTGCCATGGCCAGAGCCGCCGCGGGTGGTACACCCTCGAACCCCGCGTGGGAGGACTGGTAGGGACGTCATGGTGTGCTGGGCGTATTCCTCGTTCACAACGGTAAGGGTTCCGACCTAGTGTTTGACCCGTGACAGGTATGGGTGACGGAGGAGGACGATAGAGGTCTCTTCCACGTTTGCTCGTCGAGGCTGGGCGCGGAAGAAAACTTGAGCCTAGAAACCCTACGGTGGGTTTGATCTCGGGCCTGATCGTGTGACCGGTGGCACGCCGTCTCTGGGCCCGAGGGGGGCTGCGACGGATGACACTGTACGTAGGGAGGGTAGGATGTCATCCCCGCCACGGTGCCCTCAGAGCCACCTTCCGGCATATCAAAGGGGTCTACTGTGGCGTACTCTGGAAATAGGGCCTCGTCCCCGTGTGAGGCGGCGGGAGCTTCAACCGCCGTCACAGGCCTAGATGGGGCAGAGGTCCCCCGATGTGCTCGACGGAGGCGGTGTCACACTGGACGGGAATTTGGAGGAAGCTGCCCCAACCCTGTTGACATTGGACACGATACCTAAGGCTGGGTTGTCTCGTGGATGGGGAGTCGGCATGACAATGGACCCGATACCTAAACCCTTCCCCGACTTCCTATCTGGGACACTAGCCAATGGCCTGCAATAGGCCTCCCTGGGCGGTCCACCCCAAGCCCTAAGGATTTTGTACACGCAAAGATTCGGTCGGGGTTGGGGTGGTCATCTCTCTACTGATTCGATTGCTGATCCCCTTCCATTGGAGCGTGGTGGACTTGGAGGTGGAGGACGCGCTCACCCAGGAGCGCGATATGTTGAAGTTCCAGCGCACGTGGTCCGTGGGGGCGTAGCTGCTGGAGCACTTAAAAGGGAGGTGTCGACACCTATCTGGGGTAAGTCACAGGCGGGGAAGAAGCCCCGCCGGGAGGGATGATATACCGCCTAAGCATCGGGGGCTGGTCTTGGGAGGGGTCCCTAGACGATGCTTTGCCTCCCACCATCACCACTGTTGAGATCTCAGATTTCTGGTACCCCATCCCCCCCCTGTCTCTGTCTTTGCCCGAAGGGCATCAAAATACCGTCTATGACGGTTTCGGTACTAAAAGGCTCAGTGTACCATTATTCATTCATACTGACCTTCTGTGGTCGAGGAGCATGTTCCTCGATGAACAACAATGTAATCGATTCTAAAAGTTATAATAATGTACCTTTCACTCAAAAAAGAAGAGATAAGTCCATTGTGAGAATAGAGATAAGAGCTGGAACCCATATCCATGATGTGTCCGACTCTGATATTATATTAGAAAATAAATTCAGCTAAAACTCGAGAGCGGACAATTGAAGGCACAACTATAATATTATATTCTAACAAATAATTAAAAAATAAAATAAAACATGAATTGATAAGTTTTTGTAAGAAAAGTTTTGTTATCAACAAGAAAAAGTGAAACGAGTGTCTAAATTTTTTTTCTTTGTACTCTTTAAAAAAGCGCTCCTTCTAACCCTAGGGTTTCGTCTCCACCTTTGTCGTTCATCTAATCGGAGTCGGTTCCGTCTCAGCTTCATTCCTTTCGGTCGAGCGTGCTTATCTGGTGGTGGATCTCGTCGTCTTCAGGTGTACTCCTCCGGGCTCTGCAACGTCACCAATCTCTGTCATCATCGTCCCTTGTGATCGACTTTGTTATCGCGCTGAACCAACAATCCCCCTCGAGTGACTATCCGGCCGTGATTCTCTGTCGCCTGACTAGCTCGTTCCGCTCCTTGTGACGATTTTAGGAGAGGAGTTACTGTGGTGGTCATCGACCACAGGGTGGTGCCGGAACAGTGCCCTACCGGCCGCGTGTCTCTCTCGATCGGTACGCCCCACTGATCGATCAGGTACTTGCTTCGTTGAGGTCCTTATGTTTTAGGGTTCTGTATTAGGCTGTTGGTTTTTTGTGCTTTGTTATTATCAAATGCCGACTTTTTTGGCGTGGAATTGCCGTGGTTTGGGTACGGACCATATCCGGCGGCAACTGAAGGATTTGGTCACCCGGTATAAACCGGATTTAGTGTTCCTCACCGAGACCTGTCATATTGACGCTCAGAATTCTCGTTCTCGGTTGGCCATATTAAGGAGGACACTGGGTTTTCATGGAGGTACAGGGGTGCCGGGGGTTACCCCACCGGCAATCCCGGGTACCTGTCCCACGTCCAACAAAGGAGGTGTTATGTTGCTCTGGTCTGAGCAGTGTGTGGTGGATGTGTTATCGGCCCAGTAGTCCCATATTGATGCAGTGGTACATTTTGGTTAGGAGTCGCCACTACGATTTACAAGAATTTATGGGGAACCGACTTAGGAGAACAAGCACAGGACGTGGGATAATTTGAGGCACATGGCGACGGTCTCGGCTCCGTCAGACTGGGTATTAATGGGAGATTTCAATGGCATTCTCCAACCCTTAGAGAAAATGGGAGGTCAGGTGTACCCGATAAGTCTAATGCAGGGATTCCAACAGGCTATCTCGACCAGTGGGGTGGAGGAGCTTCCTCTACATGGTTACCAGTTCACGTGGTCCCGAGGACATGATCCAGAAACACAGGTAGAGAGTTAGTTGGATAGGGCTTTCATTTCTCCTTAGGCTAGAGCCCGCTTTAGAGATGCGTCATTAAAGAACTTGGGGGTTTCGACCTCCGACCATATGCCCATCTTATCGCAGATTCAAAAGGACAAAGTGGAACAACGGCCGAGGCAATTCCGGTTTGAAAATATATGGGTGGAGCTACGAAAAGACAAGCAAGAAACAAGTTGAGTTCGTTGGTTATCGATGAGGGTGTAGAAATGCAGTGGCACACGGGGATGAAGGAATTGATTTATTCATATTTTTCCGATATTTTTACCGCAGGAGATATCGAGGAGTATGATCTCCCCATGCCAGTTACTGTTATGATAACCCCGACACAGAATCTACATCTGACCAAAAGGGTAACCGATACAGAGGTGCGGCATGAACTCTTCCAAATGGGACCGTCAAAATCTCCGGGCCCAGATGGCCTCAATCCGAAATTCTTCCAACACTACTAGGACATTCTGGCCCCAGAAGTTATCGGTTTTGTCCGGGCTGCAGTGTCGACTGGCACCATCGATCAGGACATTAACAAGACTACCCTGTTGTTGATTCCAAAGATACCAGGAGCGAGGAAGATCACAGAATTACGACTCATTACTCTTTGCAACGTCATATTCCGAATCTTATCCAAAGTCTTGGCAAACCGATTAAAACCGCTCCTGGACCCTATTATTTTCACCAATCAGGGAGCGTTTGTGCCAGGGCGGCATATTCAGGACGACGTTCTTATCTCGTATGAGATTATACACACACTCAGACGTCGGACGCAAGGCTAGAGGGGCTTCATGGCCTTGAAACTGGATATGAGCAAGGCGTACGACAGAGTGGAATGGTCATTCCTTTTATCCATGGTGGGCGTGTTTGGGGTTGATGTGGGATGGAGGTCATTGGTCTTAGCCTGCATGCGCTCTATTCAGTACACAGTGAGTTCTGATAGGAAGCACACGGCCCCATTCACGGCAAGAAGGGGAATTCGCCAAGGTGATCTGTCGTCCCCATATCTCTTTCTGTTTTGTATAGAAGGATTATCACGTATGCTCAATCAAGCGGAAAGAGACGGG
This sequence comes from Erodium maritimum, assembly GCA_963921825.1. Lineage (NCBI taxonomy): Eukaryota > Viridiplantae > Streptophyta > Magnoliopsida > Geraniales > Geraniaceae > Erodium > Erodium maritimum. The sequence continues at coordinate 24,845,384 of OY997595.1, forward strand.
ACGCTGCACAGGGTCTCAATGGCCAGAGGAGCCCCGATAGTCTCACATATCTTTTTCGCAGATGATTGATATATATTCTGCACGGCTGATCCGGAGGAGGCGGTACAACTAAATCAAATTTTGCAGTCCTTTGGCCGATTATCGGGGTAGGTTATTAACAAGGGCAAGTCGTCTATTTTCTTCAGTACCAATACATCTTCAACAAACAGGGCGGCTTGCTGTGGTATTCTAGGGATACAGGATATTTCAGGCCCGACAAAATATCTGGGGGTCCCTAACATGCTGGGACGGCGTAAAGGTCAGAGTCTCCAGTTCCTATGTGATCGGATTGTGGCCAAATAGGAACTTGGGTTGGCCAAATGTTATCGGTTGGAGGCAAGGAGGTAATGATACAGTCTGTACTTCAAGCTATGCCGATCTACGCCATGAGTGTATTCCTTCTACCCAGGGAGTCCATCAACAAGATCCATGTCGCGCTGGCTCATTATTGGTGGATGAGTACTCCTAGAGGCACTAAACACATTATCTTGCAAGACTGGAAGAACTTGTGTAGACCGAAGGAGGACGGGGGAATGGGTTTCCGGGATATGAGGGACATGAACAACGCAATGCTGGCCAAAATGGGGTGGAAAATGCTAACCCAGCCAGACAGTTTGGTCGCCCGTGTTTTCAAGGCGAGGTACTTCCCGAAAGGTGACTTCCTAACCGCAGATGGAGGTAATAGCCCTAGCCAGGTCTGGACGGACCTCCATGCAACACGGGGCCTACTTAGGCAGGGCCTGATTCAGATTATTGGGGACGGCTGCTCGACTATGGTGGAGGGATCCCCCTGGCTTCTAGGGAATAACCCGGTCATCCCACTTCATACCTGTCTCACCCCGGCTATGAGGGTCGCTGATTTGGCTTCTGACAATCAAACGTGGGACGTCCCGAAACTTCAACAAAACTTCCCTCCAGCTATTTTGGAGGATATACTACAGGTTCCCCCGCCTCTTCCACGACACGAAGATAAATGGTCTTGGAAGTACAATATTCGGGGAATTTATTCGGTAAAGGAAGGGTACAGAGCGTTATCCCGGGAGAATAGGCGCTGGCACACATCGACTGGTACGACAGTCTGGACGGGCATTTGGGACCTGGACATCCAACCGCGTATCAAAGTCTTCCTCTAGCGGGCTCTCTCTAATACTTTACAGGTTGCAGTCAATCTCCGGACAAAGTTTGTCCCGATACTAGATACTTGCTCGATGTGCCAGCACAGTCAAGAGACTACCGACCACCTCCTTCTCCAATGCCCCTTCGCTAGATCAGTGTGGGATATTTCAGAGGTACATGTCCCTACCCCTCCCTCAGGTACTTTACATGACTGGTTATCGGCTCTGCTGCAACTCCCGGATATGCGGATAAAAGAAAACTGTGCCTCCTACTTTGGGAGATCTGGAAAGCAAGGAACGCTATGGTTTGGGACCATCATATGTCTAACCCACAGGACATCCTGGCTACGGTACTTAGGAATCAATGTAATTGGTCCGAAGCACAGAAGGGTCGATCAAAACCTACTGTTGTCCCCCATTCCAAGCAGACGAGTTGGACTCCACCACCTCATAATTGGTCCACCATCAACGTGGATGGAGCAACCTTTGCGGATTCAGGACAATTTGGGTGGGGGTGGCTCTGCCGAACAGAGACGGGTGCGGTTTTGGAAGGAAGGAGTGGTAGAGGGAGCGGCATGCTGGGTCCCGAATACTTTGAGGCCATGGCGGTCTGTCAAGCTTTGCAATGGATTCAAGCCTCGAATCTATCTGCAGTCATTATTCGGAGCGACGCTCAGTACCTGGTACACTTGATCCAATGGTCTCATCAGGTCTTCTCCCTTTTGGGTCGATTGGTTAATGATTGTCGGACCCTTCTAGCAGTTCTCGAGGATGTCAAACTCGAGTATATTTCTAGGTCAGCGAACGGAACAGCCCACTGACTAGGTAGGGAAGCCCGTTCGATGTCTGTCCTTTCGTGGTCCGGATTTATTATTCTGGATGCACTCAAATATATTCTGCAACATTTCAAATAATAAATATCTCTATCCCGTATCAAAAAAAAAGTTTTTGTAAGAAAAGTCATGCGCGGTGGAAGAACCGATCCAAATACGAGATTTATCTGAATACTTTTAGATGGATGTAATTTAGTTATAAGAAATGTTATGGTTTGATGTGTTTGGTGAGGAAGTGGTCGACCGGGCATATGATTGATTTAATTGAGGGGCAATGAGAAAAGGCGTGTGAAAAGCAAAGAAACAATGCGAGTGAAGATAAGCGCAACATGGAGCAATACAGACAAAATAAGCTTGAGAATATTGACACCCTTAGATCTCTAGTCCGATTTTGCCTCTCTTCCTCCTTCATAATTCCACATTTTACCCCCACCCCCACCACCACCACCACATTTGTTCAAAGTTCAAACCCAACACACACGTGTCGCCAGGGAGGTGGATCAACGGTCAGGTTATTAGAAATGCAGTTAATCTATATCTAAAATGGATAATTATATGCAAATCAATGCACTGCTTTAGATGATAGTGATAACAAGACCAACTTATATGATTCAGAAACTATCAAACATTAGATTTTGGAGTTATTGAAGTTGTACAAAGAAGAATTAAATGTTATTAGACTGAGGACATGGTTGGGGACAAGTTAGAGTACTAAGTTCAAGTTGAAGAGAAGATAAGGATTCAAATTGATGAGACGTTTGGGGATCAAATGAAATAAAATGTGGTTACTATTAACCATATGTAAGTGGTTTTAGCTATGATAGATATATATCCACGGGCCCTCCCAAAATCCCTCCAAAATTGTTTTGTTTCTTAGCAAAAAATTATCCTATGTACAAGAGCTCTACACCAACAAAAATATGTGATTACTCATTAAGCACGTACTTGGTTGTAATCACTATTCAGGAGATTATGATTGTATTCAACTTTAATAATATATCTTCGTTATCTTAAACAAGAATTAGTTTAAACATGATATAAATGACTTGAAATTGTACACCTTACAAAACAAGAAAAAATATTACGTGTACATAAGTGGGCTTGGGTTTGATACGTTAACTTTATCATTATTTTCGGGGTTGGTGTGGAAAATAGTGGATTGGCCGCGCACTTATACTTGAAGTGGGTTCAGCTAGCTTAGTGGGCTTTATGAAGCCCACTCAGCCTAACAGAGCATCAGAATTTTGTTCCATCACCTAGTTCCCGTAAATTTTCAAGCTCCTATGCGACATGGGAGGGGGGCAGTCTCATACAAAGATGATTTGTGTATATATATAATTTCTTTTGGTTTTTTATTAAAAATATATTCTTAAAAAGAATATATGAATCACAAATCCAAAAATGACCAGTACCAGAACAACGATTATATAAGAATTCTCAAAAGAGCTTAAGGACAAAAGCTCGAAAACAAAAAAGAACGCAAGTCCAAAACAAACGATTACGAACTAAACGAAACGAAATTAACCCACATTAGTAACCCACTCTTCATCTTCCGAGTTCGGAACATATATATACAAATGGTAATGACTGCGTAAGACATCCAAGGAATAATTACTAGGATGCATATGGACTTCAGGTTACTTAATTACTGAATCAGGAAGTCGATATATGCATTCAGTTTCATCCTCTGAATCTTCTTCTGATCGGCTCATTTTCTTTTTCCTCTGCTAAGTTGAACATGGATTATCTATTTCTAATACGTGCTGGTTAGTAGTAAACATATTGACCAATTACTCACAATTTTGGGTTTGTAGATTAAATGAATGGGAACTCTCACAACCATATGCATGGATAATTTGCCTTCATGTAACATTTAGAGTCTTCTGTTCTCGAGTGTTGCATCACTTGATCAGCTATTGCCTATTTTTGCAAAAATACTACTTTATGAGAGCAATGACAAAAAAAAAGTGTAGTTGTTTGTACATATACAATTGTATTTTGTACATTTTATACGTAAATGACCTTAGTTAAACATTAGGGTAATGAACCGAAGACAGCCTATCGATCATGGAACTTGGTTGGTCTACTTTTTAATTAGTTTGATTAAATTTAGTGTTGCTATTATTTTTAATTTGTGTGAAAGAATAAAGTAAATTAGTACTTTTGTGTTAATCAACAAATCAATTCAAAAATTAACTACATTTGACTTGACTAAACTAATGGCCGATTGTTTTGCTCTGACCAACTTGTGTACATCAAAAAGTGCTACAGTAGCTGTTCTTACTCCTATGAAGATTAAACAGTAAGTTATGCAGAATCTTCTTCCCTGCAACCAGGAGGCCGGATCATGACTCAAGTTTCCTCTTCTTACACACTCTGGTAGCAGCTATTGACACATCCAAAAACAAGGTTAACTCTACACTTAATCAACTGATTCATACATTTGTTTGGAGAGTTTATTCAATAGATTTAAAAGGTTCTTTGGAGAGCTTCCTTGTCTCCGCATTTCTTCAACTGGTATATGCAGCAAGGCTCTAGTTATATGCATTCACACATGGCAGAAGGTACTGGAGCTGCACTCACTGTCCAAGAACTCAGTGGAAGCCATACTGAGACACCTCTGCCTCAGAATAGGGCTCATATGGCTACTACTTCTCACAACAAAGGGATTAAGAAGACGGAGAAGAAAAAAAGGGCACTTTCAATCTCTTCCTCAGACAGAACACAACAGTACTCCCCAGGTGGGAAAACAAAATGGCTAGATGGGCAAAAAATGTTTTATGATAAAAACTTCCAACCATTAAACTAAGACACTGATCAAACTCCTGACCTGCAAGACTCAAGATATTCTCAAGGTAACTTATGTTTGAGGTCCTTCAAAAACAAAACTGCTGTGGCATTAGAGAAGCATCAAGAACCTCAAGACTCCTCTTCTATGGGTTATCCACCACCGGGGTTCGAAGACATACAGCCTCAGCCAGCTCAGAAGAAAACAAAATGGATCCAGGCTGCAAAAGGAAAAATTATAGAAGAAGAAAAGATCAGGGATAGAGTATTTCACATTGCTTATGTTTGTAATATACCTCCTCATCTTGAAAGAGGTTGGCTGGAAAAGAAATTTGGTTGCTCAAAGGGGTACTGCAAGTCTAATATGGCTCAAGCAGCAAACAAGAGAGGTAAAAACTTTGGTTTTGTTTTTTATAATACTGAAGAAGATCTGGAAGCAGCTATCTATAACTACAATGGTGAATATGTAAGGAACTATAAGCTGTTTGTTGCAAAAGCTTGGGATAAAAGCCTTAAGACTGAGATCAGACAAAAATAGCCCATATACAATACAGAGAAGGGAGATAACATATTTCTAACATTTGAAGACTTCAGACATAGATGATCAATAGTCTCTGGGAATGTCAAAGTTATGGCAAAAGGTCACCTGGAAATAACACACCACAACTTGACTGTGGAAGCCATTCAAAGAGAAATAGCTTCACAAGGTGTTTATGAGCTACAAATCAAATCTCTTGGAAACAAGATTGCTTGGGTACATTGTCCTGATGAACTATATGGAGAAGAAATAATGAAAGAGGATAGGGATTGGCTGCAAAATTGGTTCACATTTATTCCAAATTTCAATCATCTTTGTGACAAAGGAGGAAGCTTCCTATGGACTGCTATACATGGAGTGCCATTTCAGGGATGGTGTGATGAAACCTTTCAAGCAGCAGTGGTGGAGAACGGATCAATGATTTATTCACATCCCATTACAAAAGCAGGTACTTATATAGATATAGCTTATGTACTAATCCACTCTTTCCAACTGCTAGCTTTCTCTGAGGAATCAACAATTTATCTGGGAAACAAAGCCTATAAAGTGTGGACTAACACAATCAAACCACAAGAACTCCCTCTATTTCCAGTCAACTCTACAATATCTGAAGATGAAGCAAGTGGCTCAGAATCTGATTCACAAGAGCAGTCAGATGAATTATCCTCAGAATTTGGAGTCACATTGTCAGAAGATCTTGCTGCAGAAGAGGTACCTGACACTTTAATTACTCTAAGGCAAGAGAAGGATGATCACAATCCTGCACTTCTCTCCCCAATCACAGAAGGAAGCACATTCAAGGCTGATGAAACATTAATGGCAACTGATGTCTGCAACAACAACAAGCATTTACTCCCAATGGAATTGGAGGAAAACATTCTTCTATTGAATGCTCAGACAGTAGAGAATGAGTACTCTGAGGGAGCATGAGAGGGTACATTCTCTTAATGCACCTGAAGTCTAGTTGGCGGAAGAAAATAATCTGCAAGATCAGATAGTGAAAGATACATTTCAATCTCAAGAAACATATATTCAAAGCAATTCTATAGTTCCAGCTACAACTCCAATCTCTACAGTACAAGTTCATACTTCAATCTCTACAGTTCCAATGGATGCAAGGGAGAGTCAACATAATACACTCACCAAAGTCACTTGTACTTTACAAATTATTACCTCCATAGAAGATGAGACAGAGCCACCATTACAACTAAATCCATTGGAAACTGCTTTTACACAAGAGGCTTCAGTCACTTCAAAGACTATTTTATTGCAAACAAGTACAGATATAGCTGGAGTAATAAATGTGGGGGAGGCTCAAAATGAAATTGCTTCAGAATTTACAAACACCAGGACTTCTCCATTAAATGCAGCAGACTGTCAAAGGGATATTTGCTCTCAAGCTTCTCAATCAAAGGATTTTCTGGGGTTAGAATATCTTCAAAGTGGCCCTAGTATGGGTGACCAACATTTTTCTCCTTTGCAAATACATCTGGAGCGAAGACAAATACAAGAGGTGGCAGATTCACTAGGGTTAACTACCCACAAGCCTCAGCAAAAGACAAAGCCTATCTCAAAAAAGAATAAAAAAGCTTGCAAGGACACCACAACACATGAGTACAGAACTAGGTCAAAACTCAAGCAACTCATTAGCAATGTTCTAAGCACTCCTGCAAATAAAATCAAATCTCTAGAAGGTAACTCTCTGACCAAAAAGGCTTGGAGCTTTGGAAAATCAATTGGCCTCAAAGCAAAGGTGAGTGATTAGGAAATAGTCAATCAATTGATGGAAATGGAAGAGTTGAATAACCCTTATGTAGACTTGGATGGAGTTTCTGAAAATGAATGTGTAGGCTTGGAGAGAGATACTGATACTGATCTGATGTTGGAAGTGAATTCCAACCACCTTGTCACAAAATAATCCAAAATGAAATTCCTCTCTTGGAATGTGAGAGGAATTTCCTCCTCTCAAAAGAGGAGATGTCTCAGTGACTTGATACACAAGTTGGGGGAGGGTTGGGAGTTCTGCTTTTTGGATGCCATAGACACAAAAGGAGGAATTATCTCTATATGGAGGAATAGAGACTTTGAGCTATCCAGTTCATTTGGTATAAAAGGAGCTCTAATATGGTTGGGGAAATTAATTCACACAGGCACAACTTGCTGCATAATAAACATTTATGCTTCCTCTAGCTCATCATCTGAAAGAAAAGAGTTATGGGAGAAGTTGGAGGAATTACTCTTAGCTCTTCCCACTGATCATCACATTGTATTAGGGGGAGACTTCAATGCAAGTGTCTCACCAATTGAAAGATCTTCACAAAGGGCAGGAGGTACTGATATGATTTGTCTTCAGAACTTAATCAACAATGTTGAACTCATTGATCTGCCATTGCAAGGGGGAAAATACACCTGGTTTGGTCCTCAGTCCAGGGCTTCAAGACTTGATAGGTTCCTCATATCACAGGAATTCCTAGCTTCATTCAGCACCCTAACACATCTATGCTTACCAAGAACCATATCAGATCACAGGCCAGTTATATTATATGACAATCTTATAGACTGGGGTTCTAGGCCATTCAAATTCCTAAATGTATGGACAGAAGATCCCAGATTTCTACAGGTAGTGCAAGACTTCTGGAGCTCATATGTATTGTCAGGTCAGCCTTATTATATTCTATGGATGAAACTTAAATTGCTCAAGCAGGATCTCAAAGCATGGAACAAAAATGTCTTTGGTCATATAAAGACACAAATAGCTATACTGACCAAATATATAGATGAGCTAGATAATCTAATTGACTCAAGGCCTCTAACACCACTAGTATGCTCTAAGAGAGGTGCTCTGAAAGCAACCTTGATCCTGAAATACAAGCAATTATCCAAATTATGGTGCCAAAAAGCTAGGAAAAAATGGATAGATGAGGGGGATAAAGGCTCAAAGTACTTTCATAGAGTGGCAAACTACAAGGGAGCAAGCAACAAGATCACAAACATTATCTATAATGAGGAGCTATAGAATAACCCTACTCAGATCAAAAAGGCTGCAGCAGAACATTTTGCAATCAGATTCAAGGCAACAAAACCCACAGATGTCACACTAGACAACCTCCCCTTCTCAACTTTGACAGCTGAACAAACATCTTGGTTGGAAAGACCATTCATAGAAGAGGAAGCACTACAACCAGTGATGGCATGCAATACTGAAAAGGCCATAGGACCAGATGGATACACCTTAAAATTCTTCCAAGTTTGCTGGCAGATAATAAAGGCTGATATCATGAATTTTCTCCATTGTTTTCACAAGACTGGCCAACTGGGAAAAGGACTCAACTCATCATTTTTGGCCTTGATACCAAAAAATTCAGCTCCCCTCAGCTTTAATGACTACATGCCTATAAGTTTGATGGGTGGCCCATACAAAATCCTTTCAAAAATTCTCTCAACCAGACTGAAGCAGGTTATTGGCTACTTAATAGGGGAAGAGCAGACTGGCTTCATCCAAGGGAGACAAATAGTAGATGGAATATTAATTGCTTCTGAGATGGTGAGTGATATCCAGTCCAAAAAGCTTAAGGCCATGATTTTCAAGGCTGATTTTGAATAAGCCTTTGACAAGGTCAGTTGGAGCTACATTATGCAAATTCTTACAAGGATGCAGTTTGGATGCAAATGGAAACTGTGGATCATTTCATGCTTAAGAGATTATATCTCAGTCCTCATAAATGGCTCACCAAGCCAAGACTTTCAAATGAGTAGAGGACTAAGACAAGGATGTGTCATCTTCCCATTACTCTTTGTCTTAGTAGCAGAAGGGTTAAACCAGATCATTAAAGCTTCAGTTATTCAAGGACATTTCTCAGGCATTCAATTCAACAATACAGGCCCCATTATAACACACCTGCAATTTGCATATGATTCAGTGTTCTTCTTCAAAGCTTTAAAGTCCAATGCCTTGGGCCTCAAATTTGCTCTTACAATGTTTAAAATGGCATAAGGTCTCTCAGTCAACTATGAAAAATCAGAAACAATCTCTTTCAACTTATCAGAAGAGGAAGAAAGAGAACTGACAGAAACTCTACATTGCTCAGTGGGAAGTCTCCCTACAATATACTTAGGGTTCCCACTAGGAGTCAATCTCAAAAGGATAAAAAAAACTGGGATCCAATAATCAAGAAGTTCAAAGCAGCACTAGGACTGTGGCAAGCCAAATTATTATCATTGGGAGGGAGGATCACACTCATCAAATCAACCTTAAGTGCCTTACCTCTATATTACTTCTCAGTGATCAGAGCTCCAAAAGGGGTAATCAAACAAATGGAATCATTGCAGAGGAGATTTCAAAAGATTTGCACTTTTGCAAAGTGGGCTGGGATAAGGTTTGCAGTTCAAAATATTCAGGAGGGCTAGGGATAAATAAGTTAGCCAATATGAATATTGCTCTTTTAGCAAAATGGTGGTGGAGATTTGCATTGGAAAAAAACACTCTTTGGAAGAGAATCATTTGTGCCAAATATGGGTGGGATAACTTACAATGGGACCTATCCACATTTCCAGAGATTGGAAGTTCAAGCTTCATGTCACATATCCTTGCTCTTAATGTTGATCCAATCTTCAAAGAACTCTTTGGAGTTCAGGGACTCACTTGGAAACTGGGAAATGGCCAGAGAATTTTCTTCTGGAAAGACTTATGGTGGGGAGACTTGTCTTTCAAACACTTATTCCCAAGATTATTTCTGCTGGCAAAGAAAAAAAGACAACTGGTATCTGAAGCTTGGTCTAATGGAAATTGAGAGCTTAATTTCAAAAACATTCCTAGGGGAAGGACAGAATCAGACCTCATTGTTTTACAAACAATTCTGGAGGGAGTTACAATTACAAATCAAGAGGATTTATTGGGTTGGACTGGGGATCAAAAAGGCTTCACAGTAAAGAAACTGTATACTCTTATAGACACCAATTCCTCTACTCCATCTCTTACTACTCCTTGGACAAAGGCTCTATGGAAGCCAGGTCTACCACAAAAAATCACTGCCTTTTGTTGGCTAGCATGCCTAGAAGCAATCCCAACCAAATGCTTCCTTGATTCAAGAGGGATGGATCTATCATTACAAGGCTTAATTTGTCCAGTTTGTTGCAATGACCTAGAAGATGCCTCACACACAATATTACACTGTAAAAAATCTTGGGAAGTATGGGGCCTGATCTTTAATTGGTGGGGGATTTCTGGAGTTATCCCAAGCAATACAAAAAACCATTTCACTTCCTGGTCTTCTTTAGTAAGCAGTAAACACAAGCTATGCTGGAACAAGATTATACACATAGGGTGCTGGCAGATATGGTTAGCAAGGAATGGAAAATTATTTGAGAACAACAATCTTGAAACTGAAGAAATCTTCCAAAAGGTGTTGCATCAATCTTACTCTTCGGAATGGGCAAAGTTCAAAGCTGGATGACTCTTCTTCTCCTTCAATTCTTGGATCTCTGCCCCAGCCACTTGTGCTTACTCTACTGTCTAATTTTCTCTAGGGTTGGGTTGGGGAAGGGTTTGGGTGGGGATGGGTATTGTGGTGAGTTTGGAAAGGTTTCCTTTTGATTGTTTCTCTTCTCTGGTGTGTGGGATTTTTCTGTATCTTTCCTTTTCTGTTCAGTGTGGGTAGGACATTGCTAGGATGAGTGTTTTCTTTTGTAGGTTGTGGTTGCTGATTTGGGTTTGGCCTCTCCTCCTTATGGACACTCATTAGAAGAGGAGGATACAAAGACACATTTCTGAAGCTGACAAAGTATATCCAAATTTACAGAAGAAGATAACTTGCAGGTTGATTTGCTGAGCAAAGATCAAAGAGCAAAGATTCAAGACTTGAACCAAATGAACAACTCCTACATTTGTCCTACAAAGAAGAGGTTAACATTTCAAAGAAGAAGAATTCAATACTGGCATTTAGAAGACACCCTTGGCAGACATTACCTTACACAACTATGGTTACTTGATATGCAAGAAAGAAAGATCAATTGCCTTGAAGATTATCTTATTTAGAAGACAACCGTGGAAGTCACAACCTTTCACAACTACTTTTCACATCTTCTGGTAGCACAATACACTTGGATCTAACACATGATTTGGAGTTCTATCAATTTCAGATTTTGATCCATTTCAAAAGGGAGACCTTCGGTTGTAGGTTCCTTGATTTGCAAGAAATATTAATTTTGTCTTAGTTTTCCCTAGTAAGTTGGTATGCTTGTCTTCTTAAACGAGTTTCTTTTTTTGTGTAATCACCTCCTCTTTCATCTCGAAAGAGGTTTTTAATCTAAATTTGCTTTGCCGATAAAAAAAACTTGTGTACAACAAGATCTGCTACTACATATGCTTTGAAGATATTGTCAGCAAACAGGAAACCTAGTCATGTCATGCCATGTTCCATCTTTAATATTCTTATTATTGAGTGTTTTTTCTTCTCAACTTTTATTTTCCCGACCATAAAGTCACGTCCTTGACGACTAGGTTTATGGATAGCAGAGTTACGTCCTATATGGTTATTGTGACATAGTGTCATGATTACTTGACTCTCAACCAAGTTGAGAAGTCAATCGGAGAAGATGATTGAAACACACTAGTTAGTTTAGGTGTTTGTTGCTGAGCATAAACACCGGGCTGCCAAGTGCCCTGAGCCGAACTGGGCGGAAGAGCTTCATACTGAGATGTAGTCTTGGTGCTTGAAGAAACCATGAGGAAATGAGACTCATACACAAAAGCTTGGAGTTCCTATTACTCGAGAGGACTCCATCTCCGTCTCTTCATATCTCCTTGTCCTAGTGAGGGGAAAAAGTAGCCTTGTATTATGTTTTTTTTCTCCTTGAATGAATTGATAGCTAAAAGCAAGGTTCTAAAAGTCGTTAGACGCTAGTCGGACGGTTAGGTCTTTCGGAGATTGATCGAGGATTAGTCGGGGATTAATCGGATTTGTATTTTTTATTTTTAATAGATATATTATTATAGATAGAAATAAAATATGAATTTCATCATATTAAAAATGGTAACAAATATTTAAAATACCTAAAAATAACATCAAACAACTCAGAAGCACAACCTCTAATATCACCAACACCAAACAACTTTGCATAATCATCTAATTATTTTAATTGAGTCAGTATACTATGCACAATTGTTGTAGCCGCCTAGGCGGGTCGACTAGGCGTAGGCGGACGCCTAGATGACGCCCAGTCAGGATTTTTAAAACACTGGCTAAAAGTAGTGATAGCAGTAGAAAAATGACCAGTAACAAGGCTGCCACGTATGGATTTTTAAGGATTGTATCCGATCCTTAACACATAAATCTTGATTGAGAAGATAGACAAACTCTATCACGAAAGTAAGATTGAAATTAGGGATGGAAAAACGTCTTAGTACTGATGGTGGCCCGATGTTCATGATCAGACCGGGATGGGGTACAAGGTAGTAAACGCGGGTTTTGACCAGACACGAGACTGGTACTTCCCACCACGATAGTATTAATAATAAAAATCTATCACCCTAAAAATCCTAAATCCGCAAACTACTATTTGTACTTGTGAGGTAGCCAAAGTAGAAGCAAAAAATAAACTTAACGTGTTGTCGTGATGAATCGAACTCATGTTCCCTTGTAAATATTCAAGAACCTTATCTCATTACACAAAGCTCTCATATGTTAGGTTGTTCCATGGAACACCCTAAGTATTACTTGGTTGCACCACTGCTCTATTCTCTACCAATCTCCTAACCTACAACCGGAACAAACTACCTCGTTGTTTCTCTCGTCGTCACCATATCGCGTTAGAGCAACACGTCTCTGTGTCGTTAGGATCTTCTGATTTCTCCCTGCTCCATATTCCGACGAATTTGGAAAATGAACTAGCTAGCATTTGGATTCTTTTAACGAAGTTTAAATGCTCCCATGGCTTGGAAGGTGAGGATTCCAACTCGACTAGAAAAATGTAGGAAGTTAATGGTATTTGGATTTTCGTGTAAACCCAAATTAGGGTCCATGGTTGATTAATTTCAGGAGTGATCGTAGAGGATTGTGTTATGCATTGTAATGGAGTAGGAGACACCCTTTATATGGTAAATCCCCTTGAGGGTTTATGTATTATTCTTTAAAAAAATGAATAGAACTATTATACATGAGTATCTTCACGTTTATGAAACGAATCTTACTTCCTAAAACGGATAGAACTCTATCGCATGAGTATCTTCATGTTTCAGAAACAAATCTCCAAACTAGGAAACAAATCTGTAGGACTAGATATGCACAAAATGTTTGTTGTCATCTGGGTTGACGTCTTTTCTATCTTTACTGCTAGGCATGCACATGATGTCTGATAACATCCTGGATAACACCTTGCTTAACACAAACATTGCCAACCGAGATGTAACAACACTATTAACCTTTTTTACTTCTCCCCAGTAGTGCCTTCCTCCGCCCAGACTTTCTCTTCATTATGCATCTTTTCCCATAAACAGTGGTGCTCAAACTTTGCATGAGATTCATCTCGTGCGTACATATCCATATCAATGCGGACGAGGTCTTATTGACGGGTTCCGCTGGTCCAATTCCTACACGCTTGGATAAGATGCTAGTTGAATTTACTGACCCAAAGTGTAGTCTTGTTCAGATGGTTTTTTCACTGTAGCCATGACTCACTGGGAAATTATCGCCATGATTGTACTCCTTGGCGACTTGCTTCCAAAAGGTCTCCCTCGTCCGTGCGTTACCCTTAACTGCGGCTTTGCATGTCAGTAACCAAGAAGATGTGAGACTCTTGTCCTCCGGTATCGACCATAGTTTTCTTGTGCCTTGAGATTTTGATGGGCCTGCGGAGGATGATTGTGAAACGAACATGTGTTCCTGCTTCCACCTTGGAACTCTTGGACATACCCGTAATATTTTAGGCCGAGGTTGGGGTTACATTGATGACTTCATGTAAGGGTTGAGGATGGGTGGTTGCATGTAAGGGTTGGGGAACATGGTTTATTGATGGTCAACGTATGTTGAAAGTCCCTAATCGGTCAACATTAAACTTGGGTGGGGAAGAAGGATTGTCATTGTCGTCGTCTAACATTTTTCTATCAGAATGATATTTTTTGGGAACATAGTTTCTAGAGAGAAGTAGATGGAAATGAAGAGTGAATGAAATGTTGAGAAATGAGGTGTTGGTATTTATAGATCGTAAGAAATATATATTTTATTATTTTATTGTATCTTATTTTAATTTAAAACAATAAAAAGAGAAGAAAAAAAATTACACCGTGCGTCAACGCCCAGTTGGCTGCTCCCGCCTCAAGGATCTGAATCACGGAATTCAAGTTCCCGCCATTGATCTTAGGTCTCTGAATCCGCCATTACTCGCCTTCGCAGCGTTTTGTTCCCGAATCCGAATTTTATCCTTAAGATTTGAAACCCTAAGATGTAAACGCAAAAGTTGCTCTAAGCCACTTACTTTAGCGTACTACCCTTAGTGATGCATCTTTTAGGTGACAATTTCACAATTCCTTTGATTTGTATACTTGATTTGAAATAAATATGGATCCAAATCCTTTTGAGATAACAACACTATGTCTATCTACACAAAAATGAGGCTTAATTTCAAGAGGCTGAGGGATAAGACGAAAGCAAATTGGGAGGAATGCAAGGAGAGGTCCTCCAAACCCGAGAATGCAGCTTCAATATGGCCCTGGCCCATTCCTTGGCCTTCAAGCTACTGTCCACTTGCAGAACCAAGCACAGCTTTGACACCACTCCCACATTCAGCATCTCCTGCACAACCCTGTCCGTCGCCGAGTACCTCGACACCGAGCTCAACACCCTCACCGCTCGGTCCGTCGCCACGTGGCTCACCCGGAGCACCTTCTTCGACACCACCGCCAGCCCCGCCGCGTGCCGCACCAGCTCCGCCCTCCCCTCCGCGCACCCGCACAGCTGGTCCAACACCGTCAGCAGAAGCTCGCACGTCCTCTTCTCGTCCCACGTGTCCAACAACAGCTCCACGATCACCCAAACGGCGCCGCTCTCCACCGCCTTGATCCTGTTCCTCCCCCACGGGCACAGCTCCATCAGAACCTTCAGGGCCGCTTTCGTCGCCAGCTGGGAGATCCGGTCCCGCAAAACCCGGACCACCTCCGCGAAAAACTCGGGCCCGACGGTTATGAGCCGGATCGGGTCGGCCACTTCGAACACGGATTTCAGGAGGAGCGTCGCGTACGCTCGCGACTTGTAGCTCCCGCGCTTGAGAACACGCGCCAGAGAGTCCAGGAAAACGTCGTCGTTCCCGGCGAGGCTCTTGAGGCGCGCGTCCGTTGACTTCATGTGGTAGAGAATGCTGAGCGCCTCGTCGCTCGCGGACGACCCGTCCTCCTGAACGTCGCCGTTTTTGACGATCGAAGCCAAGAACTCGACGGCTCCGGAGTCTTCTAGAATGTTCTTGTTCCTGTCGCTCTCGAGCACGATCGACCGGAGCCTCCGGAGGCAGCCGAGCTGCTTCCCCGGGAACCTCTTGGCGTCGTTGAGCAGCTTGACGACGTCGTGTCTGTCCAGCCGCATCTTGGGAGTCGGGACCCGCTCGACGCCGTGGCACGCGTTGAGCATGCACCAGGCCTGGATGAGGCGCCGGAGGGTGTGGTTCGGGGTGAGATCGGCGCCGGAGAGTGGCTGCTTCGTCACCGGGCACGTGCTGTTCCTGCAGGAATACAGCCATATCTCGATGCTCTCGCGATCGTAAGTGATTCCGGTGGAGACAATCACCGGATCTCGCATCAATTGCAGAGAGATGGGGCATAGAAAGTGGCAGGGAACGTCGATTGAATCCATTTTTTGCTATCGAATTAGATACAAATTAATCCGAAGAAATATATAAATGGTAAAAACTAAGTGAGATTGAGTATTGGAAGATGGAATGGAGAGTTGGGTGAAGATTGTGAATAGAGACTAGTTTTTATACAAAGGAATAGATAATAAAATGATATCGCAAGCAAAGCAAGCAAGTACACAATACACGCTGAAGGAAACGATAAAAAGTCAACACACGGAAATTAAAGAGGTAACAGTGTAGTAACGATATTTTAATTATGACAACCGTTTCCAAAGTTTGGGAACAAGGAATTTATATGTTTTTTTTTTATGAAAGTTAGGGATTTATTAATTTGAATCAGAAACCAGTAACCCAGAGATGGGTTCTGCCAAAGATGAATAATCTCACACCATAGATACTCACTCTCGGGCATTTCGAGCTAGCTCATGAGCTACCCTATTTGCAGTCCTTTTAATATGGACTACAGTTACATCAACCAAACAAGAAATAATCTGCTTATAGTCCATAACAATAGCCCCCAATGGGGTAAGCAGGACCGAATTACTGTTAATGGCCAAAACTAGACCCAAACAGTCTGATTCTACCACCCTATTACCAAAACCTCTGACTACAAGCTCCTGTAGCGCTGCCTTCATTGCCAATGCCTCCAAAACTTCCGGGTCCTGAAGACCTCCAAACACTATGCACTGCACAAAAACCGGGGAACCATCCTCCTTCCGACATATCCAACCTCCACCACCTCCGATATCGTGGAACACTGCTGCATCAGTATTCACTTTCCACTTACCGAGAGGCGGTTTCCTCCATCTCCCATGATCGACCACCAATCCACCTGTCCCCCGAGCATCCACCACTTGCGCTTCCTTCCACCCTGTCAACAGTTGCTCAGCACTCCGATAAATGGCCTCCACTGAGGGGCTTTTTCCTTCCCATACTCGCTGGTTGCGAGCTCTCCAAAGACCCCAACACAATACCGAAACAAGGTCGGCTCTACCGCCCCCACCCGTCGTCCACCCAAACTCCAGCCATTCACGAAAGCCAGTAACACCAACCGGGAGGGCCCCCATCACCCTACTCCACACCCCCTTCGCCACCGGACATCCGACCATTACATGATCCACTGTTTCTACTTCTCCACATACCACACACTCCAAGCTAACATCAATCCTTTTGGTGACTAAATTATCATTCGTTGGCAAAAATCCCGACACCCCCCTCCATAAAAAGTGACAGATTTTAGGAGGTACCTTTAACCGCCACAACCGCTTCCAAAACTCGGGCGTTTTTATTCTCTCCCGACCGTCTACCTTTGATGTGCCCCCGTCTTTCCCTACCATCCTTCTCCTGAGGCCTTAGAGTTTATTCGCATCCATCTGATGTCGTCATCATAGACAAGGTAATAAATCTCCAACCCGTCGATGTTTGCCTCTCAAGATCGACGAGGATTCTGACCCGTACCCTTGAGAGCTTGGGCCCAATAGGAGATAGAAACTCATTGGGCCTAGAAATGGACGAATCTTCCCGGCCTCCCAACCTAGTTATGGTCTTGCCTGGTAGGGTTATGCTACTTGGGTTGATTATGATTACCGTCTCGCAAGTCAAGACAACCACTCAGACGAGTATCTAGCTTCTTGGCCTTGCGTATTGTGATTATCTCCAGAGGCCGACTATCTTCTATTATGTTGTTATAAAAATCTTATTTATTTTCAGTTTATTATACCTGATCACCAGTTTTTACAAACGGGGAATACCGGCTATTAACTCGATTTATTTCAGGTTTATCTCTTAATATCTTTAGATATAATGCTTTGGAATTAATTGAACGAAAATATAACATTTACTAAAAAGAATTCTATATAATTTAATCTGAAACATCTCGTTGGTAAATGAAAATGAAATTTATTTATTGAAATTAGCTTGAGAAAGAAGACCTTATTTTTGGTGCATTTAATGGAGACGAGCCAATTTATTATAAAATAATAACGAAAGTAAATGAAAAAGGCATCTCGGGGTATGCAGTCGGTGTTGCTATGGAAGCTTGTGGGTGGGGCTTTGACTTTCTCCTAGTTTACTTAACTTCAAGTCTTCGATACGAACATGACGATATATTTTATTTATTTATATCAAAAATCAACTTCAATCACCTATTTTATATAGTTTTATTTTAATTGGAAATAAAATAATAGTAGTTTCTCTCTGGATCCATTCATGATATATATTTGCATGGCTGTTGCCGACAGCTTTACTGTGGAGCTAGTGGGCCTTCCCACGCATTTCATGGATGGTCTAAAATAATAAATAAAATATTTAATTAATTTAAGTAAATTGTGATTGGATCTACAAGTATTTGGCAAGTCCTAAAGATTGCAGAAGCATTTATGAAAAGTTGTATTTTTCGGGCTTTCATGGTTTGACCAACTATGTTACCGTTAAAACCATGCCTTTTGTATTTAATTCAATTTACATAATCAGTCTTTCTCGACACTAAAAGAACTCTAGTCAAGAATATCAATCAAAGGAAAAAATAGATTGGAATTACGGTGGTAAATAATTAGAGCACATTTACTGGTAAATTGTTGTGAGCAGTGGTTTAAAACACTGGTTTGGGTATATTCTAATGACAAATCACTAAATGTTGTTTGGAATAATGATTTGTACTTTTGATATTTAAAAAACCAATAAAAAATAACTACAATTGTATTCGTATCTAATATGAAATACATTATATTATCATATTATTGTAATTGTTGGCGACATCTCTAAATTCAGTCCATATGTGTTCGACGAGGTCGATGTGGAGGCTATGATGAATATCCCGATCTCAGATTCTTCCTCTATGGCCCATGATACTATCCAAGTTCACCGCTGGTGGTGGTCCTCTACGGGTCGTTGGGTCTGGGACACCAATATCCGCAAACAGATCAGTGGGATACGACCTCCGTTGATCCTCAACAATCATGTTATGTAGGACAATACAACAAGTCATGATGATTACAAGTGAATGGCTATTCCACATTCGGCTCGGACAAGTGACGATGTGAAAGCGAGCCTGTAGAACACCAAATGATTGTTTGATATCATTACTGCATGCTTCTTGGACTCTAGCACATCACTTTTGCTTCGCCGTTTGTAGTGCTGGTATTGCCTTCACAAATGTAGCCCAAGGTGGATAAATTTCATCGGTCAAGTAATAAGGGGTTGTGTATTTTTTGCCGTTGACCTTGTACTTAACATTTAGAGCCAAGTCTCGAATTTCCTAGTGAAACAATGTAGACCTATTGAGCATGTTGATGTCGTTGTTGGAGCCCGGTGTTCCGAAAAAGGAGTGCCATATCCACAGATCTTGGGATGCAACAACTTATAGCATGATTGTGGAGACGTTCCCATAGTCACTGCTTGTGAATTGTGCCGCCCATTCCATAGGACAGTTCTTCTGATCCCAATGCATGCAGTCGAGACTCCTTATCATCTTAGCAACAAACTGTCTTTCCGATGAAAGTCTCTCCCGCAACTTCACGACGTCGCCGGAACTCCAAAACTTCGGTCAATGGACGGCTAACGGAGGTAACCACGACGCTAGGATCGATTGTGACGGCGTTGAATCTCGTGTTAGGAATCTCGGAGGGCTTGGTGAAGACCCCCAGTCGTGCAAAGAAGCCTCATGCTTCCCAGGTTAATCGAAAAACTTCGATAGAGGAGAAAGTTGTTCCTGTTCGTAGTACCATCGGAGAAAGAGGCGATCGTCTGATGGGGATGTTGTTGCTGCACCACCTGTTTCTGATGCCAAGGTTTTAGTTTCTGATGGAGCAGGTGTTGTGGATACTGAGGGCAGCGCTTCACACTCGGATTCTCGAGCTTTAGTTCTCGCAACTGGTTCAGAGACTCAACAAGTCGTTGTAGAGAAACAGACGATAGCGCGTCGCTTTCGCCGACCTCGGAGGATTGGTAAGTTCATTGAACAAAAGGATGAATTTTTTGTTCACAGCTTACCTTTCGAGGCGTCGGAAGGTTGGACACGCAACATTTTCAGTCCATTTGGTACAATTGTGTTTGTTAAGGTCTCTAAACGTCCGAATCGAAGTAATCAATACTTCGGTTTTGTACGTTTCGATTCAATAGAGGCAGAAACTAAGGCGGTGGAGGTCATGAATGGGTTTAAACTTGATGGGTACGTGTTGTTTGTTGCCACAGCCTGGCATCGTCGGACGTCAACTGCTCCGGTGATGGAAATCAGCAATCCGAGGGCATGCTCTGTTTCTGGTGTTTTGAAAAAGAGCATACAAAGCCGATAATTATTTCCAGTTCATCGATTCACAGAAGCTTAGGGCTCGCTGGAGAAGGACTCTGCTGGGGCGTCGCTAGGAGTCGGAGCTTCGCCGGAGGACCTTGATCACGGTGTGGCTTGTTTGAATTCAAAATTCACGTCTGTTACAAGTGAGATTGTTTGCGATCGTGTTTCGTCCATTTTAGTTGGTGACGAAGATTGCATTGGATTTTGGGAAGCTGGCGTCCGTGATTCTGGGGATGATGGCGTCCGTGATTCTGGGGATAAAGACATTGATTGCGATCTCGTGGTGACAAAGGAAGTCGATGATAGTGTAGATGTTGTTGGGTCTGTCCAGGTCCATCGTGTTGCAGATGGGCCTGTTCCACAGGTCTGTTCTGCTGTAGATGGGCCTAAGGCTGTTACACAGCTCCATGATGTAGAGGGGTCTGGTCCAGCCCAGATTTTGCAGATGGTTGAGTCTGAATCAAGTCAGGATTCGGTCACGGTTGACGCTCAAGTGGGCGTAGCAACAGTTCTACAGTCTCAAAAGGCGGACTCGCCGTGGAAGGACGCTCTTGTCAAGAAGCGGGAGAGTCGTCCCCCTAAGCATTTAACAGAATTTTACACTTTGTCGTGCAAGCTGAATATCTCTAGAGATCGGGGTAGAGTTGTTCGCCCCGTCGACATTGGGAAACAGGTTGAGCAAGTTAAAAATGGAGAAACTCAAATCGTCGGGTCGTCTCAGGGTCCCGACGCATGGACTGCAATCCGTGAGTTGGCTGCCAAGAAGAAGGCCGCGCCGATTCGCCGTTGACGTTTTGACGGGGTTCTCTTTTTCTGTTTTTTGCTTCTTGTTTTTTTCTTTTTAAGAAAAGATTAGGCCTTTTGGTTCCACTTGTGTTGGAACCCCTTTGTTATTGTCGGTTGATACCATGCTTCTCCTAGAATCAGGGCTTTCCGATTCCTTTCCTAGACTCGGTCATATTAATAAATTTTGAGCTTATAAAAAAAACATCCCCGGGAAGCCGCACAATTCGTTGATTTCCAGCAGACGACGGGTATCTTCCTCGGTCGGGCGTCGTAGATATGTCCGCCAAAAAATCTTGATGACGCCGATGCAGAACTTCTTGACGATGGTCGGTTGCCTGCAACCTACTCGTAAGACCTTGTGGCTTCTCCAGGAGAATACCTTGAAGCCTCCTGCCTCCCCCACAATCGAGATTGCGTGGGGGGATCTCGTTCCATCGCCAGAGTTGCGAGAAACACACGTCCTCACCCCGCCATCTCTGCAACACCTCCGATCATAGGTTTGAGTTGGGAGGGGCTGACTATGCGAGTGAGGTGAGAGAGGTAGTCCCATATGAACTCCCATCGGCCGTGATTCCAGTCCCTCCATTGCGATCACATGGTCGGTAAGGAGAGAAACTATACCATCATCGCTGCCATGTATTTGTAGAAACCCTAAAGGAGAAGGGTTATGCATTCTGAGAGCCAATTTTCCAGTTAGGAAAAAAAATGACGTGCATATTAATTAGTGATAATGATCAGAGAGATTACAAGTATCTTACAACAAAATATTTTGCTCAGATAAATGGGGACAAGATTAACAACAAATGAATATTTAAGAGTTTGATTTAAAGAACAAAACATGTCTATAGTGCATTTGATTAGATTTAGAGCCAATTCATCTATAGCGTATGATGACAAAAACAAGTTAATTGCAAGATTACCCCTAATCAGGTGTCACGGCGATACAAAATTAGGGAACATCACCAACAATTTGGGAATTATTGATTGGACCTATTTTAATTCCGGGACACAAATTAGTTTTGAATCCTAAGGTATCCTTTGAAACTTTGTGTTATTTTGGAACCGAAGAGTTTTTCGCACCTGCTCTCTCCTCCCTCATCGTCATTGCAACCCCTCTTTTCCGACGATGTTGTCTCCACCCTCCCCCACACCGAAGCCCTCTTCCCCGTCTTTGCTCTTCCTCATCAACGCAACCATAGAATCTGGCCAAGCCAACTTCGCAGCCATGCCCTCTCCGAAGCCCTCTTCCCCGTCTGTGCTTCTTCTTACCAGCGCAACCATGGAATCCGGCCAAGCCAACCTCGCAGCCATGGACCACGGCGCCCCATCGAATACGACGGCCCCGCTCCCTTCCCGGCGCTCCACCACCGATCTGCCGGACATGAATTTACTCGGACATGCTCAACCAAAGCCGAGCAACCACGCTGCCGCGACCGAAGCGTTCTGGGAGGGTCGCTAGATTTAGGATCCGGGAGGAGGTACATTAGGCGGGGATCTGTATCCACGACACCCAAAGCCGGTCACCTCGAGACTGGACGGGCCATTTTGGGTCGATCCGATGATGATCAATCTGCATCTGCGTGAAGTATCGGTGAAGTCACATCCAGAGCACCGGGGCGCATGCTCCGTCCTCCGCCCCACAATTAAACATTCCAGCGACTCAAGCCGATGAGTTAGCAATACCAGAATGCCTCACTACGAAAGTTACGGGGTTCAGAAGAACTGACATCGTAGGCTCCTTAGCTTACTGTGTTCGTTTTTGTTTTGTTTTATTGTGGTCTTTATGGTCAGCTATACAAAAGCGATAACCAATACGGGTCCAAGTTTGTCAGAATCCCTGCAGAGTTTCGGACATATACTGAAACTCGGGGTCAAGGACCCAAATTATGTTTATAATTTTTATCATGATTAATAAAATTTCTATGTTCATGTTTCAAAAAAAAAATCCGG
Organism: Erodium maritimum; assembly: GCA_963921825.1. Taxonomy (NCBI): domain Eukaryota; kingdom Viridiplantae; phylum Streptophyta; class Magnoliopsida; order Geraniales; family Geraniaceae; genus Erodium; species Erodium maritimum. The sequence goes on from OY997595.1 coordinate 24,868,562, forward strand.
AACACATTTTTGGTGACATAAGATCTAATAAATTTTCCTTAAATCTTACATCTTTACGTTGTTCTTGATAAGTTTACTAACGTTATTCTTGATAAGTTTACTAACGTTATTCTTGTTAAGTTAACTAATATAAGCATTGAAGGTGTATACGATCTTACAGATATTTGAACATAAAATATACACATTATAAATTGACAAAAGCTGAAATTTGTATGAATATATTTTTAATGGAGATTTATAATTATATATTGAATTTACATGAAATTTTCATAACAAACACGAGTTTGAGAACTCTCAACCCTAGCCATCTTTCATGATGTTGTTATCGTGTTTTAGGGCGCCATCGGGAGTTCGAGCTTCTATTGTTATTGTCTTGGAAGCTCTAGCCGGATCTCGTGCACCAACAACTACACCACAATCCGATCTTGTAGTCGTTGTCGTGCAACCTGTCATCGATGGAAAAGCTCTTTTCATGTCTGCTAGGATTTCGTTCGCGTAACCTCTTAGTCACTACGCTGTTGGCTACCCCTTGCCACCCACGTCGTGCTTCCAGTTTCTGCTCCTGTTACCCCCTGTTACCCCGAAGGTTTCCACCTGTTTCTCTTAGATATCAGTCAATCTACCCGCCTCGAATCCCTACCCCTGAGAAGCAACCGTTGCCTCTAAAGCCGTTATCGGTGTATCCACCTCCTTGGCCTCCACCGATGCCTCATCCTCGATCTCTAATCGTTTTATTCTAGTTTATTTTATCTGTTTTGTTCTTTTTTATAAGGTTGATGATAGGAAACCTGGGCTACAAGGACCTACTCTAGGAGGAGTCACCACTCCCAGCTAGACTGTCAGGTTCAAGTTCGGTAGCTCATTTGACAAAACGAGTCCTTAGAGAGCAAGGACCAAGCAACGTTTAGGTCCTACATTGAGCGGTTCTTGGTAGTTTGAACCTTTTGGATTTTATTTTTGTTGTATTTCTGGTTTCAATTCCTGTTTTAGTTATATTTCTGTTTGTTGTTGCTATAATCGTTTCTTGTTGGACCAGTTCACATCTAAGGATAGGGACATACGTTTCCTCCTTCAAAATGAGAGACTAACTCTCAAATTTGTTAAAAGAACTGCGATAAAGGCCTCCCACTAGCTTTTCAGAGAAACTCGTTCTTTGTCTGTTCTTCGATGATGAGGAAGATCTTTTCTTAATGCATAATGTATTATGTAATTTTAAAAAAACTATTAAGTCTATGCTTAAAATAAAATCCTCTCTACCAAACCCTAAGTTCTTCGTCCTCGAGCTACCATCGATGACGGTTGTGGCCTTCTGCCATGGCTGTCGCCGGTGATGATACTCTCGCCCCTTCCCCCCCCCCTACCCCCTCTCTCTATCCTTTCCTTTCCCCTCTTCTTCGTCAAGCACCGGAGTCACTTCTTCCCCACACTCTTAGATCTTGTCTCTGAGGTTCAGATATGGTCTTTTGGGTCGGTTTTTTGGGCCTTTGAGTGTCGATGAGTAGTCGTCGGTGCTGTGGACGAGTTGGGGGTTTTCGACATCAAGGGGCTGCCACCAGTTCCCTTCTGTTACGAACTGGTGGGGGGGTTAGCTGTTTCCTTCGCGTGTGGAGGGTTGGAGCATCTCGGATCTGACGTGGGATGACTTTCTCAGACGGGATTGTCGCGGATCGGACCTGTTGTGCTTTCGTGGTGCTACTTGCTCCGTCTACTCTCAGATCCCGACGGTTGGATCCGCTCCAGTGGGACTCGATTTCTTCGACTCCGGTGAAGATTTGGTGTGGATCGGGTATGGGTCGTTGTCTTCAGTAGCTACACAAGGGATCTGGTTTGTCCTTCTTCTTATTGTGCTTACCTTCCTTCGAATCTCAACTTTGAGGATCTCTCTTCTCCGGCCACGGGTGTGGCGGAGACGCGACGTTACCGGTGTTGGCCGGCGCCGTGTGTTTGGCTTTTATGCCCGTTCACGATCTTTCAAGGTTGAGGTCAAAGGGTGACTCTACCGGTTGTGGTGTTAGCCACCGGTGTGCCGAGGCTCTTGCAGCTTCGGTGAGTCAGGGGTTACACAAGGTTGTTTGTGCCGCTGCTGGGTAAGTCTGGATTGAAGAGGGGGGAAAGTTCGTTACCACCCCGTTGATGATCTGGTTTAGTTCTGAACTTATTTGTGGTTTTTTCTAGGGTTCTCAGGCCTCCTCTGTTCTTAGGTATTGTTTTGTCTTGTTGTAATTGGTTGTCTTTAGTCCATGTTGGCTCTGTTGTACTTAAGGGTAGTTAAATCATGTTTTTAGGCCTTGTGATGTTTGTATCCCTTTTCAGGGTTGTTCTGAAATATGGTTGTTGACATGATCTCTTGTTCGTCTGGTTGTAATGGAGTCTTTAGCCTTGGTTCTTCGGTTTCACTTTGAAACTGTGAGACTTTTATTAAAAAAAAACTTACTGATACTTACTGATAAAAATAAAAGTCCTGCATAAAATAATAATATTTTCTCTCAAAATTTAAGCATGTGAAGAGATAAAACGAGTCTTACTACAAAATCAAATGAAAGACTCAGTAAATTAAAATATTTATGATTTCTCACTCTCTTAAGGTCTCCTCCATACCCAATACCGAAAGATGTGCCAATTAGTGACTTAATGGCAACTTCCGCGGCCATGTATTTATTTATATTTAATGAATTAATAACTGATATGTAGCTGTACATTTTATTCAGACCATACAACGAGGCCATCAAGAATCAGAACCAGTTGGAAGAATCATCGAACGACCCACATTAAATCCGATCATTGACAATACCCAGACACACACACAATGTCAAACAATATTGGAACTTTTATATTTTTAAGAGTGATAAAAATGTCTTATTACTATTTGAATTTTGATCTGATTAGTTTAGTCCACAAAATATTTATATTGTTTCGAGCGCTGAACTACTTTAAAGTTTAAGATTTGTCTGAAACTTCATAATCACCGGTCTAACCTTGGACTTTGGAAGCTTCAATAAGAAAGGCAGGCATGTTAGTACAAAATGTAAAGCATGAGTTAGAATAGTTTGGTCTTGCTTTAATTAATCATTTTCATTGTTATTTTCAACATTGGAATGCTTGTCTTTTGAACTTTTATTTTAAAGTTTGTGACATCACATTACTGTTGTTTCGATTTCTCCAATTTTTTGAAAGCAGCCTAATAAAATAGGGTAAGAACAATTTCGTTTCTGAAAATTTTGGTTGCCTCAACCCTCAGGTCAAATGTATAAAATGAGGTCCCATGATAATATTATACGATAAAAATGAAACAACAAAAAATAAATATAATGAAATATAATTATATCTAAAATAAATGTTCCTTACTGGAGCTTGAATATGAATAATGCTCCTCCCTCATTATGTTGGGAACATCAACAATATTCACACTTGAAACAAGGATTCCTACCTTTGATTGTGGATGAGCATGGATATAAGTACCAAAATTTGTACGTTGTGTCTCATTGGAGGGTATGAATACATACTTGCAGTGGAAATAAATAAAACCCGAGACCATGCAAGGAAAAACTACCACAATTAGATTCACAAAACAAAATGAAATCATCATTTCTAACAATTGTTCAAGAACAAAATAAGATAAGAGAACATTATGGAAATGATGATCGGCTTGAGTCTCCAAGACACCTACATGTCCACTTGGGAATCAAAGCCACATATTTCTTCAAATGAAGACTCAAGAACACCAAAAATAGTGGAGAAACCCAACATGGCCGAAACTATAGGAGAAGGGAGAAGTGTTGTTGTGTCTTGTTTCTTGTCTTGTGTTTGTTATATTGAATAATGAGACTTAAACTCATTAAATCTCATCAATAGAATAAACAAAAATATAGAAAAAGTATGAAAGAAGCATGTTGTAAATAGGATAAGTATAGTGTTAAGTATGGCTAGACAATCGACCACTAATTCAGCAACATTACAATAACACAAGGGGTCTGAGAGCCAAAGCTCTCAACCTCTTGAAACCCTACTCTTCTACAGCAGCCGCCGCCCTCCCCTCAGGTGCGCCTCCGGCGACGGCAGTGCCCCTTGGGCATGGCTGTCGCCGGCAGCATCCCTTCCTCCCCCTCTCCCATCTTCCCCCCTTCCTCTCTTTTTCCGTGCTGACTCCCCGACTCCGGCCAGACAAGCTTCTCCTCTCATCCGGATGTCACCCGACGTGGCTTTCTCCTCCGACGTCGTCCTTTGGGGCTTTCTCCTCCAGATCCGGTCCGTGGGAGGTGTTCTTCTGCTTAGTTCTTCCCGGATCTGTGGTCAGATGGAGCTGCTCGTGGACTCTGCCGGTTCTGACGGAGCTGCTCGGAGTTCGTCGGTGTTACTCTGAGTTTGTCGGGGCTGCTTTCTCCTCCAGATCCGGACCGTGGATGTGTTTTTCTGCCTAGTTCCCAGATCTTTGGTCAGACGGAGCTGCTCGTGGAGTCTGCCGGTTTTGATGGAGCTTCTCGGAGTTCGCCGGTGCTACTCGGAGTTTGCCGGTGCTGCTCGTGTTTTCGCCGGGGCTGCTTGGTTGGTTGGGTTGCGACTTCTGCTTGGACCGGGCCTGGGTGCTGGGCTGAGACATGGTCTGGGCTTTGGTCTGGGCCAGTGTCTTGAGCCTGTCCTGGGCCTCGGCCCGGGCCTGTGCCTTGGGCCTGGTCTGGGCTTTGGCCAGGGCCAGACTCCTTGCACTGCTCCTGGGCCTGGATTCGGGCCTGCCTCTCGTTGTTCAGTTCATCGCCCTGCTTAGTGTGGTGGCCTTGCTGTCGTTGTTTTGCGCTCGGACCTCCGGTGGAGGTGCTTCTCCCGTTCTCAAGACTCCGGTGGGTAAGGTCTTTCTTCACCTCCTTCCTTACTAGTTACTTGTGTATTCACTGCTTATCTCTTTGTCTTGGATCCGTTTAAGTCTTCCCTGTCCCTTACCCCGTTGTTGGTAAGGACTCGTCGGTCAAGTAGGTGTTGGCCTCCGACGAGGTGTATTGGCTTTTGAGCCTTCATTCGAAGCTTTGCGGATTCTGATTCTAAGGGATTTAGTATCAGTGGCTTCTCGCCATCGACTCATCTCTGCTGTTTGCGGTGTTGGCCGCTGGCGTGTCATTACCTTTTCTATTCCTCTGGTTTGGATTGGGTTTTTGATGAGATGAGGTGTTCGATACATCAAGTGTTGGTAAGAGGTTGTGGTGTTTGTTTGGTGAGTTGGTCTTGAGCTTCTTGGTAGTAAAATCCGGGTTTGTAGACCTAGTTCTTTGTTTTGTTCTTAATGGTTGTATTTGTGGGTTTCTAGACCTCTTTCTTTGTATTTACTCTTTGCCGTGTTTTTCATTTCCTCATGTTGTTGAGGTGTTCATCGAGGATCCTATTAGAGTGGATTGCTCTTCATTGTACTTCATCCCCGCTCTTCATTTCAAAGAGCAGGTTTTTTATATATTTCTTGGCTTATAAAAAAAAGTATGGCTAGACAAGATGGAGTTAGGTGGTGAATCACAAACACCTTAATCCTTGTCTTTCTTACTTAGTACTAATTAATTAAACTTGATTAATTAGTTCCATGGACCTTTCTTGCATGGGCCTCTCATAGGCCTCTTGGAACATGGCCTATGGCCATTTCAAACGAGATCCCCTGACGCTCTCATCGCCTCCAAGCCTTCAATGCCTGGAAATGTCCAAAAAAATTCGACGCGATCGTTCCCAAGACTCCAAGTCTTGTATCGATTTTTAAAGTCCTATTCACTTACGGGCACATGACCCAAAACCTAGTTTTGTTCATGTCCCGTATAAACTTCCCAGCTTGGCCATTCTACATAAATGTGTTAATGAGTTTCATCTTCTAGTGTGACCCTTAGGTTTACGCATGTCTATAGACCAACATAAAATCCCATTTTATTTGATCGCATAGAGTTGGAAACTAACGAGACATTAGTATAGCCTGACACTGCATAACGAATCAATCCTATCGATTCTAACCTTTCTGTTGTCCCTGTCATTATCCTTGAATCACTGATATCTTGATTGAGATAAGGCATAGAGTCGTCATCCTTATCATTCTCCATCAATGTTCCTTGATATATGAGATGACGGAATATATGATACCCAGTATCATGTGCATGACCATGCTATTCTTTCAGTCATTCTCGATCAAGCGGTCGAGAGTCGATATCTTTCCCATACCGTAGTATGAGAGATAAATCCCTTAGCCATCTTTCGTGACACTCATGCAGTCCGTCCCCAAGTCAATCCTGGCCGTTAAGGAAACCGTGTCACAAGAAACGTTGGGCTCAGGTCAAACTCAGTTGTTTACTGCATAGTAATCACAAAGACTCCTTGGTCTAAGGATACATGACAAGCTACAACAATGAATATGTTCATGACTTGATCTATGACACATATTCATGTCCGGTCGTCCGATATCATGTCCCACATGATATCTATGACCAGACTCCGGAATCTCATTCTAATGACTAACAGAACGTAAGTCATAAAGAGCCATCTTTTATACTAGTCGCTTCTAGTGAAGCTTTGTTGACTAGGGACCCATCGAGTGTGATCCATCTTGATCTATGGTTCTATTCACATGGTGGGCATATATAAGAACACACATCGATATATTACTCCAACACATAAGTAATATAAAGCCGCTTTAATCTTATTGTTAATGATGATATACATTTGGAAATTTACGATTGGACTACGGGCACTAAGACTAACAGTCTCCCACTTGCCTTAGTTCCAATCTAAATTCCAATATATTCCCATTGACTTTACATGTGTAACATGATTTAGTAGCGAGAGTGCCTTAGTCAACGGATTGGCTATGTTATCATCAGTTACAATATAAGTGATATTCACTTCACCTCGGTTCAATATTTCTCTGATGAGGTGGATACATCGAAGTATATGTTTGGATTTGTTATGCGATCTGGGCTCCTTGCGCAATGGCTCTTGTGTTTTCGCAAAATAGATTCACTGGGCTGGATGGGTTTTTAATTACACCCAACCCTACCGTGAATTTCCAAATCCACATAGCCTCCTTAGCTGCCTTTACAGTAACCATGTACTCAGTCTCTATCGTAGATTCGACGACAGTATCTTGCTTTACGTTCTCCCAACTAAAAGCTCCGCCATTCAGCGTAAACACATATTCTAGCTGACTTCTAAAGTCATCTGGATTTGTCTGGAAACTAGTGTTTACATATCCATTGACGACTAGTTCAACATCATCTTTCCCTAAGGTTAGACTGATGTCTGCTGGTACAGGTTTAGGCATACGAGACGTCCGGTCTCATACATATCATGACATATATGATCGATCCTGCCCCCAGACGCATGGAATTCTCATCATCCTTTTCAGCTCATCAAGTGTCTTAGGACACTGAGTCTTGCTGAGATGAATTCCATGACGAGTAGGTAAGAGTTCCTTCTTTGCATCAAGCATTGAGAACCTACTCAACGCCTTGTTCACATAGGTGCTCTGACTTAAACCTAAGACCCACTTGGTGCGATCTCTATATATCTTAATCTTTAAGATATAAGCAACATTGCCTAAATACTTTATTAAGAAACACTTCCTCAACCAAGCTTTTAATTTCATGCAAGGTTGGGATGTCGTTTCCTATGAGCAACAAAAAGGCAATCTTGCTCCCAGTAGCCTTCTTATAAACGCAAGGTTCATCCTCATTCTTGATAAAGCCAAATCCAATTACAACTTCATCAAAATGAAGGTTCCAACTCCGAGATGTTTGTTTCAATCCATAAATGGATTTCAAGAATTTACAAATCTTAATCTTATTCTTCGGATTAACTAAACCTTTGGGCTGAGACAAACAAATGTCCTCGGTCAAATTTTCGTTCTAAGAAAGAAATTTTGACATCTACTTGTCATATCTCGTAATCAAGATGCGAGACTGTAAAGACCGCTCCGGTTAAAAAGGATTTAGTTTTTTTTTGTTCGGTGGTAGCGACGTGGTTGGAAAATGGATCGAAGTTTGGTAACTTATGCAAAAAAAAAGAAATAAATAAGGGGGTAAAGGGCTGGACCGCGTTGGACCAGACCCGACCAGCAGATCCGGCCTGAACCAGGCCCGCCGCGACCCAGTCTCTCCTCCTCGCATTGGGCCGTGCGGCCCAATCTTTGTCTGAGGCCCGTTTAGCCTAGCCCGAGCTATAAAAGGTCAGAAATTAGGACTCTGACCCTATTTTTCCACTTCGCGCAGCTCTCTCCCAACCCCCCTTCTCTCCCTCTCAGATCTTCATCTCGCAGCCGCTTCTCCTCCCTCTTTCTTTACGCCCGAATCTCTCTCAACTCTCTCGAGCTCCCTCTCTCCCGACCAGCTCAGGTTCGCCGGCCATGTTCTCGTCTCTGGCTTTCCCTCTCCCTCCTCTCCACGCCGAGCCCGCCTCGCTCTCCACCTCTCCCCTTCTCCGCCCTCGTGTTCAATTCTGGCCACCACCACCCACCATCGACCTGGCCAAGCCGTACCCTCGGGCCGCTCCGGAATCGACGAGTCATCGCCGCCCCGCCACCGGAAAGAGCAAACCGAGCGTGAACCTCGCCGTCGTTTCCAAATCTGAAACGAGAGGAGGCTCGTCGTGCTCCGCCGCTCCCAAGGCTGTTCTCCACCGCCAACCGCCTCTTTTTCCCTACGGTGAGCGTCGCAACCACCGTGAGGCTTTGGTCGCCGACATCTCTGCTGGTGGTCGGTCGGACACAAATCCCGAACCCCCTTTCTTCTTCGTTTTGTTGTTCCCGAGTTGTTTTTGGTTGAGGATGGGGTTGGAACAAAAAGTAAAAGAATTAAAAGAAAAGAAAAGAACTGAAAAATAAAATAAAACTAAACATATTTAAATTAAAACGAGTTTTTTGGGACTTTTGATCGAACCCGGATCGTTTGGTTGACGGATTTGTTGAACGAATTTGGAACCTTGAACTGTCGAACTGATACGAGGAACCTTGGAACGTTAGAACTATCGGACGAATAATTCGGACTTAGAACGGGATTAAAAGCGGGAACGCAGTTTTGGACACCTCCGGAGCCGTGGCTCGAAACCTGTGCCTCGGGATCCGTGACTCGGGAAACGTGCACCGGGTTCTGTGATCGGGGCTTGGGTGCTCGAACCCGATTCTTCGTATAATCCCTCTTTTGACCCGTTTGAGTTCAAAAGGAAACTTGTTGAATTTAATTTGGATTGTGCCGGAACTGATTGTAAGCTTTACCTGTTAAAATCAGACTTGGACTTCGCCCGAGAAGACCGGAGTTAGGCCAGGACGTCAGCAGCTAAGAGACGCAGCTGTTGTGATCGTCTCGAGGTAGGGAAAGTAGCGAATACTGGTTTAATTACGGAAAGTTACTAGTATGCATGCTAGGTAATAATAAAACTGGAACGATCGTTTATGCTATAAAATAACCGGATGAGTCTAGTAACAAGTAGGTTGCAATCACTTGATTTGACTGTTAGAATGGCATGATTAGAATGTGAGGAACGAGTGAACTGAGAGATATCTTACGTGCCATGTCGAGCCGTAAGTTTGGGATTGTTGTGCTGGTAGATGGGCCATGTCGAGCCCTAGGATTGCGTGATGTGTGCTATAACCGCTGTGTGAGAGTCTAAATAAGATTATACTCGGTGTTGCATGATTGTGACTGTGTGTGGGCAAGTGTGCCGTGTTTGTTGTAATGTGAATCCTTGATTGTGATATGACCGGGTGATTGATAGACCGATTTGTGTGTTATGGTGAGTTTGGTCTGGTTGGTATACCGGGGTTGAACTATGTCTTTGTGATGTGTGTTATACTCTTGATGTGTGTTACCGGAATGGTACTTACACCGAGGGATAGTTCCGGTGTAGTGTATCAAGGCCAAGGATGGCGTGATTGATACCCCGAGTCTCTGTGACGGGAGGACTTAAGACCGAGGTATGTGCCGGTCCGTTGTACGTGAGGACCTAAGTCTACGTGAAAGGAAGACATCCGACTGAGGGATTTCCGGTCTGGGATGTTACCCCGAGTCTACGTGACGGGAAGGTGTCGGGACCGAGGCTTCGTGATCCGGTACGACATAAATGGAACGGGCTGTGATAGCCGGAGACGTTGGAAATGGTTGTACTAAGTTGCGTGTTGGACCTGCGGGTCGTATTGGGCCTACGGGTCGTGATTGGGCCTACAGGTCGTGCTCCACCCCGATGATCTATGGTCCTTTGGGAACATTTCCGGGCCCTCCGATGAGATGCGTTCTTAGGGAACGTTTCCGGTCGCCCCGACGCATGTGTCTCCTCTGGACCGAGGGGCTATCCGAGATGATACGATGACTTTATGGTATGTTATGATGGTAATTCGGGGACTGCAGTACGGGACGTGTGTTGGTTGCTTTTGTGTGTGATACGTTTGCTGTTTGGTTAATGTTTTGTTTTGTGAAAATGGTCGTTGAGTGCGTTGTAAGTTTGGCTATGAACCTTGGTTTGACAGTTAGCTATGCTGTACTAGTATGCCCTAATTGGACGGTTACTCGTGGTGGTGAGCCGATGTTCATTACCTTTACTACTTTCTCTACTGGGCGAAAACTCACTCCCTTACCTTGTTGTTTTCAGGTGTTGAGCGGGATTGGGCTAGCAGGACATAACTGAGCTTGGGAGCTGGCGAGGGTCTTGTCGAGTAGGTCTAGTGGCGTACCGTGTTTTGAACTAAGACATGTTCTTACGTTTTATTTAAGAGCTATTGACTCTTTTAATCAAATTTATGAAATACAATTTATTGTTTTAAGCTTATTTACTTTAATTTTCGCTTTAATTATCTATTATTTTAGTTCACGTCTCGAGTCCGGTCAAAACCGGATTTGGGGCGTGACAGAGACTATGTCAAGAAGAATATGGATAGATTTGACCATAGCCACTGGAGAGAAGGTTTCCTCATGGACAATCCCCTGGATCTGTCTATAACCTTTCACAACCAGTTGTGCCTTGTAGGTCTGAGAGTTTCCGTATGTGTCCATCTTCACCTTAAATATCCATTTGCATCCGATGGCCCTCAACCCATCAATGAGATCAACAAGTTCCAGACTTAGTTGTCTGACATGGACTGCATTTCCTCCCTCAAGGCTCTAAGCCATAATATGAAGCCCAAGAGACAGGGCTGGTCCCTGTCAATGGAAGGAATCACGACAACGGCGACATAGGCAGATTGCGGTGCCGCTGTTGGTGTACGAGGGTCAGTTAAAACTTCCATGATGAGTGCAATTGAGGCTCGAACTTCCATGGGCGAACTAGGGTCAGTTGTCATGGGGGAGAGTTTTGCGTAATCTGGTGATAGAGACGAAGATGGAGGCGGGCAAGAGACGGAGGCTGGCAGCGGCCCAGGAGGCGACGCAAGAGGCGGTATAAGAGTCGGACGGTCTCGCTTCTTCTTCTTAGGGTGTTCCGGTTTGATAAAACCTTGTGACGGGACCTATGACGTAAGAGGAAGGTGCTCATATGGTTGTGTGGTATAAGGGATCAATCAAAGGCTTAGAGAATATTACATGGATGATGGACAGTGCTGTAGAAGTTTCAACAGGGAAGAGGACCAAAAATACTCGTCAAAAATAACTTTAAGAAGGGGCGGAGCTATTTTAGTGTAAAAGAGAGAAATTAACTAAGTCCACAGAAATCGATTGTTTCTATAAACTTGTCAACTGGAGATTTACTTGGTTCACTTGTTTGAATATGAGAAAGTAATTATATTTTTTTTAAGATAAACGATTGGATATATTAATAATAAAGAGTGTTTACAGAGCAGGATAACACTAAAACACTAACCATAGCTGAAAGTAAATAACCAAAATGAAATAAGTTTCCGCAAAAGAGGATACTCAAGCAGAATAATAAAGAGCTCAATGTTCCGACTACTCCCTGAAGACGCATGGAGGTTGATACTGCGGTAGTGTCTGACGACAGCGATACAAGGAGTCCAGACTGGCGGAAGATAGGATCGAGCAGACCCCTTACCGGATATAGATCTAGTGGACTAAATACTCTCCAAGGATGTTAGCGTGCGTCGTCCTCCCTTGACTGATAGTGGTAGGGCTCCTACACGAGGGATTGCTGACCTCCGAGCTGGTAAGGAAGCACCGTGCCGGCTTTTGGTGGAACCGTTGCCACCTTACGTCCATAGAGGTGGTACAACCGGCCGACCCCCCTCTGGACACCTGTACACTCATTTTGTGAGGCGAGGGTGTTTAGTGGTGTTACGCCCCGAATTCAGTAGGACCGAACCCGGAACGCGAAGGGTGAAACAATAAAATAATTTTCAAACCTTTTAATAAACCTCGTTAAAAACACCACTTATGTTAATCAAAAACAATATTTTACAACTGAAAAGCGTCCAAAACAAGCGGACAAAAACCAACATGTACGTCGCTAGACTCCCAAAAATCCGGACTCCCGCTCCCAGCTCTTCAAGCTTCGAGAGCTCCCCTAGTCCGTCTCACAACCAGTACCTGCAGGAAAAGTAGCAGGGGGTGAGCATTTCGCTCACCGCCACGGATACCGGGTTGACCACGGCATACCAGCAGAAATACCGGGAACCCGACCACAACAACCCCGGGGACTACTACCCCAAAAACACGATTTAGACTGACGGTCACGCAAAACAACTATTAAACTTTCCCAACCAACTCAAAACCCGGACACGTAATGTAGACCCGACACAGCGGTTACGACCTCAACCAAAACGCAAATAATAACCACGCAACACCCAAGATCACAAAGGATCGCACACAACAATCAAGATCACAAAGTATCGCCCCCAGCTACTCAGTGCCGGTTGCTAACCGGCTGGGCTTGAGCCTGCCCCACGCAACTTTTCCCGACACGCAGTCGGGCCAGGCGGTCGACCTGTTAGCGACATATACAACCATACTTTTCTGATAGCTAGTTGGAAGGGGAGCCGCCCTTCATCGCAGAAGAATGCACAAATTTACTGATGGTTAGTCGGAAGGCTAGCCAACCCTCACGCGCGCGACCCCGTGGCACCCCTTTTCTGTCAGGCGGGCCCCAACCTCCATGCAATCACATTCATCACCCAAGGTTCAACAAATAGCGACAATACTATATGACTAACTACCCCTCAGCAAGACAGTCAGCAACAATACATGTTTAACACCCCACAGGCACACATGGCCACCCACGACACACAAAACAGTAACATACGTGTTCAACACCCCGAAGGCACACCTGACGACCCACGACACACAAACAGTAACATACGGGTTCAACACCCCAAAGGCACACCTGACCACCCTCATAACCACAGCAAGTTACTTAACCTACAGGCACAATCAAAAGCCACCAGTATTTCTATTGTTCGATATGTTCACTTATCCTACGACACTACTAAGTGTCACATGCATTTCTATTGTTCAATACGTTCACGTATCCTACGACACCACTAAGCGTCGCATGTATTTCTATTGTTCGATAAATTTACTTATCCTACGACACCACTAAGTGTCACATGCATTACTACTGTTAACTTTCCCTAGTTAAGGCCGAGATCCGGCTACTTTTCCCTACCTCGTAACGCTTTCCAAATGTCCACGCTCAAGCTTCGGCGTGCTCGCAGTCACCCGCTTAGCCTCCTCTTTCCGCGGTCGGCGGCACGATCTAACAAGATCACAAATTAGAACACTTTTTAAGTTCGCAGGCAAAGCTGAATTTTAATGAATTTGACGCCCAAACGCGACCCCGACAATGCCGATCACTCCCAAACTTCCCAATTACTCGACATTGTCAACAAAGGGCCCGGAAAAGCCCGATTCGCCCGGCTCGGCGAATCTGCCCAGGATCGGAAAACGCCCTTCCGGGGCTCCGAAAATTCTCGTTTTCGTTTCTACGATCCTAAAATAATTCAAGTGTTCCAACGCAATCGACGGAATCAATTTCCGACTTCCGAGCGATTTAATTCGCGTTTAAAGTTTCTAAACCCGAAATTTCCAATTTCCACAATTTAATCCCATAATTCGTTCCGGGTGTGAATTATCGATTCGGGGATCGTCCAAAACCACCCGAACACGAAAAACCCGAGGCCCGAGCAAGTGGGCCCCACACGGCCACAATGGGAAAATTTCCTTTTCGACCCAAAACGTTCCTAACGAACCCCAAACCTCAACCATTCATCTTTAAACCAATTCTAACCAAAACCCAACCATATTTGACTCGTTTAAACTCAAACCCTAATTTTCAAACGTACCAAAACGAGAAAAGAATGGGTTCTCACCGTAGGGAATGACGAGGGGAGTTCGAATCCGCAGTCGTTGAGTCGATCGGTCGGTCGGATCGTCGGGAAATCACAAAAACCTCACCCTTTTTCTTTTCCTTTTTCCTTTCCTCCTTCTCTATTCTTTTCTCTATTTTTTTTCTCTCTCCTTCTCTCTTTTTTTCTATTTGGCCGAGACCTCTCCCCCTTTCTCTCTTTAATCTGTTTCAAAAACACAAAACACTACTTATTTACAAACTACCCCTCATTTCCTTTTTGTTTTGTTCAAAATACCAACCACCACCACTTGTGTGACAAGTGGCAAGTGGGTCCCACCTTTAAAAAAATATATATTTGTAGATAATTTTCTGTCACATTCGCGAAATTCGGCCATCTCGGGCCCCGAACGGGCCCATTTTCCAAGAAATTACGAAATTTCACGTGCTTCAAGGAAACGGCCCAACTAAGACCGCTGTAACGACGACTAAGCTTTTTGGATCCAAAATGGGTCTCGAACGAACCAAAACGTCGATCGGTTGACTTTTACTGCAAAAAGTCAACCTTTTCGAATTGGTCAAAAAGTTGCCCTGAGTCACCCAGAACTCACTTTGGTCGATATCGGGGTCAACTTAAGTCCGATATGACCCTCGGGGTCAATTTTAGGTTCATTTAGGTGTCTGTGCCAAAATTTTAAATTTTTATGTTTTTCCGCCGATTTGACTCGCGTTGACCGGGAGCGGTTCTTACAAGTGGGCTTCGGCCCAGTAATTGACCCGTCCCAGAAACCCCACCACAAAATTTTCTCGACGCCGCCAGTCCGAGGCGAGGTCCTACCGGGGTCCTTCCCTGTCAATCTGGTCCCCTGTCATGGGCGGGCCAAATTCATCCCTTCCCCTTGCCCCAATATTGAGCCGACCTTGACCCAGGCCCGCAACCCTCAGTCATTCCCATATTCTCGGCCCAAGGTCCAGACGATCTAAGCCCATCTCGTCCTCCCCCGCCCCATCAGCACCATCAGCTACGCACGGAAACCGAGCAGGTTCCTTTCCGTCGCGCCACCTCCACCTCGCCGTCGATCCTTGACCGGGCGGTTGATCTCCTACCGCTTGCGGTATTGGTACGGTCGGAATTTCCGGCAGACCTCCCCCAAACTCCAATATTACGTTGGTGTGGCCCTCATCCTCGGGCTCCGCTCCAGCTTCCGAATCCGGTTCCTCTTTAACGAACCCCCTCCATTGAAAAAAACTCGGAGACGACAACCTCATGACCTCGACCCGCCGTCGAGGAGGCTTCTTCGCATGGAGATGAGAGATGTGGCGTTAGGTGTTTTCGTCCTGTCGGTCGGAGCTCTGGCTCCCACGCAGACCCATAAACAGTGGTAGGAAACATTCCTCCGCTGCTGCCATGAAATCGCAGACAGACTTGGGTTGAGAAAGTCTGCGTCGTTCAGACTTGGGTTGAGAAAGTCTGCGTCGTTCATATCTTTACTCCAAGTAAGAGAACATGCCATTCACCGAGTATATAACAAGCAATATTGTACAACAAAATTATACCTTAGGCACTCGTGTATGGCTAGACGAGGTATAAAGCTCCATCATCAAAAGAGCAACGGCGGCCGCCGCTTCTCCCTCAAGACCTATATTTTTCGCTGTTATGAGAAAGTAATTATACAGAGTATGAACTATATATTTATTTTTCATTAAAACTTTTGGTGTTTAGGAGACTCGTGTAAGGTCATTTTTTACTAAACCACTTTATATGTATGACCTTGTTTTAAATCAGAGACACACTGGTAAGTATTATACCTCCAAACCATAAGGTAAGATTAGTTTATAACAGAATATGATTTCATTTATTAATTAACATTATATCTTGAGTTATTCATCTATTAATTCAACTTATTGATTTTTAATCTTAATGATACTAGAACTCAGATCTTTGATTAGTTGTCCCACTCTTACCACACAACCTTTGCCGTGTTTTAAGGTTTCTTGTCGTCTCAAGACTCGTCACTGAAGGAGTAAAGATTCCGATAGAGAAAGCTTCTTGTGTAGAGTTATCATCATACATGTCGCTGTTGGTATCGATCTTTTCGCGGGTTTCGGTAATTTTCCATTTTAACCCACACATTACTGTAGTCCCTCCGTTTCTGCTAAGGATATTTTTGTCATTTTTGGCATAGACAATTTCAGCGGTTCTCGCTACTGTGCTGTTGGTACAACATGTTCATGTACCTGCACGGTTCATGACATCAAAAGGGCCCATTAGAAATCGAAATGTGTGTCATATATGTGATCATTAATCAACGTGCATATATACCAATATCTAATCCTTTTTAGATTTTTTTTTTCGGATGCTTGAAGTAAGGGTGGTGTCTTAATTTGGTTCGTGGGATAGAGTTTTGATAATCGATTGACTAGGATGTATTGATAATCTTTATGATATTCACTAGCAAAACCGTACAATCATCCGCAATGAATCAATACAAATGAAAATCTGAAACTTAAGCACACATACATATAGGAATGATAAATTAGCTGTGTAAAAATTCATCCTATGTTATAATTTCAGAAAAATTACACATAACTTACATAGTTATTGTCATTTTTACGATACCCCTTAACTATTATTTTTTATATGCAACTCTAACTATATTTTATTTTTCACTTTGTTCTAACTCTGTTAGATTTTGGATGGAAACGATCATATGCACAATACATGATCTTAGACTATCTACAATGGGATAAGACCGAATCGGTCTAATCACGGTCTAATTGAGCCGTTTTCCACATTAGACCCGTAATTAGACCGAGAATACACCCTAAACATACCTTGATTAGACCCGAGAACGTAATCTAGTATTTTTATGTTCCAAGTGGCAAATAGATTGTGATTGGCCTCTGAATAGATGATGGATACTGTTTTGCGTTATTTTATTGAAATATTGACGGGTTTCAATGTATAAATACAGTCGGCAGAATACAAATGTTAAACTTTAATGTAAATTCCAATTACATAAAGTTATTTTACTAAGAAAGCTCCGTTAAATCCTCTTCTGCTTCCCTAATTTAGTTGATATTTGGTAGTACAAATTTGGTGCAATATTGGTCGTGTTGGTGTAATGCTCAGGTGGAATGTTGTTAGCGTTGCGCCAAAGAATGATAAATCTCCTCAACATCCTGAAACATAAATAATGTAGATTAGTATTTGAATGCCTTGTGCAGAAAGCATATTTCGGTATGTACAACAAAAAACCGGACAACTTCTCAGACCAACCCCGACATCCTCTTGGTCATACTTTCTAGAAAAAGTCGATGGGTTGTCAAATTCTATGGGTCCATGTTGGAGGTATCCTTATCCTGGAGTAAGCGGAACTCCCACATAAGGGACTCCATGCCCTGTTGCTGGACGGTCCTCTCGTGCTCAATGGCCTGCAAGTTAGCGGCCAATACTTGGTGGTCTTGAGGATGGGCTGTCTCCTGCCCTTCCCCTTCTTAGCCTTCGCTATAGTTCGACCCATAAACCGGCGGCCGCGGACTGGTCCTGGTCGTCATGCATCGACATCTTCAGTAGCGACAGCTAGCATGTGCATATAAGACATTGGGTCACTAAGGCTGGGATTTCTTGGTGTACGCCAACCATCAATCCCAATGAAATCACTTATTGTGGCCGAGAACTCGTTCTCGAAACGATGCTGCCAACATGGCTTCTCGCGCACAAGCTGCCACCAGTGCTTCCAAGAAAAGACGTGGTTGTATCTCTCTTGGTAGTCCCGCTCCGCATCCTCGATGACCTGTTCATCGGATCTACCTAATTGGTAGATGTGCATGAACCTCAACCAACAACCTTAGAACATCTTCACCTTCCAGTTAGTTAGGCTCCAATGTTGCTTGCATTTCTTTGCAAACAGATCGTCTCCATATTGGTGCCTCGTGGCTTGGACAAACTCACGTTGGATGGACTCCCAAAATGAGTCTCTCCTCTGGTCGTGTCCATTTCTGATAATGGCGAGCAAGAGCTGGGTTCTGGGACTCCATCTCCATTGGAGGTGTTGGTGATACGATCACCTGGTACATGGCTCCAACTATTCATAGACGCTGTGCAGTAGGGACTGCCTTCCCAGTATCCCCCGTGCGCACCAAAGAATGCCCTAAAACCACTCTCTTATCCCAAGTCCTTGGGCCCTCGTACACCATTCTGTTGAGGAATGACAATGATGAAACCAACGTGTCTGGGTTGCGGCTCAGCTTTGGGGTGGCCGGCAACGTCCATTGGTACGACGACGACACGACGTATTCCTCCGGGTCTTGGGCCCAATGCCTTTCCTCCTCGTCCTCACCATACTATTGCGAATCGGGTACGAAATCTGACTCCCGGCGGCTCGTGGTGGAGAAACTTTGTCTACCAAGTGGAAGCCAGGGGCTACAACATGTTATTCAAGACGGCCATTGCAGTAACACTAATGGAGGCGATTGGGGAAAACGAGGACTAGGTAGAAACGGCGGGATGTGGGAAAAAGGGTGCCAGAATCGGAGGGTTATGTCAAGCAGAAAATCGCCAAAATGGTGGAACTAAGGTGATGTTTCTGGAATTCATGAAGAGGAAGCTTCGGGGGTTGGATATTTAATAGCCAAAATTAAATCCGGCATTTCTACTCGTTGCCACGCGTCTGACGCTTATTCGTTGGGGCCGATTTGCCTAGGCCGGAATCCATCGATTCGACGCCCCCCGAGTCTTCGAATCCCTCAACGTCCATTCGGATACTTCGAAGATTGGACTGCAATCAAACTTCGCAGACCCAACTCTACGTTAAAAAATTTATGCGTCGTACGATTCGACAGCACAATTACACACGGTTTCGACGCCATTGTGGATAGCCATATACTTTCTAAAAATATCAAAAATACCCTTTACCTTATTTGCTCTTATAAACCTTCCTACCTTTCTCTTTTACTTTTTTTTTCTTAAACCTATTTGTGTATAACACAAATACAACCCATCGTCATGCCCATACACACCACCAAATCTGCCACAACCTTCGATCTTTCCTTCCTCCTACCACAAACCGGTGAGGCTTCAAAACCTACATCACCTTTGAGCTTACCTTTGTTTGGGTCCACCTCCAAAATTTGCAGCACCTTCGAGCTCAAGAACAACCAAATCAGATGTAGTCGTTTCTTCTACTTTTTCATATCTTTAAAGTGTAGTTGTGGTCTCTGGTCGGAATCCAAGCCCGGAGTGGTCTCTGGCTAGCTTGAATTCGAGTTAGGGTTTAGAGTTTGTTTGTAAAAACTAGGAATAGGGATTTGTGTTTGTGATTAGGGTTTTTACAAATAAGGATTTGATTTAGGTTAGCTTTGTGGGATTTGGTTTGCACATAGATTTTGTTTGTATCCTCTGCCTTCTATTTGGTTGGATATGTTGGTGTTGGGGACAATTTGAGTTTGTAAGATTAATGGCATGGTTTTGTAAATTTGATGATTAGAGAGGGGTATTTTAAAATATTAATGTCTCTTAGATGGAAAGTTAATATTGTTAGAGTAAAGTGAAAAAAGAATGAATTTAGGAGAGTTAAATGTCAAAAAAATAGCTATGGAGGTAACATAAAACAAATGACGATAATTAGGTAGGGTTATGTATAATTTTCCCTATAATATATATGGCTTGTGTCTATTTCAAAAGAAAAGAGTAACAAAGTGCCAAATATAGTATTTTAGAGGAAATGATGTACTAGTATGCATTATAAAAATTATCTTTTGATTTGTTAGGACCGGCTGATGAATTAGATGCATACTAAAAGAAAAAAAAAAGTTAGTCCTACACTAATAATTCATGATGTTGCAAGACATCATTTTGTTATATACGTATGTGTTGTTTATTGTACACTATTTTATGCGGTTGATATTTTCAAATAAACTATTTTATATAAGCCTTAATTAGACTTGTGATCTATCAAAAGTTTTTCGTAACCTAGAGTTTCTCTCCTCTTTCAAACCTCTCTTGCTCCCAAAATCTCTATTTCCGCTCTCTATCGTCGCCACTACCACCCTCCCCTTTGCTAATCACCATGGCTGCCTTCTATAATCACCGACACCACCCACCACCTCTCTCCTGTCGATTCGTTGTTTGGCTATGACACAACCGATCCACTAGGGCCCATGGATCACACCACGGGAGGAAACTTCATCCCTCGATACTGATCATTGACGGCTACCTCATGAAATGGCATGCATGAACCCGGGGGACCACCATCTCTGACCAGAGCCTCGAACTCGGCCATCGGGCCACCAAATCGACACGAGGTAGATAGGGACATCGTTCTCCAATGGACTATCAAAGAAACGACAATACACCCTGGAGATCTCCATCACCGATCAGAGTCTCGAACTTAGTCAAGGCGCCGCCAGATAGAGAATCTACCCTCCGATGTGGAATCTGCCATTCGATAGAAAATTAGAGATGAGGCACTAGAAATAGGATCTCGGGACCCTCGGGGCCTATTAGGGCACATCCACTAACGAATGTCTCGCTCCACCCTTACTACATGCGATTTGGCACTAGAGCTTGCCCACGATGCCGACAAGCGCCTAGGAATCCTCCTAGACAGTGGGAAGCAACATCCGACTCCCCACCACAAATAGGGACGTATCATTCCTTTTCGTTGTGTTTTGGAGGTGGTGCAGTCAATAAGCGATTAACCTTTCATCTTCAAGTTTCATCATTTTTTTCCGCAACTTGGAACGCGCTAGAGGACTATTCCGAGCATCGGGTTGAATTGTTTCCCAGCTGCGAATCAACCATATATACCCATAATAATTAGTTTCCAAATTAAGCGTACCCAGAGAAAATCAACAATTGGGATAAGACCACTGGCTCTTAAGTTGTCCACCGTCTTGTTTCATTACTCGTCGTTCGACTCATAATTTGCCTAGGGTAAGAAATTGTAAGAACCGCCCCCGGGCGATCCCGGTCGAACAAGTGCTTTTTGGCGAAAGTTGATTTAGTTGGGCCGTTTCCGGGAGTCATTCGGGACCTTTCCGGGACCCAAAAAGCTTAGTCGTCGTTACAATTAGCTTAGTTGGGCCGCTTCCTTTCAAATGACCACTTTTGCGAAAAAGTCCAACCCGGGTCAAACTAGGTCGATTTTGGATTATTAACGAATAAAATGATAAGAGCTGAGATATTTTGGGGTAGGAGTGGTCCCCACATGGACACATGTCCAAGTTAGCTTGTAGGGGAAGAAAAGTTGGTTAAAACACCAAATGGTCCCCACATATGGACAAAATAGAGAGAGATTGACTAAAGGACGAAAGAGACTTTTCCACTTAGAGGATAAGTCACATGGGGGCAAAATTTCTGCTCGTTTCTTCTTGTTGGCCAAACCCCTTAGAGAGAAGAGAGAGAGTGTAAAACTCCATTGAAGCTTGAAGAAGAAGCAAGAGAAAGGAAGCTCTTTTTTGGCCATTTCTACACCAAATCTTCTCAAATTTACTTCATCTCTTCATTTCCTAGAGGTTGATATGCTTTATTTCCTTATTTGATGAAATTGGTGTTGTGGGTTTGAGTAGAGATGACTTGAACTAGTGGGTTTTGGGTGTTGGATGGTTTAAATGTTGATTTGTAATGAAGAAGTGGAGTTGGATGATGGAAATCACTTGGTTTGAGTTGTTTTTGATGAAAACTACCATGGGTCTTGAAACTTTGGATTAGTTGAGGTGAAAATTGAAGTTCTAAAGCTTAAAAATGGTGTTATGGAGAACCTAGAACTAGTTAGGAGCTTGTTGGAGAAATCAGATATTTTTCCGGCGACCGAAGGCTCGCCGGAGCTCCGACCGGTCGCCGGAATCCGGCCACCGGGGAGAGAAATGACCGGCCATGGTTCGGCCACCCTTGGAAATGACCGGCCATGGTTCGACCACCCTTGGACGTGACCGGCCGGTCTGGTCCAGCCACCCACGGCCATGTGTGGCCGTGGGGCCCACATGGTTGGGTTTTGGTGGTTTCATAAATGGAACGGTCGTGGATGAACCCTGAGACGATGTTTTCACACCCGAAACGAATTATGGATGTGATTCATGAAACTTCGGGAAAAAAACGCTTAGAAACTTAAAATGCGAATTAAGAACGCTCGGAACTCGGAATTTAATTCCGTCAAGTGCTTTGGAACAAGTAAATTAGTTATGTTGGATAGACACAGAAAGGGGAATTTCCAGAGTCCCGAGGGACGTTTTCCCGATTCTGGGCAAAATGGGCCTTCCGGACCCATTTTGCCAAGTTGAGCAATTGGGATTAGTTTGGGTATTTTCCTCTTTAATCCACACTTGAATTAGCATTAATTCTTGTATTGCTTGTAATCTTAGACATTGGACCCGAGCTTGGCGGAGGAGGAGATTTTTGGACACTATGAAGTGACAAGGAGGAAGCTAGCCAGGTCGTCCACTGCAGGATTGAATTGCTTTTGAGGTAGGGAAAGTAGAGAATACCGGTTTAATTGCGGAAAGTTACTAGTATGCATATAGTTTGTAATTACTTGATCTAATTGTTAGATTTGCATGATTAGTATGTGAGGAACGAGTGAAAGGGATAGCTTACGAGCCATGTCGAGCCGTAAGTTTGGGAATTGTCGTGATGTAGAAATGCATGTGGGCCATGTCGAGCCCTTAGGTTTGTGTGTTGATTGTAATGCCATGATCTATGATTGTGATGCTTGATGTGTGGTTTATCCATTGTTAGGTTGAGAATCATGATAGGGTATACTCGGTGTAGTATGTTGCTATGTTTGGGCAAGTGTGTCATGCTTGATATGACGTGAACTATTGCTTATGGTATGATCGGGTGATTGATACACCGATATGATGTGTTTTGGTGTGATTTTTTAGTAATGATATACCCTGTGTTCCGATATGATACCTATACCGACGGAGATTCCGATATAGGATATCCAGACTGGTGATGTGTTAGCATATTAGGTTAGTATGATATGTTGGTTGATATGTTTGACATGATACGTTGGTGTGACGTGTGCTCGATGAGCGGATTATGTGGTAAGGTGCGCCTGCCTTCCGAACGGGAATGAGCTGTGATTTCGTGACGAGGTGTGCCTGCCTTCCGAACGGGTGTCGGTAAAATGAGCTGTGATTACGTGATAAGGTGCGCTTGCCTTCCGACTAGGTGTCGGTAAAACTTGTTACGGTTTCATGTTAAGGTGTACCTACCTTCTGACTATATGTCGGTAAAACGTGCTATGATTCTGTGATAAGGTGCGCCTGCCTTCTGACTAGATGTCGGTGAAATGTGCTATATTAGTGTGATCTGGCGTAGTGTGGGAGACTCAATGTGTGTATTGTTAATGACTTGCTGCGTGGTTGTTATTGCTTTACCTATGTGTTTGTATTAGCTGAACAATGTGAGTTGTGCCCCATGTTGTGAGAAGATACCCGACCGTAGGAGGATTCCGGTCCAATATGTCATGAGTTGTACCCCAATGGGAAGATGTCTAGGCCGATGTTAACTTCGGTATGGTGTGGTTGAGCCGGGCAATGGGAAGCCGGCGCATTGTTCTAGGATACCATAGGTGGTAGTGATTGTTGATATTGCTATGTGTTTTGATCTGTGTTGACTGCTGTAACTGCTTATGCATGCTAGGTGATCTTCTTGATCTAAGATACAGTTTTACCTAAGTTTAGTGTATTGCCTTGCGGGTTCACACGTGTGGTCGGTTGTGAGATAACCGTGGTTGTTGTCTATTGAGACTTGAGTGAACGATAGTGGTCAGGGTCATAGATGAGAAGTGTGGTTTTAAGTTCGGTTCATCATCGGGGCTAATTTATGGGTTGTATCCGAGTGGGGACTAAGCGTTGTCTTGAATTTTCTGGTTAACTGTTTTATAGTTATTGTGCTTACTAGTATGCCCTAATTGGACGGTTACTCGTGGTGGTGAGCGGACAACTCATAGCCTTAACTACTTTTTCCTACTAAGTGAAAGCTCACCCCTTTACTTTACTGTTTTCAGGTTTTGAGCGTGATTTGGTCTAGCGGGATTCTCAGAGCTTGGGAGCTAGCGAGAGTCTTAGTCTAGTATGGTCTAGAGACGTACTCTTCTATTATTACTAAACATCTGTATTACTTGGTTTCCGAGCTGTTGACTCATTTTGGTCAGTTTTGTTGATCTGGATTATCGTTTTGGAACTTATTTCTTTTAAAATCGTTTTTATTTATTATCGTTCTTAGTTCAGTCTCGAGTTCGGTCAAAACCGGATTTGGGGCGTGACGGAAATTGGGGAGAGTTTTTTTTTTCTAATTTAATTGATGTATGGTTCGATGTCATATATATAGGAGTGAAAAGTGGGACTTTGGTTTGGTTATTCTGGTTTCTATCTCAAGACCCACACTTCCTTTTATAATGCATTTAGGGTGGGTATCTAGTAAAAACCACCCTTATCGTGTGAACTATAAACCAATCTAGGCCACAAAATGCAACCAAGATGACGTCATCAAAGCGCGCGATGCTGATACGTGGCCACTTCGTGCGCGCCTCTGCCCACACAGTAGCACGTGTTGACCACGCGCGCAGTGCGAGTGCTGATAGTTTACATAACACGATGCTGATAGGTTAGTACAAATGTGCTGATAGATTGCTATCAACACATTTGTATTAACCTATCAACACATTTGTACTAAACTATCAACACCGTGCTATGTAAACTATCAGCAATGTGCGCGCGCACACCAGCAGCGCGCGCCCACGTGTCAGCATTTGGTGAGTTCATAGTTTGCACAATAAGGAGCGGTGTTTTTATATTTAATTGTCCACATGTCAGCATCTGGTGCACTATACTGACATCACTTTGGGGGGGATCCTATGGCTCAGATTGGTTCGTAGTTTGCACAATAACATTGATTTCCCAAATCGGATGACCACCGAAATTCAGGGGGGTGGGGGTGATTGATTACGAAATCAATTACAAGATATGCATTAATTAAAAAGATATGCATTAATCTGGGCCTTTAATTCTATGATCCAAGGGCCCAGATTAAAAGTTCTACGTTCTGACGAAGCTATAAAGTTTGCACATGATAGCTATCCTATATATATATAGACTTACTATCTAATAAAAACCACTACCTTAAATACAAACTAAGGACAATCTACAACCTTTAGATTAAAAGAATTGAATGGCTTTTA
This sequence comes from Erodium maritimum, assembly GCA_963921825.1. NCBI lineage: Eukaryota > Viridiplantae > Streptophyta > Magnoliopsida > Geraniales > Geraniaceae > Erodium > Erodium maritimum. Next base: position 24,893,980 of record OY997595.1, read on the forward strand.
TTATAATGGCAGTCAATTGTAAATATAATATAAAGTGATTTTATTTAGGTAATTTTCCATATTTAAAGGACGTTAATGTCATTTTACCATTCCTTTTTCACTAACCCTAATTAACCTATCTATTATGTTCAGATCCAATCAATTCATCTCAAAAGTTTTTCCCTCTCTCTGTTGCCTCGCGTTAGCCTCCATGGATATGGGATTGTGGAGGTCTCGAGTTCACTGTCCCATTCTTGCTCTTTCTCTTCCCGTCGATTGTCGTCGTCGTCGCTAGGAAGGAGCAGGTTGCGCTGTCGTCTCTCTTTGTCCTAACCGACGTCCACATGTCGCTGCTCATGTCCGATATCCTCTGCTATTCTGCCATTGTAAGTCCTTTCCCTTTCATTTCATTTTATGGTCTCCATCGATTTGCTACTCACCGCCGTTAGAGTTCTCGCCACGATAGGCTCGACAATCGCATCTTTTCTCCTTTACCATAAGACATCTTCCTAGGTGTCGAGCTTCTCAGTTTCGAAGATGATGGGTTCTTCGCTAGTGTTGTTAGTCCTCCTGCTCCACGTCCTACGATGTGATGCCGCTGGCTCTATCTCGCAACCAGAATTGATCTCCCGATCCCCATCTCAGATATGATTGCCATCATATGTTTATGGGTTTTTATACTTTTGGTTCAGTGTTTTTGTGTTTTTTGGCATGATTTTCAGCTATAGAAGTGGTAATGCGGATGGTATTCGAATTTGTATCACTTTTTTGTTCTGTTTCTATTCATTCTCACCAGCCAGCCTTTACTAGGTAAATCACCAGAAATTGTTTCTAGTAGTGAAGTATTATTGTTGGTTTCAGGAAATCAAATGTTGACATACACAAGAATGAATTAGGTTCAGTGTTCCGTATGAAAAATCGTTACAAGCCATGTATTTTCATTATAATGAAGCAAGTGGGAATTGTTCTTATACTAGAATTGTAGAGATGATTTTAAGGTGTGGTTGAGTGATTTTCTTTGATAATAAAGCACGTGGTTTATTGATTTTATAGTGTCGTTTTGTTCTTAGATAATGAAGCAAGAAGCATGGTGAAATGAAACATGAAGCTTAGCAAAATGAAACATGCAAATGTGAAAAATTAAACGCCATATTGATATCATATTTAGCGAAATGAAACATCGAGTTCCACGAAATGAAACATCGAGTTCGATGAGATAAAACTTCAAAATAGTTAAAATGAAACATTATCTTCAAGTGAAATATCATATTTCGCGAAATGAAACATCGAGTTCGATGAGATAAAACTTCAAAATAGTGAAAATGAAACATTTGTTTTTTTATATCTAGAAATTAGCAAATGAAACTCTTAAGTATGAAAAACAACAAATGAAATAATCACTTCAACCAAATGATACACTTCCACCAAATGAAACATTTGTTTCAGATATGAAAACATCAGATGAAACATTCAGTTCATCCAGATGAAACAATTAATTTGCTACTAAAACGCTATAATGACTGCACAGTCAAAAAAATCAGAATTGTTATTCTTGTTTAAAAAGTCTTAAATGTATTTAAATTTTTATTTATTTACATCTATGCCATTATTGAGAGTTTTAATCTCATTCATCCATTTATTCTAATCTTATGGTCATAATTAGTTCTTAGTTTATATTGAATCATTGGTTTTTAGTAGATAGTGTCCCTATATATATATATGAGTGGTATCTAATACAAACTGTCCTTATTTTGCAAACTAAGAACCAATCTGATTCGTTGGATTTGCAAGATTAGAATGTCCAGATCTTGCCATACGCGCCAATTTCGTAAATAACATGAAATTTCCCGTGCCTTTTACCGTACTGTATTGCGTGTTGACCACACCTGCAACACACAAGGTACCAGCACCCTGTATATGCAAGGTATCAAAACATGTGTATGTAAGGTACTAGTACCATTACGTGTAAGGTACCAACACTTTGCATATAGTATCAGCACTCTGTATGTCGGTACCAACACTCTGTATGTCGGTACTAGAACTCTGTATGTAGGTATCATATCTGTATTAAGTAAGGTACCAGTACTTGGTGCACACATCTACAAAGGAGCACCACGTGTCAACATCTTGCGTGTCTGATGACGTCAGCACGTATATCTTGTGGCTCTTATTGGTTCGTAGTTTGCACAATAAGGTGCGGTTTGTATTTGATATCTATCATATATATGTAGGGGCACAATCACATGCGAATCCCTCTTAAAATGTGAACTCAACCACAACGCGCCACTTGTTGCGCTTAAAAAATAGGCCCATTTTTTCCCACTATGTTTACTAATTTTTTTCCAAGCTCTATCTATCAAGTAGTATACTGAATATCTTTTGAAACAATTAACGACTTCTATAAGAAAAATTATGATATACACATTATTCGCAAACCACACCCATCATATTGTCAAACCATTGCAAACCATATCACTCATATTTGCAAACCATGTCTCACACATCCACAAACACACATCATTCATAATATTTGTAAACCACATCTCTCATATTCTCAAACCCCATAACTCATATCCTCAAATCATATCCAACACATCCACAACGACATCACTTAGATTCGCAAATTATGTCACTTATATTCTCAAAGCACGTCCACCATATTCTCAAACTTACATCACTCATATTCTCAAACCCACATCACTCATATTCTCAAACCACATCCTTCATATCCTCAAACCACATCCCTCATCCACAACTGTATCCAAAACACATCAAAATATATTCAATACTCTACTTGTTAGAAATCCCTTGAAAAAGGATTAAGATTAGCGCCATAACGAAGTCAATTGAAGTTGAAACGAAGCGAAAATGATTGAATTAGTGAACTTGATGTAAAAAATAGGTCATTTTTCAGAACGCGGCATGTGGCATATTTTGGTTGAGTTCATTAGTTCACACCGTAAATGTTGGTTCACACCTGATTAACCTCCGATATATATATATATAGGGGCACTTTCTAGTGTTATCAATGCTTAATTTGTTACATGTTACATAAATCTAAACCATTGATTTTTAAAATCCAATGGTTATAGATTTTCATGCTTAATTATTCATAAAATAAATAGAATAATCACTAAAAGGGTAATTTGGTAACTCTTTCTCTTAATTTTTTTATTGTCAGTTTTTTTTATTGTTTAAATCTGATTATTATTATTTTTGCAAAAAAAATAAATTATTTCGTTTGTTTTTTCATATTTCATAATTAATGTTATAGAATATTATGTCTAATATTACAAATATATATTGGATGTTACAGAAAGTCTATATTGGTGTTCAAAATTTTAAATAAACATTCCAATATAAAAATCGATATTACAGAAATTTAAGATCGATGTTACAAATTTTGTAACCGATATTATATATTATTCAATTCCAAACTTATTGATAGAACATCCAAAAATACATAAGTTATATCAAAATTTGCGGAACAATAGTACAAAAAAAAAAATACATCTCATATCAATAATTAACCTTAAAGTTACATAATACTATGTTAAACATTACACAATTCAATACAAATAATATCAGATATTACAGAATTTCATACCCCAAATTACATAATATTATGCTACAGTTAAATAATGTCATCCTGCAAGTTACATTATTTCAGTCCTCAAATGATGTTGCATTTGTTCTTCCATGACCACCAAAGACCTGACCACAAACCCACAAAAAAAATCATAAATTTCTCACCAATTTTTTTTTCCAGAAAATCAAAAACACAAAACTAAATAACAAATCTGACCGAGTTCCTCCGTGATTCAACATCACTCTTATGCTCCGGCAAGTTTCAAAAACAAATACCTGTATTAAAAATATATACATTCATAATTACATAACCCTACTCTAGAAATTCTACAATTTTATCTGTAACAGAAAACTACCCTAATGTTTTCAAACTTTTGGAATGTTGCAGATTCATACATCAAGCTTTAAAAAAAATACATGTACATCAACGATTACAAAAAAATACCAATTGAAATATTGTATTACAGATATATACATTCAACATTACAGAACCATATGCTAAGAATTATACAATTTTATCTGTTTCAAAAAACTACCCTAAAGTTTCTAAACTTTTGCAATCCAATTGTACACCAAATCCCCAAAACTGGTTCCCACACAAAAAATGAATTGATATATGATATTACATTGGAATAAAACTTCTCAAATCTGATTTCAATAAAAATATCAACAAAAGTAAGAGCAAAAAATTGGAATTTTGGGGTAACCTGAAGCAGATCTATTTTGGAGGCGTCGTCTTTGATCTGGGGTCTTGCTCGGCGACAGAGAATCGGGGCGGAGCCAGAGAGGCATGCGGAGGAGGGACTGTAACACGCTGCGGTGGCCGGGCGGCGAGCTAGGCACGGCTGGGAACGACAGAGATCTGGCGACCGGAGAAAAAGTATGAAACTCGGCCGGCGACGCTGCACCTCGGGAAAGACTCGTCACGGGCAGCTCCTTTCCGAACTGGTTTTCTTCGGCAGTGGCATGGCTTCACCACGTCGGAGCTGGAGCGGCATGGATGGCAGCAATGCCGAGACACTGGTGCGGCCAGGTACGACGTTCACGGTGGATCTACGACGGCGGTGGCGTTGCTCCGGCGTGGAGCACTCAGGAGGTGGCGTTTCTACGGCGTGGAGCACTCAGGCGGAGAGCTCCTGACTACGATTGTGTTGCGGCGTGGTGAGAGGGGGGGAGAGCAAATTTGCGTTGGTTGCTGCAAATGTGAGGAGAGTAGGACTGGTAGATTTAGGGTTAGGTAGAAATAAATTAAAATGACAAAATTGTCCTCAAACATATTAAAATTACAAAAATAAAATAGAACTTTGTGTTATTTACGGTTGTGTGCCATTATAATCATAGCCATCGATTTAAGCTGATCCAATGGTCAATATTACTGTAACAAATAACAAAATAAGGAATAGGTAACACTTGAAAGTGTACCTATATATATATAAAGTAACCATTAAAAAACCAACAATAACTGCAAAAAAATGGATTGTCACATGGTAGTTCATGATTAGGCCGCATACGAGGTTTGGGTTTGTCAAAGGAGAAGCTCGGGTAGAGTATGAGTTGTGAGTCGAGGACTACCAATTGGTTTTGACTTCGGGTCCAAATGGCTTCCCTCCTTTGTACTGGCACAAAGCTCGCTCCTATGGATCCAACTTTGAGTATGTTTCCTCTTTCAAAAATCATGTACATGCTCTTGGTGAATCCATCGTGGAAGCGCACCATAAAGATTAAATCCCCTAGTCGATTTATTAAGAAGACATGCCGTAAATAAGGCATTGTAGTTTATCTGCTAGGGAGACGCAACAATTAGACCTCTTTAATAATATCCATCGACTTTTTTAGAGAGAGGAACAAATTATTCAAAACCTTAAATTACACAGCACAAGGAGTAGGGGGAAGTAGTGTATCCGAAGATGAACTACAATTAATCTTGTAAAGGAACCTGAGGTATACTCGGATTACTAAGTACTAAACACTTTTTTTTACACATGACAGACTATACCAAACAAAAACTAAGAATAGAAAATTAAGACTCATACGACTAGACTCAAGAGTCATATCCGGATCGACCTGAGCCCACCCATCATAGTTTGAAAAATGGTGGATCCGCCAACCAGGATCTCTAGCTGTTAGGGAGACACACATGGTATGGGGAGGGATCACGTGGTGTAGTGGAAAACCCCCATAATAGGGCGAGGTGCTAGTCCTCCCATGCAGTCCAATGCAAAAGGGCCTCATGGTTCCCGGCGAGGGTGCTTAGTAGTGAATTCCTTTCATTCCTCTTGGCCTTACCTTTCTTTTCTTTCGTTCCTTGTACCCCAAGGGAAAACCTAGATACCTTTATGGATGATATGCAGTGGCCCGGGTGGTTAACCTTGAGCTAGGAAGGATGGTGGACGTCGCCCAATCCTCCTCTAGATCCCCCGCACAATCAGACGATTGGATTGGATTGGACGTGCCAACAGATGCAAGAGGCTTTGGCAGGATGATGGATCTTACTCGGGGAGCCGGATAGCGAGGAGCAGTTGAGGTAGAAAGTGCCTCACTAACGCTCGAGCATGTCTCATACAACACAGTCGTTCCTTTGCGGCAGAGGCGTGGGAGAACAGTACTTTGAGGCCGAGCAGAAGCCTGGCCATGAAATAGGGGCGAGCCCCGAGAGGAGGGCCAACCATGAAAACAGATCAGGATAGTCGGCCGCGGGAGACGAGTCCACCACACCGGGATAAGAGGAAGCATAGAGCTTTGGCCCCAAGGGCTCAAAGGCCTGGCCGATTCATGAGGCACATGGGGATGTAGGCAGATTACTAGGACCCCTAGCACCACCCTTGTTTATCGCTTCAGAATTGTCGTGGTTGTGTAGACCATCGTACACAGAGGGCGAAGGCCGGCATATGGTGGATAAGGCGGCTGGAGACAACATAGGGAACTAGGTCGTCGGTGTTGATGTGTGCCATCAATGAGGAGTGTGCAGAGGAGGATGACGTTGCAGAGAGAACAAGGGATAAAATCCTCTTTTGAACTCTTCTCCTAAATTCTGGTTTCATAAAAATCGTAGGCGGTGGTGGTGGGAGAATCGGCTAAGATTGACAAAGCATCATTCGAGGTGTCATTGGTATAGGCGATGTAACAGAGCACGAGGCCGATGAAACAACCATCAAGGTGTAGGGTAGAGTAGTTGAGCTTAAGGTTCCCACTACCTGAGACAGTGATATCCTCCGACAATAATACTAATCAAACACATTTGTTGTCTATAAAATCATTTATATAGAAATAAAATTTCAAACCTACCCGTGTCTTATAAATGGAAGATAAAATTAAAAAGTAATGTTTGAGATGCAAATTTTAATTTATAATATAAATTAAAAATGGTATTATTATTTAGAACTTTGTAATTAATAAGAAAAATATATACAAAAGTACATGAGAAAACGCTCTCTCAAACGTCAACAGGGAGCTTCAAATCTGGTGAAGTTCTTTTCCTTTTGTTCCGGATTGTTATCCATGTACAAGACGTTTCGATCCGTCTGCACTCCGTCTAAGCACCGTCCGGTTAACGGTGGTGGGGAGCAGCCGGACAAGGGAGTGGATGAGCAGTCCGAGGTGCGTCGACGGGGCAAGCCTCGTCCGGCGAAAAGGAAGGGGAGGCAGTCGATCTCGGACGCCGACATTGTTCCGACCTCTGCTCCTATGAATGTGGTCTCCATTGATGGGGAGTCTGCCGGAGCTCGCTCGGATGGTGTGGGTCGTCGACGAAGACACTCGGTTCGATACGAGGTGAGTGATACAGAATTGTATGTCCACAACTTACCGTACCTATCATCGGAAGCCTGGTTTAGAGAGAAGCTGTCATTGTTCGGTGAAGTCGCTTCCCTCTCGCTGCTGAAGAAAGCAAACATGGCAGGTCTGTTCTTCGGTTTTGTTCGATTCACGACGCCCCTTACTGCGCAGAAGGCGCTTGAGACCTTAAATGGGGAAAATGTGAATGGGCATATACTGTTTGTAGCGTTTTCTCGGCGTAGCTTAGGTCCTCCGGCGACCATCTCAGGCGAGATTTTGAAATAGAGTACTCACTCTGTGAAACAGAGTACCGACTCCGTTCAGCGGGGCGTCGAAATTCTAAGCTCCGGAGACCATATTCGTTAGGAGGACGCTGATCTGGTGAGTCCTAAAGGAATCGTCGCGCCTCAGGTCATGTCGGTGCCAGTTGTGCCGGAATCCGTACCGGAATCGGGCGAGCTTCCTCGACTGGATCGTTCCCCCGTTTCAGGAATCGTGTCCCTGAATTCAGGAAGATTGTTCCCTTTTTTGAATTCGAATCAAGAGATTGAACCAGCTGTTCCTGATCCAATCATGTCGAAGATTTCGTCGAAAATTCCGTACGCATTTGTTTCTCTGTCTACGGCGCTGAATAAGGACCGTTTGCGTGGAGTTGAGGTTGGGCCTCAAGGCACCTTGGGCCAAGGTTTCATTTCTGGTGGGCTTGGGCCCAGCCAGGCTATCTTAGACGGGCTGGGCCTGCCAAGCGGGCTCCCCGGGTCTAATTCATCTTCGGAAAAGGCCCACACGCCGGCCCGAGAGGACCCGTGTCTGGGTACTGCTTTTAGGCGAATGGAGAAGGACCTGGGCCCTGCAGGTTCGGTTTTACCGCCTTTGGAGATCAGGTCTCAAGGTAGTCCGTGGAAGGAAGCCTTGGAAAAACCAATTTCTAGGGTGGTACCAAGAAAACTCGGTCGCCCTAAGAAGGGTCAGGCGAAGGTGATTGCACAACCAGTGGTGGTGTATCAGACTAGAGCCAGGACTTCTGATGTTAAAGGGGATCCATTGGGACGTTTTTTGGTGATAGTAGCCAAAAAAGACAGCTCGGGCGATTGGAGTTACAACTCGAAAGTCGGTAGGAAAGTTGTTGATCTTTGCTCTTTGGGGAAGGACGAGGATCTTTTGGACCAGACTTCAGATCAAGCCCTAACCCCTGTTCCGGTTTCTAACCGGTTTTCTTGTTTGCACCCGACAAGGATCTAAGCAAGGCGTTTTATGTCTTGTTTTTTCCGGGTCTGTTTTTGCTCTTAGCAGCTGTATTGGTTTGAGGAAAAGGTCCTTTTAGATTTTTTCTTACTTTTGTTTTATATTCTTATAGAACAATTGTTCAATAAAATTTTAGCTTATCAAAAAATATATATATATACTTATAAATGTTTTTCATTTTAAAATGTATTTAAAAACTCAAAAAATAATATTTACATTTACAAAATAATTACCATATTAACTTGCTCTTTCTCGCCGCAAAAGTAAAGCCATGGCTATGGTCATTGCCTTTCCCATGGTTTTGCTCCTCTCTTCCACGCATACTCTCACATGCACCCTTCTTTTAGGTTTTGTGCAGGTTTTCTCTGCTAGAGTTCCTCTCGAACCGCCTCTAGCCACCGTGACGTTGGCTCCCTCCCGCCACCAACGAAGCATCTCCCGATCTGATTCGGTCCACCATCTCTCCCGATCTGATTTGGTTCCCCCTCTACAACTCCGGTGGTTGGCTTCTGGCTCACCTCCACATCAAACCCTAACGCCGTCTCTGAAGCGGTCGCCGCCTCGGAAATCGCCACCGCCATCCGTGCCACCGCCATAGGCCGGTCCTCCTTCCTAGCCTCTACCACCGCTTCTGAATCCGTCGGGGCCTCTGAAATCGCCGCCGACTCGGAAATCTCCGCCGCCGTCCCTGCAACTGCCATGCCCTCCTCCCTGGCCTCCACCACCGCACCCTCTACCCACAGGATTAAGGGACGATTGTTGGAAGGGTCCCATGAGTAAAGCCAGTCCTTCCTTCAGTATTGATGATCATAGGTTCGGTTTTACAGTAGAAGAAAAGTGTCACCCTTCGGTGACCTAGCGGTATCCAGGCCCTACCTTGAGCAGTGTGAATCAATACTTTTTTATTTTATGTTTTACTGATGCAGTCCATGCCTATGGATTGGGCTGGGACTTCCAGTATCATTTTCTCACCCCCCCCCCCCCCCCCACGCACACATACACCTATCCTTCATGCCTTTATGGCGGCCGTCGTGGCATCCCGACATCGTATTTCAAAACAGTCAATGACGGTTATGTGGATAAAAATAACGATGAACTTTATGTTCGATGTATGTTATTTTCTATTGGTCAGGGAGCCTGTTCCCTGATGCACATCTCTGTTTTGATCTAATATCAATAAAATTTGCACCTTTTAGTAAAAAAAATTTACCATATTTTAAGAATTTATTCTCCACTTCTCAAAATATTATTTTCTCCATTCCGAATATATGGGAAAAAATTAATAATTTCAGGCACATTTTAACTATAACGATATATGGGCTATACAATTTTTCCAAGCTTTGCTAGGATTTTGAACCTCTTGCGTCGTCTACACCATCATGGCTATGGTTATAGCAATTGTCATACCATGTGCCATGATTCTTCTTCTCTTCTCTATCTATCATCTCCTTGGCACATCCCCTTTGAGTCCTGCGCCAGTTTTCTTTGCTAGGGTTCCTCTCGGGCCTACGCGACTTTTCTCTGCTAAGGTTCTTCTCGGGCCGCTGCTAGCCACCGCATTGTGGACTCTTCCCCACCACCACCGACGCGTCTACCGATCATGTTCGGTCCCCCTCTGCAATCCCGATGGGTGTCGCCTGGCTAACCTTGACTCAATCAACCTTCAAGCCGCCTAACTCCACCAACGTCTCTGCAGTCGTTGTCGCCGCCCCTGACGCACGCCTGATTCCGCTGCCCCGGGGGTTTCCGTCTCTACAGCCGACATCTCTGATGCTGTCACCGCCACCCTTGAAGCAGCTGCCGTCGTCGCCGCTTCTGATGCCGACTAGGGTTTGGAGGAAGGAAGGCAGGGAGAGAGTTACTTGGAGAAGAAGAAACCGAGTACGTTAACCAACCGTCGGGCCACCTGAAGCCGTCGACGTCCCTGCAGCCGCCGCTGCCATGCCTAACTAATAGGAAATCGAGAATTTCCCTAGGGAGGGGAGCATCAGGGACTGACCCAGGGAGGGGTCCCTAGACGATGCTTTGCCTCCCACCAATACCATTACCGTCGAGGTCTCTGATCTCCGGTATCCCATTCCCCCCACCCATATTTTGTCCTTGCCCATGGGGCACCAACTCAAAACCGTCGAGGACGATTATATTGTGAAAAGAATAGCGAACATTCTTAAGTATTCTTGCCCTATTCTTCGTGGTCAGAGAGTCTCTGATGCACTCTATTGTATTGAAATAGTTTGATTAATGAAAATCTGCACCTTTCGCTCAAAACAACTATAACGATATATATTAAAATGTATAACTATATTTTGTTACCATATGTCTTAAATATACTTTTATCTTTCCGTTATCCCTTAAAACTAAATGAAAACTATAGCCACGAATAGTCATGCCCCACCGACAGTGGACCGCGGTCAGTGAACCATAAAAAGAAGGTTCCAATCTCAATCTCGTTGGCTAGCCACACCTGCTCCACCAACGTGGCCTCAAGGGCTGACAACCACGTGGCAATATCTGATTCGCAGCCAAATGTGGGGCATTCGGATATGGGAAAAGGAACGAGTAGGAAATCGCTGCCATCTGATTCTCTCGTCTCTTTCCGATCACAGTTCCTTTTCAAGCTTCTTTTAGAGACCGATTTCAATTTTCTTATAGGTTTTAGTTCAGTTACTTTTATAAATAGATTTTTTTTATTGGCATTGCAAAAAGAATAGAGAACTGAATACAAATGCCCCGACCAAAATGATTGGAGAAGGGTAATATACTATTTAATGATTAGAAGATCAGCATTTAAACATTAGCCACTAAATTTGTTGGCTTTAAGTGGCAAGAATGCGACTTAGCGGAACAAAAGGTGGAAGGCGATATGTACATTTTGAGTCGGATAGGATAAATGTATGCTTATGAAGATTAAGATCTATCAATATTGTACTTTTGTTTTGAAACGGGAAAAAAGGAGTTGTATTACGATTTCATGTCATGCTTACAAGGAGGGACATAACAGTCCCGGATACCCGCTTTCTGTCCCAACCGGCCGTGGCCCGTCGGGCGCACATGGTTCCATACATATAGTCTGCTTTGTTTCGCAGATCCGAACTCAGGAGTTCCTCGATCCAACGTTTCAAACGAGAAATAAAGCACAAATTTAAACTTAACTAGCCAAAGTATTATTCGACCTAAAACAATGAAAATAGATTGAAATGTAGCCTTGACTGCGGATTCCCCGAGACCTCCCGGATGCAGTTGTCCCGAGTCTGTGGGTATAGGCCCCCGACGGTCCTTCCCACTCCCACCGTGGGGAATCATTCATCCCCGGGGGATTATAGCCCCCCGGGCTTAACTCCCTTTCCTGTTCTTGCTCCGTGGTATCTGGCGGCATCAAAGGCTCAGGTGGTACCTCCGGGGCCGTTGGCTTGTGTCCTGTCTTGATCTTTCTAGGTCTGGGTCCAATGGCGGTAGTGAATCTCAGAATCTCCCTGCAGACCAAAGGTGAGTCGCTCAGAGCATATCGATTCACCCGGGGCTTTGGGCTCCCAGGCAGCCTAGGGTTTGGGGACTTCTCCCTCGTGCCAATCGGCGATTGCGGTCTGGGGCGTGCTGACACCCCTCCATGTCGTTTGGAGACCCCTGGACTCGGGCCCAAAACCCTCGACGGGATACCATGGTCCCCCGGACTTGCATGTCCCCTAGGGTTTGCCTGCACCCTAGGGCTTGCATAGTCCCAGGGTTGTGTCAGCGGCCCTGGCATCTGAGGCGACGAAAGCCACAGGGACGGCCTTGGAGCGGGACGCTCCGGTGGGGGAACGAGGGCCAGGCCCGAGCGATGGAAGTCTTGGCGATGGACCGTCTGGTGCCAATCCAGTCGCGGACGGTGGTTCCCGTGGCTGGCTTCGGGGAGCCGGGCCGACTCCATCGGCGATCATCTGGTCTAGGGCAGCGGGTACGGCCACCACAGATCCGGGGCTTCTCCCTGCATAGGCCACCCATCCCGGTCCGACTCCATCAACGGTGATATATTCTAGGGCGGCGGGTACGACCACCACGGATCCCGGCATTCTCCCTGCATGGGCCACCCTTCCTGGTGGTACGCTGCCAGAAGCGGCATGGGGTGGCTAAGCATGATGGGGCGAGGCCGGGGAGAGTTCTCCAACGGTCATGGCACCCGAGGGTGCGCTTCACCATGGTGACGGCGTGAAACGGGGGGTACCATCTTTGGTGGGAGTGGATTGGTAGCAAGCTGAGCTGGAGAGCGACTATGAAGAGGACAACGGAGGTGAAGAGGACGACGGCGTGGTGGTGGCGTGGTGGACGACAGCGACGGCGGAAACCCTAATGGGTAAAGAGGACCTCACCTGGAGGTAGAAGCGAGCTTTTTAATTCAAATTCAACTTAATTTCATCAATATTGTACTTCAAAACAGATGATTTGATTTATAAATATTTACGATTTTTCTAATATAATAACATACTAAACATTTATTTTCAAAATGATAAATTGGCAATTTTTTTTGTAGTTTCATACCTAAACCAAACATTTACCAACACTTTCATACCCAACCTACAAATTATATTAACTTTCACTCCAAAATAAGTCAAATATCCATATTATCCTTATTACTTAAATTTTCAAATTAATGCCATTGATTTTCAAAAATTATTTTTATTTTATAAAAAACTTTTTTTTAATAAAAAACATATTTTAATTTTAAAATATCAGTTCATTTTTTTAAAAATTAGTTTAATTTTTAAAATGATATTTTATTTAAACAAAATATCATTTTAAAAAATAAAACTGATTTTTAAATAAAAATAATTTTAAAAAAATAAAAATGATTTTTTATAATTAAAACTTTTTTATAATTAATTTTTTTTAAATAAAAAATTAATTTGATAAAATAAAGTGTTTTTTTTAAATTAAAATATGATTTTGATTAAAAACTGTTTTTTTTAAATCAATGGCATGAGTTTGAAAATTTGACTGATAATTAGGGGTATTATGTACATTTTACCTATTTTGATGGAAAATTAAAAGAATCTAACGGCAGGGTATAAAAGTACTGGTAAATGTTTAGTTTAGGTATGAAACTGCAAAACAAATTTGACAAGGTATCATTTTAAAAGTAAATAATTAGTAGGGTGTTATATTGAAAAATTTCCAAATACTTAACATATTTATAATTTGTTAAACCTATAAATATTTCTATAATCATTTAAATTTATATTTGAATTAATGTTTTTTCTAGGAAATACGAGATATGGTTATAACTGAAAAGTGTTTACAAAAGAGAAACACTGAAACGCAGTGAAAATGAAATAATAGTAGAACATTAAATAAAGTCGCTCTATTGAGATCAGTTGTTGTCTGGAGGATGCAACTACGGTAGCGTCCCATGCAATGCTGAGATAGCGTCCGGTGAACACCGATACAACGACTCCAAACTGAGGGGCAAGGGACGAGTAAAACCATTGTTCAAGGGTATTGTGGTGGACTAGGTATTCCCCCAGGATGTCAGCGTACGTCGTCCTTGTCACGCCCCAAATCCGATATTGACCGGACCCGAGACATGACTTAGTGAAATTTAAATAATAGCAGTTTAAAACGAGTAATATCTGATAAAGATAAATAAAATAACTCAACAGAAGTTCGAAGCTCTGACTCCTATGTTCATTCAAATACATAAGTCCAAAAGTAACGGTACGTCTCTACGAAACATATAATAAAGATAAACCCGGACCCTCACTAGCCCCATGCTCCGCGATGTCCTCTACTCCAAGTCAAAGCTACTACCTGTAGAAATCACGGTAAGGGGTGAGCTTGACGCTCAGTAGGAACAACCACGAAAATCACCTCTTTACGGATTTACAAAGAATGCAGTTCCAAGGTTTAAAGTTTAAAGTTTAATACAAGTGTTGATAAAATCGATGCGACACATAACCATTTTAAAACAATACTCAGTTTACCCGGTTACTCACCAGACCAACAATCTCCAACCTTAACTCAACACTAGTCGATAACCCGATGCAACACCGAGGGAACAACCAAAGAAAACCACCACAGTCACAGGCACCGCAACACTAAAAAACACAGCAAAGCTCAATCAAAAACCAAGACAATAACAACCCAACCAAATTACACACTTGCACGGTCTCAGGAGCAACCCGCTCGGCCTGGCGTAGCCGCACACAACTTTCCCCAACACAAAGTCGGGAGAGGCGGTCGACCTCAAAGCGGAACACAGGCCCAGCCTCTTCGCGGTACAACCTCATCGCGGAACACAGCGTTTTACCGATACACGGAAGGCAGGGAAAACGCCTCTTAGCGGAACAAACTCATCGCGACACAACACAACGTTTTACCGAGTGCTAGTCGGAAGGTAGGGGAACCACCTCTTCGCGAGACACAGTGTTTTACCTACTCGAGGTCGGAAGGTAGGGAAGCCACCTTTCTCAAGTAACCAAAGCACTCACAATCACAATCACAACCACAATCAAAATCATACTCACACAACGATCACGTACTTACTATCACTTACCGACACCACTCTCCACGTGGTAACCCCACCGTCTTGACCGGTATTCAATCCCCAACATCCCCCGTTCAACATATCAGATAAATGGGAAAAAACCACTCAATCACTAATATGCATCATCAAGTTCAACTCTACTCGTTTTCATGTTCGTTATTTATTAACCGTTCGAGCACACAGAGCACACAATCAAATACATTCAGCAAACAATCCTACAGGCGCGACATGGCCCGATTCTACCAGTACGACAATTTCCCAAGACAGTAATCGTAAATGCTCGCAGTTTATCCGTTTACGTTAGTTAATCACATCATATATGCATACTAGTTACTTATCCGATTATTTGGTTTCCTTATATGCATTCTAGTACGACCGAAATAAAGCGAGTTTCGAGATAATCCCTACCTCAGTCTCTATTTAGGTCGCCAAGCTGCTGACGTCCTGGCCAACTTCGGTCTTCTCCGTGCTCGGGGTAAAGGCCTGGTTTTAACACAAAAGGGACGGTCATCAGTCCCGGTCCAGTCTGTAACGGTCCTCAAATTTTATGATCAGGTAAGTCCTCTAAGTTATCAGATCAATCCTTTAAAATTGTCCGAAGTCCTTGAAGTTAACTGATTTTAATCCAATTAATTAAATTATTATTTTAATTAAACTGACCTGACCCGGATCCGACCCAAGTCCGAAACCCGGACCTGACTCGAGCCCGACCCAGACCCGGGTCCAGATCCATTTCAGGATCAGGACCCAAGCCCGGCCAGTCCAGGCCGAGGCCCAGATCGATCAAGGCCCGAGTGCTCGGACGTGAACTGGCCCAAGGCCCAAAGCCCATCAGTGACGCTACTAGGGTTTCAAGCGTTCCTCCGGCAACGGTGGTGACTCCGGGAAGCTCGATGGCGGTTCTTGACGACGGTGGAGGCGTCAGGAGCTCGGGAAGTCGTGGGGAAGGTCGCTGGTGCGAGGCTGAAGCCTCTCCGACCAGATCTTACGCCGTGAGAGCTTGTCGGCGTGGAAAACTCCAGATCTGGAGCGCGCGACTCCAGCGAACCTCTCTCCGGCAGAACTCGGACGAGACGAGCTCATACTCGCTCCAAACCCAGAGATGGAGTGACGGGGAAGTAGAATCGGGGTCGGGAAAGGGCTCACCGTTCCAATTTTGGTCCGTTGACGGTGCGGTGACACTCGGGCACGGCGGCGCTGGTTTGGTTTGAGTCGAGGAGGACGAAGAGGAAAGAGGGGGTGGGGTTTTCTTGTACGGGAGAAGGTTGTGGGTGGAAGCAGAAGAAGAAGGAGAGGGAGGAAAGAAGCTCCGGCGTGTTTTGGACGGCGGGAGAACTCGACGAGCTGAAGAGGGTATGGCGAGAGGTTGAAGATGGCCTCGGGGTTCGTGCGACAGAATGACGAAGCGAAGCGTCGCTTCTAGGGTTTTGTTCGCGAAGTTTGGGGCCGGTTTTGTGGGCCGCGTGCGAATGTGGCTGGGCCTGGTCTAGCTCAGCCCAAAGCCCGGGTCCGGCCTGGCCCAGCTCTAACCCTTTTTTTTCTTTTTGTTTCGCACTCGTTCCAACTTTTCGTTCCGTTTTCCAACCCCGCCGTTTTAAAACCGTAATTTAAACTATTATATTCCCAGGTCTTTATAGTCCTCCCTTAAATGATAGTGGTAGAGCTCCAAAACGCGGGATCACTGACCTCTGAGCTGGTAGGGGAATACCGAGCCGGTTCTTGGTGGTACCGCTGCCACCTTACATCCAGAGTGGCGGTGTAACCGACTGATTTCCCTCTGGACCATTGTGCCCTCATTCCTCGAGGCGAGGGTGCTTACTGCCTCTCGCCACTGCAACTAGCTTCCCTCCTGTTCGTGTGGAAATCGGAGTATCAGATGGGTTCCACCCAACCCGGTTTCCTTCTTGGGTGTCACCCATACCTGAACTGGCCTGGGTAATCCTACCAACCCGATTCAGATAGGGTCCGAGCCTCCCTGACCTCATTTGGACTGGGTAATTAACAGTTGGATTTGGGCATGGGTCATGGCCCATTGGAAAAGTCAGGCCCACCCTAGGGGGGCCCCACTCGGAGCCCTAGCAAACCTGCCGCCGCCCGACACCGCCCCCTCTTCCTTCTTCCGCCATCGCCCTGACTGTTGTCCACAACCCCAGAATAATCCGGCCCCGAAATGCCCCCATACAAACCAACCTGAATCTCCCGGCCTCGTTTCTCAACCGGATTTTGTTCCATCGCCGCCCCCCTTGTCCGGACAGCCAGCCAGACCCGGTGTTCCGGTGAGTACCATCGGTGGTGGTTTCAACATCCCTCACCACTTCCAATCGATCCAAACAGATCAAGGAAGAGGATATGTGGGATTGAGTCAGTGTCATCCGACATAGCACATAAAGGTGCCATTCCTTTGTCGGGAAGACGAATAACAACAAATCTCGACCCTCCGCTACTGCTCCGCCTCTTAACACCAGAGGATTTGAGCGGTACGGGAAGGAAGTTGCACATGGAGATGAATTCGAAGGCCGCCACTAGAAGACCACCGCCCTTGGCTCCTTCGCACCAATCGTAGACGCATGAACCGAGGGGGGAAAGGTTCCACCGCCATCGCCATGTGATAGCAAAAACCCTAGTATAGAGAGGGTCTGTGCTATAGTTAATTCCGAAGAAAAGATGTGATAGATTTGAATTAATGTTTTAAATAAATGTAACGTTATATATTTCAATTTATATTCTTCTTTGTACAAATTTACTCTTAGTATAAATATAAAATACTTGTAACACCAAAATGAAATTAGAACAAGTCTATTCAAACTCGTAAAAATTGGAAGCAAAGCGCACGTTCAACTGCAACTTGTAGGTCTTTGTCCAGTGATGTCACAATTTAACTAATGGAGCCAAGTGAACAATATGGCCTATCTACGTGGGAGCACTTTCTAATTCTACATGAATGCCAGTGTGCGATAGAATTTATATCCACAATAATTAGTCTGATGATAATTTATTAACGAATATCCAATAATATATTTTGTAAATAATATTAGGGAAAATTTCATTTTACCACCCTGATAAACATTTACTTTCAGTTTGATACCCTGACATAAATTTTTATCAGTTTCATACCCTAACCAAACTTTTAATTTCACGTTCATACCCAGCCGGGTAAATATGTCCAAAATACCCTTAACTGTTACTCAAATTTTTAAACTCATGCCATTGGTTCAAATTTGAAAATAAGTGAAATGACAATAATACCCTCCATTGTTAGGGTGTTAAAATGAAAATTTCACTATTTTTAAAATAAAATCAGTTTTCTTTTTATAAATTTAGTTTTTTTTATGACAATTATTATTTTTTTCGAAAATTCAGTTTTTTTATAAATTCATCTTTTATTTTTTAAAATTATTTTTATTTTCGAAAATTTTGTTTTTAATTTAAAAAAATACATAAAATCAGATTTTATTTTTGAAAATACATAAAAATAGTTTTTTTATAATTTAATTAATATTTTATAAAATTCATTTTTTTTTAAAAAAATCACTTTTTATTTAAAAATTAATTTACTTTTAAAAAAATCAGTTTTATTTTAAAAAACAGTATTTTTAATAAAAAAAAATAATATTTTATTTAAAATATCAGTTTTTTTAAAGAATAAAAGAATAAAAAAACTGATATTTTAAATAAAATATGATATTTTTATTAAAAATACTGTTTTTTAGAAAATAAAACTGATTTTTTAAAAGTAAATAAATTTTTAAATAAAAAATTATTTAAAAAAAATGAATATTATAAAATATTAATTAAATTAAAAATGATTTTTATGTATTTTCAAAAATAAAATCTGATTTTTATGTATTTATAAAATTAAAAACAGAATTTTCGAAAATAAAAATATTTTAAAAAAACTGAATTTTTGAAAGAAAAAAATAATTTTTCATAAAAAAAACTAAATTTATAAAAAAAAAACTGATTTTCTTTTAAAATAGTGAAATTTTCATTTTAACACCCTAACAATGAAATGTATTATGGTCATTTCACTTATTTTCAAATTCTGAACCAATGGCATGAGTTTGAAAATTTGAGTAATAGTTAGGTATGAAAGTGAAATTAAAAGTTTGGTTAGGGTATGAAACTGATAAAAATTTATGTCAGGGTATCAAACTGAAATTAAATGTTTGCCAGGGTGGTATAAATGAACTTTTGTCTACCGCTGTTGTTGCTACGCTGCCTGGACCTGTCGGATTCGTCGTCCCTGTGTTTGCCTTTCCCATCCAGTTGACCTCGCAGACCACCCCTGGTGCGAGGTTTAAATACGGGTGGGAGTGGCTGGCTTTTCCACAGCTCTCGCCGCCTCTCCCTCCTCCCGCCACTCTTGTGAAACCGGTGACTCCTATTCCGGTCGCCATGCCCCCTTTGTCGGATTCGTCCGGAATCCCCCCTTCGTCAAATATGCAGTTCCTATCACAACCAACCGCTTCTCTCCCTCATACCTCACCCTAGCCTCCACTCCCGGCGACCTCCATGACCCGGGTCTCGGTTCCGTTGCGATCGACGGGGTTCTCTGTTCCGCGAGGATTTCCCACCAATCCCTAGGTGCTACTCTTTATCGGCAACACGGGGAGCGCCGGAGGTGGGAGGGGCGAATATCGATGACTTCGCCTCCAAGTTACAGGCCCTCTCCTCGGGGGCCGAACACTAGCATGCCTCTCAGGGCCCACCGCCGCCAAGACCTCGCTCTAGCGTCTAGGGCGCATGTCGCCGGATCTAGGGTTCCGCCGCTGCTAGTGTCGCTAGAACATCAAACTCTTCGCCTTCTGCCTGGGATGGGTGTCGTAACGGATAGGGCTCGGCTCTCGCCAGGAACCCCGGAAGTGGGTCCAACTATGGAGGTGACGGAGTGCACGACATACACTACGACCACGATGGTCTAGGCTCATCGTCAATATCCGATTGGCGACAAGTATGTGGAGCAGAGGATCATGCTGATGACCTCTTCCATGGATGGTTGGCGAAGATGGACTTGGCAGCGGACAAGGGTGTGAGTTCCCCTGATGGGGTTAATCCGGTCCATACCCGTAGGAGAGATGGCTTCCGGGTCCTGGTGATGCGGTCGCGACACCATGGGGCATATGGTGGAGAAGGAGATGCCCTAGACGGGGAACTGAAGGATACTGCCCTGGTCCCGTTGACAATGGTCCCGTTACCTATTGTTGGATCACCTCGGGGGAGGGAGCCTAGTGTAACAATGGACCCGGTACCTAACTAGGGTCCCCGTGCTCAGTCGGACTAGCCGGGCTTCCATGGGTAGTCCAGCTCCCACACCCTAGCTTTTGTACACACGAAGATCCGGCGGGCGGCTGGTGGGTACCAATTCCTTGCTGAGTCCACCACTGATCCCTCATCACTAGCGAGTAGTGGGATGGGCGGCGGAGGAGTTGTTGAAGTACAAGCGACCTGGGCTGAGGGATGAGCAGTTGTTGGAGGGAGAAGAAATGAGCCGTCTGCATCTGTTTGGGGAGAAAAGTCACAGGGGAAGAATCCCCGCCGGGAGGGATGAGGCCATGCATGAGCATCGGTGACTGGCCTTGGGAGGGGTTTCTAATCGATGCTTTGCCTCCCACCATCACCATTACTGTTGAGGTCTCTAATCTCCGGTACCCCGTTCCCCCACCCGTACTTTGTCCTTGCCCACAAGGAACTAATTCAATACCGTGAAGGACGATTCCACTATGAAAAGAATATCGAACATTCTTAACTGTTCTTGCCCTGTTCTTGTGGTCAGAGAGTCTCTGATGCATCGTATTGTCATTACATATTTTGATTAATGAAATCTGCACGTTTCGCTCAAAAAATAAATATTTCATGGCACATCTTATTAATAAGTAATTCATCGTCTCATGCTATAAAGAAGGCTAAAGGCCACACTTATACAGCTGCCATAAGATAAAAATATTTACATCGTATGCTAAAACAAAAACACGTGATTATAGGTCAATAAATCTTAGGAAAAGCTTTTTGTCGTAGCAAAAATCATGGTTATAGTTATGGTTTTTATCATGACCTATACTATAGTTATATTTGTCTCTTCTACACATCCTCTTTCTTGTACCTTCCATATGGTTTTTTCTATTAGGGTTTCTTTCGAGCCGTCTCTAGCCACCGCGACGTTGACCTTCTTCCGCCACCAACGAAGCGTCTCCCAACTTTGTTCGGTCCCTCCTCTGCAATCGAGGGTTTCCGTCTCTGAGGCCATCGTCTTTAAAGCCGCTGCCGTCTCTGATGCCCCCACCGTTTCTAGAGTCGTCTTTGAAGTCGCAGTCGCAGTCAGCACATCCTTCTCCCTGGCCTCCACCGCCCCAACTGCCTCGACCCCTTTCACGGTTATGGAACTGGCTAATCGTGAGGGTCCTTTTTATTTATTTGAGTATGTCTTTGCATGATGCATGCCTAGTGAATAGAGAATCAATGATTTTTTCAAGGACAGAACTCCGATTCATGTATGGCCTCCCACTATTACTGTTGAAGTCCTTGGCCAATTTTCGGAGCAGGATTTCCAGTATCACCTTCTCAACCCCCGTTTTCCTTCCTTGCCTATACGGCGTCCCAGTTTAGTGTTAGCTTGCCTATATGACACCCCATCCAATACTGTTAGAGAGAGTTATAATATGAAAAGAATAGCGAACACTTTGTGTTCTTTGTCTGTTCTTCGTGGTCAAGGATTTATCACTGATGCACTTAGATGTATTTGAAGTCTAAATTAATGAAATTGCATCTTTTAGTAAAAAAAGAGAGACTATAGGCCATATAATCCCAAAGCATAACAAGTTTTTAAGGTTATAGTCTTATATCCATCTCCTTCTCGTTATCGTTGTTTTACTTGTGACAAATGAAAATTGTTCTAATTATCAATGGTAAACGACATACTAAAATACAATTTATATATGCAACTGAATAAAAATATTTGATCCAAAATCAAATCTATTGAATCTAAATCAATGATAAAATGGTAAAATCACTTGATAGAGGGAGAAAATGTGATTTAGCTTTGAAAATATGGAGGCTCGGTACATATACATTGAACGTCTATGCTCTCTATTCTTGAGATAAGAATAGAGATAAAGACCAATAACATATGAGAAAGATGGATAGAAAGAAAAATTAGATTATATAACTTTTGTAACCCTCATTTTTCCTTTTACATTCTAGCATAATATAAGGTCAACACGTACCTGAACTTAACACCCAGTCAGACTTAATGCATAAACTTTCAACCCAGCTATAGATAATCAAACTGGTCAAAAGTTTAATGTGAATATCAATTGGAATAGGAAAATGAATAAAAAAAAATGAAATGGATGATGTTATAATTTGTGGACAAAAATAGATCTAATAAGAGTGTGTCCTAGTAGATATCCATATGGAATTGGTGCAAGTGGAATCACAACCAGATTGGGGGAGTTTGAAATCGAGGAGTTTATGTTTATTTTTGTATATATAAAAAATAAAGTGATGGGATTGGTGGCAGTGACAGTGTAGTGGGTGAGGACCTTATGCTTTCCCTCCATAAGGCCTGGTCTCCCTTTTATTGACATTTTTATACTGCGATCACCTCGTCCGTACTCTCACACGTGTCTTCCTCCTATTGGTTTCTCGTACCAAACGTACTGATTCCTTTTGTGTAAGGCGGTGCCTTTAATTTTGCGCTGTCGTTTTGGCCTCCACTGAATAATAGAAAAAAAAAACATTAGCGTACAAAGAGGTAGAGAGCCGCCAATGTGGATCACCTTATTCTCGACTATGAGATGCTTACTACTACTAGTAATGTTGCTATCATGTAATGTTTCATCACTTTCTGTGGCTTTAATTAATCTCTCCCCCTTTATACTTTCGGTAAAGATGTTCGTCACGTTAAATCTTGAACTTTTCAAAAATGATATTGTGAAAATGGCCAATTTTGTTATAATATTTGTAAGAAAATATTTAATTCAACACATAGTACCCGGAGTTAACTAATAAACCGCAGGATAATTCAAAACATGCCCTAGGGTTTCTCGTCCTCTAGACTCAGCGATGGCCTCTCCTCGTGGGTGGCGCCGTGCTTTTAGCTTCAATCCGGTTCTCCAACTCCGCCGTCATGGCATCCTATTATTCCGCTCGTCATTGGCCTCTCACAGATACCATCCCCACGGGTTAACTCATACCCACCACTGCACCCTCCCCCTTCCCCAAATCCTCCCCCATCATCGCTTCCGCCCCTAACGACGCTTCCATCGCCACTCTCATCTTCGATTTCCGTCTCACGTGGGTTAACTCCAATTGGGTTATCCCACCCTACACCAATGCCCTAATCTTAACGCAATATGAATCCAAGTTCTTGCTGAATCTCGAATCCAAACTTGTTTCTAGTTAAGCCAGATTTCAAAGCGTTGGCTTGGAATTGTTAGGGTTTGGGATCCTGCCTTCAAAAGCAACAATTGTGACACCTCTCCGGGACCATAAACTCCATATCCTATTCTTATCCGAGATGGTCCTCTCTGCCCAAAAGTGCCTTCTTCTAGCAAGGTCTCTAGGGTTTCAAGGGCTATTTGTGAGCCCAAGACAAATTCGACCCGGGGTTTCGCACTCTTCTGGGTCGTCGGGGTTGATGTCCTTCTCCGAGACCAAGGTGAACACCATATTGATGTAGAAGTCTCAGCGCCAGGTTATGAGGACGTCTGCCTTACAGGCCTATATGGTGAACCGCCCAGGGAACATCGTCACCGCAAATGGGATTTTTTAAGGAGGTTGTGTAGTTCGTCTCGGCCGAATTGGATAATTATTGGTGATTTTAATGACATGTTGGACCAAGAGGAGATTAATGACATGTTGGACCAAGAGGAGACAACTGGGAGTTTACTCATTGAGTTTGGTGGATGATTTCGGGCAGGTCATTGATGATCTTGACCTCGTTGATGTTCCCATGACTGGTCTTCCGTTTACATGGTTATGAGGGCAAACACATACTAGTCGAATCTAAGGCCGACTGGACAGAGCGCTTATCTCTGAACAATTCTTCTCTTCCCTCCCGAATCTGGACTTCTGCAACACTGCTAGTAACACAACATAGGATCACTGGCCGATCCTCCTATCACTAGCTTGAAAGGTGGAGGGTCGAGTACGACCAAAGTTCCGCTTTCAATCCCAATAGATTAGAGAACCGCGGTGTGGAGAGGTGATTAAGAAATAATGGGATAAATCCCCGTCTGTGCCTCTTACAAATATTATTCAATGGGTTGATGTCTCTCTCGAGAATTGGGGTCGATACCACTTTCGGAAGAATATAAACCACATTATGTCACGCCCCAAATCCGGTTTTGACCGGACTCGAGACGTGAACTAAAATAATAAATAAATAAAGAAAATTTAATACCAAAACGAGTCTCAAATAACAGTTTAAAGCTCCAAGTAATAACACGAGTCAACATCTCAGTAAAACCAAATAGTAAAAGAGTTCAGTAAAAGTAAAACTGCACGTCTCTAGACAACACTAGACAAGACCCTCGCTAGCTCCCAAGCTCTGAGAATCCCGCTAGCACAAATCCCGCTCAAGACCTGTAGAACAATAAAGTAAAGGGGTGAGCTTTCGCTCAGTAGGAAAAGTAGTTAAGGCAATGAGTGTCCGCTCACCACCACGAGTACCCGTCCAATTAGGGCATACTAGTACATCACACAACTAACCACCACACGGGATCACATAACCACAATCCTCAGTCACAAGACGATAACCACACTCACAAACATACTTACACGACCACTATCACACTATAATCAATTAACCAATCATCAAGCATACAACATACAGTAACACAAGCACACGTCCCGTACCGCAGTCCCCGAACTCCACCGGCTGTACACAGCCCGACTCTATCATATCATACCGGAACACTCATCATCGGCCTAAATATCTTCCCGGAACCACATCGGGGCACAATCACGATACATCATACCGGACCACACAACATCAGCATAGATGTCTTCCTGGGAATCCGTTAGGGCACAATCACAACACTGATCACGTAACCGTCGGCCTAGATACCCTACACCGGCATACCCCCTCGATGTAGGTATCGTACCGGAACCACACACCGGGGGACCACGCATACATGGGACCACACCGTCGGTCTAGGTACAACCCTACACCGGCGTACCCCCTTGGTGTAGGTACCATACCAGAATGCAACTCCTCTTGGAACATGCATCAAGAAGGTCTCACGCATCACAATGCCATAGTTCAACCACGGTATACCAACCGGGTCAACTTACCACAACACATCACATCGGTCTATCAATCACCCGATCATATCACAACCATTGGTTCACGTCATACCAAGCATGTCACACTTGCCCAAACATAACACCACTCTACACCGAGCATAACACAAGAACATACCATATCGTGATTCTCAATCTAACGACGAATAGACAACACATCATGCAATCACAATCATAGCTCATGATGTCACAATCAACACGCAAACCTAAGGGCTCGACATGCCCCGCGTGCATTTCTACAGCACGACAATTCCCATAATTGAAAGCGGTTATTCTAGTGAATCACATCCTATATGCAAACTAAGTCTCTTCCGGTTATTAATATCCTATAGGCATACTAGTAACTTTCCGCAGTTAAACCGGTATTCGCTACTTTCCCTACATCAAAAGCAAACCAATCCAGCAGCAGACCACCTGGCCCGGGTCCAAAAGCCCATTGCTTCTTTGCCTTCCATGCCCAAGATTTTAAGGGTATAAGGGTCTTTTATACCTTGTTTCTTCTCACCCAAGCACAATGGACACATGTCTATGTGGGGACCACTTCTAGCCCAAATAAATCCAGCTCAAGTAAATTAAGTGGTTTTAGTCCTTAATTAAGCGAAGTTTGACCCGAGTTTGACTTTTTCGCAAAAAGAGCCAATTGAAAGGAAACGGCCCAATTAAGCTAACCGTAACGACGACTAAGCTTTTTGGGCCCCGGAAAGGTCCCGAATGACTCCCGGAGTCATCGATTGACTTTTCCGGCCAAAAGTCAACTTTCGCCAGAATTCGCCGATTCGACCAGGATCGACTGGAGGCGGTTCTTACACATTAATTGGCGCCAGAGGTGAGAAGCTATCCAAATCTAGTATGAGAATGCTCTGTGCACTTAGGAAGCGTTCTGGCGACACCGTGCTAAACAACACTGACTGGTTGAAGGGGACAAAAATACTAAGTTTTTTCAAGCATCAACACGATACCCTCTTGCATCATGTTATATCCGAGACACATGGAACATTTATCTCAGGTCGATGCATATAGGACAATGTCCTTATTTCTTTCGAGATCATATACTTCCCCAAACAGACACGACAAGGGCTGGCTCTTAAGTTCGATATGAGCAAGGCCTATGATCAGGTTGAATGGAGCTACCTTACAACTATATTGGTGCATCTTGGTTTTTCTCCAGGATGGATCGAAATGGTTTCGGTTTGTATGCGGACTGTTACGTATTCAGGTGGTCCGGATACTGCCATGCTTATGCCGACAAGGGGAATCCACCAGGGGGACCCTCTGCCTCCGTATCTTTTTATCTTATGTATGGAGGGACTTTCCCACTTATTGCAGGTGGCACATGATGAGGGTCATATCCAAAGCGTACAGATTACTCGAGGAGCCCCTGTTATTTTTCATATGTTCTTTGCAAATGACTGCTACATTTTCTGCCGGGCTACTCCATCTGAGGCGTAGAGTATCAAGGACATCTTGGGGGTGTTTGGTCGCTTATCTGGCCAAGTTCTTAATTTAACCAAATCATCAATCTTATTTATCTCCAATACGTCAGATGGGATTCGAGAGGAATACCGTAAGACGTTACCCATAGCGGAAACCTCGACGATGTCTATTTACCTGAGGGTCCCTAACATGGTGGGGGTAAAATAGTAATACGGAAATGGCCTACCTCGGGGACCGAATCATCTCTCGGATCCGGTCTTGTGAGGGGAAACTCCTTTCACCAACTGGGCGAGAGGTAATGATCCGCTCAGTCCTTACCTCTTTACCAGTTTATGTCATGTTACTTTTCAGGCATTCGTGTCGGGTTATCTACCGGATTCATGTGGCGCTTGTACGTTTTTGGTTGGGAGGAAAGTCAAAGCGCTTTATTTTGTGGCAGGACTAGGATAAGCTATGTGTGCCTAGGGACAACGGGGTATGGGTTTTCAGCACCTATAGGACGTTAATATGGCATTACTCGGCAAGAAAGAGTGGGCTCTCATCCATACCCACAGTCACTGATAGCTTGAGTCCTCAAGGCACGATACTACCCCAAGACCTATATTCTTGAGACCCGATTAGGCCTTAATCCGAGCCTTACCTGGGAGAGCATTCACACAGCACATGGTCTCCTCAGGGATGGGCTACGGGTAGCCATTGGGGATGCTAGGGACACGATGATTCTTAACGACCCATGACTAATAGGAGACACAACGACTATTGGGACTGAAGGTCCTACGCTGGGTGGGGCGACAGTCGTAGGCCTCATGATACCTGGTACCCAACAGTGGGATGCGAACCTTATTGGTCAACTCTTTAATGAGTCTGATCGCATTAATATTTTGAAAATCCCTTTGTCCAGCGCGAGACTCGAGATGAATTCTATTGGGCTCCTGAAAGAACGGGCCGCTACACAACGGAATTAGGATACCTGGCTCTAGCTCGGTCTGGGCACCGCCTCCACCAAAACACAATTGAGGTCACTTGGTCGGCCCTATGCATATTCCGGTACCTCCTCGTCTTTGAGTCTTTCTATGGCGCTGTCTTACGAATACAATTGAGGTGGCCACGATTTTGGCTTGGAAATTTGTGCTTGTCACCACCACGTGTGCTATCCGTGGAGAGGACGAGGAGTTAGCAGACCATTTTTTTATTCATTGTGGTTTGACTAAAGTATGTTAGGAGAAATTGGGTGGGGTTCTGCTGGTGGCCCATGGGGTCGGTTTTAAGGCATGGTGGACTACTTTCATGAGTGGTAGACAGAAGAGCCATATGGCCGATAGTGTAATATAGGAAATCTGGGAAGCCATGAATGCACTACTCTGGAATGGTATTACCCCGACAACCTTAAAAGTTATCTCTGAAGCCCGTACACACTTGGTAGCATGGCGGGAAGCCCAGATGCGTGGGGATACGTCACATCGGCAACTGACTCAATGGCCCTCGATATTTGTGTCCCCATCGATAAATACATGAGCAATCAATGTGGATGACGCGATCTTCCAAGACTCTAACCAATCGGCATGGGGTCTGGTTTCACGTTCAGGGGATGGACGAGTAGGTCTTACAGCGAACGAAGTACTCCTGGGATGATGGTCACCTACACTGATTGAGGCATACGCCTTAGCCACGACGTTGCGCAATTTACGCTCACTGGATGCTGATCCATCCGTCAGGTTTATAATCTGTTCGAATGCTTAGGTGGTGCTTAACATGGTCTCCAAAGGGGACCCGACATCTCTAATAGGTACCATAATTATGGATATTCAAACTATGTTGGCTTAAAACGAGAGAATTTCTCTCTAATTTATAAAAAGGAATGTGAACAAGGCCTCCCACTGGTTAGCTAGGGAGGCTCATTATGTGCCAGTCTTTCAGTGGTCAGAAGCCCTGCCTGATGCACTTACACGTATTCCCGTTATTGATTCTCAATAAAGTTTATGCACCTTTTAAGTAAAAAAAACTAATAAACCGTAGGATTTGCAATATCAAATGAATTCCTCTTTCGCCAAGTCAAGTGCTCTTTCCTAAGAAACCCTATCTCCTAGCCTTAGCTTATGGAGCTCTTTGTCATCGCTTTCGACAAAATTGTTGTCCCCTCCGGTCTTGTTCCATCGCCGCATGTCCTTGTGCAGTTCTCGGCACTTGTGTCTTCCCCTCGCCCTTCCTCTGAGGTGGTTCCCTTAAAGCAACGACGTCAAAGGAAAACGAAGCAAAACCTATCAACTCCGATTTCCCTCATCTCACCGTCCGCCACTCTACCGTCATCAACATCCACGGCTCTCGTGGCCTTCTATCCGGGGTCTTCTGCTCCATCGAGTAAGCTATGTTGGGGCATCCACTTAATGCTTTGGCCATTGCTTCTTCTGTAAGCAAAGCTAGGGTTTTGGAGTCTCCACCGGTAATCCATCTTATTGACGACACGCTTCTATTACCGCCTTCCATGGTCGTACCCAGCCTAAATCCGCCGCCTCTGCCTGCTCTAACAGTTGGCTCGCCGCAACTAGAGGCTTCCACCGTTGTTCCGTCATCCCCACTGTACCGGAACCCTCTTCGTGGGAAAGCACCCATAGTTGAGCTAGGAAGGACGACTGTGGAGACTCTCTACGAGGGGATTTCGATCCTCCTTACTCTGCCACCCGGTATGATCCACCATCGCCGGGTCTTCAAAGCTAAGAAGGTCGACGTTCCGTCATGGAATAACCCCACGCCGGAGTCCCTTGAATATCACTTTTCTAGCCTCCAGGATTGTTTCTCAGCATGCTCGTTGGGGGAAGAGGTGGAGGTCAAGGTTCTGGTTCCATATTCCACGATGAGCCCCTTGGTCATGGCTCGCTAGCAGTTTGCCATGATGGTCAAACTGTGGGCTTCTAAGCCTCCCGGAAGGAGGTTTTGCTTCAAGTAATCACCAAAGCCTGAGGGGAAGTCGATTGAGGGCTTGGTGACCAAGGAGATCAGTCCCGCCGTCTTTGAGTTCTACTTCGAGACGGAGGATGCTCATGCATGGGTTCTTGGAAACAAACCTTGGTGCTTCAATGGGCATCCATTCCTCTTAAGGGATATAGACCCAATGCATGAGAGCCCCCTCATTCTAGATCGACTTCAGTTATGGGTTCACGCCAATGGTTTTCCTCAATTGGTAAGGCCACGAGACACGGGGGAGACGATTGGCACTACTTTGGGCTGTGTGTTGATGTCTCATGTGACCAGTGGGGCATATGTTAGGGAGTAATGGTAAAGGTCATATTTTGGTACCCAGCGGAGCGTCCATTGTGACGCCATCTCCTACTACGCTTTCGGGAATTTCCCGACCCGGTTCGTGTTTCATCACTCACACAAAATTACATGGGGTTTTTTTAATTGTTGATTGATAGGCCATGGTCTCCATGAGTGTAACCGCAAGGTGGTTGACCTTCCACGATACGAATTGTTTATGCTGGAATTCTAAAGGGATCGGACCGCCAGGCCTTATGCAACAGACTATGGCCGTTAGGAACCCTAACACCCTATATCCTTGGGTATTGTACCAAAGGGCACCTTCCCTCGGGGAAGGGGCCCAGTTGTATCCCTAAGTACTTCACCTAATGGTGCAAGTCATCGGGGCGATATCTAGGCCCGATAAGTGGATATGGGCTTGAAGAATTTGGTGACCGACCAGCTCTTTGGTGGATGGGAACCTAAAACACCAGGCTTGTCTGGGCATAGAGATAGAGATGGACTTGGAGCTGTATCTAGGTCTAACGTTCGAGCATGAGCTGGGGGAGTGAAGAAGGGGTCTATTAGGGAACCCCAGGAGGATCAGGAAAGAGCGGGAAATAAGCCCCATCATGAGGAATGAAAGGGATTTAGGGCTCTAGTGACTGGCCTTGGGAGGGGTCCTTCGGAAGAGCTCTGCCTCTATGTGAAACTAATGAAAGCATGTTCGGTCGCACTCTACAAAGTATGCAGCGTTTAGGAAATACCTTGAGCAGTCATAGTCAGTTTCGTCATAGTTTATTTTTAAGTTGCATGTATGGATTTTCATCCAATACCGTCTATGATAATTATATTGTTAAAAGAATAACGAACCCTTATGTTTTCTGTTTGTTCTTAGTGGTCAGGGGATGCCTTCCTGATTCACTCGCTTGTAATTGGAATTTTTTTTTAATGAATCTGCACTTTTTCATAAAAGAAAAACTAATAAACCGCAGATATGTTCCGATCATTCCAACATACGACATATGTGGACGCGCTCTGGAGACAACGTACCACTTATTCCTGATATGTGGCTTTGTGAAGACCTGCCTCCTTATGATCCATCTGCAGGGTTTGTGGAGTGGTGGGAGGCCCTGGATACAGGGGGGGAACGAACCCAACTGGCAGAGGTATTATCCATCCTATGAAAAATTTAGAAAGCATGTAATGCTCTAAAATGGGGGGCACCACACCTACGACATTAAGGGTGATTTAGCCGACTTTGGTTTATCTCACGGCTTGGCGGGAGGCCAACTCCAACACCGAGACACGTCCCATGTCACTTGTGGGTACAATAGTTCTTAATGTGGATGGAGCGGTATTCCAGGATACAAATCAATCGGCCTGGGGTGTGATTGCCCGAACCATAGTTAGAGTTGTATGTCTAGCGCCGAATAAGATTCTCTCGGGTTACTGGTCCTCGATTATGATGGAGGCATGTGTGATCGCTAGAACCCTTTGCAATAATAGCACATTGGGGACGAACCCTATTTTCCTTAGGTCAAACTCCTAAGTCCTTCCAAACATGATCAACACAGGGGAACCTCGAGCCTCCCTGATAGATACCATCATAAGGGATATTCGTGCCATGCTTGCTCAAAACGAGGGTATAGCCTTCCAATTTGTAAAAAAACTGCGAACAAAGTTGTCCACTAGTTAGTCAGGGAAGCACGTTCTATTCCTATTCTTTAGTTGTCGAGGCCTCTCCCTGGCGCACTAGAATGTATTGGTCATTTTGAGAATTAATAAAAGTTTCACCTTTCAGTAAAAAAAAAGAAACAAACGGGTCCGAATAGACATACAAAATTACAAAAATAAGTATCTTACTTATATATTATATATATAAGGGAACTTTCGGGTACAAAACAAAATTCAGGTTCGAAATACAAATCAATCTAGGCCAATAATTAGGGGATCGGATGGCCACTGAAATTCAAGGGGGTGATTGATTATGAAATTAATTACAAAGATATGAACTAATGATTCTATCAACAATGATTTTTGTTTAAATCTGGATCTTTGATTCCACGATCCAAGGGTGCAGATTGATAGTTTGTATTTTGTACGAAAGATACAAGTTTATACCTGAATCTTATCATATATATATATATATATAGTTGGTATCAGGTACAAACCACCCCTTATTGTGCAAACTACGAACCAATATGAGCCATAGGATCCCCCCAAAGTGATGACAGCAGAGCGCACCCGATGCTAACATGTGGGCAATAAATATATAAAACACCGCACCTTATTGTGCAAACTACGAACTCACCAGGTGCTGACACGTGGGCGCGCGCGCTGCTGGTGTGCGCGCGCACAGTGCTGATCGTTTGTGTAGCACGGTGCTAATAGTTTGCGCGCACAGTGCTGATAGTTTGCATTTGTACTAAACTATCAACACCGTGCTTGTAAACGATCAGCACCCGCGCGCGCGCGTGGTCAACACGCTCACGCGCGCGGGCAGAGGCACGCGCGAAGCGACCACGTGTCAGCATCTCGGGCGCTCTACTGACGTCACTTTGACCGCATCCTGTGGCTTAAATTGGTTTGTAGTTTGCACAATAAAGGTGGTTTTTACTGGATAGCTACCCTATATATATATATTTATATAGTTGGTATCAGGTACAAACCACCCCTTATTGTGCAAACTACGAACCAATATGAGCCATAGGATCCCGCCAAAGTGATGTCAGCAGAGCGCACCAAATGTTGACACGTGGGAAATAAATATATAAAACACCGCACCTTAGTGTGCAAACTACGAACTCACCAGGTGCTGACACGTGGGCGCGCGCTCTGCTGGTGCGCGCGCGCACAGTGCTGATCGTTTGCGCGTAAATGCTGATCGTTTGCGCGCACAATGCCGATAGTTTGCATTTGTACCTAACTATCAACACCGTGCGCGCAAACGATCAGCACCTGCCCGCGGGCGTGGTCAACACGCGCACGCGCGCGGGCAGAGGCGCGTGCGAAGCAGCCACGTGTCAGCATCGCGCGCGCTCTGCTGACGTCACTTTGACCGCATCCTAGGGCTTAGATTGGTTTGTAGTTTGTACAATAAGGGTGGTTTTTACTGGATAGCTACCCTATATATATATATATTGAAGAATGTTGTAATTTTCATTAATTCAAGTCAAGAACCAACTGACGAAGAATGGGCGCTAGCATAGAAATTCGATCCAAAGGAATAGACACCAAATCATGGGTATGATGGGCTAACAGGTGCGTAACCTTGTTAGCCTCCCTACAAACATGGCTAATCTTAAAGCGTTGAACCGCTCGCAAAAACTGCTTGTATTCATTGATTATACCTCCTAGGGGTTAGTAGATTTTATCGGAATTATTAATGGTGAGTATCACCACCAAAACAATCCGTCTTTATATCTCCCACGCCCCACCTGGGTTATGAATCCAAAAAAGAGCTTCTCTCACCGCAAGCGATTCTATCACTTCGGGATCCGTGACCCCTATAAAGATTACATTTCGAAAATTGAGAAATACTCCCTCTGCATCTCGAATAACTATGCCTCCATCCCTGCCACCATTCCTTATGACCGAACCGTCCGTGTGAACTTTCAGCCTCCCTTCCGAGGGCCTTTTCCCCTAATGCACGACACCACTAGGGATACGCGACCCTTTGGTTCCTTGCCCGCCTGAACTCCCAACATCCTACCCCAACTTTTTTAACCAAGTCCTTACACCTCATGAATGTACAAATATCCAACCAATCTCGCACCGAGAGCTGATCTCTTACCTGTACCCTTGAGATCCGACCCCATACTTCCTAGTCCAAAGGGCACTTGAAGAAAACATGTCCAACACTCTCGGGCTCCCCACATACATCACATCCCTCATGCTCCATTACTCTGCGAGCTTTGAGACTCAAGTACATAGGCAATATACCTTTCACCCCTCTCCAAAGAAAATGATGAACTTCCAGAGGGACTATAAGTGACTAATTCCATTTCCAAAAGTCATCCCTATCTCCTTGAGACCAACCTTCAGATTTAGCCATAATATCCCTGTATGACATCTTGACCGAGTACATCACGTCCCTTGTACCCTTCCAATACCAACCATCGTCCTTAGCTTCCAAATCCAAAGGAACACTAAGGACCGTTTCTACATCCCTCTCCGAGAAGATTTGAACTACTAAATTTTAAATTCCATTCCCTTTTACCTAGTCTCAACACTATATTAACTGTCCACCCTAGTACCACACTCAGTTCGATTTCAACAATCCACGAATCCGACTGAATCAACGAGACACCCGGAGTATTGGTGTTGACTCCCGACCCGATCCTTCTGCGCAATCCACTACGAACTAGTACCTGACTGGCCAACGAACTTCTCTACTTTGGGCTCATCGCCCCTCTCCTATCTATATGCATAACATATGTTAGAGGGTAATATTTCGCCTTAAATACCAGGGCCACCAAATTATCAGGTTTGAAAATTAGTCTCCATCCTTGCTTCCCAAGCAAAGCAACATTAAAATCATGCAGGTGATTAAAACTCAAACCACCCTTTAACCTGTGGTCACATAATTCCCCCCACTTACGCAACCTGGTTCCTTTTCCTATCTTGTTATAATGGGACCACCAAATTCTATTCATAATTGTCTCGATCCCCTAGATGAGAGATTGAGGTAGAATATAAATGCTCATAGTATAAGCTGGTAAAGCTGGATTAAATGCTTTGAGTAAGACCTCTTTACCTACCTTGATCTAAAGGAATTCCTCCCAATAACTCAATCTATTATGAATATAATCCTTCAAATAACATAACGTATTGTACTTGCTCCTCCCTACCACCACCAGAAGACCCAGGTATGTCCTCACATCATCTACTCTTTTGATCCCCAAAATATCTCTTATCCGATGCTTGATCCATGCCTCTATATTCAGGCTAAACGAGATTGAGGAATTATGGGCGTTAACCTGATACCTTGACGCTCGTTCATATCTCCCCAACAACTCTCTCCAATTGGCAACCTCTCTCTATTGCCTGACAAAATAATGAAGTTGTCATCCGCGAAGAGCAAATGAGAAATAGGTGGAGCATCCCTGAATACCCCCGTGCCATGAATGATCCCCCTTACTTCATAATGAACAATTAACCTGGAGAGCCCTTATACACAAACAATAAACAAGTAAGGGGAGAAGGGTATTCTTGACGGATACCCCTCTCTAGAATAATGGGGCATATCCTTAAGCCCTCCGCTGTCACCCACAAACTCAGTGTCTGAATACATTCCATGATCAAGACGATCCATCTCAAATCCCACCTTGCTTAGAACCCGCTCCAAATAACCTCACTCTATCTTGCCATATGCTTTCCGCATATCCACCTTTATAGCCATCAAGACCACCTTTCCCTTCCTCCTTTATTTCTGGTTATACATAACCTCCCTCGATATTATAATATTATCAGTAATAAATTTACCTTTTAGGAAAGTGCTCTGCGCCTATGAAATCACCAACTATATGCAACCCATCATTCGACCAACCATCACCTTCGACACAATTTTATAAAAAAATATTACATAAGGCTAAGGGCCGAAACTCACTAATTTCCTCTAGCCTCCTTGTCTTTGGTATCAACACAATATTAGTATCATTCAAGGCGGGGACAAGATGACCCAAAGTAAAAACCCTCTAAATGAGTATAGGAATCTGATCACCCACTACGTCTCAGTATCTTTGGTAAAATCCCAGGTTAAAACCGTGTGGTCACGACGCCTTCAAGGGTTGCATGCCAAACAAAGATTTATTCGCCCTACTTTTCTCCTCTGGCCTTAGAGATCGGCATTCCACTCCTTAGTAATGGAATGCGGAACTAATTGACTAACCTCGTCAAGACCTTGGGCTCAGTTGAAAACTACTGAGTAAAATAATTCTCTATGATCTCCTCCAAGCCGCACCCCACCCCATAACTACACCCTGCCCGTCCTTTGATCCCAAGATCCTATTTTTTCTCCTTCTCGCTGAGGCTTTTATATGAACATATCGTGTCATCTTGTCACCTCCAGCGTACCAGTGCTGCTTAGCTCGTTTCAACCAAACATCATCACATTCAGCCAACAACCTCGTTAGAGAGGACCGGAGTTGGTAGACTTTCTATCCATTTTGCCTGTCCCACCGACCCTAGAGCCTATTCATCTCCGACCTACAATCTCTAATCCGTTTACTCAAGGGTTCAAGGTTAGAAGTAGCCCACATAGAGATACTCTCCGCAGTTAGACTTAAACGTGGTTCGATCTCTTCATCTGTGTCATCGCCCCAAGCCTAACGAATAACATTTTCACACTCTTTCTCCCATCCCCAAGCCTCCTAAAAAAATACCCTTAGTCTCCATACTATACCCTCCTTCCTACCGCACACCAGAATTGGTGCATGATCGGACGTAGATAAACCACCGTGTAATAAAGATGAATCAAGGTAGAGCGCCTTCCATTCTCTTTTAACTATTGCTCTGTCTAACTACACCTCTATCCTATTCAGACTCTGTCACCCTTGCTCTTACATAAATCTCTAACCACCAATATCAAAATCACGAAGGTCACTATCCTCCAAGGCTTCCCGGAACCCTGTCTATAATGCTCTCGGGCAAGTTGCCCCTTCTCTCGCATACCCTTCTGAGATCGTATTATTCAAATATCCAAATAGGACCCACGATAAGTTCCCACGAGCTCTCAACTGTCTAATCAAGCTCCACATCTCATGTCTCGTGTCCTTCCTCGGTTAGCCACATAAACCCGTAATTCTGACCTTA
Organism: Erodium maritimum; assembly: GCA_963921825.1. NCBI lineage: Eukaryota > Viridiplantae > Streptophyta > Magnoliopsida > Geraniales > Geraniaceae > Erodium > Erodium maritimum. Next base: position 24,930,872 of record OY997595.1, read on the forward strand.
TGACCTTCCGCGTTGAGTAGCTCCCTTCCTCTACCATAGCAAGAAAATACCCCCACCTCCATTCCGACTATCTACTGAAAAGGCTCCTTTAATTATGATACCGCTTTTCAACTTGTCGATCAACTCCTTTAATTCTGATACCATAGCTTCTATTGAAGTCGGGGTAGAGGAGGAGAAGGTGGTCAGTCCGTGGAAGGACGTCCTCCTTAAACCTCGTCAGAGTCGGCCTTCTACGTTTACGGTTGTTACACGTCTGAGAGCCCGTTCTTTGACTCGGGAACGTGCCATCAAGGCAGCGCCTCCGGTTTCGACCTTGTGAAAAGCGTCTCATAAGGTCCGACAGAAGTCTGTTCATTAGTTGGTTTGTTTTGTTTTGGTTTTTGTTTTGGGTTAAGGATTGTCCTTATAGTTCACCCTTAGCAGAACTCCTTTGTAAGCGTGTTACGGGTCTTTTGACCTCTTTTCTCTGATTCTGCTTGAATCAGGGCATTCCGGCTCCTTTTCTTTGGATCCGGTCTTATTTATTAATATTTTCGAGCTTATAAAAAAAACTCTTTTTCCCATTTAGTCTCCAAAAAAAATACTACTTTGGGTCTCTTTTGAGTAACAGACTCAATCAAGAGCTGTTGTGCCTAGGGGTTTCTAAGACCCGATAGTTCCATATAAGGATTATCATGACGATTGACGGGGTTGCATCGCAACCCTCGCCAATACAGTTGATGAATCTCCTTGTCAATCAAGGACAACCGTCCCAACCTCCACTGTTGATCATAAAAAGTTACCTTCCTTTTCCCCTACCTTACATTATCAGACAAAACCAGACCCGAACTCACTGTCGGGCTACTTACCCTTCCCCCTTCCATCCTTCTGAATCTTCATTGCTCTAACTGCAAACTAGAATTCCCTAAGACCTCCCGAGATCTCCTTAGGCTTCCTCGAGTAGTCACCTTCCTACCTACTCAAAGCCTATCTTCCATTGGATTCTTACTCAAGTCCACTAAGACATGAGACTCTTGTAAAACCAATGCATTAACCTCACCCTCCCCCACTAACTTGTTTCACCCACTGAGTTGTGAATTGTCCTCTTCCCCCTTAACCCTGTCAACGCAAACTGGTTCCAAGCCTCCCAAACTTTTTCCATGAGAATCTCTATATCCTTCAATGACCTCCCACCCCGAACCACCATATCGGGTCCTTGAACCTTCAACTCTTCCTCTACCCACAAGAATCGAGCTTCTTGTTCCCACACTATCACTAGTCGACCTATCAAGCTCCTGAGAAAGGAATGAACCCAACCTTTTATTTCTCCGGTCTGTAATGAACGGGGCATACGGATACCCTTCAAGTTCGTTTCCGACTTCCACAAATTCACATTGCTTGACCGTATGTCCTAAGTGTCCACAACAAAATAAAAAATATTGGATGCTCTTGTACTTGAGTCGCACCCAAGTTGGAACCATATCGCCCCCGAGAACCATCTTTACCCTCCTTCTCAAGAGCTGCTTGACATCCAATCTTATTGAATGCGGATATAACCTTCCCATGCACGTAACTCCTCCGAACAGTTGACCTCTAGCAGAAGGCCAATCATGTTTCCCACTTTCTCGCCTACCTTTTTTGTTAGAGCCTTGAAGGGGTTTCAAAGCTAACACCCACAAAGACTTGTCCGTGAACTCTAAGGTCACCAGATTCTCATCATGAGTAAACTCTTTCAGCAAAATAAGCCTCTTATTATAGGACCAAGGTTCCATGTTGAAGATTTTCTATTTAGATCGTTTTGAGGGGAAAAATAAGCCGAAGATACCCTTTTGATTACCTCAATGAATAAAGTTTTATCGAAACTTTTGGGTGATTGCAACTTACCGGCCACTAAAAATCGGTACTTATTACCTCCTTGATTCAAATCCTCTTCTAAAACAAAAATCTCCTCTTCCTCTTCGGTAATGGTGATCTCGCCCATCAACTCTTCAAAATTATCCACATATACCTTCCTCCGTTCTGGCATATCAGAACTGTGACTACGTTTTCTGAGAACTTCTCCTTGTGTTCCTCGATGCACTCCTCAGTTGGATAAGAGAATACATTCTTATCGACGCCGACTTTGTACTCCATAAGAAGACGAAACCCTAAACTCTAGGTCTAAAAAGATCGGTCAGAATACTTCAATGCCAATTATCATTGTCTTTATGTATCTTACTTATAGTAGCTATTAATCAATGTTAATATGTTCCCATTAAAAGAACCTAGTTTTTTTTAAACAATAAATAATGCATGAAAAAGGTGGCATGGATTCCGGGAACAAAACTACCAATTTAATATAAGAATAAAAATAGGTCTAGAAGATCTGAAAAAGCCGAAATATAAAATAAGATACAGACTCAACACACCACTCAAAAAGGGAGAGACATCCCAAAGTGAGGAGGGAGAAACAGGGAGAGACATCCCAAACTAGAGCAATCGTCGGCGACACCAACCAAGAACTAGAAAAAGGTGCACGCTCTTCCGCCTGAATCAATGTAATAATCCCAAACTGGATTCTCCGAAAAATGATAGTCAGATTGGGAACCGGAGCTCCCTGAAAAATCATAGCATTCCGAGCTATTCAGAGGAACAATAAACCCAAAAGACTAAGACGAGACCAAGATTTGTGTAGCCGGCGAACCCCGCATATGAAAGGCCACGAAGAGGTGAGCAAGTCGAGAAACTAAGGAAGAGCCGAGTAAACCCCCCACCATTGGAGAACCAGGGATCATACCTGCGAAACTCATCCACAAGTAATGAGAAGGTGAGAGGTGTCTTCAATGTGGCTGTCATACATAGAACACTAACAAAGACCCAAAATCATCTAGAAACCTCTCGCCACCAAGATAGATCTAGTAGGATGGCCTCGAGAGAGACAATCCAAGCAAAATATTGGAACTTAGGCAGAGCAGAACTCTTCCGAACTATGGAAGCCCAAAAAATCGAGTACAACTTAGTTGTGGTATAAAATGCATCAAAATCTTTCGTAGTCGGGAAACTATGTGAATCGAAAGACCATGACAACCTTTCTAGACGAGACCAGTCGAGACGAACGCACAAGAGAAAGGTGCAAAGGTTATCCAAAGCAAGGAGCTCTCTATCTAGAAGATGACGACAGAAAGTAAAGTTACAATCATTGTTCACCTGAAAATGAATAACTAGCTGACCTTGCTTTGCAAAATATAGACAGAGGCGAGGAAAGAGAGTTGAAAGAGGAAGATCAGTCATCCATACATCATCCCAAAAACGGATGATACAACCAGACCCTAACACCCATCGTCCTTTTTATAGGCCAAAATTCTCGAGAAAACGACGATCTTGAGCTACATGAGCAATATGAAGAAGAACGAAAGAAGAGGAATGATGGGTGACCGGAAGACGTGAGATTCCACTCGGACTCGACTCAATCGTGACGAGCGCATAACATCCTCTCCCATAAAAGAAGTACGCTATGTGGGAAACTGCCATCATCACTTCATGAACGCCTCCTGGTTATAGACACCAAGACCTCCTGCGAACCTAGAACGACACACGCTATCTTAACTGAACTTAGTAAAACAAACCCCGTTCGATGAGGAAGCCCAAAAGAGACATCATTGGATACTCTCTATAAGAAGCAAAAGTTGTGTAGAAGGTCAAAAAATTGACATGTAAAAGATCTGGAGGCTGGTAAAGTGGGTCGATTAATGTGAGGGAACATCCAAAATAGAGAAGACGAGTTTTCCTCACCTCAAGCCTTGCTGGGAACTTGACAATAATTAGACTCCAAAAAGATGCATGCCTTGGGTTAACTCATAGCTATAGACCCAGATAAGTAATGGGAAAGTGGGTTGAAACTATCCTTGGGATGACGCGGGTTGCAGATGTAGGTTCATGCATGGGGCTTCCGACGGTGGTAGAGAGAAGAAGATATAAAGCTTTCAGGTATGATAAATATCGTATTATTCACAAATTAAGTAGATGGGATGAATTTTTTTTGAGTTAAGTAGGGAAGGACGTTTTGCTGAAGTCGGTTATACAAGTGCTTCCAATGTATACCATGAGTGTTCATCTATTGCCCCTGTCCTTGATCTGCGAGTTAGAGGTAATTGTGAACAAGTATTGGTGGTATCACAATACTAAAACAGGGTCGTGTATTAAATGTCATGGATGGGGAGCTCTGTGCGACCATAAGTTGCAAGGCAGCTTGAGCTTTAAGAACTTTCATGACTTTAATTTGGCGCTCTTGGGAAAATAGGTTTGGAGGTTAATGATTAATTCAAAGATCCTTATTAGTCATTTTCTGAAGGCTAAGTATTTTCCTTTGGCCACTTTCATTGATGCTCATAAGAAAGCCAATTCTAGTCCCATTTGGAACAACTTATTAGCTGCCCAAGAGGTGGTGCGAAGGTGCATTTGTAGGAGGATCGGTTAAGGGACTAGACATTCATTTCTGGTGCTCTGTGGGTTGATTCTGACATAGGAGAATTAATGGACTTGGAGGGTCGGGTGGATAGTTGGCTGTCCAGTAGGTTATTTTAGCCATGGAGACAAGAATGGAATGTTGATCTTACTTGGAGGGTGTTCTCGGAGAACGATAGAGACGATGTGCTCCGGTCCCTCTTAGTGGTAGTCGATCAAATGATTATTGGTATTGTAATGGTATAAGGGATGATGTGTACCCAGTGAGGGTGGTTTATAGGGAGATCCAGACATTTTGCAGGTAGATGGAATCCTAGCAGGCTAGATGAATTTTGGAGGATCTTATGGTCCTTACGAGTCCCTCCCAAATTTTCCCATTTTCTTTGGAAGGGGCTTATAATATCCTTCTAACATGGGTGTGTCTCAAGCAGTGATGTGTGGACGTTCCCAGGTTATGTGGTGTCTGTAGAGATGATGAGACAGACACGCATGTTATGGCTAATTCTCCCCTCGCTTTGGACGTTTAGAGTCGGATTCTGGGTGCTTCTTTCATCCATTGAGATTCTTTCCGTAATTGGCTCAACCATATGTGGGAGAATTATTCTTGGTAGGTGGCAGAATTGGTAGGAGTTGTCTGTTGGGAACTTTGGAAGGCCCGTAACAAGAGGGTATGCAGTGAGAAGACCACTACGGCTGAAGCTATATATGATGATGCAACTACTTTAGAGTCGGAGTGAAAAAAAGCTCAGGTGGCAACCTTAACTTTAGGACCGTCAACTCGGGTTAGTGATACTAGTTGGAGAAAACCAGCGGAGGGAACTTTAAAGATTAACACAGATGGAGCAGTACTGGTGGCCGGTCATGGTGGTGCTGGTAGCTTGATTTACAGAGATAGTCAGGGTATAGTGAGGGGGGTTTGTTGTTTTACTCTTCCTCACATCATTGACCATGACATTCTTGAAGCCTGGGCTATCAAAGAAGCTCTGCTTTGGGTGAGAAATAGTGATTGGTTAGTTGGGATGACATAAACTAACTATCTTAGGGTGGTCTTAGCCATCACTAGTCCAGTGAGCTTGCGATCTCTTTTGGGTGGGATTATTTATGATTGCAAGGCTATCATAGTTAAAGTACCTGGAGTAAAGGTTAACCATGTTCGTAGGGAAGCCAATAGAGTTGCTTATGAACTGGCTCGTAATGCTTTTATTTGGTCTCATATCGTCATGCATTTGAATCGGTTACCAGATCCTATTCTGGAGCTTCTGATTTCTGATTTGGAGTAATGAAATCATATTTTCTTAAAAAAATAAGTCACAGTCAAAGTCTGGGGTGAAATAAAGTTGAAGGAAAAGTAAATACCAAAAATTAGAAGAATCGACTTGTTGAAATTAGATTGTAACTCTAATCAACTTGATGAGCGTAAATGTGTCCTACTTAATTTGACCGTTTCCCCCCTATGTTTTTACCTTGTTTGTGCCTCGTTTTTATATTTTTAACGTTAACTAATAACTACGCAAAACCTTGTTAATCGTCGATATTTTTCAAGTGTTTCAAATATATTCATGATTGTTTTTTTGTAGGCCTCGAAAAAATAAAAATAGTGACACAAGAACAGGGTCGAACGGACCACAAATGGATCGAATATGAGCGAATCGAATATGAGTGAAAGAAGCGAAAAATACCAAAATAAAAAAGCTATCTAGATCAGGCCCACATACCCTATCTGATGCAACAACAACGCATGTTTTCACATGTTTCAACGTTTTTGGGCCGTAGATCCGGTTGATTTTCGTGCGTTGACTACATCGGCGGATCAAAAGACGGGTTGCACCGCGCCTTGTGTACGTGCCCCCGCACCAGATCACGCTCACCCAACAGCATAAGTCCAGCCCATTTCGCGTTATTCTGAAGCATCACACTCACATTTTCTTACTTCTTTATCCTGACACTTATATATTTGGAGGATAGGAATAGAATGGATATCAGATTTTTCATACAACAAATTAAAGTTAGCTTTTTTTATTTTTCTCTCTTTTGGTCTTCATCTTGTTCTTCAGTGTTCTTCATCTTGGGAGCCATTTCTACCACTTGAGACTATAGCTTTGAAGATCCAAGGAGTTCTCAACCATCCATGAGCCTCCCACCATCTCCAACTTCTGCATTTTCATGACTTGAAGCTTTGGAGAGTTGGAGATGGTGGGTTCGCAAGCTATAGGAGTTTTTGATTGAGTTTCTCAACCCAATCCTGGTTCTAATCTCTACTCTTCTCTATTTTGTTGTAAGACTATGATTTTTGGTATGTTTGAGTATGATTTGGAATCCATGGCCTTGGATTTCAATCTTTGGTCATGGGTGTTGTGTAAATGTTGATTTCTTTAAATTGTTGCTTGGATTTGTGGTTAATTTGATATTGGTGGTGTTATTACAGGATTTAGGTTTTTGTGCTTAATTAGCATCCAATTTCTTGTGTGGGTATTCATCTATATTTAAGCTACTCAATGTTAAGGCATGATTCTCTTACTTTGTGTTCGGATTTTCATGTTTTTGAACCTGATTTCATGTACAAGCTATTTGATCTCTTGGGTGTATATCAAGTTCTAGGTTAGAGTTGGTAAAAATGAAAACTTTCACCATTTAGTGAACTTAGCTAGGATTTCCGATATTCACATGTCTCGATTTCCTATTGATGAAATAGAAATATGCTAGGATGTGTTTTCTCGATTCTTTTGTGTTTCAAGCCGACCGAACGATTTGAGAATTTTCTCATGATTGTTGTGTGCGCTATGTAGATTGATGTTTGGAGCGATCCATGATTCGATCTAGTGTGAGACGATATTTCACGTTTATAGAATATACTTAGCTTGTGTATTACCAGAATATCGTGATTCGATGTTCTACATAAATCTACTCAATTACCTAAATCATCTTGATCGGTGGTGTTTGGCTTTCAAGAAGTGAACTAGGCGTAGCTAAGTAGATTTGTTCATGATTTAAAGTTTACTTATGCTTGTGTATTACCAGAGCTTCGTGATTCGTTGCTCTATTTAGTTCTCCTCGATGATCAGTTCATTCGGTCGTTAGGTTGATTGAGTTAAGCGTAGCTAAGCAGATTCAAAAATTTATTTGGAGTCCTCTCATGCTTGAGTGGTACCAGAGTATCATGATTCGATACTCTATTTAGTTTTACTTGATTTTCAGTGTTCATTTAGGAATTAGGAAGTGAATTAGGCGTAGCTGAGTAGATTTGTCGAGTGGTATAACTATCTCTACTTGTGGTAGTTGGTAGCAAGAGTGACATGCAATCGTTGTCGTTATCTTTCGTTTGAGGATTGATCGAGCTTCGCTCAAGATCATCGAACTATACCCTATTTTATTGCTTTCCGATGATTGGTGGTTCGCATATCGGTACATGCAATGGTCTTGTGCCCTCTCCCCATAACTAGTATGTGGTTGATATCATGATACCACATACATAGGAACTTAAGTGTTCTAATACCATAAGGAAAGTATTATTTGATTTCACCATCGTTAAACAAACCATACGTTAATTTGAAGTCGTATTTACTTGTACCCTTGACCGACTCCTTGTATGAATCAATTATTAAGTGTGTTAGGTGGTAGTGTGTACATGATCTATTGATTTCTAGACTTCAACAACAAAAGTTAATTTCCACCCTTTATTTTCCCTTTCGAGGATGTGGAAGTGACAGGCCACGTCCCAAGTTTTAGCAAAATACTAGTGATACCTCTATTCCATGTGAGTTCGACCGCTACTTAACCATCTTATCTATTTCTTGATGACCGTGTACTAATGCATGTAAAAAGAGGATTTTGACACTTAGTCATCACAACTCAAAACACTACCTTAAGTCTTTTTCTTTTTCTTTTCTGATTGAAAAGGTGCAATTTTTATTAAATAAAGAGTTAGTACTAGTAAAGAGATCCTGAAAGGCTCAACACACATAAATCTGAGATAAAGTAACCGTCAGAGACAATATTGAACTCACCATATAGGCATGAAAGAAAGTTGGGGAGTTGGAAAACGAAACTGGAAGTCCTACTCTAGGTAGTGCCTAAACGTTGCATCTTGGGGGCGAAATGACCTAACTTGAACTAAATCAGTATAGGAGGCAGAATTATCACCAGGGGCCCCTCCTGAAGCTAGTCCCTAAAGCCATATGATCCTATCATTTCTCCTGGAAAGGTTGCTTATCATTCCTTGCCTGAACATCTCGGGGTTCTCTAGTTTACCTTCTCTTCACACCCCTTACACTAGCCGTGGAGAAACCTGAAATTTTGGTTATTTTTGCCACCAGAGAGCTGGTCACACACCAAGATTTTACAGCCAGGATCAACTTTCTCGGGTGGGGTGCCTACCCGAGGGCCTATACCGTTAGCTACACTGTTCAGGGATACAATTGGACCCCTTTCCACGAGGTGAGGTGCCTGTAAGTTCAGTATTCGGGGACAAGGTCCCGAATCCTGGTGGGACGATCGGCGACACCTTCTCCTTCCAATCAGTTGCGTAATGCTTGGCCTGCCGATCCTCTGAAACTCCAACATGGAAATGTGAAACCTCGGGGTACCACGCAACTCCAATGCAAACTACCGAACCTGTGGACGATCTTTCCATAGTTGAAGCAGAACGCATGGAGCTTTGTGAATGTGAGGTCGACCCGAACAGGTTCCAAGAGTTCCTTGCACTATAGTAGCAAATGACGGCGGAGATGACGATCAACGAGGTGTCAGGACCGCACCCACACCGCCCCTCCCTAGCACTGTCTGCAATGATCACAAAGGACCTCCACACAAACTCCCAATGTCGCGTCAATTGTCTCCCCCATCGCTCATGTCTGTATCAGTGGCGCAAGGCCGTGAGCATGGACCTAAAGTGCAGACGATCCAAAGCCTGAATTTCTATGGCCATGGGGTCAATGTCACCGAGTAGAAGAGGACGACCATTGAAGCATCATGGCTTATTGCCCTGTATCCATGACCGAGCCTTCACTTACTCGAAATAAAATCCAAAGATCCTCGGGTCGATGTCCTTGATGACCAGACCCTCAACGGATCATCCCTAGGTGTTGGTGATGATACGGAGTGGGACTTCCTCCCGGGGAGGCTTCGGGGCCCAAAGCTTACCCACCATACCGAATTGTTGGCGGGCCAGTACCGATGGATTGATTGGGGAGTATAGAACCAGGACATCTACCTCCTCCTCGTCCTCAAGGGAGCACGAAGAGAGGCAGTCCTACGGTCTTTCCATTGACACAATTAAAGCCGACGGATCTAGAGCCTTGGACATTAGGGTTTCCTCCAGGTCAGCGTCATCTTTCGTCCGTGGTCCAATCCGACAAGAATGACGAGTAAGGACAAGATCACCATAATTAGGTCTACATTATAGAGCGGGAGCCCCGCATGTAGTGCCTCCAATGCTGATTCTTGATTTTCGTCAACCGGATCTTTCCCACGACTAGGATCTCGTTGCAGCGGAGGCGGAAATTGGTGGTCGTCCCTAGACAGAGGTAGAAGGACCGGTGATGGCTTTCTTGTAGCCAAAGTTACGACTTTGCTTTTCTCTGGACGACCTCTCCTCAGTTTCCCCGGTGGTGGCACTGGTGTGGAGAAACCCAGAGAGAACGGTAGGAGGGCCGTGGAGAGTGGTGGTGGTGGAGGAGGCGCAAGAGAATGATAGCTAGGGTTTTCTTCGACTTTCTCTTACGTCGAGTCTTTAAAGGTGGCGAGACTTCCGAAGAGAGACGGAGGGTGAGTTGGCAGAGAACTGCACCAAAAGGAAAAACTACGGGACAAGACCGGTAGAAGACGACGTTGTCAACAACAATGACAAAAATAGGGAGCTCTATAAACAGACTAAGGTTAGGGTTCTTCAGGAGAGGCTCTCGATAAAAATGAGAGAGTTTTTATGACTACTATTAGTTGCATTGGCTACTCTTTATTGTCACTACGGAAAATACATTAAGTCTTTTCTTTTTTTTGAGCGAAAGGTGCAATTCATTAATTTGAAATCAAATACATCTGAGTGCATCAGGAATAAACCCCTGACCACGAAGAACAGACAAAAGACACAATGGTGTCGCAGTTCTTTTCACACTATAACCATCCTTGACGGTATTGAAAACTAGGCGAAGTTGACTACGGATGCTCAAGGTGTTGCCTAAACGCTGCATGCACAATAGAGTTTGACCGAACATGTTATCATCCACTTCTAAACTGTGGCGAAACTGACTACAGTTGCTCAAGGTATTGCCTAAACGCTGCATACTCTAGAGAGTGCGACCGAACCTTCTATCATCAGTTTCAGAGGGAGGCATAGGGTACCTGAGTTCTTGCCCTGAGAGCTGGCCGAGGACCTCGACGGTAGTGGTGTGAGGCCAGCCCCCAATGCTTGGCCTGACAATCATCCTTCCTGATGGTTTCAGAGACGACGATGACGCCTTCAGAGGCGGTGGCGGTGGCTTCAGAGAGTGCGATGGTTGAGGCCAGGGAGAAGAGCACGCCGATGGCGGCTTAAGCGGCGGCGGAGGTTGATCGGGAGAGATAAGCTGATATAGAGAGGTCGCGGGGCTCTGAGGCGGTGAGGTCAATCGATGTCGAAATGAGCCAGTCGAAAACCATCGAAGTTGTAGATGGGGGGACGAACGGGATCGAGAGACACGTCGTTGGTAGCGGGAGGGGGTCAACATCACGGTGGCTAAAGGCGGCTCGAAGGGAGCCCTAACGAAAAAAATCCTAGCAGAATTCCCAGGGAGAGGTGCAGGAGAGTAGCTACCGACGTCGAAAGAAAACCTATAGAGTGCGAGTAGGAGGAGAGGAGTCATGACAGTAACTATGGCAATAGCCATAACTGCCATAGAGAGAGATCGCGGCGCTAGGTCAAGCCCTTGAGTCTTTTCTAATTCATCATTCTTAAAAAAATGTAGAATGTTTTCAGTTAAACTTCTGTTTGATAAATATAATAATATTGGAGGTGGATGAACTTTTTACCATATTTAAATATTGGAGGTGGATGAACTTTTTACCATAGTTAAATAATTGTACGTGAAATGTTAAAAAAAGGGATAATTCCACCTCAGTACCCTAAATCTTTCATATTTCATTTAGAGTATCCTAAATCTTTTTTGTCTCACCTCGGTACCCTAAACTTTCATTAATTCATTTAGAGTACCCTAAATCTTTTTTGTGTCACCTCGCTACCCTAAACTTTCATTAATTCCATTTTAGTACCCACCGTTAACTTTACATATTATTTTTCATCCAAAATAGATAAAATGACCATATTACCCCTCACTAACAACCAAAATTATGGTAAAGTTACCGGTGGGTGCTAAATTGAAATTAATGAAAGTTTAGGGTACTAAACGGAAATTAATAAAAGTTTAGGGTATCGAGGTGACACAAAAAATATTTAGGGTACTCTAAATGAAATATGAAAGATTTATGGTACTGAGGTGACACAAAAAAGATTTAGGATACTCTAAATGAAATATGAAAGATTTAGGCTACTGAAGTGGAATTATCCCTAAAAAAATCATAATTAAGAGTGGACTTTGGTAGTTTCCACAAACCTGTCCGCTGGTTGGCCTCTCTGCTTCTAGCATAGAATCAATATGCTTCATCAAAGCTAGTAAGTTTTAGCCATTAGTAGTTGATGATTATGAAGACCAGTGTTTGATTAATCAGTTGAATTGAATTAATTAACAAGTAGTATAAAGCTTAGCTTTTCAAAGTAGGCGCAATAAGTCAATTACCGAACAAATCATGCATAAACCAGTTGGAAAACGCTAAATGGTATGAACGTATAACTCATAAGAACATGAATAGTGGTGCGAACCAACAATCGAACCGCGAACCGAACCGTAATTTTATAGTTCATGGATCGCAAGCCATGTCGTTGTGGCACGCGGTTTTTGTGACTTGCAAACCGCAAAGTTGCGGTTCGGTCCGCGTCCCGAGCCTCGCGGCCCGGAACCATGGTTTGCAAGCCGTTCGTTACGGTTCGTGGTGTCCGCTTATCAGGGTGCGACACGTGGCCATTTGAAGAAAAAAAATTCGACCGTTGGCAACAGTCGGAAATAAACGGTTACATTTTTTATTCCTAAAACCCTTAATTCGAACCCTATAAATACCCCCAACCTCATTCTCATTTCACACCAACACTTTTATAACCTCTCTTAAACTCGATGTCAAATTTCTCCCCTCAAACTCGCTACAAAATGTCTAGCGGTGACGGTCTCCCATCAGATGAGGAGTTGGCAGCGCAACTGCTTATAATTGAAGAACGACTTTGCGAAGGTTTGAGAGAGGCATACAGAGAATAATGCCAAGGATCAACGCTGTGAGGGAGAGGATCGAATGTGGTGAACCTGCCCGACGGGATATTCCTAGAGGTCGTCTCGAAGCCCACGACCAACTAATGAAGGATTATTTTGTCAATCAGCCCATGTATGGACCCGCTATGTTTAGGCGCCGGTTTCTTATGTGCCGACCACTATTTTTGCGGGTGATGGACAAGGTAACGGAGCATGACACTTACTTCGTTCAGAAGACGGACACTGTAGGACGCATGAGGTTATAAGCGCACCAAAAATGTACCGCCGCAATAAGGATGCTTGTGTATGCGTGATTGGCCGATTCGTTGGACGAAATCTTACACATTGGGGTAAGTACAATACTTGAATGTTTACGCAGATTTTGCAAGATTGTCATTGAGAGGGGTTCACCAACACCGGAGGACATGACCCGATGACTCAGAGAGGGGTACAACCGAGGGTTCCCCGGCATGATTGGGAGTCTTGACTGCATGCATTGGGAGAGGAAGAATTGCCTAACTGCATCGCAAGGTGCCAATGGACGGGGAAGTCACCACGGGGTAAGTACCATTATGCTTGAAGTTGTAGCGTCCCGTGATTTATGGATTTGACATGCTTTTTTCGGGATAGCTGGGTCGAACAACGATATCAACGTTCTCAACAACGGCCATTTGTTCTTGCTTTCTTAGGACGTGAGCTTGTCGTGGTGTACGAGATCAACAACCATCGGTACGACCGACCCTATTATTTGGTTGACGTCATTTACCCATCATGGAGTCAGTTCGTGAATACTATTCGGCATCCCTACACAAACAAATAGAAATTGTTTGCTAAGGTCCAAGAAGGTGCTTGGAAAGATATTGAACGGGCATTTGGAGTTCTTCAACCACAGTTCGTTGTGCCTGATATAATGCACACGTGTACCATTCTACACAACATGATTGTAGAGGATGAACGTGAGCGGTACGTGTATAGAGATGACAAATTGTTGCTCAACCCTCCTTAAGAAATGCTAGGATGGACACCACCAGAGCGATGGCACCGAGGAGGTCCCTTGGCATACCAAGCACGCTTTGACGCTTGACTCAATGTCACAAATGATTCCACCCACCGGAAACTATAAAATGACATGATTGAGCACATATGGGGCCGATTTGGAGCGCATTTCAATCCCATTATAGGAAACAGTTGTGTACTTAATGTTAATTATCGGAGATGAATAAAATTTATTATAACTTATGTTTTTATTTAAAAAGTTTCAAATTAATTTAACTTTTCTATAACGTTTAATGTTCTAATAAAACATTTAATTAAATATGCAAAATATCAATTCAGCATCCAGTCAGCATCCACTCACAATACGGTTTATTATCCATATTTGTACCACTGTAGAGCACAGTTTATTTTAAGGATTACAAACCTTAAATTTGCACAGTCAGCATACGGTTTGATCATCCAGTTTGACCCCCGTACATGCTCTAATGTGAACGAAACAACTCTCTAATGGCCACTCTTAATTTGATTATACCTTTGATTTATATTTTTCTATTTGTTCAACACTTAGCCGCCATCATTCAATCAACATAGGGTTGACTCTCCCTACAAAGAATTCCTTACAAGCGTAGTTACCTGATAGTCCAAGTTTTACTTGGTCCAGTATCCACTCGATACAAGAGCTACTGTAGAATGGCATGTGCATTACTATTGGAGATGGACGTGACACGTTGATCTAGGGCACTCCGTGGTTATTCGTACCAACACACACTATTAAGTCCGCAGGTGCTACCCTAGTTGGGGCCCCCTATAGCGGGCATAATAATACCAGAGACACGACGATGGGATGTGGATCTCCTATACTAGCTTTTTGATGAACAAGACAACACCAATGTTCTACAGGTGCCATTATTGGAGAATCGATATAAGGATGAGTGGTACTAGGCTACAGACAGATAGTGCCTCTACACATCAAAGGTCGGGTACAATATATTAGAAAGAGATTGTCATCAGCAGTGTCGGAATACTGCAGTAGTGACTTGGGTTGCGATTTGGGAAATACCTGTCCCGCCGAGACTCCGAGTCTTTCTATGGAAATGCCTCACTGACACTGTCCAAGTAGCATCCAATTTAGCCCACCGGTATGTTCCCATATCTTTTGTTTATGCCATCTACAACAGAGGGGATGAAACAGTAGCCCACCCCCTCCTCACACGCGGGTTTGCAAAAACATGCTGGAGACAAATAGGAGGTATTCCAACCCCTCACCCCATCAGACATTTGAGGAATGGTGGGAAATTATCTCAACATGCCCCACCAAAGCTACAAAGGTGAAGATGCGGGATGCGGGAGTTATCTCAGATGCGGGAGTCCATCTCAGATGCGGGAGTTATCTCAGATGCGGGAGTCCATCTCCTGGCTTGGAAGGAAGCTAATGCCATAGTACGTGCCCCTACTCAACCTCCAGTTTGATGGCCATCCAAATCCATCCCTCCCCCTAATGGAACATGGGTAATCAACATGGACGGTACAACTTTTCAAGATACAAACCGATCTACATGAGGCATGATAACCCGATTTGGAGATAGGAGGGTAGGTCTCACGGAAAATGGGATCATCCAGGATGTAGTCCGACAATCCTAATAGAGGCCTATGTTATCGCTACAACACTTCGCAATGCCAGCTCTATGGGGACGGCCCCAATAGTCATCCGCTTTGATGCCAGATCTTATTAACATGATTGCCAAAGGGGGCCTTCTAGCTTCCCTGGTCGGCACTGTCATTAGGGACATACGTCTTATGTTGGCTCAAAACGAGAGAATCTCTCTCCAATTTGAAAAAAGAACTGCGATAAGGCAGCTCACTGGTTAGCCAGAGAAGCCCGTTCTACGTCAGCCCTTCAGTGGTCAGGTGCTCTTCCTGATACACCAATTAGGGGGGGATTGTAACCATCTGTTCCAACCTGCGAGTAATGGCCAGGAACCATCCTAGTCGCATACTCTGGCCACCCCACGATCCTTGATCATCTCGTCGAACTCAAAAATAGTGTGGATGTCCTCCCCATTCTTCGATCCCCTATGGTTGATGGAGGTTATGACGTATGTCTACTACCACACAGATCCGGAACAATATCAAACTTTCTTGTTGTGTTTCCCATCTATTTCTTGCACCCGGCCAACGAGTTAATCAACCACTAGCTCTTGTGGTAGACCAGTCTCTATGTTCAGAGACCTTGTGGATAGATAGTCCGCTTACGCTCCAGGTAAGTAGGTGGGATCGGTTCCTCCAATCGGATTCGTTTGGTCCTAAAGGCTCGTAGTGCAAGGGGAATGGTTGGCCTATAAGCATAGCGGAGGTGGGAAACCATGCGTGGTGGACCTGTGTAGGGATCCCGATCCTAGAGAGTTTCATCGGTGAGTATCTAATGGACGGTGGGGGCGGTGTCGTCTTCTTCCTTGTACCTCTGGATCAATGGAAAAGCCCGGGGAGGCTTCATAGGAAGAAATTTTTGCATCATAGGGGTAGATCATGGGGTTAAGGATGAAGCGACGATTTGTATCAATGGTGATGGTGCTCCCTGATGAACGGACCCAAGGCCCCATTGTGTTGGTCGGGGCTTGGGAGGGAGACACAATATCTGGCATGGGATGAACGCAGTCAGGGGGTTGGTGGTGTAAGTTCATAATGCATAGAAGCGGAAATGGAAAATAGAGGAAAGAAGAGTGGAAAAAAACCCTAAAAGTCATACTTTCCTAAATGATTTTTTTTATTATTATCATCATGCTATAAGAACATAAATAAAGTTAATTTAATTATAATGTTATTGATAAATCTTTTAAATAATACATAATATCATGTAGAGAGAACTACTAAGATTTTGATTTTTTTAAGCGAGGTCGGCGGTTAGGGTTTAGGTTCAGTCGCTGCCATACCAATTTTGGTAATCAATTACCATGAATTTTCCATGGAAGTGGTGCTTTAGCTTGTGTAGAGGTGTTGTGTTGGTGTGAGATGGAATGGGTGTTAGTCTTAATGCCCGTAGTTCAATCCTAAATGTCCAAATGTATATATCATCGTTAGCAATAAAAATAAAGCGGCTTTACATTACTTATGTGTTAGAGTAATATATCGATGTGTGATCTGATCTATGCACACAGTGCGAATAGAACCATAGATCGAGATAGATCACACTTGCTGGGTCGCTAGTCAATAAAGCTCCAGTGGAAGCGACTAGTATGAAAGATGTCTCTTTATGGCTTACGTTTTGTTAGTCATTGTAATGGGATTCCGGAGTCTGATCATAGATATCATGTAGGACATGATATTGGACGACCCGCCCTGAATATGTGCCATAGATTAAGTCATGAACATATTAAGTGTTGTAGCTTGTCACGTATCCTTAGACCAAGGAGTCTTTGTGATCGCCTGTTTCAAGGGCCCAGAAACAGCAGCAAGCACAAGCCCAGCTGTGCTTATTCGTTTCTCCTCTTCAACGCGCAACGCAGGAGCCACATTATCCGAATCTGAATCCCTGCAAATCGCGTCAGTATCCAAAGTTTCTGAATTTGAATTTCCCACGATCTTCGGCTCCACACGTGGATCGCAAATTGTATCTGAAACGCAAGAATCGCGCTCAAACGAAGCCGCGATACGCGGCTGTAAAACCAACCGGCGATCGGAGATGTCGTCCGGCGATGTCTCCGCTTGCTCCAGATTCGATTCTCGCCTGAGCTGGAGGTTCAGAGCCTTTGGCAATGGCTCCAAGCCGTTCGTTCCTGCTGAAGTGAACATACTCTGTTTCTCCGACCTCGGAACAGGGGAGCTCGGAATCGCAGTTGTTAACTGCAATTTGCTTCTGCCAGTACGAGCCATGGCTACAGAAAGTTTGTGACAATTGTAAATAAACCCGTTGAGTGTTTCAATCGTTTGAAGAGCAGAATCAATGGTTGTGAATTTGACAAAAACTAAAACGAATTCCCCTTCTGTTCGTCTTCTTCCTTACCGAAGCAGTAACCACTTCGCCAAAAGACCCCATTATGTTTCGTAACTGCTCGGCTGTCAAACCAGGTGGTAAGTTATTAACATAAACCTCCGAGTGGTCCGACTTGATTAAATTCCGCTCCGTCGCAAAAACCTCTGCACCACCGCCCGTCTCATGACCGGTCGGAATAAGAGTAGGCGACGTACCCTGATTTGCAGAGGGAACAAAGAGTCTCTTCGCCGGACGAGGCCCGGCCTCAGTCTGCTTCTCTGCTCTTGAAACAAGCGTCTTCTTCGTTAAAATTGGTTTTTGATCGTTGTATGTTAGCCCTTAGAACCGTCATTACATTGGATGTAGTTGACGGGTTTGAAGGAAGAATTACATTGGATGTAATTGGAGGCATCATTACATTTGGAATGTAGTTGATGTGCTCATCGCATCTAGGATGTGCCAAAAGTTATAAACACAACCGGACAAGTAAAAACGGGTCATATCCGTGTTGGGTCTCGAGGTAGGGCTGGAGATGAACCAAATCGCAGCAGAAAATCAAGGAAAACGAAGAGACGATTAAAACCATGAAACAACTAACAAAGAATGGATTCACAAGAGAAAAATTCAGCACTATTTCTTACCAAAACAAGAACACCGGTTAACGAATGATTGGCTTGAGTCTCCAAGACGCCTATGTATCCACATGGGAATCAAAGCCACGTAGTTCTTCTCTTTGAGGACTCAAGTACACAAAAATGGAGGTGGGAGCTTGCCAAACCCGAAATTGCAAGGGAAGGGGGAGAGAACTTGTGTTTCCTATTCTTGTCTTGTGTTTGTTATGTTGAAAAAAGATGACTTAAACATAACAAACCTCATACTTGTCCAACTAAAGGCATCGGACAAGTATGGTGTCAAGTAAGGTGTAAATAGGACAAAGTATGGCAAGACAAGATTGGGTTAGGTGGTGAATCACCAACACCTTAATCCTCGTCTTGCTTACTTAGTACTAATTAATCAAGACTTGATTAATTAGTTCCATGGGCCTTGGTTGCATGAGCCTTTCATGGGCCTCTTGAAACATGACCCGTGGACATTTCCAACGAGGTCCCGTGATTCGCCTATCGCCTCCAAGTCTTCCATACCGAAATGTCCAACATTATCCGACGCGATCAATCCCAAGACTCCAAGCCTTGTCTCGATCCGTAAAGTCCTATTCACTTACAAGCCCATGACCCAAAAACCCGGTTTTGGTCATGTCCCGAGACAACTCCTTTTTGGCCATTCTCCATAGATGTGTCAATGAGTTTCATCCTCCGGTGTGACCCTTAGGTTTATGCATGTCAATAGATCAACGTAAAATCCCATTTTACTTGATCCTATTTATGTGGCAACTAACGAAATTTTAGTATTGCCTGACACTGCATAACGAATCGACCCTGTCGATTCTAACCTTTTCGTCGTCCCTGTCATTATCCATTTATCTCCGATATCCTGATTGAGATAAGGCATAGAGCCGTCATCCTTATTATTCTCAATCACTATTCCTTGATATGTGAGATGACTGAATATATGATACCCAACATCATGTGCATGGCCATGCTATTCTTTCAGTCTCTCTCGATCAAGCGGCCGGGAACCGATATCTTTCTCATACCTCAGTATGAGGGATAAATCACTTAGCCGTCTTTCGTGTCACTCATGTAGCCCGTCCCCAAGCCAATCCTGGCCGTTATGGAAGCCCTGTTACAAACAGCGTTAGGCTCAGGTCAAACGCAGTTGTTGACTACATAGCGATCACAAAGACTCCTTGGTCTAAGGATACATGACAAGTACGAAAATGAATGTGTTCATGACTTGATCTATGGCACATATTCACGTCAGGTCGTCCAATATCATGCCCCACATGACATCTATGATCAGACTCCGGAATCTCATTCCAATGACTAACAGAACGTAAGCCATAAACAACCATCTTTCATACTAGTCGCTTCTAGTGAAGCTTTGTTGACTAGGGACCTATCGAGTGTGATTTATCTCGATCTATGGTTCTATTCGCATGGTAGGCATAGATCAGAGCACACATAGATATATTACTCCAACACATAAGTAATATAAAGTCGCTTTAATTTTATTGCGAACGATGATATATACATTTGGACATTTAGGATTGAACTACGGGCACTAAGACTAACAATCTCCCACTTGCCCTAGTTACAATCTAAACTCCAACATGTCCCAATCGGCTTTACATGTCTAACACGTTTAGGCAGTGACACTGCCTTAGTCAAAGGGTTGGCTATGTTATCATCTGTTGCAATATAGGTTATCTTCACTTCACCTCAGTTCAGTATTTCTCTGATTAAGTGGATACGCCGTAGTACAGGTTTGGATTTGTTATGCGGTCTGGGCTTTTAGCTTGCGCAATGGCCCTTCTGTTGTCGCAAAATGGATTCACCGGGCTGGATGGATTTTTAATTACACCCAACCCTGCCATGAATTTCCAAATCCACATAGCCTCCTTAGCTGCCTCTGCAGCATCCATGTACTTGGCCTCTATCGTAGATTTGGCAATGGTATCTTGCTTTACGCTCTCCAAGCTAAAGCTCTGCCATTCAGCATAAACACATATCCTGGCTGACTTCTAAATTCATCTGGATTTGTATTGGAAAACTAGCGTCTACTCATCCTTCGACGACTAGTTCAGCATCATCTTTCCCTCGGGTTAGACTGATGTCTACTGGTACAACATAAGGCTTACGAGACGTCCGGTCTCATACATGTCATGGCATACATGATCGATCCTGCCCCCAGGCGCATAGGATTCTCATCATCCTTTTCAGCTCATTAGGTGTCTTAGGACACTGAGTCTTGCTGAGGTGAATGCCATGACTAGTGGGTAGGAGTCCTTTCTTTGAATCGAGCATTAAGAACCTACTCAATGCCTTGTTCACATAGGTTCCCGGACTTAAATCCAATACCCTCTTGGTGCGATCTCTACATATCTTAATCCTTAAGATATAAGAAGCATCGCCTAAGTCCTTTATTGAAAAACACTTCCTCAACCAAGCTTTAGTCTCGTGCAAGGTTGGGATGTCGTTTTCAATGAGAACCAGAAAGGTAATCTTGCTCCCACTAGCCTTCTTATAAATGCAAGATTCATCCTCGTTCTTGATTAAGCCAAATCCAATTACAGCTTCATCAAAATGAAGGATCCAACTCCGAGAAGTTCGTTTCAATCCATAAATGGATTTCAACGACTTATAAATATTTCCCTTATTCTTCGGATTGTCAAAACCTTTTGGTCGAGACATACAAACGTACTCAGTCAAATTTCCATTTAGGAAAGCGGTTTTGACATCCACTTGCCATATCTCGTAATTATGATACGCAGTTATGTCAAGAAGAATTTGGATCGATTTTGACCATAGCCACTAGGGAGAAGGTTTCCTCATAGTCAATCAATTGGATCTGCCTATAACCTTTCGCCACCAGTTGAGCTTTGTAGGTCAGAGGGTTGTCATCCATGTCCATCTTCACCTTGAAGATCCATTTGCATCCGATGGTCCTCACACCATTGATGGGATCAACCGGTTCCCAGACTCGGTTGTCCGACATGGATTGCATTTCCTCCCTCATGTCTCCCAGCCATAACTCGGAGTCGGGCCCATCCACGACTTCTTGAAAGGTGGCTGGATCATCTTGATCCACCATGACTTCATTGTCACCTCCGGATACCATATCTTGGAGGTGGAAGATTGATCCTTTCAAATCGCCTTGGACCTTCCGGAATTGTAACAGGAATTGGTTCTTACTCTACTACAATCTCTGGCTCCTTTCTACTGGGTTGTCAATTGGTTTAGACAGATCTGTACCATCCTGAATTTCTTCGAGATGCACATTCCTCCCAATGACGTCTTTGGAAACAAAACTCTTTTTCCATAAAGACCCCACCCCAAGCGAAGAACACCATGTTCTCACTGGGATTGTAGAAGTAGTATCCCCTTGTTGCTTTGGGATACCACACGAAGGTGCATATCTCAGATCTTGGTTCGAGCTTAGTCGAAACCAAATGTTTCACATAAGCCTCGCAACCACAAATCTTTAGGAAGGACAAAGTGGGCATCATCCCGTACCATTTTTAAAATGGTGTCCCTTCCACACCCTTCGTCGAAGCCCGATTCACTATGAATGTGGTCTTCACTAGAGCATAACCCCAGAAAGAGATTGGGAGATCAATCCAACTAATCATGGAACAGGCCATTGTCTAGCAATGTCCGATTTCTCCGTTTGGCTACACCTTTCAACTATAGTGTCCCAGGAGGAGTCCATTCCAAAAGGATCACATTCTCTTTTAGATGATCTAATAACTCCGTGGTCAAGTATTTTCCACCTCGATCCAATCGAAGTGCATTAATACCTTTGTCGAGCTGGTTTTCTACTTTAGTCTTAAACTCTTTGAATTTATCAAAAGCTTCAGACTTATGTCTCATGGAATAGACATAACCATATTTACTGTAATCATCAGTAAATGTGATAAAGTAGCTAAAACCCCTCCTGGCAAGTGAACTTATTGGTCTACACACATTCGAGTGTATCAGCCCCAATAATTCACCCGCCCTTTCATCCCGATCGATAAAGGGCACTTTAGTCATTTTTCCCATCAAACAAACCTTGCACCTATCGATCGAATGGAATTCGAATGAACCTGAAAGCCCGCACTTTCTGAAGTGCTGATAGACGCTTCTTGATTATGCGGCCCAAATGACAGTGCCATAACATAGTTAGGTTTAAATCGTTGGATTTAGACCTCTTGGTATTAACGTAATATATAGAACTTGAGGTATTGTTACCCATATCTAATATGTACAATCCTCCAACCAAGTCAGTACTGGTATAAAACATATCATTTCATAGAACATTGAAAACTCCTTTCCAATATTAACATTATATCCTTCCTTGTCAAACACGGATACAGATATAATATTCCTACTAAAAGTATCTATGCAATATACATTATACAACACTAAGACAAGGCTACTTGGCAAAGCAAGACTCATGTTTCCTACAACAGTTGCCACAACTCCGAGGTCCACTTCGTGTTCCCAAACCTCTCCTACTTTCAACCACCATATATTAGTGCATGTGTGAGATTCAGTCCTGGTATCTAATACCCATGAATCTTTGGAAGTAGAGAGATGTAGCTCTATAGAGTTAATACCGGATGAAGGCACGGTCCCACCGCCCTTCCTTAGATCATCCAGGTTTCCTGATGAAGACGCAGTAGGACTGCTCTTCTTCAGATCATCCAGACTATTTGATGAAGGCGCAGTCCCACTGCACTTCTTCAGATCAGCCGTGAACTTCTTGTAATCCCGGTTCCAATGAGCAGGCTGTTGGCAGTAGAAGCAGACATTCTCAGGTGTCTCATCTTCCTGCCAAGTGCGCATGGGCCCCGCCCTTGCCACTTCTAATTCCCTTGTTGACCATCAGAATATCCTTGGATCCCAGATCCCTGATATTCTTCTCAGCAGTTAATGAAACTTCATGTAACTCTGATATGGTCTTAGAGACAGCCTTTTCAAGGACATATTCTTTGCGTTCAGACTTGAGGACTATCCTCAAAATTATGTACCAGTCCAAATAGTTTGTTCCATTTAGTTTGACCCTGTCAAGAATGTTTTTTAATGACAAACTATTAATGTTCGTTGAATTTGCCATTTGATCTACAACAGATAAAATTCAATCAGTAAACTGAATAAATTTTATGAAGATCAAGCTTAAACACCAACATTCGATTCTATACCTTTAGAATCTAAAACCAAGATCCTTGATTCACTCGATCAAGCTGAACGAAGGCTCACCACTCAATCGAGCTATGTAGGTGGGACCCCGTCCAATCACATCCAATGTGACTCTTGGCTAGGGTATGTACTTAAGTACACGGCTTACACTATCTGATACCCTAGCTCAACCCTAGCTGAGAATCGTAGTCGGGTCCACCAATTTTCAACTATGACCCGCCACTATGTAGGTGCTCCGCTAAGGCCCACGACACCCACATATCTCGTCCAAACCTACTACCCCGCTTTCCCATGGATGCTCCGCGAAGGCGCACGACACCCATAGGACGGGGAGGTAGTAAGGTGTTGAGAATTGGGAGGTATCGGACATGACCCGTTTTTACTTGTCCGGTTGTGTTTAAAACTTTGACACATCCTAGATGCGATGAGCACCTCAACTACATTCCAAATGCAATGATGCCTCAAATTACATCCAATGTAATTCGTCCTTCGAACCCGTCAACTACATCCAATGTAATGACGATTCTAAGGGCTCACGCACAAGGATTAAAATTCCAATTATATCTTTGCATGTGAGGTGATATGTTCGGTACATAAAGTTAAGCATGCAATTCTAAAACACATAGAATTAATCATGCATAAACTAAACGAAGCATAAAGCGATAAATGTGCACATAATAGCCCCCTAAACTAACTCCCACTAGCTTCTTGAGCTCCAAGCCGATGCCAGCACCCGAAAAGCCACCAAATGACCTTTTCACCCTTTCTTCGTCTTAGACCAAGGAGTCTTTGTGATCGCTATGTAGTCAACAACTGAGTTTGACCTGAGCCTAACGTTGTCCGTAACAAGGCTTCCATAACGGCCAAGATTGGCTTGGGGACGGGCTACATGAGTGACAAGAAAGACGGCTAAGGGATTTATCTCTCATACTGAGGTATGGGAAAGATATCGGTTCTCGGCCGCTTGATCGAGAGAGACTGAAAGAATAGCATGGCCATGCACATGATACTGGGTATCATATATGCAGTCATCTCACATATCAAGGAACAGTGATTGAGAATAATAAGGATGATAGCTCTATGCCTAATCTCAATCAGGATATCGGAGATAAATGGATAATGACATGGACGACGGAAAGGTTAGAATCGACAGGGTCGATTCATTATTTAGTGTCAGACAATACTAAAGTCTCGTTAATTGCCACTTATATAGGATCGAGTAAAATGGGATTTTACGTTGACCTATTGACATGCATAAACCTAAGGGTCACACAGGAGGGTGAAACTCATTCACACATTTATGGAGAATGGCCAAATGGGAGTTGTCTCGGGACATGACTAAAACTGGGTTTTGGGCCATGTGCCCGTAAGTGAATATGACTTTACGGATCGAGACAAGGCTTAGAGGCGATGAGCGAATCACGGGACCTCGTTGGACATGGCCACTGGCCATGTTACAAGAGGTTTACGTTGACCTATTGACATGCATAAACCTATGGGTCACACCGGAGGGTGAAACTCATTCACACATTTATGGAGAATGGCCAAATGGGAGTTGTCTCGGGACATGACCAAAAATGGGTTTTGGGCCATATGCCCGTAAGTGAATATGACTTTACGGATCGAGACAAGGCTTAAAGGCGATGAGCGAATCACGGGACCTCGTTGGACATGACCACGTGCCATGTTACAAGAGGCCCATGAAAGGCCCATGCAACAAAGGCCTATGGAACTAATTAATCAAGTCTTGATTAATTAGTACTAAGAAAGCATTACAAGGATTAAGGTGTTGGTGATTCACTACCTAACCCCATCTTGTCTAGCCATACTTTGTCCTATTTACACCTTACTTGTCACCGTGCTTGTCCCATGCCTTTAATTGGACAAGTATGGGGTTTGTTATGTTTAAGTCATCTTTTTTCAACATAACAAACACAAGACAAGAATAGGAAACACAACTTCTCTCTCTCTCTCCCTACAATTTCGGGTTTGGCAAGCTCCCACCCCCATTTTTGTGTTCTTGAGTCCTCAAAGATAAGATCTACGTGGCTTTGATTCCCATGTGGATACGTAGGCGTCTTGGAGACTCAAGCCAAACATTTGTTACCCGGGGTTCTTGTTTTGGTAAGAAATAGTGCTGAATTTTTCTCTTGTGAATCCATTCTTTGTTAGTTGTTTCATGGTTTAATCGTCTCTTGGTTTTCATTGATTTTCCGCTGCGAGTTGGTTCATCTCGAACCCTACCTCGAGACCCAACAATAGATACGTGTTTTGAGGGTTTGATCAACATGGATTAGGCATGTGCTTGGCTTTGGAATTCGTGCTAGTGTAACGGTCTATTGCAGGAGCGGTCTCGCAACAAGAGATAGAGTACATTAGGGAAAGGGAGTCAGGCCCTCGATGGTTGTGGTGGTGTTTTCACTACTTACTTCGTCATGCTGAGGGAGACGAGGGCTACGGCGAGGCACAACGATAGCGCGGACCGATGTGTGATACCCCCAGACATGGTTCCCATGGCGGTGCCTATCTATTAGTATATTGGTGCGATGCGATCAGTGGAGATTTCAATCGTGGTTACGCGGTCGATGTTCTTTGTGATCGTGGCTGGCTGGCTCTTAGTGGTGTGGGGGTTCAGTGGAGACGGGTAGCGAAGGGGTGGTGTGTGCCCGGTTTCATGCTCGAGGGCGGCGGTGGATGCATTCTCGTCTTTACCCGACGGGAAAGGCGACGACGATAGTAGAGGTAGAGGCAGCCGCTATAGTAGCTGATGCTTCGATCCACAACATTTTTTTCGTTTTATTTCAGTGAGGACAAGTATCGTAAGGACTTATTTCTCAGTCGACGATAGGATGCACCTGCTTATTGTTAGTGCACGGACAATCTTGGGTTTGATGCGAATCCTTGGCACTAACTCAGATGGGCCTGTGGGGTCCAATGGATTGACAGTCCAACATACGATGGGTGGAAAGCACCATCACCTTGATCAATGAGGACTTCGTGGTCTAGTGGGGGGTCCTCAGTTAATACTGCCTCACTGGACGTAGGGGGCATTGGTTCCACCAACTGCCAGCGCAACATTCTCCTACCAGATTAGGAACTAACAACTTTGAGTTTTTAAATGCCCTCATTATCATCAGTGGGGGGACGACGCCAACTGGTTTCTCGAGAGGATGTTTAGTCCAATTAAGCCATTCTAGTCCATGGTTGCGAGACTAGCCAAGTCGTTACTCTCGGGCTTCAGCTACTGTTTTTGTGGTCTTGACCACCATAGGAGTATTCTCTTAGAGCACATCCCAGAGTCTCGGTGTCAATTATCCAGAAAGGGGCCGCTCTATCTTAGCTCCCCTTTAGGTTCGTTGTATTGGTTTCTTCGAGCGCTATGACAACATCACATTCTAGACAACCTAATCAAGCATTTTAGTACATGAGTTTTCATTTACTGTCTGTTTTCTTCGCCGCATAGTATTAGGGATTGTTTTTCATGATGCTATATCTCTTGTGATTTATAATATATAGCCTCATATGCCTCTACAACAAAATACATAATCCCATGTCAACTTCCACGCTATCATCCATTAGGATCAATCCTATCATTAAGATTTGAATATAATGAATATAAGTTACATATCATATTTTTTAGTTTATAATTTATATTTGTTATCAATTACGTAAACTTTCTATCATGCATACTAATAAAATACAAAAACGAAATGTTTTTTTTTTTGACATTAAGGGTTTATGTCATCTTATTTCCAAAGTCTTGTGTGTCGCGTCCTTCATCTCCAATGATTCTTGTCCTTAATGTTCATAACGAACACTCGTCTCCAATCATGACTCCTACTATCCCGATGAATCACATGAAGGTTGTCCATCCAATCACTCCCGAAAAAACAGCCCACCCGTCACTTTCCTATGTGCCTTCTGGCATTCCTACCGAGGTTGTCCTCCGTGAGGACTTGTCGCCTCGGATTATACCCCCGACACTGACCCTGGCCTTTTTAAAATCACTACTTTACCAAAAGAAGAAACAACCTCTCCAACTCACTCCCCCACCAATCTTTCCCATGCTGCCCCACACCACTTATGATCTCCGGCCAAGATACCACCATTGGAAGATAAGGTGCCACCATCAGTCGCTCGATTGGGAGCCGTGCTGACGTCCCTATTCCCTCCCCCACATATGGCCTTCTGGTGCCGTTGGAATCCCCGGAGACCATCATCTTCCCTGGCTGGGGTGGCCTTCTTCTACTTTCACGCCGAACATGGCTAGCACGACTTGGCGTCTGTTAGAGAATCTATACCAGTCTGACGACGGACCTACAACCTCTAATAAACCCTAGGTCGGAAAATCCGATTGAAGAGGAAGGTGGCACCACCACGTTGCCACTCCCTATAGAGGCTCATTGGGCTTCTTATGAGAGATTTGAATGTCGCCGATGAGGTTATATCAACCATTTACCTCCACCACGTTATAATAGTTCCCTCAAGGAGATGAAGAGACTCATGTGGAAGCACCACAACCAGCTACCACCGGGGAGTGAGCATGTGATCCATCCATCGTCACGTTTCAAACCCTCCGTCCACTCAAGATCCGCCCCAATGGTCCTCCTACCCCAGTATCTGGTCCAAGGCTTCCTACCTAAAGCACTGCCACCAACATGGAAGAGGCGCATTGTGTACATTCCATCCAACATGTACTCTAATGGAGTTTGATTATCATGACCAAGTAAAGCAGGAGCGATACAGAACTTCATGCCTACCCTGGGCCTATCCCTGGTTGGCCCAAGGCCCTTGCAAGCTTTGGGGGACACAAAAAACACCCCAATGACCCGCCTTCTTAGGAAATGACCCACTAACGCATGCGTCCTAAATGCAAAGGACTCCACCCCCATCTCCTAACTCCGGTCCGGGATGAGTATACAGATTCTTCAGCTACGATCAAGACGAGGCCTTCAAACAGTTTGCCAGGGTCCATGAGTAGCTTCATCAGCAACGAATGGGTGTGGGGACACACGTCTCACCCTGCCACGTTCGGTGCAAACCCGACCCCATAGTTCCCCCATTTCCTGGTGTTCTCACTAGATGCCCATTATCCCCTCAAGTGCCCCTGATTCTTTAGCCCAAACATATTTAGGTCGAGGCAGAAAGTGATCACCACCAATTCTCGATCGTCTGCCACTATATTCGAGACATTTGCCCCCCAAAAAGTCTTCATGCTATAATTGGACATTTGGTATGAAGTTAGTGTTCGATATCTATAGATTAGAACTATATATTTTTTTAATAGTTTTATCTATCAATATATGCTTAAGTTTTCCACTAATAAAATCCTCCCCTGTGCTAAAACAATACAAAATAAAGTTACTTTTAGGAAGAGAAATAGATAAACTGGCATGTGTTTCTCTCTTAAAAAAAGAGCACCATATGCCATATACACTAGATCGTCGGCGGCCTTCTCCCTTTGTACTATTTCCCTTGTTTCAGTCATCTTCGTTTTGCTGCCAACCTCGCACCATGGTGGAGCTCGACTCCCCCTTGCTTTGTTTCCCTCGCGCAACCGCACACCTTGATTGTCAGAGTTCGTGCTCACCGCTGCAACGTCGCAAGAGTGTTGTGCTCCCCAAGCACAACCGACTTCGGCATGAACCTTCCGGCCGGAGCTCGCCTCGCAACAGCAGTTGTCAGGCCACTCGCCCCCGTCGTCGTAGGCCACCCTCTACCATAACCCACCCTCTTCCTCTGGCCGGATCCGCCCCCCTCTAGCCTTCTCCGACCAGATCCGCACCACCTCCGGCCAGATCTACCTCCCCCGCTCCGACCCCACGATCCGCCCCCACGTCCTCACGACCCGACCCTCCTTCCAGCCACGTCCGACGATGGTCAACCGCCCGATTCCCCCTCCGGCCTCATCTCCCGAAAAGGACGACACAAGTTTCTCTGACTGAGTCTCTCAGCCGTGCTTCTCCGGGCAAACAATCAGATCTGCACCCACCTTTTGTCAGAACGCCGCAGCCCAAGTCGTTCAGTCGTGCTCCTCCATATTGTGTTTACCTGACCAGATCCGTGCACCAGCCTTAAGAGGATCAGATCTGCTCCCGTCAGCGTCGCCCTCTCCGTTTCCATCCCAACCCCAGTCATCGGAGGCCGGTCGCGAGTAGCTTAGACTCGTCTTTGTTGTTTATGTTTATATTTTTTTTGTTCCCCCTTCCAAAATCTTGGATCTCCGGTAGGTGTGGCCGCTGCCTCTGATGGCGTGTCCGGTCGGGCCTTTTCATTGACAGATCTTTTCGGAAAGTTGATAAGACAAACCGACCTGGTAGTTTTAGTTTATCTAAGCGCTGTGTCGCCTTCTTTTAGAGATATTCATCTCGCCGGTCATTTCTCGGATTTCTAAGAATGACCGACGGATACAACACTCATATTTTTTGGTGTGTTTGTTCGGTTTATAAGGTCTGTTAAATCTTTAATGAATCTTTTTGTTCAAAAAAAAAAGAAATAGATAAACTGAGACACTATTAAGATACGAAGAAAAATCCAATTGACAAGCTGTCTATATTTTGGAACAAAGAGAGAGGCGGCTATTAAACGGTTGGATTATAATTAGAAGAAATAATGGTGAATGGATAAGATAGAAACTGTGTGGTTTCCTTTGTTGCCTTCCATCGCCACGTTTCTTATTTTATTTTTATACTTCTCTATCATTACCTTTTGGTTCATGTATCTATAGCTGTTTTATGAGCGTTACGTATTGGTTTGTGTATTTATGTCCACTTTGTTCTTCCGATATATTCTCCAAATTTTAATTATATATGTCTAACACACATCTTTTTATCATAACACTAAGCATAGTTTTTAAAGAGACATCTCAACGATCATAACTCAAGTTTCCATGTAAAAGATCTCAAGTTTAATTGAGTGGAGTTAAACAATTGAGTTTATCGTAAGTTTATGTGTAGTTGTTACACTTCTTCTTTTTTTTATCGGTAAAGTAGAATGTAGATTAAACTTCTTTAGAGGATAAAAAGGAGTATAACGATCCGAGTACAGATCGAAACAAAAACCAAACCCTACTTGAAAGTTACAATGAAGTGAAGACAAGGCATGAAAGTAAAGCCCCTAGAACCCATTCATACTTCAGGGTAAGTAAATGAAACAAGGCTAAATGATGATGTAAGTAGCGGGCCCAAGTGATGTGAACCGGCCCAAGAGAACTGAACTGAACTTGAGGGTAGTAATTTGAAACCTCAACCCCATGAATTGATCGGTCTTTAGAATTGGGGGCTCGCTGGGATGAAGAGAGGACGAGGCAGGCATCCCAAATTGACACTACCGGAGACGGGAAGATGGCTATCTCAAAGCAATTGATCCAGCAAACTTTGAATTACCATGGCGAGGCAGCTGCGGCGCGGATTGAGGAGCAATAGGAGAGACGACCAAACGAAGATGTAACAAATCAGACTTCTCCGGCGAGCCGAGAGAACCCTATCGGGAGAAGGCACCCGGGAACCTGCAGAAGACGAAGAAGGCACTCACAAAGCTATAATCTTGATATACACTGTATTGTACTTATGAAATATGTTTAACAAGTTTAGAATTTGTTAATTTATACGGTTAAATAATATTATATATATCACCAAGTTGATATAAATAATATATGATATACTGACTCTGTTGTGTTTTATTGTGCTACAAAACTATATTCTTATCTTTTTAATCAGCAAAGCAGTATATTAAAACGCCTCTTCAGAAAATGAAGAGGGAAAACGTACAGAAAAAATCCTAAATACAGGAACAAGAACAAGCAAAAGATACAACCCATAGAAAGAGCAGCAAACAACAATTGATAGGTCTTAACACCTTGATTTTACAAACTTGAAGCATTAAACAAAAACAGGTCTAGACACCTAAATTTTTCAAACATAAAGCACTTCAGAGAAGAGAACACTGCCACCCAAATCTCTGCCGGAATTTATATGCCCTGAAACATTAGAGTCCCCCAACCCAAAAAGGACTTCGGGGAACCCTAACACGCTGCCGGCTAGAACCGAAAACAGCAGTAACAATCCGGCAGCAAGCTACCGGAACTCACCCAACCCTCACCAAAACCCGATTAATTTCATACGAAGGCAACCACAGCCTTGAACACTCGCTGATGGCCTACACCAACAAACCAACGAGCTCGTCAAACCCAGTTGGACGAGAAAAAGAGAAATTAACCGAGCAAAGGCAGGGAGGATAGGGGATACAAAAACCAACAGAGAAAGGGTAAGGACCTTACTTTCGGCCTCGCGAGAACGAACCCAACCAAACCAAGAAGAGGGAGGAGCCAGCATGAACCGCAAATCTAGAGCCAAACCGCGACAATCCAAGGAAAGCCTCCCACGAACGAAGAGGTGCCAGACTCCACCGCGCACCCAGACTCCACAACGAACCCAAAAAAAAGTCCCAACTGACCATCAACAGCACCAAAGCGCAGATCCACCCCCAAACTTTGAATCCCCCAAATCCACACCGGAG
Organism: Erodium maritimum; assembly: GCA_963921825.1. Taxonomy (NCBI): domain Eukaryota; kingdom Viridiplantae; phylum Streptophyta; class Magnoliopsida; order Geraniales; family Geraniaceae; genus Erodium; species Erodium maritimum. The sequence goes on from OY997595.1 coordinate 24,962,905, forward strand.
ATCGCCGCGAGGAGCCGATCTGGAGCCAACACCGTCAGAGGCCTGAAAAGTCGGATATGAGCCTAAAAAGTTCATATCTGAAAGAACGGGTGAGGCGACAACAAGGAGACCAACGTCGGAACTCAGGCAACTCCCCACTGCGATCAACGATACAAACTTCACTTCACCAAGGTCAAGGGGGTCAGATCTATGTCCTAAGGACTAGATCTGAGAAGAAGAAGGGTTTAGCCAGGCTCCAAAGCTGAAGAGGGAAAACGAGGCGAGATGGAAGAAGGGTAGCCGAAGAAAAAAAGGGGCGAACAAACATGAGTACCCCGCCGGTGACCTCCATAGCCGAGATGGCCAGGAAATCACCAGCGGAATCGGAAGGAAACACGACACGAGGGCGCAAGAAGACGAAGGGTTAATGTTTTCTAGAGAGAGGTCACCGTTTCTTTTTTTATATATGAACACTCCGGTTGGTGCACAACTTTATCACAAAACTATATTCTTATTGATGTATTGTACAAATTAAATATGAAACAATTGAGATGATATTCATCTTCTCAAATATTCATCGTTTTAGTTATAATTATACAGATGTAATATAACTAAATGAGATGCTAACAAGAACTTACCTCCATTATTCACGTTCTTTCGTATAACCTCACCTTCAAGACGGTACCAAATGTGCGAAGTTTAATTTATGTTTTTTAGTTTGTTTCTATTTCAATGTCTAAACTCGATCTACGATCAAATAGAAATGAAATAACACAACGCATGTTGATTACTTCACTTATATAAGTATTTCAAAAGAAAACAAAAGGTTTATTTAGAGTATTTGCAGCGTGCGAATCACGTACCGACTTGCATTTCGCTCATCACGATTTGGTGAGTTGCGAATCGTGATTCGCACATTGTGACGTGCGTGAGTCGCGACTCCAGACTTACTAAATCACGGTTTGTGATTCTCACTCCAAACCGTGACTCACATTTGTGAGTCGCTGGTCGGAACAATCACTAGCCGACATGTGGCGTGGGAAGAAAAAAATTCGTGGATTTTTTTAATTAAGACAAAATGCACCCCAAAAAAACCATTTTTCTCACCTATAAATATCTTTTATCCCATTCTTCAGACCACCAATATTTCTCTCCACTTACCCTCTCAAAATCCTAAATTTCTCACACATATTTCGGTAAAAAAATGTCCGACGACGAGTCTTAATTAAGGGAGCAGGTGGAAGCCATCCTTCGTGCAATGGAGCAACGAATCCGACGAAGGACTAACAGAATGATAGAGAGAGAAATGTCAAGGATCAACGCGTTGAGGCAAAGGCTCGAACGTGGTGAACCTTCCCAGCGACAAATTGACAGAGGTCGTGTCGAAACTCACAACCGACTGATGCAGGAATATTTCATCGAGAACCCAAATTATGGGCCCGATGAGTTCAGGTATCGATTATGTACGTCCCGACAGTCTTTCAACGGGTTATGCAAAAGGTAGTGGAGCATGACGATTACTTCGTTGAGAAGTCGGTCGGGGCAAGACGCATGGGGTTATCAACGCACTAGAATTGCACCACCGTGTTACGAATGTTGACCTATGAGTGCTCGGTCGATTCATTGGACGAATCACTACGTATTGGGGAAGTACCGTACTAGAATACGTAAAGCGGTTTTGTAAGGCCATTGTTGAGGTTTTCATAGAAGAATGAGAGTGTAACCAACAGTGAAGGACATGACACAATTACTCAAATCGGAGTACAAACGAGGGTTCCCCGACATGATTGTGAGTCTTGATTGCATGTATTGGGAGAGGAAGAATTTCCCAATCGCATTGCAAGGAGCCTACGGCCGAGGAGACCACCACGGGGATTTGACCGTTATGTTGGAAGTTTGTAGCATCCCGTGATTTTTGGATTTGGCATTCGTTTTTCGGGATGGATGACTTGGACAATGACATCAATTTCCTCAACGCCAACCACTTATTCGATGACGCTTTTCATGGTCGTGACTTGTCCATAGAAGATGAGATCAACGGTCATTACTACGACCGACCTTATTATTTGGTTGACGACATTTACCCATCATGGAGTCGATTCGTCATTCCTATCCCCGCAAACAAAAATTATTTGTTAAAGTATAAGATGGTGCTCCGAAAGATATTGAATGGGCTTTTGGAGCCCTCAAAGCACGGTGAAACACAATTTCTCGGCCCGCTCGTGTTTGGAAGAGGATGACTTTGGCTGATATCATGCATGCTTGTATCTTTCTACACAACATGATTGTATATGATGAACGCAACATGTATGAAGCAGGAGATGACGACTTATATTACGACCCACCTCCAAATGTACCAAATTGGACACCACTTGAACGATGGCATCAAGGAGGGCCCTTTTCCTACCAACAACGCTTGGACGCTCGACTCGGTGTCACAAATGATATGACCCGCCGTCAACTCCAATACGACCTTGTTAAGAACATACTGATCAGACGACGAGTGAGATGATTTCTCTATGCTTCTATTGTCTTGCCAATTAATTTTAGTTATGTATTATTCGGAGGTAATAAAATTTCAAGCTTAATTTCATTTTAGTTAATTAATATATCATTTTAAGGGGCTTTTAATTTTTTTTATTAATTAATTTATCAATTTTATTAAGTATTTACTATTTTAAATCGAAATTTAATGAATTCAAAAAAAATATGAATTACTTATCTAGCCAACATCCATGCAACTCATGATTCCCATATATGAGTCTCGTATTGTGGAACACAACTCAATTTAAGGGGCGCACGTAAATTACAGTCACCACATCATTCTCAATATGTGATCTCCATATACAAGTCTCTCACCGTACATGCTCTTATATAGTAGTGTGGCCAATCACTTTACCTGACAATAAATAGGACTTGTTATTTTAAAAGGAAACAATCTTATAAAATACACCCATATCTTATTTAATAAGATTGATTTTTTAAAAAGAAAATCATTAGCAAATGATAAAAATACTTCTCTCGTTTTCAAAATATCAAACATATGAAAATATTCTTTCAAAAATAAAACATACGTCGAGCCTTAATTTTCCCGAAAGAAATATTCATTAATAACTTAATAAACCTTACACATTACACATCTGAACAAACACAAGTTTTGCATCAATTGATCATTCTTGAGAATTAGAAAGACGATAAGCGAGATGATAACTCTCGAAACGGGTGACGTTGCGCCTAGAAATGAACTACTGAATCAGTATTTTTTAGCGACACTCCCGAAAGATCTGTCGATCGAGAGACTCGATCGGACAAGCCGCCGATTACAACCACCACACCTACCGGAGATTCGATATTTCGTTAGTGGTGACATACAACAAAACAAACAAACGACAGAATAAACATAAACAAGTAGGATAAGCAGAAAAAACTCGTAGCCGACATTTGATGACTAGGGTTATGATCGAAGCAAAGAGCGGATGTGGACAGCGATAACAATTACAGGCCTGATCCGCTTGAAAGGTAGAGAGTACCAACGATCACACCTCATCGTATTAAAGGAAAGTTCTTATAATATCCTGATTAATGCATGTTTTTTAGTTATTTATATTACTAAATTATACAAAAAAAATAAAAAATTATAGGGTATATTTAAGTAAAAACTTAGAAGTGTGGTAAATTCAATATACTTACGTAAATTAATATAAAAACAATAATAATACAGGAATTAAAGGTGTTATCTTCTCTTTTTTTTTTAGGTTTTAGATTGTTGCTTGTGGTCTCCTTTTGGGGCTTCGTCTCGCCCGTCACCTATACAACAGCTGCAGACCCCCCTCATCCTCTTTGCTGATTCCATCGGTCCCGTGTGTGTCGACCTCATCGATAGTACCAACGATCGGCGCGTCCTTCTTTTTAGCCACGAATCTCTCTCGGTCGGAACTTCTATCATGCCCACCACCAACGATAGTGACCCTACCCCGTCCGCTCATCTTCAATCGAGTACCTCCTCCGTCTCCTCCAATGACCAATCGGCTGCCACTTACATTGCCGTCTCCTCCAACGCCTCCGCTGAGAGCCCAACTTTCTACCTGCGGAGGTTATGCTGAGGTCCCAAACCTCCTCCATCGCCCTCCGATAAACCAAACTCATCGGAGGCATGACATAGAGTTCGTCAATGAATCTGTGGCGCACCTAGTCACAAGGGTTCTCCGTGAAGGTGTAGGGTCGATCCAACCCCTTCCGTAGGATAGGGAAGGAGGAATCTGGAATGCTACCCCTCGGAGGGGAAGGGGCCCCAATAGAGAAAACGTGAGCCTTGTAAAGTAACCTCGTTGGTCTCAATGAGGCCATTAAGGTATCACGGGGTGTCAAAGAGGAGCCACACCCCGACCCCTGGGGTCTTGTACCTGGCCGACCCCTGTCTCCTTCTTTTCTCGGGTCACTTCCTGACAAACCATCGTGACACCATAAGTTTAACCAAGTCGAGCCAGGAAAAATCAACATGATCTCAAGTGTCATTCACCGAAAGAATAGGGAATCACCTCCTACCTATTACATGGAATAATCAGGCAGTTGTTATAAGATCAATGTTCCAAATGTCTATAAAACTATGCATAATCTTCTTTCTATTTAATAAGAATTTTCAATTATGTACGTCCGTTTTTAAATTATCCAGAATACTTTATTATCAATAAAATAATCGTATCCATTCCCAAAAAAAAGTATAATGATGGAGATATAATGAAAAATCAAGAAAAATGCATCCATAGGTGACGACATCCAATTGTTTCCATATATATTATTCGTTCTTTCAATCAACTAGTATAGTTTCTTTTTTTCGAACGAAAGTTGCGAAATTTATTATAAATCAGAATCCACGATACATTGGAATGCGTCAGGCACATGGCCTGACCACTGAAGAACAAGCATAGAACGGGCTTCCTTGGCAAGCCAGTGAGAAGCCTTGTTCACAGTTCTTTTTACAAATTGAAGGGTAGTCCCTCTTATTGAGAAATAAGCTCCCGAATATCCCTAATAAACGTCCCAATGGGTGATATCGGTGGGCCGCCCTTAGAGATTAAGTTGAGAAGAATCTAAGCATCCGAGCGAATAATGACAGTAGGCCCAAGTCTTGGTGCAATCTTCAGATCTGTCGACAGGGCATATGCTTCGACCATGAGCGGTTCCCATATCCCCGGGAGGATACCATTTGTGGCCAGCCGGACCGAGCCACTTTGGTCCCTAGCAATGATACCCCAGGCAGATTGATGTGTATCCTGAAAGACGGCCCCATCCACATTGATAACAATAGTACCTGAGGGTGGGCGGATCCACTTCGCCAGCCAGACAGTGGGTATATGGCTTGGTTTGGTGAAGCGGTCTTCGCCTCTCTCCAGGCCGTCAAATGTGCAGCCGTCGAGGATATTACCCTCAGATTCTTCGGGAGCGTCCCTTTCCACTTGAGCTCATTCCTTGCTTTCCAAATCTCCCAAAAAATGGACAGGACCTCAGCCACCTTATCTCGAGACCTCCCGGTCTCAATCACTTCCCACCATTGCACGAACGTCCCACCTAGACCTTGTGGAGTAAGATCACCAGCTTGTGCGCATCACATTTGAGCAAAACCACACTCAAGAAATAAATGGTTAACTGATTCAAGGGCTCACAAATATGACATGTCGCCGGAATGGGAACAAATTTATGGTTCAGGTTAGTAGCTACCTGCAAGGTATCAGTCAAGCTCCTCCACAAAAATATCAAGAGGCGGAGGGGGTGGGTGGGGGGGAACAAGGATAGACCATAGAGCCGACCATGTTACCAAAGCCGTGTGTTGCCTGCCTCGCCGTAGCCAGTACCTTTTACCCTGTTTTGTGGTATACATCCCATTCCGGTCAGCCGCCCAATACCAAGTGTCCTTAAGTCGGAGCGCAGAAAGGGGTACCTGAAGTATGTTATTCTGCTCTACAACGGAGAACACCTAACCCAACCCGGCGTCATCCCAGCACAACCTTCCAGGCTGCATGAGACCCGCAACTCGAGCCCCAACCAACGCCGGGTTAGATGACGTGATTTCCGTGTTCAGCCCTAGAAGCCATGGTGTACCAAAAATGAGGGTATCCTGGCCATCCCTAATTGATATCCGAAGACCACCCCTAAGTAGTTCTTGAGCCAATAGAATACTGGCCCAGGTGAGGCTTTGATTAACTACAACTCTAGCCTCAAGGAAGGTAACCTTCGGGAAGTAACGTACCTTAAGTACCCGGGCCATCACAGAGGTAGGACGATAAATGAGGCTCCAAGCTTGCTTCCCCAAAAGCGTCGTATTGACATCGCTCAAGTGGCGGAACTCCTTCCAGATAATTACGCGATCAGACTTCCCTCCCCCACCAGAATCGAACCAAGCCACATGAATTCGGGAAATAATCTTAGAAGGTATGGTAAAGACAGACATGACGTAGACCGTAAGCGAGGTAAGGACTGATCGGATCATCACTTCCCGTCCTGCCCGCGAGAGAAGCTTCGCATCCTAGGACCGAATACGCTTAACAATCCGGTCTCCCAGGTATGCCATGACGGCATTCCAATTTCGACCGATCATATTCGGGACACCAAGGTACATAGATGCTGCTGAAGTCTCTGCTATATTCAGAATCTGACTGCATTACTGTTTCATGGCATGCGAAGTATTCTTGTTAAACATAACCAACGACTTATCCAAATTCAAAACTTGGCCCGAGAGGGTCCCAAACAAGCCTAGAACGCCTGTAATCGTCTGAGAATCCTCAAGAGTAGCCCGGTAGAATATGTAGCAATCATCCACGAAGAACATATGCGAGATCTCCGGAGCCCCTCGTGCGACACAAACTCCCCTCAAGCGACCCTCATTATAAGCCTAGCGCAGCAGGAAAGACAACCCCTCCATACAGAGGAGGAAGAGGTAAGGAGAGAGCGGGTCACCCTGACGTAATCCTCGCGTTTGTGTAAGTTGAGGCGTTTCCCTCCCCCCTGACGAGACCGTGTAATGTACGGATTTCACACATTACGCCACCAATGATATCCACTCCGCTGAGAAACCCAACCGAGCCATAACATAAAACAGATAATCCCATTCAACCCGGTCGTACGCTTTACTCATGTCGAGTTTGAGAGCCTTATAGCCTACCGCACCCTGCCGCTTTTGACGAAGGAAATGGATTACCTCGAAAGCTATTAGGATGTTGTCCTGTATACACTTTCCCGGGATAAAAGCCCCCTAAGTGTCTGAGATAACGGTGTGAAGGAGGGGTTGAAAGCAGTTGGATAAGACCTTAGAGAGGATCATGAAAATGACATTACACAGAGCAATCGACCGGAGATCAGTTATCTTATCCGGATCAGGCTTCTTCGGGATTAAAAAAAATGGAGGTGTCATTCAGAATGGGATCGAAATCCTGAGAGGCCAACACCTCACCTATAAATCTCACCACCTCATCCGCCACAATTGGCCAGTAATGCTGATAAAACCGAGGATTCAGACCATTCGGACCCAGGGATTTATCAGGCCCTATCCGAAATACTGTCGTCCGGACCTCCATCACCGAGCAAGGAGATAATAGCAACTAGTTCTACACCAGGGTAATACACTGGGATATCGCAATGGGAAAATCATGGAGGTCCAGTAGACGCGTCGTGAATAGCGTGCTGAAGTAGTCCACAATTAACTCCCTCATCCGTGTGTGCCACATCACCAAGTCCCCCTGTTCATTTTTCAGAGACAAAACTGCATTGATACGACGTCTATACAAACAGGCTGCCTGAAAAAACTTCGTATTTCAATCCCCCTCATCCAACCAGTGATGCTTCGCGCGCTGACGCTAGAACGCCTCATGTTCTCCCAACGCTCGTTCATATTGGATTTGAATAGCCTCCCGCTGATGCACTCCTTCTTTATCCGTCCGACAATTCAGATGCGCAATCTGTCGTTGACACCACTTGATATGGTTAAGGTTACGGCAAAAATGCAGCCAACCCCAATCATTCATGGACTTGCCCACCGAATGTATGACTTCCCCAATAGGCTTCGCCGGATGCTTATCCCAGGATGCCTGGATGAAGCGGCCACAATATGGATCACGAATCCATTGAGATTGGAAGTGAAACTTTGGAGGGCCACGGTGGGAAACTTGCTGAGCCAGGGAGAGCAAGATCGGCCAATGGTCCGAGGTCGTCACCCCCGTATTACAGAAATCCAGGTCGGAGAAGGAGGAAAAGAGGGTATTCGATACCAAGGCTTTGTCCAAGCGTGATTGGACCAGAGCATCAAGCCTCCGCCCCTTATACCAGGTATACGGATGGCCAGTCATCGAGACATCCACCAGGTGCAAATCATGCACCAGAGAGCAAAAGTCATCCATAAGACTGAGAGGATACGATCCTCCTCCCGTAGTTTCATCTGAGTTCGGAATGCCATTAAAGTCTCCTATCAGGATCCAGTTGGGCCTTGTCGGAGTATGGAGATTCCTAATCATTTCCCAAGTTCGATGCCTTCTGCCCCAACGAGGTTCCCTATAGATCCATGTTATCCCCAGCCCCACATGTTCCGGAACCGAGACCTCAATGTCAATATACCGAGCAGAGATGCCCTGATTGTCACTCCTATAACAGACACTCATAATAGAGCCAGACCCCTCTGACTCACCACGTTCCTAGTACCTCTGATGTAGGGGACACATAGATGATCCTGAAAACCTAATGGTCGCGACAACAACACACAATTCTAAGTATCCATCAGAGATTCCGAGAGGAACAAAAGATGGGGTTGATGGTCACAAAGCAGTTTCCTAAGTTGCTGCTTGTGCAGCCCCGTACCCATACCACGACAGTTCCATGCCAAGATCCGCAGATCTGGCTTCGTCTAGGATAAGGAAGTCCCTAGACCCGGTTCTCAATTACGCTGCGGGGATCACGAAGCAGAAGACGGTGGAGAGGGGGACCCTGGGAGATGAAACCTGGACCCGAGCCTAAGACGGCCCTTGCCACGCGATCCCAACCAACCCCAATGTCGAGGGGCCTACGAGATCGGCGTCGAAATTTCTAGGGAATGATCACGATTCCACATCAACCAAAGACGCAGAAAAAGGTGGGGATGACGGTGGTCCAGGTACCGGCGACGAAACCCCTTCTCGCAAGGGACTAGGGTTCCGTGGGGAGGACCGATTCCGCCTGGAAGAGTGTGGCCGACGACGTGCATACGAGAAGGAGGCATGTGAACCAATCTCGTCCAACCCAAGGACAAGTGAAATCGACGAGGAAAGGATATGGAGAAACCGATCCGAGGAAGAGAGAAGAGCACTGGAACTTTACCGGAAGAGGAGACTTCAGCGTCGGTAACGACACGCGAAAACCCTAACAGAGTCCATTCTATCTGTTAAATTATATAGTTTGGGAAAACTACAGATACCTACCCAAAACCATGGTCATTTAACCGATGTTTACTCTGAAGTTTAAACGTAACAAATACATACCCTGAAGTTTCGAAATGTAACTCAGACCCCCTTCCGTTAGTCAGCTCAGTCAGTTTACTGTTCACTTTTTCAAAAATGCCCAAAATACCCTTAACCCTGTTCATTTTTTATATTCTTTAAATCAAAATTAATTAAAGTTTTCAGATCAGATTTTATTTCCAAATAACAGTTTTTTTTTAAAAAAAATCAGTTTTTATTAATAATAAATTAGTTTTTATTATTTAAAAAATCAAATTTCAATTTTAATAAATCAGTTTATTATTAAACAATCGGTTTTATTGTTAATAAATTAGTTTTTATTATTTAAAAAATAGTTTTATTGTTAATAATAAATTTTCATTTTCGGAAATTCATTATTTTTGTTTTTAATAAATTTTTTATATTTCCTTTTCAGTTTTTATTATTTATTAATTCAGTTTTTTTAATATTTTTTTATATTTTCAGCAAAATCATTTTTGGTCAATATACCTGCTTTTTTTAAATAAAACTGTTTTTAAAAATAAAATCTGTTTTTTTTTAATAATTTTATTATGTAAAACTGAATTTTCAAAATAATTATTTTTAAAATTTTATTTTACTAAAAAAAAAAAAAACTAATTTGTTGTAAAATAAAACTATTTTTTTAAATAAAAAGAATTAAAAAAATTTAGGATTTAGAGTTAGAAGGTAGGGGTGTAAATTTGAGTGATAGTTATGAGCATTTTGGGCATTTTTTGAAAAATAAACAGTAAACTGACTGAGCTGACTGACGGAAGTGGGTCTGAGTTACATTTCGAAACTTCAGGGTATGTATTTGTTACGTTTAAACTTTAGAGTAAACATCGGTTAAATGACCATGGTTTTGGGTAGGTATCTATAGTTTTTTCTATAATTTCTTTCATTAGGATCTAATTGTACTATAAATATATTTATCGTTATTCAAAACATAATATATAATGAAGATTCTCTTGCGAGCGTGGTTGAGCGAAGTGCGTGATCAAGGAATAGTTTCTGGCAGGCCAATCATGTTGGGATTTGAAAGTGATTCCTTTGCTTCCTCCTTAAGCCATTTTCATCCAATCAATGTCCCTCTCGATCCTCTTACCTAATTGTTAGTATTTATTTATTTCAACTCCTCTCACTCTGTATAAACATTCTCACAATCTATGTATACTCAAAAGTATTATCCCGTTCTTAGTTTTTGCTTAAAGTTCTCTCGATTGAACAGATTCACTCAAAAGTTCTCACTCCTTTCACCACTTGTCATCCATCGATTATGCTCTGTGCAACATGATTTTGCTTTAATTCACTTCTATTTTTTGTGGATAAAAAAATTAGTATAATGTATTTAAGCTGTTTGAGGACGATAAAATGTCAACCGTCTCTGGTCGGTCTTAAGAGCACGGACAGCGAGTCGGCCCAGATCGAGGGTCGCGTTTTTATGAGACATAGGACACGAGCAGTCCCGTTGTGGGACGGCTTTTACGCGTCCCGCATAACTGCGGGTTGAGTCCCGCGTCCCGCAAGCCCGGGTTGAGGCCCACGTCCGAGCGCCAGCCAATGGCTGGCCGCCACGTGGCATTTCGGAAGAAAAAAATCAGACCATTAGGCAACGGTAAGAATTTTTTTATTTAATTAATAAATATAATTATTTCTAAACCCTATAATTAACAACGACAACGCTTGGATGAGGCTAGGAATTATAGCTCAACCCCACCCACAAGTACAGGCGAAGATTAAACACATGTCGCTGGTGAGTCTCAACCACCAGAATGGGCGTCTTCCGATCTCAACAAGGGAAGTGAGGTCCCTTTTAGCGAAACACCCCCCCTCCCATACGACCGATGCAAGTCCCTCTCAAGCACCTCGCCAAACACGACAGCCAAGCAAGAAGGCTTCGAAAAGGAAGGGGACCAACCTCACGCATCAAATAAGTACCATGGCGGAGCTGAAACGATCAAGGAACGAAGGCAAACTACAAAGGAGCCGCCTGTTTCACCAGTTAACCGAAAGTGGGAAAAATACTTAGACAAATACACTACCATGGACGAAAAGGATACCTCCAACTATGGAGAAGGCCAGTTGGCACGGCACGAGTTGTTTAAGACACGAATTTCGAAAGTCATGGAAGACATTGAAGGTGAAACAACAACAACAACAACAACAACAACAACAACAACAACAACAACAACAACAACCACCGCCACAACCACCACCACCACAATGATTCTTGAACTTGTATTTTATTGGGGTTGTATTCAAAGGGGATGAATAAAAGTTCAAGTTAATTTTTATTTGTGCTAAATTTATTGATTATTATTTTTTATTATCATTTCTTATTTGTTTTCAGATTTATTCAATTTTATATAATATTAACTGTTTTGATAAAGAATTAAATAAAATAGAAAAATATCAATTAATTAACCAGTCAACATCCACTAACAATCCAAGCCTCAATCCAGGACTCATCATTGTAAAACACAGCTTATTCTGAGTCATGAGTCCCACTATTTTGTACAGACAGCATCCAAGCCTCTAATTTAAGCCCCTAACCCAAGCCCTTCCATTGTACATGCCCTAACCAATAAGTCGCATTAGTAGTTTTTCTTCTGACGCATCGTTTCGATCATTCTCACTACCCTTACTCCTATTATCTCAACCCTCACCACATCTATCTTCATCACCTCTGTCTCTACCACCACACCATCCATGTTCGGCGTCCTCGCCTTGGGTACCGACTAAGGGACACCGTGGGGGATCGCTCTTTTCTAGGGCCCGAAAGAGGAAGACAGTGAATACACTAAGGAGACAGGTTACATCGGCATGGGGATTAGAATCCCAAAATGTGAGGACTTCCGACTCACGAGGGTGTATGGAAAAGCAGGGAGAGCAGGACGCCATCAAACCTTGGCAATGCTACGTAGGCTTGCTCAGAGAGACAACTATCGATATATCCTTATTAGAGATTTTAACAAGATACACACTCAGACAGAGACCCGGGAAGGTAAAATGTATCCCAACCAACTTATTTCAAATTTTCATGATGTATTGGAAGCCATCAGGGTGGTTGATGTCTCTTTCTCAGACAATCCTTTTACTTGGTTTCAGTGACGAATAATAGGCCCACAGGTGGATTCCCGATTGGAAAGTTCTCTTATTTCGGATGAGCTTCATTAAGAGTTTACTACCATTACCCCGCACAATATAGGTACCACTACCCGATTCTAATGACCCTCGACCCGATCCAGAGGGTTGTGGGTGTGCATAAACTTTGTTTTGAGTCTGTTTGGACGCAGGAGCCTGAGTATGGTAGGATTATTCAGGAGCCCTGGAATGGACCTGAGTTAGAGAACATGAGATCCCGCACGACCCGAATTAAGGAAGTTTAGAGAGCATGGGGGTGGGATGTTTATCAGGCCAATTTGAACCACATCAGGTGGTATCAAAGGCAGATCACTCCACTTAATGGGTGTACATGGCTGGGATGAATTGGAAGGAGGCCAATCAGGTTTAGTATGAGGCGGCTTTGGCTCGTAGTGAGGCTTTCTAGAGATAGCGGGCCAAAAACCATTGGCTCAATTAGGGTAACAAGGAATACCAAATTCTTACATGTTGCTGCTTCCTTTAGGAATCGGGTTAACCTGGTCTGCTTTATACAGAACGACCAGGGACATATAATTAATTGGGAGATATGGATGGATGAGCTCCTATTACAGTATTTCATACTATTGTTTACTACCTCGCATACTAGTCTTCATGGGATGGGACTAGGTCTTCGGCCAGTCATCACAACCTCCAGAACTCAGGACTTATTTTTTTGATTATTGAGGAAGGGGTTACTTAGACCATCTTCAAGATGGGGCCTGATAAGGCCACAGGGCCGGACGAGTTGAACCCGAAGTTTTATCAATGCTACTGATCCACATTGGCACCGGTAGTTACAACTTTTATTTAGCATATTATGACTGGGCCCCCCCATGTAATGTGAGATAAGTGATACCACCCTGGTTCTCATCCCAAAGAAATCAGACCCGAAGCTGGTTACGGATTTACGGCCCATCGCGTTATGTAATGTTGTCATCCAGATCATATCCAAGGTCTTGGCCAACAGGCTAAAAGTCCTCACCCCTACCATTATCTCCCTTACCCAAGGGGCATTTGTCTCAGAACGGTCCATCCAAGGCAATGTATTTATGTCCTTAGAGGTTATCCAACCTCCATCACAAGACTCAGGGGAAGATCGGATTTATGGATCTGAAACTAGACATGAGTAAGGCGTATGAACTAGTGGAATGACCGTTTACTTTGTCTATGTTGCGGTATGTTAGTTATATAGAGTCTTGGGTGAAGTTGATAGATGCTTGTATGGGATCAGTGTCGTATCAGATTAACTCGGTCGGTAGGGAAACAGGATATATCCGGCCAACGTAGGGTATCAAGAAAGGGGATCCGCTCTCCTCGTACATGTTCTTATTTTGCATGGAAGGCCTCTCCAAGTTCATTGAGAAGGCTTTGAGCAATGGTCGTCTTCATGGATATTCAACGGCCCAAGGGGACCCGGTTATTACTCATATGTTATTTGTCGACAACTGCTACATATTTTTCCAAGCCACCCCACTAAATGTAGCCAAGAACGAGACATTACTCGCTTATTTGGGTCATGGTCAAGCCAGATGATTAGCACATAGAAATACTCAATTTTCTTCAGTACCAACATAGAGGTAACTGTCTATCATGAATGATGTCAGATTCTCTCCATCTCGGAGACCTTTAAGGCATCGATGTATTTAGCATCTCTAATATGATGGAAAGAAATTGTAGCAGGAGTCTTCCGTACTTGGGGGATAAGGTTCTGAAACGGATCTGATCGTGACATGAGAAGTTCATCTCCCTAGAAGGAAGACAGATGATGATTAGATCGACACTCACTTCCCTACCCACTTATGTAATGTCTATTTTCGGGTCCCTCGATGGATTAAGGATAGGATCCATGTGGCTCTACAAAGATTTTGGTGGGAGTGACCGACCGAGAAAGATCATCAAATTATTTTGCAGGATTGGGCCAACCTGTGCAAGCCCAGTCTCCGGGTGGCATGGCTTTTCGGGACCTACATGACTCTAAGTTAGGGTTATTGGTGAAATAGGCACGGGGTTTGATTACGGATCTTGATTTTTTGGTGTCACGCCTTGTTAAGGATGGATACTACCCCAAGGGTGATTTCAAACAACAGGGTGGGGCAATAAACCCAACTACATATGGACGAGCATTCAAACTACCCAACGTTTTATTACCCTCAGCCTTCGTTCTGTGCTGGGGAATGGATCTGATACACTTATATAGGGAGCTCCTTAGCTCCAATCACCAGACCCCTATATTCACGCTACCTCCCTGACACTTGTGGGTGCCAAGGTGGATAGCCTTATGCACCCGGGGATCCGATACTATGATGTGCCTCACATACAAGCACTTTTTCTATCGGAGGACTAGGAGGCTATTATGGTCATTCCTTTATCGGTGTGTAGAGTGAAGGATTCTTGGCATTGGGAGGAAGACCCCAAGGGATTGTACTCATAAAAGGCCGGATATAGGGCCCTTTTTACTCGGGGCCTCCCCTCCCCGGGCACCCTTTCAACTTGGTCAACTATATGGCCGATTCAATTCCAGCCTAGGATCTGCATCTTCCTCTAGCGAATTTTGACTAGTAGTCTGCAAGTTCCCTCCAACTTGTGCAAGAGATTTGTCCCCATGTATCCACTTTTACCAAAATGCTCCTCCTATGCCGAGATTGTAGATCATCTATTTCTCATCTGCGGGTTTACGCGGGATTGTTGGTCTATACCCGGTATTATGCCGATACTCCTAAGGAACACTTTGTTTTTGAGATTGTTGAATAACTGTGTGGTCGGGATACCCCCGCAAAGGTCACCGAGATCTCCCTCTACCTTGGGAAACTTGGAAGGCGTGTAATGCTTTGGACTGGAAGGAAACGACTCCCGCACCTAACGGACTACATATTACGACCATAAGCCAGCTTAGGGCCTAGAAAGAGGCCTTGGAATAGCCCTTCCCCCCCCCCCCCTCCCCAGCATCGTCTTGGGATTTTACTTGTATGTGATATTACTTGGACTCTTCCCCCGGTAGGATTAATGTTCATCAATGTGGATGGTGTCGTATTCCGAGAGACGGGCAATCAGGATGAGGTCTTGTATGTCGGTTAGATTCAAGGACTTTTCTCGATACAGGTAATGGGACAGTGCACGGAGTTTGGGGCCCTAGCATGATTGAGGACAATGCGATTGTAGATGCTTTATAATTGGCCTGGGATTTACAACAGGGGGAAATCATCCTTCACAACAATGCCTAAGGGGTGATTGGCCCCCTCTCAGCTCCTCAACTACCTTTATCCCCAATTGAGGTTATCCTGCAAGACGGGAGGGTCCTTCTTTCTCTTGTATTGGATATCAAACTTGTGTTTGTCAAAAGATCAGTGAACAAAGCCTCTCATTGGTTAGCCAGGACAGCTCGTTCTATGCTTGTTCTTGTGCGGCTCGGAGCACCGCTACCGAATACCTTACTTGTATCTTACATTTGGGAAATTAATAAAATCTCATTTGCTAAAAAAACAACTTGCGGATTGGTATTATCATCTTCATTTTTTTAAATGTCATTATTATGTATGATTTTTACTTGGGTCCTCTACAACATATTAACATTCGATGAAAGAAACAATACCACACTCACAAAAAGTCTTGAAGGTCTTGAGGAGAAAAATTGATTTAGTCATTTTAAAAGTAACAAATATATAAAATAAAGGTCTTGAGAAATAAGGTAACAAAACCATGTACTTTCTTTTTTCTTCTATTTTAACATATTAAAACTAACAATACAATTAAAAAAAATACAAGGTGATAATCTAGTAAAATCAAATAGATGGAAACATATATGAAACTATTAACATACACCTCTACATACATAAAACTCTTCTTGTTACATTTATTCTCTGCATAGACTTACAAGTTTTGAACGTAAAGTAGTGATATTATAGATACACCTGAAAACATTGACCGAAAAACGGCCACAAGATAGAATCCACGAATCATCACCTTTCATGATCTTTTATCTTCCATCACCTCTCGTCTTATCTCTGAATTTTCCATGACCAATCTTGGTCCCCTCAATTATTTCCCGATATTTTCATCACTTATACTTCTTTTTCTCTTCTCTTCTCTCAAGAAAAATTCATCAAGAAATTATAGATTGAACTAACATGTCATCTTACATTCGTGCCTTACTCCGATAGATACCAAATCCAAGTTCTCCTCCTCTTCCGGACCCCCAGTCTCTTATCCTACAACTTTATCATAATCAGCGGACATGTATGTGTAATATAATATTAGAGTAATTGCATCTCACTACCTTAAAAGTTTTGGATTCCACTTCCACTACCTTAAACTATTCTTGTTGTCTCACTACCCTGGAGTTTTGTTTGTCTCAATTTAGTACTCATCACTAACTATTCATCCAGTTTTGGATGGAAAATTGTCATGTGCCTGGCATATGACCCAAATATTTTTGAAAAATGTCGAAATTTCCCTTTAAACAATTACCAAGTCTTTCTAACTAAGTCTATTGAATCAAACATAAACTGTTAGGATGAAGGATTTGGGAATGATTTTAGGAGAAATTTCTATATTTTTCAAATATATTTGGGTCATGTTCCTTGAACATGATGATTTTCAGTCCAAAAAATGGACGGAAGTTAACGATGGGTACTAAATTGAGACAAAGAAAACTCCAAGATAGCGAGACAAGATTTTTTTTATGGTAGTTGAAATGAAATCCGAAACTTTTGGAGTGGTGAGATGAAGTTACCGCTACAATATTTGTTATCATAAAAAAAGATATATATTACCACCCAATTCACCATACAAGCATAAACGTAAATGCCAATACATTATACATGTTATGGTCATGAACCATGAATCAATAATCTTACTTGAGGAAGCTGAGGAGATTGATCTCGAAGAAGATGTAGGTGCCATTTTTGGTCGTACTTTCCTTATGATAAATTGTGAGAACCGCTCCCGGGCGATCCTGGTCGAACCGGTGGTTTTTAGGGAAAGTTGACTTTCCACCGGAAAAGTCAACCGATAACTCTGGGAGTCATTCGGGACCTTTCTGGGACACAAAAAGCTTATTCGTCATTACGGTTAGCTTAGTTGGGTCATTTCCTTTCAAATGACACCTTTTGTGAAAAAGTCAAACCCGGGTCAAACTAGGTCGATTTTGGATAATTAACGAATAAAATAATAAGAGCTGAGATATTTTGGGGTAGGAGTGGTCCCCACATGGACACATGTCCATGTTAGCTTGGATGGGAAGAAAAGTAGGTTAAAAGACCAAATGGTCCCCACATATGGATAAAATAGAGAGAGATGGGCTAAAGGACGAAAGGGACTTTTCCACTTAGAGGATAAAACCACATGGGGAAAAATTTCTGCTCATTCTTCCTTGTTGGCCGAACCCTATAGAGAGAAGAGAGATGGTGTAAAACTCCATTGAAGCTCAATTGAAGCTTGAAGAAGAAGCAAGAGAAAGGAAGCTCTTTTTTGGCCATTTCTACACTAAATCTTCTCAAATTTACTTCTTCTTCTTCATCTCTTCATTTCCTAGAGGTTGGTATGCTTTATTTCCTTATTTGATGAAATTGGTGTTGTGGGTTTGAGTAGAGATGACTTGAACTAGTGGGTTTTTGGTGTTGGAAGGTTTAAATGTTGATTTGTGAAGAAGAAGTGGAGTTTGATGATGGAAATCACTTGGTTTGAGTATTTTTTGATGAAACCCACCATGGGTCTTGAAACTTTGGATGATTTGAGGTGAAAATTGAAGTTCTAAAGCTTAAAATGGTGATATGGAGAACCTAGAACTAGTTAGGAGCTTGTTGGAGAAATTAGATATTTTTCCGGCGACCGGAGGCTCGCCGGGACGATGTTTTACACTCGGAACGAATTATGGATGTGATTCATGAAACTTCGGGAAAAACGCTTAGAAACTTTAAATAGGAATTTAGAACGCTCAGACCTCGGAATTTAGTTCCGTCAAGTGCTTTGGAACAAGTAAATTAATTATGTTGGATAGACACGAATAGGGAAACTTTCGGAGTCCCGAGGGACGTTTTCCCGATTCCGGGTAAAATGGGCCTTCCGGGCCCATTTTGCCAAGTTGAGCAATTGGGATTCGTTTGGGTATTTCCCTCTTTAATCCACACTTGAATTAGCATTAATTCTTGTATTTCTTGTAATCTTAGACATCGGACCCGAGCTTGGCGGAGGAGGAGATTTTTGGACCCCGTGAAGAGACTAGGAGGAAGCTAGCCAGGTCGTCCGCTGCAGGATTGGATTGTTTTTGAGGTAGGGAAAGTAGCGAATACCGGTTTAATTGCGGAAAGTTACTAGTATGCATATAGGTTGTAATTACTTGATCTAATTGTTAGAAGTGCTTGATTAGGATGTGAGGAACGAGTGAAATGAGGGATAGCTTACGAGCCATGTCGAGCCATAAGTTTGGGAATTTTCGTGCTGTAGAAATGCATGCGGGTCATGTCGAGCCCTTAGGTTTGTGTGTTGATTGTAATGTCATGATCTATGATTGTGATGCTTGATGTGTGGTTTATCCGTTGTTAGGTTGAGAATCATGATAGGGTATACTCGGTGTAGTATGTTGCTATGTTTGGGCAAGTGTGCCATGCTTGATATGACATGAACTATTGCTTGTGGTATGATCGGGTGATTGATAGACCAATATGATGTGTTTCGGTAAGATTGTTTAGTAATGATATACCGTGTGTTCCGATATGATATCTATACCGACGGAGATTCCTGTATAGGATATCCAGACTGGTGATGTGTTAGCATGATAGATTTGCATGATAGGTTATTATGATATGTGGTTGATATGTTTGACAAGATACGTTGGTGTGACGTGTGCTCGATGAGCGGATTATGTGGTAAGGTGCGTCTGCCTTCCGACCGGGTGTCGGTAAAATGAGTTGTGATTTTGTGACGAGGTGCGCCTGCCTTCCGACCGGGTGTCGGTAAAATGAGTTGTGGTTACTTGATAAGGTGTGCCTGCCTTCTGACTAGGTGTCGGTAAAACGTGTTATGGTTTCATGTTAAGGTGTGCTTGCCTTCTAACTATATGTCGGTAAAACGTGCTATGATTCCGTGATAAGGTGTGCCTGCCTTCCGACTAGGTGTCGGTGAAATGTGCTATATTGGTGTGATCCGGCGTAGTAGGGGAGACTCAATGTGTGTATTGTTAATGACTTGCTGCGTGGTTGCTATTGCATTACCTGTGTGTTTGTATTGGCTGAACGATGTGAGTTGTGCCCCGTGTTGCGGGAAGATACCCGACCGTAGGAGGATTCCGGTCCAGTATGTCATGAGTTGTACCCCGATGGGAAGATGTCTAGGCCGATGTTAACTTCGGTACGGTGTGGTTGAGCCGGGCTATGGGAATCCGACGCATTATTCTGGGATACCATAGGTGGTAGTGATTGTTGATATTGTTATGTGTTTTGATCTGTGTTGACTGTTGTAACTGCTTGTTAGGTGATCTTCTTGATCTAAGACACAGTTTTACCTGAGTTTAGTATATTGTCGTGCGGGTTCGCACGCGTGGTCGGTTGTGAGATAACCATGGTTGTTGTCTACTGAGACTTGAGTGAACGATAGTGGTCAAGGGAATAGATGAGAAAAGTGGTTTTAAGTTCGGTTCAGCGTCGAGGCTAATTTACGGGTTGTATCCGAGTGGGGACTAAGCGTTGTCCTGGATTTTCTGTTTAACTGTTCTTAGTTATTGCGCTTACTAGTATGCCCTAATTGGATGGTTACTCCTGGTGGTGAGCAGATACTCATCACCTTAACTACTTTTCCTACTGAGCGAAAGCTCACCCCTTTACTTTGTTGTTCCACAGGTTTTGAGCGGGAGTTGGTCTAGCGGGATTCTCGGAGCCTGGGAGCTAGCGAGGGTCTTAGGCTAGTGTGCTCTAGAGACGTACATTCTATTTTTTGCACGAAACATTTTGGTTATTACTGGATTTTCGAGATGTGGACTCGTATCGTCGGATTTGATACTTTAAAAATGTTATTGGAGATTTACTTCCTTTAAAGTTTCACTTGTATTTATTATTGTTTTAGTTCACGTCTCGAGTCCGGTCAAACCGGATTTGGGGCGTGACAGAATTAGATCGAACCGAACACAAGTGTGATTATTTCTAGTGTCGTCATTTAATTTCAACAAAGACATTATTAAACTAGAGATCGAGAGGGAATCAACATTGGGAGGCAAAAAATACGAGCATGTACATCGATGAGGTTTGAGATTCGGGGTTTATAGTATTGACTGTGTAGAATAGTGAATCTAAACCCCTTAAATAAGTTGTGTCCCACAATGGCAAGGTTCACTGTGGGGTTTATGGTTCTGAGTGGATGTTGAACTAAAATTTTGTTGAATTAATTAAATTTGGACTTAAAGTAGTAGATACCAAAGAAAATTGATTGAATTTAATAAAATAATTAATAATTAAATGGAACGAAATAAAAGAACTAAATGAAAATAAACTTCAAATTTTATTCATCCCCAAAATAATACAACTTAAAAACCTACAAGTTGAAGCATACAATCTCAACCATACATTAGTTGTCCTAGAGCATACGAATATGAGCCCTGACCTTAGCACATAAATCCCACAACTCACATAACATTGTTGTGTGTCGTTTCATCTCCTGCTCGGTGAAATTTGAAACGTCTCAGAGATGCATTTTGTTGTATTGGTTGAAGAGCTCGTGCCATTTTGTGGTCAGTATGATCACTTTGTCTGTTTTTTTCGTAATTTTCTTGGTCCACCTCTAACTTTGCTCGATCCATGGTCGCTACTACATTTTCTTGCTCTTGGAAACCCTTTCCCATTCCTCTTCGTAGATTTCTTGCCCAGCGGTCGCCATTCATGTAGAGGGACACTTCATTTACTAGCTCCATCGGTCGGATTGTTGGATTCCCAATCCGGTTGAGACTCACCACCGAGAGGTTTAGTAGATTCATCATCGGTGAAAGGACAAGTGGATGAGGTTGAGCTGTAAGCCCCAACTTCATCCAATTGTTGTCATTGTACACGAGTCGTGCCTTCCTCTACCGTAAACTTCGTTTCAAACTTCAAAATGTCGTACCAATGGTCGAGGTCGGACACCTTTGATTCGGTGCCATTCTTTGTGTCATAATAGATCTTCTTGGTCTTTTGGTTTAGTCTACATCCTTGTAACCGATTGGACAACTATCCTTCAGGGACTTCAAAATATTGTGGTACCTCCGCACCCGAGGGAAATGTCTGTTCCAATGGTTCTTTATTTTCTTCCAATAAAAATGATGGTGACGATCCCCCTCATTGTAAAGTCTGGAAATTCCCCCGCAAAAGGTACTAACATCTTGGTAGTTTCCTTTCGATGCATCTCTGGTCGTGCGTAGCCAAACATGGATGAGGTGATTGTCGTCTTCACGGGTCCATTTTCTTCTATAACCTTTGGGTTGATGGTAAGGTCTGGCAGAGGATGACTGAGATAACATCCGGATGTCGCTTCTTTGGCCGACGTTATATTGGAGATCGGGGTAGTCGTAATAATTGAGACTGAGGTTGGGGTTCATGAAAGGTGGTGGTTGAAAGGTGGGTAGTTGAAATTACCTGGGTTGTAATTAATTTAAGGGATAATTCAACTTTAGTACCCTAAATGTTTCATATTTCATTTAGAGTACCCTAAATCTTTTTTGTGTCACCTCAGTACCCTAAAATTTCATTAATTCATTTAGAGTACCCTAAATCTTTTTTGTGTCAACTCAGTACCCTAAACTTTCATTAATTCCATTTTAGTACCTACCGTTAATTTTGCATATGATTTTCAATCCAAAATAAGTAAAATGACCTTACTACCCCTCACCAACAACCAAAATTATGGTAAAGTTAACGGTGGGTACTAAAATGAAATTAACGAAAGTTTAGGGTACTAAACTGGAATTAATAAAAGTTTAGGGTACTGAGGTGACACAAAAAAGATTTAGGGTACTCTAAATGAAATATGAAAGATTTAGGGTACTGAGATGACATAAAAAAGATTTAGGGTACTCTAAATGAAATATGAAAGATTTAGTGTACTGAGGTGGAATTAACCCTTAATTTAATAAAATAAATTGAAATTTCAACTAACAAAAGAAAATGGGTAAATTCCATCACCACCCTAAAAGTTTGGAATTCCATTTCCACTATCTTATTTTTTTCATCTCACTATCCTAAATTTTTATTTGTCTCAATTTACCGCCCAACGTTAAATTTTCGTCCATTTTTGGACGGAAAATGGTCATGTGCAAAGTATTAGAGCCAACGGTCGCATTTGGCTACGTTTGCACCACGTGTCACTACGTCGTTAGCTGGCTGACGAATTATAAATCGCAATTTACAATTTACGGTTCATCAAACCATGATTTGCAAACCATGAATCACATATTAAGTCGCGATGATATGGTTGCTCTAATCAACATGTCTCAAAATAAACGCTTCTTTTGCTGCCGATGACGCCGGACCCGACGAACAGGAGCAACCCTTTCCTTCTTAATGAAATTATGTGTTGTGGTCACCAGCTCGCAATACTTGCCATACAAATCCAGCATAACAGAGCCGAACGAAGGAAAGGAAAGAAGAGGACCTCCTATGATGTCGTCGAGTGGTGTTGCTGAGGGTGCAAGGGAAGAAGGTAAACTCATTCCTCCTATATCTGAAATGACAAAGGAGGATCATGTTGCCCTTGAGAACAAGGAGGAACAGGTTGGGTCACGACCTCGTCGGATTGGGTTTCACTTACAAGAAGATGAAATTTTTGTACGTAACTTACCTCCTAACACAACGAAGACCTGGATTACACAAGTCTTCGGCAACTTTGGTGAGGTCGTGTCTGCGTCCGTCAAACTCTGGGAAAATCACAAAACTCAGTTTTTTTGGGTTTGTTCGTTTCATATCAAAGGAGGCAGCGGAGCAGGCAATATCAAGCCTGAATGACTTCAAGGTTAATGGGTTTAAATTGTTTGTGGCTCTCTCACAGCGATGGAAAGTTGCTCCGATCAGTAGCATACCCAAGTTCGGTAAATAGAGCATCGGCTTTGATGAATCATATGGATTAGTTTCGGGGAATAAGGTTGTCCCAAAGGCTACTCCTTGCTCGCAGGTCGATGGGGTAGGGGCTATGTGTGTATCGGAGACCTCTCCGACCAACAATTTCTCTGGCATTCTGAAACAGAGCATGATTCCCTATTCACAGGCCAGTGTGGAAGGTTCGAAGGAGGTGTTTTCCGACGACGGAGAGATGCAAATTCGATTGGAGAGATCCTCGGGCGAAATTCGCGATCCCGCTCATGGGTTTTCGAATTCGAATCCAACTAACAATTCTAATCCGTTTGTTAGGATTGCTGAAGACTCAGAATCGCATGATGTGATTGCATCAGATTTGGTCGTTGATGACTCGGAATCACGAGATCTATAGAAAGATGATTTGGTGGAGGTTACTGGACCAGCTAAATTTGGGCCTAGGGATGGAGTTGGGCTAGACAATAATGTCAGCCCATTCAGCCCTTTTTCCCCCAACAGGTCATGCTACAGTTCGTGGTCCTGTTTCGGCGGTAAAGACGGCTCTTCGGATTGCGCAAATCCGAAGTCTGCGAACCCAAACCGGCCAAACTCGGAAACAATTAAGATTTCGAATCAATTCGATTTGATATGTGATTTGGATGAAGCTATCGTGATTACCTCTCTCAGGGTCAATCCAGCGGTGATCCGATTGATCCGGCTTGTGCGGGTCTTGAGGAATCGGTCCGTTCAGGATTGAGTGGAGATGAAATTTATATTTGCAATCTTCTGGTTAAGTCAACAGAGGTTTGGGTAACGAATTTCTGTCAACCCTATGGTGAGATTGTTCATGTCTATGTTTCGATGAAACCAAATCAACTTGGTCGATACTTTGGGTTTGTGTGTTTCAAATCAAAATCAGAAGCTTCCTCAGCTGTTGAGGGATTGAACGGTTATAAAGTAAATTGGAATGTATTGTTTGTAGCAATTCCCTGTCAATGGAAAACACAGACCCAGAGATCAGATTTGACCTTTAAGCAGATCGGAGATGTTTCTCGGACTGGAAAATCAGAACCTGTTGGACCTAACAAGTCTGTAAAAGCAAGTTGTGAGATCGTGGATGCGATCTCGAAGGAGTTGGGTAGTCCGTGGAAGGATACCCTTCTCAAAGCTTCGAAACGTCAGAGCCGGCCTCCTAAATTTTTAGAGGATTACTATACCAAGCCTCGTCGCTGACGAGGGTTGATCTTGGTCAGTTGTTTCCTCCACAGTTCCAAGTAAGACACTTGTTTTGGTTATTGGGTTCTCTCATATTTTTTTTCCTGTTTTTGTTTTTTCGGGCTTACGGCCCCTAGCTCATTTTATGAGTTCCCTTGTTATCGTTGTTTTCATCTGCCTTTTCCAACTTGGAATAGGTTTTTATTAATAAATTTTCGAGCTTATCAAAAAAACATGTCTCAAAATAAACATGAAAGAGAAATTATATACTGTCAAAAACAATATTGTATCACATCTCTGTAAATGTGTAACTATTTATTTTAGTAAATACGAGATATTTTATTTAAATGTTGGCAATAAGGATCCGATGAAATGGCTCTGGTATAAACCCTCCTTGCCATTCCCAGACAGGGGAGGAACGGGCCGCCCTAGCAAGCTAGTGAGCTGCTTTTTTCGTTGTCCGTTTTACAAAATTGAGTTGCACGCTCTCGAGTCTAGACAGAAGGGAAATACAATCGTTAGCGACTATCCCTGTAGGAGAAGATGACCTTCTCTTTTTGTTAATCATCCACTAAGACCTTACAATCGCTTTGAATGGTAACATTCTGTTGTGGCATCCGGATTATTCATTGTAACGCATCTCTTATAGTATAGGCTTCCACCAATCCTGGATCTTGGGGGCCTTGAAGGAAGAGGATCTTGTCTTCGTAATCCGGCATGTATCATCTCTACATACCCAACATGTACCAATGCGAAGAGTGCTCCGTCCGTATTAATAGCCCAGGAGTCCTAAGGTGAATAGGACCATTGGTTTCTGCTCCCTGGCTCCCTGGAATGTGATTAGATCGTCCAAGCCTTTGTCGAGCTTTCAATTCCAGCCAGCCTGCATTCAGACATGTGGACGAATAATGGATAGAGTCTACTGCTAGTGTAATGTCATCCCACACTTTCCTGTTTTTTGCCTTCCAGATTTTCCATAATAGAAACCCTACTTCTCCCCTTTATCCGGACGGTTTTTGTTTAGTATGTCTCGTAGCCATTCGATATAATCACCGTGGTGTAACTATTTTCTAAAATCGAAGCAAAATCCTAAAAAGGAAGTATAGGAATACATATTTATAAATAAGTCGCATCATGTCTGGAGTGAACTTCATTTTTTTGATCAGATCTGGCGTGAACTTCTATCTTTATCTCTGATACACTTTGGTTTGTAACATTAATAGCGGATTAGATTAGGTGAGATCTTATGAAAGCTCATATGATTAACAGATAGAAATAACCAATTGGCCCTAAGTTTGGCCTATGGATTACTCCTATCTTCAAGGAAAACATAAGATCCACACAGAGTTGCACATGACAGCACATTCGTTTGTGTTAGGCTGAAATTTGGTTTTTCCTGACAAATATGATGTGTACAAAACAGAGTGCTCGAAGCCTTGACATCTAGAATCATCTGTTTGTAGATCTTTTCCAGGAATCTCGATTCGTTCATCCAGTTACTATTGATGTCATGAATACATATTTTAACACGAGAAACATGTGAAAAATGTAAAGATCAAAGTTTACCAAACATTGAATGTTTTGTTCTATATTTTTGCTATATGTGCTAAAAAAAACTAGTCTTCGCACGATAAGAGTTGGTTTGTTGATTATGGAGGAAAATAATTTGCACATGCAGATCATACCATCGCATTTTTTAAAAAGCGTTCCACACAACCTCTTTGAGGTTACTCTCCTACCCTACTAGGGATTACAGCCGTCACCGTCGTCGCCGCCTCTCCACGGCCAACCACCGTCCCTCTTCCTTTGCTTGATCGCCCCCATCCCTTCAGCATTATGGTCTTACCGTACTCACGCTGCCACCGTGATGGTTACCCCACTCGGACACCATGGTCGTCGACCCACCTTCCCCATTATCGCCTCCCTGAGCTCGGCCCTATGCGCCCCTCCGTGCTCGACCAACCCAACCCCACTCTGATTCTGCATAATCGTGAGTGGTCCATGCATGGTGTGCCACAAAATTCAAGGTGGTTGCACCCGTCTCCTTGGAATCGATCCACACCGGGGTCCGTCCAGGCTTCTACAGCCTACCACGGCAACCAACGGCCTCTACTGGACTGGGATCAGGCACTCCGGCAACAGGAGAGTCGATTTCGGGGCCAGGCCCCCGCCCCCTCTCCGGCGCGCACCGCGTTTCCGGTCTACCAGTGGGATCCGGTGCAATGTTTATCCTGGTCTTCGGCGTACCAACCTGGGTACGCTCAGTCGGGGACTGATCTACACTCGGGTAGGGCTCCTTCCTACATGGGCTCAGCAAACCCTAGGAGGTTAGTGACCATCAGGAGTCATGCACACCAGAAGCCTCGGAGTACAACCGTTAGGGTTTTGGTCTCGTCTCCGACGATCACCAAATATCAAGACAAGGATGCCCCAAGCCCTAAATCTCACTTGAAGATCGGGGCGAAGTGGAAGAGGCTTGACCCGAGATTGGGTGACCTGAAGGACTGCACCTTGCCTCGACGGGGGATCCTGCGATTCACCACAGCTGTTGGACCAAGACCCAGGGTAATCAAGACGGGTCACAAGCCAGAGCCCAAGAAGCTGCCAACCTCCACTGCCCAAGTACAGGAACGGGAAGTTAGCCCGGGGGACTACAATCCCCCGGGGGATGAATGATCCTCCAGGGCGGGGTGGGAAGGACCGTCAGGGACCTATACCCACAGACCCGGGACGTTTAAAGCCGGGAAGTCTCGGGAAATCCGCAACAAAGGCTCTCTCCCCTTTCAGTTTGATTGGTTTAGGACGAATAAGAGTTTGGCTAGGTAGTTTTATTCTGTTAGTTATGTTTTTTGAAATAGTGGATCGAGGAACTCTTGTGTTTGGATCTGCGAAACAAAACAGACTATTTTTATGGAACCATGTGCGCCCGATGGGCCACGACCGATCGGGACAAAAGCTGGTATCCGAGACTGTTAGGTCTCCCATTGTAACCACGATAATATCGTAACACTACTTCTTTCCCGTTTCAAAAAAAAATTTGCACATGCAGTGACGGACATAAATCAAAAAAGAAATTCTAGTATTATGTTAGACGTTCATTCCACCTTAATCCTCTAATTATGAGATAGACTTCTCCAAATACTAATCAAATAGCGATGGTTTGTGATATTTTACATGTAAATTTAACTTGTGAGCATTCATATTAAAGAGAAATCGAACTCTATATTACCTTAAGACACGATTTACTTAGAAAATTAAACAAAAAATTTGTCAGTTGCTCACATGTCACCTTAAGCTTACATGTATAGCGATGGTTCATATTTTTTTGTTCAACGTTGTGTCTTATAGTCGCATCTCATAATGGTCGGGGTCATAAATACACAATTGCAAGGCGTATTTTTTGGTAATCTCAAAAAAATTTGTTTATCAATTTTGATTAACTAAGAAACTGGGTGTTGATTTATCTATATTTTATATAAAAAAATTTCTAATTGATATTATGAATATTTGAATTACAAAACAGTAAAAAAAAACAAAGTGGTAAACGTCTCTTCTTGGACGTTTTTGTGTAGAGGAAGTGTTGCGCAAGCCAAAAAGCCATCCCAAAACGTCTATAAAATCAGCGTGTCCAGACTTTCTATCGGTGTTTTGAAAACACCCTGCATGTTAGTCGCTAAAACGTAAAGAACTATGGATAATCTTTTTTTATAACTAAAAGTTGTGAAATATTATTAGATCTCAGAGTTAACGATACATTGTAGTGCATGAGGGAAGGCCCCTGACCACTGAAGAACAGTCATTAAACGAGCTTCCCGTGCTAGCCAATGAGAAGCTCTATTCCTAGTTCTTTTTACAAATTGAAGGGTAATCACATCGTTGTGAGAAAACATAAGATGAATATCTTGGATGATGGTGCCGACCGGAGAGGAAGAGGGCTCCCCTTGCATGACCATATTTAGGAGGACTTGAGCATCTAAACTAATGATGAAAGGTCTCGCTCCTAGACTAGGTGTATTTCGAAGTGTCGTCGCTAGAGTGCACGCCTCGACCATAATCGGGGACCAGCAACCTGGTAGAAGACCATTAGCTTCCAGACGAACCATCCTATTGGTATCCCGGGCTATCAGGCCCCAAACTGATTGGTTAGTCTCTTGGAAGATCGCACCATCTACATTTATGACCGTGGTTCCTTGTGGTGGTCGAGTCCACTTAGCAAGCCACGCTGGGGATGCGGTCGAGTGTGTATATTAGCGGCATTCTCGTCCCGTCATGCCGTGAGATGGGCTTCAGCTGTAGATATCACCCTAAATGCAGCCGGCGTTTCCCCCCCCCCCCCCCGCCTTCAACTCATTACAAGCCTTCCATATTTCACAAAGGATGGTCTACAGATTCGGGGGCCTTCCCATAGATATCACACGTAGGTATAACAGGAACATACCGCCTATTAAGATTTTTGGATACTTGCAACGTATCTGTAAGGCATCTCCACAAAAAGATCCTAAGGTGTGGTGGCACACAAGGATATTCCACAGTGACGTCCAAGCCATCATTACTGTATTCTGACGTGCCGCATGTCTCTCATCTGCCTGGATAGTATAGTTGGCCTTCGTGGTGTACAACTCATTCCGTTCAAATGCCCAGTACCAAGTGTCTATGGTCCATAAGAGATTGGGGCCTATGAATCAAGCTCCACGCTTGATTCCCTAGTTGAGCTGTATTAAAATCTTTCAAGTGTCTGAACGCCATGTCGCCCGCCTCCATAGGCATGCACTGCTTATCCCAGTCCTTCCATAAAATATGTCCATTCGACTTACCCCCCACCTCTACCAGAATCGGGCTAGAGCTATATGGATTCGAGCGACTATCTTGTGAGGTACGTGAAAGATGGACATGACATAAACCGAGAAGGATGTAAGAACTCAATAGATCATAACCTCTTTACCTTCAGGGGATAAAGCTTCCCATCCTAGGAGCGAATACGCTTGATAACACGGTCTCCCAAATACGCCATCACTGTATTTATATTTCTCCTTATCATATTTGGGACCCCGAGATAGATAGATGTGGCAGACGTCTCTGCAAATCTGGCACCAGTCCTGCTTAACAACTACAGTTGTGTTCTTACTGAAGAGGACTGAGGAAGTTTGGAGATTAAGTACATGACCAGAGAGCTTCCCAAACAGGCCGAGGATATCCCTGGTGTGACCGGCCTCCTCAAAGGAAGGTCTACAAAATATGTATCAATCATCGGCGAAGAACATATGAGAAATTTTCGGGGCTCCTCTTGCAACCCGAATGCCTCTAATGTGTCCCGCGTCTTGAGCTTGCTGCAATAAGAAGAACATGCCCTCCAAGAAAAGAAAGAATAGATACAGGGACAAGGGGTCCCGCTGATGGAGACCACGAGAAGGGGTAAATGTTGGATTTTCTCGGCCCCCAAATGAAACTGAATACTTAACCGATTTCATGCAGCAAGAGACTAGCTCAATCCATTCCGGGGGAAATCCTAATCGGGTCATGACATTCAGCAAATAATCTCATTCCACTCTATCATAAGCTTTACTCATATCCAATTTTAATGCCATAAATCCCAGATTACCCTATCGCTTCCTGCGAAGAAAGTGTATGACTTCAAAAGCAACAAGCACATTATCTTGAATACACCGACCTGGTATAAAAGCCCCTTAGGTCTCAGAGATGACATTCTGCAGGAGCGGGCGCAGTCGATTAGCCAAGACCTTAGAAAGAATGCGGAAAATCACATTACAGAGGGCCTTTGGACGCAGATTTGTGATCACGTCTGGGTCCGGCTTCTTGGGGATTATAACTATGGTGGTGTAGTTCAATGTTTGGTCAAATCCTCTTGTTTCAAATACCTCCTGAATAAAACGGATCACCTCTTCCGCTACCATCGACTAGTAATGCTGATAAAATCTCGGGTTCAGGCCATCTGGCCCTGGTTATTTTTCCGGACCCATTTGGAACATCGTTGTTTTCACTTCTGAGGCTAATCTTGGAGACAAGAGAGCTATATTATTATCTGCCGTCGTAATTCGCCGAGGTAGGTGAATAGGGAAATCCTTAAGGTCTGACTGACTACTCATGAATAGCTTACCAAAATAATCCATAATCAGCTCCCTCATGCCTATATCCCACGTAACTAAGTCACTCGTAGCATTCTTCAAAGCTATTACATCATTAATCTGTCATCGATAAGAGCAAGTAGCATGAAAAAACTTTGTATTCCGATCCCCTTCAACTGACCAATGTTGCTTTGCATGTTGTCTCCAGAACGCCTCTTGCTCCCCAAGAGCTCGTTCGTACTGAATTTATATGGCCTCCCGCCGATGTGCCCCGGCCCTATCTTTCCTTCCATTTAACTCCGTGATACGACGTTGACACCACTTAATGTGCTTAACATTCTTCTTGAAGTGATGACGTCCTCAGTCATTCAGAGTGGTCCCTACCTTATAGATCACCTCTGCAATAGGCTTTGACAGACGTTTATCTCAATGCTCCTGAATCACGCGGTCGCAATCCGGGTCCCGTATACATTGCGACTAAAATCTGAACTTCGAAGTTTACCGGTGGGGCGTCTTACGGGCTAGGGATAAGAGGACAGACCAATGGTCTGAAGTTGTTATATCAATGTTACAGAAGTTTAGATCGGGGAGAGAGTAGTAATATTGGCTAGAGATTAAAGTCATGTCCAGGCGAGATTGAACTCTTCGATCGTGATTTTGACCCCTAAACAAAATGTACTAGTGGCCGGTCAACAAAACATTCGTCAAATTCAACTCATCAACCATGGAGCAGAAGTTTACTCTTAGTTAAAGTTTGTAGATTTTTGTAGTGACAATTTTCGGATTTGTGCTCTCGGGTTTTATTATTAATATATGATCTTACGTTTCAAAAAAGAAAAGTGGATTTCACATGAACCGATCTATAGACGGACATACATGAAATTGAGACCAAAAGAAAACATGGTGGCAAGAATAGAAATCGAAGGAACCAGTACTGTAGCCACTCTTTGTTTTGTGATAAGGAAGAAGCAGGAAACCTATGAGGTGTCTTTTCATGCTGGCGTATTCGTCGGTCCCACCGAACAATATTCCATTTTGGCCTCCTACAAATACCCTCCCCGACGCTCCTCTCCGCTCCACAACATTTTCACTTCCATCATCTAATTAATTTCTTCTCCATCAACATTTTGTCACCCACTGGTCTCTCCGCAGACCTCTCGTGGATGCTGTTTTAAGGTAATTGATCAATCGCGTACTAAATCGAAAATGATCCTTTTAGCCTTGTAAGTTGTAACTCTTGCTGAACTTGGTCACTCACCCTTATGCAGTAGTAGCTGGTTGATATGTCGATGGCTCAGAAACAGGGGATTGTTACGATTCTAAGCTCGGACAGCAAAACGGCGACCTCGTTGCGTCGAACTCTGTCGGCCGACATGTCGTCGAGGAAATGGCTGTCCCAGCACGGGATGAAGAAGATCGCTTCCTCGGAAGAGCTCTCCAACTGCCTCCTCCAAGTCAACGCTGGTCCGTTTGACATCTGGAGCTCAATTGTGTCCCAGAAGGGAGCAGAAGAGGACAAGTCCTCTTATATCCACCCTCTCGTCAAGAGATCCGGAAGCTGCCTCAGCGACAAGAGCCTCGAGGTCTGCACCGAGAGCCTCGGCTCCGAGACCGGCTCCGACGGCTTCTCTTCGTCCGAGGAACACCATCACGCTCTTGATAATTGCGAGGATGTCCGAGTCGCTAAATACAATTTTGCCAAGAAATCGCCGCCTCCATCCTTCCCTCCGCCGCTCCCGTCCCTGACGTCACGCCCTTCATCTCTCCGCATGATGCCCCGCCGCGAGAACGGCCGGCTGGTCCTGGAAGCAGTGTCGGTGTCGGCCCCGAACAACTTCAGAGCAGAGCGCCAAGACGGCCGCCTAGTCCTCTCTCTCCTCAGAGAAGCACAAGTTAACCCACAAATTGAGAAAGCCGACGAAGAAGAGGATCAGCAGATTGAAATCATAGCGCCAAGCATGAGCAGTGGGGTGATGAAGATCCACAGGCTGGCTCTGACGATGAACAGGCCCGCGAGCCTGCTAACGCCGTGGCCTCACAAGTACAATGAATCTCTGCCGCCGCAGGCTGGCCGCCTGACGGCGGAGGCGTCAGTGAATGCGTACGACTACAGCTGGAGGGCAAAGCCCACCGCAGCGCAGGCCATGGAGAAGAAGAGCGGGAACAAGTACATCATCTCCAAGAACAATTGCACAAACATTTATTACAATTTCAAGGGCTGCAAGGATCACCGGAGGTCGCTTTTCCGGGAACCATACTGCATAACCACAACTTGATACTATTTACTATTTACTATTGAGCAGAGAGGATTTATAAGATTGTGTGTTTTTCTCTCTCCTTTGTTTTTCCCACATCCCACTCACTCTGAGTCTGAGGGGCTGTGTGGTCAAATAAGAGAAGCCATAGGAGAGATTGTCAGCTTTTTTCTTTTTCTTCTTCCGAAGGAAGGATATTTCAGAGATGGGTTCTGTAACAGTGTTGTGGTCATGTGAATTGTGACGGAGAAAATCAAATCTGTGAACATTATCTTTGACTTGGTGGAGTGTGTCTCTGTCTTTGTCCCCAACGACGTTCATTTTGGGAACAACACGATCCCTTCTTGATTTCTTCTGTCCTTCCCTTCTTTTTCTGTCCAAACTTCAACCTAATTTTATCACCTACAAAATGCTTCAATGCTATCTTTACTACTAATTAACCTGTAAACCGTTCAGAAAAAGATCCTATTCAATCAAAATGAAGGAGAAAATTAGTTTTCCCGGGAGCAGAGTTTCTTAGTGTCATGGTTTTCTCAGTCGGTCTTAATTTCTTACAGTTATTTTGTCGTTCACGAACAACGTCCCGACTATCTGCCACTACTCCATCACCATCACCATCACCTCCTCCACATCCTCTTTCTTCACGAGCAACGTTTCTGATCCGGATCCCTATTCAGAACGGTCGTTGAAAAAAGCTTAAAGGTGCTCCGTTTTCCTACCACCGCTCGCAATCATGCACTATCATTCATTCCTCTTCTCCCCCTACAATCAAAAGACCACCACCAGCATCGCTTCCTTCGCCCCAGTCGACATCACTCGCGATCTAGCACCACCACAACCTCCTCCTCCTCTGCCACCAGCACCACCACACCCCCCCCCCCCCCCCCGCCCACTCAAGATCTAACACCACCACCTCCTCCCCTACTACCAAAGCCACCACTGCCACCTCTTCCTCTATAATAAGAGCCGCATCTACCACGTGCCTGCTCATTACCACCCTGTTACGGCCCTGCTGAGATCCCATATCTCCTCATCCACATGTCGATCATCCACATTGATCAGAGGCCCGACTTGGTATATCCGAGGACATGACTGTGGCACACCCAATCATTTGGGGGCTCCTTGCAGGTAAGCTTCATCCCCATTCGTTGGATCGGAACCCTGACACCCCCGATCAGAGTCGAGGAGGGTGGAACCAACAACTGATCGTGTCGGTAGAAGCGGGTGACAACTCGGCACCCCAACCCCATCCGCGGGATCGGGAGCCTCCCTATTTTCCTGGTGTCCTCCCTCGATGCCCGGTAGCACCCCCCCTGTTGCATCGAAAAGGTCTCCGCGAGAGACCAATGTGTTTCTTAGAGGCCACATGAATTTTCAGGTCGAGTAAGAAAATGGGCGAACTAAGATACGGTCGTGCGCCTACTGTCACGAGGATCTATATCCTCACTTGTCACTTGGATTAGCTAGGTATTTCATTATAAGGTTAGCGTCTAGAATATGTTGTTTAAGACTATGTCTCGCCCTTGTCAATTCTATCAATTATCATCACAATATGTTACTTATTCGAGTTCTTTATCAATCAATTCCACTTTATGCTATAAAAAAGAGAGTATAAAGGAGTCTTGGTATGGAAGGGGCATTAATAAGGCCAGGAAATGGCGCGAGTGGAGGGATGGAAATGCTATGAAACTTAAAGGGGACAGAACACTCAGATCATACTCGGAAAACTATATTGATGCAGACGTGGTAAATCAAGAAGGGGGTGGTACGGTGAGTTACTGGTATTTATGAGGAATCGAGGAGGAACAAAAGAAGACACACATGGGACCTCCTCGTAATTTTGGTGATAGGTAATACAGACCCTTGATTGTTGGTGTGCGATTTAGATAATACGCTTCGTCAAGAGGGAATAAGAGGGAGAAACTCGTTCCCTTAAAGACTGGTGATTGGCTTCACAAAAGCATTTGAGGAAATATGGACTGAGGGATCTGGATATTTAGGGGCACAAATATACGTGGGAATAAAAGCATAAGGGACCCGAATAGGTTAGAGGTCCAGCTTGATAGGGCAATTACGAATGGGGATGGCTTGATGTATACCCAGACTCAGTAATGTATCACGAGGGGTAGTCGACTTTGGACCACGCTCCGATCATGGTGTAAGAAACCAAGGAAAGAATGATACAAGGCACGAGAATTTTTCTATATTTTTTTTTTGATAAATGATGGTTTTATTCATAAACTTTGCAAAAAAGCGTTTTACAAAGCAAAGGGAGAGATCCCCCAAATAACCTCCAAAAGAAATAAAACAACCACTTAAGATAATCAACTCCTGCGAGAACAAATAAGACATAAGAAGGGAGAATTCAACCAAAGAGATAGACTCGAATCCTCCACCAAAGCCCCGGACATCTTGCAGATACTGAAGCTATGTAGCTGAAGCTTGTAGAAAACCACATCCAAAGTCTCAGTTTGCTGTCTGAAAACAGCTGAATTTCTCTGTAGCCGGATATGCCATAAACAGAGATAGGCCACTTTGACCCACGATGCCCACCAGCATTTTCGACCAAGTCCTCTCCAAGCAAATAAACAGGTAACAACATCCCCAGGCATAGTCCAGACAATCGACCACCAAGAGAAAACCTTAGACCAGAGATGCCAAGAAAACTTACAATGTAGGAACAGGTGGGTATCATCCTCAAAGAAACCAGTACAAAGGCTGCAGAACATATCAGTAAGCGAGACCCGAAGACCCCTTTCGTCCAGGAAGACCTTAGTGGGGACGGCGTTGTGAGCAAGCAGCCAGACCAAAGAGCTATATTTGGGCGGGAGGTTCTTAACCCAAAGAATGCCAGCCCAAGGGACAGGAGGGGTGACAGAGTCCGAGAGCAAAGAGTATGCAGTAGCTGTAGAAAAACCTGCTTCCCTTTGTGACCATATTAGCAAGTCAGGGGTGTTAAGCTAGACCGTGACTGTGCTCAAGAGCTCCATGAGAGTAGCCGAGTCGTCCCATTCATATAAGAAGATGAAAGTACGACGGTAAACCAGGTGCCAATTGCCATTTTTCCAGAGCTCATCGATACGCGACCATTTCCCTGTACAAATGAGATATAACCGAGGGAAACGGTAACGAAGGGCCATATGACCGACCCATACGTCCTTCCAGAAACGTATGCGGTCGCCTCTCCCAAGCCTCCAGTGCAAACTTTGATCCCCAAAAAGATTCCTGAAAGAAATGTCCTCAGACAAAGCCATAATATGCTGGAATAGGAAGGAGGAACCAGGCTTGTCTAAAGCTGTGAGATCCCATTCATTCGGATTCCAACCGAATTTGGCACATAAAACCTGCTTCCAGAGGGAATTCTTTTCAGAGGCAAAGCGCCAAAACCATTTGGCTAGTAAACTGTCATTAACCCTCTCCAAGTCCCGAATACCCAAACCACCTTCAAGCTTTGGTTTGCACACAGAGGACCAACACACCTTGTAGAAAACTCAGGACCAAGCCCTATTGTGGCATAAAAAGCGTCTTCTCTAAGCCTCTAATTCCTTGATAACGCCCTTAGGGGCCTTGAACAAAGACATGAAGAAAATGGGTAAAGCCGAGAGAGTAGATTTAATCAATACTAACCTTCCCGGCATAGACAAATCCTTTGTCTTCCACAAGGCAAGTGAACCCTTAAACTTTCTAACAACAGGATCCCAGAAAGACAAACGCCTTGGATTAGCTCCCAAGTTAAAACCCAGGTATTTAATTGGGAGCGAGCCAACCAAGCAACCCAAAGAAGAAGCTACAGAATCCGGGGACAGTGATCGGGCATTCAACAAAATGGCAGTGGACTTTTCAAAATTGATTTTAAGTCCTGAGCTGAACTGAAAGGTGAGAAGGGTACTCTTCAGCCTCATAAGATCGTCCACAGAGCCTCGCACAAATAGCAGAGTATCATCTACAAACTGTAAGTGGGAGATGACAGGGCCTGCAGAACCGACTCGCACCCCAGAAAATTCCCCCAATCTGATTCCCTCCTCAAGAACCTGGTGAAGCCTTCTGCAGCGATCAAAAAAATGAATGGAGAGGGGGGGAAACCTTGCCTAATCCCATTAAAAATGGGAAAATCCCGGCTTGGCGAACCATTAACAAGAACAGCTAAGGATGCCCGAAAGCAGGAGGCCATCCAGGAGCACCATTTTGACCCAAAGTTCATGGCAAGTAGGACTTCCTGAATGTAATCCCAGCTAACCTTGTCGAAGGCCTTCTCAAAATCGAGTTTGAGAACAACCGTCTCCTCACTAGAGTGGTGAACATAGTCTATGACTTCAGAAGCAATCAACACCCCATCAACTAGTTGCCTTCCTGCCACAAAACCAGACTGGGGATCACTGATGATGTCATTCAGAACCTGGCGCAGACGATTAGCAAGAACTTTAGCTAGGATCTTATAAGGCCCTGAAATGAGACTGATGGGTCTGAAATCTTGGATCCTGTCAGCATTTCAAACCTTGGGGATCAAGGTGAGAAAGGTGGAGTTTAGGCCCTTCCCAATAGTACCTGATACAAAGAAATCAGAGAAAAACCGAAGCACGTCGTCTTTGATTATATCCCAGCAAACTTTGTAAAAGAGCAAAGAGAAACCATCAGGGCCTGGTGCCTTCTCAGAACCACAATCACAAATAGCAGCGTAAATTTCATCTGATGAGAAGGGCTCCTCCAAGAACGAGGACTGAAACCCAGAGAGTCTAGCAAAAGGCAACTGAGGAAGTGTGACACGAATACCCGGGGGCCTCGAGAAACGAGTGCTAAAATGTTCTGCAGCATGATTCTTGATTTCAATAGGATCAGTAAGAATGATCGAGCCAGAATGGAGTTGCTGAATCCTGTTTCTTGCAGCTCTAAGATTGGCAATCTTATGATAAAAACAGGAGAAAACATCCCCAAGTTTATGCCATTTGAGACGAGCCTTTTGACTCTAAATACGAGCTAGCAGCTTTTGCTTACGAATCAAGGCAACCCGAGCCAAAGAACGGGCTAAACACTCTGCCCCAGATAGTTCCCGATCATCTAAAGTATCATCGAAAGCATCGATTTCAGCTGCAATACTTTCCACTTCCTGATCCACACGGCCGAACACCTCCCTACTCCATCTCTGTAGGTCAATACGCAGGCTTTTTAGCTTGAACCAAAGAACATAGCTAGCGGAGCCCTAAAAAGAATAAGAACACCAGAAGACCCAAACATCATGCAGGAAGTGTTTATGTTCGGTCCATGCATTGAGAAATCGCCTTGGTTTTGGGCCCCAATTTATGTCAGAGGAGAACAAGGTAATCGGTCGATGATCGGACAAAGAGCGAGGGTGACTTTGCTGTGTGAGACTGTCAAAAACCAGGAGAGCTGAAGGAGAGATCAAAAAACGATCAAGGCGAGACGCCTTTGATCCACCACCGTACCAGGTGAATTTAGAACCAGCAAGGTTGATGTCTACCAGTTCCATATTCTGCAAGAAGTCAGCAAAAAGGGTGCAGTCCGAAGCAGATGAAATGGAATTACAACGTTCCTCAGAACATAACACAGAATTGAAGTCCCCACCAGCCAACAAGACATCTCCAAAGGTGTTACGATCAGCTATCAGTAAGTCCCAAAGTTCTCTTCAACCTGCCATAGTCGAGGGTCCATAAATATTCAAAATAGACAAGCCAATACCTGTAGGTATGAAAGAACCGGTCCAAGCCAAAGTCGAGCCTATCGGTGTAGAGGCAGAGATGTGGAAGACAGAGGATTTCCAAGCAGAGAGAACGCCCCTGGAGGCACCATCAGAAGGGATATATGCAAACTCCCAACCCAAATAGAGACCACATTCTCGCAAAAAAACTAGATGTGACATCGCGAATTTTCGTCTCCTGTAGCATAACAAAGTCTGGTTTATGAAGAAAAATCACCCTCTTAATAACTCTCCTCTTATGAGAATTTTTCTATTTGAAGAGGCTTGGGGGAGGAATGTTGAATGCGAACAAATTGTCACTCGTACATGGGTGGAGGATACGGGTCATCAGGTTGTGGAGAGGGGTTGGGATACAACAATGGAATTAGCGAGATGGGCCAAGGTTAATGGAGATACTCTAGATGGGAGAGAATTAGGGATTGTTAGAGCTGGTTAGAAATGTTAGGTAAGAAACGTAACGGGGGTAGGGGGATAAGATCTGGGAACAGTGTCGTAAGTTGACCGAGTTATTATATCAGAAGAACATGAAGTGGAGGCAGAGAGCCAAACAACATTTTCTTAAGGGATGGGATTCTAATAATAGATATTACCAGTCTAAGGCCACGACGCGAAGGACAAGAAACATGATCTCTGACTTCGGGATGAGTAAAGGGTGGAGAGAGGGTGGGGGCGGGTTTGGAGGAGTTGGTGGAACATTTTTTCTCTACTTCATTTACTTCACAGGCCAACGTATATATGAGTGTTAATTTGTTACCGCATGTTGGACATGATACCCATAGCTCAATTGTAAAATCGCCAAATTTCTAGTTTGTAATTTGTTATCATTGGTAATAAAATAAAGCACATTTATATTACTTATGTGTTGGAGTAATATATTGATGTGTTCTGATCTATGCCCACCATGCGAAGTAGAACCTTAGATCGAGATGGATCACACTCGATGAGTCCCTGGTCAACAAAGCTTCACTGGAAGCAACTAGTATGAAAGATGACTCTTTATGGCTTACACTCTATTTGGTCATTGGAATGGGATTCCGGAGTCTAATCATAGATATCATGTGGGGGCATGATATTGGACAACCCGACCTGAATATGTGTCATAGATCAAGTCATTAACATATTCAGTGTCATAGCTTATCATGTATCCTTAGACTAAGGAATGTTTGTGATTACTATGCAGTGAACAAATGAGTTTGACCTGAGCCTAACGTTGCACCGTGACTGAGCTTCCATAACGGCTAGGATTGGTTGGGGACGGACTACATGAGTGACACGAAAGACGGCTAAAGGATTTATCCCTCATAATACGGTATGGGAATGATGTCCGTTCTCGACCGCTCGATCGAGAGTGACTGAAGGAATGGCATGACCATGCACATGATACTAGGTATCACATATTCAATTATCTCAAATATCGAGGAACAGTGATTGAGAACAATAAGGATGACGACTTTATGCCTTATCTCAATCAAGATATATAGAGATAAAAGGATAATGATAGGGACGACAGAAAGGTTAGATATGACAAGAGTCGATTTGTTATGTTGTGTCAGGCAATACTAAAGTCTCGTTAGCCGCCACTAATGTAGGATCAAGTAATATGGGATTTTACGTTGATCTACAAACATGCATAAACTTAAGGGGTCACACCGGAAGATGAAACTCATTAACACACTGATGGATGATGGCCAAACAGGAAGTTGACACGGGACATGACCAAAAATGGTTTTTGGGTCATAGGTCGTGAGTGATTAGGATATTACAGAACGAGGCAAAGCTTGGAGTCCTGTGGACGATCTCTTCGGATTATGTTTGACATATCCGAAGTGAAAGGCATTGGAAACAATTGGAGCGTTATGAGACCTCGGTAGGAACGGGTCGTGGGCCCCACCCACGAGGCCCAATGGGCAGCCCAAGTCTCCAAAGGCCCAAGGTTTTATCAAGTTGAGTCTTAACTAGATGACCTCAACTAAGTTAGTTAAGTTAATTAGTTAGTTAGTAACTAGGTGGGACCTTAATTCCACTAACTAACTAATTAACTAATACTTTATCAGTCACTATACTAATCAACTAAAACACATGACAAGTGATGAGAGATTAACGAGGTGATGGTAACCACTTATCTCAGCATGCAAGTCGCTTGGTAATATAACACACATGCAAAAGGAGAGAAAATGAGACCTTTTCTTCTCCCCTTGGCCGAACCCCCAATTGTTGTTGTGCTCTTGAGTTCTACATCAAGAACTACATGATTTTGATTACCTGGAGGATACGTAGGCGTCTTGGAGACTTGAGCTAATCATCATTTCCTTGGTGTTCATCTTTTCTTGGGTGTTCTTGAACAAATTGGTAAGGAAGCATCAATTGCTTTTCTTCTTGTGTTTCTAACTTAGTAGTGGCCCTCTCCGACGATTTCGCTGTCGT
The DNA here is from genome assembly GCA_963921825.1 of Erodium maritimum. Lineage (NCBI taxonomy): Eukaryota > Viridiplantae > Streptophyta > Magnoliopsida > Geraniales > Geraniaceae > Erodium > Erodium maritimum. Next base: position 25,004,221 of record OY997595.1, read on the forward strand.
CTTCAAATTTTTCCGGCGAGCTTCCGTGTCCAGTGTCAATCGCACCTCTTGCGGATGGTGATTCCGCATTTCAGGGGATTGCGATTTTGAAAAAAGGGATATCGATCCCTACAGATCCGGAGGAGATTGTGTCGCTTGAGGTTGTTGATGCAGAACTCTCGCAGCGAACGTCTCTGTTTCGTGAGCATGCATTTGGGCTTGCTACCGGGCTTGGGGTGAAGTCAAGTTCGGGCCTGGGGCTTTGTAAGACTGGGTCGGGTCTTTATCAGGTGAATCATGTGAATCAGGTTGGTTTGGCCCTTCAAAGGTGCTCTAGTCCCGTTTCCGGTAAAGTCCAGAGGGTAGCCCGTGAGGAGCCCAGTTTGACTGACGTTTTTGCCAGAATTGAGACTGCTTTGGACCCTCCTCGGGTTGATAAGTCGATTTTGGAAGTTGGGATCCAAGCGGAAGGACCTCGGGATTTGGCTGTCGGGTTTCAAGGTAGTCCGTGGAAAGAAGCTTTGTTTAAACCTTCAAATGGTGAACCAAAGAAACGAGGCCGTCCTAGAAAGGCTCAGTCCAAAAAGCCAATCGCTCCAGTTGTTTTATATCAAACTAGAGCCAGGACCTCCGGGGATTTCGAAGACAAAACCGGGAGCTTTACGGTAGACATTGCAACAAAAAACAGCTCGGGTGAATGGAGCTACCGTTCAAAAGCTAGAAAAAGGGTTTTTAACCTCAGTCCTGTGGTGCTCGACCGAATCAACCCGCATCTTATGCTGGAGGACATCGAGGGTAGTAAGGATGAGGTTTCCCCTGTATCGACAGGAAAAGCTTTAAGCCCTGTCCTGGTCTCTAACAAGTTTGCCTGCTTGGACCCGAGTAGGAAGTAGGTTAGGAGGCTTGTTGTTTTTCTCCTATTGTATTTTTGTTTGTTTTTTTGGTCTTGGGCTTATATGCCTTGTTGCTCTTTTGAGCCTGTTTTAGTTATTGGGATGATCCCTTCCTGAGGTTGATCTCCTGCCTTGTTTTTCCTATCTTAGGAAAGCAAATGTTTAATAAGTTTTTCGCTTATAAAAAAAAAACTTAGTAGTGGTTCCATGGTTTGCATGTCTCGAGTTTATTATGCTTCTGCTGGAATTTTGTTCTTCCTCTTCTCTACCTCGATACCCAACAGTGGTATTAGAGCCGTTCTATCTTCGAGATTCACAAGATAATGCTTAATTTTTGTTTATTGTTTATTATGTTTCGTTTTTGGCATTTTCTTTTGCAAAATCAATTAATAAAATGTTCTAATTTATTGCATGTGGGTTTAATGCATGAAAAATGTAGTTTTCAAAATGATTTCCAATATGAAATTTTTGAACAATGGTTGAATTTTAGGGTCATGAGAGCGGGACTCTCGGGGAATCGAACCAGTGACCGGACGGAGCTCCGTTGGACGGAGTTAGGCCGAGATGTGATAATTGGATGCTCGGAACACCAGGGCCAAACCGTTTAGTTAGTCATGACGAGTTTAGAACCGTCTTTATAAACTCAAAAATCAGACATTTAAAAGTTTCATTTTTGAACGGTTTCGATAAACTGACCATTAAACCTTTTCGAAACTTGACAATTAACTAAAACCGAAAAATCACACGATGTTTGATAACATGCTTGTTTGATAACATGATGTGTGATGTGATGTTGGCATGGTGCACGTAATAGCCCGGGGTTAGTTTAAATTATCGCTTTTCATGGTCTGCGAGTCGTTAGAGTTAGCGTGTAATTATTCTTTCAAATATGGTCGTCGTACCACTTAATTATAATAATTAATTGAGATAAATGAATTAATTAAACAAATAAGAATATTTAAAGCTTTTTTAAATAAAATATATAAGAGTTAATTGAAGTTACATAACAATTCGGAATTACTTAAAAAGTTAATAATATTATCAAGTAGGGTAATTTACAAATACCAATCTGTAATTTGTCGCATTTAATTGATACATACCCCAATTTTCTTTTAGCTGATACGTACACCGATGTTGAGTTATATAACAAATAACCCCCCTTCATCTCACTGTTTTTAGGGTAGTGATGTGAAATTTAAGAATTTTTAGGATATTGAGGTGACACAAACTATTTTAAGATAATGAGATGCAACTTAATAATTTGTAGGATAGAGAGTTAATCGGACGTAATGATCCCTTTACATAGAGGCTGAGTTAGATTTGTGTCCGATTTTCGATATGGCGTATTTGGGTTGGTGACGAAGATCAAGGCCCAAACAAAGCCCAATAATAATAATATACATTCCGAGTTGACTCAGGCTCGCGCGTCCGAGTCCGAAAAGGAAGGGCCGATAGCAAATACGGTACGATCGGTTCATTTGGTTTCCGCTATCGGAGAGAGAAGCAGAAGGCGCCATCGCCATGGGAGAGACAGCGTCTTCCGCGGAAGACGAATTGCTTCTCAAGAGTTTCTTCGCCGAAGTCAGCGAAGTTGAGAGAGACAACGAGGTCGTCAGGTAAATTTCTTCTTCCTCGATCCATCCCTTCCTATGATTCTCTGTATAACTTCATCGTCATTTGTCTTCTTGCGATTTGGTTGATTCTCTCTGACGCATAGGTTGTTTGTGCTGTTTTTCGTTTCCTCGTGATTGTGCATACCTACGTTCCTTTGTGCTAAATTAATATGATTGAATCCTGTTGTGGTTGGGAAATTTCATTCGGTAGATAATTTGGCACTCATGTATGTTTCAATTCACAAGGATAAAACTGATGGATTGGTTGATAGAACAAGTGCCATTCCTTCTGCCCGTGTGATTAGGATCTTTGATAGAGGTAAAAGGTGAGACAATGAGAATAAGCTAGATAAATCATGGAGGGCGGTGGTGGAGATTGAAGGTTGTTATCTTTTCACAAACTCAAGTTCGTTGGATTTTGTTTATGATCAGGTCAGCAAAAAATTACTGAGAAAGTTGAAGTCGATCATCTTCATTTTTCTCTAGGTATGTTCGATGGGAACAGTTAACAATGGAGTGTGCCACCACTCGCCAAATAAACCATGCTTAACCACCTAAAGCTGATCTCAAGAGGAGATGAGGCTGGGGTCTAACCATATTATAAATCCTTCATTAGGAATCAACCTGGAGTATAAAATGGAATGCATATTGATACAAATACAATATTGGAATCCAAAGTGTATGTTGTATTGCACTCTGCCTATGATCTATTGTCAGTGTTTTAAAAGTTGTTATGTGCATGGGGTGACTTTGGCTTCATCTGAATTGAGGTGCACTTTACAAAAAAATTATAAATGTAAACACAAATATTGCAAAAATAATTTACTAATCTGGTATGTTGATAGTAAAGGATGGGGGAAAATGATTTGTTGCTGGTGTATCTCATTCTTAGCTGTGGTTCTTCTTCCACTTTTTAAAATAAATTTATCCAACTATTGTATTGGCTGAAAACCTAAAATGAAGGTTTTCATATTAGAAGTTTCAATTTTCAAGACAATAGTATTGATCTTCTAAATTCAAACTGTTAAAGATGAAGCGTTGTCATCATAATTGTCCTAATCTAATAGGGTAAAATGAAGAATATTTTTTTTACTGAAATGAGCTGTCCTAGATCAAAAGGACCAGAATTATTTTTTGACTGGGGTGTGTGAATGTCTCAGAGCCCCCACATGAGTGAGCCTCAATCAAAGTGTCTCGTCTTCACAATTTTGGGACTCTTAACATGTGTCCATGCTTCATGGGTAATTTAGAACACTATCCCAGTTTCAGATTCTTGCTGAGTGTTTCTGATTGCTGATACTTTTTTGTGGTGTTGTTCTGTCTTCTAACTTCAGTTGTTTTATTTCCCTAAACACACTTGCGTTCAGATTTACTTATTATGTTATTTTCAATGTATACTGTTGCTCTTATGTATAATCTTCTGCTCATTTGGAAAATTTTCTAAATATCACAGGATTCTTTCTTGCTTCAAGTTGAATCCTTTTGAGCACTTGAATCTACCATTTGATTCATCTGCAGATGATGTGAAAAGGCAATATCGCAAGGTAATCTGTCTTTACAATTGGATTGATAATGTTTATTATTTCTTTTGTTGTAATTCTGCCTTTATTGACATGTTTTCTGTCAAATACTTGAAGTTATCTTTGCTAGTTCACCCTGATAAATGCAAGCACCCACAAGCAAAGGATGCATTTGGAGGTATATAGACTTATATTCTATAGTCACAGTAGGCATTTTTAACATAAGAAAAGCATGTCATTATGCAGTAATTTTTTCATTGTTTCTCACTATTGTTTTGGTAAATACACAAAGGAAAAGGAGGGTTACACATTAGATTATTGCCACTCACCGTTTGTGTTGAAAACATGGAACCATGGAATGCATACAAATTAAAGTAGGTAATGACTTGTTTTTGTGTCTGTTGGTCAAGTCTTATCATATACCATACCCTAATTCCAAAAAATAAACTGCAACTGAGGATACATTAATATCTGTCTTTGGGTCGCCATCATCATGTGACTTCAGGGTGTCATCTTTTCATGCTCATTTTGGCATCATACCGGATTATCCTTGATGATCTGTTTTCTAAAGGGTGCGTCTGATCCTGTGATTTATGGTTTAATGTCCTGACCGTGTAAATGTCATCTTATAAGTGAAGGAGGGATACCACTGCTGACCCTTTTTTTTACTTGTGAGCAGCGCTAGCTAAAGCTCAACAACTATTACTTGATCAACAGGAGAGAGATTACCTTATTAGTCAAATTAATGCTGCAAAAGGTCAGTGCTCAAATGTTTTTATGTGATGCCTTTGCACGTGCTCTTGACTGTTGCATTAATTCATACTGCAACAAAGCAGGTCTAATAGCTCTGTCATATTAACAATTGATTCACTTCACACTGCAAAAAAGGATGTCTATTAGCTCTGACATATTATCAAAGTCCTACACTTACAATGTATTGGTACTATTTTCATATAACGAAGTCCTACACTTAGTATAAGTTTTTTTTTCTATTTTCTAAATAATGTGATGCTACTGCATGCCAGCAACATTTATTTTTTTCATTCTTACTCTGATTTTCCCCCATTTGCAAATTGTGTCCCCTTAAAATTCGAAAACTTCTGATGTAATGAGCTTCTCATCTGTAAGTAAATTAACTGTAGATGAACTTAGAGCAAAGAGGAAGAAACAGTTGAAGAAAGATACAGCTTCTAAATTGAAGTCACTGGTTGATGAGGTATGAGTTTAAATTAAGCGTGTTTGGTGTATCTAGCTGCCCATTCTTTGATAAACCTGAATTAGAAGTTTGTAGTTCTCTAATCGAGTACTTTTTATCTTGGATACTGTGACTTAATGATGTAAATTATATGTTATTTTGTGTTTTACTCATCCATCGCTTAAGTAAATTGTGGAGGATAAAGTCGATTAACATGCTTGTGTGGTAAAATTGAATCTCACGATTTCTTCTGTAGATGAGTCGATGATGGTATTCTTCTTTTGTACAATACAGGGAAAATATGAGCAACAACATGAAAGGTCGGAGGAGTTTCAGCAGGAATTAAAAATGAAAGTTCGGGAGTTACTAACAAACCAAGAATGGAGGAGGAGGAAAATGCAGATGCGAGTATGCTGGAAGCTCATTTTTTTTCCTGACTTCATCCGGTTCTCGGTGTCATAAAGCATTATCATAATGAACTCTGTCTTGTTGTAGATATCTGAAGAGGAAGGTAGACTGAAGAAGGATGAAGAAGAGCAAAAGGAGATGTGGAAGAGAAAGCGCGAGCACGAGGAGCAATGGGAAGGAACAAGAGAAAAGAGGGTTTATTTCTATCCTTACATATCTTTTCTGATATATTCTAAATATGATGTGTGTTCATTGGGGTCTGTAACCTAAAGAATTTGGTTATAGGACATGTAGTGATGGCATAAAATAATCAACCACAAATAGTTTTTCCCAACTGAATTCCAAATTTGAAGTTGTTGGATGAGTAGAACTCTTCTCTGATAACATTATGAGGTTTGTGATTTCAAGAATGATAATAGATCTAGTACTGAACTAGGTAACGATCGTCATGAGTTTGGCATATCTGTTATTGGATTTTGTATGCAAGGCATCCTTAAAGCTGTTTGGTCAAGAAATTTCACATTTGAATTTGTACCTAAATTTCTTTTTCACATTTGAAAGGTATCAAGCTGGAGGGATTTCATGAAGACGGGAAAGAAGGTGAGATGATTGATGATTATAATTTTGTTTTGGGGAGCTTGAGGAAGGTGAATAAGTTCTTTAATGTCAATGTGATTTACAGGGTAAAAAGGGGGAACTACGGCCTCCCAAGTTGAAGACTGAGGATCCCAACAAATCTTATGTTCAGAGGCCTGTAAAACGAGGTTAGCTAGCATGCTAAGGACTTTAGGCTTTATGTTATTGATAATGATGTGGATTTAGTCCCCCAAGGCTCTCTCTGTACTAAGCTGAAACTAATGATGTTCTCTGTCAGCATTCTGTAAAATTCGTATAACAAGGAATGAATTGTTTTCATCTATAGTGGGTAATAGATGTAAATATGCTTTACCGTGGATTTAATTGCATGTGATTGGAGTTGAAATGATACTGTACAGGAAAGAACTACAATTGCATGCTCCAACCTAATTAAATCACTCTACAAATTATACAGTTGTCGTATTCTAAGGTTGTTATCTTATGGTGCACTTTGTAAAGATCTAATAAGAGCAGTAGCTTGTAAAAAAGACAAACATAGCAGAGGTCTACTATCTTTCATTACACGCTCATGTTGTACAAAAACTTCAAATGGAAACTGCACCTCTATGATACATGGATATATAATTATATTATAAGGGACCTTGATTGATTCCTCTCTTTCCAGACAAGGAAATACAATAATAATATTAGAAAAATGCTCAGCACTACCACGACCATTGCAACTCTACTTTCCCCGGAGCTCCATTTGCAGACACTGGCCTGATACACCGCCATCACCACGTCCCCCTCCTGTTTGTGCTCAAGGCTCAAACTTCCATCTGCTTCAGAGAGACTAAAATCCTCTGTCATGTGCCACCAGAATCCTCAGGGGATAAATATGGGGAAAGAAAACAATTTGAAGGGATCTACTATTACTTTATATCCAAGCAAGAGAACCCCTATCGTTTGGTACTTGAGGCCGCCCTCTGGTTGGCGTTGGTGGTCTATTCGCATTAAGCTCCTGATTCCATATATTGTATGATGATAAGAATCCAGCACCTTTGTTACACAATGACAATATATTAACTACTCTACTGCATAAGCAAAATGAGCATCACCTGCATCCATGTATCTTCAATATGGCGCTCAGGCGATGTCTCTGGAGATGAAATTGCTGGCGGTAGAGGATGAATGAGTTTCGGAACCACCACAAGATCTCTACCCAAAACTAAGATTGCCCCTGCATTATTCGCGGTACCTGTACAATACACCCGATCTGTATCTTAATCCTGCCTAAACACACGGCTTATAGACCACATACCACGGTAAAGCAACATACCGCAGTAATTGGTGGCAGAGAAAAGGGTAATCAAGTGCCCCTGTGCAAATCGCTCAAACCCATCCATCACACATTCATGTGCCCGTACTATCAGCTGAAGATCGTTGTTGTTACAGAATTCCATGACCCGGTCAGGCTGTAACCATCCATTACCGATTAGCACACAACAGATATAACCTTTCTTTACCCTCCAAACTCCATCCCATAAACATCATTCTTATGGCAAAAAATAGGATAAGAAGAATAAAAGGCAGATTTGTTGCTGCACTTGGTTAACAAACATCAAAAACACACTTGAGATGAATTAAGTCCAAGATCCTACTGAGAAACATAGCAAAGGTATTGCATATGAAATAACTGTTATCACCATATTCATTAATAAATACAACTCAAAATTAAATAATTTATGGCACTTTTATTTCATGGTGATAGTTAGGAATAAAAGCAAAACTAAATCACAGGACTTACCCCAAAAGTAACCAACCCAGGCCCTCTAGCATTTGGTCGCAACCCTTCCACACTATCATTTTCCGTCGGGTCAGACCTACAAAGGATCAAAGAGAATGATAAATCATATATACACATGGACTCCATTACAATTAATAAACTTGGGAAATGAGAGTGCACATTTCATTTATCCACAAAAGGTATGCACCAACCATAGTAAATCCATAAGAACGATTGAGCCGGCTTCCATTGTTATAGGACGCTGAAGACTTTCAATCTGTTCCACGTGATTTATGGAGCGACCAATACCACCATGCATACAAATAATTTTCTTCTCAATTAGAGCTGCAAGAGGAAGCCAATTGAATAACCGATTTATCCGGTGCCATGTCCAGATTCCATCTCTCTCACCCTGTCCAGCATGTCTAAACTTAGTGACTGCGAAAACTTGCCAAGGAAAGCAACATTCTTTTCACGCATAATACCATACCATGCGCTCAATGCACTCAATCCTGAAGCCGAAGAGAGCATTGATGTCAGCAGCTTCATGGTTCCCACGAATTAAATGCACATTATGCTGATGCTCAACCTAACATGATGAACAGAACGTTCGATTCAGAATTGTAATATAATCTGAAAGCAAACCATACAAAAATCATCCATACAAGAACCGGGGCAAAAAAAATATACCTTCAAAGCAAGCAGAAGACTAATCGTTTCAAGACTGTGCTGGCCACGATCAACATAATCTCCCAAGAAGAGATAATCTATATATCTGATATATTCATACAAAAATTGGAACCATTAGAAAGTATCCTAGTCAAGACTTGTCTACGAAATCACTCTACAATACAGCATTCTGTTCATAGTCAATGCTTTTAGAAGAAAGCTCCATCCTCCACTCCAAATTATAGCCTACATGTTTGCCAATGGACACTACCTCATGCAACTGTTATGTGAATAGGAACAATTACGAGATAAAAATAAAATACTATGTACAAATTTACAAAATTGAAAACTAACACCTTGATTGCAACTTTTTCCCATGGAAAAAAATGCATGAAAAACGAATATGCTTGAGCAAAAGCACAAGTGCAAGGAACTCTCATGCGATTGGATTAAGGATGAAAAACAATGATGCAGATGAAATCTACTTAGCAGAATATGCTTAATTTTGATGTATTCCAGCTCTGCATTGCCAAGCGACATTACATAGATATACCAGTAGATACATGATTTCTTGCAGTATCCGAAAAAAATGGAGATGGGCCATCAGAATTGACATTCACTTCATGAATGCAACCACAAAGATCATGGAAAGAATGAAAAAGGGCATTCATATGATACATTTCCATAGGGAAAAATATAGCATTGTAATAAATTGCAAAAGCTGATGCAGACTACTCAGCTTTAGGCAGGCCAGTTTGAACATATTGTTTCCCTCATTGAACATTGGGTGAATGCATAACTGGAAAAACAAATTTGAAAAGCAACACTTACGCAATGTCCCCTGCAGTCGAAGGTGCACCATACTCGTCAAAAAGACGCATAAGATCTCCAAATTGCCCATGCAAATCACCAAATATTTTCACAGGAGCCTTAATCTGTAAAACACTAGGTTCACTTGCGAAAATTCTTTCTGCACTGTCACAAAGTTCTGCAATCTCGTTACAATCTAAGAAAAATTGTCGGCGAACAGGGGGCTTCCAGCCACGGGGCTTTAACAAATGTGCAATAACCTAACATGAAGAAAAAAAACAGGTACAATTTATACCCCTGATATTATCATTACATAGTAGACAATCACTATTAGATTTAGATGTCAAATTGGGTGATCTAATTACAGAATGATATCAGGTCTTTCAATGGACATACCCCCATATCTATGCATATTTAGTTGTGTGCAGAGATATGGATAGATGTCCCATGTACAGACTATAAACTGGAGAGACATCCCTCATCCATGCATAGCAACAGAAAAAAGAAACTCAGCAAAAAATACCTCAAAGTTAGAATTTATAACATACCCATAACAATAAGGAAATGTTATCAAAGGCCAAAATTATCATATATAAATCTACCCATTTTTCGTAGTAGGGACTTTTCCTTTTCAATACCAGTGTCATGCATTCCTATATCGAAATATACACATCCTAACAGGGACCAAAAAATCGAGAACTCGGTGAAACTCAACCGCCGAGTTTCCTTGACAAGGACACATGCATATGTAAACAAAAGTGAACACAATTATTTTTGCTTAATGATTTTTGAACTCTAGGTTCTTACTCATCCTTCAGCATCAACAAGTTCAGGCCACATATGCCTCTATGTTTCCTAGTATTTGGGCACAGCACATAATCAATACCTTTTTTGGCACACTGTTGATGGACATCTGCCTATCTAATAGTTTACGAGCTGCCGTTGCACTCTCCGGGGTGCCATAGCTGACCCGTCTACCTTCATTTTCAAACTGATCGATTGAAAGCTGTCTAACCATGCCACCTAGAGCTCCACCAGTCTCTGCCGCTACAACAACCTGATAAGATGAAGTAATATACAAGAAATGAGACGCATATCATGAATTTTCCTGCCACACTAAGTTAAAACAGACTTAAAGGGGTGGGAAAAAAAATACTAACAGCCCTATGATGCAACCGGACGCCAGCAGGGACAGTGCTATTTGGCCCGGCAGAATCAGGCATTTTAATCAAGGTGGACATCTGTTTGCCACTAGGGGTTGCCTCTGCCCCACGATCCCTGTCCGGCAACTCAACTTCTCCATTAACTTGTCGTGCCTTCGCAGCAGCTAATGTAGCACTAATAGCCTCAGCTTCTGCAGCTGATGCTTCAACTAAATATTCAACACCTTTGCTCAATCTCCTGCAAAATAATACAAAAACCACAATTCTTTATGTGAACTACATAGCACAGCAAAACTAAATCACCATTTTACCGAGTTCCAGGGAGCATGGCATTCTCAGTGCTTATATCAGTATACATGTCACCATTAACAGGGGGAGCCACTGGATTTCCCAGCACTACTGATCCATCTGGAGCAGCTTCAGGCATTGCTTGTCTAGTCCTTTCATCAACGAAAGTATACCTAGGGGGCAACCGCCCTGCTGGTAGATTAGACGCAGCTGCTGCTGCTGCATGAGAAGCTGCAGTTGTCGTTTCAGCAGCAGCCAAATCTTCAGCAACAAGTAAGTCATCTAGCAACACCCCTACACCACCAAGCAATACACATCAACACTCTGCATTACTGTCCAGCTAAACGTTGGCACTAAGATTCAATTAAAGCATAGGCTCAATATTGCCAAATTCAGGAGAACGCTACTAGACACGAGCACCCAAATTCCAATGATGAGATTACTATATCATTGCTAGGAAAGACATGTGAGCTTGTTTGCAGTACAATATCAGTTGCAAAACCTGATGTTGAGTTCAGCAAATATATTTTTAGTCATTATATGCCGATACATGCATGAGATCAAGTAAATATCTGTATGGGGTGTATCCATGTGTTCTCTACTCAGAGGACGTCGACTCAGTCGATTTAGCAATCAGAAGAGTAGCTCTCAAGCAAAGAAAGAGTAAGGTGAGTGAAACTGTGAGTACCCCAGCTCAAAAGAGGTTCCAAACCCGAAGTAATAGACTCTGTCTTTCTAGCAATAGGTGACTTTCTCTTACTCAAATTCCCTGGTTCTAGCCCGAGATAGGAGATAAGAAGTTCTATTTAACAGCGAAATATTGTTGTTTAAAATATTCATCACTTTTTCTACATCCTCTTGGCGAAATTGCGTCATTTTCAGAAGGTCGTCCATATCCCCCTTTGCTTTGCCAAATAGAGAAAGAAGCTTCTATTTATTAGATATAGCCTACAATATAGCATTCGTTGCCAAGTTTCAAAACCTCCAATTCACCTAATCTAAAATCTACTGATATGCCCCTCTTAAGAGATTTTCTAAATATATGAAGCTACAGCACATACTCATCTGATACTATCATGTTCTACAAATAAATATGAGGAATCAAATCAACTCCTGCTAGAAGATTTTACATTACACTGTCAACAACTATATTATCGAAGCTTAATTAAGCATTATGCTAGAATATGATCGACACACAATTTAACTATAATCGTCTGAACACAATGAAACATGTGACTTCATGATGGTTAACAGTGTCACATTTGGGAGAAACAAGTGTATCAAGATGACTTATTTGAAGCTAGCATCATCTCTTACCACCCCGTAAACCACCATAGACATATATTAAGTCGCCAACTGCAGCGGCTGCATGCCTACACCGCCTTGTCAACTCAACTGCAGCGTCTCCACCGGCAGCATCAGCACTGTATCTGCCAGTTCTAGGGGTAGTAACAACAGACTTTGTATCACACCAAACGCCTGCTGCAGTATCCAACACTACAAAACAGGAGATACAGAATGATATATGAGATATCTAAACTGAAGCATCTAGGTTAGGCAAATGAAACTTCTCCAGTAAAATAATAATAAATAGTTTTTTGTTGTGTACGGAATGACATACAACTAATTATATATATATATATATATATATATATATATTAATCTGGAGGAGATACAGTATGTAGAACAAAAGAAAGAAAGAAAAAACTGAGATTTGACATATGCATAAAAGCACCAAGGCAGGCAGCCATAGAATACAACAGTTCCACGTTACTTAACAACATGATCAAGTACCTGCAACACTAGATGAATCTTCTACCATTCTTCCACCACCAAGTGCCCCTCCAGACACATGAAGTCGTGCATTAACAAAAACCTAGAAATGTGGCATGAACATTAGTCTTCATGCTAGGAGTCTACCAGAAGGAGGGATATAAAAAGAAACAAAAACTCACGGCTGCGTGTTGGTATCTCGGAGAAGGGGAAACACCAGGAGCAATAGCCCATTCCCAACGACCATCCCTGTGTTTAGCAAGTCCATATGCACTTGCCAATGGCTGGACAAAAGACAACCAAGTAAACCAACTTTATACTATGTACATAAAAGGCCATGGTAATTAGTAGGGTTAATTGCAAAAAAAAGCACCTTGAGGTATTTACTTTTTGCTAGTTGTAGCCCTCTTCTTTGATAATAGCAATAAAGTGCCCTGAACTTGCCTTTTTGTTGCACTTTAGATAAATTAATCTCAAATAACAAATTTACCCTCTAAATTTTAAAATGATAATTAAATAACACAAAAATCCAGAATTTTTACCTCCCTTAATTTTTTTCCGCTTTGGACGTACAAAGAGGAAGAAAATTAAAGGAGAGGAGAACTCTGGAGTTTTTGTTTTTTACTAATTATTTTTTAAAGAGTAAAACCGTCATTTTGAAACAAATTTACACAAAGTGCAACAAAAAAAACAACTTCATGTCAAGTTTTTGCAATTATCAAAGAAAAGGGATAAAACTAGCAAAATGTGTATATCAGGGTACTTTTCTGCAAACACCCTAATTATTATCATTATCAAATATCAATCAGTAATGTCCAAGATGTCAACCCAATTAGTAGAAAATTATGAAAATTAGGTTCTGAACATTCAAGGCAGTAAAAGTGAGGTAGGAAACAGAACATAAATGCTTAAAAGACGCATTCCTGAAGCAAAATCATCAGAAAGAAGATTAAAAAAATCAACAGTTCTGCCCGCTACTCTTCATGTGCAATAAATATTTATTCTAGGGACTCGTGTGCTCTTAAAAACATAAAAGGATTCATTTTGCACATTTTATATTTTAGTACACACTACACGCAGGATAAGACAATTCTTTTAATATCATGTGTTCTGATTCTAGTGCACAGTTGACCTTTAACTTACCACACTGTTGGCATCCCTTCCTCCACAAAGCAAAAGAAGACCATCAGAACGAGCACTAGCAGTTGCATACCTGGTAAAATATATAGGAACAGGAAAGAACTTGATATTACTCTTAATAATCTATAGTCAATGAAATGAACGAAAGGCTGGTGGGCTAATGTGAAGTAACATAAACATGGAAATATTCAGAAAACGTAGGATTGAAGGGAATCCATGTCACAAAAGAAAGGGCAATGCACATGCAACCACAAATTTGGGAACCACCGCGCACAGCAGAGTTTTAAGATAGATGAGTTAAGCTGCATGAACATGTGGGTGTGTGTGTGTGTGTGTGTGTTTGAGAGAGAGAGAGAGAGAGAAGATTTACATGCATGGAGGTGGACCTTCCCCTTCAGGTTCCAACTTACGCCATTCGTAAGGTTTAGCAGCAGTGTCCAGGGCCCATACATCAGCCAAAGGCCGCTTCCCTGGAAACATCATTATTCATTTTCATGCATAGATATGCAACTGCAATGCAGATGCCACATTAAATGATAAAGTTAGAAAGTGACAAGCCTTACCATCATTGCCCCCAATACACATGAGATACCTTTGACCTACCAAAGCCATAACATGTCCATAACGTGGCCCTGGTCCAGGGCCTTGGACAACAACTCTGTAAGAAAAATGCCATAAAATTAGAAGATGAATAGCCTACAACACCAAAATGAGCAAGAACTTTCTCCAAGATACAAACCTATGCCACCGAGGTCGTTGTTGTGTAAGGTCAAGAACATGAAGATCCTCAGCAGATAAACCAGCTGGACCAATTCCACCCTGAGTTAAGATTAAAACTTAAGAGCGAGAACCTGATTTATGAATAACATGACATAAACTATGCTTAAAAGGATAATGGGCTCCCTATACTAACCTGAATAACAACCATAGTTCCCACTGCAGTTGCCACGTGTGCAGCCCTCGGTGTGGGTGGTTCTCCAAAGGGAGTGATCCTGCAAACCAACTTCACTGTAAGCACCAGTAGTAACCAGGTACAGTCCAAGGCTGATAGGTTACACTCAGTTGTCAGTTCCGAGCTTACCTAGACCATTTAGTTGTTACGACATCATAGCAATGAACATCAGCAGTGGCACCTGCTAGTCCTGCAAATCAAGTAAAATTGCATTAGTTTAGAGAGCTGATAGAGAAATATATCAACAATATGAAAAATCTGTCATCCAGAAAAAAATCATAAATAAAAGTTTGTTAAATGCAATTTTTACTAGTGAAATGGAAGACAACAGAACACATCAAAATTCACAAAAAGTAACATAACCCTACTGAAATGTTTCACTAGATGAGTTTTAAGTAACAGCAAAAATAAATAAACCAGAACAAGCCATTTGAATTACTTCTACTTCATTTATGTGAAGATAAGCTTAGCCACAAATATAAATCAACAGTGAACTAGAACATAAACAATACCAAAAGGGGGATGCTCTCTCTCAAGCAATGTGTGTTGTTAGTTTAACATAGAAAATATTCTTGTTCGTGAAAATTTTGAATCATAATCACAACTTTTCTCCAACGTAAGGCAAATATACATGTCCATTTCTAACAGGAGCTTTAATACAGAAGGTTTAATAAGCCGTATAATCAATTTGCATAAGTAGATGACAGATTACAAACCACAAAAACATTATATTTGAATTTACTAAGCATTCAACCAAACTTATGGAGGTGTAATAACAGCTACCACCTTAAGTACTTGGGTGCAAATAGAATATAATTGTATGTTTGTAAGACCATAACTGATTCCAAAACAAAAACAAATGCAGCTAGAATTCCACAAGGTTCAACTCAACCGGGCAAAGTTGGAAGTAAGAAAACAAAATACAGTTGGACTTTCTCCCGTCAAAAGATAATCAGCTTGGACTACTAAGGTCACAATCTAGGTTTATGTTCCATTTGAATTATTAAATTATGAAAGAGAAATCACTGTTGTTGACAAAGAGAAGACTCATGTAAATGCAGTTCAAACACAGCTAGAAATTCAATTTCACTCGACAAGAAATCCACCAGGATTCCAGAATGTAAATATTACCATTCATAGTGGAAAATGGACAAACAAAAAAACATGCACACTAAACTAATTGAGCTTCAATCAATAGAAATATGGAATATTGCTTGTGCTAAAAATCCAAGAAAATCAATTGCAGGCCAATGATGACAACAAAACAACTAATACATGAAATGTGAAAATGAACAGAAGTTGTAACTAAAAGCCCTAGCAATAATAAACCAAGTGGTGAACAGACATACTTATGCCAGCACTTCCAGCAGATGAAGGAGTCCCCGAAGCCGCAGAGTTTCCTTCGAGCGCAGTAGCACCCCCAAACAGAATCAGTCTAGGCCCAATGTACCCAGGTGTCCCTTCCTCCCCAACAGCCGCCACGGCAGTCAAAGTGTGGCCGCATCTCGGTCCCGGCCCGTCTTCCTTCTTCTCTAGAATAGCATCCACCACCGAATATGTAGGCGCGTGTCTCGGCCCGACCACGGGGCTCTGCTGCTGCTGCCCTACCGCCGGAGATCCAGACTGCTCGCCAAGCTGCTCCGTAGACTGAGGCGCGTTCTGGTTCTCGGTCACGGCCGGATCCTGATCGGACTCGGACGACATGGAAGAATCGACATCCATTTCTCCAAGTCCCGTATCACAACCCTAATTTACAAAAGATCGGAAGCGAGAATCAATAGGAATTCGCATTGGCGATCAACATTCCGATTCGGCTCGAAGTTGAAACTCGGCCTGCAGCAGATTGGCGCCAAGCCCTAGCTCTCCTCAGATCTCCAGTCGAATTTGGAAACCAGGTGGTGCGTCGAGGCGGCCGAGAAAATGCAAAAACGGAGACAAATCTCGAAGAAAAAGTGGATACTAATATCTTTCTCGGAAAATCGAGAAAAAATAGAAACGAGACTCTAAAATGTACTATTTTCGTAATTTTGGGTTTTCTTTCCCTTTAAAGGATTATTTTTCTTCCTCTCTAAAACGTTTTTTAGAGAGAGAAGAGGTGTGGGTTTTGGTGTGTACGGTCGGAGGGCGGCTTCAGATGTGTCTTGTATTGACGGCGGGAATCGGGTTACCGGAATAACCGGAGACAAGTATAGTTATCTACGGTGATCACCGGTTCCTGTTTCTACGTTGTATTGCCCTTTCCCGGTTGTACAGGGACCCGCGACGAGGGTGAGTATGAGTTACCCCTTTTGTCAAGTTGGATTTTTATAGCCCTTAATTTAAAAATATTGATTTCATGAAGTAATCTAATTTAAACGCTTTATGTCCAATTCAGCTCTAATCCTCGTACTCCTAAATAAGAGTCATCCAAAGCTTTGATAGCACGATACAAATCCTCGATTGTTTTCAAATTTACAAAAGTATACCGTTTGCCTTTTTAAAGTAATTTTGGGATCAGTATTTACATCAGGGACAGTACCAAACGGAGCATAGAGAGCCTTAAGTTGTTTTATAGTGGAGAACGGAAAATTGGTTAGAGAGATCGGAAATCCAAGGTACGGAAATCACTAAATTGATCTTTTCATCTCTTCTATTTTGACTTACCATGACTCAATCCCTTGAGGAAGTCTTGCGTGAAGGGAGGGAAGGAACAGATGACACCATTACAACAAATGAGAGCTTCGATATACCAACTTGTGCGGGAGTACTTGTTTGGGAATTATCGTCCAACCTCATCAAAACAGGCCGAGCTTATAGCATTGTAGCGTGGTCGGGAGCACCAGATTGGGCTAGAGGTGTTTTTGCGTGGTTTATTGAAAAATGCAAGTAACAATGACATGTAGGTTATACTATGTCATAGTTAAGTTCTTTCAAAAAAAAAACACATGAATAATGCTTGTTAAGAATGAGTTTTATCAATGGCTACCCCTGAAAAAAGTTCTGGTTCCGCCCCTATTGGGCAGGACACCAACTCTTAATGAGCGACTTAATTTTCTTATGGAACTACTTCATACACTTGAGATTGTTATGTGATGTTGGCAGAGGTCAGAGCCTTGTTGAGCAAAGGAAGATTCTCAGACGTATCTGTCATAGACATTGGCAGTCGAGTATTCATGTTCACATTTAGGCCGGATCGTTCCGAGGAAGATTGGTTACGTGAGAGACTGAGTCCCTGTTTCAATATAGCTCTCTGTTCGGGGGGAGTGTGTGCTCCGTGATGGCCAATTCTAGTGAGTTTTCGTAGGAGGGATCCCGTTTCACGGTTGGAATCAGGCAAATATGGTATTGGTGGTCAGTGAGTTCGGTTTGTTTGTGTTTATGATGGATTACGCTGAGGCTTCTCTAGATAAGGCCTTCGTGTTAATCCATTATAACATAGAGATTAAAGAATTTGGGGTGACTATCTATGGATGATACCTTATTCAGGACTTTGGTCACTCTATCTTTCAACTTCGTTTTCGGAGTATGTACCAGTTCCTGAGATCAGAGGGTATCCTCGTCGAAACTAAGCTCTAGAAAGAGCTGGCTGGGACGAAGAAGACAGGGTTGGTTGTTCTTGTCCTAATTTTTGGGGATATCCCTGCCACTCCAAGATCCGAGCTAGTAACGAATCTCGTTGGCTTATCCTCCAGCTCAGTTTTGTCGAGGAATTTTGTGTCCAACCCTCTATTCTCGGAGGCTCTAATTCTAAATATGTGTTCAGTTAGAAACGAGGCGGCGTAAGGCTTTGTGTGGGCTATGAGCTTCAACGGGTCCAGTGGATTTTGGTTGTGGATCGGGCAATGTTCTTCGACAGACACTTAGGAGTTGGAACAAGAAGTGTACGAGTTCCAAGTCTGAGTCGCCTTTAACTTTTGTTACCTATCATGTTCGACCCCGTCATCGTTCTCTAGAAAGAGATAGATATATCAGCTCCAAACCATTAGATAAGCCTTGGTCGAAAGGCGAGATTATTGTGTGGAAGTATGTTTGGATTTTGGTGTCAACGCGCTTGCGCCAAGTGTTTGAGAAGTTGATCTGGAAAGAGTAAGCTCAAGCGACGGTAGTGGTGACTTTTATACTAATAGTGACACCAAAGATGTTGCATAGAGCTGGTTTGGGGGACTCCTTGTCGGTTCATTATGGTTCGGTGTTGACTGTTGTGGTTTTTTGGGGCCTCTTTGTTGTGAGCTTGTGTTCGTTGTTTTTGTGTGGTTTTGTATGGTCTTGTTGGTTGAGGTTTTTTCTTGTATGGGTCTGGTATGTTTCTTTATCTCAATTGCAGCAAGACTCTCTTGAGTCACACATTGGCCCTATTTTTGTAATAATGTAAATAGCAACCATTGTGATCGTTATGAGGAGTTGTATCTCGTGATTTCTCCTAAATAAATGCCTCTTTTAAAAAATATCAAAAAGATATAAATGTAAACCTATAATTTATTATTTTTTTCATAACCTCATTTTTTTAATAATACAAATATCGCTAAGGCGGAACAAAAAAGAGAAAGGTTGAACCTAAAAGGACCAAAGCCGCTCCAACACTCAGACAATCTATTCTTCACTACCAGCTTAGCAAGTTCATGAGAAACTTTATTTACTTTCCTTGAAACACATTTAAGAACGTATGAATAGAAGCCCTAAATCCCAATTAGAATTTTTTTTAATAACCTCACGTATATACCATTTCAAATATATTAAAATACAATTCATGGAAATAATTTCTTTCAAAATTCAAAGCATTCATAGGTATATACATTTTAACTTAAAGAGATATTTGATTAAGAATTTTATAGAGTAAGCAAAAACTGAGAGTGTCATATTTAGGTTTATCTTTCTAGAATCTAGGGTTCCACCTCCTCCTCTTTACTCCAACTTGCTCAGTCGTCACATGTCGTCGGTCAGAGTCGACTCTCTCGGGACCTTTCCTTCCGTCTCCCCCACATCCTTGTCAAAACTACCCATGTGCCCCTGCCCTACCAGAACCGACCTCGTTCCCACCGTCCCCTGATCTGCCATCACAAAATCGACGCCACCCCTCGACCATCTGATATCACTCTCTCCCTGCATCATATCACCGGTTCCAACCCAAGATTTCATCAAAATAGTCCGATCGAGGAAGAGGAGAGACCGCCCTCCATGGCCTCTAACTATATCACGATTTATGTCGCCTCGTCATGCGCCTCTCTCTGTCCTACTGATGCTGGTTACCACCGCCTCTATCTGGCCTATATCAGGGGTACTTGAACGGGCCTATGCGACCCCCACCACCATCGGAGAAAAGGAACATCGAATTAGGGTCGACAACTATTCCACCCCAACAAAGATCTATCCATCAATTTGGGCATCCGCTCACCTCCCGCCACAAGCATTTCAGTCGATTGGGGCCACTGTTAGGGTCATAATACACGGCTTATCCTACCCGGTTCAAAGTGTAGTAAGTGATGGAACATCGTCTCTAGTCATTGGCATATGGGCAATGCTCCCCTTATCGAGCAGTTCGACCTGGCCACTCTACACGGCCCACCACATGACCAGAAGACTGGATCCCCCATGAGTTCCCACAAAGGATCCACCGAATAACTACCATGGGATCGAAAGCATCTCAAGACGGATCCAATCCAGTAGGATGCATGTCGATCATCACCACAAGAATCGGCCCCTTCGGATAGAGGAGGAACGATGGCCCCCTAGAACGAGGTCTCGGTTGGATGATCTTTGGCCCTCTACCCCGTGGGTACGAACAACCGGGACCGCAACCTAGTATCTCATGCACAAGCCGACAGCACGTCCGTGGTGCTGGGAACATGCCTGCCTTTGCTTGGTACCATTGTTTCACAACCTGGGGGTGTCAAGCGAATGTGGTGCAATACAAGACCTCTGCCCTAACCAGGAGAGACATCTTGTGTGTTCCCAATGCCTAGATGCGCCACGGGGTAGGGCACCGAACTACCTGGGAATCTCCCAAGCGAGGATTGCTCAACAACCTCATGCATGCCCATGGACGACCATCTAGCAACGAGTTGTGTATGGGGATGCACGACTCGCCTTTCCACTATCGGTGCAAGCCCAATGACCCCTTCCCCCACTATCTAGAGTTCTCCCTGGCTGCCCGTTATCCCCTCAAACGGTTCAGATCTTTCATAATAAGCAATTTCAGGTTGAGTCAGATAATGAGACCTCTACGCTAAAACTGAGTAGCCACCCAAGTGGTGATGTTCCACTGGTAGATTTCCCCTAGTTAGTTGGGTATATTGTTACAAGATTAACGTCGGGTACCTACGGATTACGACTCAAGTCTTTTCCTTTCTTTTTGCTCTCATTTCGATGGATCTTTGTTATCCAAATTTTGTTTTCGAGTTGGCATCTGTAAGTTGTTATTATTATCAATAAAAATGTTACTGAATGCTCAAAAAAAACTTAAAAGTTATTTTGACCTTATACATCTATTAAAAAAACATAAAAAATTATGTGAGATTTCAAAATAAGAAATGCAAACAAATTTTTCTAACATTTTGAAACTAAATTTCTATTTCATCTTGAACTTACAATGAGTACGACATAGAAATATATTTGTGCTCGGAAAATCTTTTAACAATTAAACAACAATTTATTGGTATCTTTAGTTATGTTTTTTAGACATTCTTTAATTACCGAGTTCATCTTAGGCCTTCAAACATATAGAACTGGCCCTGACTCTTCTCAAACAAGACAGAGCAAGAAATACATCTTGGTTAAGGTTAACCTAGGCATGCGCTTGTCATGATCTATGTTTAAGTCTTCCTTTTCAACTCTCAACCTTGCACATTTTAAAAAAGCTCACATGCCGCTCCACTTTCCCTCCGACCATAATTTTGATGACCGTCGTGCTTCCCGAGAAACCATTCGATACAATACATATGGGAATGGAGATTGTAATGTTAACTCATTATCGTCTAGCCAGATAAAGATATAACTGTTGAAGGCATCGTAACTGTGTTAGGAGTATAAATGTATAATCCTCTGATGCAATTAGTGTATGTAACACTACACAATATCCCTCCTAGATGTAGCATGTATGCTGACACCACTATCTGCTATCCAACTGGTCTCTTGAGAAGCCAAATTGACAGTTTCTTCATCATCACATAGAATAAGAAACTCCTCTGTAATAACAACAGCATTATTAGCATCACCACCGCTATTATGCTCCTTTCCCTTTCCTTTGTCATTTTTGGTGTCTCTTTCAAATTTCGTGCAGTTCTTTTTAATATGCCCCTTTTGACCACAGTGATAGCACTCGACATTAGACCGGTTCTTACTCTTACTTCTGCCTCTGTCTTTCGGATCTATGTTCTTACTCCTCCCTCTTTGTGTAGTAACCAAGACCTCTGTGTGTGAAGAGGAACCTTGTGACTTTCTTCTCGTCTCTTCATTTAAAACACACCCCTTAGCCATATCTATGGTAATAACACCATCTGGAGCCGAGTTAGTCAATGACGTTCTGAACGTCTCCCAAGAGTCCGACAAAGTACTCAGAAGCCACAAACCTTGAACCTCATCTTCAAACTTGATACCCATTCCTGCAAGTTGATTAATAATACCCTGAAAAGCATTCAAATGATTTGTCATAGGACTCCCATCCTCATACTTCAAACTCATCATCCGCTTAATCAGAAACAACTTGTTGTTCCCAGTCTTTCGAGCATACAATTGCTCAAGCTTGCTCCATAAAATGTGTGCATCTGTCTCTCCACTAACATGGTTCAGAACATTATCATCAACCCATTGCCTGATGTAACCACACACTTGGCGATGAAATAATTTCCAATCACCGTCAGTTTTACCCGCATGCATTTCTTCACTGAATACCGGCAAATAGTAATCCTTCACATAAAGAAGATCCTCCATCTTGCCCTTCCAAACATGATAATTAGAACCATTCAGATTAACCATTCTACTTGTATTAGCTTCCATCGTTTAACACAGAAAACCAACAAGCGAACCAGGCTCTGATACCACTTTGATGTGGAGAAATACCAAATAGCAGCAGATAACACACAACAAAATACCAAATAGCAGCGGATAACACACAACACGGAACAATAATCAAAGTGCAGGAAATATAAATAGAGACAATGATATATGTGGTTCGGCAATGTGCCTACATCCACGGGACAATGATGAGCTCCTTGTATTATCCGAGAAACAAACCGAGAATTGAAAGCCTAATTCTCTATCCCTTAATACACAACGGAAATGCACAAAAGAAATTAATCATACCATGTTTTATGCTTCCAATCAATCATATTGGACCATTACTGTCCACCACATGATTAATAAAGCACAAATCACCTTTTGAGTGTGATTGCTTCTTCAAGATCCCACACAACCACTTTGTTCTTGATCTCCCCCGTAGCTCAATCAAAGCCAACCGATATGGAGCATTTAATGCTCCATCATGTTGCTAAAAATAAACTCACACGTAGATCCAACAAAGAATGGTGATGAAGCCAAGATCAAGTTCTTTTTCGCTGCTGCCAACATTGATTGAGCTCTTACTCTGTCTCTGCCAATCAATATTATTGAAGTCGCCGCTCCCAAGCTCCTGTTCTTGCTCTCTGATCCATAAAAGAATGAGTTGGCTCTCTCCTCTGTACAGAACAAGCTGCTGAACCGAAATAAGAACTGGATCTCCTTTTTGTTAGTCTTAGTGCTCGTAGTTCAATCCTAAATGTCCAAATGTATATATCATCGTTAGCAATAAAATTAAAGCGGCTTTATATTACTTATGTGTTGGAGTAATATATCGATGTGTGCTCTGATCTATGCCCACCATGCGAATAGAACCATAGATCGAGATAGATCACACTCGATGGGTCCCTAGTCAACAAAGCTTCACTAGAAGCGACTAGTATGAAAGATGACTCTTTATGGCTTACATTCTGTTAGTCATTGGAATGAGATTCCAGAGTCTGATCATAGATATCATGTGGGACATGATATTGGATGACCCGCTCTGAATATGTGCCATAGATTAAGTCATGAACATATTCAGGTGTTGTAGCTTGTCATGTATCCTTAGACCAAGGAGTCTTTGTGATCGCTATGTAGTCAACAACTGAGTTTGACCTGAGCCTAACGTTGTCCGTAACAGGGCTTCCATAACGGCCAGGATTGGCTTGGGGATGGGCTACATGAGTGACACGAAAGACGGCTAAGGGATTTATCCCTCATACTGAGGTATGAGAAAGATATCGGTTCTCGGCCGCTTGATCGAGAGTGACTGAAAGAATAGCATGGCCATGCACATGATACTGGGTATCATATCTTCAGTCATCTCACATATCAAGGAACAATGATTGAGAATAATAAGGATGACGGCTCTATGCCTTATCTTAATCAGGATATCGGAGATAAAAGGATAATGACAGGGACGACGGAAAGGTTAGAATCGACATGGTCGATTCGCTATGCAGTGTCAGGAAATACTAAAGTCTCGTTAGTTGCCACTTGAATAGGATCAAGTAAAATGGGATTTTACGTTGATCTATTGACATGCATAAACCTAAGGGTCACACCGGAGGATGAAACTCATTGACACATTTATGGAGAATGGCCAAAAGGGAGTTGTCTCGTGACATGACCAAAACAGGGTTTTGGGTCATGTGCCCGTAAGTGAATAGGACTTTACGGATCGAGACAAGGCTTGGAGTCTTGGGATTGATCGCGTCGGATAATGTTGGACATTTCTGGTATGGAAGACTTGGAGGCGATGAGCGAATCACGGGACCTCGTTGGAAATGACCACGGGCCATGTTCCAAGAGGCCCATGAAAGGCCCATGCAACCAAGGCCCATGGAACTAATTAATCAAGTCTTGATTAATTAGTACTAAGTAAGCAAGACAAGGATTAAGGTGTTGGTGATTCACCACCTAACCGAATCTTGTCTTGCCATACTTTTTCCTATTTACACCTTACTTGTCACCATGCTTGTCCCATGCCTTTAGTTGGACAAGTATGAGTTTTGTTATGTTTAAGTCATCCTTTTTCAACATAACAAACACAAGACAAGAATAGGAAACACATGTTCTCTCCCTCTTCCATGGTCATTTCGGGTTTGGCTAGTTTCCACCTCCATTTTTGTGTTCTTGAGTCCTCAAAGAGAAGAACTACGTGGCTTTGATTCCCATGTGGATACGTAGGCGTCTTGGAGACTCAAGCCAATCATTCGTTAACCAGTGTTCTTGTTATGATAAGAAATAGTGCTGAATTTTTCTCTTGTGAATCCATTCTTTGTTAGTTGTTTCATGGTTTAATCGTCTCTTGGTTTTCATTGATTTTCCGCTGCGAGTTGGTTCATCTCCAACCCTACCTCGAGACCCAACAGTGGTATCAGAGCCGTGCTACCTTCTGGATTCACAAGACGGTGTTCAAAGTTTCGGTTTTGCTTGAAAGTTTCGTTTTTGGCATGTTGTTTTGCTAAATTGTTTGATAACATGTTTTAAATTCTTATTTATGGATTTAATGCATGTAAAATTAATTTTTGAAAATTATTTCAAATCTGGAAATTTTGATTTTTTTTTTATTTTTCGGGTCTCGGGAGCGGGACTCTCGGGGAGCCGAAACCGGGACCAAACGGGGCTCCGTTGGACGGAGCTAGGCCAAGCATGACCATTGGATGGTTGATATGCCAAGGCTAAACCATTTTGTTAGTTATGACGAGTTTGGAACCGTCATGACGAACTCGAAGATCAAATGTTCAAAAGTTTCATTTTTGAACGGTTTCGATAAACCGAGCATCAAAAAATTTCGAAACTTGGCTATTAAATAAAACCGGAAAATCACATGATGTTTGATAACATGCTTGTTTGATAACACGATGTGTGATGTGTTGTTGGCATGGTGTACATAATAGCCCCGAGCTCGATTTAATTATTTATCGCTTTTCACGGCCTGCGAGCCGTTAGAGTTAGCGTGTAATTATTCTTTCAAGGTGTGGTCGTTGAACCATTTGTTTGTAATATTTATTTATTCCCGACCTGCGAGTCGTTTATTAAATTGTAATATTTTACTCAAGACGAAGAAAGGGCGAAAAGGTCATTTGG
The DNA here is from genome assembly GCA_963921825.1 of Erodium maritimum. NCBI lineage: Eukaryota > Viridiplantae > Streptophyta > Magnoliopsida > Geraniales > Geraniaceae > Erodium > Erodium maritimum. The sequence continues at coordinate 25,030,089 of OY997595.1, forward strand.
TGGCTTTTCGGGTGTTGGCATCGGCTTGGAGTCGGTGGAGCTCAAGAAGCTAGTGAGAGTTAGTTTATGGGGCTATTATGTGCACATTTATCGCTTTATGCTTGGTTTAGTTTATGCATGATTAATTCTATGTGTTTTAGAATTGCATGCTTAACTTTATTTACCGAGCATATCACCTCACATGCAAAGATAAAATTGGAATTTTAATCCTTGTGTGAGAGCCCTTAGAATCGTCATTACATTGGATGTAGTTGACAGGTTCGAAGGAAGAATTACACTGGATGTAATTTGAGGCATCATTGCATTTGGAATGTAGTTGATGTGCTCATCGCATCTAGGATGTGTCAAAGTTTTAAACACAATCGGACAAGTAAAAACGGACCATGTACGATACCTCCCAATTATCAACACCTTACTACCTCCCCGTCCTATGGGTGTCGTGCGCATTAGCGGAGCATCCATGGGAAAGCGGGGTAGTAGGTTTGGACGACATAGGTGGGTGTCGTGCGCATTAGCGGAGCACCTACATAGTGACGGGCCATAGTTGAAATTTGGTGGACCCGACTACGATTCTCAACTAGGGTTGAGCTAGGGTATCAGATAGGGTAAGCCGTGTACATAAGTACATACCCTAGCCAAGAGTCACATTGGATGTGATTGGATGGAGTCCTACCTACATAGCTCGATTAAGTGGTGAGCATTAGTTCAGCTTAATCGAGTGAATCAAGGATCTTGGTTTCAGATTCTAAAGGTTTAGAATCGATTGTTGGTGTGTAAGCTTGATCTTCATAAAAAAAAATTCAATTTACTGATCGAATTTTATCTGTTGTAGATCAAATGGAAAATTCAGCGAAAATTAATAGTTTGTCATTAAAAACCATTCTTGACAGGGTCAAGCTAAATGGGACAAACTATTTGGACTGGTACAGAATTTTGAGGATAGTCCTCAAGTCTGAACGCAAAGAATATGTCCTTGACAAGGCTGTCTCTAAGACCATATCAGAGTTACATAAAGTGTCATTAACCGATGAGAAGAATATATCAGGGATCTGGGATCCAAGGATATTCTGATGGTCAACAAGGGAATTAGAAGTGGCAAGGGCGGGGCCCATGCACAGTTAGCGGGAAAGATAAGACACTTGAGAATGTCTGCTTCTACTGCCAACAGCCTGGTCATTGGAACCGGGATTACAGGAAGTTCACGGCTGATCTGAAGAAGGGCAGTGGGACTGCGCCTTCATCAAATAGCCTGGATGATCTGAAGAAGGGAAGCAGTACTGCGTCTTCATCAGGAAACCTGGATGATCTAAGGAAGGGCGGTGGGACCGTGCCTTCATCCGGTATTAACTCTATAGAGCTACATCTCTCTACTTCCAAAGATTCATGGGTATTAGATACCAGGACTGAATCTCACACATGCACTAATATATGGTGGCTGAAAGTATGAGAGGTTTGGAAAGCACGAAGTGGACCTCAGAGTTGTGGCAACTGCTGTAGGATCCATGAGTCTTGCTTTGCCAAGTGGCCTTGTCTTAGTATTGTATAATGTATATTGCATACCTACTTTTAGTAGGAATATTATATCTGTATCCGTGTTTGACAAGGAAGGATATAATGTTAATATTGGAAATGGAGTTTTCAATGTTCTATGCAATGATATGTTTTATACCAGTACTGACTTGGTTGGAGGATTGTACATATTAGATATGGGTAACAATGCCTCAAGTTCTATATATTACGTTAATACCAAGAGGTCTAAATCCAACGATTTAAACCTAACTCTGTTATGGTACTGTTATTTGGGCCGCATAAACAAGAAGCGCCTATCAGCACTTCAGAAGTGCGGGCTTCCAGGTTCATTCGAATTCCATTCGATCGATAGGTGCAAGGTTTATTTGATGGGCAAAATGACTAAAGTGCCCTTTTTCGATCACGATGAAAGGGCGGGTGAATTATTGGGGCTGATACACTCGAATGTGTGTAGACCAATAAGTTCACTTGCCATGAGGGGTTTTAGCTACTTTATCACATTTACTGATGATTACAGTAAATATGGTTATGTCTATTCGGTGAGACATAAGTCTGAAGCTTTTGATAAATTCAAAGAGTTTAAGACTAAAGTAGAAAACCAGCTCGACAAAGGTATTAAGGCACTTCGATTGGATCGAGGTGGAAAATACTTGACCACAGAGTTATTAGATCGTCTAAAAGAGAATGGGATCCTTTTGGAAAGGACTCCTCATGGGACATTGTAGTTGAAACGGTTAGCCAAACGGAGAAATCGGACATTGTTAGACAATGGTCCGTTCTATGATTAGTTGGACTGATCTCCCAATCTCTTTCTGGGGTTATGCTATAGAGACAACCGCATTCATAGTGAATCGGGATTCGACGAAGGGTGTGGAAGGGATACTATTTTAAAATGGTACGGGATGATGCCCGCTTTGTCCTTCCTGAAGATTTGTGGTTGCGAGGCTTATGTGAAACATTTGGTTTCGACTAAGCTCGAACCAAGATCTGAGATATGCGCACCTTCGTGTGGTATCCCAAAGCAACAAGGGGATACTACTTCTACAATCCCAGTGAGAACATGGTGTTCGTCGCTTGGGGTGGGGTCTTTATGGAAAAGGAGTTTTGTTTCCAAAGAAGTCATTAGAAGGACTGTGCATCTCGAAGAAATTCAGGATGGTACAGATCTGTCTAAACCAATTGACAACCCAGTAGAAAGGAGTCAGAGATTGTCGTAGAGTAAGAACCAATTCTTGTTACAATTCCGGAAGGTCCAAGGCGATTTGAAAGGATCAATCTTCTACCTCCAAGATATGGTATCCGGAGGTGACAATGAAGTCATGGTGGATCACGATGATCCAGCCACCTTTCAGGAAGTCGTGGATGGGCCCGACTCCGAGTTATGGTTGGGAGCCATGAGGGAGAAAATGCAATCCATGTCGGACAACCGAGTCTAGGAACCGGTTGATCCCATCAATGGTGTGAGGACCATCGGATGTAAATGGATCTTCAAGGTGAAGATGGACATGGACGGCAACCCTCTGACCTACAAAGCTCAACTGGTGGCGAAAGGTTATAGGCAGATCCAATGGATTGACTATGAGGAAACCTTCTCCTTAGTGGCTATGGTCAAAATCGATCCAAATTCTTCTTGACATAACTGCGTATCATAATTACGAGATATGGAAAGTGGATGTCAAAACCGCTTTCCTAAATGGAAATTTGATTGAGTATGTTTGTATGTCTCGGCCCAAAGGTTTTGACAATCCGAAGAATAAAGGAAAGATTTATAGGTTGTTGAAATCCATTTATGGATTGAAACGAACTTCTTGGAGTTGGATCCTTCGTTTTAATGAAGCTGTAATTGGATTTGGCTTAATCAAGAACGAGGATGAATCTTGCGTTTATAAGAAGGCTAGTGGGAGCAAGATTACCTTTCTGGTTCTCATTGAAAACGACATCCCAACCTTGCACGAGACTAAAGCTTGGTTGAGGAAGTGTTTTTCAATAAAGGACTTAGGCGATGCTTCTTATATATTAAGTATTAAGATATGTAGAGATCGCACCAAGAGGGGTCTTGGATTTAAGTCAGGGAACCTATGTGAACAAGGCATTGAGTAGGTTCTTAATGCTCGATTCAAAGAAAGGACTCTTACCTACTAGTCATGGCATTCATCTCAGCAAGACTCGGTGTCCTAAGACACCTGATGAGCTGAAAAGGATGATGAGAATCCTATGCGCCTGGGGGCAGGATCGATCATATATGGCATGACATGTATGAGACCAGACGTCTCGTAAGCCTTATGTTGTACCAGTAGACATCATTCTAACCCGGGGGAAAGATGATGCTGAACTAGTCGTCGAAGGATGAGTAGACGCTAGTTTTCCAAGACAAATCCAGATGACTTTAGAAGTCAATCTGGATATGTGTTTACGCTGAATGGCAGAGCTTTAGCTGGGAGAGCGTAAAGCAAGATACCATTGCCGAATCTACGACAGAGGCCAAGTACATGGATGCTGCAGAGGCAGCTAAGGAGGCTATGTGGATTTGGAAATTCATGGCAGGGCTGGGTGTAATTAAAAACCCATCCAGCCCGGTGAATCCATCTTGCGACAACACAAGGGCCATTGCGCAAGCTAAAAGCCCATATCGTATAACAAATCCAAACATGTACTGCGGCGTATCCACCTCATCAGAGAAATACTGAACTGAGGTGAAGTGAAGATAACCTATATTGCAATAGATGATAACATAGCCAACCCTTTGACTAAGGCAGTGTCGCTGCCTGAACATGTTAGACATGTAAAGTCGATGGGGACATATTGGATTTTAGATTGGAAATGGGGCAAGTGGGAGATTGTTAGTCTTAGTGCCCGTACTTCAATCCTAAATGTCCAAATGTATATATCATCGTTAGCAATAAAATTAAAGCGGCTTTATATTACTTATGTGTTGGAGTAATATATCGATGTTTGCTCTGATCTATTCCCACCATGCGAATAGAACCATAGATCGAGATAGATCACACTCGATGGGTCCCTAGTCAACAAAGCTTCACTAGAAGCGACTAGTATGAAAGATGACTCTTTATGGCTTACGTTCTGTTACTCATTGGAATGAGATTCCGGAGTCTGATCATAGATATCATGTGGGACATGATATTGGACGACCCGCTCTGAATATGTGCCATAGATTAAGTCATGAACATATTCAGTGTTGTAGCTTGTCATGTATCCTTAGACCAAGGAGTGTTTGTGATCGCTATGTAGTCAACAACTGAGTTTGACCTGAGCCTAACGTTGTCCGTAACAGGGCTTCCATAACGGCCAGGATTGGCTTGGGGACGGGCTACATGAGTGACACGAAAGACGGCTAAGGGAATTATCCCTCATACTGAGGTATGGGAAAGATATCGGTTCTCGGCCGCTTGATCGAGAGTGACTGAAAGAATAGCATGGTCATGCACATGATAGTGGGTATCATATCTTCAGTCATCTCACATATCAAGGAACAATGATTGAGAATAATATGGATGACGGCTCTATGCCTTATCTTAATCAGGATATCGGAGATAAAAGGATAATGACAGGGACGACGGAAAGGTTAGAATCGACAGGGTCGATTCGCTATGCAGTGTCAGGCAATACTAAAGTCTTGTTCGTTGCCACTTAAATAGGATCAAGTAAAATGTGATTTTACGTTGATCTATTGACATGCATAAACCTAAGGGTCACACCGAAGGATGAAACTCATTGACACATTTCTGGAGAATGGCCAAAAGGGAGTTGTCTCGGGACATGACCAAAACAGGGTTTTGGGTCATGTGCCCGTAAGTGAATAGGACTTTACGGATCGAGACAAGGCTTGGAGTCTTGGGATTGGTCGCGTCAGATAATGTTGGACATTTCCAGTATGGAAGGCTTGGAGGCGATGAGCGAATCACGGGACCTCGTTGGAAATGGTCACGGGCCATGTTCCAAGAGGCCCATGAAAGGCCCATGAAACCAAGGCCCATGTAACTAATTAATCAAGTCTTGATTAATTAGTATTAAGTAAGCAAGACAAGAATTAAGGTGTTGGTGATTCACCACCTAACTCAATCTTGTCTCGCCATACTTTGTCCTATTTACACCTTACTTGTCACCATGCTTGTCCCATGCCTTTAGTTGGACAAGTATGGGGTTTGTTATGTTTAAGTCATCTTTTTTCAACATAACAAACACAAGACAAGAATAGGAAACACATTTTCTCTCCCTCTTCCATGGCCATTTCGGGTTTGGCTAGTTTCCACCTCCATTTTTGTGTTCTTGAGTCCTCAAAGAGAAGAACTACGTGGCTTTGATTCCCATGTGGATACGTAGGCGTATTGGAGACTCAAGCCAATCATTCGTTAACCGGTGTTCTTGTTTTGGTAAGAAATAGTGCTGAATTTTTCTCTTGTGAATCCATTCTTTGTTAGTTGTTTCATGGTTTAATCGTCTCTTGGTTTTCATTGATTTTCCGCTGCGAGTTGGTTCATCTCCAACCCTACCTCGAGACCCAACACTTTTCACTGTTCGGCTGCTCTCTCTGCCAAGAACCACGTCCGAACCCTATTGTTCAACCATATTATACCAACACATGACATATTGGTGTGGGCTTTAGTTCATAAGTGGGTCTAAAACAAAACATGGGCTTTAGAGCCCAAACCCAACAAAGTGAACAATCTACATATACGAGAGTTGCTTTGTTCAATTCTTTATTGGTGAAGTTATGTATGTTATAAGAAGCAATGGTTTGATGTTTGATTTGGCAAAACTAGAATCAAATAATCAAATGAACCCAAAACATTATGATATGTAAATAAATTGACCATCTCCATCTCTTGTGGGACTAAAACACCATAACATGTACAACCATTCATTCATTGAAAGAGAAATAAACTATGATGAGTTGTTCTGTATTTCAGGGCTATGTATACCTTGGATGGTAGAGGGGCATGTCATGTTCATAGGGCTCTCCATCCATCCTAGTCATAATATCAAAAAACGGCTAGAGGGTGACAGCAATCTCAATCTCACCATCACTATTATTGGGCCTTAGGCATGCCCTAAAACGAGTATGATGCACATCGCTCGACTTGAACTGGTAATGGAGCGTCTCTCGAACAAGGAAATGCTTATTATTATCATGAACAAGCTTCAAGTCAACCTCAACACTAAGATAACTCCCTTCGCCATTGTAAAACCCACCGTCAGGATCTATACCGTCATCTGGATAATCAGCCTCGAGGTCCAGTCTTTGCATCTCCAAGATATAGCTTTTCCAAACAAGAGCGGAGCAAGAAACACCTCCCGGTCAAGCATTACCCTATCAGCTCTCACCGGGTCATCCTCGCGCCTTTTGAAGAGGCACACGCGCCGCTCCGCTTTCTCTCCATCAGGAGGAGTTCAGAGATTTAGGACGGCCACCACGCTTCCTGAAACCTTTTAAATAAATCACTTTAAAATCACCATTTGTTCATCAAAATAATTATTTACAACTCAAAAGTACGTCCCAACAAGTGGACAAAATACAAGTGTACGTCGCTAGAATCAAAAGTAAACCCGGACTCCCGTTCCTAGTTCTTCAAGCTTCGGAAGCTCACCTAGTCCATTCCGCGACCAGTACCTGTAGGAAAAGCAGCTAGGGGTGAGCGTTCGCTCACCACCATGGATAACAGACTGACTACGGCATACTTAGCAGACAATGCCGGTAACACCAACAACAACCCGACCAACACACACAAACAGTTACTTTCCTCAACCGACTAAACACTCAGACCCGTAATGTAGACTCGACACAACGATTGACGACTTCCTCCAAAGACACGACATATAACAACGCAACACCCAAGATCACTAAGGATCACACACCAAACAAGATCACAAAGGATCGCACTCCAACTGCTCAATAACCCCCACGCCTTTTACCGATCCCTGTCAGGCCAGACGGTCGACCTGTCGAGCAACTTCTCCCGATCTCAGTCGGGAGGCTAGCCCACAACCTCGCCACTTCCCCCGATCTCTGTTGGGAGGCTAGCCACACCCACGCAACCCACGCAACTTCTCCCGATCTCTGTCGGGAGGCTAGCACACAACCTCGCCACTTTCCCCGATCTCTGTCGGGAGGCTAGCCACACCCACGCAACGTCCCCGACACAAACCTCAAGTAACCACAATCACAATCACAAGCAAAGTTCAACAAACAGCAACAATACCGGTTTAACACGTCACAGGCTCTCATGGCCACCCAAGACACACCAACAGTAACTCACGGACTCAACAACCCCACGGGCACTCATGGCCACCCAAGACACACCGACAATAACTCACGGGCTCAACAACCCCAGGGGCACTCACGGCCTCCCAAGACACACCAACAGTAACTCACGGGCTCAACAACCCCACGGGCACTCATGGCCACCCAAGACACCAACAGTAAAACACGGGCTCTCATGGCCACCCAAGACACAAACATTAAAGTACGGGCTCTCATGGCCACCCAAGACACAACAGTAAACAATCAACCTCCGGGCATGGTCATATGCCTCCAGTAATTCTAATATCGATAAGTTCACTGCTCCTACGACACTACTAAGTGTCACATGCATTTCTAATGTTCGATACGTTCCCGTATCATACGACACTACCCGATGTCGCCTTCCTTTCTAATATTCGATAAACTTACTTAACCCACGACACCCCGGTGTCACATGCATTTCTACTGTTAACTTTCCCTAATCAGGGCCGAGATCCGGCTACTTTTCCCTACCTCGTATGTTTTCTCCAAAAGCGCACAAATAAGCTCCGGCGTGATCTCGGTTACTCGCCTAGCTTTCCCTTCCCTCTGTCGGTGGCACAATCTAATAAGAACACAGTTTTAAAGCACTTTTAAACTTGCAGGAATAAACTGAAATTCAATAAACTTGACGCCCAAAAGTAACCCCGACAATGTCGATCACTCCCAAACTTCCCAATTACTCGACATTGTCGATAATGGACCCGGAAAAGCCCGATTCGCCCGACATGGCGAATCTACCCGGGTTTTGGAAACGCCCTTCCGGGGCTCCGAAAATTCCCGTTTTCGTTTCTACGGTCTTAGAATAATTCAAGGGTTCCTATGCACTCGACGGAATCCAATTCCAACTTCCGAGTAATTTAATTAGCGTTTCAAGTTTCTAAACCCGTCAATTACATCTTTTACAATTTAATTCCAAATTTCGATCCGGGTGTGGATTATTCGCTTGGGGAACGTTCTAAACCACCCGAACACGAAACCCTAAAACCCGAGCACGTGGGCCCCACCCGACCAAACTTGGTCGTGGGTGGTTAGGGCTAAAATGGTCCCGGCTCACCATGGTGGTGGCCGGCCCTAGCTCCGGCCAGCCACCCCATGGCCAGCCGGCCACCCTACATGGTGGTCGGAGCTCCCCCCGAGCTCCTGGTCACCGGAAAACGTCCCTCTTCACTCCAAAACGTCTCCAACGATCCCCAATCCTCAATACAACCCTAAACTACTAGATTTACTCAAACCCTAACTTTCAAAATTTAGCAAAACAAAGATCGATTAGGTGCTCACCGTAGAGAATATCGATGTGAGCTTGAATCTTCTAACTTTGAGACGATCCAAGGGTTGGATGATCGGGAATAGTAGCCAAAACCCTAGAAGCTCTTCTCTTTCTCTCCCTTTCTTCTCCTTCTCCTTCTCTCTCTAAACTCTCTTCTTTTTCTATTTTTTTCCTTTTTTTTGAATGGTGTGGCCGAACACACCTATAGGTGTGTCTTCCTTGTCCTGTCCAAACCTAACACCACCACTTGCTTGACAAGTAGCAAGTGGGTCCCACACCTTTTTTGAATATATCTCCTAGATATTTTCTAATCAGATTCGCGAAATTCGGACGTTTCGGGCCCCGAACGGGAACTTTTTCCAAGAAATTACGAAACTTGACAGGCTACAAGGAAACGGCTCAACTAAGACCGCTGCGACGACGACTAAGCTTTTTGGATCCGAAACGGTCCCCGAATGGACCAAAACGTCGCTCGGTTGACTTTTCCAGCGAAAAATCAACATTTTTCAAATTAGTCATAAAGTTGCCCTGAGTCCCCCGGAACTCACTTTGGTCGATAACGGGGTCAACTTAAGTCCGGTATGACCCTCGGGGTCAAATTTAGGTTCAATTAAGTGTCTGCCTTAAAATTTTTAAATTTTCCTGTTTTTCGCAGGTTTGACTGGCGTTGACCGGGAGTGGTTATTGCAGTCTCGGCCTCATGAGGGGGCGGTTATATATGGTATGGACTCTGCAGGACTCGATGGTGTTGATATAGATGGTACCGTAGACAGAGCAGCGTCAACTGTTCTGTATGAACTCCAATTCGACCGCGTTGATGCTCAGCCCCGGCTGAATCCCAGAGTGATGTAACCTGGTATAGCTGTGGTCATCCTCTGGAGGAGGATTGGTACGACGGACAAAGTCGGGAGTGGTAAGGGGGTTTAGGGCTTCACTTGGGGTCTCCATATAATTCACAAAACCGTGTGTCTTCTCTTTACCTAGGCTAGGCTGGCTAGGCAGGTATATATATACATACACGCATAGTATCTATACTATAACATAATAGAGTATTATTGGACGTGCATGGTTAGGAAAAGTTTCCTATTTCTTTCTCTTCCACCGTCCTCGTTTTTTGTTGTTGACATTCGGAGCTTTGATTATTTTGTTTAGTGTTTTTCAAACTTCACTCTTTTGTTAGTTATAATGTCATCAAAATTATTTCCTTAAACTGTGTTTTTCTTAAAGCCCAATACCAATATCAATTACCTGTGTCTGTGATATAATATTATGGGTATTGGGTGTCCTCTCGAATAAAATTACTTGTGTCTACGTGTCCAAGTAAATAAAAAAGTGATTACATGTAATCTATTTTTACAGTACCATAGAACTAATTTTAGGATGAGCTACGCTTAAATGCAGCATCCTTTAAACAAAAACTTAAGAAAAACTTTTCTATGTAGCGTCTATTTAATTTACACTTCAAGTAACAAACATGAGATACGCTATATTAAGAAATGTCTCTCAAAAACAATATTGGTAAAAAGTTTGTGTCCATAACAACATTCTCAACTTCCCGACCCTTTTTTTGACCCTATTTCTTTGCTTTCCGCCACCGGCAATGGATTTGGTGGCTGACACTTCGAGAATTAACTCTCGGAATGGCACGACAAGCGTACCGGTCGTCAAATAGTATTCGGGGTTTAGTCCGAGATATCGTACCCAAGGGAACAATTAAGCAATCACTTGATTCACTTTAGTTAATTAATTCGATGGTCAAGCTATTCCTATAATGGTGTTTGGTTTTGTTTTAGAAAATAGTAAAGTCATGCAAGTAATGAGAATATATGAATGATCAGAAAACATAGCACAAAGTCATAGCGGGATTGTAAATCAGTGAAAAAAAGCGATATAGGACAATAACGGGGTTCGAATGTGATGAACAACTTAACAAAGTTCAGTATACATTCGCAACTAATATTAGTCTAAGGGCAACACGAATTCTCTCAATGTAGTCCTAACCATCTCTCGATCGTATTAGGACCCTAATATACTCAGACCACCTAATTATCTCTAATCTATGTGTAGAGCAGTATATAGCATTATAATATATGAATTCCTCTAATTTTCTGGTTTTACTCCTATAGTTATTGCACTCGTGTCAGTCTAACCATATTCTGGCTTAGATTAAAACCCGAACTATCTAATTCATTTTTCCTCTTCTTAACCTCATTTCTCAATTGTTGGTTAATAAGATTAAATCACACATGTACGTGATCAGGGTAATGTAGCATTATGAACGGAATTAAATAAACACTTTCCTAGATACTAGTTTGCCGAATGTATACACGAATATGTTAACTCAATTCATCACATCGTTCCCCTAGCCCTAGATCAATATAGGTTTACTTCATAAGAACAAAAGGAAATGAATAAGCCACTGAAATTCATATTAAACGATAAGAGTAATACAAATATCAAGTTTGAATCCAATCTACACAAAACTTTTGATGTTCTAATCTCTTGCTTTTGATCTTCTCTCCAAATTCTCCAAGCTCCAAAGTGTGTTTTTCTCCTCAAGTTTCTAATCCCCTCAATCTGACCTAAATCCCCTTTTATATGTTGAGTTCAATCTGATTAAAAACGGGAAACGCAGCTGGAAATCGCGTTTTTGACGTTTTCACCGTCGCATGCACGCCGTGCATTTCACGGTGCAACTTAAGTTACATCGGTTATTTGCACGCCGTGCAACTTCCCGGTGCAAATTATTTGGCCTCTGTTCTGGATGCACTACCAGGTTGCACGACGTGCAACAAACGGTGCAAAAGTGCACTGCTTCTTTGCACCCAGTGCAAATAACCGGTGCACCTTACTGACATTTCTGCCCAGCTTCCAATTTTGCTCCGTTTCGCTCCCGTTTCGCCCCTTTTTGCTCCAAATGCTTGGTGAACTCTGAAATAAGACCAATTACAAAAAAAGGAGAGTAAAATGCATCATTTTATATTAACTCGGGACTAAAAAGAACATAAATGTGGGCTAATGACATCCAAAATAGATGTATTTTATGTCCACATCAGTGGCCTCAGACATCACGACCACCGATGAATCTCTCTTTTCTTTTCTCTTCTCCTCCCCCTCCTCTTCTTTTTTTCTCTGGCTTTGCTTCTCGGTTGGTCTCGTTTTCGCTTGCTTCGTCACAAACACCAGATCGACCCTATGTGACCTCAGATCTGCCCTTCCACAAGGTTGTGGAAGTCCGTATTGGGGTGGGGATCGTTGTTCACCTTCGTTCGGCGGACAATCGTGTGTGTTCTCTTTGGATCCGGCATCTTGCCTTCTCCTTCGTCAGTTGAGACGTCTTAGATCTGGTGTGGGAGGTCCTTCTTTGTCTCTAGTGGCGAGGATCTGCGCGGATCTGACTCTCTTCTCTCTTGGCTTGTGGTGCTGAAGAGACAAAGATGGTGGTTTTCAATTTGCTCATGGGAGGCTTTCCTCTGGTGGGTTTATCGTAGATCTGTTCTTCCTCATCCTCTATTATGCTGGTGAAGTGAAGCTTCAGTGCATGCAAGGCCTCAGTCCTCCTCTGTTGCTCGTGCTATTGGCGTTTGCGGTGAGATTCACTGGCTTGAACTTTCTTTGATTGGTAACTTTGCTCCCTCCCTTTTATCGTTTGGCTTCCCTTCTTCTCGATCACGATCGGTGGCTCGAGCTCGCCGTTCATGGGTGTTGGTTGTCGGCGAGTTTCATGAGTTTTCTTGTTTCAAGCCTCTTTAAAGCCTTACGATTATCTGGGTAGATTTGGCGAGTTCTGGTTTTTATCGGATCTGATTCGGCCGTTGCGGTCCTGGCCGCTGGCGTTTTTAGTTTTCAATTGCTTTCTCTTTAGGAAGTACATGTTGTTAATGTTTCAGGGAACTAAGGTTCCATCTTTGATTAATGTTCCAATATTTCTTGTGTGTTTGTTCTACTCTTCATGGTGGGAAAATTTGGGTGTTCAAGACCTTTTCTCAGGTCGGTAGAGCTTTTTGGTGATCATTTGGTTTAGTTTTGTTGTTGGTTGGTTGTATTTCTTCTGTTTTATGGTAGTGTTGGTTGTGGTAACTAGAAGTTTCTAACTTATTGGTTTTCCGGTTGTTTTCTTCATAGTTGTGAGTGTGCTTGGTTATATTGGTCTTGCCCTTGTTGGTTGTTCTTGTTTCATTCTTGGTAGCTTTAGTGTACTCTTACAATTGACTGTGTCCAATTTTGGGCTTTTGAGGTCTGTAACAGACTTGTTCTTGTACTTTTTTTGATCGTTGTGAGAGGTTTTAATTTATATATTCTTTTCCGATAAAAAAAAGAAACATCTCTCAAGTTTTGTGTACAATTACGCTTATGGATGTAACATCTCGTGAGTAAAAAATTGAGAGACACTTCTTAAATTAGTGTCTCTCAAGTTTCCAAATTTACGAGACGCTACATTCAAATGTAGCGCCTTTTAAGTTATCTACTAATTTGATAAATTTTATTGCGGTCGATGCCTTAAAATTAGGAGACCCTACATTTAAAATGCAGGGTCTCTTAAGTTCATCGGATTTTAAACCCATCTTATACCTCTCAAGAGCTCATTTCTCTGAAAAATTCAGAGATTTGAGCTCCCCCAATGCATCTCTTTTTCGTCTACTTTTGATATCATCGTCACTACATATCTTGGAAGCTTAGGAATGTATCATTTATTTTATTGTTAGATAAATTTTTGTTTGAAATTTGTTAAAATCGAGTAAAAATGATGTTAAAAGTAGGGATTTCTAGTCAGTGGCGGATACAGAGGGGGATAGGGGGGTCCATGGCTCCCCCTCAATTCCACTGAACCCATCCCCTCTTCTTCTCCAAAGCCCCTTTTATGATTTTACTTTCAATTCTCAACCTTCCTTCACAATTCATTTCTTGGCTACCCCTTGAATTTGTGTCTAGTTCCACCACTGTTACCAGTGGTGAATGAAATACAATGCCCTGGTTGGCCCCTTTATATAGGGGCCACCGGTCCTATTCTAAGTAGAACTTTTGATGGGGCACGACTTGAAGTTCGGGAGCACCTAAACGTCTTCTTGGACTCTAGGGAGAGGAAGCTTAGTTGGTCGAATAGTTAGGACCAGCTAACACACGACCAGCATGGGGAGCGTGGCGAGCGCATGCCGCCAAGTGCGTAGGGCGCGTTCCAGATCCGAGCGGGCGTGCGTGAGGTGTGGCCTTGGCTCTGTTGTTGCGTGGGCTAGTGTGGACAAGCCCATTCGTGTGTGTTGCCTTGTTGGTGTGGTGCATGTGCCTAGTTGGCCTTCTGGCCGACCCTATTTGGGCCGGTTTGGGGAGCGTCTCGAACAAGGCCGAGTGGTTGTGTGCTTGGGACGTTTCAAGAATGTGACGCCCAATATCAAAATTTTGGTCCGAGACGTTATGTGTCCCACTCGGACGCAAGCAAGACTAAAGGAAATACGCAACTTACCACGCTTGAGTTTCCTCATTCCGCACGCACGCATCCACGCACCAGGCTCTTTCGGTCCATCAAACCGCAACCAAGCCTGTTGCCTGTCCCGCGCGCGCAGACATGACCTGGATGAGACTTACTCGGTCAACTCGCACGTCATATCCATAACCACGCCAAAGACTTCCATGGAGCAAGCCGTCTTAGGAAATGTTTAGGCTAATATTTCTCTAAAAGTTGAGGCTTATCCTTATCTCGTCTTCCTCATAAGCGCACCAGATTAGGAACGGGTTCAACGAATCTTCTCTATATTAGTCTCGTAGGTTACTTAAACTATGACTCTCTTGAGTAGTATAAATAGATGGCTCCGGTCTCGTTTGTATTCATTCAAGAGCTTTGACTCCAATGTATCATAAGTTGTAGAGCACACTTTGTATCCTAGGTAGAATTTCTCTTTTCTCTCAATAAAGGTTCTGATTCTACTACTTTCTTTATCTTGTTTCTACTTGAATACTTTTAGTATAGGCTCAGCGTAGGACTACTTATGTTTCCGGATGTAACGTCCTTGAAGGTTCCACCCTTTTATTCTTTCGATGCGTTACCCATGTGCGTTATTGAAGCTTTAGTCGAGGCCAGCGCACAAGCCAAAGATGTATGCACTTGCCCACGTCCAAGGTTCCTTATGCGCATGCCATCATCCGTGCGGGAAGCGCCTCCAGCCCGCCAATCTGGATACAAATCTAACCGCACGCCCTTGGCCCACGCACCTACAACGGCCTATCCGAGAGGAGCTCGGATCTGCCACCAAATCGGCGATGGAACTAGCCCGACCCAAGTCAAGCCACCCTTCCCAAAGCCATGATGACCCGCGAGGAGAGGGCTCGGTACCAATATTGAGCTTGTGCTGATCAGCCAAAACACAAAGCCTCTCCATCCAAGCCTATGAGCCCAAAGTCCAATCTGATCTTCTAGAAGCGTCATCCCTAGCAGATGAAGTTCCTTGTTATGATTGGGAGACTAAAGGATAACACTTATATCTATCCCTTCTTCTTGTCCCAAATCAAAATAAGATGACTAGGTTCAACGGACCTAAGGCTTGATGATTCTTAGGGTGATTTGAACTAGGACTCTTCCATGTGTATAAATGGGACCTAGGGATAATCATTTGTACTCATTCAAAGATCTCACACTCCAAGTAGAATGTAGGTTACACTATTGTATCTTATGTGGGACCTTTTATTGACTAAATAGAAGTTTCTTCTACTAAACTCCGTTCTCTCTTTTATCGTTATACTTAGCATAAACTTAGCGTAGTTTACTCAATTGCGTTGTCGGATGGGTCGTGGTAGCTACATGCTCTCGGTTGGTTATTATTGGTATCAAAGCCTGGTTTGGATCGTAGGGCATCGTCCTACTTGAGACGTCCTTCCGTTGCCCAAAAAATGAACATTAAATGGATAGAGAAAGATTTCGTTACAACTGGTATGTATTCGTTACGAATTTAGTTTAGGGTATGTATCCGATAATTGTGCGTAGGTTGGGGTAAGTTAATGTAATTAATCCTTTTTGTAATTCATGTGCAATGTTAGTGTAATATGGATGAACGTAAAAGTCGTCATTTTTAATTATTATGTAATCATTTTAATTATCGTTTGATTAAACTGTTAAATCACCGATTAACATTAACCATTTTCTTTACATACAAGTTAATATAATAATATATAATTTTGGGTCCCTCTACGAGCTTCAGGGGTTCAACTTCATCAGAACATACATCATACCGAAGCCTTAGAAATACAATACTTAATTATAAATTTGGATTCAACCCAGATATTGCACAACTACATATATGATATTTTTTGATTGAAAGGTGTAATTTTATTAAAATCAGAAATCAATTACAAAAGGGTGCGTCAGGAAAATATTTCCCTGCCCACGAAGGAAGAACAAACGTAAAGCATAATTGTTCGCAATTCTTTTAACACTATAACCATCATATATGATATTGAGACGCCACATAGGTAGGAAGGAAAGGTGTGTGCGTGTGTGGGGGGGGGGGGTGGAAAACGGGACTGGAAGTCCTACTTAAACACCCGAGTCTTGACTATATCCGTTGTATTGAGAGGATATACGTGATTCAAGGTTCCCTCCCAGGAAAAGTCCTTGAATCTCTGCTCACTAGTTATTGATCCTACAAGGAAGAAATCAGGTAAAATAAAAAATCCCCAATCGATTAGCCTGATCCAAAATCGAGAGAGGGTCGAGGAGGGTGCCAAGGTGGAGGCCAAGGAAATGGACGTTCCAGTGACGACTTCAGCGACGGGGTTGCTCAGGAGAGATGATCGGATACAACTTGTCCCAATGCAAGTTGAATCAGCAGTAGGTACAAAAAACGGGGTGCATCAAATCTGTATGCTTTTTGCATAGATCAGTGGAGGCCAAGGAGAGAGGGACATCGATAGCAGCACCTGTGGCGGTTTTAGTGATGACAGGGGGGGTGAGATAGTCCAATACAAGGAGATCAAGGGGCTTCGAGACAACAAGGTCGATGGAAACCGAGGTGAACCAGACAACCACCAACGGAGTTGCATAGGCACGTTATTGGTGGTGGGAGGAGAAAACCAACGTCATCGTAACTAATAACGGTTTGAAGGAGGCCCAAAACCGCCGAAAGAGACCCAAGAGAAAAAACCCTAAAACTCGTAGGTAGACTAAGAACCCCATCAAAATCTGAATTAGTAATCTTCAAGACTACATATATGATTTTAGAATAACTACTCTGTATAAATTTCGCGTTATTTTATCACCATTCACATTACTAATTAGAACTCATTTGATAATAATAAATTGGGGTAACGACATTTCGGGCCTGTGGACAAAGGTCAATTTTCATGTATGGACTGTCCTCAGGTTTCGATATTATGTCTTGCCTGAAAGTTACTTCCCATTTTCAATTTACGGCAAAAAACGTGAGTAGATGACGACACTGTCAAAATGGCAGACGAAAAGTCGAATTTGCCCCTTTTTTATGCTTGGTCGGGTTGAAGTAGATCCAGAACACCAAATGAGTCAAAATTCCTCATTTTGACTTCCTCCACTCTTCACTTCTCCCCATCTCTCCCGAAGTCGTCTCCATCTGTAGAAGTCGAACGTCGGCCAACCATGACTGCCCGAGAAGCCGGACGCCATCCATCTGTAGAAGCTGAACGCCAACCATCTACAGAAGCTGATTCAGAAAGAAGCACGGTAAGGACATGTCTGATTCTTTGTCCTTCAATTTTTTTGTGTATATGAAGCTTAAGGGATTCAAATGTATATGAAGCTGAATTTTTTGGAACTGATTTCTTTGGAACTGATTTTTTAGTGTATATGAAGCTTAGGGTTTCGAAAATTAGGGTTTCGAAAATTGAGAATAGCTATCAATGACGTTATTACCAAAACTTGTGTCATCTCCATCATCTGCAGAAGCCGAAAATTAGTGTGGACAAAGCTTAAGTGTTCTTGTTCTTTTTATGAAGACTTGTGCCTAAGCAAAACTTTTGTCATCTCGTTCTGTTCAAACTTATTATGTTTGTCATTTAACTTGTGTTGACTGTAGAGGAAATATGGTATGTTAGTGATGAAGATGATGAATTTAGTGTAAGTGATGAAGATTTCAATATAGATGATATCGAAGATGAAAGTGGAGACGACAACGATGACACAAGTGGAGATGATGATGAGGATGATTGTAGTGAGGATGAGGATGAGGATGATTCTGTAATGACCATTCTGAGCTCTGGAAAAAGGTAAAATTTTTATTTTAGCAAATTTGATTTGATTTTAACGATTTGATTTATATGGGTAGTGATTTGAATTGATTGTTTATGAGTTTTGTTGTTGTATTCGCAGCAACAAGGGACTGGAAAGTTTAAGATTGTACCCAGAGAAGATTAGAAGACTGAGGGGGCAGGAGAGCTTTGTGTTCATGCCACTAATCATGTGATTGTGATTTGGAATTTGTTGAGATTTTAGAGTTTATAGTTGTGGTTCTAGATAGTTGATTATTAATGTATGCTGCTTGTAACTTTAAAGCTTAATTTGGGAAGAACATATATCAAGAATTGCAACTTGTATGATCTAGACTCACATTTTGAGGGAAAAAATCAATAAAAGTTCGTTGATGTTCATCACGAATCTGGTGATGATGATTCGAAATTTGCTGAGATTTTGGAGTTCGTAGTTGTGATTCTAGATAGCTGATTATTGATGCATGTTGCTTATTACTCTGAAGTTTAAACTGGGAAGAACACATCTTGACATTTGCAACTTGTATAATCTGGATTCACATTTTCAGGGAACAAAAATCAATAACAGTTTGTTGTTCATCGTATTTACTTCTTTGATCGTGATGTTCATGTTTTTTGTTCTCTAAGTAATGCTTGTCGGGTTGGGTATTTTTCTACTTGGATGGAGATTGGGTGTTAAACGGATATGTTAATATGGTTCGGGTTGGGTTTGATACTGTTTATTTGCCTTGATCTTGTCTTGTAGTATATTTTTTGAGGAAATAATATACTTCATTCATCAGTACGCACCGATATAAACACGGTAATACATCTAATCGAGAATACATCCAAAACAATATCAAGACTAAGGCTGAGACCCCTATCAATTGACAAGTGTTTCGGCACACTAATTTCTTTTGATAAGTGAACACATGTGCAACAAGTGAAGCCAATTTTTTTTTGCCTACTTCAATCTTGTGTTGCCTCCTATGTCTGATTCAGACTCTACCCCCTCCATTTATCGGAAATGGTCGGGGTATTACAATGTTACACACTCAAATATACCTCAACTGTTTCTTCCCACCTAAGTTCTCATACCCACTAAACATACATCCTAATATTATATAACATAGAATCACAATAATACCCAACAATACTAAACGACATTTTCCGGTTCCATGTTGCGTTCTTCATCAACACCACGTTCTTCTCTTCTTCTTTCCTCAGATCACCTTCCATTCTTTCAATTCTATCATACAATTCACGCAACACTATTTTTCCACGACTACAAACTTGCAAAGGCGAATCAACCCATATGAAAAATCCACACTTCCGACCAGTCTCCAAATATACGGTACCAAAGAATTAACATATTATGTCAAACCAATGAATGACTGAAGTTATGTGTTCTTACATGAAAATTCCCACAACCAAGAAACCTCCTACCGTGATTGTCTCTTGAGAAGGAAATTCGAAGTGGAGTCGATACTCCACAATAACAACATACTATTCCTTCACTCCCAGTTCGTCCACCCTATCAATAGAAGATCACAGATAATTTAATCTATAAGTATTTTCTTGGTTGAATGTAATGAAAAGCTTGAATTTATAAGTATAATTGAAAAGGTACAAATTTGCAATCATCTACAACAAACAAAATACAAGTAATTATTCGGGAATGTTTAAAACAAGTTAAGCACAATCTCCACCATTGATTTTAAGGAAATATCTGACAAAACATAGCGTATACACACCTTGAACCGAAACCCGAAGCCACGCCATGATAATTATTCGGGAATATTTAAAACTAGTGCTCCGATTACAGGATGATTAAAACTTATTCGGGAATGAGTTTGCTTCTACCATGATCAAAACAATTCGAAGCAACATATTCAATTACATGCCCTATCTTTTCAACATAGAGGAACTTCATCAATTTCATGCCCTAGATTTCTAGGTTTTCAACACAGAGGAAAATCCTCAATTTCTTGCCCTAGATTTACGAGAATAACCAAACACCACAATTATTTGACATGAATTTGACCATCAATTTTGAAAACCCTAGTTCAGAGAATTTTTTTCATCGAATTGAAATCAGAGAACTTTTTTCTTTACCATGTTCAACTCTTCATCTATGTCTGTCATAACCTTCTCCATGGCTCTGGCAACCTTGTTCGACTGGAGCTCTGGCTTCCTATCCACTGTTCGGCTCAGACTTTCGTCCACTCTTCACTTTCTCAAACACACAAACCAGCACACGAAAATGGGGCACTTAGTTCGGTTTTGGAGTGAAAAGAGAGGGGTATTTGTGCCATTTAGAAGGTCCCGTGAATCACACACTTGGGACTGATATGATATTTCCCCTAATAAATTTGGAGAAAGGAAACAGAACAGTACAATGTAGAAAGTTTAAAAAATAATTGGAGAGGGTTGCGCGAACGCAAGCCCCCAGCTGGCACAAATTATGACGTACACTCTCCCACTTGGGGAGATGTTAGTGTGGCACCCCTCCTAAGTGCAATGGAGGTCACCGACTCTAGGCCATGGCGCTTCTTGATCCACCATTGACCCCGTTCAGGTAAGTGCCTTTCCCCTTCTTCTAAGAGCATGTACAACAGAAAGGACCTTGGTCAGGGAGTGGGAGTGCAGAAAAGTGGGTGTTTTGCAACAGAAAGGAACTTGAGGTCCTGGGAGTGCAGAACAGTGCTGACTGGATTATTATTTGTTATTTTCCTGTTTTATTTAATTCGTTATCAGAAACCGTTTAAATTGTTTATAATTTAAACAATTTTGGAAATAAATAATTAAGGACAATCAATAATTAATAAATAAATTCAACACGAATATAAATGAACTTCTAATTTTATTCAACCCATTTTCATACAACCCAAAACAAACCAGCTCCAAGAGCACAAACGACTACTCGTCGTCGTCATGGAAACCAGCTCCAAAGCGATCCCATAAGTGCTCCATAAGATCTTGTTGTAGTTGATGGTGGATCTCAGGATTTATGACACTTTGTTGAGCATCCACTCGTTGCTGGTATGGCAATGGCCCTGGTCCGTGGTGCCATCGTTCCGGTGGTGTCCAATTCGGCATTTCTGGAGGTTGCGCCCACAACAACTCCTCCTCCCCATACTCGTACCGGTCGCGCTCATCCTCTACAATCATGTTGTGTAGAATTATGCAAGTGTGCATGATATCAGCCAAAGTGTGTTTGCTCCAACTACGAGCGGGACGGGAGATGATGTGCCACCTTGCTTGAAGTACTCCAAAAGCCCTTTCAATATCTTTCCGAGCACCTTCTTGGCATCTAGCAAACAACTTCTCTTTGGGCTCGTAGGGATGCCGAATAGTCTTCACGAACCGTGCCCATGCTGGGTAAATGCCGTCCACCAAGTAATAAGGTCGGTCGTACCGATGACCGTTGATCTCGTACTCAACAGCAAGTTCTTGGCCATAGTAAGCGTCTTGGAATAAGTGGCTGTGGTTGAGGACGTTGATGTCATTGTTCGATCCAGCCATCCCGAAAAATGCATGCCAAATCTATAAATCACGGGACGCTACAACTTCAAGCATAATCGTCTTCTCCCCGTGGTGACCTCCACGTCCATGGGCTCCCTGCGCTTCGGTTGGGCAGTTCTTCCACTTCCAATGCATACAGTCAAGACTCCCCGCCATTCCGGGAAACCCTCGACCATACCCTTCTCGGAGTAAGCGGTCCATGTCAGCCGGTGTGGGTGTACGCTGATACTCGGCTCCGAATACCTCAATGACGGCCTTGCAAAACTTACGTAAACATTCAAGTATGGTGCTTACCCCAATGCGCAGAGTTTCGTCCAATGAATCGGCCGAGGACCCATACGCAAGCATCCGTATAGCGGCGGTGCACTTCTGCTCCGTTGATAAGCCCGGCCGTGAGGCAGCGTCAGGCCTCCATCCAATGAAGTAAGGGTCGTGAGCCTTCACCGCGTTCATAATCCGTTGGAAAAGTAGTCTGCACATACGGAAACGACGCCTGAACATTTCAGGGCCATATAGGGGTTGTTCGTCAAAATAGTTCGCCATCAATTGGATGTGGGCTTCCGCACGGTTTCTGTTAATCTCTCGGCGCATTGGTTCCCCACGCATGGCCCTCTGGACCCTTGGCATTACTGCCTGCATCTGCCTCTCCATCATCCGCCGGAAACGTCGCACAGCTGGCTGCATTTGGGCTGCCATCTCCTCATATGTCGGCAGTTGGGCCCTCATCTCCTCATACGTCGGCATCCGGGGAGCCAGCTCCTCGTACGTCATCTCCTCAGCGTCGGACATAACCTCGTCGTCGGACATTTTCGAAATTAACGAGTAGGAGGTGAGAATGAAAGAGTGAAAATAGAGAATGGTGTGACAAAAATGAGAAATGGGGTTGGGTATTTATAGGGATAATTTTATCTGATTTTTGAATTAAAAAAAAAAAATTAGTCGTTGGAGTGACCGTTGCCAACGGTCGGGACACGTGGCGCCACCAGGAGCTGCCAGCGCAGGCCAGGGAGCGAGGGCGTGTCCAGCGCGCTCGGCCAGCCATCGGGGAGCGGGAGCGGGAGCGCGGAAATGGGGAGCGGGGACGCGAATTTTCGCGTCTGCAGCGGACCGGCCAGCGGGGAGCGTTCCCGGCGCGCGTGGGGCGGGGAGCGGGCGCGACCCGTTGTCCTTGCTCTAAGCTCTTTATTTATACTGCTCTCTCCCACCCGCTCCTTCCCTTCTACTCGATGTGGGACTTTCATGATCCGAAACTCGTGTACAATTAACCTACCGTTTATTCCTGTCCAACAACTATGGGATTGAGGTTTCTATCATAATTCTTTCCTATCTTTAGTATTTGTTGAGGTGAAATATACAACATCTCATTAATTGTTTGATTACATTTTGGAACCGATCAACCGCCATGCCAGAAAAGGTCTAACCTTTCCTCTTTATCTTTCTCCCAATGTCTCAGTCACATGTTTTAGTTCCTTTCTACTTGGTTATTTCATCAGAAAATGCTATAGTGAGGTTTCATTGTTAACGATCAAAGTTAATTGCAGATAATGCAATCCAACCCAATCCAATAATACCTCAAAGTTTCTGATTACAAACTTTATTCTAACGCATTAACTCTATGTTCATCCAAGCCCCCATGAACATGAATGCAAACTACTCTTAGGATTTTACATTTCCTGATGAATACAAACTATAGCTGTATGTAAAGATTACTATAACAACAATCATAAATTACATCTGCAATCCCGAGTCCAGATCATCTCGGAAGCTCTACCAAAAGTGACACAACAGGGTGTGATTGCATCTCCTCCATGAACCCATATGAACAAACGGAGCACGCGTACAGAGAAACGACTTGAATGAGTTGACTTACGCGCAGCCATTGACTCGGTGGGATTTGAATGCACTCTCCCATTTACCTCAGATATTTTTATTGGCCTTCCTAGCTATTGCTGCTCCCTTCACGGCAGTTCTACTGGGATGCCTGGCTGTCTGAACTCCAGTTGCTCCCCCTGCTCAAAACAAGTAACTGTATTAATATGAAGTAAATTTGTGCAGCAACTGGAACATGCTGATTCAGCAGTAGAAATTGAGTTCAAAACTTTAGATTGCCATTTAAGCGGACTTGCTCCTGTTACCTCTTTGACACACTAACAATCATGTCTATTGAAACTAGTGTAGTGCAGATGAACTTGCAATGGAGCCAAGTAAGAGCCTGACCAGTCTTTTTAAAAGGCCATCATAAAAAAGCTTGACCACATATAAAAATGACTATTTATAGAGAGAGGGAGTAGCAATATTAGACAGAGAGTAGCGCCTCTTTGCTTGTGTATCTGGTTGAGTGGCTCTCTCTTTTGGATTGCTAAGTGATCTTGAACCAATACCATGCCTTGGGTTTGATTCGTTTACAGAATCTTCAATAAATGCTTTGACTTTGGTTTGACAAATATTGCATTGGATGGTTCTATCATTGTTTCTTTACTAGGGGAAGATCTACTCCCATCGGAATCTTCTGACTTGTAATGTTGGAGTGATGATTTGATGAGACATGCCTCCACCTTTAAGATTAATGTCATGGACGTACAGCCATCCATCTCTCCAACCAGTTCCAACCCCAGCTGCTTTTATCTGGTTCAAACCCTCAAGGAACAGGAAGCCTTGAGCCTGCCTGCCACTGCATGCAAAAAAGATCAACCTTAGTCTTTCTGCACAAGAAACACCTTATGGGGAACAAGATAAGCAGAGCTCAATTGCTTACAACTATAATTATTTGATCTCTCTACCAACACATTCTCTTTTTAGGGCTATTGGGCCCTAAAAAAGCTACAGTAAGGATTCACCAGATAAATGTGGCGAGGATTTACTAAGATGCCAAAATGAGAGGCTAAAGCTAAACAAGTGACTGAATTGAGTGAGATACAATTAACATGTTTAGGAATAAATGAAAGATATTTTAATATCGAAATCACAGTCAATAATCGTGTATCATCAGCTAAACTAATTTATGCATACTCTAAAGTGTAGGCTCCACCTTTTTCCTCTCTTCCCATGTCTACCCTGCTTTCTAAAGGACTACATTCATCTCATGCAGTTAATATCATTGTAAATGGATTCTTTGGCCAGATATTAGGGATGCTATCATGTTCTAACCTGATGAGCCAGGGCATAAGCCATGGCTCTTTCACACTTTGCTGCAGCCTCTTGCCGTTTTAACAACTTGGCCTTGCATGCACACGGGCCTGGTTGTGCTGTTTTAACACTTTCCAATGCCAGACAAACACGCCTTGCATGCACACGGGCCTGGGCTCTTACTAAGGCTTGCATGCAGCGAAGAGTTACTGCGGATTTCTTTCTTACAGCATGTCCCCTGACAAGGGCTTGAAGTCTTACAACTCCTTTCAAAGCCTGTAGAGCTCTTCTAGCCTGATAAGTTTAAAGAAAATGGCCATCTTATACTATGCCATGGAAACAACTAACTTAAATTGCCTCCTTGTATTTCCTTAAACCAGCTCCTTGGCCTGATTATTATCAAAGGCTGAAATAGTGAAAGAAACCATTGACACGGCTTTCAACAAAACCCATTGGAATCTGCAAAAAGTGGAATTCTGAAGAAAAGATGCACCTTATAAGTGCCTTAATAGAACACGAAGTTTTCAGAAAACAGCCACCAATTATATACATCTAAAAGATGCAATAGACATAAAACAGCCAATACCAGGAAACATCGAAAAGCTGTTTGAATGCTTGTTGCAGCCCAATCTTCCCTCAGTTTGTGTTGATTATGAGTTGTGTCTTCTACTTGAAGTGAACTTGAGGGCAAAACAGCAGCATCAGTAATTGAATAAATAGGGGCATCTCCAACTGTTGTACTCAAATTTTGATTCAACTCATGATGAATTATAACAGTATCAGTCTCAATAGAATGCTTCCTTCGATGTCCGGGCTTGCTAGTTGCGGATTTCTGCAACAAAGGGATTGAATTGTTGCTATTACTATTAGGCACTTAGCATTAAACTGTAACTTAACCAGCTACAGAATTTGTGGAACAAATGGAGAAACACGAAGGACTAAGAGATTGGAATTCTTTGAAGTAAATATAAGCACCCACAACATACGCTAGCTGCTTTTAGGTGATGTCGCACCACTCCACCTTAATCTATATCATAATATTAAGGGAAAAGAGGGGGTACTCTTAAAATAATGGACCCCCTACTGACCTAATTTCATAACTCTACATTTTTTTCTCTTCATGATTTTTATCATCTCATTTTATTTAATTTTTATCATTATTCAAAAATCTGCGCATATACATACTGTAGAAAATATTTTAGAAAAACTAAATAAGACCTTGTTCAGCCAAGTTGAGCATACACTTTTCTATCACCCATCCACCTATGATGTCCTAGTTCTTGTTCTTTTATTTTTATTCTTACTGGAAATTATAATGATTTTTCTTGAGGAATATAGAAAAGCACAATGGACCTAGTCAAAAATATAATGCAACCTAAAAACAAGTGCAGCACTAATGGATACGAAACTAATTGACATCTTCTAAACAAACTATACGCTTTGGAGTAAAATTTTCATTTTAGGCAAGCATTGTAGGATAATATAATCACCTTGTTTTTAGAAATTTGGAGAACTCATATGACATACAAAGGGGGAAGTAAAACTTACATTCTCATTCTTCTCTGAAGAAGGTGACTTTTCTGATTTCTTCAACCCGACCAATGCTTCAATCCATTTTCCGGTTACCCCCATAGCTCCAGTAGGTTGTCCAAAGAAAGAAAAATCTGCCAAATACAAGCATCTAACTTACATGCATATACACCGTGCTGCTTTTAAAAGATTTTAGCTGCAAAAGAGTAAAATGAAGAAAAAACAAATTTGTTCAGGCAATGTATGTTTGAAATAGTAGGTAAGTGAAATAATAACATAATGGATTACCAGAACTCCAACAATTACTTCAACATAAAAAAAGAAGGCAAAACAGTGCAACTAAGAAAATACTTCAGTCTCAAACCAACATGTTCACTCTAGCAGCTTCCACAGTCACAAGAAAAATATAACCAAGAACTGAAAGAATAAGTTACAAAATAAAAATGTGGCCGGTGCCTCTGAAGTAGATTGGGCATGGTACCTACATTAAATAAAGTTCCAAACTTTAAATTAACAAGAAGGGGCAAAATCTGTAGGTATATGTTAGTCATAAATCTACTCACTGAACAGAGAAAGCACCTGGTAATCCAATCCATTGCCTGATCATACTAAATTCTAACCACCATATCTATGAGCTCAAAAATTTAGTAACCAAAAAAGCATTTCCAGCAATGTCTTCCACACAGTATCATATATGTTAGAAAATCCAAGATGAATAGTTCATTAGCTTTGAATTGATATCCTAAATTTCACTATCATCTTCAAACATAACAGTTCATATTGTATCTCGATATTAGTTAAATACATGAGATAATATCACTCATTTTGTTGTAATGTAGTGTTAAATGTAGCACTTTCAGAAGAGAAAAGTTATATATGGTAATATTTCATGATTCATTACAGTTCGTCACTCCAATGCCTCTAAAAGACATCCTTGAACTGTAGGATACTAATCTAAGTTGAAGGACAATCTCAATTGAAATTTCAACGAACGAGCCAATACTCCAAACAGTAACAAAATTCTACCATATAGTCCAACTCATAGACCATCTAAGGAAAGAAGATTGCAAAAACTTCAATCCAAGATGCAAAGCCACACTCTTTCAACAGGCAAAAGTAAACAACACATCATCATACATGGATATAAACTTTAAGATGAATAGCCATAATCTCATACATAACCACTCCTGCAAGTTATAGATCTCAGAATATCCGAATGGTATCAAAATCTAAGGTAATGTTGTAAACAACAAATGTTCGCTTGCTTCAATTGCTCCCATAATTGCCTTCCTACCCAAAACAGGAAAACCTCAAACTCAATTGCAAGTCTAATGGTAATCAAAACACCAGAATGGCTAAATTGTGTGGCAGAAATGAATAAAAACAGCAAAATCCTGCTCTATCAACCAGCACAATACATAATCACAAATAGCTCATAGCATCCCTATAAGGTAAAGATCTCATAATCTTCAAACATAGAATGACATCAAAATCTAAGTTCGGGAGCTCAAAATATGAAAGTAATGCCACAAGCAGCCAATGCTTGCTACAACTATTATTCAATAATTAACTAATCAAAGAAACCAGAAAAACCTCTAAGTATATTGCAAGTAGAACAATAAACAAAACGCGAAGACGAAATCAAAACACCAGAGTTGCTGAAATGAGCTGTAGAGATGAACAAAAACAGCAAAACCCGAACAGTAAAGAAAATGCAGATCAACGGATGGGTAGCTGAAATTACCTAGAGCTTCAAGCGCAGCGAAGAAGAAGAAAGAGACTGAGGCGGAGGGAGAAGAAAAGGTGGGCGATAACGTTTGAGCCGTCTCTGGATCAACCAAAAAGTCAAAATCTCAATCTTCTTTTCTTCTGTAACAACTTCTCTCACGCGAGAGATAGAGAGAGGACCGGTGTCGGCTAAATTGCGCCAGGAGGGGGAGGGAAGCGGTATGAAACTATGTCGTATCTTCATATAAGAGTCTTGCCTAGCACGACAGGGGGGTGGAGTGATCCTCCCCTGCAGGGTGATTGAGTCAGTTGTTTGATATCGAGGGAGGCCTATTCCGATCTCTTTGGTGAGTTCAATTAAAATTAACTGATGTATAATTTGAAGTTTCGAAAATGTAACTCAAAATCCTTCTGTCAGCTAAAATGACAAAAATACCCTCAACTACACTTCAATAATTATGTTAAAAAAATTATTTAAAAATTACTTTTGTTATATTTATATATTTACTTATTAAATGACTTCATTTTTATTTTAAAAATCACTTCATTTATATGTTAAAAAAATTATTTAAAAAAAATCATTGAGGGTATTTTCGTCATTTTAGCTGACAAAAGGGGTTTTTAGTTACAAGTCGTAACTTCAGGGTATGCATCAGTTAACTTTAAACTTCAGAGTAAACATCGGTTAAATGACCATGGTTTTGGGTAGGTATCTGTAGTTTTCCCTTTATTCAAAGTTGTTATAAGTGTCTAACAAAGTTGTTGTAAGTACCGAACTAAACAATGAGTGTTTTAATTTAGTCTTGAGCCCCCTTCCTTGCGTGTTTTTTTGTCGCGTTTTTCATACTTCTCTATCTTTCTGAGCAGGGTCGGTTTAAGCTTTAAGCGAGTTAAACAATCGCTTAAGGCCACCGATCAGAAAAAAAACCGTAAAATAAATAAAAAGTCGTTTAAGGTATCAGATGAAAAATACCCTATAAATTAAATATTTGTTATTATTTGATCAAACTTAATCTTGAAATTTAAATTTAATACTAGTAAGGCTTAATTTTGATCTCTATTCAAATTTGTTTTTCATAAAAGCGTTTTTCATCTAAATGGAAGACAATTTTTCTTGATGGTTGAACATTCTAACAACTCTAGGGATGTTTATTTCACAGTGAGAAGCTATCGTTAACAAAACAAAACATGCAAGTTCCATTTATCAATGATTAGTGAATTAAAAATAAGGATAAAAAACAATGAAACACATAGAAAAAGAAGCCTGGATATTTATATATCAATACACTATAGTACTTGCTTGAGGAATGACAATCAATATATCAACTTCATTACAGAATTGCTTAAACCAAAATAATATGGAAAAATAAGCTGTAAAATTGGAAAAACAATCCAATATTGGATATAGATGTCTGATTAAAGCAGAAAGAATGCAAACCAAATATATGATAAATCCACTAAATCCATTTTTTTATCAGCAAAGCAAATTTAAATTGAACCCCTCTCAAGGAGGAAGAGGGGTACAACCAAGGGAGTCTAGCTACAGACTCCCCAACAAAAACAAACCACAACAAAGATTAGAACACTTGAAGCTATGAATGAGTACGCAGACCCTGAAGCTATGAATGGGTACGCAGACCCTGAAGTTATGAATGGGTATGCAGATCATGAAGCCCCACACCAGGTGGAGAACAACAATCACAATGAAAGGGTACACAGACCCTGGACTACCACGAGCATGGCGCTCGAAATACAACCACGAGCATGTCGCTCAGAAAACCACCCTGAAATGACAAGTAATAAGCACAAAAAAAGAGGTCTTTAACCCTGAAACTCAACCCTTAACCACAAGTGAAACTGGCATAAAACCAACCAACAGCCTAAATCCACTAAATCCTTGATTTGACATTTCATACTTCCCTTAATAATTTATAAACCGATTTCTAAGACATTCAAATAATGAAACGATTCATCTAAAGATGAATATTAAAGAATATCAGTATTCTCTTATTGAAAAGGAAACCAGACATGCACATATTAATAACCGGTGCTAGAATGTATGATTTTTGTATGAATATGTTTGGTAAAAAAAGATCATTTATCGAAGAATAATACATGGAGTTCATGGACTAAAAGCATGAGTCTCAGTGTGTTTGACAATATTGAAAATCGGGGTTACTAATATACACTATAAATTGTCTAGAAAAGATTTTAAGTATGAAAATTTCTAAAAGTTGAAGATAATAGCTAGCCATACACGACGTCACATATAAGGTAGCATAATTTAGTGTAACTGTCTAGAACCTTGAACCTGTTATATTTTAACTTGACATGAATGTATCGTGTTTATAGATAAATGTGACTCCTTAAACTTTTAGGTTTTTGTATGGAATTCTAGATGGTACATCTTATCCATGGAGGCTGTCTTGTTAAAAATTAATCTTTATCATTCATTTTATATTTTGAGTGTTATAAGTAGATGTTCAAGCTCATTTTTTGAATATCATATAATATAATCTTTCTATACGAACATGTTTACTTACTTTTTTATTATATTATTTCATAAAGAAAAAAAAGACATCGATCAATTCTCGCTTTAGGCCCCAATAATCATTGGGCCGGTCCTGTTTCCGAGATGTTGTGTTGATGATGGTGGGCTTGCCCCTTTTCTCCTCCCCCCTCATCGGAAACTCCATTCAACACCTTTCACCTCATACCTCTTGCTCTTATCCGTCATCCCTACCTCCTTCCGGCTCTACCATGACCTCTCAAACATCCCATCGTTAGAAACCTCGCTAGCTTCACTGACTTCCCCCTCACGAGGAACCAAACCCTTGTCCTCGCTGCCACCGCTCCCGACCCCCAATACTCTCATAACCGCACCCCCAACTCATACCTTTACACTTTCTTGCAATCTAGGACCTTCCAAGAAACATGCAAGAACGTCCTTATTGGGGGAATATCCTGACTTACATCACCAAGCTTCCACTTTAGCTCCCCTTTCACACCCACCTCTGATTTCCAACTCGGTCAGCTTGTACACTATCTAGGCAAAGCTCATCGAGGTCTCCATTGAAGACCACAAAAAGACGACTTTGACAACGACGACGCGGTCATAGAGGTTCTGTCCAACATGGTCCCGACTGTGGATGACGCTGAGTACCAATACGCCCTCACCGACCGTCTCTTTATTGATAAACGTGAAAGACCCCAATCTCTTTGCACTATGATTGAAAATGTTTGAAATGTGAGAGATTTGAAGGTCTAACCGTTAACGGAAAAATAGAGGTTTTCTACTTCCCTTCCAAAGTTGTGATGGATGGTATTCGAGATAGGGAACCATGGTCCTTCTATGAGATGTGGTGCTCCTTACTCCTCTACCTCAATACATTAAACCGTAAACCTTAAGTTTCCGACATGTTCACATATCGGTTAGAGCTTACAATATTCCGGTGGAGGCTAGGACTTCCCAAATGAGAGCTTTCATAATCTCTAACGTGGGAAGGGAAGTTAAAATCCGGTGGGCGAGCAACCCGAAGAATCCAAGCCAGTCATGGGGATGGGATACGTTCCTATGGCTTCAGGTGGAGCTAGATGGTACACGGACTCTCCGATGCCACCTTATACTACAAATTGATGCTAATCCAGACACTCTTAAGCTCTGGATTGAGTACGAAAAGTTTCTGGATTTTTGTTACCAGTGTGGTCGGCTCAGAAATTTTAATCGAGATTGCATGGTTGTCCTCCCAGGTGTGGACCAACTAGCAAGAAAATATGGAGAATCACTAAGAGCTCTTCCGACCGTCCAAACGGAGGGGATCTTTTGCTCGACTTGGGAAGCCATGTGTCACGTACCAAATATTTGCACGGTCCTTGAAATGTGCGTGGCATGCATGGGCAGCGAGTTGGACTCGGTCATTGATATGTGCATGAAATATGTGGGCAGCGAGCTTGACATGTGCATGGCATGTGTGGGAAGCGAGGTGGACTCGGCCCACGTTAGTGGAAAAGAGGAAGACACGGGAGCAAGGTTGGACAACTTGGACTTGGCATGATCGAGGCCCACGAGAGGTACTTGATATGGGCAAGTTGGGCTTGTGCCAACATGGCGGGGACAAAAGGCACCGATCAAGGGAAGAATCGCCATGTGGACGCCACATGGGCGTGAGGACAAGAAGGAGGAGAACAAGGGATTGGGGATCAAGACTTATTCAGTTGCCTTTGAATTCAAATTCGAATTTGAATTTGAATTCATAATCAAATCTGATTTGAATGCAAATCAAATCATCTTTGATTGTTTCCTTGATTGTTGTAATCCAAGAGATCATGAAAGATCTCCTTGGAGTAGTATATATAGGTGATGGCTAGACTATATGTACTTACTTACTCACTATTTGTTCATTCTTAATACAAGTTCAAAACGCTCTCTCCTTGAGCACCAATTCTCTTGTCTTCTACCTTTCTTGTTTGGTTTGTTCGTGGCTAGTTATCAAATCGCTTCCGCAAAGTGGTAAGGCTGATCACTTCGCTTGCAAAGCTCTAGGAAAATACTTGTGCAAGGTCGTGAGCCGCACGGATCAAAGGGTTGGAATTTGGTCCCGTGGCAAGTGGTATCAGACCTCCGGTTCAAACAAACAAGCAAATGGCAGTTAAGGGAACTGCAATGGAGGTGGAGGTTGTTGGACGTGATTTGTCCAAGGAGAATCCTAATAAAATAAGCGAGTCCCGTGAACAATCTTCTCGTATTGTTACATCTTTATCTTCTTCTTGGGAGGAAAATGTTTCTCTTTTGAAGGGCGTTGTGGAAGGGAAGATTATGTTCTCAGAGTCCAATAAGCATACATTGCTTAGAGAACAGAATGGAAATCTTAGGGAGGTCGTGCTGGGAACGCAAGAAGCAACTTTGAATGCGGTGAAGCTTTCAAAGGTTGTAGCGCAGGATGGACGACCAAGGAGGATGAAGTGCTATCATTGTGATGGACCTCACCCTAGGAGGGATTGCCCAACCCTGAATCCTATGAAGGTCGTGCCGGGAACACAAGAGGAAACTTTGAATGCGGTGAAGCTTTCAAAGGTTGTCGCGCAGGATGGACGACTAAGGTGGGATGTTCCGGTGGATAAGCCATCCAAACTGGGTAATCCTAGTCTTTTTACAAGAGCTTTGTCATGTTATATTTGCAAAGGCTCACATTTGATGCGAGATTGCCCGAATAAGCCTAGATGTGGAGCTATGGTGGTCGTGCCGAAAACGCAAGAGGCAACTTAAAATGTGGTGAAGCTTTCAAAGGTTGTAGCATAGGATGGGCGACCAAAGAGGGAAGATTCTGTGGATGTGGAGACCGAACCAAATGAAGTCTAGATGGAGGCCCTTGTGGATACGGGTGCTTCAGACTTATGCATGAGCATTGAGGCGGCCAAGGAGGTGGGTCTCAAAAAGCTTAAGGGGTGTTCGACCATGGAGACGGTGAACAAAGTGGCGACCCAAGTGGAGGGGAAACCATGCGAAATACCACTCGAGGGGAAGATCACAAGAGGTAAAATAGTTTCAGCTATGCAAGTGAATTCAAGCTTTAATTATTCCTCCTCTTCTACCTTTCTTGGAGACGTAAGGGATGATGGGGAAAAGGTGGAAGTTCCTACCTTGGTGGGGGAGCTTTTGGACGAGTCCAAAGACATTCCATCTTGTGGGCTGCCCAAGAAGCTACCACCAAGGCTTGACGATGATGATGTTAAGGAACTTGTGTCGATGGATCTTTCGAATGTTCAAGCAAGAAACCTTTGTGGGGACTTGTTGGGACATGTGGAGGTGGAAGCACTTGTACCTAAGGATGGTGGGGTGAAAGCCAAAACGGATGTGGCCAAGATGAAGGTCATCCGAAAGGTCAAACCGCGCACCACGAGGAAAGATGGCTTAAGGTGTTGAGGAGGGACAAGGACCTCTCAACGAATGTGCACAACAAGAAGAGACGTGTGTTGTTGGGTCTCTATCATAGACATTACGCGAAGGTAGATCCTTTGGGTCGGGCCAAGTTATTGGATGTTGTGATAGATGATCATAACTTACATGGGCCTTCTTTAGAGCACGATCTTGAAGGACGTCAAGTTGCACAAGAAGATGCGAAAGGGTGGCATGCCGAGGATGACATCCATAGTTTGTACTTCGAAGAGGCAGCGAAGGGGCGGACTCAAGAGAATCCATATGGAGGTAAAATGTTTAAGTCAATTTCATTCAATTTTGATTCTAAACATCCATCTTCTTCTACATTTCTTGGGTCAACATGGGTAACAAAGGGGTGAAGAAGAAAGGAGGAACTTCCGTGTTGGTAGGTGAACTTTTGATCGAGTTCAAAGGCCCTCCGCCTTGTGGGCTGTCCAAGAAGTTGATACCAAGACTGACACCTTCTCAAGATGAAGAGATGGTGGGACTTGCAAGTACCTTGGGCGAGGACTTATGGGGGCACGACCCGTTGGGTAACACCAATGCAGGTTTTTCCATGGGGGAGCACATCCACAAAGCGAAGGGCATCCAAGAATGGAGCGAAGGGAAGCCGAGCATCGGGGCGATTGCTCACTTTGGTAGGGGAAGATGTCACAGACCTAATATTTTCACGGTCCTTGACATGTGCGTGGCACGCATGGGCAGCGAGGTGGACTCGGTCCTTGATATGTGCATGGAATATGTGGGCAGCGAGCTTGACATGTGCATGGAATGTGTGGGAAGCGAGGTGGACTCGGCCCACGTTGGTGGCAAAGAGGAAGACACGGGCCAAGGTTGGACAACTTGGACTTGGCATGATCGAGGCCCACGAGAGGTGCTTGATATGGGCAAGTTGGGCTTGTGCCAATATGTACTTACTTACTTACTTACTTACTCACTACTTGTTCATTCTAAATACAAGTTCAAAACGCTCTCTCTTTGAGCACCAATTCTCTTGTCTTCTACCTTTCTTGTTTGGGTTGTTCGTGGCTAGTTATCAAATCGCTTCCGCAAAGTGGTAAGGCTGATCACTTCGCTTGCAAAGCTCTAGGAAAAGACTTGTGCAAGGTCGTAAGCCGCACGGATAAAAGGGTTAGAATTTGGTCCCGTGACACACGCCACCTCTGGCTCCTCCCATTGTGACAGGAACCCTTGCGGTTCCACTTTTTTCTGGTTGTGTTACAAGTTCTCAGCAACGATTGGAATTTCGCCAGCCTACCATAACCAACCAATCAAAAGAAGTTTCCCCTACTTAGGAGCCTACCGAAGTTCAACCTATAGTCTTGCCTAAAGTTCAGAGTAACGAAAATCTCTCATCGGAGGTAGTGGAAAGGGAAATGGTACGTGGGAAGGGATCAGTAGTACCCTTTATCCCCACCTACCATTCAAGCTACAGTCTTGCCTAACCTGAAGACATCCTTTTCCTTGACTGTTCATGAGGAAAAATCGTCCAAGGAAGGTGGGGGTCGCAGTCGCAAGAGAAGTCGCCCCAAGGTCATGTTGTGCCACCCCATTTTCATCTTTTCTATCACATCTTCCAACACGAGATTTTAGGGGGGTTTGATCACAAAAATACGCTCACCTCATCAGGGAGAAAGCCAAAGAAAGAGACACAAAACAAACAGCCTATCAAGCGAGGCCCAAGGAAAACAAAGTCTGTGAAGGACCTTGCACGAGAGAAGAGTAACCAAACAAGTGAAGCAATGGATAGTTCCAAGAAAATGGCTTTTGATTTGATGGACATCGATACAAGAAAAGGGCTCATTATTATAAATAGTTTCAACTTTGATTATGTTCAAACTCCTGGTTTTGGGTTGCTGTAGAAAAGGGAAAACAAGTTTTGAGAATGTGGATTTAAAACTTATACCTTCAAGATCTAATTGATATGGTGTAGTCATGTTGATAAAGGGAGTTCCTAAAATTACAGTATGGTGAATGTCATGACATAAAAAGTAATAGTCTTGAGAAAAAATCCGTTACTAAAGACAGAGGTATTGATCTTTCCAAGGATTTGAAGTCTGGAATCGTTGGCGGTATTGAGCCTTTCTTTTGTTTCTTCTTGAAAATGAAAGGCACAATACAATACTGCATAAATTCACTTGGCTGACGGATAAAATGGATATGTCACTAAAGTTTTGCAACTTTAGCCACAGATACAGACATCCGTCACTAAAGTGGCGGAACTTCAGCCACGAATATCGTATCCGTCAGCCAAGTGAGTACTTGCCAACCGGATAATATATCCATGGCTAAAGTAATGCGTATCGGTAAGCCAAGTAAGCGAACTTTAGCCACGCATGTTGCGTCCATCAGCCAAGTGAGCGAACTTTAGCCACGCATGTTGCATCCGTCAGCCAAGTGAGCGAACTTGGGTAATGGGTTTACATTCGTCACCCAAGTCTTATACATCTGTTGCCCAACAGTGTTGGCCAATTTTTCTCCACCTAGTTGACCACCTCGATCGAGCACCTACTACCGTCATATGATTCCTATTTTGCATATCCATAGTATGTACAACATTATGTACCACATAGACGGTTTCGATTACTTAATTTACGATGCAACGTTACTCATATTTAAGAAATTTTGTATCTTTACCCTTGATGTACATCTTACTGTTTTGATCTTATTATCAACCGTTTCTCCCACGGATTAAACAATTTTTTAGTAATTACTTGCATTCATTAATTATTTTAGGACGACACTAAGCTAATTAGTATATATATTTTTTGATTAAGTGCACCATAAATAATTAAGAAATGGGTGAGAGAGGCGAGGGGTGTGTCACTACAAGGGAAAGTTTCGTTCCCGACGCTGTTGAAATGGGTGTCACCATATTTAAGAAAAATGGATGGAATTGGATTTAGTCGTTGTTGAATATTCATCGAATCGAAACCCGCCATTGAGAAATTTTTGTATCCTTGTCTCAGTATTATATAAAGGGAAAATTTCAGTATAATACCCTGTCAAACATTTAATTTCAGTATAATACCCTAGCATAAATTTTTTGCACTTTCATACCTAAACCAAACATTTAATTTCACTTTGGTACCCAACCGTTAACTTTCTGTTAGTTTGGATGGAAAAAGTTAAAAAGACCATAATACCCCTAAGTATTACTCAAATTTTCAAACTCATGCCATTGGTTCAGAATTTGAAAATAAGTGAAATGACAATAATACCCTCCATTGTTAGGGTATTAAAATGAAATTTTCACTATTTTAAAAATAAATTCAGTTTTTTTTATAAATTCAATTTTTATTTATGAAAATTAGTTTTATTAAAAAAAAAATCAGATTTTAATTTTAAAAATACATAAAAATCAGATTTTATTTTTGAAAATACATAAAAATCAGTTTTTTAAATTTTTTTTATAAAAAACAATTTTTAAAAAAGCATTAAAAATATTTTTTTTGTATATAAATTCAGTTTTGTTTTTCAAAAATTCAGATTTTAATTTAAAAATACATAAAAATCAATTTTTTTAATACATAAAAAATCAGTTTTTTTTAATACATAAAAAATCAATTTTTTTTAATTAAATTAATAATTTATTATATTTGTTTTTTATTTTCCTTTTTTCATTTTTCTACCCAAATCACTCTCTCTCCCCCCTCATCTTCGTCTCTCTCTCCAAACATAATACTCCAAATCGATTCTCATTTTCTACCCAAATCACTCTCTCTCCCCTCTTGCATCCTCTCCACGATTACAGTTCAAAGCTCCTTCAAAAAAATTCAGATCCAAACAAGATTTTGATTAAACTGATTTCGTGTAGA
Organism: Erodium maritimum; assembly: GCA_963921825.1. Lineage (NCBI taxonomy): Eukaryota > Viridiplantae > Streptophyta > Magnoliopsida > Geraniales > Geraniaceae > Erodium > Erodium maritimum. Next base: position 25,068,059 of record OY997595.1, read on the forward strand.
TCTGGCCGTTCGAGATTCCGGGAGAGGAAGAGGAGCTACTATGGCGTAGCCAGCCGGATCTGGTGTAGCTCGTCGGATCTTTGTCGCTGCTCAGACGCTCAAGGTGGAACGATTCTAGCTGCGACGACCTCCTCTGTGCTCAAATGAAGCGGTTGGAAGGAACATGGAGGGTCCGTATTGGGGATCTGGGTCGTTGTTTTCTAGCGGCGTCAATTTGGGGGTCGATTTGGTTTGGGGCCTGGTTGTTCATCGTTTTCGGAATTGGGGTTTGGGTTAAGAAATTATATCAACGGTTTGTTCATTGGATTTGGGGATCTATTGCTTTTATTATGTTGATGAATGTTCTGTGAAAACAGAGAAAGCACAAGTAATTCTGTAAAGCTTGATATCTTATTGAGCAAAGTGATGTGGCTTATATAGCCTACACAACAACACTGTAACCGAAAACAAAGATAATGGAGAAAAGATAGGAAGCATAATCCTATCTCATACTAACAACCAAATAGGCTAAATAAATACCTGAAGACTAGGATTATTGAATAACAACAAACTAAAAATAGCATAACTAAAGATAGCATACGATTAAAAACCAACAAATTCCTCCCCTTAAACTGAAAATGCTGAGCATTCAGTTTAATCTCCTTGAACTGTTATTCCAAGAAGATCTCGCAGCTTGGTAAAGGTCTCCAACTTCTCTGGCTTTGTCATGATGTCTGCAACCTGATTTTCTGACCCACAAAATACTAGCTTCACAGTTTCTTGAAGAGTAAGCTCACGGAGATAATGAAATCTTACATCGATATGTTTTGTTCTTCTATGCATCACCGGATTTTTCGAGAGCTTAATAGATGAGCTGTTATCACAAAAAATGTCAAGACACTCACATTGCTTGGAGGTTAATTGTTCAAGAATCCCTTTCAACCAAACACCATGGCAGGCACATGAGGTTGCAGCTACATACTCGGCTTCCGTTGATGATAAAGTGACTATGGCTTGCTTCCTTGAACTCCAACTAATTGCTGCTTCGCCTAATAAAAACACATAGCCAGAGGTGCTTTTCCGGTCATCGACGTCTCCGGCGTAATCACTATCAGTATATGCCTTCAGCTTTAACTGAGAATCTCTTCTATAGAACATCCCAAAATCCAGCGTGCCTTTTAGATATCGCAATGCTCTCTTTGCTACCTGCATGTGTTCTTCTCTTGGTTTTGCCATAAAACGAGATAGTAAACAAATAACATACATCATGTCAGGCCTCGTGACTGTCAAGTACATTAAACTGCCCACTAATTGCTTGTATAAGGTGGCATCGACTTCTTTTCCCACACCTTCCTTTGAGAGCTTTGTTCCTGGGACTATGGGATTCTTGACAGGATTGCAATCCCACATATTGAACCTTTCCAGCACCTCCCTCGCATATTTTTTTTGACATAAATGAATTCCTTTTGAGCTTTGATGTACTTCCACGCCAAGAAAGAATCTCATCATGCCAAGGTCAGTCATTTCAAATTCTTGCTTCATTGAAAGCTTGAAATTTTCACACAAAGCACTATCATTTCCAGCATAAATCAAATCATCAACATAGAGGCTTACCAGGATGAATTTTACTCCAATCCTTTTGATGAACAGGGTGTGATCATAGTCACTTTTCTCAAAGCCAGCACGTTTGAAATAGCACTCAACCCGGCTGAACCATGCCCTTGGAGCCTGCTTCAGTCCGTATAGAGCTTTGTTGAGTCGATAGACTTTGGTCTCTTCACCCTCCTTGATAAACCCTTCCGGTTGAGCTACGTACACCAATTCCTTCAGTTCACCATATAAAAAAGCGCTCTTCACATCTAACTGGTATACATTCCAGCCTTGTTGCGCTGCTACAGCCAGTAGAGTTCTGATGGTGTCCCACCGAGCTACTGGTGCAAACACTTCGTCGTAATCGACTCCCTCCTTTTGAGCGTACCCCTTTACGACCAACCTTGCTTTGTATTTTTCAACTTTTCCATCTTCATTTAGTTTGGTCTTAAAGACCCATTTAACTCCAATTGCTTTTGCACCTGGTGGAAGAACTACAAGCTCCCAAGTTTTGTTTTTTCTCGATAGCTTGTAACTCACACCTCATTGCCTCCATCCATTTTTCTTCTTTTGCAGCTTCAACAAAGCTTGTGGGATCATTATGGGAAATAAATAATGCCATACCTGCCTCAATTTCTCCTTCTGACAAGCTTGCTCCAGTTTCATAGTCAAGCAACCAAGATGGTTCTTTTCTATTTCTTGTTGGCCGTCTAGATGAAATTTCAGAGTCACCTTCTTCTGCTACAAGTTCTTCAATTTCAGAGTTACCTTCTCTTGCTGCAGGTTGTTCTTCAATCTTCTTTAGGCTCCTTGTAGCCTACTTGAACCACACTCCAATATTCTTTTGAGCGGAGCAAATTCTCCATGATCATACTCCAATGATCGAAATCTCCGTCAAATTTTGGCACACATGGTGCTGCAAAATTGTTTGATTCAGCAGCCATCACACACTTTCACTCACTCACTCGTGTTTTAAACACTTTCACTCACTCAGTGTTTCACTCACTTACCCTCTCAAGCCCCTTATGATTGCTCTGATACCAAATGTGAAAACAGAGAAAGCACAAGTAATTCTGTAAAGCTTGATATCTTATTGAGCAAAGTGATGTGGCTTATATAGCCTACACAACAACACTGTAACCGAAAACAAAGATAATGGAGAAAAGATAGGAAGCATAATCCTATCTCATACTAACAACCAAATAGGCTAAATAAATACCTGAAGACTAGGATTATTGAATAACAACAAACTAAAAATAGCATAACTAAAGATAGCATACGATTAAAAACCAACATGTTCTTGGTTGCTTTTATTAAGTTTCACTACTGGTTTTGAATTTAGCTCCAATCATGTTGTCAATGATGTTCTATGTTTCTGATAATGATGGCAGAGAAAGGAGTTTTTGTTTGATTTGGAGTGTAAGAGTTGCAGAAGTGTAAACACTACTGGTTTCATTACTGGTTCTGGGCAAGATGTTAGGAGAGAGAAGAAGATAGGAGGAGAGAGAGACAAAGATGAGGAGGAGAGAGAAAAATGGTTCTAGGTAAAAAAAATGAAAAAAAAACAAATATAGTTAAATATTAATTAAATTTAAAAGAACTGATTTTTATGTATTTTTTAAATTAAAATATGAATTTTCAAAATAAAATCTGAATTTTAAAAATAAAAACTGAATTTAAAAAATAGAAAGTGAATTTTAAAAATAAAAACTGAATTTTAAAAAATAAACTGAATTTTCGATAAATAAAAATAATTTTCATAAATAAAAACTGAATTTATAAAAAAAGAATTGATTTTATTTTAAAAATAATGAAATTTTCATTTTAATACCCTAATAATGGAGGGTATTATTGTCATTTCACTTATTTTTAAGTTTTGAGTTCAATGGCATGAGTTTGAAAATTTGAGTAATAGTTAGGGGTATTATGGTCTTTTTAACTTTTTCCATCCAAATTAACAGAAAGTTAACGGTTAGGTATGAAACTGAAATTAAATGTTTGGTTTAGGTATGAAAATGCAAAAAATTTATGTCAGGGTATTATACTGAAATTAAATGTTTGACAGGGTATTATACTGAAATTTTCCCTTATATAAATACAAACTATATAGCGCATAAGATAAAATTAACTTGCAATAAATAATTAATAGACAACAGCTACGTTCATACCAAAAGTCACCAAATTCTTCATTTAATTTAATTAGGCCAAGCCATTTGTGCAATAAGTAGTGATATATATAAAAAATTAAAACAAAAGAAATTGAATAAAAAAATTAAAATTTGTATATATGTTTAAGATGCAACAGCTGAGTTGGTAATGGCTTACCACTTTGACCATGAGATCTTGGGTTCGAGTCACGCAAGGCACATTCAGTGCCATTTACACCTACCGAGCAGTTGGGCTTTGATGCGGGGTTGGGTGGTTGGGGCTTCGACGTGGGTCGGCGTTCCAGGACGTGGCCGGTTCCGGCGGGATTGGGCTCTAAAATGGGTTGGGGCCTAGGCACATTTTTTAGTTTTTTTAATCTGATATTAAACTTGGGTGACGGATCCATCAGATTGTATCCATCAGCCAAGTTACAACCTGGGCGATGGATGCAATCTGTGGGTAAAGATTAGTCCTTACCCACGGATATCTTGATCCGTTGGTCAAAATCCGTGTTTCACCTTCCTCATTATCTGAGCCTTGGTTTTGAACATGAGATATAAGAAGTTGGATCTTTCCTGAATCCTCCTTTTGTTTGTCTTTTAATAGTCTTATCGCAGTTTTGATGGTCTTAATTTCGTCATTTAGGTCATTTATAGTGGTTTTATGGGTTTGTACCTTCTTTCTCCTATTAAGGATATTGGTAAGGTCATATAGGTTGGTACTGGAACACGGTGCAGCTAGAGTTTGGGTTTTGGTAACTGGGTTGGTTTATAAGGAGGTCTTGAGTTGACTCAAGTATTGTTTTTTCAGAGTGGATCATCAATGTTACTGATCATATCCAATAGGGAAAACTCTACAAAACAGCTGTTATTCGACTTTCATTTTTACAAACTAACTGTAAACTTTTTTTTTATCGAAACACATCGTTGGAAGAATTTTTTGTCAAAAACCAACATATTCCGTTTAGAATTTCAGATGCCGTTTGTTTTATTTCACGTGGCACGCACGTGGTGAGGTGGGAAGTGGATAATACCAATACTACCCTCTATTTCTATTTCAACAATTCAGAACTCACTCCTACACATTTTGCGCGAGAAGGTTCTGCCATAGGAGATTCTGACAAAATATGGTAAGTGCCGGAAATTTCCTCATCTCCCATTTGATTTTGGTCTGAAATTTCATCATTTTCACCTAGGTTTTGTTTGAAATAGACCTCATGTTGACTGTGTGTGTTCGATTTGGTTAGAAATTTTGTAGTTAGGGTTCGATTTGGTTCGAAATTTTGTAGTTAGGGTAAAAAAAAAACAGTAGAGAAACATAGATTGTCTTTCTTTTCTCCCCCCCAAAACACATGTAAGAAATCAATCTCTTTCTCTTACATGACTTAATTTGGAACTGCAGAAATAAATGGGGTTGAAGATTTAGCTTAATCAGTACAGATGCATAGAAATTGAGACCAGGTCAATCAATAATGAATTAATTATGTTTCTTGTATGACATAGCAAAGGAATAAAATAAGTAAAACTATCAGACTTTGATTAATTAAGTAAATGAAAAATTATTATCAAGCCACTAGGCATTAGAGTATTCAAATGCTAAAACTTGAAAGCAATCATCATCGAAGGTTTCTTCCAATGTTAACTATACTCATTTCTTAACAATGCCAACTGAATTTTTTTATAGTAGTTGTGAATCATTACCAAATCCCATTCTTTGAAAATTCATCATGAAAGACCAACCTATTCAAAACACTATAATACGGAGAGAGATTTTCGACCAATTCAATATGAAAAATGTCACCTTATTCAAATCTTTCAGATTTAACCAAACATCACACTCAGAAATTCATTGAAACGGGTACCGGTCGTTTTAGTGATTGAGTCCCAACTTGTACTTTTCTATAAAAATTAAACCCACAAGATGAAATATGAATGCCCTCAGCTTCATCATGAAAACAAGCATATATATAATTTACATGTTCTGACTTATCATGCACAAAACAAGCATTATTTGTTTGAATTTTATATTACACTTTGAAACTGAACTGAGTACTCCCATTTTTATGTTCCTTACTTTACTCTCGGAAATGGGCTTGAAGTTGTAGCCTTGTGGGGTATTGGTACAAGTTGGATGTGATTTTTGTCTGCTAAGAAGGTGCAAATGAAACCCTGACATCCATATATGATTGAGCTTCCACCACAAGCTCTCAGAACAAAACACAGTTTGTAGACTCTCCTGGTGTGATTGGATTTTCATATATCTTCTACCTAGGGTTGGTGGATTTTTTATTCATCCCCGGTAGGAATTTATTTTCTATATACTAGTGTTTTAAACGGAGATTGTAGTTAGGGTTTTACAATTTTATGTGCATTTTTTTTTACATATTTGTGATTACTTTGTATATGCCTATTGCCTACTGTAATGGAAAATTGATGATTGGTTATTTTTGTTCTTTCCTTACAAATGAAATAAAAGACTACCTTTTGTTTTTATCAAGTTTCACATGCATAAGGGTGATTTGTGTTAATTTAACTCGTAATTTGTGTAAGGATGTTGAATTTGGAAGACAAAGAACAATGATATGTTTCTGTGGAGTTCCAGCTCCTATGCTGACATCATACTCGATAAATAATCCGGGTAGGTGATTTTACGGATGTGGTAAATACAATGTAAGACACTAACTTCATGATCTGCTATGTTTAACTGAGTGGAGTTTCCAACTTTTGGTAATTGTTGTATGCAATGGTTGATGCAGGGGGAACGAAGCTGTAAATTTTTCTAATGGGTTGATGAATTAGTCCCCGAATTGCTCGCTCGGATAATGAGATTGGAGGATGCTCTACGAGTTGAGAAAGGAAAGAATAGGAAAGGGTCCAAGTGTTTGTCTAACTGTATTTGGTTTTTGTATGGTATAATGTTTTGTATGATGGTAGTAATGTTGTTTTAGGATGTTGATAAAATTGTGGCTGTGAAAGAAGACATGTATCTTATGTAGCCTGGAAAATAGTTTTGTAATGACTTGACTTTTATGTTTGTAATGAAGTTGGGAGTTAGACTAAACTGTAGTAGTGCATAAATCATACATATTAATAGGGGCAAACGCCAAATTTTACATCACATACATACCATATCACCGTAAGCATAAACATATATTAACAACAAACTACTTGAAAAAAGCAGGTTTGCGAAATAAACTAGTAGCAGTACTACTACCTTGAGATGAAACAATGTACTTTTCATCTCCACTGTCTTCCACCTCAGCTTCAGCTTGTCCGAATGGTAGGGGAGAGGAAGGTGGAGCTGTGTTGGGAGGTTCAATTTTTGGTTTCTCGTTGGGTTGCTCGTTTGGTTGCACTAGCTTGCTTTGCACTTCTTCATCACCATGATCAGAGGATTTGTCATTCTCGTCAGTTGGAGGTTGGGGTGTTGGTGGCAGTCCATCGGGATATGGATATTGCCAATCTGGAAAATATTCTTCCTGGTGCACATATTGATCTATGGGAGGGGGACCATAAGATGGAGCCTTGTTCCATTGATCTGTATGCTCAGAAGAGGAGTACCCACATCTGTTCGCCCATTCTAAGTACCTCCTTTCTGCCTCTGCCTCTGCCTTCTCTTATGAAGCAGATTTCTTCACCATTTCTCTGTGTGGTCCTAACAAATGAGACACATGGTTTTTATAGAGTTTTCAAACCAACTCATAGCAATGGCAAATAAGTAATTAACAAAACTAGCATCACATGGTGCTTGTCCAAAACATCAATGTTCTGTTGCCATTATGGCATTTACCAACCAAAAGGTCTGTGGTCATTACAAAAGCTCTCGAATAGTCATGGGAGAGGGAATCCTATTCTCATGGGGTTTCTAAAAAGTCCTGCAACACAACAATATAATAGTCCAAAAGTAGAGTTAACGGCCGTTAATGCATTCACATACAATTCCAAAAAATCATCATCTTATGACCCACACGAGAACTGTAATAACCACTTCTGGTCAACGTCAGTCAAACCTGCGAAAAACAGGAAAATTTAAAAATTTTAAGACAGACACTTAACTTAACTTAAATTGACCCCGAGGGTCATGCCGGACTTAAGTTGACCCCGTTATCGACTAAAATGAGTTACGGGGGACTCAGGGCAACTTCCTGGTCATTTTGGGAAAGATTGATTTTTCGCTGGAAAAGTCACCCGAGCGACGTTTTGGTCCATTCGAGGACCGTTTTGGACCCGAAAAGCTTAGCCGTCGTCGTAGCGGTCTTAGTTGGGCCGTTTCCTTGAGGCCCGTCCAGTTTAAAATATTTTTGGGAAAAGTGCCCGTTCGGGGCCCGAAACGTCCGTTTTTCGCGAATCTGATTGGAAAATATCAACTAGATATTTTCCAAAAGGTTGGGACCCACCTTGACACTTGTCAATTATATGGTGGTGTATTTTTGGAGGGAAAAGGTGTGGTTGGGAAGTGTTGGCCGACCATATTGGTTAAAGGGGGAGAAAGTTAGTTTTGTTGTTAGTTTAATTAAATTAGAAATTAGAAGAGAGGTTTTAGAGAGAGAAGGAGAAGGAGAAGAAGAGAGAAGAAGGGAGGTTGAGCTAGGGTTTGTGATCGAGCCCTTGGATCGAGTCAAAGCAAAGAGCAATCCCGTTCCCCTCGTTCTCCTCTACGGTAATACCCGAACCGATTCTCGTTTCGATTATTTTCAAGAGCTAGGGTTTGGTTATAAAATTTGGTTTAGGGTTGTGTAGAGATTAAAGAGGTGTTGGAGACGTTTTAGAGGTGTTTGGGAGAGAAATTTCACGTTTTCCGGTGACCGGAGGCTCGGGAGGAGCTCCGGCCACCGTGGGTGGTGGCCGGCCGGCCATGTGGTGGCTGGCCGGAGGTGGCAGCAGCCACCACTTGGTGGCCGAGCCCCTCCCTCAAACCCTAGGGTCTCGGCCAAGCCTCTTGGGTGGGGCCCACGTGCTCGGTTGCTCGGGTTTTAATGTTCGGGTGGTTTAAAACGTCCCCCGGACCACTTTATCCTTAATCGAATCGAAATTTGGAATTAAATTGGAGAAGTTGTAATTAACGGGTTTTGGGAAACTTTAAACGTTAATTAATTGACTTAGAAGTCGGAATTCAATTCCGTCAAGTGCGTTGGGTTCCTTGAAATATTCTAAGACCGTAGAAACGAAAACGGGGACTTTTGGAGCCCCGGAAGGCAATTAACCAAAACCGGGCAGATTCGCCATGACGGGCGAATCTGGCACTTACGGGTCCTTTATCGGCAATATCGAGTAATTGGGAAGTTTGGGAGTGATCGGCATTGTCGGGGTTACGTTTGGGCGTTAAGTTTATTAATTTTCGGTTTACTCGTACTAGTTTAAAAGTACTTTAAATTTGTGTTCTGTTAGATCGTGCTACGGACCGAGGCAAGGGGAAGCTCGGCGAGTGACTGAGTGTGCTTCGGGTGTTGTTGGAGCGCTTTTGGGATTGTATACGAGGTAGGGAAAAGTAGCCGGATCTCGGCCCTGATTAGGGAAAGTTAATAGTAGAATTGCATGTGACACCGGGGTGTCGTGGGTTGAGTAGATTTATTTAATTATTAGAAAAGCATGATACAGGATTGTAGCGTTTAAGAGAAAGGCATGTGACACTTAGTAGTGTCGTAGGAACAGAGAACTTAGCGATAATTGAATTACTGGAGGCATATGACCATGCCCGGAGGTTGTTTGTGAAACTAGCGATTTTAGGACTGTTGGAGGCGTCGAGTATGCCGGAAGTTGTCGTGCGCTTTATTTAATTGTTGAGTTTGGGTGGCCTTGAGAGCCCGTATTTAATTGTTGAGTTTGGGTGGCCTTGAGAGCCCGTATTTAATTGTTGAGTTTGGGTGGCCTTGAGAGCCCGTATTTAATTGTTGAGTCGGGGTGGCCATGAGAGCCGTATATTTAATTTGGTGTCTTGAGTGGCAGCGAGTGCCCGTGGGGTTGTTGAACCCGAGTCTTGACTGTCGAGGTGTCATGAGTGGCCTTGAGTGCCTGTGTGATTGAACTTGCCTGTGATTGTGATTGTGGTTACCTGGGGTGGTGAGTTCTAAAGGTCGACAGCCTGATCCGACTTAGTGTCGATGAATTGCGAGTTCTAAAGGTCGACAGCCTGATCCGACTTAGTGTCGATGAATTGCGAGTTTTAAAGGTCGACAGCCTGATCCGACTTAGTGTCGAGGAATTGCGAGTTTTAAAGGTCGACAGCCTGATCCGACTTAGTGTCGAGGAATTGCGAGTTTTAAAGGTCGACAGCCTGATCCGACTTAGTGTCGAGGAATTGCGAGTTTTAAAGGTCGACAGCCTGATCCGACTTCGTGTCGAGGAATTGCGATAGGTCGAACCCTGACCTGATTGAGATTGGTTACTGAGCAGCTGGTGTGCGATCCTTTGTGATCTTGTTTGGTGTTGTGTCGTTTCGTTCGAGTCCTTGAGGAGGTCGTCGATAGTTGTATTGGGTCTACACTGTTTTTATCGAGTGTCGAGTCTGTTGAGGAAGGTGACGGGTTGTGGGTCAGTTGAGTACTTGAGTTGGGGACTGTAGTCCCGGTGTTGGGTTTGGTTTTAGTGTTACTGGCTTTTTCTGCTAATTATGCCATAGTCAGTCTGTTATCCGTGGAGGTGAGCGAACGCTCACCCCTAGCTGCTTTTCCTACATGTACTGATCACCGGACGGACTAGGTTAGCTCTTGAAGTTCATGGAGCTTGGAGCGGAGTCTGGTCTTTACTTTTGTTGAGTCTAGTGACGGATGTTGTACCTTGTCCACTTGTTGGGACGTTTTTGTATTGTAAATGCTATTATTTTGAGAAGTAAATGGAAATGTCAAAGCTTTTATTGAAAACAGGTTTCAAGTGTTCATGTTTTTAAAAGTTCGCGTCCCGAGTTCGGTTCGCTGAAATCGGGGCGTGACAGCTTGGTATCAGAGCTCGAGGTTTCAAACCTCGGACTGTCCGTCACTTAGGGGGGAGAGTCGAGTCAGTGTAGACCCGTCATGTCTTGAGTCTTCTTTTTGTTTGTGCGTATGTTACAGTATTTTGTTGCTGGCATACTGATTGTGTGTGATTGCGTGAACTGTTTTTTTACTGTCGCGGGTCGACTCAGGAGCGCTCCTGTAGTCGAACGTGACGGTGTTGATGTCAAGTCGGTACAACGTGGTTCGGGGACGCCTGAACCGGGTTGTAACTACGTGATGTCAAGGAACGAAGTTTTAAAATGAAAGGGTGAAGGTTTTAAAATTATTGGCCCTGTTGGCATGTCTTGAACTTGATTGGCCCTATGGGCATATGTTTGATTTTTGATTGGCCCGGTGAACGGGGGTCGTCGTGTTGTGTGGGTTGGTTTGCCGTCGCTTGTTTGGTGCACGTCGGTGCGGTCTCGTTGTGGTCTCGTTTACTAATGCTAGTATATAAAGTACGTTTAGCTTGAGCGGTGTAGCGCTTTAGTGATAAGCACGTTAGTGTAAGCTTAAGAGGGTGGACGTTAGTGCGTTTGTACTGTCGTTTTTATTTAAGTTCGCAAACTGAACGTTTGCGTGTATCCGTGCAGAGGATACTGTTTATGGCTCGCGGTAAGCGGGGACGACCATCAGGAACGCGGGGCCAGGCACCCACGCGAGGCCGGCGGGGACGGTCAGCAGGGGCACCAGGGAGGGTGCCGACCGTCGAGCCCGCCGACTATGCGGAGGCACAGGGTACTCCTGTCGGAGAAGACAGGAGGAGTGATGCGGGGCCGTCTGCAGGCACCCCCAGTGTTCCGCCAGTCGCGGACCCTCCAGTGATGACTGCCCTGGATGAGCTTACCAGGACCGTTCAGAGTTTGGTGGCGATCATCGCCGGCCGAGAGTCGGCTTCGCCAGCACCAGAGGCAGCCGCAGTCCCGGTGAGGGCCGCTCAGACAGAGGATCTTACCTCCCGAGCGCTACTAGATTTCCTGAAGCTCGGGATACCTGTTTTTGTCGGGGAGCCGAATCCCGACCTGGCTGAGCGATGGATAGAGCAGGTCACACGAGACTTGGACACATCGGGTGTCGAGGATGGCCGTCAGAGAGTGTCCTTCGCGGCCCATCAGCTGAGAGACAGCGCCTACCACTGGTGGGGGCGGGTGAAGGACACGGTCGGATACGACTACAGCGTGTTCCAGGAGGTATTCATGGCACAGTACTTCCCCGAGTCGGCTCGGCTGGAGCGACATCGGCAGTTCTTAGACCTGGAGCAAGGGGGGATGACGGTAGGAGAGTACGAAGCCAGGTTCACAGCCTTGGCCAGATTCGCGCCTGAGATGGTGACGAGCGAGGCGAACCGTTGCCTACGGTTCCAGGACGGACTGAGGCTGGGCATCCGGAACCAGGTTCTCGCCTTGAGGATACGGAAGTATACCGACCTCGTGGACACCGCAGCTACAGTAGAGCAGGGCGCCAGGGATGCAGTCAGGATCCGTGAGGTCCGACCTCGGCCGATCAGTTGGGCAGGGCCGTCAGACTCACGAGACTCGCGGAGGCAGAGAACCGCGGGATCCTTCCGACCACCGCCTCATCAGAGTGGATCGAGACAGCAGGGGTCAGTGGCATCAGTGGGGCCAGTCGCCTCAGAGAGGAGGCCGTCATGCTATCACTGCGGGCAACCAGACCACTTACAGCGAGACTGTCCGACGAGGGGAGGAACCGCGGCAGTACCAGCTACTAGCCGGACAGGCCAGGGCTCGGGGTCGAGGGCTGACGAGATCAGCTGTTACCGATGCGGCCGGGCCGGTCACACTATGGCATGGTGCCGAGAGCAGTTGGGGGAGACATCAGTGCAGCGACCGCAGCAGTCGCGGACAGTACAGTCGCCCAGAGGTCGCCCTCGACAGGGTCAGCAGCCGAGATCATCACGGCCGTCTACGAGCGCACCAATTCCGAGACAGCAGCAGAGTCACGGGTATCCAGCAGCCAGTGCGCAGGGTCAGAGGCAGCAGGCCTCGCAGGGGAGAGTATATGCAGTCACCGACTCCAGAGCCCCAGGACCTAGCACGTACCGTGAGACCATCCAGGGTACGTGTTTGTTGTATCATTTATGGGCTTTGTTCTTGTTTGATACCGGGGCATCGCACTCTTTTATTTCGTCGGGTTGTGCTGAAAGGTTGGGGTTGAGCTTAGAGCCGTTGAGTCCACCCCTATGCCTGGACACCCCAGTTGGGGGTGGTGTATCGTTGACTAGAGTATGTCGTGCCTGCGAGATTAGAGTCGCAGACTGTCCTTGCCCTGGTGACCTTCTCGTGTTGGGGATGACTACCTTTGATGTGATTTTGGGTATGGATTGGTTGTCGAGGTACCGAGCCAACATCGATTGCTACAGACGACGAGTGACAGTGACAGTGGGCGGTACGAAGGTGACGTGCGTGCTGGGGAGTAAGAGTGGGGTCCTCCTGTCGGCGTTGTCTGCAGAGGAGGAAGTACCGGCTGTGCAGAGCCGAGAGTTACCGAGAGTGGTATGCGAGTTCCCCGAGGTCTTTCCTGAGGAGTTGAGCGGGCTGCCACCGATTCGTGAGGTGGAGTTCGGGATTGACCTAGTGCCGGGAACGGCGGCGATATCGATGGCGCCTTACAGGTTTGCGCCGGCAGAGTTGACTGAGCTGAAGCGTCAACTGGAGGAGCTTCAGCAGAAGGGGTTTATCCGTCCGAGTGCATCGCCGTGGGGAGCACCAGCACTCTTCGTGAAGAAGAAGAGTGGAGAGCTACGGATGTGTATAGATTACCGGAAGCTGAACCGGGTTACGGTGAAGAACCGGTACCCGATGCCGAGGATCGATGACTTGTTTGACCAGTTGAGAGGGGCGACTCACTTCTCGAAGATCGATCTGCGATCCGGTTATTATCAATTGCGAGTCCGTGAGGGGGACGTCGCAAAGACTGCATTCCGGACACGCTATGGGCATTACGAGTTCCTGGTGATGCCATTCGGACTGACGAACGCGCCAGCAGCGTTCATGGACCTGATGAACAGCATCTTCCGGCCGTACCTGGATCAGTTTGTGGTGGTGTTCGTGGACGATATCCTAATATATTCGCAGAACGAGGCGGCGCATGAGGCACATCTGAGGGTTGTTCTGACCCTACTGCGCGAGCACCAGCTATATGCCAACCGGGAGAAGTGCGAGTTCTGGCTCTCTGAGGTGAGATTCCTCGGCCACATCGTATCCCGTGACGGTATCCTGGTCGATCCGTCGAAGATCGACGCGGTCTCGAAGTGGGCACGGCCCACGAGTGTTTTCGAGATCCGCAGCTTTCTGGGATTGGCAGGCTACTATAGGCGATTTGTCCAGGATTTTGCACGACTAGCCGCACCGATGACTCTGTTAACGCGCAAGGGTGTTGGGTTCGTGTGGACAGATGACTGTGAGCGTGCGTTCGCGGAATTGAAGACTCGACTGACTACAGCTCCAGTGTTAGTGGTGCCCGAGCGAGGGATTGGCTATGATGTTTACTGCGATGCATCCGGAGAGGGACTGGGTTGCGTGCTGATGCAGTCGGGCAGAGTTGTGGCTTATGGCTCCAGGCAGTTGAAGATACACGAGCGCAACTATCCTACCCACGACTTGGAGCTAGCAGCAGTCGTGTTTGCGCTAAAGAGCTGGCGATATTACCTGTACGGCGAGGGGTTTCAGGTGTTCTCGGATCACAAGAGCCTCAAGTACATATTTTCCCAGCGAGACCTGAACATGCGTCAGCGACGGTGGATGGAACTACTCGAGGAGTACGACTTCGAGCTACACTACCACCCAGGCAAGGCGAACGTTGTCGCCGACGCCTTGAGTAGGAAGTCGGCTCCGAGCCTCGCCAGCATATCTGTCCGAGAGTGGGACATGATGGGGGAGCTGAGCACATTCGGGCTTGAGCTAGAGGAGGTTACTGGCGGTGTTGCCATGTGCTCCCTAGTGGCTCAGCCCTCACTGCTTGCCCAAGTGTTGGAGGCGCAGAGGGAGGACGTCGAAGCATCAGAGATCCGCGAGAGAGTCGTCAGGGGTGACGAGGTGGTGGGCTGGCAGGACAGTACTGATTGGGGACTACGGTACCGCGGGGGGCTGTTCGTACCAGTTAACTGTAGAGATGCCGTGTTACGAGAGGCACACCATTCGCGTCTCGCAGTGCATCCGGGGGGCACCAAGATGTACCGTGACCTCAGGAGGCACTACTGGTGGCGCGGCATGAGGAGAGCAGTCGCAGAGTTTGTGTCGAGATGCCTTGTCTGTCAGCAGGTGAAGGCAGAGCATCAGCGTCCCGCGGGATTGTTACAGCCACTACCGATTGCTCAGTGGAAGTGGGAGCACATTACGATGGATTTCGTGTGTGGACTACCGAGATCGCCCAAGGGAAACGACGCCGTGTGGGTGGTAGTCGACCGGTTGACCAAGTCGGCCCACTTTCTGGCTATGAGGATGACAGACCCGGTCGACAAGTTGAGCAGTCTGTATATCCAGGAGATAGTGCGCCTCCACGGGGTCCCGGTGTCGATAGTGTCTGACAGGGATCCCCACTTCACGTCCAGGTTCTGGCCGAGTCTGCAGAAGGCACTGGGGACAGAGATCCTACTCAGCACAGCACATCATCCTCAGACAGACGGTCAGTCTGAGCGTACCATTCAGATCTTGGAGGACATGCTGCGAGCATGTGTGCTGGATTTCAGGGGATCTTGGGAGACCCACCTGCCATTGGCCGAGTTCGCCTACAACAACAGCTTCCAGGCCAGTATCGGGATGGCACCATTCGAAGCGTTGTATGGTAGGCCGTGTCGGTCACCAGTATGCTGGGCAGAGGTGGGGGACAAGAGTCTGCTGGGGCCAGATCTTGTCAGAGAGACGACGGAGAAGGTCACATTGATCCGCGATCGGTTGAGGACCGCGCAGAGCCGGCAGAAGAGTTATGCAGACAGGCGACGTCGACCTCTTGAGTTTGCAGTCGGGGATCACGTGTTCCTGAAGGTGAGCCCGAGGAAGGGGCTGGTGCGGTTCAGGCGCAGCGGGGGAAAGTTGGCTCCGAGGTACATAGGACCGTTCCAGATCTTAGACAGGGTGGGAGTCGTGGCTTATCGTCTGGCGTTGCCACCGCAGCTTGGGAGAGTACATAACGTCTTCCACGTATCCCAGTTGCGGCAGTACAACGCAGACCCCTCCCACGTCATCGAGTGGACTGATATCGAGGTGGCTGATGATGTCTCCTATGAGGAGCAGCCGGTTCGGATCATGGACACACGGCAGCAGATTCTGCGGGGAGGCAAGATTATCCGCTTGGTCCGAGTGCAGTGGAAACATCACGGAGCTGAGTCGACGTGGGAACGCGAGGACGAGGTTCGCGCGAAGTATCCCGGCCTGTTCGACTCCCGAGGTACGTCTGTTTTAAATTTCGCGGACGAAATTTCTTTAAGGGGGGTAGACTGTAATAACCACTTCTGGTCAACGTCAGTCAAACCTGCGAAAAACAGGAAAATTTAAAAATTTTAAGACAGACACTTAACTTAACTTAAATTGACCCCGAGGGTCATGCCGGACTTAAGTTGACCCCGTTATCGACTAAAATGAGTTACGGGGGACTCAGGGCAACTTCCTGGTCATTTTGGGAAAGATTGATTTTTCGCTGGAAAAGTCACCCGAGCGACGTTTTGGTCCATTCGAGGACCGTTTTGGACCCGAAAAGCTTAGCCGTCGTCGTAGCGGTCTTAGTTGGGCCGTTTCCTTGAGGCCCGTCCAGTTTAAAATATTTTTGGGAAAAGTGCCCGTTCGGGGCCCGAAACGTCCGTTTTTCGCGAATCTGATTGGAAAATATCAACTAGATATTTTCCAAAAGGTTGGGACCCACCTTGACACTTGTCAATTATATGGTGGTGTATTTTTGGAGGGAAAAGGTGTGGTTGGGAAGTGTTGGCCGACCATATTGGTTAAAGGGGGAGAAAGTTAGTTTTGTTGTTAGTTTAATTAAATTAGAAATTAGAAGAGAGGTTTTAGAGAGAGAAGGAGAAGGAGAAGAAGAGAGAAGAAGGGAGGTTGAGCTAGGGTTTGTGATCGAGCCCTTGGATCGAGTCAAAGCAAAGAGCAATCCCGTTCCCCTCGTTCTCCTCTACGGTAATACCCGAACCGATTCTCGTTTCGATTATTTTCATGAGCTAGGGTTTGGTTATAAAATTTGGTTTAGGGTTGTGTAGAGATTAAAGAGGTGTTGGAGACGTTTTAGAGGTGTTTGGGAGAGAAATTTCACGTTTTCCGGTGACCGGAGGCTCGGGAGGAGCTCCGGCCACCGTGGGTGGTGGCCGGCCGGCCATGTGGTGGCTGGCCGGAGGTGGCAGCAGCCACCACTTGGTGGCCGAGCCCCTCCCTCAAACCCTAGGGTCTCGGCCAAGCCTCTTGGGTGGGGCCCACGTGCTCGGTTGCTCGGGTTTTAATGTTCGGGTGGTTTAAAACGTCCCCCGGACCACTTTATCCTTAATCGAATCGAAATTTGGAATTAAATTGGAGAAGTTGTAATTAACGGGTTTTGGGAAACTTTAAACGTTAATTAATTGACTTAGAAGTCGGAATTCAATTCCGTCAAGTGCGTTGGGTTCCTTGAAATATTCTAAGACCGTAGAAACGAAAACGGGGACTTTTGGAGCCCCGGAAGGCAATTAACCAAAACCGGGCAGATTCGCCATGACGGGCGAATCTGGCACTTACGGGTCCTTTATCGGCAATATCGAGTAATTGGGAAGTTTGGGAGTGATCGGCATTGTCGGGGTTACGTTTGGGCGTTAAGTTTATTAATTTTCGGTTTACTCGTACTAGTTTAAAAGTACTTTAAATTTGTGTTCTGTTAGATCGTGCTACGGACCGAGGCAAGGGGAAGCTCGGCGAGTGACTGAGTGTGCTTCGGGTGTTGTTGGAGCGCTTTTGGGATTGTATACGAGGTAGGGAAAAGTAGCCGGATCTCGGCCCTGATTAGGGAAAGTTAATAGTAGAATTGCATGTGACACCGGGGTGTCGTGGGTTGAGTAGATTTATTTAATTATTAGAAAAGCATGATACAGGATTGTAGCGTTTAAGAGAAAGGCATGTGACACTTAGTAGTGTCGTAGGAACAGAGAACTTAGCGATAATTGAATTACTGGAGGCATATGACCATGCCCGGAGGTTGTTTGTGAAACTAGCGATTTTAGGACTGTTGGAGGCGTCGAGTATGCCGGAAGTTGTCGTGCGCTTTATTTAATTGTTGAGTTTGGGTGGCCTTGAGAGCCCGTATTTAATTGTTGAGTTTGGGTGGCCTTGAGAGCCCGTATTTAATTGTTGAGTTTGGGTGGCCTTGAGAGCCCGTATTTAATTGTTGAGTCGGGGTGGCCATGAGAGCCGTATATTTAATTTGGTGTCTTGAGTGGCAGCGAGTGCCCGTGGGGTTGTTGAACCCGAGTCTTGACTGTCGAGGTGTCATGAGTGGCCTTGAGTGCCTGTGTGATTGAACTTGCCTGTGATTGTGATTGTGGTTACCTGGGGTGGTGAGTTCTAAAGGTCGACAGCCTGATCCGACTTAGTGTCGATGAATTGCGAGTTCTAAAGGTCGACAGCCTGATCCGACTTAGTGTCGATGAATTGCGAGTTTTAAAGGTCGACAGCCTGATCCGACTTAGTGTCGAGGAATTGCGAGTTTTAAAGGTCGACAGCCTGATCCGACTTAGTGTCGAGGAATTGCGAGTTTTAAAGGTCGACAGCCTGATCCGACTTAGTGTCGAGGAATTGCGAGTTTTAAAGGTCGACAGCCTGATCCGACTTCGTGTCGAGGAATTGCGATAGGTCGAACCCTGACCTGATTGAGATTGGTTACTGAGCAGCTGGTGTGCGATCCTTTGTGATCTTGTTTGGTGTTGTGTCGTTTCGTTCGAGTCCTTGAGGAGGTCGTCGATAGTTGTATTGGGTCTACACTGTTTTTATCGAGTGTCGAGTCTGTTGAGGAAGGTGACGGGTTGTGGGTCAGTTGAGTACTTGAGTTGGGGACTGTAGTCCCGGTGTTGGGTTTGGTTTTAGTGTTACTGGCTTTTTCTGCTAATTATGCCATAGTCAGTCTGTTATCCGTGGAGGTGAGCGAACGCTCACCCCTAGCTGCTTTTCCTACAGGTACTGATCACCGGACGGACTAGGTTAGCTCTTGAAGTTCATGGAGCTTGGAGCGGAGTCTGGTCTTTACTTTTGTTGAGTCTAGTGACGGATGTTGTACCTTGTCCACTTGTTGGGACGTTTTTGTATTGTAAATGCTATTATTTTGAGAAGTAAATGGAAATGTCAAAGCTTTTATTGAAAACAGGTTTCAAGTGTTCATGTTTTTAAAAGTTCGCGTCCCGAGTTCGGTTCGCTGAAATCGGGGCGTGACAAGAACCCTACATCCTAAGGCTGAGAATTGTTGCTTCCCTTCATCTTCAGACTTTTTTGCAGCTGCCCTTTACCTCTTACTCCAGCTGCTGTTGGTGTTTCCTTTTCATTTTCACAACCAATATCTGCAGGTTTTCCTTTCGATTGAAGCCTTTTTTGAAGTCCGTCAGCAACCTGCATCATATTGAAGAAGGTTAGTTTAATTACAGTTAATAGAAAAGATAAAACTGAAAATAATTAGGTTATCACAAGTTAATTTTAATTGATGATGTCTGCATATGGTCAAGCTCTTCATCGTAGCAACATAGGCCGAGAAGAATGTCACCATGCTGAAAATTGTGTTATATATTATTGGTAGATATGCAGTACATAGCACACTGAGTACAAGACATGGTTTAATAGTTTTGTGGCGAACCTTGTGGCAAAGTCACCGCCCAATCTGTTGGAGCACACTAGATACTCTATATCATAACTTGTTAATAAAGCAGCAAAATCAGTGGTCAATTATAAATCACCATTCTCAGTTACTAACTCAGAAACCATGCCATATGCAGACATCATCAATTAAAATTAATTCTAAACCATGCAAAATCAGTGGTCAATTCTAAAGTTTCTAAACCATATGCATAACTTGTTAAAAAACCATGCAAAATCAGTGGTCAATTCTAAAGTTTCTCCACCAACCAATCAATTAAAATTAACTCATCAATAATGAACCTTGTATTCAACCAAAATGCACTGCTCACTCATTGCTATAATTTATGAGAAATGCACTGCTCACTCATTGCATCTTATTAAGCTAAACTAGAGACTGTTGCATCTTAATTATGAATACAGTAAATGGAAAACACGCAAAAGATGATGTGATAGATACCTGATTAAGCTAAACTTACATAATTAAGTTAGTTTGAATGCTAACCTTGGATTTCTCACTACCCAGTTTTGCCTTCTTCGTGGGAACCGTCTTTGCTATACTAGAGACTGTTGGTTTTGCATAACCGGTCTCAACCACCTCAGATGGGAGTACATCTATGAATGTTACCTTCTTTTTTTCTGAATTGTCTTCTTGGTTATTATTTGTATGATGTCTTTTGGCAGTGGCTTCTTCCTTAGTGTACGCTTTTTCCGGACTACTTGCAAACTTGCCAAGTCAGGTGCAGAATCATCAGCGTCTAAGACCTGACTTAGTTCATCGACAAATGACTGATGGTCACCACCACTAGACGCATCTCCTCCAAGGTCAGCTGGTTGATTACACTGGAAGTCATCATATCTCCCAGCACCACTACACTCCCCTCGGTAGTTGTCCTCAATTCCAAAGCCAACTTCAGAATCACTGTCACCCAATTCTTCCTCAACATCATTTTCACCATCTTCAACATCATTTTCACAATTTTCTGCCTCAACCTGTTGCTTTTGTGCATAATAATTTCTGTTTAGGACCTTTGACTTTTCCATCCTAGCACGGGTAGCTGCCCTTTTCCTCTCCAAAATCTCTACAAGTTCAGCATCAGTCTTCGTTCCTACACGATGTGATGGTCCTTTTCCTTTTCTGCCCTTTGTAGGAATTTGGGTTGATCCATAGTCCTTCGTTGTGCAACTACGGATATTGTGCCCCGGTTTTCTGCATCTGCCACAACGAAGGACTACTCCTTTCCTTGATGCAGTTGAAGCGCGGTTCTGCTTCGAATGTCCTTTCTCCAAACAACCTTTCTTCCTTGCTGTCCTTGGCCTTCCAGGTTGCTTACGAACATCAGGCGGTAGCATACATTCATCTACATTTACCTTCCTGCACATTTCTAACCCAACAAGATGATAGATCTGGCCTTCATACGTTTGACGAAATGTAGGAGTCATGTAATAGGAGTGTACAAATATATAGACTTCCTTTTTGGCCTTCATCAATGCCGCTGAACCATGCAAGCAAGGAATGCCTGTCAATTGCCAGTCCAAACAGCTACACGTCTGCTCTCCAATGTTCACTCCGTAGGTGTATTTGTGCATCTCTACCTCAAACAAAACTCTCCCACTCTGTTGCACTTTGCACTTCTTGGCCTTTGTCAAAACCTCATCGAGTCTATCCTTGATTCTTGGGCAAATTAGAGCCGCATCACCACTGACCAACCTCCCCTTTCTATTAAACCAATCCATCAACTTCTTCCGGTAGAATTCTAAGAAATTCAGAACTGGGAGATCCCTTCCCTTCCCTATCCAAGCATTAAAAGACTCACAGATGTTGTTTGTCTGCGCTCCACACTTTGAATGTGTACTGAAATATGGCTTGGACCAGTTCTTTGGTGGTCTGTCTTGCAACCATGTGTGGGCTTTCTCGTTCATCCCTTTCAACTCATCCCTATAAGCTTCCAACAACTCAACACTGGTGGCCCTAGAGCATTTCCATAACTGCAACTTCAGCTCATGAGACTTGAACGACTTGAACCAATTTTCGTATAGATGCCGCATGCAATGCCTATGTTCAACTGATGGGTGTCGGCTGAACACATCTATCAACCCTTTCAAATCAGTACACAAAGATGAGGCATCAAGTTATGTTTTAATCTAAATTAACTACCTAAAGATGAAGCATCAGGTATATCACAAAATAATACCTTCTGTTTGTCTGACATAAAGACCCAACCCATCTCTTCACCACTGCCAAAATCCTCGAAAAACTGGTCCATAAACCATGTCCAGCTTGCAATAGTCTCTTGCTCAACCACTGCTAGGGCGAGTGGGAACATCCCATCATTGGGATCTCTTGCAACGGCTGCCAATACAATGCCTCCGTGATAAGCTTTCAGGTGACATCCGTCCAGTCCAACGAACGGCCGACAACCTCTTAGGAATCCAGATTTTTACGCTCCAAATATGATGTATAATCGCTTGAAACGACGTCGTTCTTTGTCAGTAGTTAGTATGGTGAACTTCGAATCAGGGTTGCTACTCAGCACCAATTCCCTATACTTCTCCAACATCCCATATTGAAGACCATCCTCTTCATTATGAATATGTTCAGCTGCTTTAATGATGCGGTAACACTTCCCGGGCTTAACATCTACTCCAATGTCTTTGAATATGTCTAAAGTAAACTCTCCGACGTCAACCTTCTTCTTACTTGTGATGTAATCATAATATCTGCAGTAAATTAAAATTGATCAAAATCTAGACAAAATTACGCATAATATCGAAATATCATATGCTCATGAATATAATTTACTTAAATTAATTATGCATTCTTACCTGTATGCTAGAGAGCGTGCTGTAATATTTGCTCCTCCTTGTTCGGTTTGACATGTATGCTCCGGTCGGAAAGTGGTAATAGCATACACTTTGGCTTTCTTA
Organism: Erodium maritimum; assembly: GCA_963921825.1. NCBI lineage: Eukaryota > Viridiplantae > Streptophyta > Magnoliopsida > Geraniales > Geraniaceae > Erodium > Erodium maritimum. The sequence continues at coordinate 25,090,496 of OY997595.1, forward strand.
ACGAAGCCACACTATATATAAAATGTGCAATTTGCCTTATCACAAGTCACCCCGATACCGTCGTTAAGCTGATTCCGAGTGTACGCGTAATTTTTACGCTTCTCTGTAGCGTAGTTCTGTAGGACTACCCGGTACCAGTTTGCACATATAAATCTATCACCCAAGCGTAGGTCTATCTCTTTCAAGGAACTATTCGTATCCCACATCCTCACATCAACCACATCTTCTTCCATGTGATCTTCACAACCCAAATCATCCTCCATATCAGCATTGTCTTCTTCTGCACGAATGGATGTATCTGTTGCTGCCTCAGCGGCTGATGATGCATCCTCATCATCTGATGGTAAGTCATCCTTCTCTGATGCAGCTTCATATTCAGAATCAGACGAAGACCCCTCATAGTCATCTCTACCAGGTACAAAATCCCCACCTTCGTAACCAAGATCCTCAGCTACAAGTTCTGTTTCGGCTAATTAATTGAATCATCATCAATGATGTGGTCATTGAACATCTCAGCCTATGCTATCAGCTCATCTTCTGATGGTTCGTCAATTAACTGACAAGTTGGTTTTCTCTTCTTTTCCATCTGCAAATTTTAAAGTAAATTTTAATCAAAACATGTCATCACAAGTGTATAAGTTTACTCATCACTTTATATTTTTCAGTAGATTCAATACTTCATAAATTGCACTGTCAGCAGAATATGTCTAGTGAAGACTCAATTACAATCGAGATACAGATGGCTCCCCTTGTACCAACGACCACTATCATTGTCACCTATTATGTCAGATAAGATCGTGTTTTGTGACTTAAAACGCTGATACATTTATCTCTGATAGAAGTCCCCGACTATGTTCTCAACTTCAGGGAATAGCCCCATTAGTTTTGGGCTTGACTATCATTGATCAATGAAAGGATACCATCTAAAAAAGAAAGAAAAAAAATCTCACAAGATAGATGACATGCATAAGTATGAACAAAACTTACGTCATAAAGCCATGTGATGGGTAAGAAATCCAGCAACTAATCACACATTGCCCTTACTTTTAGCCGGATTAAGCTGATAATCTCCCCAATTAATTACGTTAATTACGATACATGTTCTTATTAAGCAACTTGGTATTTGGGACAGAATCTAACATTAAAAACTCAATGTGCTACGCTGACAATGATTTTAAATTAAAAAATTTCTCAACTGTTAACAAATCAATTTAGACCAAAATTGAAATGGAGTGCTGGTGCATATGAAGTAAATCGTGGAATTGATGTTCAGTGTCAGGTTTACAGTTATGACCCATAAAACACAACCAGAATATATATTTCCGCAGGCAAATTGCAACATTCAGAAACCCTAATCTATATTTCTTACCTCTTTCAGGTCTCGGAGGCAACTTCTCGACCCAGGTGAGCTGGAGACGTCTGCAACTCTTCACAAACAGGAGAAGTTGTCTGGAGACGACGACTGGTACTCCATGCAGCTGAGGTGGAGTGGTCGGGAGAAGTCGAGCAGGAGCAGCAGCCGATACTTTTCTAATTCTGATTCTGAAGTCAACATAATTTGGAGGGTATTAAGGTCTTTACACAATAAACATTAACAGCATCTGAAATTCTAAACGGAATATGTTGGTTTTTGACAAAAAATTCTTCCAACGATGTGTTTCGATAAAAAAAAAGTTTACAGTTAGTTTGTAAAAATGAAAGTCGAATAACAGTTGTTTTGTAGAGTTTTCCCTATCCAATATTAGAGATTGGTCACTTGTAAGCATACAACAACACTTAATAGGGCCTTCCTCAGCATCAATGTCGGAGGAACTAGTTATGAGTTCGTCTATTACAGGTTCAAGATTATCGAATGGTGAGATAGAACCATCTTCAGTATTGGAAATCTCTAAAAGGAGAGCTGAAGTGTTTTCCACAATGGTAACACGTCATATCTTTTGAGTACGGCTTTGGGGTTCCAGTTTGTCTATTGGGTTTGGCAAATGTTTGCTCATAAGGTTTCTTAAAATAAGTAGGTTTTTCAAATGAATCCGTCTATGTCTTCTATAAGGTTTTTATTTAGAGGGTCCTTTGCTACAGTCCCTATTACATGAGCTATGTTTTGAAAATGAAGATTCAAACTGTTTACAAAAAGAGCCCACTTCTTTCTTTATTGTCTTAGTTCCCACTTAAGGTACTTTTGAAGTTCTAAACCTTTGCATATTTGGAGGCTTTGCTTTTGGGAGGTACTAATTGATTCTCCATAAGTGAGTTCAGCATAAGGGATTACATTGCTACCATAGGTTTCGCTAATTTTGCTTATGACTTTCTCTCCTAAGAGCGTAGGGAGACCAGCAAGGAATTTTTCTTTCCAGAATGGCTGGTTAGAGTCTTCACGAAGCATGGCTCTAGAAAGGAATGTGGATTTGTACCACGAAAATCTCCTAGCTTCTTGCATCGAAGATTCGACAAGAGGTTTGCATTCTTGTCGTTGAGATGAGAAGAGCGTCCAATAAAATGGAGATATATGGTAAGAATGAGTACCGAAACATCATCTTCGGTGGTTTCTCCTAGACTTGGTAGTATAGAAATTCCTTCATTATCTGTCTGGACACTATTGAGGATGTCTGAATGCTCTTGCGAGGTTAGGTAGTGGTCCCACCACCCTTTCAATTGTCTAGAGAACCCTGCTATTAGAAGTTCAGCCACAGTCTTATATGAGGTTCCTTGTTGGGTTTTGTAGGCACACTACTGCAGAAATCCACTTGGCTGACGGATAAAATGGATCCGTCACTAAAGTTTTGGCACTCTAGCCATAGATACATACATCCGTCAGCCAAGTTAAACAACTTAGGTCACGGATCCTGCATCCGTCAGCCAAGTGACACACCTGGCTGACGGATACAATATCCGTAGATAAGGTCACTCATATCCGTCAGCCATGTCACGCTCAATTTCAGTAAATCGAACTCGGGACGCGAACGTTTTAAAAACATAAAAACACTTGAAACCTGGTTTCATTAAATCACTTAAAAAGCCAATTTAGTTCAACAAAATAATAATTACAGTTTAAAAACACGTCCCAACAAGTGGACAAAAGTACACGGTATCCATCACTAGACTCAAAAGACAAAACCCGGACTCCGCTCCTAGCTCCACAAGCTTCGAGAGCTCACCTAGTCCGTCCCACGAACAGTACCTGTAGGAAAAGCAGCTAGGGGTGAGCGTTCGCTCACCACCACGGATAACAGACTGACTACGGCATAATTAGCAGAAAAGCCAGTAACACTAAAACCAAACCCAACACCCGGACTACAGTCCCCAACTCAAGTACCTAACTGACCCACAACCCGTTACTTTCCTCGACAGACTCAACGCTCGATAAAGTAATGTAGACCCGACACAACTATCGACGACCTCCTCCAAGGACACGAAAGAAAGACTACACAACGCCAAACAAGATCACAAAGGATCGCACACCAGCTGCTCAGTAACCAATCTCAATTAGGTCAGGGTTCGACCTATCGCAATTCCTCGACACGAAGTCGGATCAGGCTGTCGACCTTTCGAACTCGCAATTTATCGACACTAAGTCGGATCAGGCTGTCGACCTTTCGAACTCGCAATTCATCGACACTAAGTCGGATCAGGCTGTCGACCTTTAGAACTCGCAATTCATCGACACTAAGTCGGATCAGGCTGTCGACCTTTAGAACTCGCAATTCATCGACATTAAGTCGGATCAGGCTGTCGACCTTTAGAACTCACAACTTCAGGTAACCACAATCACAATCACAGGCAAGTTCAATCACACAGGCGCTCAAGGCCACTCAAGACACCTCAACAGTCAAGACTCGGGTTCAACAACCCCACGGGCACTCACTGCCACTCAAGACACACCAATGGTCAAGACTCGGGTTTAACAACCCCACGGCACTCACTGCCACTCAAGACACACCAACGGTCAAGACTCGGGTTCAAAAACCCCACGGCACTCACGGCCACCCCAAAACATCAACAGTAAGACACGGGCACTCATGGCCACCCAAGACACCAATTTAAATACACGGGCTCTCATGGCCACCCAAGAAACCAACAATTAAATACGGGCTCTCATGGCCACCCAAACTCAACAATAAATAACACGGGCTCTCAAGGCCACCCAAACTCAACAATAAATAACGCGGGCTCTCAAGGCCACTCAAACTCAACAATAAATAATGCGGGCTCTCAAGGCCACCCAAACTCAACAATAGTAACGCACAACAACCTCTGGCATACTCGATGCCTCCAACAGTCCTAAGGTCACTAGTTTCACAAACAACCTCCGGGCATGGTCATATGCCTCCAGTAATTCAATTATCGCTAAGTTCTCTGTTCCTACGACACTACTAAGTGTCACATGCTTTTCTCATAAACGCTACAATCCCGTATCATGCTTTTCTAATATTCGCTACATTCCCGTATCATGCTTTTCTAATATTTAAATAAAACTACTCAACCCACGACACCCCGGTGTCACATGCAATTCTACTGTTAACTTTCCCCGGTCAGGGCCGAGATCCGGCTACTTTTCCCTACCTCGTGCGTGTTCTCCAAAAGTGCCCAAATAAGCCCCGGCGTGATCTCAGTCACTCGCCTAGCTTCCCTTTGCCTCGATCCGCAGCACAATCTAAAAGAACACAATTTTAGGGCACCTTTAAACTCGCAGGAATAAACTGAAATTCGATAAACTTAACGCCCAAACGTAACCCCGACAATGTCGATCACTCCCAAACTTCCCGATTACTCGACATTGTCGATAAAGGACCCGTAAAGGCCCGATTCGCCCGACATGGCGAATCTGCCCGGATTTTGGAAATGCCCTTCCGGGGCTCCAAAAATTCCCGTTTTCGTTTCTACGGTCTTAGAATAATTCAAGGGTCCCAATGCACTTGACGGAATCGAATTCCGACTTCCGAGTCATTTAATTGACGTTTAAAGTTTCTAAACCCGAAATTCCAACTTTCACAATTTAATTCCAAATTCCGATCTGGGTGTGGATTAACTACTTGGGGATCGTCCTAAACCACCCGAACACGAAAACCCGATACTCGGGCACGTGGGCCCCACCCGGCCACAATTAGGAAAATTTCCTTTTCGCCCCAAAACGTTCCTAACGAACCCCAAACCTCAACCATTCATCTTTAAACCAAACTTAAACAAAACCCAACCTTAATCAAACCGTTTAAACTCAAACCCTAAAATTCAAACGTTCCAAAATGAAAATCGGTTAGGTTCTTACCGTAGAGGAAGACGATGTGAGCTCGAATCTACTATCGTTGAGACAAACCCATGGCTCGATGCTCGTGAATAGTGACCACAAACCCCAACTCCTTCTCTTTTCTCTCTTCTTCTCCTTCTCCTTCTCTCTCTAAAAACTAACTCTCTTTTTCCATTTTCTTTTCCCTTTTTACAATGTATGGACGTGTACTCCTTCCTTTTTGTTTTATTTAAAGAAAAACATCAAACTAATACTTAATTACAAACTAACACCTAAAGTAGTCTTCCTTGTCTTGTCCCACACCTAACACCACCACTTGCTTGACAAGTGGCAAGGTGGGTCCCACACCGTTTTGGGAAAATATCTAGAAGATATTTTCCAATCAGATTCGCGAAAATCGGACGTTTCGGGCCCCGAACGGGCACTTTTTCCAAGAAATTACGAAACTTCGCGGGCTACAAGGAAAAGGCCCACCTAAGACCGCTGCGACGACGGCTAAGCTTTTTGGATCCAAAACGGGCCTCAAACGGACCAAAACGTCGCTCGGTTGACTTTTCCAGCGAAAAGTCAACATTTCCCAAATTGATCAGAAAGTTGCCCTAAGTCCCCCGGAACTCACTTTGGTCAAAAACGGGGTCAACTTAAGTCCGGTATGACCCTCGGGGTCCAATTCCGGTTCAATTCAGTGTCTGCTCAAAATTTTTAAATTTTCCTGTTTTTCGCAGGTTTGACTGGCGTTGACCGGGAGTGGTTATTACAAGCCAAGTGAAAAAACCTTAGCCACACATCCTGTATCCGTCAGCCAAGTGACAAAACTTTGGCCACGGATGTCGCATCCGTTAGCCAAGTTGCACCTGGCTGACGAATAATATTTCATGGATAAGGTCACTCATATCCATCAGCCAAGTGAGATAACCGTAGCCACGCATACTGCATCCGTCAGCCAAGTGAGCTAACTTTAGCCACACATGTTGCATCCGTCAGCCAAGTGAGCGAACTTGGGCAATGGATCTACATCCGTCACCCAAGTCTTATACATCCGTTGCCCAAAAGAGTTGACCAATTTTTCTCCAACTAGTTGACCACCTCGATCGTGCACCTACTACCGTCAGATGATTCCTATTTTGCATGTGCATAGTATGTACAACATTATGTACCACATAGACGGTTTTGATTACTTAATTTACGATGCAACGTTACTCATATTTAAGAAATTTTGTATCTTTACCCTTGATGTACATCTTACTGTTTTGATCTTATTATCAACCGTTTCTCCCACGGATTAAACAATTTTTTAGTAATTACTTGCATTCATTAATTATTTTAGGACGACACTAAGCTAATTAATATATATATATATATTTTTTTTAATTAAGTGCACCATAAATAATTAAGAAATGGGTGAGAGAGGCGAGAGGTGTGTCACTACAAGGGAAAGTTTCATTCCCGACGCTGGTGAAATGGGTGTCACCATATTTAAGATATTGGTGGAATTGGATTTAGTCGTTGTTGAGTATTCATCGAAACGAAACCCGCCATTGAGAAATTTGTGTATCCTTGTCTCAGTATTATATAAATACAAACTATAACTACTGCAAATAAGTACTTGGGAGACAGATTGGATCCGTCACCTAAGAGGACGTATCTGTCACACAAGTTCTTAGGTGACGGATGCATCCGTCGGCCAAGTCTCGTCGGCCAAGTATTTGGCCGACGGATGTGTACATCCGTCGGTAGGGTAAAAACTTAGGTGACGGATTCAATCCGTCACCCAAGGTTTTCACTCTAGCCACGGATCCAATCCGTCAGCCAAGTGTATCCGTCACCCAAGTGTAATAATAGATTAATAAAAAAAATATCAATCTAACCAGCGTCTGCCACATCACCCGCCACATCACCGCTACATCACCGCCCACATCACCAACCGGGCCAGCCACGTCACCAACCGGACCCGCCACGCCGCTCCGCCAGCCCGCGCGAACACCATGGGGTTTGAACCCCTGACCTCATGGCACCAAAGGCTGTGCCTTTTACCAACTCAGCTAGGGAGTTTTTGTGTTATATGTATGATTAGAAAAAATATATACACTTTTTAACTGATTATATATAGCTTTATATAATTAAATTCAATAGCTTTATATAATTAAATTAAATAGTTTTTGTTATCAACGTACTTAGTACCTATTGTCAACTAATTATTTATAGCAAGTTAATTTTTTCATGTGCGCTACATTGTTTATATTTATATAAGGATAAATTACAAATATGTACCCTTAACTTATCACGTTTATCTGATACCTATCCACAACTTTTTTTTAACTGATACCTACCCAGATGTTTAGTTATATGACAAATAGACCCTTTTTCTCTGTTAACTTTTTTCTAAAATGACGAAAACGCCCTTAGTGATTTTTTAAATATTTTTTTATAACTAAAATGAAGTGATTAAGTAAGTATATATATATATAACAAAAGTGATTTTTTAAATAATTTTTTTAAAAAAATTATTGAAGTGTGGTTGAGGGTATTTTCGTCATTTTAGAAAAAAGTTAACAGAAAAATGGGCTATTTGTCATATAACTACACATCGGGATAGGTATCACTTTAAAAAAGTTAGGGGTAGGTAATTTACCCTTTATATAATACTAAGACAAGGATAACACAAATTTTCTTGATCGTTTTCTCGATTCGAAGTACAAAATATTGTTTTTTTGTGATCAAATACATTATATAACTTTTTTTACAACAATATCAATCTAATGATTATAAACTTGTGAATTATGGACACCGGTCGCTCAATGTCAGGTTTCAATTTAATGCCCAAGTTCAAAGATAAAATTAAAATAGTGGAAATAATTAAATATATATATATATATATTGAATGATGGATTTATGCATCCGTCGATGAAAAAGCTGGCCGATGGATATATGCATCCGCCGGCCAGCAGAAGTTGACTTACATAGACCAAAACCCCAAAACCCGTCATTTTTCCCGACTATCGTAGTATTGATAATTGAACGATATAAGTACTTAGCATGCCTCATATACAACATAAGATCGTATAGTACTCATACATATCACTTACAAAAAATGAACGAGACAACGTCATACGTTATACTACCGTAAGGCTAAATATGTTCATGCACATAGTGGAATTGACGATTTCAATCAATACGTGTCGGTCTCTCGCAATTTATATAATCAAGACCGCTCATCTCATATGTACTATCCAAACTAGTATACGTATGTAAAAAAAACTATCATCGAACGGTTAATTCATCTCGAATATTGTGGTCAATTTTTTTTGTAAAATAGTCAACCCACTTGGGTGACGGATAGCGCCCACTTGGGTGACGGATAGAGCATGCGTGGCTAAAGTTTTCTCACTTGGCTGACGGATACAGCATGCGTGGCTAAACTTTTCTCACTTGGGTGACGGATCCAGCATGCGTGGCTAAAGTTTTCTCACTTGGGTGACAGATAGTAGTTACCTTATCTCACTTGGGTGACAGATTCAGCTATGCGTCGGCCAGGTGGTCCACTTGGGTGACGGATGCAAGATCCGTGACCTTAGTTTCACCACTTGGCTGGCGGATTGCTGTATCCGTCACCTAAGTGCCAAAACTTAGGTCACGGATCCCTTTTATCCGTCTCCTAAGTCGATTTCTGCAGTAGTGTATATAGCGGACAAGATAAAATTAACTTGCAATAAATAATTAGTAGACAGTAGCTACGTTCATACCAAAAGTCACAAAAACTCTTCATTCAATTTAATTATGCCAAGCCATTTGTGCAATAAGTAGTGATATATATAAGAATTAAAACAAAAGAAACTAAAGAGAAACTTAAAAATTGTATATATATTTTCTAAACAACAATACATCACAAAGATTCAACAACAATTGTATTCGTCAGCCAAGCTACAACTTGGGTGACGGATCCATCAGATTGTATCCGTCAGCCAAGTTACAACTTGTGCGACGGAAATCTTGATCCGTTGGTCAAAATCTTGGCCGGCGGATCTTGGCCGACGGATACATCCGTCAGCCAAAAACCTAGCCGACGGATATGTTAACTTAGGTGACAGATCCAATCCGTCAGCCAAGTAGTTATCAGCAATAGTGGCATTAAATTCCATGGTCATTTGTATGAGGAGGTTGAGGATTTGATATTATGGCATTCTATCTAAGTTCCACTCGTAGATGGAAGAGGCTTTGTAATTTGGTTAGGCAATCCTATGAGGTTGGGATCATATATTGATGACATCATTTTGTAATGGTACTAGAGAGAGGGTAAGAATATGAGAGGGAAAGGTAGGAAGTATTAGGGGTGAACTATCAGATGACTTTGGTTATAGGTTAAGAACTTGACATCTAGAGATTTGGTTAGCTGTGTTTGACATAACGATATGTGATGTAAATGGTTTATCTATTTTACTAAGTTGGTCCGTGATGGTTTTAAAGAATTCACTCCTATTGAGGTAATTCATGATGGGTAGTAGTGTCGACAGGTTTTGAAACCTTTTCAGGTATCAAAACATGCCCAGCAGGAACTTACCTCAAAACCTGGCTTAAGGCCTCAACCTAAAAAAAACCGCCTAAATTAACCTCAATATTTTTTTTATCTATTACCAATTAATATTAAGGTCTAAAATAACTATATTTTAAAGGTCTCGTTCTTACTCAATAAAAAAAGTTTTATTTATTTTACTTTTTTGAAAATTTGTTGGGCCAACTCTGTATAAACGCACACAATATTTATTTTTTGGCTGATGTGGGACTAGCTAGAAAGAGCTTTAGGAGCCATTTACTAACGGAATGCACGAGTGGGCGCGGCGCCACTGTGATCTGATGATTGACCAGTTACAAGGTTCAGGCTTGTTGGAACATAATGTTACTCCATCTACCCATCCTTAAACTAAGGAACAATTCATATGTTTGAAGGTACTAAACTCCAACAAAAGACAATTAAGAAGAATCTATGGAAAATATTTTAGAGAGGTGAGGTCAAAACATTGATCTCCTGGTTTCGGAGGAGCCATTATTGGTAAATATGTTGTTAAGCATATGGAACTGCAGGATGAAGCATTTTGGAAGCAGAAAAGTCAGCAAAGCAACTTAACTATATTGGCTCCGTGACAGAATTGCACGTCTTTCTTCACTCAGCCTCATAATCAGAGAGAGACGCAGAAGCTACTTGTTTGTAGTAGCATGCCAATATCATGAGGGAAAAATAGTCATATCGCCGTACGGTACACCTACAAAAATCAGGTAACAGAATTAATTTAGCGACATGGACTCAACCCTGAAATTTTGTGTTTACCACACTAGAATTAAATTAATAAATATATATCCACTACAATACACAAGATATTGTGCCAAAAGTTCTCATAAATCGACTGTTTCAATCAGAGCCAATCCATGGCAATGGGTCAATCGAAACTCAGACTTTCGATTCTCTTGTCCATTTGCTTGCTATTGTCTTGTACTCAGGCCATTCTCGTCAAATATTGTGGTAAGTAACTATATATTGATGTTGATAATGTGTAACTGATCTTAACACGTGTTGTTGTTGTCGTCGTCGTTGTTTTGATACAGATGAGAAAGGAAATTATGATATAGAGGTGCAGAGTGTTTTGATATCGCCTTACCCGGTGCAAGCTGGAACGTCAGCCACCTTCACCGTCTCGGCTTCTACCGGTAAGTAGTTGCTGTTTGTTTGTAAACTGTAGATCCAGAACATACCAGTTCTATGACTTTTTTTTTACACGTTTCACGGGTCGTGACTTTTTTCCTATATAATACTTGTAATTGCACATCATTTCGTAAAAAACAACGATAAAAAGACGTCAGTTTACCGTTGTTTTTTGAAAAACCTACCGTTGTTATTAAGTGGAGTTGTGATGCAGACAAAACCATCAGCGGTGGAAAAGTGAAGATCGACGTATCTTACTTATCGCTGGTTGTCCATTCCGAATCCTACGACCTTTGCCTCGAGCTTTCGTGCCCTGTGAAGCCCGGTCCTATTGCACTCTCTCACACCAAAACTTTACCTGGATTGGCCCCACGCGTAAGTTCTTATTTCTTGTTCAATTGCTCATATAAAGTTTTAGGGTTAAACTTCTTCATTTGTTGGTATTTACAGGGCTCTTACAGCCTCAAGATGAGTATGTTTGACGAGAACGATCATCAACTGACTTGTTTTACTTTGAATTTCAAAATTGGCTAGTCAAGTGCCCCTGCACTTCACATGGATCCATTCCCATATCTGTGTACATGTACGTGTTTTAAATTGTGTTTCATTTGTAATGAGTTATTTATAAGTGATTCGAAATAGTATGTAATATTTGTTGTGTTAATATTCTCTTCTAATTTAGTCACGAGGGTACTTATTTTGTTGTTGCGTAGCTTTTTGATTTTTTTAGAGACGAAAAAGAATACAATTAAGTTCCACCTACATAACCCAAACCAGATAAGAGCATGCCGCAGACACCTCGAACCATCAGACAAGATTTGTTCAGAGAATCAAACCAAACCAACAAATACAAACCTGAGCAGTAGCATACAGTTCAGTCTCAAAACAATCACAACAAGAGAAAGAAACATAGAGATAAGGTCTAAGTACCAGATTTTACCAACATTGAGAATAGAGAAGCTAACAAGGGCTGCAAACTTGGTTTATGACCTTGATTTGCCAACCATGAAACACAAGAAGAAAAAAAAGATTTGATATCTACCACCATGAAGCACAAAGGAGTAGCAACAACACCAACTTTCGACCTCTAGACAGAACACCCACAAGCCTTAATATTGTAGAAAACATTTCAACTCATTGGTACCACTAACTCAGATAGTTGAATGGACACCAACACACTGGCAGTCAACACTGTTGAACGATAGAGATAATCCGGTGGCCAAAAAAGCCACTGAAACTCTAAAAACCCATAGAAACTAAATCATACCAATTTGAAGAAGAGGACCAAAGACCCAAAGCCATCCGTTGGAGCCAACACCATAACCGACGAGTCCCCATCAACTAAGAGGCGTGGAAATAGAGAAATCAGACCGAATGTAGATATAGGGTAAGAGAAGAGCATCCACAGGAATCGAAGAAAGCAAAGGTAAAGAAATGACTTACCAACCACAACATGGGGAGACGCCTAAAGCACCAGCAACATCGTTGCAAGGGGATCAAATGAAATTCTGCCACACCATCCGACGAGATCTACCACTTGGAGACAGGGAGACCACACCGAGCACAATGAGGCCAACACCTACATAGTAACACTAGGGCCGAGTTTCAGTGGATAACGCGGTAGAAGTTGTGGAATTAAGGATACTGCAACTGAAGTTGAGGTGATCCATTCAGAACCCACAGTTGGTTTGGGCGTTGATAGGCCAAATACATTTCAAACACAATTACATTCGGGTACTGAATGTTTGGGTAACGCAGCTGATAGTTTGGTTAACGCAGAACATTATCCTCCTTTATCGATTAATCGAGAGATCTCTCCAAAAAGCAAGACCAGACATATAACGTGCAGATCAAGGCAACCAGCGGCCAGTAGTGCTTCGCCTGTGACTCCGGTCCTCTCAGCTGATAGCACGACGTATTCGATCCAAACCCGCTCCAGAACTCGGTCCCTTGAAAGAGAGAGGGCCAAAAGGGTCAGTAATTCTTATTTCTATGTTCTTAATCCCACTGCTAAAAATGCTAAGAAAGACTCTTAGAATGTTATTCGGGAACTACAATTCTAGAAGTTAAAGAACAAAGGAAAATTAGTTGATTCAATTGTTAATTATGGTACTTTAAATTCTGGTTTTGGAGATTCTGTTGTTCCTGTTACGAATTTATTGGTTGAACCTTCTATTCCTGCTGGGGTGTTTTAAGGTCTATCTGAACTATGAAGGTCCTCTCATAAAATGTGAGAGGACTTAATTCCTCTCAAAAGAGACGCTGTCTGAGAGATTTGGTGTTTAAATATAGACCTCTGTTTATTATGTTACAAGAAGTAAAGGTTCAATTAATGGATTATGCTTTTATTCGGAGCTTGGGACTCCATGGTGGTTGGAGTTTTAATTATATACCACCTATTGGTTCTGCTGGTGGTGTACTTAGTCTTTGGTAGGATTCCGGCTTCATAATGGAATCGGTTGTACCGATACGAAATGCCTCCATTTGGACCGGATTCTGTGTATTTGCTGATGTGAGAGTATCATTCATTAATGTTTATGCTCCGAATATTTCTCGAGCTAGGAGATCTTTGTGGGATGAGTTGAGATCGAAAAGGGGTTTGGTGGTTGATACTTTTATCTGTGCAGGAGATTTTAATTCTGTGCTTTCGGCGGATGAGCGTCGTAATTGTGCTTCCTTACAGGCTGATATTAGATCTTTTCAGGATTTTGTGTCCGGAATGGATCTCATTGATCTTCCTTTATCTGGGTCTTAGTTTACTTGGTACATGACAGATTCTTTGCATCTGCATATTTTATGTCTCTTTTCAGGCCATTGACTCAGGTTGCATTACCTAGATCCTTGCCAGATCATAGGTCGTTGCTTTTAAAGGTAGATGAGGTTGTGTAGGGAGCTCGTCCGATAAAGTTCTTTAATGCTTGGGTAGATCATCCTGATTTTCTATCTGATGTTCGCTCTTTTTGGACTTCCTATTCTGATCATGTTTCAGCCATTTATAGTTTATTTTTCAAGTTGAGGTCACTTCGTTTGGATTTGCAATCGTGGAACAAAGAAGTGTTTGGAAATTCTGAGGAGAGGGTGAAGAATCTAGTTGCTGAAATCGAAGATTTAGATAGGATTCAGGAAGAGCGACCCCTTTCTGGCTCTGAAGTGAGCCACCGGTCCTGGCTTCGGGCTATTATGATCCTTGAGCATAAGATTTTAGACAAGATATGGAGACAAAAGGCTAGAATGGCCTAGTTTCGTTGTGGTGATAGGTGTACCCGTTTTTTCCACAAGATTGCAAACTTTAGAGCTTAGAGGAACCGGTTATCAAAGATTCGGATCGGGACAAGCTTTACTTCGGTTCCATCTGAAATCTTGGAAGATGCAGTTTCGCATTTCGAACAACGGTTTTGTAACAAGTTGCCTGACGTGGGACACTACCATCCTTTCCATTTCAGGTATTATCTTATGATCAGAGGGTGGATATGGAAAGGCCTTTTTATTGTGCTGAAATTGAGAGTGCTGTTGATGCTTGTGGGAGTGAGAAAGCACCTAGACCGGATGGTTTTACCTTAAAAAATTTTAAGGTTGCTTGGGATATAATTAAGGTTGATATGTTGCGATTTTATGAGGAATTTTATTCTACATGTATGTTGGGAAAAGGATTGAATTCCACTTTTTTGACCTTGATTCCTAAACATTCCCAAGCTGAGGTTTTCATTGATTATCGGCCTATAAGTCTAATCTCGAGTACCTACAAGATTCTTGCCAAGGTCTTAGCCAACAGATTAAAGAGGGTTATTGGTGACTTGATCAGTGACAACCAGAGTGGCTTTGTGGCTGGCCGTTAACTGGTAGATGGGATTCTTATTGCTTCAGAGGTCATCCAGTATGTGAAGAAGTCGAGATTGGAGACTGTGATTTTGAAACTTGATTTTGAGAAAGCATATGATCTGGTGCAATTGGGGTATTTGGAGGAAGTTTTTATTCAGATGAATTTTGGTGGAAGGTGGAGGAGATGGATCGCCTCCTGCTTAAGGGCTCATCTCTCTGTTTTGGTTAACGGAGTTCCTTCTCGAGATTTTGAAATGGTGAATGGACTTTGTCAAGGATGTCCTATGTCTCTGTTCTTATTCTTAATTGCAGTAGAAGGCTTACATCAATATTTGGAGTTGGGTAAGGAGGCCGGGTATCTTAGAGGCGTTTGTGTTGGAAATTCCGGTTTTTCCATTTCGCACTTACAGTTCGCCGATGATACTATTATGTTTGTTCGTGGTTCTTTGGATGATTTGGTTATGTTGAAGTTTGATTTAGAAGGTTAATTTCAGTTAGTCTCTGGACTAAAGGTTAATTTTTCTAAGTCAAAGGCCATTGTTCTTAATGCTAATTTTCTTTCGGCTGAGGCAGTAAGTGAGGTGTTGGGGTGTGAGTCTGGCTCGTTACCTATGAAGTATTTGGGCTTTCCTTTAAGGGATTCCCCTAAGAGATTGGCTACTTGGGAGCCGGTTTTGTGTAAGTATCGTTCAGCTCTGGATTTGTGGCGGGCTAAATATCTATCTGTAGCTGGTAGAATTACTTTGATTCAGTCTACTTTATCTGGGTTGCCTTTATTTTTCATGTCATTATTTAAGGAACCGAAGGAAATCATTAAAATTCTTGAGGCTACTTAAAGGCGTTTTCTGTGGCGAAATGGGGGAGATGGACGGGTTCTGAATAAGGTTAAATGGAGTAAGGTATGTAGGCCGAAACATTTGGGGGGTCTCGGCCTCCGTAGACCTTGAAAACATGTTCAATATGCTACTTGATAGATAGATCTTGAAAAAAGAAAGTTTTGGCGCAAGAAAAAAAATTAAATCGGAGTTGAAACGAAGCGGGAAAGATCAAAATAAGAAACTTGGTGAAAAAAAATAAAAAAACCACCCTTGCGAATTGCGATTACATGCGATTCCATGGCTAGGAATTGGTTCGTATTTCGCAAAAAATTGGCATGGCTGTACCTGAATATTATCCTATATATATATGTGTGTGTGTGTGTGTAACTTTATATTTTTAATTTGTTCGTTCATATATATATATATATATATATATATATATATACAAGGGAGCTTTCGGGTACAAACCTTATTTTGGGTCAGAACGTAGAACTAATCTGGGCCATTGATTACCCAGATCAGATGGCCACCGAAATTCAAGGGGGTGGGTGGTGATTGATTACGAAATCAATTACGAGATATGCATTAATTAAAAAGATATTAAAATATATGCATTAAATCTGGGCCATTAATTTTACGATCCAAGGGCCCACATTGATAGTTCTACGTTCTGACGAAAGATATAAGTTTGTACCTGATTTTTATTCTATATATATATATATATATATATATAAGTGTGTTTCATGCCTTTTCAAGCAAAAACTTTGATAATCACATGAGTACCTATTGGGACAAAGGAAAACTTATGTACTTATGCTGTATTTATAGGCCGTTAAATGTATTTGATCATACTGGTTATGTTCGAACGTCAAGTACCATATGTGTTAATAACTATTACATGCCTGATTATGTTCATGGTCAGTATCTTTTATACCTTCATTCATTCTAAAGCTGATGACATACGTATCCATGTCAAAACTATTTTTCAGTCGAAGGGAACGACATACATCGAATCAATTTTGGATAAGGAGAAAGAGGGAGACTGAAAAAGAGAGGCACTATACTCAATTATCAAAAGTATTATAAATTGTATAGTGTTTATTGAAATGTAATTTTTTATTTTCGATATATTTAGATGAATAATTATGTTAATACTTGTATACATTTAGATGATTGTAGGAGTAAGACTTATTTCGTCCCCTCCATAAAATCACTTCTATTTATCATAATAATAAAGTTATTTGAGTATCGGCCCATTTTATTGAAAAGGCCTCGATTTATATCAGTTAATGAGTAAATTAAGTATTCAATCTTCTTTTGTTTTTAATATGTCATGGAATGCTTATATGAGTTAATAAGTAAAGTTCAATTTTTATTTTATCAAGTTTAAAGTAGTGAGGTGCAAGCTTTTGGAAGAAGTAAAGTGTGGCTTCTTGGTTATGGTTTTTATTTTTGGTGTTTGTTTTTTCTTATTTTTGTTAGTTTGAGAAGGTTGACGTAGTTGATTTAAGCTCCTCTTCACACCGTATCGTATTTTCATTTTATTAGTTCACTTTGTTAAACTTTGTTTTTTGTATTAGTTTATCATAATTTCATTTTAAAGGCATATTCATATGTAGAAGTAGGGTACGATTTCTATATTTCAATTTCTAGTTCAGATTTTAAAAACTAGAAATACTTCATATTAGAATAAAATTAATGTCATTTTGATGCCGTAAAAAAGAAATGTTCCAATGTCGGAGGAGACTGAAGAAACCTCTACCCCCGCTGCAGAAACCTCCCAACCCAGCTCGCCTTTTACGCAATGGCCGACGCTTAGTGGGTTGGTTGTACCGTTTACGAGTACAACATCACAAGGAAGACCGAGTCCGGGCAGGGCGTCTAGCTCCACTGTTGCGGGCGACGTCTGGTATGTCCGAAAGGCGGAAAAAAAGAGGAAGCCTATAAAACGTGTCACCCCATTGGTAATCAACTACGATGAGAGCATCAGCGAGAACGAGATCGCTAGCGGGTCCGACTTCCCCTCCTACGTTGACTCCGACTTTGAGGGTGTCGACGACACTCTCGGGAGTGATGTCGTTAACGACACTCCTAGGAGTGAGGACGTCGACGCCACTTTGGGGAGTGACGACGTTGACTCCACTTCCGCTACTTCCCTCGCCTCTACTAAACAGAAGAAAAAGAAGAGGGGGGGGGGGGGGGGGGGGGGGTAAGAAAAGGGTTTGTGTCGGTTGCCCGGACTTGGCAGGAGGTGGACAAACGAGGAAAATATAAGCTCGTTAAATGCGCCGATAAAGATTCCGTGTACTGCCCGGATCACCCGGAAATCGACGGCGATAGACTGATCCGAGATATCGGGTCCATAGTCCGGGCCCACTTACCGATGCTTTCTGAAACGTGGGACCAAACCCCGTTGCCTGCCCAATTTGGTGTACGAAGGAAGCTCAGGGTAATTGTTTTTCCGTTTAAGCGTTGTTTATTTTTGGTTTTGAATTGTTTGGTCATTAATGTCTCCACTTAATATTTGGTTGCAGGCTTTCTATCTATACGACAAGAAGAAGGACGTGGATGTATGCGATTGGGTCCATAAGGAATTCCGCCGTCGGTTCAGGGAATGGAAGTCCAAGATCAACCGGGCGCGCAATGCAAGGATCACGAAAATGAAGACCCGAGATATCACCCTTCTGGAAGAGTTCAGATGCCGTCTGAATGAGTGGGACTTCCTTTGCAAGAACTTCAATTCCGAAGCCTTCCAGGTACATAATAATGTTCGTAAATCAATTTTTATTTACATTTTCCTAATTATTCAATTATAATTAGTATGTTTGTTCCAAATATGATAGAAAAAATCGAAGCAGGCATCAAATGTCAAGGCAAACGTGACGACCCTGCATCGAGGCGCGTCATGCTCGGTAACCCCTCCAACCCAATACCGCTCCTGGAATCCTGCAAGCTAGTCTTCCCACCAAATGACAGGAAGAAGGCCAACCGCGAAAAAGGGGCAGATGAAATAAACTTTTAAACAAATATTGTTTACTATTTTTAATTAGGCTTTATTTTCTATGATTTGTCTAACTCTTTGTTTGTTTCTGCGCAGAAAAAGGTCATTGTTGCGATCCGAGAAGTTCGACGGTCGGTGGGCATCTCTACCCCCGTCCCTGTTCTGGTTCAGGCTGAGGCACTAGCTGCCAAGCTGGACAAAGATAGGAAGGGTAGCCAGCAACCTGGGTGTGGGAAAATAGTCGTCCTCCCAACGTGGAAGTCGATGGAAGCTTCCTCCTCGACCAACGCTACTTCCATCGAAGTCTCTCAGCAAATAGAAGAGAGAGTGCGGGCGGAAGTTGATGCGAGAGTGAAGGAGGAGGCGGCGAACCAACTCGCCAAGGCTCAAGAGGAGATGACGAACCGTATCAGGGAAGAGAGGGCCAGGGACCAAGAGCAGATGAGGGTAGAGCGGGAGAAGATGGAAGCGAGGAACACGGAGATGGAGGCGTCCATATTAAAGCGGGTAAACGACTATATAAGCCGCTTGTCAGGAGCTATCCCGGCGGCACCCCAAACTGCACTTGAAGACGGCTCGGGCAAGGACGATTTAGGTAAGTATGGCTCGGGTGGATCCAGATTTAGGTTAGGATGAACATTTATTACTATTTTGATGAATATTTGTAATGGATATATATTTTGGACTACTGCGTGTATGTATATCTATTGCTGGTATTTGGGTGCACGTTTAAATTTTTTGCAGCTTTTTCACGTATGGGTGCATGGTTTATTAATTTTTTTTAATTCTGCATTTAACTTCTGCGACGTCACTGTAGGCGAAGTAGAAGATAAAGTACCTCTCCGGCGTCGTCCATGGCGTTGCCGTTGTATTGTGCTTCTGTGGCATTATAAGTTGACGTCGCAGATGTATATTAATTCTATGACGCCATATATGACGTCGCAAAAGTTATTTATCTTCTACGACGCCATAAATGGCGTGGTAGAAGTAGTTTTTCGGCCAAACACTACGACAAGGTTTCATCCCGTAGTAGAAGTTAAGCGATTACTTCTACGATGGCATAAGAATCCTCTACGACGTCATACGGTCGTTGCAGAAGTTGGAATCCCTTGTAGTGAACCTAATTTTATTTTAATTTAGGAGTCCAAGTTATAGGCCCCTCCGATTATTTTTCTAAGGTCAGTGTGGGCTAAACTTTAGCTGGGAATTGGAGGCTATTCAAGTAGTAGGGAACTCGGGTGGATTGATGTCCTTGTGGAGATCAAATGAGATCACAGTACATTGAGTGAAAAGGATAAATCATGCCTTAACATGGAGTGGAGACCTGCGTTTCCTCCCACCTCCATTGGCGATAGCCACAACCTTCAACTGTGGAGGTTACCGGTATGGACCCACTCCTTCCCTCTTCCTTCTTCTTGCCTTTTCCCTCTCTACTACCAGATTCTCTTGCTTATGCGGCTCTTCTACAGCAGCTCTCGGAAGCCTCCGACTCTGTACATATCCAACATCGTTCTCTATAGTTTAGGTGTAGTCCTTCATTTTGTGGCTTCTTCCATGTGAGCTCGCGTTCATGGGGAACAATCAGGGTGAGCCAACCTCATATCTGAACACAGCTTTCTCCGGTTGTTTTGGTTGAGTAACTGTCTTTAGGACCTTGCCGTAGTTCTGTTTGTTCAGATTCGTGATTCGGTCTAAGGTATTTGATCGTTGTGTTCTATACTACTGATAAAATAGAATTACAAGGACGAATTGTCGGATTTCAAGGTCTTGGTGCTTTGATGCCATCAAAGAAAGCATCTTCCTCGCTGTCGGCGTTGGCAACTCGGGGAAGCATCAAAGAAGTTTATCACATTTGTTCATCAGAGTTGAAATCAGACGTTTTGTTCATCAGATGTTCATCAAATATTGAAATCAGGTGTTTTGTTCATCAGATATTGAAATAAGATGTTTTGTTCATCAGAATTACATCAAATTTGTTCACCAGATGTTTGGTTCATCAAATTTGTTCGAGAACATGAACGAAAAGAAAAAAATGGAATTAAATGTAATAAAATATGTGTAATTATCAAAATCAATAAATAAAAAAAAGTAAAAACAGTAATAAAAAGAAAAAATATCATTTCAATGTAATTAAAATGTATCTAAAATTGTAAAATAATAATAATTTAAAATAAATAAATACAAAAAATTAGAAAAGGAAAATAATTAATGAGAATTAAATATATATTTTTTATTATGAAAATTTGAAATATTAAAAAAATTAGTGAAAAAAAATAAAGTAGTTAAGTAATTAATAATATTATTAAAAGTTAATTAACTTTTTAAATCAAATTGAATTTAAAATTCGAGGGATAAAGTAGGTTTTCTATACTAAAGTCAGAAGTCAACTAAATCAGCGAAAGGGTAAAATGGTTATTTAATATTTTTTATTTTTTTTTAACTTTAAGGGTCAAAGCGTCTGTAAATAGGGGTGGGCATTGGGTGGTTAACCACCCAATGGAACCCTATACGAACCCAACCCGATATTACCGGTTTGACATATCTTGAAACCAGCCCCAACCCATAAACCAATTTTTTACAGTGAAACCAACCGGTTCACTAACCGGTTGGTTAGTGGTTTTAACCAACCAACCACTTTACTACATGTAAGTACAAATTTAGATACCAATAACCATACACATATTTTTATTTCAAGGCAAAACATATTACTACAGTCTCAAAAACAAAAGAAAATTACATATAAGTCATCGTGTTCTATATTAGCAATCCATGTGACACAAAAGAGTGTTCATGGGTCATTCATCTATATCAGATCAATGGTTATTATGAAGCCACATGTATATGCTGAACAGTACCGGTTTGGTTGGTTAACCGATGATTTGGCGTTTCAAGAACCGACAACCAACCGTTAACTTTCCGGTTTGATCGTCAAGAACCCGTAACCAACCGTCAACTTTCCGATTACGGGTTTTCCGGTGCGGCTTGCGGTTGGTGGTGGTTGGTTTTAGCGGTTTCGGTTTTTTTTGCCCACCCCTATCCGTAAATCGAACATTAAAATATCTAAAATAATAAAACAAACATAAGAATACTAAAAATTCTGTATACCAAATATAAAGATATTATAATGTATTTAACCTTAAAATTTTATATTGAAATGGTAGGTAGGATGAATTTGGGTATAGTTACCCCAATCCTACGAGGCAATGTCAAAGATAAAAAAGGTCAAAAGAAGAAGGGTGGTATAGACGGGGTGTTTCCATTTCAATGTCGTGTGTTTGTGGAGCCGCAGCAGAAACAGAGGAGCAGAAGCAGCAGCTGTGTATAGTGTATGTGACTTGACAGCCCATCCCAACCTTTCCAATCCACACACACCATTAATTATTTTTCAAATATATTTATTTGTCTGAAAGCTAAAGTACAGTTATAAATAGTATTATTATACAAAATCTATTACACATGGACCCACCGCACCCACATCCCTCCAAAAACACCTAACTACATGATTTGACATTACAGATTCTGCATGTACCCACCCAAACCCAAACCCAACTCTATTTTCTTTTCCTTTCTTTTCTTTTCTTTTCTCTTTCTCTTTCTCTTGTTTCTCAAGGTACCAATATGTATCATTCTATTTCCCATGGGTTGGAGAGCTCATGATGCTCTTTTTACCAGCACAAAACGGGCATGTCCCTCAGCCTTTTCACAGTCACTCTTCCTTCGGGCTTGTCCAAATAGTGACCCAAACAAAGGTTCCTCATCTGCATAACCATCACATCCACCATCCACGGCGGAGATCAAACCGTCATTAAAGCAGCGGTCATGATTCTCCTTTTCAGATTATGCTTGTGTGTTGTGCATTCATACGATATATATAAACTCTAGTAGTGAAAATTAACATGTATTTACAAGTTGCGTAGTGGTGCTTACCTGATAAGTGGTGTGTCACCATTGCACCAACCTCCAAGATTGCTACTACATCTTGCTTACTTAATCATCACCTTGATTAGACTTAAATCAACCTTGGATTTTTTTGTTTTGTTTTTCTGGGTAACTCAATTATCATGTATTTATCAAAATAATAAAAAGATTCGTGTTCAATTGTAAATGTTTATAATTGAAAAAGAGCTTTACTGTTTTATGTCTGCGTTCCCTATGATCACTGCACTGCAAGTCTACACCAAAACCTATGGTTTTTGCGTTTAAATAGGGCTATTTGATTATTAAAATTTAAAAAATAGTATTGACCCTAACATTCAGAATTCTGATTTATATATGCACAAACTCCCACGAACTGATATTTGAGGAATTAAAATAGTAAATATTGAGGAAGAAATAAAGTAACAAAGTCATGGGCACACAAATTATTCCATGGAATATTTGTTATTCACTTGACAAAAATTAAGGAGAAAATACATGAAATTACATAACTGCCACGACACCTAGAACAGTAGTGATCCAACACTTACACGAAAGCCAGTAGACGCAAACATAAACACATGAGGGTGTTATGATTAAGGAACTAATATTACGGAGTTTCAGAATAATAGACGTACAACCTCATAAATCATGTACTAAAAATGCCCTTGTGTCGAATTGAACGGTGGATATTGCTTCATCATGAAATGTGGATGATCAGTAGAGTCCGTGAGACTTTTGAGTAGTACCATCTCCTCCTGGGAATGGACGGTCCATTGTCTTAGCTTGCTTGTTCTTGTTGTTTCCATCAAGCTTTAACGCAAAGTGAATGTGAGGAAAATGCGCCCACTACAACATACAAAATAACATTTTAACTTCTGCACAATCAATGGAAAATTTAAATATTTGATATATTAAATCATACACGTGAAGACCAAACTTAATTATGTTGTATTTTTCGTATGAAACCTCAAATATTTAACACCCTTATATGACCTATGATGAAAAATCCCGAACAAAATATGTCATACACAAATTATTTCTCCTAGTGTTTACTTACCAACATAATCATTTACCAGAGTTGGATCCACGAAAAAATCATGCACAATTCATAGTACATATTTTAAGTATGGGGTTATAAGAGGAGACTAATGTAATTTTAGTGATCATGTATATCGGTTCAGAATAAGGTAATCCTATATATATGACAGAAAAAAAGCTACCACATAGAGTTTAATAAAAGAAAATGTATACACTCAGAATCTAACACCTATTATCATAGGCTATTTCTGGGACATGAAGAGTCATGTCCAAGCTCATACATAACTACAAAACATTGAAGTTTTTGCAGAATCTTTTCCATGCAACCGTACCATAAAAAATAGTAACAATTAATTAACAATATGCAACATATGTATTTTTTTGAACTATAAACATAACCGATATAAATGGTTTATATATAAAAGAACCTCATTGCACCTATTAGTGATATCTGTGAATAGAATCTAATGGATATTATAATTAATATAGTCCAGTCCAATTCGTTTGATTATAGGTCGTTAATTATAGGTTTATTGATGGATTTGAACTATGACTGTGATATAATTATATATTGTTGTTTGATTTGTATTAATTTATTTTGATTATTTACTGCGTTGTTTAAATAGGAGAAATGGCTTACATTTTTTGCTGCAGTGCTGAAAGCCTCCCTGTGACTAATTTCTGGATTGCTAGCCTTAATCCTTTGTATTTCCTCCCTGAAAGTTTAAAATATATGTGACCAATGAATATATACATGCTATTGAAGGATATTCCACTTGCAGGTTACAGAGAAATCGAGTTTTTGGCTACTTACTTGATAAACCGGTTATATGCAGACGGGACTCGTTGTCTCTTCTCCGGAGCTGTATTATTTAGTGTTAATAAGCATACCATTAAATTTAAACATTAGCAGCAAAACCCTGAAGTTATAAGTAAGGACCATATCATATGTGTATGGGACCAAAACAAATGAAAATAATTATGATGTTTTTGAGACAATGAGATCAGATATATAGGCCTACAAATTATATCAAGTGGTCCATAATTTTCTTCTATAATCATTATACACAAATGATGATCTAATTCCAAGTAATTAGAAATAAGTAAGAAGTTGCAAGAGACAGAAAAGGCAGACAAGTTTGTTGTTGGCAATTCCTTGACCATGTGTTGAAGCAAAAGTTGGTACAAGAAATGTATATATTTGAACAAACGACCAGTCATATATTTTATTGGGCAATGTTATGATTAATGACCAAGAGCCTTTTGTCATGTGAGGTCACCATCTTTGACAGCACCTAGAGAGATATCTCTACACATCATTTACTTAACTCATTTCAAAGGCAAGTGCATTGTTAAATTTCTAATTACAAATGATATTGGGCCATATATATATACAAATGTTGTACTTTTAATGAACTAAGTAATTTTAAGCAAGGTTCTAAAAATTGTTAGGCGTTAGCCAGACGATAAGGGTCTTGGGGATTAATCGGGGACTCGAATTTGTATTTTTCTATTTTATTTTTATTTTTAATAGATATATTATTATATATAGAAACAAAATATGAATTTCCTTATGTTAAAACTGGTAACAAGTATTTATAATACCTAAAAAATAATACCAAACAACTCAGAAGCACAACTCATAATATCACCAACACCACAATTATGCACAACCATCTAATTATTTTAATTTAGTTACTATAATATGCAAAACTGTATTAGGTGGCCTGGAGCTTAGTCGGATCGGTTGAACATAAAATGGGGACTAGATGGGCGTCTATCTAGTGTTCAGTAAGGATTTTTTAGAACACCTTTAAGTAATTAAAACTTCCATGTCCATTGTGAGAAATGAGATATCAACTATAGTCTACTAATTGAATATTAATTTAATTTATACGTATTAATGGTCTTATAATTGTAACTGATTAAATACTCACGACGAATAGGGGGTGCCCTAGGCTGTTCATGCTCGGGGGATTCAAATGCAGCAAATTTGGTGGATTTGGGAGAAGATGAAGATCCAGAGACCTTGCTTAGTTCCTCAGCCTCCATTTGCTGCTTCTGCAACTTCTTTCATATAAATATTAAAAAAAAATAATAAATAACTCCAAAAAAATCGTTAATTACTATACAGAAAACGGATCCTAATAAATGAGGAGTTCATAAATAGTAGTACTGTCGAACGACAATGATAAGTCAATCAATTACCAAAGTGAAAGCCAGAACAATAAATTGCAAAGCTGGTTATAAGCAATAAAAACAAATAAATTAAGAAATGAATGAGTAGGTCATGATCATTTTCATCATTGTGTAATTAAATAAAATTAATAATACCTGGAGATCTTGAACTGGAATTTGTTGAAGAGCAGCTGTCATGTCCACAGAGAGCAGATTAGCACAATGCCCACATCTAACGGTTACCATGGTGAACATGCTGCTGCATGGAACACTCACCTGAACCCATCCATATTTCGTTACATTAATCTTCTGTAGCAACCCTAATAACATATATATATGCATGTGTAGGCCTCATATTAAAAGTTCTTAACCCTACGTTATTGGGATTCAAACCTGTGACCTGACGAAGGGTTGAAACATAAAGAGTTCTTCATCACCGGGCTAACCCAAGTTACTACTTATGTTGTTTTGTACAAACCCTAACCTGTTTAATAAGGATCAAAAACTAGAGGAAGTGCTACCGTTGACCAAACAAGTTGGTTGTAGTGGAGGGTTAATGTAATTGTTGTAATAAGGGATGGGTTTGAGTGATGGAACATTGTAATGAGTGAAAAGAAAGAGATGGGGGCTATAAGTGGGAGCAAAACCTTGTAAGGAGCAAAAAGAAAGAGATGGTGCTGGAAGTGGAAGGCAGATGAAAGCAACCATTAGAGATGGAGAGGAGAGGACAGGCCTCACATGGGTAATAACTATGAACATCAGATCTAGCTAGAGAGAGAGAGAGAGTGTGTGAAGCAACATTTCATTTTCATTTGGGTGTTGATTTCCAAGTAAAAAACAGCTTAAAATAACAAGAAAAACAAGGAAAGAACACAAAACACAGAACATCTATGTAGCTAATAGAGAGATCTATGAGCTCCTCGCTTTCTCCAGAGAGGAGAGAGAAGAAGAAAACGACATGACTGAGAAAAGAAACCATAAATGCAATGGCTACCCAAGCTAGTGTTGGTACTATGATGTCTCATCTTGATCAAAGCAAACCCTTCAATCTTTCATAAAGAAACACAAATCATCAAAAAAGAAAGCTATATATTATGTACCATCATTTATTTATAAGGACTCTCTACTCATTACACTATTTCAACATCCATAATTCCAAAAATCACGTTTTTGAATGTTATGATGAAACAAGTCAGGAAAATAATAATAATTGTTATAATGTGTGTTCTTTTCCTTTTATGAAAAAAGTGATGCTCCAATTATATCACACAACAATAAATAACTAAAGTAATTATTCACTAATCAGATCAAATCTTGATAATCGGGTTAATTATGTGTCCACTGGGAAAAGGTTAAATGCAAAACGAAACCCATATAGGCCATAGCTTGCTATGCTGTTCTTGAGCCATTAAACTGTATAAAACCTCAGCAGATCTTGAAACAAGAACAAAAATTGTGTGTTGACTTAACCCTAGCTCTCCATTGTTAGCCCTAGCTAGGTATAAACGAACTCTAGATTTGAATCTGAGTCACAACGATCATCAAAGTCAAACAATCCTGAAAGGGCTTGAGAAAGAAAGAAAGAGTTTCATATAAAATCTACTCTAGATTTTTTTGTTGTTTTTTTTAAAGAAAACCTAATTAAAAATCCATAAAATATATGACATGTACATCTAGGTTTATGAAATCAAGAAAATTCCCTGGACGCATGACCCGTTTGCCGCAGTATAATTTGACTAGAAAAAATTAAGAAAAAGAGGTCAAATATATAATAATAAATGTTTCTTGAGTTCTGTTCACAAGTCTTATCATGTTCTTGTCCGAAGAGTTGAAGCTGTATTTTGGTCTTTTGTTAGGCATACGATGTCTGTCAGAGGATGATCCAAAGCCCATGAAACCGAGCCGATGAAAAGTCTTTGGGATGGTCAGTTTCAGTTCATCATTCAGGTATCTGGAAAGACATGACATGACACAGAAACTAAAACAAAACACTACACATCACAATTACACACACACATATGTATATAAGACCCATAATAACGAAGAGGAGAGAGAAAAGAAGAAAGAAGATGATGAAGAAGAAGAGCAATCATTTATAGGTTTGTATATATGTACCGCTAAAATGGTGTTGCAGAAGTTGCAGTGAACGTAGCAGACTCGCTCAGAAGCCAAGTCCATAGGTGACAGATTTTCTTTTTTTTAATAAACAAGATCAGCCCTTGAAGATCAAGATCAATTTCTTCTCTCTTTTTTTCACCAAATTACAAAACAGAAGGAAATGGGTTCTGGAAATTTTCTCTCACTTTCTGGGGAAAGTTTTGTGAGAGCAATAGTGTAGAAAACACAAAATCTGTGAAAGAGATGAGAGATGGGATGGGGTGCTAGAGCTTTGGAGGGGAGCTGTGTAGTGGGTTTTATGTAATGTGGCTGTTTATGGAGAAAGGTGGGTTGTGGATTTTAGGAGAGAGAAAGTTTTAGATAGATATTATTAATTATTTTTTATTTTTATTTTTGTTGGTTTCGTATTATTTATGATTGAGAGAATGAGTGGGTGGAAATGACCCATCCGATCTCCTCTTTTCTCTATGTAGTATATAATTATATTATATTTATTTTGTTTTGAAGTGTTTTGTTTCAATTTTCCTTACAATCCCAATTCCTATTTCAGGGTTTTGTCATCGACAGATGAGCCATTAACCCTAGCAACCTCCATTCTTCTACTGCTTGTTTTTATTGTTGAAAAATGTTGTTTATAATTATCATTTTCATGTTTTATTTTTGGTTTATTTTCAAGTTAATGTATATGAGACATGGAAAATTCATGTGACCCAGCTGGTACTGAAGAACGGGAAGTGTTCATCTCAACGAGGTGGTCTTACTGACTTTTCAAAGAGTCATGGCCCGAGGGCGAAAAGTACTTGTCTAGGGTTCCCTTTTCATAGTATAATTTAACTAGTTGGACATTAGTTGCATATTTTTATTGATCTTGTTCATATTAAGGTCAGAGTTTGAGAATAATGCTTAGGCAAATCGTTCTAATTTAATCATATTTGACTGTGTGACCTTGTATTTCGAATTCAAGTAAAAATTTCTCCCCAACTGTGATTATAACCAACACCTTACTAATAAATAACATCTATATTGGATTCTTATAATTATTTGCATTTATTTAATGATTATGTTGTTGCCTTTCTCATATCTCATTACAACATAAAAACATGTTTATAAATCTTAATTTAATATTTGTAGGTCTATAGCTAGACTGGCCAAATTGATTAGAACCAGGCTCCCTTTTACGGTTCAGAAACCGTGCCGCTTTGTATCTCTTGACCATGCCTAGGGAGTTCATTCATGATTCATAGGCGACCTCCATCAATCATGGGGCTAGTGACCACACTCAACGATTGCGGCGATCTCGACAACGACCTCCCGACCTGCCGCCAGATGGATTGTAGAATGGAGACAACTCCATAGTTGCTCTGCAACTTCGTCAGGTTTAATGAGGCACTTGCGGGGAAGCGAGACGTCGGGGAGCGGAAGCGTGTCCCGCCCCCATCACGATTGGCCACTACTGATTGTCCTCCTAAATCAGCCCCAGAGCTCCCTCCTCGAGCCACGCACACCACTGAGACAGTTAGTGAGTATTACATGAGACTTCACTCACATTTACACTCATATGGTTGGCTTCAAGTCGAGCTGAAATTGATTTTCCCTGTTTGATAGTTATTTTTCTTTTAAAGTAGTATTTGGATATTTCAACATAGCCGAATGACTTGACTATAATTAGAAGATAGGTGTAACACTATCTATATATGGTTCACCCTCCCATTATTCTTCTTCTAGTTACCTTTAAATTTTAATAAAACTGTCCGATTGATCAAAATCGAATTTTTATTTGGATAATTTGACCACTTCAAGTTAACATTACTCGATAAGTATCGAGTGACGGGTCGGTTGCACCAAGCTTGGGTATTGTACTCCTAGTTGTTGTGGATAACTCTTTTGGATCGGGTTCGGTAGGTTCAGACCATGTTCAGGATGATAATGTCCATCATGCTTCGGCGGGTCAGTCGCCACAACAGATGGTAACTAGTAAAATGGTCGGGGATCAACAGAGTAGTCCATGGAAAGATGTTCTTCTTCAACCTCCGACCAAGGGTCTCCATTTGAAAAAGCTGTCTAGAGTTTCGAATCGTCATAGTCGGCCCCCCAAGTTCTCAGGGGATTACTATATCATTCAAATCAAATCAACTCACTCTAGGAGTCGGGAGAGATAGGTTAATCATGTGGACATTGGGAAGCAGATCTTACAACCTCAAGCTGCTTCGAACATCTTTCGTTCAAGCTGCTACAAACTCAAGCTGCTCAGCTAGCTCATACATTTAAAGCTTTTGATGATCCGAATTTGACTTTGTAAACCTTTTTGTTCTATGGTCCGATGACATTGTTCATCGACAAGTTTATTTTTTGTATTTGGATTGTTGTTTTTCGGGGTTTGTTCCCGCAGCTCCAGATGAGAGCTCTCTTGTTATGGTTGTATTCTGGAATGATCCTGCTTGGATCTTTCTTCTCTCTTAATAAATTTTATGAGCTTATCCAAAAAAAAGTGTCCAAATTTCAAACTTTAAGAGCAGCTCTAATAGTCATAGTTTTTTCGTGGCAAGCACGTCGTGACAACAATTTTGAATAGAAAAAAACATTAAAATAATAATATTTGAGAAAAATAATGTTTGGAGTGGCAGGATTTATCCTCGACTCCATCGCCGATTAAAGAGGATTTTTGGGTATTTGTTCTTTCTACTACAACAAAATCACTACTTATTAGACTTTCCATTGGAGGTGTAATGGTAAGAGACAGTGGTTTAGAGGAGAGAAAAAACAAAAAACCAAAAACCCAAACAAACCCAAACCACTACTCTAAACCAGAACGCAGTAGTTTGCCATCTGAGATGCTCTAATTTACACTGGCTTCGTAGTTAGGTTATGATTTTAAGGCTTTATTTTTATCGCTGACATAAATAATATTAGATAAACAAAAATCTGCATCACCATCTGTAATACTAGTACAAACTGGTTGGTTGCTATCTCCCTGTTATACTGTTTTTTATACATACGTTTTTTTGAATATTCTAGTTGATTGATTAAGCTAGGTGTCAACAGAGATGTTTTTTTCTTTCTTTACCACTTGATTACAACGTTGCAACTGCATAATCATCAGGTGTTAGCGTCAGAAACCATAAGCCCATGCTGCTTCTTGTTAGTATACACTGTAGTAGAAGATGTTTGTGTGACTTTAACGCTTTCCCAAATCCCCCTCAAAAAGAAACTAACTTTTACTTTTCTTCATCACACCACTCTTTAATTGGATGCCAAGGAACAATTCTCCCTTCTTCACTATTTCCCAAATTCTTATTCTCATTTTTTAAATTAGCTTCTTATCCCATGTTTGAGTTCGAGTTTTAGTGATAAACATTATATTACTTGTAAGCAGTTTCAAATGAAAAAAAATATATGTTCAAAGATCTTGATTAAGTCGTATTCTAATATTTTTCCAAAAACGATCTCACGTTATGTCGTGTGTCTCCACCGAGGAAACCCTATCCCTAGTATCTATGATGCTCCCTACCTTTGTTACTACCACCAACATCGTCAACTTAACCTCCGGCCTTGTCTCGTCTTTGTCTGCTCCAGCCATCCAGTTCTCTGACAGCCCCACTCCCACGCCATTCCTCTAAAGTTCTGAATCCCTTAAAGGCACGACGAAGGAGTAAGATGAAGCCAACCACTCCCGGACAAACTCCGATGCCACCACCCTCCACGACGATTGTGGCCTTCTCTCCAAGGCTCACCACGTCGTTGGTGTCGTCCCCACTAAAGCCTTGATGGGTCGTCCGGTGAAAACCCTATCCGTTACTTTGGCTCCACGTCACCCTTAGAGACGGTCTTGAGTCTCTACCTCTGTTGTGGAGGGACCCTCTTCGAGTGAAGGCGCCCGTCGATCGTGACGGCGGGAGGAAGGAGATAGAGGCTCCCCTGCGTGCTTCCCTTTTGCTTCCCAACACTGATAGGATCCCGATGATCCCGTCCTTACTAACTGTCCCTGCAGGAATGGTTCGACGAGGGGTCACGATCCGTCCCTTAGAGGAAACCCTAACACCCGAGGTCCTAGTACTACTGAGCCTACTTACCTTCATGGGATGCCCCCAAGACAGTCTTTCCCCATGCTCTCTCGAGGAGGAGGAAACGAAGGTGATGGTGTTAGTCTTAGTGCTCGTAGTTCAATCGTAAACCTCCAAATGTACAAATCATCTTTTACAATAAAAGTAAAGCGACTTTAATATTACTTATATGTTGGAGTAATATATTGAAGTGTAATCTGATTTATGTCCACCATGCGAAGTACAACCATAGATCGAGAGGAATTACACTTGATGGGTCCCTAGTCAATAAACTTCAATAGAAGCCACTAGTATGAAAGATGACTCTAGATGGCTCACGTTCTATTAGTCATTGGAATGGGATTTCAGAGTTCGATCATAGATATCTTGTGGGACATGATATTGGACGACCTGACCTGGATATGTGCCATAGATCAAGTCATGATCATATTCAATATCGTAGCTTGTCATCATCCTTAGACCAAGGAATCTTTGTGGTTGCTATGTGATAAAGAACAGAGTTTGATCTGCGCCTAACGTTGCCCGTCACTGGGCTTCCATAACGGCCAGGATTTGGCTTGGGGATGGACTGCATGAGTAACGCGAAAGACGGTTAAGGGATTTATCCCTCATACTACGGCATGAGAAAGATATTCGTTCTCATCCGCTTGATCGAGAGTGGCTGAAAGAATATCATGGCCATGCACATGATATTAGGTATCAAACATTTTGTCATCTCACATATCAAGGAATAGTGATTGAGAATAATAAGGATGACGATTCTATGTCTTATCTCAATCAGGATATCTAGAGCTAAAAGGATAGTGACATGGACGATAGATTGGTTAGAATCGACATGAATCAATTCATTATGTAGTGTTAGGAAATTCTAAAGTCTCGTAGTTGCCACTTATGTGGGACCAAGTAAAATGAGATTTTACGTTGATCTACTAACATGCATAAGCCTAAGAGGCTCACAACGGAGTATGAAACTTAATAACATTGTGGAGGAAAATGGCCAAGCAAGAACGTTGAAATGCGACATGACCAAAACACGGTTTTGGTTCATGTGCCCGTAAGTTATTAGGACTTTATGGATCGAGACAAGACCGAAAGCAATTAGATTTTTTTATATAATTTTTTTTTATGAATAATGGTTTTTAATAATTACTTATAGAATAAAAAAAATTAGATTTTGAATTTCGGAAGTCAAAGTTTTTGCCAAAAAAAAATACCGAACTAGATCTAGAACTTTGATTGACTTTGAACTACATTTAAAACCTTTAGTAAAATCATAAAATATTTATTTTGAAGGATATTATATTTACATGTAATGATTTGGAAGGGCTAATTATTTTATCAGGTTTTTGTAAAAAAATATGACTTTTTATAAACTAGGAGCAACCTAGAAAGTTACCTCGAATTTTCAAAATCATAAAGGGAGCTTGAGATTTTATAAAATTATAAATATTTGGAATATGAGTTATTTTATTTTTAACGATTTTTAAAATTCTAAAACCGCATTTTTCAAACTTGTAACATATGGTTCCCCGAAACCCTAATTTTTCTAATCGTAGAGCAAAGTGAATTCTCGAAATTCATATAGGATGATGCACTTGTTCAAATTCCTAATTTTTGAAATTCCATGTTATTTTTATTTTTATTTATTTTTAAAATATAAAATTGGATTTTTTGAAATCGGATCATGGTTTTTCTGAAGAGCCTAACTTTACTCTAATCGGTAGAATAAGCTGATTTTAGAAATTCATATAAGATGTTGTATATTTCTAAATTTCCCCGTCGTTTGGTAATTGAATAAATATTATTTATAGTTATTTTAGGATAAAGAAATTAAAGATCGAATACAATAAGAATGACAGTCTTATGCCTTACATTCGATCTCGATATCACTAAAAACAGATTAACATATTAACAGCAAAAAGCTTGAATCGGATTATTATTCTTCATATAATCTTAAACAGTCATAATGTCTTATTAGAGGCCAATTATGACATGTATATGAGACTAGGCTCGGGCCTACTGCAAAACCAAACTAAAAAAAACACTGAACTAGCTACCAGCAACAAAAAACTAGCTAGACAAAGTAATAAAATGAAACAGGTACTGCAAAATTAAACAAAGCATGCTGAAGGACTCTTTTGCCAGTCCACAAAAGTCAAAAACGGCCAAACCAAACCTCCTGCCCGGAAATTTGTGTAGCTGATAGACTACAGCTTCAGAAAAGATGCCTCCACCGTCTCTTCAACCGAGTTAAACACCAGGGCGTTTCGACGAAGCCACATAACCCAAAAGGTTACATAAACTAACCTCAACCAGTACAATTTCCGGCCTCTCGGAACCAAACCGGTCCACCCCAATAAAACAGAAACCACAGACCGATCATGTAATCCCATAATTCCCCACCAACGATATAAACTAGACCACAATCTCCATGCAAAATCACAGTGAAGGAAAATGTGATCTGTATCTTCTAAAATAACCTTACAGGACTTACCATATTATTGAGAGATATCCTGCAACCTCTACTTTCCAAAAAAACCATTGAAGGGATGACATTATTCAAAATTAGCCAAACCAACATTGCATATTTCGGGGGCCAATGCTTAATCCACAAAAAACCGGACCATAAAGGAGGTGCAGGGTCCGAAATTTCCAGTGAACCATAAACAGCACCAAAGCTAAATACTGAAGCCTTAGACCAAACCAAGGAGTCCTCCATAGAAGAACGAATTGGGAACTTACTCAGCAATTGCAGTATAAGCTGAACTTCTCTTTCTTCCCACACAAAACAGTATATGCGAAACAATAATGTCCAATACCCATGTGAACAAATCGAGCTAATCTTCTGAAACTTAGAAGAGGAGATCGAATACAAACAGGGGAATTGAACACATAGAGGAGAGGTACCAAGCCAAATATCCTCCCAAAACCGGACCCTATCTCCATTCCCAACTTTCCAATGTAAATTTTGAGCACCAAAAAATCTGTGAGAAACCATCAATAGAAGCTAAATTCACAATGTGAGTAAAAACAGAGGTGGATGAAGGCTTGTCAATTGTTGTCAGGTCCCAAGAATCCAAATTCCAGCCAAACCTCTCACAGATAAACTCTTTCCAGAACGAGTCCTTTTCAGAGGCAAACCTCCAAAACCATTTGGCAAGAAGACTATTATTCACTTGTTCCAGTCTTCTTATGCCCAAACCCCCTTGATCACGAGGCTTACAGACTTTCCCCCAAGCTACTATGTTTAGTACTCTCCGGGCCACACTCCCCGACCAGAGAAAGCGTCTTTGCCAAGCTTCCAACTCAAGTATAACACCTTTAGGGGCTTTAAAAAGCGTCATATAAAACACTGGCAAAGCAGCTAGTGTTGATTTGATAAGAACCAAACGACCAGCAGTGTTCAACAGCTTTGTCTTCCAAAGAGCTAGAGACTTCTTGAACCGTTTGACTATCGGCTCCCAAGTTTTAATCTTTTTAGGATCAGCTCCAAGTTGGAACCCCAAATAACGAATGAGAAGATGAACAACTTCACACAAAAAGATCTCTTGCACAAGGTCCTCTGAAATAGTGAAACCATTCATAAGACTCGCTTTAGACTTAGCATAATTGATCTTAAGGCCCGAGACAAGCTGATACATATCCAAAGTGTTCTTCAGGGTGCGCAAATGCTCCTCAGTTCCAGAAACAAACAGCAATGTGTCGTCCGCAAATTGAAGATGCGAGACTAGAAAATTATCCCTGCCAATACGCACCCCTCCAAAGTCACCCAATAAAATACCCTGAGATAGAACCTGATGCAAACCTTCTGCAACCAAGAGGAAGATAAAGGGGGATAAAGGGCACCCTGCCTAAGCCCATTCGAAATCAGGAAGTCAGAACCCGGAGAGCCATTAACGAGTACAGAAAGAGATGCCTTATAGCACACAGTCATCCAACCTCTCCACGGAACACCAAAACCCATAGACAATAAGACTTCATCTATATAATCTCATCTCAAATGATTGTACGCCTTTTCAAAATCCAGTTGTAAAAGAACAACTTCAGACTTATTCTATTTAATCAACTGCAGGGTCTCTGTAGCAATCAATACTCCATCTACTAATTGGCGCCCCGCCACAAACCCACTCTATACATCATTTATTAATTCAGGGAGAACCAATTTCAACCTGTTCGCCAATACTTTAGCTAGCACTTTATAAGGAGTTGTGATCAGACTTATCGGTCTCAACTCCGACATAGTCTCAGGGTTCTGTACTTTAGGTATGAGGGTCAAGAATGTTGCATTTAAACTTTTGCCGATAGTACCTGAGGCGTGAAAAGCCTTTACAAATTGAACAAAATCAACACCTACAATATCCCAAC
Source organism: Erodium maritimum (assembly GCA_963921825.1). Classification (NCBI taxonomy): domain Eukaryota; kingdom Viridiplantae; phylum Streptophyta; class Magnoliopsida; order Geraniales; family Geraniaceae; genus Erodium; species Erodium maritimum. Next base: position 25,126,749 of record OY997595.1, read on the forward strand.
AAGATTGGAAGAACTTCATAGTAAAACCGTCCGGCCTTGGAGTGTAAGAACCGCCCCCGGTCGATCCCGGTCGAACCGGTGATTTCGGGCAAAAGTTGACTTTCGGCCGGAAAAGTCAACCGATGACTCCGGGAGTCATTCTGGACCTTTCCGGGACCCAAAAATCTTAGCCTTCATTACGGTTAGCTTAGTTGGGTCGTTTCCTTCCAAATATGTAATTTTGCGAAAAAGTCAAATCCGGGTTAAACGGAGTCGAATTAGGGGCTTTATCGGATTAATTTGATTTGGGCTGAGATATTTGTGATGTGGAAATGGACCCTTCGGGGTGGGGTCTTTATGACCCGGTGGAGGACGACGAGCATGTAGAGCTTTTATGGCTTTATCGCCAAGATGGAGATTGTTAGTTTTTGGCTCAAAATGCCATGACCCAAAGGCCTATGAGCTTGGCCCATTTGCCACCTCACCTAAGCCCATTCGTTATACTGCTATTTATTAGAACAATAGAGTTTTCAAGTTTAAGGGACAAGAACAGAAGAGGGGCGGCTTGTACAGAAAGGGGCGACAACACTTGGACAATGAAGAGGGGATAAAGTGGATGGCATTTGGGAGTAATTTCTTGGGAGGCCACGGAATCAAGCCATAAATCATCATTCTCCTTGGTCAACGTGCATCAATATGTATCATCAAGGTATGTCTCTTTTGCTTGGTTGCATTTAGGCGTTAATTTCATAAAAATCGAAGTTGGCTTACGTATTAAAAAGTGCGTTGATCGTCACTTTAGGTTTCGCCTCCGATCGCGGAAGGGATGAGCTTTAGACGGTTCATCGCGAGCGATTCTGGAGCTACGTTTGGATTTGGAGTGGAGTGCGTTTGAGGTAAGGAAGAGTAGTAAACTCCGCTTTTAATTAAAGAATGCTAATAGTATGCCTATAGGATAATATTAACCGGAAAAGTCTTAGTTTGCATATAGGATGTGATTCACTAGAATAACCGCTTTCAATTATGGGAATTGTCATGCTGTAGAATCATATGTGGCCAGGTCGAGCCTTAGGAATGATTGTTGGTTGTGTTGACTGTGGTTACTAGTCCTTGTTTGTCAGTGCATAGTATGTCCTTGGGTCAGTTTAAGAATCATAGTAAACTATATGATTTATGATGTGGGTGGTATGAATGATTGCTTCATGACATGATTGGTTGAATGAATGTGATGAATGTGATATGAATGTTCTCTTATGTTATGATCGGGTGAATGATAGACTGGTGTAGTATGCTTAGTAAGTTATGTCGGTAAGCTTGTTGTTATGATGCGTTCGTTGTAGTGTGTTCGATAAGATTGGTTGGTATAGTATGCCGATGTGATTTGTTGGTTGATATGTTGGTATGACGTGTACCTGATGATCATGTTACGTGATAAGGTGTACCTACCTTCCGACTAGGAGTCGGTAAAATGTGCTGTGATTCCATAATAAGGTGTACCTACCTTCCGACTAGCAGTCGGAAAAATGTGTTGTTGCCAGTGATAAGGCGCACCTGCCTTCCGACTAAGCGTCGGTAAAATGAGCTATGACCCGTGATGAGGCGCACCTGCCTTCCGACTAAGCGTCGGTAAAATGAGCTATGAACCGTGATAAGGTGCGTCTGCCCTCCGACTAGGTGTCGGTAAACTGTGCTATAGCGGCGTGATCCGTGTATTAAGGGAGACTTATTGGGTATGTATTACTAATGATTTACTGCGTGATTGCTATTGCTTTACCCGTGTGTATGAATTGGGTGTTACGATGTGAGTTGTACCCCGTGCTACGGGAAGATACCCGACCGAAGGGAGATTCCGGTCCGGTATGTTACGGGTTGTACCCCGATGTTGTGCGTTTCTGGGAAGATATCTAGACCGAGGGTGTATTCCGGTATGATGTATCCGTCGAGTCGTGCGTGGCAATTCAGATTGTCTTGAGTACTTGTCTTACGTCTACTTGTTGTCGGATCTGGGTAACGTTTGTAGTGGTCTTGAGAGCTTAATGTTCCGTAGTTCGTTTGTCTATTTAATTTGGTGCTACCGTCGTCATTGTTGTGTTCCTGTTTGGTTTCTTATTGTGTTACTTGTTATTAGTAAGAGTTACGGTTTGAGTATTTCTGGTAACGGAGCGGAGGTCTTTTCCCTTTACTACTTTTTCCTACTGAGCGCAAGCTCACCCCCTCTGTTTTTACTGTTTTACAGGTTTCGACGGGGTGTCGGTTTTGACCGGACTCGAGACGTGAAATCAAAAGTAGTTAAATAATAAAAATAAAAGTAAACTTAAATCACATAAATCTCCGAAAAGTTTAAGATCAAAAGAAATATAAATAAACATGCTTTAGTTCAAACAGAAAGTACGTCTCTAATACGGAATAATTTCCCCGACTCTCGATGAGCTCCCGAGCTCTGAGACGTCCTCTAAACTGACACCCCGTCGAACCCTTCAGCGTCGGCGTCGCTCACGAAGGGTGCTGCGTTCTCCACAGCGAAGGGCTCAGACTGATAACTCCTTCTCTCGAGCTCTTAAATTGACGCTCCGATTCGGTCTACTCTGCTGACGCGAATCTGTACAGGTTATGGATGTCGGCGCTGTCCTTGGCTTCGGGTCAATCTCGAACTAGACCCCACGAACTGGCGGCACTCCGATCGACTCCTCTGGAAAGACCTTAGGAAGAAAACGTACACTACTCTAGTCTCACACGCACGATACACACTCGTCACACCTCATCACCCGTAACCGGGTTGTCAAGACACCAAGGTCGTCTCAAAGGTTCTACTCTTAGGTCTAACTCCTCAGCAAAGGTAGAAGAAAACGGAAGATTGCGACGCCTGTGGGGTATGGACCCCTCACGCTTCCGTTGCGCCACTCTGCTCTCATCGTTCCTCGGCCATCTCCTCTGACCGGTCTGACTGCGTACTGGTATTGCTGCGGTCCTCCGCCGTTCGGGCACTCGTCGCTGATAACGATCAATGAATGCTTGATACCTCACAACTTGGTTCGCCTAACTCTCTCATCACGCTCGAACAAAGAAGATCCCGTACGGAAAGGTCATTAAGAACATGACGGTCTGTTACTCTACTTTCACACTCAGGACTGGCACTAGTCGACACCACAGCGCCCCCAACCAGCGTGCCTAGGCACGGGGTGGCTTAACAGTTCTAATTTCCGTCTCAATATATAGCAACCACGAAGAAATAAACAAGCGGGGAACTCACGTATAAATTAAAACGATACCCAAAATTTTTAATGGTAAGCCCGCACCCTAAGCGATCTCATGATCGAGATCATGTCCCTCAGCTTGGGAATCAGTGACATCATACACTCGGTCCTGCTGTGCCTAGGGTCCTCCTCTCGGGGGTGGTGGAAGGGTCATATGTTGTGGAGCCCTCGGCTGATGTCTCTGTGCTGGTGCACTCGCCGCCTGGCGTGGGGCTCTCGGAGTCTGTGTCTGACGCGGGCGGATAAAGGGTGCCTGGCGGGGCTGCGCCTGCTGAGGTCTCGGCGCTGGCGCTCCTCTAACCCGGTCAGGACACTCACAAGAGATGTGTCCCAGTCGGCCCCAGTGGTAGCATGTCCTCTCAACGGCACGCGACCTCTCCTCGACCCTAGTCGGACGATCCGTTGGGCGGTCAATAGGTCCACCACTCATCGGGCAATCTCGGCCCAGATGACCCAACTGCCTGCACAAGGGACAAGACTACGCTAACGGGCAGGTCCAACGGACGCTACTGCTCCGACCCGTCGCATCCCACCAGACTGGGCCTGAGGCTGGACCGTCAAGGTTACCACCCAGAGGTCCTCCGGTCGCAGAGACGACCCAGGCGACCGCTCTGGAGGAGCTGGTTCGCACAGTTCTCGCGGCGATCAGCGCCCAGAGGGAGACTGCAGCATCGACACCAGAGACTGTGCCAGCTGCCACTACAGCTGCTGCTGCTGTGAGGCCGAGTCACGCCGATAGTTACACAGCCCAGGCACTGAGGGACTTCCTCAGGCTGGGAACTCCTATCTTTTCTGGGGAGCCAGACCACGAAGCAGCCGAGAGATGGCTGGGATACATCACCCGTAACTTGGATACGTCGGGGATCGTAGACGATCACATGAGGGTATCCTTTGCAGCATTCCAGCTGAGGGAAGAGGCATACTTTTGGTGGCAGCGTGAGCAACGCAGGGTTGGAGACAACTTTCAGTTATTCAGAAGGCTGTTCTTGGAGCAGTATTTCCCAAGATCAGCCGGTGAGGACATACATCAGCAGTTCCTGGAGCTGTGCCAGAGAGGGTTGTCTGTATCAGAGTATGAGGCGAGGTTTCCCTCCCTGGCTCGCTTCGCACCAGAGATGGTGACGACTAAGGCACTCCGATGTAGACGATTCGAGAGGGGGCTCCTTCCGTCGATTGTGGACCGAGTCATTGCCTTTAAGACTGAGGTATATACTGAGCTAGTGGAACAGACACTGGCAGTGGAGCGGCACCTCCGAGAGACCGCCAGGGCTCGGGAGAGTAGGCCGAGACCGAGTGGCTTTCTGTGGCCGTCCGAGGGCCGCGATCCGAGGAGGCATAGGACCTCGGGGACATCTTAGAGCTCGGGAGCTCATTGAGAGTCGGGGAAATTATTCTCTATTAGAGACGTACTTTCTGTTTGAACTAAAGCATGTTTAATTATATTGGTTTTGATCTTAAAATTTTCAGAGATTTATGTGATTTAAGTTTACTTTTATTTTATTATTTAATTAATTTTGAGTTCACGTCTCGAGTCCGGTCAAAACCGGATTTGGGGCATGACATGGAGACTTATCGCTACCACAGTTCAACACTGCTTGGTGTATTTCCTCAATAGAAAATTCAGCTTCTAATTTAAAACTTTGGATGACTGACAAAGATTTAAAAGGCAAAGTGGGTAACAGTAAAGGCGAGGCAGCTGGCTTACTGAAACGTTGTTGAAAATGCAAGCCCGCATGAGATTTTATCGCTTCAGGGTCTGTGAGATATATCAAACCATCCCGAATCACCGAAATACGATTAACCGACCCCATGAAGTTTGCAACACGATGGAAGTATTTTGAACACACATCCCCTTCGTCGAACCACCTCTGTCTTGACTTCTGACACCAAATTTGAGCCAAGATTTTCTGTTTTTGAATTAATTCAACCTTTAGCAAAGAACGACGAATGCTCTCCTCATTAGTAAGATCACTATCATCCAGAATTATATCCAAAGCCTCAATATCCCCAGAAATGGAAATAACTTGTAGATCAGCCATCCCAGAAAACTCCCGGTTCCAAACCTTTAAGTCCTCTCTAAGACACGTCAGTTTGAAACATAGCCGATAACTCGGGGATCCAGAGCACACATAAAAATTCCAGTAACCATGGACCATAAAGTGAAAGTCCTTAGCATCTAACCAGAAATTAAGAAACCTGAACGGTTTAGGGCCCCAATTTAAAGATGTCGTCTCCAAAACTACGGGTCGATGTCAGATAAGCCACGTTCAAGGCCTTTTTGGGATAAACCTGCAAATGTGATCAGAAACTCTGGAGAGACCAAGAACCGATCCAATCGAGTGGCCTTCGAACCGGGGCCATACCAAGTGAACTTGCCCCCTTCCATTCTGAGATCAGTCAATCCTAGACACAAAACAAAATGCAAAAAGCACGAGCTATCTTGCTCTGAATAAATAATGTTACGACGTTCTTCTGCTGTTAGCACCGCATTAAAATCCCCACCAATACAAAGAACATCTGAGAAGCGAGAACTATAAGAACCAATTTCTTCCCAAAGAAAAACTCTATCATTTTCTTTAGACGGGGCATAGACATTTATCAGAACAATATGGGAGGTAGAACCTGTCCAAAACCAAAACCACAAGATGGCACTTTTCAAAGGAATGGATTCAATACACCGAAAGATTTCTGGTTTCCAAATTGACAACAAGCCGCCCGAAGCCCCTTCAGAAGGAGAAAAACAATGCTCCCATATACCCAGGAAACCACAACTCCGTAAGAACGAAGATGAGAAAGAGTCCACCTTGGTTTCTTGCAGAAACACGAAGTCGGGATTAGCTTTCCTGATGGTACAACTGATACTCCTTCGCTTCTAAACGGAGTTTGATCCTCTCACATTCCGTGAGAGGATCTTCATAAAATCAATTTTGTAGAAGAGACGGAGGAATTGACTCTTAAAACCAATAGTACAAGCAAATGCCTCAGAATGCACCTTGATGCGCATGAATTTAATGCCTTTTAAAGAGTGTATTATCATTTATTTAGCACGATCCTAGCGCCAATAAACCCTATGTTGGGTCTTAGTCAGTTTTTCTAGTAAGAGCTTTAAGTTAGGTCTTAGTTTGTTTGTTTGACTCCACGCCTTGGAATTCAGGAATTCCACCGAGCACTCCACTCCATGGCATGCAACATGGGATATGAACTGAAAAATTTAAAAACATGATAATAAACTAGTATACTGAAAGAGTATTATATTAAATGGTTTAATTAACACTACAACTCAAAGATAATAAAATGTTTGCCAACTATTACTAATCACAAAGACATTATAATATGTCCATGTGGATTGTCCAAGGGAACAAAAACCTAACACATAGGACCTTTCTTAGTAACATGATTAGGTTTATGCTTATAATATGCTTGTTCATAGTAAAATGACTAGGTACAAACTACACTTAGCATAATAAGTATATTTTATTGGATAAAATATAAATAAGAATCCTCAACATTAATATTAGGTCTTAGCAATGCTTATTCACTATCACAGGCATCGACCAAAACAAGGGGACTATGTATTGGTGCGTGAAAACGTGGGGTACATAGGGTTCCGAGTTTTGGGAAGGTACCAAACAAGAGGGCTTATGTTGGTGCACCTAAGCGTGAGAAATATAGTCATTGAGGTGAGGGAAGATGATCATCAAATAACTTGATGTGCTTTCACTCTAGGGCATCAAGATAGAACAATTATAAACAACACATGATGATATGTGTGTTCTATCCAAGAGTTGTATACATGATGCAATTGGGAAACCTACCTAAATACCATATTTAGGGTCATAGGGGCAAACCCCACTCTAAATAAGGGAAATATGGATCTTTGAAGTATTATCTTTAAGATAAAATTAAGGATTGCTTAAACTCATATTATTATTTTTTGAAACTGTCATGCCCCAATTTCAGTAAACCGAACTCGGGACGCGAACGTTTAAAATAAGAAAACACTTGAAACCAAATTCATTAAAACACTTTACAACACCAGTTTAGTTCAACGAAAGGATAAATACAATTCAAATAAAACGTCCCACAAGCGGACAAAAAGGCGAGGTATCCGTCGCTAGACCAAAAGTAAAAACCCGGACTCCGCTCCTAGCTCCACAAGCTTCGAGAGCTCACCTAGTCCGTCCCACGAACAGTACCTGTAGGAAAAGCAGCTAGGGGTGAGCGTTCGCTCACCACCACGGATAACAGACTGACTACGGCATAATTAGCAGACAATGCCGGTAACACCAACAACAAACTCAACCCCCGGGGATCACTGTCCCCTACCCAAGTACTCTGACTGACAAACACCCACGGTGACCTTCCTCGAACAACTCGACACTCAACACGTAAGTAGACACGACACAACGATCACGACCTCTTCCAAGGACTCAAAGGGACTACGCAACACCAAATAAGATCACAAAGGATCGCACACCAAACAAGATCACAAAGGATCGCATACCAGTTGCTCAGTAACCTCTCCCACTCACACGAACACGGATCAGGCTAGCCAAAGAATGCTTACAACCTGTGATACTCAAACTCGGACCAGGCCAGCCAAAGAGTGCTTGAAACCTATGTTACTCAAACCATGTCAGGCCAGCCAAAGAGTGCTTGCAACCCGTTGATACTCAAATTTGGTCAGGCCAGCCAAAGAGTGCTTGCAACCTACCGGGATCCGCAATCACAATCACAATCAAAATTCAATCACACAGGCACTCAAGGCCACTCAAGACACCTCAACAGTCAAGACTCGGGTTCAACAACCCCACGGGCACTAACTGCCACTCAAGACACACCAACGGTCAAGACTCGAGTTCAACCACCCCACAGACACTCACTGCCACTCAAGACACACCAACGGTCAAGACTCGGGTTCAACAACCCCACGGCACTCACTGTCACTCAAGACACACCAACGGTCAAGACTCGGGTTCAACAACCCCACGGCACTCACTGTCACTCAAGACACACCAACGGTCAAGACTCGGGTTCAACAACCCCACGGCACTCACGGCCACCCAAGACACCAACAATTAAATACGGGCTCTCATGGCCACCCAAACTCAACAATAAATAATGCGGGCTCTCAAGGCCACCCAAACTCAACAGTAAATAACACACAACAACCTCCGGCATAATCGATGCCTCCAACAGTCCTAAGATCACTAGTTCACAAACAACCTCCGGGCATGGTCATATGCCTCCAATAGTTCAATTATCAACAGTTTCACAATCAACCTCCGGGCATGGTCATATGCCTCCAGTCAAACAATTAACGCTAAGTTCTCTGCTCCTACGACACTACTAAGTGTCACATGCTTTTCCAGTAACTACCAAGTTCCCGTAGCATGCTTTTCTAATAAACGCTACAATCCCGTATCATGCTTTTCTAACATTTAAATAAGCCTATTCAACCCACGACACCCCGGTGTCACATGCAATTCTACTGTTAACTTTCCCTAGTCAGGGCCGAGATCCGGCTACTTTTCCCTACCTCAACTGAAGAGCAACCGCTATGTTTCCTAGCTGCTGACGTTCTGGCTCGCTACCTCCGGCTCCACTTCGATCGAAGCCGGACGCTAAAGAAAACACGAAAGCCATAGATTAATAACGGTCCCGCCGTTAAGTTAAAGGTCACGATTCGTCTAGTTTAAATCCGACAGTTGTCTTTCACACTTGAGCGGGATAAAAGCGGGATCACGACGAATCGGTTTCGAGCCCCGAACACAGAACCCGGTGCATGGATTTCGAGACACGGCTCCCGAGGCACCGATTCCGCGTTCCGCTGTTAAACCCATCCTAAGTCCGTTTCAACAGCCCGGTTATTCGTTCCACGCTCAACAGTTCAAGGCCCGTTTTAAATCAAATCTGGTTGTTCTTTTTAATTCCTTTTTTTTAAAACCAAAGTCGTTTTAGCTCATTTTCCTACCAATTTGTTTCTCAAAACTCCTCGACTCAAAACCGTTATTAAAACCAAATTGATGTTAATTCCTTTTATTTTAAATCATTTTCCAATTTAAATCTGATTTTTAAACCCCTTTCTATTTAACTTAGGTTTCGTTATACTTCCCTTTTGAAATTTTTTTTCTTTTCACAAATATGTTCTGACTTCGATTCCACACGCCCAAAAATCAATTCTTTTGATCAAACAGATCATAACTCCCTTTTTGAACAAATCTAATTTTAATCTAAAACTCAATTTACACCATTTTTCTCCTTTAGTCAAAACTGGTTTTGTGTTACACAATTTCCCATTTTACAGATCAATGTCTTTAATTTTTTGATTTCAATTCCAAAAATACACGGCCAAAATCCAACTGTTTCTGGACGAGAAATATTAACGAAAGGAGAAGCTCGGTTTTCGAAGCCGGCCGAACAGAGCCTTACGGTGGTAGGGCTCACCGTAGGAAGGGGGAAAGGGCAACGACGGCGGCGGTGGTGGTGGCTCGGCTGAGCTTGCCGGCCGTGCGGACGGCGACGAGGAGAAGGGAGACGGGAGAGGATGGTCGGGGACGGCCGAGCTCGGGCTCGGGACGGCCGGAATCGAACGGGACGGTGGTGGATCTGGACGGCGGCAGTGTGAGGGGCGGAGAAAAGGGCGGCGTGGAGGAGGAGGACGGTGAGGGAGGGGAAGGGGCTCGGTGGGTTCGGCTGAGACGGGAAGGAGAGGGGGACGGCGGCTGGTGTGGTCGGAATCCGGCGAGTAAGAGGGAGACGGCGTGGTGGCTGGAGGAGAGGGAGGTCGGGGTTCGGCTGAGACGTGGCGGCGTGTGGTGGCGATGGGAGAGCGGCCGGAGCTGGTGGGAGGTCGCCGGAGGTGGACGGAGAGGATCGGTTTCGAAGGAGAAGGGAGGCGTGGGTGAGGGCTGCTCGAGAAACGAAGAGAAGGGTGCAATTTTAGGGTTTCAGACCTAAAATTGCCCCTTTATACTCGAGCCTTCAAACGGGCCTCACCCATGGGCTTCTACGAGATGGGCCGCGCGGCCCAGACGTGGGTGGCCAGCCTGCTCGGGCCGGGTCTGGCCTGGCCGGGTTGCTGGTTGGGTCCGGTCCGACCCAATTCGTTTTTTTTTGAAGCGGGTTTTACAGAAACGAGTAGAGAGGTATTGTATTACTATAAAACAACAACTTTATATGGTAGGAAATAACTGTCCAGGATTCCAGATATTTGTCCCGATCGACCGTAGTCCATTAGGCGCTTATGGATCCATAAAAGTAGTCTGCTTTGAATCGCAGATCCGAACTTAGGAGTTCCTCTTAACGACATTTCAAAAGAACTAATAACCAAAGTCCTAACCCTATCTATCCAAAAATTTATTCGACCTAAAACAGAATAAAAGATTAGCACACGAACGAAATATAAAACTACCAAATCTGCGATGCCAGTTCTTCTGGGCCCCGTGCCATTGGGGCGTTCTAGTATCGTCAATTCTTCGTCTTGATTCGCTCGGATCTTTAGAAGTAGTGCGGAGAACGGGATATGTTCCCAGTGCTCCGGATGTGACTTCACCGACACTTCACGTATAAGCAGGTTAATCATCATCGATTCGACCCGCAAAGGTTTGTTAGGGGTCGAGAGTCCCGACTTTGGGTGTGGTGGAGATAGGCCCCAACCTATCTTCCCTCTTCCTGGATCCCAGATCCATCGAGGGAGCGGAGCCATGCTAGCTAGGGTTTGCCCCTTTGATGGATATGCCCCGATCTGGCCGGCGAGGGGTGGCCTTGGGGCCGAAGACCGCTGCGGATGGAAGACGGCGCATGCAGCACGGATCCCGGTAGACGGCGACAGGACAGACACGGTGGCTACTGGCACGAGCTCGAGACCGATCCGGCGACGCAGGATTGGTAGCGCGAGACGAGGAAGAGGTTGGGGGACAGTCTGAACGAGCGGCGGTGACCTGCGAAGATGGACGACGACGAAGACGGATGAAAAAAAGAAGCTGTGGAAAAAAAAACATGGCAAGTGTACTGTTGAACCCTGGCAAAGGTAGTGTTCCATCCATCTAAGGTAATCCGAGAGCTTAGAATCAAGGGCTTCAATGATGGAAAAAAGGGGGAGGGGGGAGGAGGCTGCGCAGAGAGAAGCGCAGCCCATAAAATCTCTTCCTTAAGCTCATATTAATTACTTACACTATATAGATAGCTTTAAATACTATCATCGTAGATTAGCTTGTCAAACGCATTATGTATCTTATCATAAAAGATCGATCGTAAGAGGATCCGCTCACATAACTAAGTTGTGATTGGTACAAAACAAAGAAATGTTCTTGATGAAATGGTAAAGAATAGTTCCTTGACAAAACCTCACTCTAATGATTCACAAATATGATTGATGTTCAATATGATGCATATGGTAAGCATACTAATGAACATTTCATAAATGCTTAAAAGCATAGAGTTTTGAACTCGGAATGCAATTGGGATGAATAAATACTTCGAGATTGACCAACTCAAAGAAATGTTCCACGAGAGGGCATGACTGAGGAAAGATGTTCAAATACTACATCTTTTACCATCCATCTTATAGACATAAGCTTATATATATATATGTTCGCACCTGAAACCTTCCCTATATATATACTTTTGTGTCTTGGGTATTCAAATGCCAAATAATAATATCCACATTTATATATATATGTGCAAGATCTGAAAAGTAGTCTATCTAGGATAAGTTGACCCACAAGAAGTATAAGAACAAAAGTTGTTTCCTATAAGGATAGTGGACTTATTCTTGATTGAATAAAAGTTATCATGTACCTAAAATGTAGGAATATTATTCAAGCTTTCTAATACATGAAGACTTTTGCTGTTACATCTAGATTGAACATGTTTGTGTCAAGCAAGATGTTGTCAAAGATGTCAACGGAAATCTTGTGTGTGACAGGTAGCAAAGCTAGAAAAGATGCCAACCAAAACGTCAAAAACATCTTGAGCATATCTATGTGAATCCGGCTCTACAGATTTTCTTTCTAGTTAGAGGATACTTCTCTAATAGTTATCCATTATATTAAGGAAAGTCTCTAACACAAGCAAACTAAGTGATTTAACCTTATCATGACTCTGAAAGTTAAGGAAACCCTAAGAGGTGTGATACAAGGGTGGTTCGACCTATAAAATTCCAAGTAACTTTGGTGGCTTTGTTCGGATCATCTATCATATTTTTTCTGAACTCTGCAAGTCGTAACTGACTGTTTTTGTTGCCCATAAGGACTATTTGTTTGTTGTTCTTGTGCTTATTATCTCAGGGTTCTTAAGCGTGTTGGACTAGCATGTTAGGAGACTGAATTACATACGGAAAGAGGAACGTTGTTGTGTTCATCCTCGTTTCATAACTGAAGAATGATGATGATGTGTTTGCGTGATTGAAGTGTCATGATCTGCTATTAAAGACCGCAAGGCTAATCCGAGACTAAAGGGCTCGTAGAGTGGAATCAATAGTGACTCTAAAACTCAGGGGGAGACCCTAATATAGTTTTTCTCTTTGTAATAATAACATAGGGTTGATATGGGGAATCATAACTTGTATGTTGATTGATTACTTGATAGTGAAACCTTTCCATTAGCAAAGTGCCCCCAAATATAGGTGATAATGCACTGAACTAGGTAACTAACTTGTGTGTTTTTGTGTGATTGATTTTTTTTGCTTAATTGTTCCATTCTTTTACAACGCAAGATGTCAGATAACAAGTCATAACATCTTGAACGACATCTTATTGTTGTACCTGAGTAGAATATTGATTGGTATTAGGGCAGGTCACCCAATCTACGAGTTGTGATTCTAAAGAGAAACAATTTTGCGTGTGAAAAAATGGAACACTCAAGATAAGGAGGTTCAGTTAATCATCAACCAGTGGTCGATGGGGCAAATTATGGCTACTGGAAAGCCAGAATGAGTGCATTCATGAAATCACTAGACAATAGAACTTGAAAGTCTGTGGTCCATGAATGGGAACCAGCACTATTGAAACCTGAGGAAGGAAAACGGCCATGTTTAAGCAGAAAAGGATTGGCGCTTTGTAGATGATGAAGCCTCAATGGGTAATTCTCGTGCTCTTAATGCAATATTCAATGGTGTTGATCAAAATGTCTTAAAACTGATGAACACCTGTAAAAGCGCTAAGGAAGCCTGGGAGATATTATCAATTGCATATGAAGGAACCACTAAACTAAAAAATAAGAGACTGCAATATCTCACCACAAACTTTGAGGCCCTAACCATGAGAGATGATGAGACCATAATGTAGTTTCATGTTCATCTAAGAGACATTGAAAATGAATCTTACCCCTTGGGTAAATCAATGTTAGATAAAGAGCAAGTTAGGAAAATCCTACGAGCTATGAACTCAAGGGTCAAAATGAAGATAACAACTATAGAGGAAATGCATGACTTGAGCACCCTCAGATTCGATGAACTCGTGGGATCTCTCATGACTTTTGAGTTATCACTTCAAGGCACGGACAAGAAAAAAAGGACTGGCCTTGAAAGCCTCAACACAAAACCTTAACAATCATGCGTATTCAGACTCCGAAGATGAGATGAGGGAAAACGTGTCTTTGATTGTGAAGAAGGTAATGACGCACTTCAACGGGATGCCAGGACGATATGTTCATCAAGATGTTCGTCTAGATGCTCATAAAGATGATGTCTCTAACATCCCATATCAGTGGGGACAAAAACTCGGTGAAGGAAACGATGATCAAGCTGATAAAGGAAAGGGAGTTCAATGCTATAAATGTGAAAGATATGGAGACATTCAACGAGAATGTCCAACTTTTCTAAAGAGATAGAAGAAAGGATTTAATGTCTCTCTCTGATGATGGTGAAGTGTAGAGTGACAGGGAACAAGTAAACAATCATACCTATGGATAGAGGTTAACAGGTTCTTGAGAAATAGAGCAATCAAATACAGATTATGACTGAATATAAAGCTCGATTGATTGAAACTATTATTTCTCTCAATAAAGAAGTTAGTAGACTTAATGGTGAAATTGATTGAATAACTAAGTCGGTCAGAATGATGAACTCAAGCACAGATAAGCTAAACACTCTTTTGTCCATGGGAAAACAGACTAGAGATATGAATGGACTTGGATACACTAATGAAGGCTCAACTTCTCAAACTGTGTTTTTCCCTCCAAATGATTGCTATCAGTCCGTATCTGCTCAAAAATATAAAGTTGAGTAGAGTATGTCAACCACTAAGGTTTACAATGTTCAACAACATTATACTCGACATCTTGAGCGACATTTTGGACTGCATTATGCAAGAGATTCGGATGATCAACAATATCACCCTAATTCCAATACTCAAGTTGAATCATTGTATGCAAAAAATCTCAAAAGAGTATACTTGGTATGTAAGAGGGGTCATAAAAGACCAGTGTTCTAAAAATCAGGGTGAAGCGGGGATTAATCGGCGCCTAGGCGAAATGTTTTAGAACAACGACCCAATTTTAACAAGTCGGGTGGCTCTAGGAGGATTTGAAAAATAGGTTCAATCCCCACCTAAGCGATTTTTACAACACTTATCCAATTTTTATGGTTTTATCTTAATTATTTACTATTAATCGTTTATATATTTCATTATATTATTATATTTAATTTTTATTTTTAAAATTTATAATCATATATATTGTATATACTTACTTCTTCTTTTTGGGATGAATTGTGGAATATTCATTATTTTAAATATCAGTTACAAAAGAGTGTATCTAGAAAACCCTGACCATGAATTAAAAGAGTCATTATACTGTATAGAGCCCTATTAGGTCTCTTATAAAAAAACTCTGAGACAAATAATCCAGTATAACTGGTTTTGGAATTTCCATAAAGGCGTAATGAAAATAAAACTACGCTATGACGAAACCAATTATTGTTGCTCAATGTGTAGCCTTCATGATCCATTCGTTGTACTAAACTGAACCTGCGATCATTGACTTCATGAGGAGGCAGAGCTCGTTCAGGGACCCCTCCCAAGGCCATTCCCTAGAGCATTGAATTCCTTTCATTCCTCCATGTGGGCCAACTTACCCGCCCTATCTTGATTGTCCGAGGGTTTTCCAATGGATCCTCTCTTAATTCCCCCGGGTCCTGTTCCATGACCAGCCTCAGTTCCAGTTCCAAGTCCAAGTACAGTTCTATCTATGTTGTCACGCCCCAATTTCAGTAAAACCGAACTCGGGACGCGAACGTTTAAAACCATAAAACAATTGAAACTTGTTTTGAATAAACACTTTAAAATCACCATTTAGTTAATCAAAATAATATTTACAACTCAAAAACGTCCCAACAAATGGACAAAGTACAAGGTATCCGTCACTAGACTCAAAAGATAAAACCCGTACTCCGCTCCTAGCTCCACAAGCTTCGTGAGCTCACCTAGTCCGTCCTGTGATCAGTACCTGTAGGAAAAGCAGCTAGGGGTGAGCGTTCGCTCACCACCACAGATAACAGACTGACTACGGCATAATTAGTAGACAATGCCAATAACACCAACAACAAACTCAACACCGGGGAGCACTATCCCCAACCCAAGTACTCCGACTGGCACACAGCCACTATTACCTTCCTCGACTGACTCAACACTCTGACACGTAAAGTAGACCTGACACAACGATTGACGACCTCCTCCAAAGAAACGACAGACAACCACGCAACACCCAAGATCACGAAGGATCGCACACCAAACAAGATCACAAAGGATCGCACGCCAGCTGCTCAGTAACCTCCCTCACTCGGGCGCTTTGCCGAACCACTCAGGCCAGGCGGTCAACTTGTCTCAATAACCTCTCTCACTCACGCGCTTTGCCGAACCACTCAGGCCAGGCGGTCGACCTGTCTCAGTAACCTCTCTCACTCACGCGCTTTGCCGAACCACTCAGGCCAGGCGGTTGACCTGTCTCAGTAACCTCTCTCACTCACGCGCTTTGCCGAACCACTCAGGCCAGGCGGTCGACCTGTCTCAGTAACCTCTCTCACTCACGCGCTTCGCCGAACCACTCAGGCCAGGCGGTCGACCTGTCTCAGTAACCTCTCTCACTCACGCGCTTCCCTGACACAAAGTCGGGCCAGGCGGTCGACCTTGCTCAGTAACCTCTCTCACTCAGGTAACCACAATCACAATCACAAGCAAGTTCAACAAACAGCAACAACACAGGTTCAACACTCCACAGGCACTCATGGCCACACAAGACACCAACAGTAAAACACGGACTCAACAACCCCACGGGCACTCACGGCCTCCCAAGACACACCAACAGTAACTCACGGGCTCAACAACCCCACGGGCACTCACGGCCTCCCAAGACACACCAAGAGTAACTCACGGGCTCAACAATCCCACGGGCACTCACGACCTCCCAAGACACACCAACAGTAACTCACGGGCTCAACAACCCCACGGGCACTCACGGCCTCCCAAGATACACCAAACAGTAACTCACGGGCTCAACAACCCCACGGGCACTAACGGCCTCCCAAGACACAAACAATAAAGTAACACGGGTTCAATAACCCAACGGGCACTCATGGCCACCCACGACACAAACAATAAAGTAACACGGGTTCAACAACCCAACGGGCACTCATGGCCACCCAAGACACAAAAATAAAGTACAATCAACCTCCGGGCATAATAATGCCTCCAGCAGTTCTAATATCAACAATTTCACAATCAACCTCCGGGCATGGTCATATGCCTCCAGCATTCCTAATGTCGATAAGTTCACTGCTCCTACGACACTACTAAGTGTCACATGCTTTTCTAATATTCGCTACGTTCCTGTATCATGCATTTCTAATATTCGATAAACCTACTTAACCCACGACACCCCGGTGTCACATGCAATTCTACTGTTAACTTTCCCTAGTCAGGGCCGTGATCCGGCTACTTTTCCCTACCTCGTTTGCTTTCTCCAAAAGCGCACAATTAAGCTCCGGCGTGATCTCGGTCACTCGCCTAGCTTTCCCTTTCCTCGGTCTGCAGCACGATCTAACAAGAACACAATTTTAAACTCTTTTAAGCTTGCAGGCATAAACTGAATTTTAATAAACCCGACGCCCAAAAGTAACCCCGACAATGTCGATCACTCCCAAACTCCCCAATTACTCGACATTGTCGATATTGGACCCGGAAAGGCCCGATTCGCCCGACATGGCGAATCTGCCCGGGTTTTGGAAAC
This sequence comes from Erodium maritimum, assembly GCA_963921825.1. Lineage (NCBI taxonomy): Eukaryota > Viridiplantae > Streptophyta > Magnoliopsida > Geraniales > Geraniaceae > Erodium > Erodium maritimum. The sequence goes on from OY997595.1 coordinate 25,144,208, forward strand.
GCCCTTCCGGGGCTCCGAAAATTCCCGTTTTCGTTTCTACGGTCTTAGAATAATTCAAGGGTTCCTAGGCACTCGACGGAATCGAATTCCGACTTCCGAGTCAATTAATTAACGTTTAAAGTTTCTAAACCCGATAATTACAACTTTTGCATTTTGATTCCAAATTTTGATTTGGTTGTGGATAAATGGTCCGGGGAACGTTTTAAACCACCCGAACACAAAACCCGTTCACCCGAGCACATGGGCCCCACACGACCATAATGGGAAAATTTCCTTTTCGCCCCAAAACTTTCCTAATGAACCCCAAACCTCAACCATTCATCTTTAAACCAATTCTAACCAAAACCCAACCATATTTGAATCATTTAAACTCAAACCCTAAAATTCAAACGTACCAAAACGAAAATCGGTTAGGTGCTCACCGTAGAGAATGTCGATGTGAGCTCGATTCTTTTATCGTTGAGACGATCCAACAGTTTGATGCTCGTGAATAGTGGCAAAACCCCCAACCCTCTTCTCTTTTCTCTCCCTTTCTTCTCTCTTATTTTCTCTCTCTAAAAACTATCATGTTTTTAATTTTTGAAGCAATGGCCGAACATCACATTTGCTCCCTTTTGTTTTGTTTTAAAAAGTAACAAAATAATACTTAAAAAGCAAACTAACTATCATGTGGTCTTGTCTTGTTTTGTCCAATAAACCTAACCCCACCACATTGGTGACATGTGGCAAGTGGGTCCCATCCCTTTTTGGAAAATATCTTCTAGACATATTCCAATCAGATTCGCGAAATTCGGCCGTCTCGGGCCCCGAACGGGCACTGTTTCCAAGAAATTACGAAACTTCACGGGCCAGAAGGAAACGGCTCAACTAAGACTGCTGCGACGACGGCTAAGCTTTTTGGATCCAAAACGGTCCTCGAATGGACCAAAACGTCGCTCGGTTGACTTTTACAGCGAAAAGTCAACATTTCCCAAATTGATCAGAAAGTTGCCCTGAGTCCCCTGGAACTCACTTCAGTCAATATCGGGGTCAACTTAAGTCTGGTATGACACTCGGGGTCAGATTTAGGTTCAATCAAGTGTTTGCTGAATTTTTTTAAATTTTCCCGTTTTTCGCAGATTTGACTGGCGTTGACCGGGAGTGGTCATTACATATGTGCTCATGCAGAACCATGGCAACGCTCTTCCCATTACCCGAGAGCTGGTCGATTATCGGGTGTATCCAACCTGGATCGGCCGAATGGCCTGCTTTGTTAGGTGCAGGAGCCGAGGATACTATTGGGCTCCTTCCCTGAGGAAAAGCCTCCTTAGGTTCAGTAGTCGAGGATACCTTATTTTGAGATGTCTGATCATCCCAATTTGTGGCATATATCTTGGTTTGACGGTCCTTTGGGAATTCCAGCATCGGGGAATTAAACCGAGGTGTACCCACCACCCCCTATCACACTCGACCACCATGTGGCCTATCATACCATAGTTATAACTAAAAGAGGGTAATTTTGTATAGGTAAGGGTGACACGAAACGGGTCGGGAAATTCTCGAAAGCGAAGAATGTGGTGCGTTCGAAGAGGCCGCTCCACCGGGTGCCAAAAATGAACCTTTATTGCTCCTTCCCCAAAAAGTACCCCACTGATCGCATGGGACGTGGACATAGAGTCCTAATGTTGCACCAATCGTTGCTCTAGTGGTTTTGGTACGGACCAAAGAAGGGAGGCCCCAGACATGGAACCATAGTTTGATCCTATCCAGGGTGGGGCTTCCTAGCCATTGAGTTCAGGTCACCCAACAAAAGTGGTCTTCCATCAAAGCATCATGGTTCATTATCCCGAACCCATGACCGGGCTCTCTCCATCTCAAAGTAAAATGCGAAGGTCCTCGGGCCGATGTCTTTGACCATCAGTCCCTCGACCACCTTGCCTCATGCCTTGGTGATGATTCGAAGGAGGGCTTCCTTCTGGGTCGGCTTAGATGACCACAACTTACCCATCATTGAAATTTTTTGCCTTGCTAGTATGGATGGGTTCATCGGGGTAATCGGTACCATCACCTCAACCTCCTCCTCGTCCTTTAGAGACAAAGCCGAGAGACCATCCTGAATGTTGTGTAGTTAGGAGTCCAGACATGCTGGTGAGGGAGGCGCCACTGAGGAGGAGCCAGCTTCCTTGGGTCTGCAAGTTTTACGAAGGTGGGTCACTCTTAATGGTGGAGTGAGCAGCGCTGGGGTCATAGAGACACGAGTAGCATTAGGAACCCCGACCCCCTCACAAATAGCAGTCACCATCGTCCTTCCTGCCTCCAGCAACACCGGTTCAAGCATGGCTTCCCTTTATGAGGGTCCCAAACCAAAGGGGGTAAGGAGTCGACGTTGGGTACTATTGCAGCCGGTATCATGCTGGTGGTAATCGCAGCGGCGAAAATCGAAGTAGGTTCAGCGATGGGGGGATCAGGCGCCACCGATGACTGGAGAGCAAGGACGAGTAGGGCCGGCACATCCCCGCGATCAGTCGCCCTAGTGTTCAGATCGATCGTAGGTGACAACGTGATAGAATTCAACAAAACCTTACCGTTGCTTGTAGAGGAAGCTAGGGATTGGTTCTTCAAAGGACGACCCTATCGAGCTTTACCTAGAGGGTCCAACGTACCGGGAACTAAGGTCACGGTTTTCGTAGTCGAAGGAGGAAGGAGAAGCGTCGTGGAGGAAAGGGGAAGAGAGGCCGAGGTGGAAGAAGAATGTTAGGGTTTCTTCTACGCCCCGGTTTAATGGGAGACCTCACGGCAGACTAGGGGCGAGGTTGAGGTACACGTGGGAGATACTGCACAAGGGTTGACCGCGATGGGACAAGACTAGCGAGACTAGCTACAATCAAGTCGGCGGTAGGGGTAGGAGACTCCATAGGTGGGGTAGGGTTTCCTCGGGAAGGAGGAACTCTCGCCTTACGTGAGAGATGAGTATCACTCTTTTTGTATACTTACATCTTAAATAAATGTGGATGTTAATATTGTTTACTTTTTTATTAATAGTTTTTTTTATCTTGTTAGGAAAATATCATATCATATTAATTGTTAATTTTTTTTATTTTTAGTTTTATTTTTTTATATAAGGATATTAATGTTGTTTATTTGAACTTTTTTGTCATTTAAGGATAAGTATGTAACAACTATATATATTTTTCTATTTTTAAATTTTTTCTTACTATTTTTTCATAATAAAATTCATATTTTGTTCATACATATAATAACATATTTGTTAAGAAATTAAAAAAAAGTAGAAAAAAGACAAATCTGATTAATCCCCGGTAATCTCTAAGTAGTCTCTAATTAATCCCCAATGGCTCTAACCGTTCGACTAGCGTCAAACGTTTTTTTTTTTAATAAATGAGTGGGGAATTTCATTATACTAGAGGGGGTACAATGAAAAGCATAGCCAAAACAAAGTGGTTTGATCTGAAAAACCAAAACAGTAAATGTGACTAACTTGATTACTTGTTCCACAGGGAACAACAATCAACACAAAGACATCAAAGAAATACAGACAAAAACGAATACAGAAACTGTAACTCTCAGCTCCAACAAGACCTCGACCTTCTTTGCCAATCTACGAACAAAAAAATCCAAGCGAAACAGACCTACAGACTTGAGCAAGCCAATAGTTAAACTTTGAAGCTTTAAAAAAGTTGCCTCAACACTCTCCAAGACATTTGAGAATACCATTGCATTTCGATGGAACCATAACACCCAGAATGCAACATAAGCAACACGAAGCCATTTAAACCAACCTCTCTTCGGCCATAAGTTGTCCCAGCTGAGTAACACAGAGATGGTCGAGTTGTAATACCCAAAAACAACATCCCACCAACGATGTATCATCATCCAATAATCCTAGGTAAACTTGTAAGCCGACAATTCTTAATGAAAGATGGAGAGAAAGAGGCACTTTAGTTTCATCTGATTCTCCCTCTCTTCTAGACGGATTTAATTCCTCTCACAATCCAGGAGAGCAACTTCATCTCCTAAATTTAAGGGGATAGGAGGAGGAACGAAGCTCAAAGTTTTCAGATCCTCATCGTCACAAATATTTTCATAATTGTCGTCCTCATCAGCCTCCAGATCCAGGGGTTCAGGAATCTCTAAATCTAGATTGTTGAACTGATCAATAGCAAAAAAATTAGACTTTAGAGCTTTACACCTACCTGTTTCACATAATCCCGTTCTCTCTAACGAATTTCACGTTCTTGACTGCAGGGGCTGTTTAAGGTGAGAATTGGGGTCTGATATACAACAACAGACTTTGGAAGCTGGGAATTCTTCTTAGATTTCAAAAGAGAGGAGGAGGCTTAAGCTGAACGTAAGGTTTTTTCGACATAACCTTTTTTGAAAGTTGTTGGGATTGGGTCACATGAGGCTCGTGAGATGATAAATTCAAATTCAAACCCTTATCCTCATCATTAAGATCTGATAAAATTGGGGGAGCATTCAGAGTCGAAACTCTTGATTTGGAAATAGCCTGAGGATCCACCTGATCATCTAAACTGGTCCAGTCCTTATCCGAAGTCATCTCCAACAAAGTAACAATCGGAAAAAACAGCCCTGGGTTATCCAAGATATTCACACCAGATACCTGAATGGGGAAAATAGAGTTTCCTAACTTGAGCTTCACAAGAAAAGAGGATACTTGTGAATTTTGATGTACCAAAATAAAATCCTTATTAAAAGAGACCGAATCCGAATTGTTATCACAAATGTGATGAAAAGAGGTTCCCAGATTTTTCCTAATGGATATTACAGTCACATTTGATCTCCCTTGAAAGGGAATACCTTCAACCACTAGCCAATGAAAAAAAAACCTCCCAGAGTAACCAAAACACCTGAGTTACTTATGAGCTCAAGCCAAGGTTTCAGACGAGACCAATTTTCCTTCCCCAATGCATCTCTGAGATCTGGATTGATGATTGTAAGCAGGAAAATACGATGTCCAAAATATCTCAAGACTATATCATCCAACCCCAAAGAACTAAATAAAGATTGGTATTGAGTATTTCTCCAATTGTTATGAGCCAACACTAAAATAACTAAAAGTGCCATCTCACGAGAACCAGTTTTCGATACTCCAACAACTATCATGTCTGGCTAAACTGGCTTCACTTTTGGAATCAAATTCTGAACAACTTTTGGAGGTTAAGGATGTTTATTCATAGCCTTGCGATTTTTAGGTCTTCCAAAATCCACCAAAAATTTATAGCCGTCTTGAAAAATTTCATGATAAGAATCAATAACTTCCAAAGACTTCCCTGAGATCATTTTCATAAAACCAAAATAAATCCAGAGCGATTTGACCTCTTACAAACAAGCGTAGCAAGTTTCAACATCGCCCGTACCCGTCATATTCCTCAGCCAAGAATCATTTCTTCCCGGTGGAATATTGTAGATATAAAGCTTCTTCAAACCATGAGGCTCAGAGTGGCAGGAAGACCTTGTATTTGAGATAGCTTCGTCCTCTGAAACCAAAGGATGATTCAATTGGGTACCTTCTAGACGATGAATCATGGGCGAAACCCTTCTAGACAACGTCCATATATCTGAGGAGTCCTTGTTCTGAGTAACTTGAGCACTATCGCTTTGCTGCTCAACAAGATCAGTATGGGAACTACCACTGGGGACTACAACCACAGATTGAGGTATTTGTTTGCCTAGTGTCTCCTTCCCCTTGCCATTCTCTACGCCGATGCCTTTCCTTTTTTTCTTGTCCATGTACAACATTTTCTTCTGACTTGAACTATGAACCCACAAAAGAGATTCTTGCAACAACATAAAAAGAAGAATAATAACAAAACCGAAGAGAAATTCTCTACCGAAAACTCGTCATCAGGCTAGAGAGAAAAAAACCTTGGTCGGAGAAAATTGTTACTCCACCCACAGCACCACCTGCAACAAATCAAACACCACCACCTGCAATAAATCGAACACCACTGCCTACAACAAATTAGCACCAGACTGCAACCGGATACACCCACCTGCAACAAAGCACAACTCTCTATATGCCCGACTTCCCGCACGCCGATTGGATCCCTAGTAAAGACGCTATGTCTTTGAAATCGTAAAGACTTCGATCTCCCAGAGACGGAACCACCATAGAAAATGGCGGCGCATATGTCCCTTTCCGGCTACAACATCAACTGGCTATATAGACACAAATTGATTGGAAATTTATTTGAGTCCGAGCAAAACTCAAGAGAACAAACATGAAGCTAACTATATGGAACCTTGTGTAAGACCACGCTGCTTTCAACTATATGGAACCTCTCTAGTTCAACAGAGAAACTCTAGGCAATATCAGACCTCTATGAAACAGTCATGAAGAGGTAAAGGTAAACACCCTCAAGAGAAGCTGAAGTAGGAATGGAAAGTCAAGGGTGAAAATTATTGTTCCAATGTTTCTTATACCACCTTTGTTGAATCAAATGAACATGTTTGGTACTTTGATAGTGGAGCTTCATGACACATGGCTGGTAATCGTGATTATCTGACAGATCTTCGTCCATTTCCCAATGGACATGTTACTTTTGGAGATGGGGTTAAGGCACGCATTATTGAAAGGGTCAACTAAAATTCTCTTGTCTCAATTTTCGCACTGAGGCGCTATTAATAGAGGGACTCACTGCCAACTTGTTCATCGTAAGTCAATTTGTGACCTAAAACTATATGTGGAAATTACCAGTTCTTATGTTTTGTGTTGGACAAGGACTTGACTACTCTTATGACTGGTAGTATATCAAAAGATAATTGGTATATGTGGTATCCAAATGGAACTACAACAACTAAATGTCCTTCTGCTGCAACATGCCCAGTGTCAAAAGAAGATAAAGTGTATATATTGAACTCTGACAAAGATGTCACTCAGGATTACCCTAATAAACCTATTAATGCCAATGACTATTCTGAAGTCGAAGCTGGTAACTCAGAAACCGATGAGGAACCTTTTTCACCAAGGTCTAAAAAAATCCCAAAAACGGGTGCAAAAAGATCTCACAACCTGTGATACCGAGTGAAGTAATCCAAGCTTGAATTAATCATGGTAGAAGAGTTTGTTGATCATAACCAGTAGATAAACTTGTAGGAAAGATATTTTGGTCTTTGTAGCATCTGAATCAAGGCACACTACTGCGGAAGAAAGTGTACTCAATTGCAGTAGATGGACAAATTGTTTGTCTGAGTATGATGTCATTCAAGATGTCTTGGCATCTTCTTGTAACATCAAACACCAGTTAGTGGGGGGTTGGTGGAATACAAGACAACTAAACTTGAGTAAATTCCCACTGAAGATTGAAGTGATATTTTCATTAAAGGTTCTTAATGTTGATCAAATTGAAAATTCGAGAGCTGCATCAGAACTGTGCTCATTTGAATGTCATGATGTTCCTCACAATGTCTTACTAGATATTTGTTGACTAATGGATGATACCTAAATTTCAAATTAATCAAATTACCTCTCTATTTGCATGTTAGTCCACGTGGAAGGAGTTTGAAGCCAAGTGGCATATGTATGTAATCGTTTCCTATTTCCACCAGGAGAACATGGGAGCAATCATGATTCCTACAAAACATGGAAAAAGGAGAAAAAAGTCTTAGAATTTTAAAGAAAAGGAAAGTGTCTGATTCAAAACAAACGTATTTCCTTTTCTTCTACAAACAGTTAGGGTTTACAAAACCCCCCAAATTCTCTCAACTTATCTTCATCCCCTTGAAATTTTACTATGTCATTCTCTAGTGATCATCCCTCTCTCGTGTCCAACACACACGTCCACCAACATCATGGATGCAAAAAGAAGTTGAAGATGATGAAATTATCATAGAGGTATCATGTGCATCGAAAGCTTATGAAGTCTCAATCAGAGGCCGATCTCCTAAATCTTGCTCCTGAAAAGCAATCTCTATATGCTTCTACCACTCCCCATCCTCGTTCATCAAAAGTCAATCTAAAGAAGGTAACTTCTGAAGATCAATAATCGCTTGCAACAGATTTTCTGAAAACTCTACCCTTAGCAACTTGTGTCTCTGCAAAATCTCTATTTATTGATGAAGGTAAATATAAAACCTCTCCTATAGAATCTATCAAGGACATTGGTAGTGAAGAACCGATGACGGATTCCAGTAAACGGAGAAAACTAGCATTGATAATGTCCCTATAACTACTTCCCCAATAAATCTTTGCATGCAAAGAAAAGAAGAAAATCTAAGGGTAAAGTGATAGAAGAAGAGACTATTTGAAAAACGGTTGCTGATCTCTTTAAGTATGTAGAGAAAGAACAAGTTTCTGATACTAGAGTAGAACCTTATGTTCCTGATCTAGTTGAAAAGAATGCAAAGTCTATAAAAAAGATTTTTGGCAGTCATGATACTATGGATGCTGACAAGAATGTTAGTGTTGATGTTGAAGCTACTAAAAATGGAAAAAGTCTCAAAGATGTTGAGACAGATGTCCTTGTAGATGCTTAAGAAGAAGATATTGTTGATGTTGATGAACAGGTCAACACTGTGGACCCTGATTCTGTGAAAGAAAATAAAGAGAAGAAAAGGAAAGGAAAGAGCATTGCCCTATACCAAGATGAGAGTCTAAAAGGCTCAGGTCACATATGTCTGCAGAAAAAGATGTTTGGACTACTCCCATTAGTAGACTGATGAAGAAAAACCCAAGCAAGAAGACTCTTCTTGCTTATGCTACAAAGAAATATGCCACTGACACAGTTCAACTTGTGGATGTATCTTCATTTAAGGAAGATGAAGTTGAAGAGGTTGTGCCATCACCCTTGTCTAAGGGAAAGAACTATGTGTCTGTGAGAAGAAATCTAGGAGGAGTTCCTGAGGCACCAATGGAGAATGTATCATTCCATTATGAAGGAGTAGCTCAAAATGGAGGTATATATTTCATAGAACCATCCATCCACAAAGGGAATTATCTGAAAAGGTCACAAGGTTAGAGCAAGTCTACAAGGTTCTCCAAGATGCACATTTGATAAAGACTGTCAAGGACATAGGTCCTTTCTACCCACTCCTTGTAAAAGAGTTTATTGTCAGTATTACCCCTGCTTTTGGTGAACCATAACAACAAGACTACCGTATTGTTATTGGACGAGGAAAGAATATTAATTTCAGTGAAGATGTTGTCAACATCTATTTGGGTAAGCTGGTGATCATGCCAGGAATTGTGATGTCTCTCCTTGATAGTATAGCCAAAGAGATCACTAGGAATGACCCTCTAAGGGAAAGCTCGCCTCTTTAGAGCTCACACCGCGGTACTCCTTCCTTTTTAGGATAGGGCTCCCAAACTAGGCACCTTCCTCCCATGCCTCAAGCATCACACCTAAGCTGGTTAGACTCATACATTCCGTATGCACATCTTCTTCTCTGAATTTTGGTTCATTTTTTTTTGAACACTTTACTCGACATGCAAGATCCTATGCAACGAAACGGCCAATTGGATTCCCACCTCTCATCTCGGGTCTAATCATACAAAAACATTCCAATATCTTGAGAGACTCGGACATTCAAGGGAAGAAGCCAACACAACTATCTTTTAGCATGAAACACTTTGAGGGTTCCAATGTCAAGGAAGATGTCAAGACACAAAGCTAGAAGCCAAGCAGCTCAATGGGTCAGAGCCTCCCTAGATCAAGCATTGAAAAGGTCCAAGCTTTAACTGCAGCCCTGGACAAGAAAAATAGGATACATGAAGCTATCCTTCAAGACCTACAGGCTGCTGAAGATGTCTCTGAAGATGTCGACCCAGAAAACTCATCAATAGAGTCAGATCCTCTATGATGATATGTGTCTCTATCTCTTCTTATTGCCTAAACACTTTTGATAGGTTTATGTTTTGAATATCTATTTTCTTCGGTCATGTTCGAGCTAATATTTTGATGTACTAAGTCTCTTTGCTACAAGTTGGCTAAGAATCCAGCCGGTTACGAGTCGGCTGATAACAGTTTTTATCTGGTCCGCCCATTGGGCTTTTTTGTGTCTTCATTTTAAGCTTCAAATTTGAACCATGATTTAAGTTCTTTAGCGAAATTTATACTTTATTTCCTTTGAAATCATTTTTGAATATTTGTCAATTTAGTTAACAAGGTTTTTGGTGACGGACGGTTTTTTACCCACCCCATTATTAGGGTTAAGGTTAATTGGTGGCTAAAAAATATATGGACTTGAATGAAAATGGGTTATTTGGTGGTTGAAAATTAATTGGACTAAAAGTTAAATGGGCTTATCACATAAACTTATATAATTTCGATAAAAGATGTTGAGCCAAGGCAGGGCGTAAAGCAGCCCAATGTAAATTAAATCAATTAAGGTTTAAGTATGGGCATCCCAGTAAAAACGGAAACGTAATAGGTTTATGAAATAAAAGCCGATCTGCCGGTTTTATACCGGTTTGAAAGATAAAAAACTGTACCCACCCAAAATGTCATCGGGTTGGTATTTTTTTAACCGTAATTGTCTTCGACGATACCGTTTCGGGTGATTCCAGTGATGGGGACGACCAATAATGACATATTTTCGGTGACATTGTGAATTTTGCACACCTATAGCCTACAACTACTACTCTCTGGTCCAAGACTTTGGTACATTTTGACATGATGATGTCATTTATATAGTATGATGTCTGCTACTAGTTTGCTATCTCCTCTGCTATATTAGATGATTCGCCATGTTTCTATCTTTGGTAGCTTTTGTGAAAATCAGGGGTAGAAGTGGTATTACTGTGTTAAAAATGCATATTAGTATGATCTGGTAAGAAGCTCTCTTCGTTATGTTCTGTGTTTTAAGCATGTCATCGATGCTATGGTTTAGAAGAAGCATGCCATGCTGGTTGCTGAGTATGTTGATTTGAAGAGATCCTTGGTGATTGTTGAAGAAAACTGAACTATATGAAGTATTTTGATCTATGTGTAGTTTATCAAGTTAAAGAATTTGTGGGTTGATCAATGCATGATAATTTTTGTTTCGCCATCCCCAAGATTGAAGTTGCTAAAGTAATTGCCTACAAAATTGGGCAAATTGGGAGATTGTTGTTACATCTGGACTGACCATGCTTGTATCAAGCAAGATGTTGTCCAAGATGTCAACGGACATCTTGTGTGTGACAGGTAGAAAAGCTAGAAAGATGTCATCCCAGATGTCAAAGTCATCTTGAGCATATCTATGCGAATCTAGTTTCCTAGTTAGAGGATACTTCTTTAATAGTTATCTATTCTATTAAGAAAAGTCTCTAACGTAAGGAAACTAAGTTATTTTCCCTGATTGTGACTCTCAAGGTTAAAGAAACCATATATGGCGCGATACAAGGGTGGCTCGAGCTATAAAATTTCAAGTAACTCTAGTGGCTCGGTTCAGATCGTTTTTCATATTTTCTCCAGACTTTGTAAGTCATAATTGACTGTTTTTGTCATCCGTAAGGAATATTTGTTCTTTGTTCTTGTGCTTATGAGTTCAAGTTTCCTAAGCGTGTTGGACTAACGTGTTACGAGACTAAATGATATAAACAAAGAGGAATGTTGTTGCGTTCATCCTCGTTTCGTAACTGAAGAGTGATGATGATGTGTTTGTGTGATTGAAGTGTCAAGATCTTCTATTAAAGACCGTAATGCTAATCCGAGACTTAAGGGCTCGTAGAGAGGAATCAAGAGTGGCTCTTGGATTCAAGGGGAGACCTTGAGATAGGTTTCCACTTTGTAATAATAGCATAGGTTTGATCAGGAGGATCAGAACTTGTATGTTGATTTTGTTGTTACATCTAAGTTGGAAATGTTTGTGTCAAGCAAGATGTTATCCGGGATGTCATCAGACATCATGTGCGTGCCCAACAATAAAGACATAGTAGATGTTTGTGTATCTAGTGCTGCAAATTTGCTTATTAAACGAAAATATATTCATGCGATGGAGTTTTCTTCGTTTTAGGAAGTAGGATATGTTTACCAAACTTAAAGATACTTACATATCTGATCTATTTAGGAAGTATTATATCACAAGGAAACTTGAAGATATGTTTCCTAAGTGTTAATATTTTGTATTCTATTTTGGATATACTTCTGCGATTTGTTTCGTTCTTTAAAGATACTGTTGCGATAGATATCAGGTCTATCTAGGAAAGATTTAATGCAAGGAAACAAAGGATTTGAGTTTCCTATTTTGAATTTACTTTTGTGATTTGTTTCCCAAACTTGGAGATATTCTGTGATAGTGACCTATACCATTTAAGAAATATACTAGCTCAAGGAAACAAGAAGATTCAGTTTGATCATGACTCCAAAGGAATGGGAAACCCTATAAGTCACGTTTACAAGTTGTAGGAGTTATATAACTCATGAAGATATTTAGTGCTCAGCTTGAATGTTGTCTGGTCGAAGATGTCAGCCCAAATGTCATCTGGCATTTGGAACGGGCACGTTTCTTAATTTGAAGATAAGTATCTTATGTTTTTTATTGTGAACATACTTATATTCCAATCATCATATTCGTTTTAGGGATTGTTTCCTAACTCGAATATACCTCTATTCTAAAATATCTGTTTGTTTTACGAATTGTCCAGGTTAAGGAAACTTAGAGATTGAGTTAGATCGTTACTCTAAGGCTTGAGAATCCTTAGAAAGCCATGACAACATTAGATGGAGCAGCTATAAAAAGAAAAGGGGATTGCCATTAGCACATTAGATTGAGATCGTCATTAGAATTATTCTACTGATCATTGTTGGTTGTCGACTTGACCATTGACATATGTCGAAGTCATTGGTGTTACAAGCGTAACTGTTGTAAATATTCTCTATTCGTCGTTCTTTGTTCATGACTTCAGAGCTCCTAAGCGTGTTGGGAGGAAGGGTGAATTGAATAAAGAAGAACGTATTTGTACTCAAACTCTATTCGTAAATGATTGAGTGATTGAGTTGTTTTGGGTGGTAAACCGTGTTTGCTGATTCCCGAAGAACACCCTTGAAGAACAACACCGGAAGGCTAAATAAAGACTATAGGGCTTGAAGAGTGGGATTGAATGAGGAGCTCGGATTCAAGGGGATCCCTGAGATAGGTTTTGCACTTGGTAATAAGTAGCATAAGGTTGATCTGGTTGATCTGATAACTTGTATGTTGACTAATTTCGTGATAGTGAAAATCATTCCACCAAACTGGGTAAAAAACTTGCGTGTCTTTTATTATGCTTGCTTGTTCATATCATTTAGTTGGTCCTATTTGTTAGATGTGATGATCATTATGGGCTTTCTTGAGAAATGGAGACTGTGGATGACTAGATGCTTTAGAGCTAATTTGTCAGTTTTAATTAACGGGGCTCCTAGTGCTGATTTTGAAACTGAGAATGGTATCAGACAGGGGTGTCCTCTGTCACCTTTTTTGTTCTTACTGGTGGTTGAGGGCTTGAACCAAATGTTATAGGATGGAATAAGGGGTGGAGATTTTAACGGTGTTGAAGTGGGACGAAATGGATTGGTAGTGTCTCGCCTGCAGTTCGCTGATGATACCATCCTGTTTATTAAGGGTGAAGAGACAGGATTGAGGAATGTGAAGTACCTTTTAGATCTGTTTCACAGTTTCAGGCCTAAATTTTAACTATACAAAGTCCAAAGCAGTTTTATTGAATGGGGACTCCTTGTCTGATGAGCTGATTTCCTCTATTTTGGGTTGTGAAGTGTGCGATCTGCCTTTGCTTTATTTGGGTTTTCAATTGGGACTTTCCCCTAAGAGGCTTAGTTTTTGGGAGCCAGTTTTTGTTCGGGTGAGAAAGTATTTGAATGGTTGGAAAGCTAAGACCCTGAATATAGCTGGCCAAGTGGTTTTGTTGAAGTCTACCTTGGCAGCGCTCCCGGTGTTTTACATGAGTCTGTTTAAGGCTCATAGCTCGGTGATTAAGAAGCTGGAGAGGCTTCAACGTCGTTTTTTGTGGTCCCATAGTGTGGCACGCCGGGTTATACATAAAGTAAATTGGGACAAAGTCTGTCGGCCTAGGTCGGAGGGCGGGTTGGGCCTTAGACGACTTGAGGAGGTCAACTTGAGTCTACTTGCTAAATGATTCTTGAGATTTGCTGAGGATGAGTCGTCTCTTTGGAAGCAGCTTATTTGTGTCAAATTTAAATGGGACCCAAGGGAGTGGGATCTCCTTAGTCTTGACCGGCCGAATGATTCCTCTCTGTTTGGGCACATTGTGAGTTTGGCCAGTGACCCCAGATTTCAAACACTTTTTGGAGGTCAAGGGATTCACTGGAAAGTGGGTAATGGTGCGAGGGTGAAGTTTTGGGATGATGTTTGGCTGGGTGATGAAGCTTTTCGGTTCAAGTTCCACCAGTTGTTTGTAGCTTCTCGTGACCTAGAGGCTTTGGTCATGGATTACTAGAGAGAGGGGCAATGGGTGTTGGTTTACCGAAGAGATTTGTTTGTTCGGCAACTGGGTGAAGAACGATTGTTACAGGAGCTTCTGTCTTCTGTTTGCCTGTCTGATTCTCAGGATAGAATGGTTTGGGTGAAAGGACCTCGTTTCTCGGTAGGGGCGGTTTACAGGTTGATCACACCTACTTTTGATGAGGCCAGCTGGGCTTCGGTTGTATGGGTTAAGGGACTTCCTCGAAAATTCTGCATGCTTATGTGGTTAGCTTTACATTCGGCAATCCCCACTATGACTTTTCTTGAACCTAGAGGTTGCAGAATTTCACTGAATGCCATGATGTGTTACTTCTGTAAGTCTTGTTTTGAAGATTTTGACCATCTTTTTCTCCATTGTAGTTTTTCATGGAGATTATGAGGTTTGTTGCATGGATGGTGGTCTATACCTTGGGCAATGTCGAGTTCCTTCTTGGAGGCTTTCGAAGGGTGGTTTTTGGTGTCGGGCGGAATGAGGTGTTCGGTTTGGATAAAACTTTGTTATTTGGCGTGTTGGTACATCTGGTTGCAGCGTAATGCTTTAGTGTTTCATAACACTAGTTCGTCAGAGATAGAGGTGTTTGCCAATTTACAGCCACATGCTTTCAGTTTGCTGAGGATGGCGGGCGATCTTATACCTGAGGCTTCTTTTGAACAATGGATGTTGGCTCCAGTTTCTTGCCTTAGACGAGGAAGGGGCAGGAGATTTGTTGTTGGGGTTTTGTAATCTTATTTCCTTTGGTTTCCTATTTTTTTGTTTCTCTTACAGGTTTCCACCTGGAACCCTGGTTAATAAAAAATCGCTTATCCAAAAAAAAAAGTATAACCTGGATAACTATCTTGTCAAGAGTAACTCTTGGTTATGTTTACATATATAGATAGTACGTGATGTCATGGTCATAGGTCTAAAATCTACTTTAGTAGTTGAGAAATATTCATGTCTTATGTTTTATGAAGTATTCTCAAGGTGGGTTATCCAAGTCAAACTCTTTGACATCTTTGCATTGACTCATATCTCTATATGCATGATCAGTAAAATGTGATCCTCCAATCCACTATCACACTAGCTCTAACTATCGGTTTAGGCTAAGAAGAAATGGATACACTCACTCTCATATTACTAAGGGTTCTACTATCGGAAAGCGGTGCCATGTTATTAGAAGGAATTGTATATCCAAGTACTTAACATTACATTACATGATAGCAAAATGTTTGCCAACTTTTACTAACTCATAAATAACATTATATACAGATTGGGGCTTGTCTTAGGGCATAAAACCCAAAAGTTCTGTCCCGTTGAAACTATAAATCAACAAATCTAACTGGGGGTGTCCCTTCAACCAAGGTCTCGCAGTATAACGGAGTGTTGATCGAATGACCACTCATTGTGGCTCCCGACGATCGCACCAGTGGACTAAGGCTCGCTCTCTCTCTCACACACATTTTTCAATGCCTAATTCACCACCTACATAAAAATTCGATTGATATTAAAATTTACCATTCATGACATTAATTAAAGCTCATTTTGCGAACGACTGTAAAATTTAAGAGGAATGACTATCTCAAACGATCACATCCAAGTGGGCTTCCCATGTAAGATCCTATTTGAAACTTGACCTCGTAAATCCCTCGACACACGTCAAATGAGAAGGACATGTATAATATGAAGATCCCAAAATAATTATACTCTAGGATAATTTCTTACTTTTACATTCATTAGGCTATGCCCATTACAATAGTACGAACCCAGTTATTTCAAGGATTTACGTCTAATGTTCCATTTTTTACTAACTATAACCCTGACTTGGTCGGGTGTTGGGTGTAATCCATGTCAGTTATCAAACCGGTCTTAACTAAGATATCGATAACTACCTTTGAAGAGGAAGGCATGATAGTTTGATACATGTCCTTCATAATAAAAAACTACGTAGTGGGATTAGATTGGATCTAATGTTTATTATATCTTGTAATTATCGTGGTCTTAGGAGCCTTTACTCCAAGAAGTCTCATAAGATGTTAATGACCGGGTTTTTTCATAAGCTCGAAAAAATTATTTTAAAAAAGAAACATTTTCCAAGGAGGAAAGTGCCAAATAAAGACCGTGATAAGGATCGCAAAAAGATTAAGTATCCAAATTACGATTAACAAGCAACTTCTTCTTGGAAGCCAATTCGCGAACCTTAGTCCACGCGTCGGGCCCTATAGACGGTGCTGCAATACCACTTTCTTGAATCGAAGATTGAGCCTTTGACCTGGTGAAATGAAGATAATTGAGAGTGAGCGAGGGAACTGACTGCTTCTTTTTCGGAGGTCGAACCTTATGAGACTTAGGCTTCAGGAGAGCGTCCTTCTAGGGGATAACTTGCTACTGGACGGAAGACTGAAATTCTTCCGATACTGCTTCCACATCCAATCCAAATCCTAAAGCATTAACCTCATTAACTGATCATACATCTGTCGAAGCCGAATCGGGGCTGGAGCTATGAACGGGATAGACTACAAGCCCGTCTACATGTTATGCAACAATACCTTGAATTGTTGGGCGAACCACATGCTGATATGTATGATGGGCAACACCAGCTTGAACCAATGGGTCACCCCTAGGGCCCGTCTGCTTCAATCTGAAGTGATGAACCAGCCTCATGCCCATTACCAATTGAAATCGACGAAATTAACTTCTCCGCATCGGAATCTCAATTCAAAGTAACCTCTCCAGCAAAAAAATCCTTTCTAGGATGTACGACTTCAATCACCTGAGAATCTCGTTCAACAACGTTATAATCACGATTCAAATCCAATGAGATATTCGTAGAAATCCCAAGACAGATGCGATTATGAACACGAGCATGATCGGTCTCCTCTGCAAGCCGAATCCCTTCTACCGCCGGCGATCAGTCGACTTCACTTCTGCAACCTTTCCCAAGACGAGCTAATGCAACAAAGAGCATATGACTGTTTAATTTGAAACCATTGAGTGTTTCAATTGTTTGCAAAGTCGATGCTTGAGAAGAGAATTCTGCAAAACCAAATAAACGGTGTTTACGGTTGGGTCTCTTAACAATGGTGACGGAAATCATCTCTCCAAAGGTCACTAAGGAGTTCTGAGCCCATTCCAATGACGTGCCCCAAGGTGAATTATGAAGGAAAATCTCACTCCCTTTACCCATTGTCGACACTACTCCGTCGGAGGTCCTTTTCTTTACAAGGTCCGAACGAGAACGACAAGTTGCCTCCTATTCCTCGGATCGGTCAGTAATAGAAAAAACAGCTCCTCCTTTTTTCGAACCTTCCTTGGAAGCCTTTGCCTCTTTAGTAGGACAATCAAAGGAACTTGTCTTACCAGAGCCATGAAAAGCCCTGTAAAGCTCGGATATTTGAACCAGAAGAGCTACAATTCATTCTCTATATGTCTGACAAAACTACATTGAAATCACCCCTAAACAAACACAAATCCAGAAACCTAACTATAAAATCAATAAGTTTTTCCCATAATGCTTTACGAGCTGCAACGTTGGATGGACAATAGACATTACCAATAACCAAGTTAACATCAGATGAAATGTACATTCCTTTCCAAATCAACACATGATCAATAAGGACAATGGCTTCAATAATAAATTTAGATGATCTCCACAAAGTCAAATTACCACATGCACTACCATCTGCAGGCAACAGATCACATAACCAGCCACTGTTTAAACCACAACTCCTCAACATATTGTAATCAATAGAGCTCCACTTAACTTCCTACAACAGAACAAAATCAGGCTTCAACTTGCTGGTCACACCTTTCAGACTATGGCACTTCAAAGAGGAACTAAGTCCTCTCACATTCCATGAGAGGACTCTCATATTTCAAGAAGAGGTAGAAATAGCACCCTCCTCGGTGCTTAAGGATTCATCACAAGCCTCCCATTCATCATCTTCCCCAGAATTGAGATTAGAGAATAATTGGCGAGGAGTCCCCAATGCAAGGGTATTGAGTTGTTGGGGAAACGAATGTGCAGAAGAAATAGCTTTATCACTGACTTGGTCTACCAATTTAGACAATATCTCCACTTGGTTAACTGATTTACTACCCAAGACCAAACTACGTTCCTTCTCCGCAGAACGTGTACGAGATCAGGTTTGATAGATCTTCACAGGAGTGTGTTTCTTCTGACCGCGTATCGTGACATGCATCAGGTCACAAGGATGCACAACTAAAGCCAAAGAATCAGGAAATGGATCTTGAGTCTTGGTTATCTATTGGGATTCTCCCGCATCAATCTCACCCTCTTCCAGGGTATTCAAATTCGAAATTCCAACCACCACATTATCTCCTATCGACGGAGAAGACTCATCAGATTAACTACAACCACCGTCGCTTGGCCTCTCCGTCGGAGAGAGCCCAATTTGGAATACTCCATTTCCTATCTTGTATTCAAACTCCTTGATGGGGAAAACGTGAGGAGACAGAATTAAAGTTGTAATCGGAACATAGAATTTGTCTTCATCATTTAAACGATCAACATCCGACCACACCACTAAACCCAACAGACTGATTAAATCTTTCACCATCTCCAAGGTCCGCCCATGCCAAGGCACACCCTTTATAATGATCCAATTCCAGGCTCCCCCTTGTATTTCCAGTTACCCGTCAAAACGAGCAACATGAAACCAGGTTTCAATCCATTTCCAATTGGTTTCTCGAAGCATGGAACCAAAAACCTCGTCTGAGCAATTGATTAAGAAAGACCCTTCACCAATACGACGCAGCTCCATCCCTTTCGCCCCATCATTAAGAAAAGCCTCAAGCAGATGGGGTTTAGATAATGATGTCCGATTAATCCTAATGATACTAGAATTAATACAATTCACTCGACAGACATTCAATAAACTGCTTTGCTCCGTATGAGAATTAATCTTCTTCCAAACCTTAGGCATAACTTTCTTTGGTTCCTTAGACCAAGCCAGAGCAGCAAGTAAAATATGCCCACGCACCTTTGCTCCGTTTTGCCTCTCCACAATCTTGAGTGCTTCAGCTCTAGAGACGGCGTGAAGAAACCCAGAGAATCTCCCCCTCAAATTAGGCCTTTTGATTTGCTCGAACTTGGAGATATTCCCACAGCTTCCTAAATAAACCATTCTTATGTAGCTTCAAACGGAAGATTACAAACGAATACCTTAACCCCACTGGAATTCCCTTTTGGTTCAAGCCGAACCGACGAAGGACCTTCAATCTCTGAAATTGAGCCTCTAACTCCATGAGTGGTACTGACCAAGACATCTTTGAAGACCCTTCCCTCAGATACGACCCCAACGGTGGCTGGAATCTCCAAGGGCAAAGTCTCTCTCTCTCTCTCTCTCTCTCTCTCTCTCTCTCTCTCTCTCTTTCTCTCTCTCCATATTTTTACGGAAAAATTCCTATCACAGTCTTTATAAATAGATATTATTTTATATTTGTCTAAGATACCAATTGAGAGTTTCGTTTTTGGCATGTTGTTTTGCTAAATTGATTCATAACATGTTTTAAATTATTGTTTATGGATTTAATGCATGTAAAATGAATTTTTGAAAATTATTTCAAATCTGAAAATTTTGAAAAAAATTTGATTTTTCGGGTCTCGGGAGCGGGACTCTCGGGGAGCCGAAACCGGGACCGAACGGGGCTCCGTTGGACGGAGCTAGGCCAAACATGACCATTGGATGGTTGATATGCCAAGGCTAAACCGTTTTGTTAGTTATGACGAGTTTGGAACCGTCATGACGAACTCGAAGATCAAATGTTCAAAAGTTTCATTTTTGAACGGTTTCGATAAACCGAGCATCAAAAAAATTTCGAAACTTGGCTATTAAATAAAACCGTAAAATCACATGATGTTTGATAACATGCTTGTTTGATAACACGATGTGTGATGTGATGTTGGTATGGTGTACATAATAGCCCCGAGCTCGATTTAATTATTTATCGCTTTTCACGGCCTGCGAGCCGTTAGAGTTAGCGTGTAATTATTCTTTCAAGGTGTGGTCGTCGAACCACTTGTTTGTAATATTTATTTATTCCCGACCTGCGAGTCGTGTATTAAATTGTAATATTTTACTCAAGACGAAGAAAGGGCGAAAAGGTCATTTGGTGGCTTTTCGGGTGTTGGCATCGGCTTGGAGTCGGTGGAGCTCAAGAAGCTAGTGGGAGTTAGTTTAGGGGGCTATTATGTGCACATTTATCGCTTTATGCTTGGTTTAGTTTATTCATGACTAATTCTATGTGTTTTAGAATTGCATGCTTAACTTTATTTACCTAGCATATCACCTCACATGCAAAGATAAAATTGGAAATTTTAATCCTTGTGTGTGAACCCTTAGAACCGTCATTGCATTGGATGTAGTTGACGGGTTCAAAGGAAGAATTACATTGGATGTAATTTGAGGCATCATTGCATTTGGAATGTAGTTGATGTGCTCATCGCATCTAGGATGTGCCAAAGTTTTAAACACAACCGGACAAGTAAAAACGGGTCATGTCCGATACCTCCCAATTCTCAACACCTTACTACCTCCCCGTCCTATGGGTGTCGTGCGCCTTAGCGGAGCATCCATGGGAAAGCGGGGTAGTAGGTTTGGACGACATATGTGGGTGTCGTGCGCCTTAGCGGAGCACCTACATAGTGGCGGGTCATAGTTGAAAATTGGTGGACCCGACTACGATTCTCAGCTAGGGTTGAGCTAGGGTATCAGATAGGGTAAGCCGTGTACTTAAGTACATACCCTAGGCAAGAGTCACAATGGATGTGATTGGACGGGGTCCTACCTACATAGCTCGATTGAGTGGTGAGCCTTCGTTCAGCTTGATCGAGTGAATCAAGGATCTTGGTTTTAGATTTTAAAGGTATAGGATCGATTGTTGGTGTTTAAGCTTGATCTTCATAAAATTTATTCAGTTTACTGATTGAATTTTATCTGTTGTAGATCAAATGGCAAATTCAGCGAACATTAATAGTTTGTCATTAAAAACCATTCTTGACAGGGTCAAACTAAATGGGACAAACTATTTGGACTGATACAGAATTTTAAGGATAGTCCTCAAGTCTGAACGCAAAGAATATGTCCTTGACAAGGCTGTCTCTAAGACCATATCAGAGTTACATGAAGTGTCATTAACTAGCTGAGAAGAATATATCAGGGATCTAGGATCCAAGGATATTCTGATGGTCAACAAGGGAATTGGAAGTGGCAAGGGCGGGGCTCATGCGCACTTGGCAGGAAAGATGAGACACATGAGAATGTCTGCTTCTACTGCCAATAGCCTGATCATTGGAACCGGGATTACAGGAAGTTCACGGCTGATCTGAAGAAGGGCAGTGGGACTGCGCCTTCATCAAATAGCGTGGATGATCTGAAGAAGGGCAGTAGGACTGCGCCTTCATCAGGAAACCTGGATGATCTAAGGAAGGGCGGTGGGACCGTGCCTTCATCCGGTATTAACTCTATAGAGCTACATCTCTCTACTTCCAAAGATTCATGGGTATTAGATACCAAGACTGAATCTCACACATGCACTTATATATGGTGGCTGAAAGTAGGAGAGGTTTGGAAAGCACGAAGTGGACCTCAGAGTGTTGGCAACTTCTATAGGATCCATGAGTCTTGCTTTGCCAAGAGGCCTTGTCTTAGTACTGTATAATGTATATTGCATAACTACTATTAGTAGGAATATTATATCTGTATCCGTGTTTGACAAGGAAGGATATAATGTTAATATTGGAAATGGAGTTTTCAATGTTCTATGCAATGATATGTTTTATACCGGTACTGACTTGGTTGGAGGATTGTACATATTAGATATGTGTAACAATGCCTCAAGTTCTATATATTCCGTTAATACCAAGAAGTCTAAATCCAACGATTTAAACCTAACTCTGTTAAGGCACTGTCATTTAGGTCGCATAAACAAGAAGCACCTATCAGCACTTCAGAAGTGCGGACTTTCAGGTTCATTCGAATTCCATTCGATCGATAGGTGCAAGGTTTGTTTGATGGGCAAAATGACTAAAGTGCCCTTTTATCGATCGCGATGAAAGGGCGGGTGAATTTTTGGGGCTGATACACTCGAATGTGTGTAGACCAATAAGTTCACTTGCCAGGAGGGGGTTTAGCTACTTTATCACATTTACTGATGATTACAGTAAATATGGTTATGTCTATTCGCTGAGACATAAGTCTGAAACTTTTGATAAATTCAAAGAGTTTAAGACTAAAGTAGAAAACCAGCTCGACAAAGGTATTAAGGCACTTCGATTGGATCGAGGTGGAAAATACTTGACCACAGAGTTATTAGATCATCTAAAAGAGAATGGGATCCTTTTGGAATGGACTCCTCCTGGGACACTGTAGATGAAAGGTGTAGCCAAACGGAGAAATCGGACATTGTTAGACAATGGTCCGTTCCATTATTAGTTGGACTGATCTCCCAATCTCTTTATGGGATTATGCTCTAGAGACGACCGCATTCATAGTGAATCGGGCTTCGACGAAGGGTGTGGAAGGGACACCATTTTAAAATGATATGGGATGATGCCCGCTTTGTCCTTCCTAAAGATTTGTGGTTGCGAGGCTTATGTGAAACATTTGGTTTTGACTAAGCTCGAACCAAGATCTGAGATATGCACCTTGGTGTGGTATCCCAAAGCAACAAGGGCATACTACTTCTACAATCCCAGTGAGAACATGGTGTTCGTCGCTTGGGGTGGGGTCTTTATGGAAAAGGAGTTTTGTTTCCAAAGACGTCATTGGGAGGACTGTGCATCTCGAAGAAATTCAGGATGGTACAGATCTGTCTAAACCAATTGATAACCCAGTAGAAAGGAGCCAGAGATTGTCGTAGAGTAAGAACCAATTACTGTTACAATTCCGGAAGGTCCAAGGCGATTTGAAAGGATCAATCTTCCACCTCCAAGATATGGTATCCGGAGGTGACAATGAAGTCATGGTGGATCACGATGATCCAGCCACCTTTCAAGAAGTCGTGGATGGGCCCGACTCCGAGTTATGGCTGGGAGCCATGAGGGAGGAAATGCAATCCATGTCGGACAACCGAGTCTGGGAACCGGTTGATCCCATCAATGGTGTGAGGACCATCGGATGCAAATGGATCTTCAAGGTGAAGATGGACATGGACGGCAACCCTCTGACCTACAAAGCTCAACTGGTGGCGAAAGGTTATAGGCATGGATTGACTATGAGGAAACCTTCTCCTTAGTGGCTATGGTCAAAATCGATCCAAATTCTTCTTGACATAACTGCGTATTATAATTACGAGATATGGCAAGTGGATGTCAAAACCGCTTTCCTAAATGGAAATTTGACTGAGTACGTTTGTATGTCTCGGCCCAAAGGTTTTGACGATCCGAAGAATAAAGGTAAGATTTATAAGTTGTTGAAATCCATTTATGGATTGAAACGAACTTCTCGGAGTTGGATCCTTCGTTTTGATGAAGCTGTAATTGGATTTGGCTTAATCACGAACGAGGATGAATCTTGCGTTTATAAGAAGGCTAGTGGGAGCAAGATTACCTTTCTGGTTCTCATTGAAAACGACATCCCAACCTTGCACGAGACTAAAGCTTGGTTGAGGAAGTGTTTTTCAATAAATGACTTAGGCGATGCTTCTTATATCTTAGGGATTAAGATATGTAGAGATCGCACCAAGAGGGTCTTGGATTTAAGTCAGGGAACCTATGTGAACAAGGCATTGAGTAGGTTCTTAATGCTCGATTCAAAGAAAGTACTCTTACCCACTAGTCAAGGCATTTATCTCAGCAAGACTCGGTGTCCTAAGACAGCTGATGAGCTGAAAATGATGATGAGAATCCTATGCGCCTAGGGGCAGGATCGATCATATATGCCATGACATGTATGAGACCGGACGTCTCGTAAGCCTTATGTTGTACCAGTAGACATCATTCTAACCCGGGGGAAAGATGCTGCTGAACTAGTCGTCGAAGGATGAGTAGACGCTAGTTTTCCAAGACAAATCCAGCTGACTTTAGAAGTCAGTCAGGATATGTGTTTACGCTGAATGGCAGAGCTTTAGCTGGGAGAGCGTAAAGCAAGATACCATTGCCGAATCTACGACAGAGGCCAAGTACATGGATGCTGCAGAGGCAGCTAAGGAGGCTATGTGGATTTGGAAATTCATGGCAGGGCTGGGTGTAATTAAAAACCCATCCAGCCCGGTGAATCCATTTTGCGACAACACAAGGGCCATTGCGCAAGCTAAAAGCCCAGATCGCATAACAAATCCAAACATGTACTGCGGCGTATCCACCTCATAAGAGAAATACTGAACTGAGGTGAAGTGAAGATAACATATATTGCAACAGATGATAACATAGCCAACCCTTTGACTAAGGCAGTGTCATTGCCTGAACATGTTAGACATGTAAAGTCGATGGGGACATATTGGAGTTTAGATTGGAACTAAGGCAAGTGGGAGATTGTTAGTCTTAGTGCCCATAGTTCAATCCTAAATGTCCAAATGTATATATCATCGTTAGCAATAAAATTAAAACGGCTTTATATTACTCATGTGCTGGAGTAATATATCGATGTGTGCTCTGATTTATGCCCATCATGCGAATAGAACCATAGATCGAGATAGATCACACTCGATGGGTCCCTAGTCAACAAAGCTTCACTAGAAGCGACTAGTATGAAAGATGGCTCTTTATGGCTTACGTTCTGTTAGTCACTGGAATGGGATTCCGGAGTCTGATCATAGATATCATGTGGGACCTGATATTGGACGACCCGCCTTGAATATGTGCCATAGATTAAGTCATGAACATATTCAGTGTCGTAGCTTGTCATGTATCCTTAGACCAAGGAGTCTTTGTGATCGCTATGTAGTCAACAACTGAGTTTGACATGAGCCTAACGTTGTCCGTAACAGGGCTTCCATAACGGCCAGAATTGGCTTGGGGACGGGCTACATGAGTGACACGAAAGGCGTGTAAGGGATTTATCCCTCATACTGAGGTATGGGAAAGATATCGGTTCTCGGTCGCTTGATCGAGAGTGACTGAAAGAATAGCATGGCCATGCACATGATACTGGGTATCATATCTTCAGTCATCTCACATATCAAGGAACGGTGATTGAGAATAATAAGGATGACGGCTCTATGCCTTATCTCAATCAGGATATCGGAGATAAAAGGATAATGACAAGGATGACGGAAAGGTTAGAATCGACAGGGTCGATTCGTTATGTAGTATCAGGCAATACTAAAGTCTCGTTAGTTGCCACTTAAATAGGATCAAGTAAAATGGGATTTTACGTTGATCTATTGACATGCATAAACCTAAGGGTCACACCGGAGGATGAAACTCATTGACACATTTATGGAGAATGGCCAAAAGGGAGTTGTCTCGGGACATGACCAAAACTGGGTTTTGGGTCATGTGCCCGTACGTGAATAGGACTTTACGGATCGAGACAAGGCTTGGAGTCTTGGGATTGATCGCGTCGGATAATGTTGGACATTTCCGGTATGGAAGGCTTGGAGGCGATGAGCGAATCACGGGACCTCGTTAGAAATGGCCACGGGCCATGTTCCAAGAGGCCCATGAAAGGCCTATGGAACTAATTAATCAAGTCTTGATTAATTAGTACTAAGTAAGCAAGACAAGGATTAAGGTGTTGGTGATTCACCACCTAACCCAATCTGGTCTTGCCATACTTTGTCCTATTTACACCTTACTTGACACCATACTTGTCCCATGCCTTTAGCTGGACAAGTATGGGTTTTGTTATGTTTAAGTCATCTTTTTTCAACATAACAAGCACAAGACAAGAATAGGAAACACATTTTCTCTCCCTCTTCCATGGCCATTTCGGGTTTGGCTAGTTTCCACCTCCATTTTTGTGTTCTTGAGTCCTCAAAGAGAAGAACTACGTGGCTTTGATTCCCATGTGGATACGTAGGCGTCTTGGAGACTCAAGCCAATCATTCGTTAACCGGTGTTCTTGTTTTGGTAAGAAATAGTGCTGAATTTTTCTCTTGTGAATCCATTCTTTGTTAGTTGTTTCATGGTTTAATCGTCTCTTGGTTTTCATTGATTTTCCGCTGCGAGTTGGTTCATCTCCAACCCTACCTCGAGACCCAACACGAGCAGCAGGAGGTCGCAACCCAAAAGCAAGCCCCAACACCACTAAAAATATCCAGATCTGCGAGAATCCACACCGGCGACAGTGGGGAAACTCGTCCCACGGCCAGATCTGGATGGTTTCGTGGCCGAGCACCAAGAGAGCAGGGGGGGAAGAGGGCAAGGGCTAAGTGCGAGGGGAGCTGAGGATGGAAGAGGCGGAGGCGTCACTAGATCTGAAACAGTCCTCGCTGAAATGTAGGAGAGGTCTCACACACCAGATCTAGCCGGAGAACCGACGGGGAGGGAAAAGGGAGCCAGGAAACGGAGAGTACTCCTTCAACGACTACGGCCAAGGCCATGGTCGTCGTCGACGCTCGAAGGAAACGAAGGCGGAGAGGCAAGGGAAGAGGGCCAGGAAGAGAAAGAGAGACAAATCGGGCTAGAAAAAGGTAGATCCGAGTTCACCAGGAGGAGGAGAACGCAGGAGGACCACCAGCGCCTTCCCAAACGGTCGGGAAAGACGCTGGCGGCCGCTAGGGTTTCAGATGGAGGAGGGAACAAGAGATTGTTGGAGGCTATTTATTACTAGAGAACATAAGTAACTGGCGAGGTGTACACATACTATCATGAATCGGCTTTCGTAAACTTGTAATATAGACATAAAAAATTGAAGGGCAGCACTTCATCAGGTTATATGGCTTATTACTTTTGCACAAACAAAAACAGACCCACCTTTCGAGGATGCTGATTTTACTCTGAAACTACCCAAACAAGCACTTTGGTTGTGACTCAACCCATTTTCCTCTTAAACAACGTTTTTGGTTCCTATTCTCTCTCTCTATCTCACCTTTTGCTTCTCTTTCCCCAATTTTCCCTTTATACCCATTAACAAGTTACTATTCGTTAACTTTTCTAGTTTAAGAAGTGTTTTAAGCGTATTCGTACCATACAGATGCCACTCAATACTCAATAGTTGCTAGAGCATCTTTAACCGAAACTAATAAGGGCGGGTGATATTGTTGTTTGGTTCGATTTGTTAAGTCGAATTCTCAATGTTTAGACGAATAGAGGTTTGTTTTGACGATTAACCCATTGTTAGACCAAAACTCAACGGCATTTTCATCCCACTAATGCTAAGCCACCACGTGTTCTCTTTTTTGAAGAAATAAAAACAAATTTTAGTTTTAATATTTGTCCAAATAGCCTTCTTTCTTACCTTTCTTCTTTTTAGAAAACCACCAAGCATACGAGAATACATTTTGATTTTATTCTTTTTTTTTATCAGCAACTTTTTTTTTTATAAAAACCTTCTCCTGATAAATATAGAAGAAGGCAAGAACTATGTCCTCCAACAACCATTACAAACAAGAGAACCATATCAAAGACGGTCTCAGAATAGTCCCAACTAGGGGAGTAACAATTTACACTGTTCTCAGAACCATATTTGTCGACTAAGAAGTACACAGAGCCAACAAGGGTAACAAACAAACCAAAGACCATAATGGTCGAAACTAACAACTCCAAACAAAAATAAACAGTTCTTCTGTCTTAATTTTCTATCTCCCTCATCTTTTTTTTGACATTCTAACTCTTCTTCTCCCTCATTTTTCTCTCAACTCTCTCTTTTCTTCTCTCTTAAATCTTCATCTTTCTCATCTTTTCTCAACACTCTGACTCTTCATCTTCTTCATTTTTCTCTCAACTCACTCTCTCTTTTCAACTTCCTTCTTCTACCTCCAACTATCGTGTTCGTCGAGCTCGCCACGAAGCCACCATTGTCGTTCTACTTCTTCCTTCTTCTCCAAGGTGTTTTTTTTGGTATAAATATTGATAGAGGTGTTTTTTTTGTAGAAACACTGATAGAGGTGGGTTGGTTTGTAGTTTTAGGTTGGCCCACTATTTTTGTAGGTCGACCGAACACTTTTTCCGGCCATTTTTAAGTCGGTCGGCAACTTTTATAGGTCGGCCGACCACTTTTTTTCCCAATATTTTAGGTCGGTCTGTCATTTGTTTAGGTCGACCGGTCATTTTTCCGATCACTTTTTAGGTCAAACGACCATTTTTTAGGTCGACCGGCCACTTTTTTCAGTCACTTTTTAGGTCGGCCGGTATATTTTATAGGTCGACCAAAAACTTCTCCGACCATTTTTTAGGTTAGTCAGTCACCTTTTTAGGTAGACAGACCACTTTTTTTTCGACGGATCACTTTTTTAGGCTAGCCATTTTTTGACAAGACCATGGTCGTTTGACCAAATTTCCATTGTCAAACGACCATACATGGTCTTGAAAAATTGGATGAAATTTGAATTCTGAAAATGGGGGGAAATTTTAAATTTTGGGGAGAGATTTAAATTTCAGAAAATGGTGAAATGGAAATATATAAAGTTTTATTAAAAGAAAAGGTTAGTGTACCAATAAAATTTGAAAATAAGGCTATTTTGCAAAATGGCCCGTATAAACACCGTATTCCTGAATCCTTTTACTCACACTGAAAATTACACTCTCCAACACTTATTCCTTTCTCAAACTCCATAATTTTTTTCAATGGGTAACAGCAATTTATTTCGCATCTAGTAATGAATCAACCCTCTTACTCAATGATTTTAATTTTTATGTTCCTAATTCTCATCAAGATTGTCACGCCCCAAATTCAATAGAACCGAACCCGGAACGCGAACGTTTAAGACAATAAAACATTTTTAAACCTCTTAAATAAATCACTTTAGAACCACCATTTTTTTCATCAAAATAATAATTTACAACTCAAAAGTACGTCCCAACAAGCGGACAAAATACAAGGCGTACGTCGCTAGACTCAAAAAGGAAACCCGGACTCCCGCTCCTAGCTCTTCAAGCTTCGAGAGCTCACCTAGTCCGTCCCGCGACCAGTACCTGTAGGAAAAGCAGCTAGGGGTGAGCGTTCGCTCACCACCACGGATAACAGACTGACTACGGCATACTTAGCAGACAATGCCGGTAACACCAACAACAACCCAACACCGGGGACTACTATCCCCAACTCAAGTAACCTGACTGACACACAACTGTTACTTTCCTCAACCGACTCAACACTCGTACACGTAAGGTAGACCCGACACAACGATTACGACTTCCACCAAAGACTCAAAAGATAACCACGCAACACCCAAGATCACAAAGGATCGCACACCAAAAAAGATCACAAAGGATCGCACTCCAGCTACTCAGTCCCCACGCACTTTACCGATCCCTGTCAGGCCAGGCGGTCAACCTGTCGCACTTTTCCCAACGCGACGGTTGGATCAGGCGGTCGACCTGTCGCACTTTTCCCGACACAAAGTCGGATCAGGCTGTCGACCTGTCACCACCACGCACGCGTTGCCAGGACCCCTTTACTCTCAGGCGGGCCCCTACCTCGTCTGAACATGCATACGCGCGCGATCACGGGACCCCCGTTATTATGAAG
Source organism: Erodium maritimum (assembly GCA_963921825.1). NCBI lineage: Eukaryota > Viridiplantae > Streptophyta > Magnoliopsida > Geraniales > Geraniaceae > Erodium > Erodium maritimum. Next base: position 25,174,196 of record OY997595.1, read on the forward strand.
CGGACCCCCAACCTCAGGTAACCACAATCACAATCACAAGCAAAGTTCAACAAGCAGCAACAACACCGGTCTAACACTTCACATGCACTCATGGCCACCCAAAACACACCAACTGTAAGGACACGGGCTCAACAACCCCACGGGCCCTCACGGCCACCCAAAACACACCAACTGTAAAGACACGGGCCCAACAACCCCACGGGTACTCACGACCACCCAAAACACACCAACTGTAGAGACACAGGCTCAACAACCCCACGGGCACTCACGGCCACCCAAAACACACCAACGGTGAAACACGGGTTTAATAACCCCACGGGCACTCACGGCCACCCAACAACACAAATAATAAAACACGGGTTTAACAACCCCACATGCACTCATGGCCACCCAATAACACAAATAATAAAACACGGGTTTAACAACCCCACGGCACTCAAGACACAAACTAAACAAACAACCTCCGGGCATCACCTAATGCCTCCAGTAATTCTCATATCAATAAGTTCACTTCTCCTACGACACTACTAAGTGTCACATGCAATTCTATTGTTCGATATGTTTCCGTATCATACGACACCACCCGGTGTCGCCTTCTTTTCTATTAACCGATAAGCTTACTTCACCCACGACACCCAAATGTCACATGCATTTCTACTGTTAACTTTCCCTAGTCAGGGCCGATATCCTGCTACTTTTCCCTACCTCGTATGCTTTTCCCAAAAGCTCACAAACAAGCTTCGGCGTGATCACGATCACTCGCCTAGCTTTCCCTTTCCTCTGTCGGTGGCACGATCTAATAAGAACACAATTTTAAACACTTTTAAGCTTGCAGGCATAAACTGAACTTTAATAAACTTGACGCCCAAAAGTAACCCCGATAATGTCGATCACTCCCAAACTTCCCAATTACTCGACATTGTCGATAATGGACCCGGAAAGGCCCGTTTCGCCCGACCCGGCGAATCTGCCCGGGATTGGAAAACGTCCTTCCGGGGCTCCGAAAATTCCCGTTTTCGTTTCTATGGTCTTAGAATAATTCAAGGGTTCCTATGCACTCGACGGAATCACATTCCAACTTCCGAGTAATTTAATTCGCGTTTAAAGTTTCTAAACCCGTCAATTACAACTTTTACAATTTAAATCCAAATTTCGATCCGGGTGTGGATTAACGTCTTGGGGAACGTCCTAAACCACCCGAACACGAAAACCCGTGACCCGGGCACGTGGGCCCCACACGGCCATAATGGGAAAATTTCCTTTTCGCCCCAAAACGTTCCTAACGAACCCCAAACCTCAACCATTCATCTTTAAACCAATTCTAACCAAAACCCAACCATATTTGAATCATTTAAAGTCAAACCCTAAAATTCAAACGTACCAAAAAGAGAATCGAATAGGTTCTCACCGTAGGGAATGACGATGGGAGCTCGATTCTTCAACCGTTGAGACGATTTGTCGGTCGGATTGTGGGGAAATCACAAAACTCCAACACTTTCTCTTCTCTTTTCCCTTTTCTCCTTCTTTTTCTTCTCTCCACTTTCTCTCTCTACTCTCTCCTTTTTTTTCTAAAATGGCCGACACTTCTATCTGGCTTCCTTTTGTTTTGTTTTAAAAATCACACACATTTACCATATTTACAAAACTAACACTCAAGTCTTCCTTTGTTTTGTTCAAAATTTACCTAACACCACCACTTGTATGACATGTGGCAAGTGGGTCCCACCCCTTTTGTATATCTTCTAGATATTTTTCAGTCAGATTCGCGAAATTCGGCCGTCTCGGGCCCCGAACGGTCTCATTTTCCAAGAAATTACGAAACTTCACGGGCTACAAGGAAACGGCTCAACTAAGACCATTGTGATGACGGCTAAGCTTTTTGGATCCAAAACGAGCCTCGAACGGACCAAAACGTAGCTCGGTTGACTTTTCCAACAAAAAGTCAACATTTCCCAAATTGGTCAGAAAGTTGCCCTGAGTCCCCAAGAACTCACTTTGGTCGATAATGGGGTCAACTTAAGTCCGGTATGACCCTCGGGGTCAAATTCAGGTTCATTTAAGTGTTTGTCCCAAAATTTTAAATTTTCCTGTTTTTCGCCGATTTGACTGGCGTTGACCGGGAGTGGTTCTTACAAAGATTATGGACTCAAGTGGGATTCATATTATCGATCATCTCCATCTACAAACATAAATCTGATGGACTAGCCAACTCCTAAGTCCTCACATGGCTCCCAAGTGTCCATAGGCTTTTACTACCATTCAACATGTCAAATCTTCATTCGCTTTGTTAGTGTCTGACTCTGCCAAACAAAAAAATTTGAGAATTTTTTTTTGATAGATGATGAATTTGTTTTATTAATCTTTTTACCCCAAGACGGGGGAAAAGAAAGGGGACTGCAAAAAGTTATCCCAAATAACCTTCAAAAGAGACTCTACCACAAACGGTGAGAGAATATTGCTAAGAAAAACGAAGAAAGGGAACAAAAGCCAAATACAAAGAAATACTACTCGATAGAAGGATGAACATCGTCCTTAAAATCTATCTGCAGCAAAGTCCTTGTAGCGAAAAAGTGTCTCCAAGCTTCATTTTTGCGTTGAGCCTCGAGCTTCTGAGTTTCACTCATACAAAGTGAACGATTCGACACTCGGAAAAGCTAGTAAGGTTTCTTTTTTCTTTTCCCTTTAACCTTCTGTATTGTTTCTGGCGACCATACTGGAAAGTCTTGATCGAAACTTGACACCGGGTTAAGGGAGGAATACGATAAAACCTAAGAGTCTGATTTGGGGGAAAATTCTTCACCAAATCAGAACACGATGCAAGAGGGTGGATGTTGAGCTCAGACTGCACGTGGCTTGATGCAGGCCTAATTGACCCATCATCCAAAGGGCCTGCTGAAGGGTTTTTTGCTTGAGTTATCCCAACACACAAAAGATTGAGGCCCGGATGTGGTGCGCGTTCCTCACAAATAACCTGAGCAGCACGAATCGCGCGAGAGGAAACGCGATCCTCGCAAGTCTCTGCAGCACAAATCGCGTGAGAGGCTGGTGCGCGATCCTCGCAAGTTTTAGTCCAATCTGCAGCGCTAGTTTCGCGAGGAGAAGAGGTAATCACGGGAATCAAATCAATTTGATTTGAAATTGATTCCGAAATCGCCTCGCATCCTTGATTGACCGACGTCACTACCGCTGGAATTGTCGGCGCCGGAGTAGAGGTCGCCGGAAAAAGCACACTGCTCTGCGAATTTCGGGCGACCGGGATTGGCTGCAGATCAGCGATGTCGGCATCTGACCGAATTGGGTTGATCTGTCGATTGAGGTTGTCAAAAATTGTCTGCAAAGGAACTGAACCATCGTTCTTTTTTTCACAGATTGAACGTTTTGAGCACCGAACAATCGAGAATTACCAGACCGGGCAAGGGAAACAATCAGCTTATGGCCATTGTACGTGAATTCGTTGAAAGTATCAATCACCTTCGTGGCAGCCTCCTTCAATCTTAATTTGATGAACTCAAAGAGAAAGCCTCTTTTGTTTCGCCTCTTACGGACGATGGCGGAAACTACCACGTCGTAAGTCTCCATCGAATTCCTTACCCACTCCACGGTTGTACCAGCCGGGAGATTGCAAACATTTACCTCTGTCCCCTGAGTTGATGATTTCTTCACCGACTTCTTTGCCGGAACGTAGCCCTCAAAGTTTAGCCGGAACGTAGCCCTCAAAGACTTATTTTAGTTTTGCGCTAAAATAACAACTGGAGCCTCTGGTATTGGATCACCGGAGCCAGTCGCCCTCATTTGCGTCGTGGTCGGGACACGAACCCGCCTCACCTTGGCTGTAGTTGATTTCATTGAGACACCAACTCGGCTTGCCTTGGCTGTGGCCGAACAAGGAACAGGACCAACGCTATCTTCTGCATCCTTTGATGTTTGATTAGATCGAGAAACGATGTTGCAGTAAACATCGTAGCTTTTTAGCAGATCCGAACAAAAAGATGATAAGGGGGCTGGTTCTCTCATCGTTCTCACTATATGTTCCCGTTGAGTGCTAATCCATAAACATCTCAGACCAATCAACTCCTCTATCTTCTTCGGCAACTCTTCAAGCGAACTACTAAAAAAAGTTTTGAGAATTAAATGGAGCTCTGTTGGAAAAGAGCGTCATGTGCGTGCATGGGTCTAAAACTTTTTCAATTTAACCAATGGAAACGCATAAGAGAAAAAGAAGTTTTGGGGCAGCCATCAATATAGAGTGTTCCTTAACAAAAAAAATTCCATTGAAACCAACGTGGAGTCCATAAAACTGAAACGATTATTAAAGTCTCTTCAATGGGAATGTGAAAGTGTCCCATTATTGTTGACTGTTTCTACCAAAGTGGAAGTATGATGACTAACTCATGGCTCAAGGGATGGGAAATATACAGATAAGAGCATGACCATGAGTTCGTTGGAAAAATTTGGTGGAGGGTCGTCAAGGAGCAACCAAAGTGGAAAAACTGGTACCCTAATAGAGATGATCAAAACAAGAGAATGAGGTCGGACAAGGTCGAGTCTAACATATCGTCCAAGCAAGCATTGACATATCAAGAGCCCAGTATTGAAGTCAAGCATGAAGTTCAAAAGGAGGGCAAGGCAATGAGAAAAACAAAGGGTAAGGAGAATTCTTCACAAAAATATGATGAGTGGATCTGAAGCGTTGTAGAAATTATGACAAGACAATGTGATGTAGACGCTTTTGTTGCGATCGACAAATGTCGGCTTAAACAAATTAAGCATACCAGGAAGATTTGGAAGAGTATTCTGTTGGGTCTCGAGGTAGGGTTGGAGATGAACCAACTCGCAGCGGAAAATCAATGAAAACCAAGAGACGATTAAAACCATGAAACAACTAACAAAGAATGGATTCACAAGAGAAAAATTCAGCACTAGTTCATACCAAAACAAGAACACCGGTTAACGAATGATTGGCTTGAGTCTCCAAGACGCCTACGTATCCACATGGGAATCAAAGCCACGTAGTTCTTCTCTTTGAGGACTCAAGAACACAAACATGGAGGTGGAAACTAGCCAAACCCGAAATGGTCATGGAAGAGGGAGAGAAAATGTGTTTCCTATTCTTGTCTTGTGTTTGTTATGTTGAAAAAAGATGAATTAAACATAACAAAACCCATACTTGTCCAACTAAAGGCATGGGACAAGTATGGTGTCAAGTAAGGTGTAAATAGGACAAAGTATGGCAAGACAAGATTGGGTTAGGTGGTGAATCACCAACACCTTAATCCTTGTCTTGCTTACTTAGTACTAATTAATCAAGACTTGATTAATTAGTTCTATGTGCCTTGGTTGCATGGGCCTTTCATGGGCCTCTTGGAACATGGCCCGTGGCCATTTCTAACGAGGTCCCGTGATTCGCTCATCGCCTCCAAGCCTTCCATACCGGAAATGTCCAACATTATCCGACGCGATCAATCCCAAGACTCCAAGCCTTGTCTCGATCCGTAAAGTCCTATTCACGTACGGGCACATGACCCAAAACCCAGTTTTGGTCATGTCCCGAGACAACTCCCTTTTGGCCATTCTCCATAAATATGTCAATGAGTTTCATCCTCCGGTGTGACCCTTAGGTTTATGCATGTCAATAGATCAACGTAAAATCCCATTTTACTTGATCCTATTTAAGTGGCAACTAACGAGACTTTAGTATTGCCTGACACTACATAACGAATCGACCCTGTCGATTCTAACCTTTCCGTCGTCCCTGTCATTATCCTTTTATCTCCGATATCCTGATTGAGATAAGGCATAGAGCCGTCATCCTTATTATTCTCAATCACCGTTCCTTGATATGTGAGATGACTGAAGATATGATACCCAGTATCATGTGCATGGCCATGCTATTCTTCCAGTCACTCTCGATCAAGTGGCCGAGAACCGATATCTTTCCCATACCTTAGTATGAGGGATAAATCCCTTAGCCGTCTTTCGTGTCACTCATGTAGCCCGTCCCCAAGCCAATCCTGGCCGTTATGGAAGCCCTGTTACGGACAACGTTAGGCTCAGGTCAAACTCAGTTGTTGACTACATAGCGATCACAAAGACTCCTTGGTCTAAGGATACATGACAAGCTACAACACTGAATATGTTCATGACTTAATCTATGGCACATATTCAGGGCGGGTCGTCCAATATCATGTCCCACATGATATATATGATCAGACTCCGGAATCCCATTCCAATGACTAACAGAACGTAAGTCATAAAGAGCCATCTTTCATACTAGTCGCTTCTAGTGGAGCTTTGTTGACTAGGGACCCATCGAGTGTGATCTATCTCGATCTATGGTTCTATTCGCATGGTGGGCATAGATCAGAGCACACATCGATATATTACTCCAACACATAAGTAATATAAAGCCGCTTTAATTTTATTGCTAACGATGATATATACATTTGGACATTTAGGATTGAACTACGGGCACTAAGACTAACAATCTCCCACTTGCCCTAGTTCCAATCTAAACTCCAATATGTCCCCATCGACTTTACATGTCTAACATGTTCAGGCAGTGACACTGCCTTAGTCAAAGGGTTGGCTATGTTATCATCTATTGCAATATAGGTTATCTTCACTTCACCTCAGTTCAGTATTTATCTGATGAGGTGGATACGCCGCAGTACATGTTTGGATTTGTTATACGATCTAGGCTTTTAGCTTGAGCAATGGCCCTTGTGTTGTCGCAAGATGGATTCACCGGGCTGGATGGGTTTTTAATTACACCCAGCCCTGCCATGAATTTCCAAATCCACATAGCCTCCTTAGCTGCCTCTGCAGCATCCATGTACTTGGCCTCTGTCGTAGATTCGGCAATGATATCTTGCTTTACGCTCTCCCAGCTAAAGCTCTGCCATTCAGCGTAAACACATATCCTGATTGACTTCTAAAGTCATCTGGATTTGTCTTGGAAAACTAGCGTCTACTCATCCTTCGACGACTAGTTCAGCATCATCTTTCCCCCGGGTTAGAATGATGTCTACTGGTACAACATAAGGCTTACGAGACGTCTGGTCTCATACATGTCATGGCATATATGATCGATCCTGCCCCCAGGCGCATAGGATTCTCATCATCCTTTTCAGCTCATCAGGTGTCTTAGGACACTGAGTCTTGCTGAGATGAATGCCATGACTAGTGGGTAAGAGTCCTTTCTTTGAATCGAGCATTAAGAACCTACTCAATGCCTTGTTCACATAGGTTCCCTGACTTAAATCCAAGACCCTCTTGGTGCGATCTCTACATATCTTAATCCTTAAGATATGAGAAGCATCACCTAAGTCCTTTATTGAAAAACACTTCCTCAACCAAGCTTTAGTCTCGTGCAAGGTTGGGATGTCGTTTTCAATGAGAACCAGAAAGGTAATATTGCTCCCACTAGCCTTCTTATAAACGCAAGATTCATCCTCATTCTTGATTAAGCCAAATCCAATTACAGCTTCATCAAAACGAAGGATCCAACTCCGAGAAGTTCGTTTCAATCCATAAATGGATTTCAACAACTTATAAATCTTTCCTTTATTCTTCGGATCGTCAAAACCTTTGGGCCGAGACATACAAACGTACTCAGTCAAATTTCCATTTAGGAAAGCGGTTTTGACATCCACTTGCCATATCTCGTAATTATGATACGCAGTTATGTCAAGAAGAATTTGGATCGATTTTGACCATAGCCACTAAGGAGAAGGTTTCCTCATAGTCAATCCATTGGATCTGCCTATAACCTTTCGCCACCAGTTGAGCTTTGTAGGTCAGAGGGTTGTCGTCCATGTCCATCTTCACCTTGAAGATCCATTTGCATCCTATGGTCCTCACACCATTGATGGGATCAACCGGTTCCCAGACTCGGTTGTCCGACATGGATTGCATTTCCTCCCTCATGGCTCCCAGCCATAACTCGGAGTCGGGCCCATCCACGACTTCTTGAAAGGTGGCTGGATCATCGTGATCCACCATGACTTCATTGTCACCTCCGGATACCATATCTTGGAGGTGGAAGATTGACCCTTTCAAATCGCCTTGGACCTTCCGGAATTGTAACAGGAATTAGTTCTCACTCTACGACAATCTCTGGCTCCTTTCTACTGGGTTGTCAATTGGTTTAGACAGATCTGTACCATCCTGAATTTCTTCGAGATGCACAGTCCTCCTAATGACGTCTTTGGAAACAAAACTTCTTTTCCATAAAGACCCCACCCCATGCGACGAACACCATGTTCTCACTGGGATTGTAGAAATAGTATCCCCTTGTTGCGTTGGGATACCACACGAAGGTGCATATCTCAGATCTTGGTTCGAGCTTAGTCGAAACCAAATGTTTCACATAAGCCTCGCAACCACAAATCTTTAGGAAGGACAAAGCGGGCATCATCCCGTAATATTTTTTAAAATGGTGTCCCTTCCACACCATTCGTCGAAGCCCGATTCACTATAAATGCGGTCGTCTCTAGAGCAAAACCCCTAAAAGAGATTGGGAGATCAGTCCAACTAATCATGGAACAGACCATTGTCTAACAATGTCCGATTTCTCCGTTTGGCTACACCTTTCAACTACAGTGACCTAGGAGGAGTCCATTCCAAAAGGATCCCATTCTCTTTTAGATGATCTAATAACTTTGTGGTCAAGTATTTTCCACCTCGATCCAATCGAAGTGCCTTAATACCTTTTTCGAGCTGGTTATCTACTATAGTCTTAAACTCTTTGAATTTATCAAAAGCTTCAGACTTATGTCTCATCGAATAGACATAACCATATTTACTGTAATCATCAGTAAATGTGATAAAGTAGCTAAAACCCCTCCTGGCAAGTGAACTTATTGGTCTAAACACATTCGAGTGTATAAGCCCCAATAATTCACCCGCCCTTTCATCGCGATCGATAAAGGGCACTTTAGTCATTTTTCCCATCAAACAAACCTTGCACCTATCGATCGAATGGAATTCGAATGAACCTGAAAGCCTGCACTTCTGAAGTGCTGATAGGCGCTTCTTGTTTATGCGATCCAAATGACAGTGCCATAACAGAGTTAGGTTTAAATCGTTGGATTTAGACCTCTCGGTATTAACGGAATATATAGAACTTGAGGCATTGTTACCCATATCTAATATGTACAATCCTCCAACCATGTCAGTACTGGTATAAAACATATCATTGCATAGAACATTGAAAACTCCATTTCCAATATTAACATTATATCCTTCCTTGTCAAACACGGATACAGATATAATATTCCTACTAAAAGTAGGTATGCAATATACATTATACAATACTAAGACAAGGCCTCTTGGCAAAGCAAGACTCATGGATCCTACAGCAGTTGCCACAACTCTGAGGTCCATTTCGTGCTTTCCAAATCTCTCCTACTTTCAGCCACCATATATTAGTGCATGTGTGAGATTCAGTCATGGTATCTAATACCCATGAATCTTTGGAAGTAGAGAGATGTAGCTCTATAGAGTTAATACCGATTGAAGGCACGGTCCCACCGCCCTTCCTTAGATCATCCAGGTTTCCTGATGAAGGCGCAGTCTTACTGCCCTTCTTCAGATCATCCAGGCTATTTGATGAAGGCGCAGTCCCACTGCCCTTCTTCAGATCAGCCGTGAACTTCCTGTAATCCCGGTTCCAATGACCAGGTTGTTGGCAGTAGAAGCAGACATTCTCAGGTGTCTCATCTTTCCTGCCAAGTGCGCATGGGCCCAGCCCATGCCACTTCCAATTCCCTTGTTGACCATCAGAATATCCTTGGATCCCAGATCCCTGAGATATTCTTCTCAGCAGTTAATGACACTTCATGTAACTCTGATATGGTCTTAGAGACAGCCTTGTCAAGGACATATTCTTTGCGTTCAGACTTGAGGACTATCCTCAAAATTCTGTACCAGTCCAAATAGTTTGTCCCATTTAGCTTGACCCTGTCAAGAATGGTTTTTAATGACAAACTATTAATGTTCGCTGAATTTGCCATTTGATCTACAACAGATAAAATTCAATCAGTAAACTGAATAAATTTTATGAAGATCAAGCTTAAACACCAACAATCGATTCTAAACCTTTCGAATCTGAAACCAAGATCCTTGATTCACTCGATGAAGCTGAACTAATGCTCACCACTTAATCGAGCTATGTAGGTAGGACTCCATCCAATCACATCCAATGTGACTCTTGGCTAGGGTATGCACTTATGTACACGGCTTACCCTATCTGTTACCCTATCTCAACCTCAGGCTGAGAATCGTAGTCGGGTCCACCAATTTTCAACTATGGCCCGTCACTATGTAGGTGCTCCGCTAATGCGCACGACACCCACATATGTCGTCCAAACCTACTACCCCTCTTTCCCATGGATGCTCCGCTAATGCGCACGACACCCATAGGACGGGGAGGTAGTAAGGTGTTGACAATTGGGAGGTATTAAACATGACCCGTTTTTACTTGTCCGGTTGTGTTTAAAACTTTGACACATCCTAGATGCGATGAGCACATCAACTACATTCCAAATGCAATGATGCCTCAAATTACATCCAATGTAATTCTTCCTTCGAACCCGTCAACTACATCCAATGTAATGACGATTCTAAGGGCTCACACACAAGGATTAAAATTCCAATTTTATCTTTGCATGTGAGATGATATGCTCGGTAAATAAAGTTAAGCATGCAATTCTAAAACACATAGAATTAATCATGCATAAACTAAACCAAGCATAAAGCGATAAATATGCACATAATAGCCCCCTAAACTAACTCCCACTAGCTTCTTGAGCTCCATCGACTCCAAGCCGATGCCAACACCCGAAAAGCCACCAAATGACCTTTTCGCCCTTTCTTCATCTTGAGTAAAATATTACAATTTAATACACGACTCGCAGGTCGGGAATAAATAAATATTACAAACAAGTGGTTCGACGACCACACCTTGAAAGAATAATTACACGCTAACACTAACGGCTCGCAGGCCGTGAAAAGCGATAAATAATTAAATTGAGCTCGGGGCTATTATGTACACCATGCCAACATCACATCACACATCGTGTTATCAAACATCATGTGATTTTCCGGTTTTAATTAATAGCCAAGTTTCGAAAAAAAAAATTTGATGCTCGGTTTATCGAAACCGTTCAAAAATGAAACTTTTGAACATTTGATCTTCGAGTTCGTCATGACGGTTCCAAACTCGTCATAACTAACAAAACGGTTTAGCCTTGGCATATCAACCATCCAATGGTCATGATTGGCCTAGGTCCGTCCAACGGATCCCCGTTCGGTCTCGGTTTCGGCTCCCCGAGAGTCCCGCTCCCGAGACCCGAAAAATCAAACTTTTTTCAAAATTTCCAGATTTGAAATAATTTTCAAAAATTCATTTTACATGCATTAAATCCATAAACAATAATTTAAAACATGTTATCAATCAATTTAGCAAAACAACATGCCAAAAACGAAACTTTCAAGCAAAACCGAAACTTTGAACACCGTCTTGTGAATCCCGAAGGTAGCACGGCTCTGATACCACTGTTGGGTCTCGAGGTAGGGTTGGAGATGAACCAACTCGCAGCGGAAAATCAATGAAAACCAAGAGACGATTAAAACCATGAAACAACTAACAAAGAATGGATTCACAAGAGAAAAATTCAGCACTAGTTCTTACCAAAACAAGAACACCGGTTAACGAATGATTGGCTTGAGTCTCCAAGACGCCTACGTATCCACATGGGAATCAAAGCCACGTAGTTCTTCTCTTTGAGGACTCAAGAACACAAACATGGAGGTGGAAACTAGCCAAACCCGAAATGGCCATGGAAGAGGGAGAGAAAATGTGTTTCCTATTCTTGTCTTGTGTTTGTTATGTTGAAAAAAGATGAATTAAACATAACAAAACCCATACTTGTCCAACTAAAGGCATGTGACAAGTATGGTGTCAAGTAAGGTGTAAATAGGACAAAGTATGGCAAGACAAGATTGGGTTAGGTGGTGAATCACCAACACCTTAATCCTTGTCTTGCTTACTTAGTACTAATTAATCAAGACTTGATTAATTAGTTCTATGGGCCTTGGTTGCATGGGCCTTTCATGGGCCTCTTGGAACATGGCCCGTGGCTATTTCTAACGAGGTCCCGTGATTCGCTCATCGCCTCCAAGCCTTCCATACCGGAAATGTCCAACATTATCCGACGCGATCAATCCCAAGACTCCAAGCCTTGTCTCGATCCGTAAAGTCCTATTCACGTACGGGCACATGACCCAAAACCCAGTTTTGGTCATGTCCCGAGACAACTCCCTTTTGGCCATTCTCCATAAATGTGTCAATGAGTTTCATCCTCCGGTGTGACCCTTAGGTTTATGCATGTCAATAGATCAACGTAAAATCCCATTTTACTTGATCCTATTTAAGTGGCAACTAACGAGACTTTAGTATTGCCTGACACTACATAACGAATCGACCCTGTCGATTCTAACCTTTCCGTCGTCCCTGTCATTATCCTTTTATCTCCGATATCCTGATTGAGATAAGGCATAGAGCCGTCATCCTTATTATTCTCAATCACCGTTCCTTGATATGTGAGATGACTGAAGATATGATACCCAGTATCATGTGCATGGCCATGCTATTCTTCCAGTCACTCTCGATCAAGTGGCCGAGAACCGATATCTTTCCCATACCTTAGTATGAGGGATAAATCCCTTAGCCGTCTTTCGTGTCACTCATGTAGCCCGTCCCCAAGCCAATCCTGGCCGTTATGGAAGCCCTGTTACGGACAACGTTAGGCTCAGGTCAAACTCAGTTGTTGACTACATAGCGATCACAAAGACTCCTTGGTCTAAGGATACATGACAAGCTACAACACTGAATATGTTCATGACTTAATCTATGGCACATATTCAGGGCGGGTCGTCCAATATCATGTCCCACATGATATCTATGATCAGACTCCGGAATCCCATTCCAATGACTAACAGAACGTAAGCCATAAAGAGCCATCTTTCATACTAGTCGCTTCTAGTGGAGCTTTGTTGACTAGGGACCCATCGAGTGTGATCTATCTCGATCTATGGTTCTATTCGCATGGTGGGCATAGATCAGAGCACACATCGATATATTACTCCAACACATAAGTAATATAAAGCCGCTTTAATTTTATTGCTAACGATGATATATACATTTGGACATTTAGGATTGAACTACGGGCACTAAGACTAACATATTCTGCTACACAAGCCCAAGACACATCGAACATATACCTAGAAGATTCAGTTGATCATAAAATACTATTGCAAATCATTTTGAAAATGGAGCCATCTTTCACAACTAGGGACCCTTAAATTAGTTAACTCGATATTTCTTTACTACACTTGGGCCAACTCATCTTATTCACTGGTGACGAAGTTGGCTTATCTTTTCCTCTACTCCTCGCCTTGATTGTGTTTTGAGTTTACGTATTATCGTATGTTTTAAATTTTAGTCTATTATATATATATATATATATATATATAAGGAGACAATCCGGTGAACCACCTGTAATATGTGAACCTGGGAACTACATCAGGTTCGTCCATCGCGCATCATTTACGACTCAGTGCTAAGAGCGTGAATTTGAACTAATTCTGGTCCACGCACCTCTTGTTAGGGGCAAAAGGGGAATTTAAGCGGCTAATTAACGCGCCTCCGTCCAAGAAACTCGATTCTGAGAAAGAAGTGAGGACGATCTCGTCGGAGATCACAATTGAGGACGTTCTCGTCAGAGATCTCAACTTAGAGCCAGCTCGTCGGAGAACGGAATAGATATCTAGATCTTAAGAGATTTCAACTCAGAACCAGATCATCAGAGATAGCAACTGATAAACAGAAAAAGCGGTCAAAATATCATCGAAGATATCTAAAAATTCAGAAAAAGCGAAAGAAGTATTTGCTTCGAAATGTTACCGTTATCTCAAAACCAAATAATCAGAGATATTCATTCTCAGACTTGTTGTTCTCTATTTGCAAACGAGAATAACTATATACTCAAATATTTCTCTCTGCTTTCCTGGCCTATTATGTTATCCTATTTTCCTTATCTGCAAACGTCATATTCTGTATCTGCAAACGAGAATATATGTATCCTCATCTGAAACCAGAACCCTAAAACCCCAAAAACAGAACCCTAACCCTCAAAGCATAACCCCTAGACTCTCAAATCCTGCTTGTTGTATTTCCAATTTAGAATGATGATATACTCAAACATAAAATTTTGTTTGTTTTCGTAAGTCTAGCTTGCGTTAGTTGCAAACTGGGGTGATTATATTCTCAAACAAAAAACCATAAACTCTCAAAAAACAACCCTAAACCCTAAGGGAACCCTAAAACCTCAAAGAATAAACCCAAAAAACACAACCCTCAACCCCAAAAACAAAATCCTACACCCCCAAAACCAGATCGTAAACCAGAAAAACACAACCCTAAAACCTCAAAGCATAAACCATGCACTCTCAAATCTTGCTTGTTGTATCTGCAATCTACAATGATGATATACTTAAACATAAAAATCTTCTTGTATTCTGGGTCACTGAGTATAGCTTGCTTTATTTGCAAACTGGCATTCTTGTATCCTCTATCTGATAATTGTTGTGTTTGCATTATCCTCAATCTTCCTGCTCTGTATCTGCAAACGAGAATAATTGTATCCTCATCCATACCCTGGAACTAAAAATCTAATACAACAATTCTGTTGTGAGAACATACGATTCCCATTTTGCAAATCACATGAATTAATAAATGGATACTGATCCACCATTGAGAGATCGATAGCGTGGCACATGTATCACCCATGACAACATATTGAAGGACCCACCAACCCAACGAAACCCTACATTTTCCCTATATATATATGTATATATATATATAGGGGCACGCTCACATGTTACACATGCTTAAGTTGATACTTGTTACCCAAATGTGAGCCATTCAATTTTAAAATCTAATGGCTGCAAATTTTTAGCCTAAATTATCCACACAAAAAATAAATAGATTAAATAGCAAAAGGGTAATTTGGTAAATCCATCTCTCTTAGTATATGTCAAATTACAAAAATAAATTAAAGTTCTAATTATTTACAACTGAATGCCACTGAATTTTTAGCCATTAGATAAAATTAGTCTAATGGTTTAAATTAAGGTAACAAGTAACAATTTAATCATGGGGTAACACGTGAGCACACTCCTATATATATATATATACAGTCACCTCTGTAGCCACAAAAGCACTCGACCTCAAATCTTGGTAAAGCAATACCAAAACGCTCTCCCAATCATAAACTATGGATCTATTCAACAGTGAGAAGGGAAAGAGCCCCAGAGGCGATCTAGTGACACTCGAGGATATGATGAAGATAGGCAAGGCCATGATCGAACGATAGAGGCATCTCATCAATTATGAGACGGTGTCAATGAAGTACAAGAACTTCAAGGTGAAGTTGCTAGAGACGCAATTGGATCTCGATCTTCTTGTGATTCACATAGCCCAACTCATCAACGACGACATGATATGTAACGAGATAACTGTAACCAAAAGCCTCATTTGCATTGTGACATCAGTTAACAAAGCACTGAAGGGTGTTATAAATATGCTGGAGTAGGGTACCTCAGCTTTCATGAACGGCCCAGAAGAAGCTGACTTTCTTCTAGGCCCTTTTGATGCCTTTTGTGTATGCTTCTCTTTTGTTCAACCTATCTTAGTAATGAAAACCTTTCCTCCTTGTTTGAATGTTTCTATGTTTTGCTTGATATTCTGTCAACTTTATATCATGTATCCTCAAACTAACATATGTATACCCATAAAATACCATGTCAAGCATCTGCCTCCCAATAGGATCACTGATCAATTTAAAAAACAGTAATTTGTTTTGTTGTTGTTGAGAACTATATGTTCTATATTCCCAAACGATTTTGCGTAATACTGTAAACTGGAAATTCAGATCTTGCATTTAGGATTTTTGAGCAATTTGCAGACAAGAGGTTCTATACACGAAAACGGGACACAACATATTCTCAAACCAATACTAAATTTAAAGATGACTGAGTTCATATGATCAAAAGATTTAGTTTCCTCAAAAGAAATTAACTACTATAGTAATTAAGCATCATCATCATCTTCGACAACTCCTTCCACATGAACCTCCCCAAATGGGTCTATGTTGTCTTCGTATTCCTCCGCTTCCTCCTGTTCCTCTTGCTCATCGTTATTATCCTCCGCAAGGACATCCTCTTCATCATCATCATACAATTCTTCATCAACCTCTCGGATGTGAGAGTTGTCTTCATCATAAGAGAAGAAGTCCTTATAACTGAATGGATTTGCAGGAACAGGTGCAGGTGCAATATCCTCATCCTTGTCTTCATTAATTAGAGGATCATCATCACCATTTTCTCGTTCAAACTCTGCATCTCCTTCTTCCTCCTCATCTTCATCTTCATCTCCTCCTTTCTCTTCATCTTCTTCCTCATCGTCCTCGTCATCTTCTTCTTTTTCCTCTGGTGAGGATTCATAATTTGGATCCCCCGGTTGAGGAATGTCATACTCATTGATGAGAGGATCGTCATTATCATCATCATCGGAGGAGGAGGATGGATTGAGGCTACGCCTCTTTGAGGAGACGTCGTCATCCTCATCCTCACTACTGAAGATTTAGGATGATGGGGACTTGCATTCAAAGCAGTGCCATTTGTCATCATCACTGTTAGAAAACACAGTACATTGAGACTTGGGAGATGATGACATGACTGATTAGGATGAAAAACAATTAAAAACAAATTAGTCTAGTAAGATATGGATGATGAAGAAGCAAGTGCTTTGGGGTTCAATTTAAAGAGATCAAAAAGGTGTCAGAAAATATAACGACACCATTAAATGGTAGAACCTTTACATGTGGTGCGAGGAGATTTTTGAAATGATGACAAAAGATAATGAAATGAACAGGCGGTTTCTTGTAGTCACATCAAAATTTAAAATGAAGATAACCTTACTTTTGTTGCATGCTTGACACGTGCTCCACCATACATACTTGTATCTGATGAACAAGAATGATGCAAAACTTATGGTTTAAGGAAATGAGCATTTTGTTTTGATAATCTAACATGAGAGAAAATGTCATTGAATCGTAGGTTGCTTGTAAAAGCAAAAGATAATTTAAATATTATTAGATTAATTTTTCCACTATCTACTTATATCACATGACATGCATGATTGACACGTGTTCCTCTACATACTTGTATCAAATGACATGGATATGAACTATAAATATGATTTGAGAATATGGTTTTCTGGTTTGAGAATATAACAATTATGTTTCGCAATCACATTTTGTTTAAAACGCATCGTATTTTCTCTTCAAAAATACACATCAGACAATTATTTTTGTAAAATACCCATAATACCGTGTGAAAATACCCCTATAAAATATCCCTTATATCCTCATAAATATTCATCACATTCACCTCTCTTCAGAATCACTAGATCACAAAGACAAAATGGCTTCCTCAAAAAAATTCAAACAGGAACTTATAGAGAAAGAACATCATGATTCGGTACATGAGCTGCGTGAACTGAAGCTTTCGATAATCAAGTCCCATCTGTTAGTTGTCACGCCCCAATTTCAGTAAAACCGAACTAGGGACGCGAACATTTAAAACAATAAAACATTTTGAAACCTTTTACATATATCACTTTAAAAATCGCCATTTGTTCATCAAAAATAATCATTTAATCATTTACAACTTAAAAGTACGTCCCAACAATTGGACAAAAAGCAAGGTACACGTCGCTAGACTCAAAGTAAACCCAGAATCCCGCTCCTAGCTCTTCAAGCTTCAGAAGCTCACCTAGTCCAACCTGTGACCGGTACCTATAGGAAAAGAAGGTAGGGGTGAGCGTTCGCTCACCACCACCGATAACAGACTGACTACGGCATACTTAGCAGACAATGCCGGTAACACCAACAACCAACTCAACACCGGGGATCAATATCCCCAAACTCAAGTAACCCGACTGACACCCACACACTGATACTTTCCTCAACCGACCCAACACTCGGACTCTTAATGTAGACCCGACTCAACGATTGACGACCTCCTCCAAAGACACGACAGACAACCACGCAACACCCAAGATCACAAAGGATCGCACACCAAACAAGATCACAAAGGATCACATTCTTGTCAGCTGCTCAGTGTTGGTTGCTAACCGGCTGGGCTCGAGCCTGCCCCACGCGCTTTACCTATCACTGTCAGGCTCCAGGCGGTCGACCTGTTGGCGATAAACCGAGCTACTTTTCCGATAGCTAGTCGGAAGGGGAGCTGTCCTCTCATCGCCTAAAAACGCTCACAACCTGCCGAGACTCGAACACGGATCAGGCTAGCCAAAGAACGCTCGCAACCTGCCGAGACTCGAACACGGATCAGGCCAGCCAAAGAACGCTCGCAACTTACCGAGACTCGAACTCGTAAGCCAACCAAAATTCCACACCACTTCCCGACACGAAGTCGGGTCACTAACCTCGGGCAAACACAATCACAATCACAAGCAAGGTTCAACAAACGGCAACAAGACCGGTTCAACACTCCACAGGCACTCATGGCCACCCAAGACACTAACGGTAAAACACGGGTTCAACAACCCCACGGGCACTCATGGCCTCCCAAGTCACACCAACAGTAACTCACAGGCACAACAACATCACGGGCACTCACGGCCTCCCAAGACACACCAACAGTAACTCACGGGCTCAACAACCCCACGGGCACTCATGGCCTCCCAAGACACACCAACAGTGACTCACGGGCTCAACAACACTACGGGCACTCATGGCCTCCCAAGACACACCAACAGTGACTCACGGGCTCAACAACCCCACGGGCACTCATGGCCACCCAAGACACTCCGACAATGACTCACGGGCTCAACAACCCCAGGGGCACTCATGGCCACCCAAGACACCAACAGTAAAACACGGGCTCTCATGGCCACCCAAAACACAACAGTAACACGAGCTCTCATGGACACCCAAGACACAACAGTAACACGGGCTCTCATGGCCACCCAGACACAACAGTAACACAGGCTCTCATGGCCACCCAAGACACAAAAGTAACACGGGCTCTCATAGCCACCCAAGACACAACTTACACAAACAACTTCTGGGCATAACCAATGCCTCCAGTAGTTCTAATATCAACAGACTCACAATCAACCTCCGGGCATGGTCATAAGCCTCCAGTACTCCTAATATCGATAAGTTCACAATCAACCTCCGGGTATGGTCATATGCTTCCAGTAATTCTAACCCCGATAAGTTCTCTGCTCCTACGACACTACTAAGTGTCACATGCATTTCCAATATTTGATAACCGACTTAACCCACGACACCCAAGTGTCACATCCAATTCTACTGTTAACTTTCCCTAGTCAGGGCCGAGATCCGGCTACTTTTCCCTACCTCGTATGCTTTCTCCAAAAGCGCACAATTAAGCTCCGGCGTGATCTCTGTCACTCGACTAGCTTTCCCTTTCCTCGGTATGCAGCACGATCTAACAAGAACACAATTTTAAACTCTTTTAAGCTTGCAGGAATAAACTGAAATTCAATAAACTTAACGCCCAAACGTAACCCCGAAAATGTCGATCACTCCCAAACTTCCCAATTACTCGACATTGTCGATATTGGACCCGGAAAGGTCCGATTCGCCCGACATGACGAATCTGCCCGGGTTTTGGAAACGCCCTTCCGGGGCTCCGAAAATTCCCGTTTTCGTTTCTACGGTCTTAAGATAATTCAAGGGTTCCTAGGCACTCGACGGAATCGAATTCCTACTTCCGAGTCATTTAATTTGCGTTTCAAGTTTCTAAAACCCGTTAATTACAAACTTCGCATTTTAATTCCAATTTTCGATTCGGTTGTGGATAAATGGTCCGGGGAACGTTCTAAACCACCCGAACACAAAACCCGATCACCCGAGCACGTGGGCCCCACCCGGACACCCCTGGTCGTGGGTGGCTAGGGTTGGCTTGGGCCCGGCCCACCATGGTGGTGGTGGCCCTAGCTCCGGCCAGCCACCACACATGGTGGCCGGAGCTCCCCCTGAGCTCCCGGTCACCGGAAAACGTCCTCCTTCACCTCCAAACGTCTCCAACACTCCCCCAACCTCAAAACAACCCTAAACTAATAGTTTCAAACCAAAACCTAATTTTAGAAAATGACAAATCGAAGATCGGTTTGGTGATTACCGTAGAGGAAGACGGTGTGAGTTCGATTCTCCTAACGTTGACAAGATCGAAGGGCTAGATGCTCGTGAATAGTGACCAAAACCTCCCAAGCTTCCTCTTCCTTCTCTCCCTTTCTTCTCCCTTCTTTCTCTTTCTAAAAAACAACTTTTTCTATTTTTTTCTTTTGAAAATGGTGTGGCCGAACCCTTAAGGGTGGTCTTCCCTTTGTTTTAGCCCATAAACCTAACACCACCACATATTGGACAAGTGTCAAGTGGGTCCCACACCTTTTTGGAAAATATCTTCAGACGTTTTGGGCCCCGAACGGGCACTTTTTCCAAGAAATTACGAAACTTGACGGGCTACAAGGAAACGGCTCAACTAAGACCGCTGCGACGACGGCTAAGCTTTTGGATCCAAAACGGTCCTCGAATGGACCAAAACGTCGCTCGGTTGACTTTTCCAACGAAAAGTCAACATTTCCCAAACTGATCAGAAAGTTGCCCTGAGTCCCCTGAAACTCACTTTGGTCAATATTGGGGTCAACTCAAGTCCGGTATGACCCTCGGGGTCAAATTTAGGTTCAATCAAGTGTCTGCTGAATTTTTTTAAATTTTCCTGTTTTTCGCAGATTTGACTGGCGTTGACCGGGAGTGGTTATTATAATCTACCCCCCTTAAAGGAATTTCGTTCGCGAAATTTAAAACAACGCACTTCAGGAGTCGAACGGGTCGGGGTACTTCGCGCGAACCTCGTCCTCGTGTTCCCAAGTCGACTCGGCCTCGTGGTGTCGCCACATCACTAGTTCTAAGCGGATAACCCTTCCGCGCAGGACCTGCTCTCATGGATCCCTTTCCCACATCGGTTTCTCCTTATACGGGACATCACCTGTTACCTCGACATCCGCCCACTCAAGGACGTACCCAAGACCTCAAAAGGCCCGATACACCGCGGGGCTAACCCGCCTCTGCCGCGGTTGAAACGCACCAGTCCACCCTTCGGACTCATCTCTAGGGATACATGACCACCGACTGCTGACTAGAGAAGTCGGCGCCGTCTGTCAGCATAGCTCCTGCTGACTCTGCACGGTCTTCAACCGCTCATGCTTCGGCACGACCGACTCAGCTGTCTCTCGGTCTAGTTCTAGACCCAGTAAACTCTTATTCCTCACTTCTGCCCAGCACGCGGGATATCGACCCGGCCTACCATACAACGCTTCGAACGGTGCCATCATGATATTGGCCTGAAAGCTGTTGTTGTAGGCGAACTCGGCTAACCGCTCATGAAACCCATCGTGACGTGCCCCCATTTCCACTATGCAACCGGTAGTAGCTGCAATAATCCAGCGGGACGCTGTTGTTCGGCCCTCACCTTTTGACAAGTGAGGCACAGCGATACTAACTCCGCAACCGCTCTCCTCATCCCGCTCCACCACAAACCTCCACGATACCGTAACTCCCAATTAGCACGACGATTCCAGCCCTCGGCGTCAGCACCGCCGGCAACTCTCTCCCGGATCTTTGTCGTCTACAACACCACCACAAACTGATTTAAGAACGGCCGGAATATACTGTTCATCAGATCCATGAATGCTGCAAGTGCGTTCGGCAGTCCAAAGTCATCACCCAGAACTCGTAATGTTCATAGCATGTCTGGAATGCAGTCCTTGCGACGTCCCCCTCTCGGACTCGCGACTGGTAGTATCCGGATCGTAGGTCGATCTTCGAGAAATACGTCGACCCTCTCAACTGGTCGAACAAGTCGTCAATTTTCGGCATCGGGTATCGGTCATTCACCGTAACCCGATTCAGTTTCCGGTAGTCCATGCACATCCGAAGCTCTCCACTCTTCTTCTTCACGAAGAGTGCTGGCGCTCCCCACGGCGATGTGCTCGGACGAATAAACCCCTTCTCCCGAAGTTCCTCGAGCTGACGCTTCAGCTCGGTCAACTCTGCTGGCGCGAACCTGTAAGGCGCCATCGATATCGCTGCCGTTACCGGCACCAGGTCAATCCTGAACTCCACCTCACGAACTGGTGGTAACCCGCTCAACTACTCAGGAGAGACCTCGGGGAACCCCCATACCCTTCGCGGTAACTCTCGGCTCTGCACGGCCGATACTTCCACCACTGCGGACCATGCCGACAGAAGAACGCCGCTATTACTACCCAACACACACGACACCTTCGTGTTGCCTACAGACACTGTCACTCGTCGCCTATAGCAGTCGATATTGGCTCGGTACTTCGCCAGCAGATCTATTCCCAAGTTTACGTCAAAGGTTGTCATTTCGTAAGTATCCTTCCCACGGATACACGCACAAGCCCAGTCGCTGCCGATCCTCGCAGTCTCTCTAAAACCTCGCTCCACTACCGCCGTCGTGCCCACCAACTCCGAACATACCCGAATCCTCGGGTTGAGGACTCGATCCAGCTTCAGGGTTCTTGAGCCCTCTCTCGAACCTCCTGTGCCAGTTCGCTTCTCTGACTTCGCAGGCACGACAGACTCTAGTCAACAGCACACCACCACCAACAGACGTGTCCAGACGCAGGGGTGGACTCAACGGCTCCAAACTCAGCCCCAACCTCTCAGCATAAATCGACGACACAAACAAGTGTGACGCCCCGGTATCCAACAGAAACGACGCTCAAAGCAGGGACCGAAAACCCACTCCATTAGTTACTCTGGTAAAGTCTAGCACAAACCCTCACCCGGTCTTCTATGCATTTACTTATAACTTTCCGCAACCAAACCAGTGTTCGCTACTCGTCCCTTGCGGGAAAAGTAGTAAAGGGGATGAGCGTTATGCTCACCTCCACGGACACCCGTTCGATTATGGCATACTAGTAAAGCACCAAAGACTTACCAATCTAGCAAGGGAAAACCACCATCCCAAAACCTACTACCAACACGTCACACTGCTCAAGTCATTAACACCTCAAATACTCTCTTATGTAAGGAAAACCTCGAAACGGGGATTGTGTTCTCAATTCAGCAACTACTATTGCTTACAACCTCAATACCCCAATTACCCGATCACGTAGAGAAATCTCAACGGGGATCCTACTTTCAACTCAGCAACCCACTATTGCTCACACCCTCGATACCCTAGTTACTCGGTCATGTAGGGAACCTCAAACAACCCACTCCCGTGAAGGAAACCTCCAACCTCCCGTTCACGCAAGGGAAAACCTCGAATAACCCGTTCACATAGGGGAAACTAGTTCGTATGGCGCCGCAGCGCACCAACCCTAACCTCTACCCGTGGTGAGAATCTCACACTGAGGCGCTGTATTACTACTGTAGGTCATCGATGAGTCTCGAACTCAAGACCTCATCCTTTAACACCGAGCTTACGGCCTCTACACCCCACAACTGTGAACACAACTACGCCAAACCAAGCACTCAAATTGCACGAACGCGAACCGAGTCACGCAACCACAACACTAACCACACCACGAAACCAAAATTTTGAAAACAGCTGACTGGTCCAGGCCGGTAGGTGGGCCGGACCGTGCAG
This sequence comes from Erodium maritimum, assembly GCA_963921825.1. Classification (NCBI taxonomy): domain Eukaryota; kingdom Viridiplantae; phylum Streptophyta; class Magnoliopsida; order Geraniales; family Geraniaceae; genus Erodium; species Erodium maritimum. Next base: position 25,197,992 of record OY997595.1, read on the forward strand.
CATTCCGGGCCGGAGAGTTGCCCGGACCGTTCCACCTTCCGGGCCGGCGAGTCACCCGGACCGGAGTTCCATCCGGGCCGGCAAGCCAGCCGGGTCGTGCCCCATTCCGGGCCGGCACGCCAGCCGGGACGTGCCCATTCCGAGCCGGCACGCCAACCGGGCCGTGCCACCCTCCAGGCCAAAACAGAGGCCCCGACCACGTTTCCTATCGGGCCGGTCCATGGCCCGTCCCGTAGCTGCAACGACTTCGCACCTAACACACCGTCACGTCTATCCTAGGGCACTCGCATCCTACCCTACTCCTAGCGACCCGCACACTTGTGCGTCGCAGAAAATCGACCACCAAAATGACCAACACGTACTACAATTTAAAGACCAAACATAAGTCACCCGATCCTCAAACACAAGCCCACAAGGCCAACCAAACCGAAACACGCCTACCGGGCCAGCCAAAACCAAAACGCACCCACCGGACCAACCAAAATCAAATGCACCCACCGGACCAACCAAAAATAAAACGCGCCCACCGGACCAACCAAAAACAAAACGCACTCACCGGACCAACCAAAAACAAAACGCACCCATCGGGTCGTGCCACCCTCTGGGCCAAAACAGAGGCCCCGACCACGTTTCTTATCAGGCCGGTCCATGGCCCGTCCCGTACCTGCAACGACTTCGCACCTAACACACCGTCACGTCTATCCTAGGGCACTCGCATCCTACCCTTCTCCTGGCGACTCGCACACTTGTGCGTCGCAGAAAATCGACCACCAAAATGACCAACACGTACTACAATTTAAAGACCAAACATAAGTCACCCGATCCTCAAACACAAGCCGACAAGGCCAACCAAACCGAAACATGCCTACCGGGCCAACCAAAACCAAAACGCACCCACCGGACCAACCAAAATCAAATGCACCCACCGGACCAACCAAAAACAAAACGCGCCCACCGGACCAACCAAAAACAAAACGCACTCACCGGACCAACCAAAAACAAAACGCACCCACCGGACCAACCAACCTGCACACACGCCCACAGGGCCAACCAAAGTTGAAACACGCCCACAGGGCCAATCAAATTTTAAAACTTTCTCCACTTCCTTAAAATTCTCATTTCTTGACATCACGTAGTGACAACCCGGTTCAAGTACTGACTACGGCATACTTATCAGACAATGCCGGTAACACCAACAACCAACTCAACAACGGGGATCACTATCCCCAAACTCAAGTAACCCGACTAACCCCCACACACTGATACTTTCCTCAACCGACCCAACACTCGGACTCGTAATGTAGACCCGACTCAACGGTTAACGACCTCCTCCAAAGACACGACAGACAACCACACAACAACCAAGATCACAAAGGATCGCACACCAAACAAGATCACAAAGGATCGCATTCCTGTCAGCTGCTCAGTGCCGGTTGCTAACCGGCTGGGCTCGAGCCTGCCCCACGCGCTTTACCTAACACTGTCAGGCTCCAGGCGGTCGACCTGTTGGCGATAAACCGAGCTACTTTTCCGATAGCTAGTCGGAAGGGGAGCTGCCCTCTCATCTCCTAAAAACGCTCACAACCTGCCGAGACTCGAACACGGATCAGGCTAGCCAAAGAACGCTCGCAACCTGCCGAGACTCGAACACGGATCAGGCCAGCCAAAGAACGCTCGCAACTTACCGAGACTCGAACTCGTAAGCCAGCCAAAATTCCAGACCACTTCCCGACACGAAGTCGGGTCACTAACCTCGGGCAAACACAATCACAATCACAAGCAAGGTTCAACAAACGGCAACAAGACCGGTTCAACACTCCACAGGCACTCATGGCCACCCAAGACACCAATGGTAAAACACGGGTTCAACAACCCCACGGGCACTCATGGCCTCCCAAGACACACCAACAGTAACTCACGGGCTCAACAACCCCACGGGCACTCACGGCCTCCCAAGACACACCAACAGTAACTCACGGGCTCAACAACCCCACGGGCACTCATGGCCTCCCAAGACACACCAACTGTGACTCACGGCCTCAACAACCCCACGGGCACTCATGGCCTCCCAAGACACACCAACAGTGACTCACGGGCTCAACAACCCCACGGGCACTCATGGCCACCCAAGACACACCGACAATGACTCACGGGCTCAACAACCCCACGGGCACTCATGGCCACCCAAGACACACCGACAATGACTCACGGGCTCAGCAACCCCACGGGCACTCATGGCCACCCAAGACACCAACAGTAAAACACGGGCTCTCATGGCCACCCAAAACACAACAGTAACAGGAGCTCTCATGGCCACCCAAGACACAACAGTAACACGGGCTCTCATGGCCACCCAGACACAACATTAACACGGGCTCTTATGGCCACCCAAAAAACAACAGTAACACGGGCTCTCATGGCCACCCAGACACAACAATAACACGGGCTCTCATCGCCACCCAAGACACAAAAGTAACACGGGCTCTCATGGCCACCCAAGACACAACTTACACAAACAACCTCCGGGCATAACCAATGCCTCCAGCAGTTCAAATATCAACAGACTCACAATCAACCTCCGGGCATGGTCATAAGCCTCCAGTACTCCTAATATCGATAAGTTCACAATCAACCTCCGGGCATGGTCATATGCCTCCAGTAATTCTAACCCCGATAAGTTCTCTGCTCCTACGACACTACTAAGTGTCACATGCATTTCCAATATTCGATAACCTACTTAACCGACGACACCCAAGTGTCACATGCAATTCTTCTGTTAACTTTCCCTAGTCAGAGCCGAGATCCGGCTACTTTTCCCTACCTCGTATGCTTTCTCCAAAAGCGCACAATTAAGCTCCGGCGTGATCTCGGTCACTCGCCTAGCTTTCCCTTTCCTCGGTCTGCAGCACGATCTAACAAGAACACAATTTTAAACTCTTTTAAGCTTGCAGGCATAAACTGAAATTCAATAAACTTAACGTCCAAACGTAACCCCGACAATGTCGATCACTCCCAAACTTTCAATTACTCGACGTTGTCGATATTGGACCCAGAAAGGTCCGATTCGCCCGACATGGCGAATCTGCCTGGGTTTTGGAAACGCCCTTCCGGGGCTCCGAAAATTCCCGTTTTCTTTTCTACGGTTTTAGAATAATTCAAGGGTTCCTAGCCACTCGACGGAATCGAATTCCGACTTCCGAGTCATTTAATTTGCGTTTCAAGTCTCTAAAACCCATTAATTACAACCTTCGCATTTTAATTCCAATTTTCGATTCGGTTGTGGATAAATGATCCGGGGAAAGTTCTAAACCACCCGAACACAAAACCCGATCACCCGAGAACGTGGGCCCCACCCGGCCACCCTTGGTCGTGGGTGGCTAGGGTTGGCTTGGGCCCGGCCCACCATGGTGGTGGTGGCCCTAGCTCCGGCCAGCCACCACACATGGTGGTCGGCCACCCCCTATGGTGGCCGGAGCTCCCCCTGAGCTCCCGGTCACCGGAAAACGTCCTCCTTCACCTCCAAACGTCTCCAAAACGTCTCCAACACTCCCCCAACCTCAAAACAACCCTAAACTAATAGTTTCAAACCAAAACCTAATTTTAGAAAATGACAAATCGAAGATCGGTTTGGTGATTACCATAGAGGAAGACGGTGTGAGTTCGATTCTCCTAACGTTGACAAGATCGAAGGGCTAGATGCTCGTGAATAGTGACCAAAACCTCCCAAGCTTCCTCTTCCTTCTCTCCCTTTCTTCTCTCTTCTTTCTCTTTCTAAAAAACAACTTTTTCTATTTTTTTTCTTTTGAAAATGGTGTGGCCGAACCCTTAAGGGTGGTCTTCCCTTTGTTTTACCCCATAAACCTAACACCACCACATATTGGACAAGTGTCAAGTGGGTCCCACACCTTCTTGGAAAATATCTTCTAGATATTTTCCAATCAGATTCGCGAAATTCGGATGTTTCGGGCCCCGAACGGGCACTTTTTCCAAGAAATTACGAAACTTGACGGGCTACAAGGAAACGGCTCAACTAAGACCTCTGCGACGGCGGCTAAGCTTTTTGGATCCAAAACGGTCCTCGAATGGACCAAAACGTCGCTCGGTTGACTTTTCCAGTGAAAAGTCAACATTTCCCAAACTGATCAGAAAGTTTCCCTGAGTCCCCTGGAACTCACTTTGGTCAATATCAGGGTCAACTCAAGTCCAGTATGACCCTCGGGGTCAAATTTAGGTTCAATCAAGTGTCTGCTGAATTTTTTTAAATTTTCCTGTTTTTCGCAGATTTGATTGACGTTGACCGGGAGTTGTTATTACATTAATAGCACACGACAGGTTGCTCAACCTGATGGCTGAACGGGAAGAAGATGGCATGGCCAACGCGTCACAAGAGCACATAGTTGTCAAGGAAAGCATGATGGAGACACTCGGGGAGTATAAGTCCATACTTGGAAGCATTGTATGGACTTATACTCAGGGAGTATAAGTCCATACAATGGCAGTAGAACTTCCTCCATCACCATATTCACGAACCTCAGTTACCTTCGTCTTCTTATTTGACAATTTTCGTTTTTCATTTTTAATACTAGCCTTCTGCCTCTTCATCATATTAGCCAGAGTCACATTTTCTTCACCAACATCAGCCTCTGCGGATGGCTTATCTATGAAATTGAAAGGAGTATTAAAGTATCTTCAATGGGAAGGTGAAAGTGTCCTATTGTTGTTGACCGTTTCTACCAAAGTGGAAGTCTGATTACTAACTCATGGCTCAAGGGGAGGAAATATACAAATAAGAGCATGACCATGAGTTCGTTGGGAAAATCTGGTGGAGGCTCGTCAAGTAGCAACCAAAGTGGAACAACTGGTACCCTGATGGAGATGATCAAAACAAGAGAATGAGGTTGGACAAGGACGAGTTCAACATATCGTCCAAGCAAGCATCGACATATCAAGAGCCCATTATTGAAGTCAGGCATGAAGTTCAAAAGGAAGGCAAGGCAATGAGAAAAACAAAGGGTAAGGTGAATTCGTCACAAAAATATGATGAGTTGATCCAAAGCTTTGTAGAAATTATGACAAGTCAACGTGATGTAAACGCCTTTGTTGCGATCGTCAAATGTCGGCTTAAATAAATTAAGCATGTCGGGAAGATTTGGAAGAGTATTATGCTACACAAGCCCAAGACACATTGAACATATACCTAGAAGATTCGGTTGATCATAAAATACTATTGCAAACCATTTTGAAAATGGAGCCATATTTCACTACTATGGACCCTTAAATTATTTAACTCGATATTTCTTTACTACGATTGGGCCAACTCATCTTATTCTGGTGACGAAGTTACCTTATCTTTTCCTCTACTCCTCGCCTTGATTGTGTTTTGATTTTACGTAGTATCGTATGTTTTAAATTTTAGTCTATTTTAAATGTATATATATATTGAAGAAGCTCTTATACATATCGGGCGGCTAAAACCGTGTAATTGCCGAGTACATGTAACGAGTATGACAATCGGGTATGGGTCGGGTATCACAAAACCTGTTTCATACCTGACCCGTTGTCATCCCTAATGATGAGCTCTTCTAGGGACATCCCCCTTAGCAACTCGCCGATGCCATCCACCATCGTTTCTAGGTTCACCTCCGCTACTCGCTTGTTGAATGAGCCTGTCTTGGCCCACATCTGTGGTGTAGCTCTTGTTGCGGTTCGTGGTTGGTGTTCGCCTTCCAACTCGAAATTGATACAAGACTAATTCGGTGGTTGATTGAAGTCTGTGACCAAGGATAGAATACCAATGTAGCGAGAAGCACCACTCATTGGGGGATGGCTGCAAGGCTTCCTTAGTCGCGGGTCCACTTTGCATGGCCTTTTCGACGGGACCCGAGTCAGTTGCGTTATCGCTGGAAATAGAGGAGGGGTTGTAGTTGTCGATAAATCGAGAGGGGGGAGAGGTTGTCAAGGTCATCTTCACCATGGATGAAGAAGGGAGCATAAATCCCTATCTTTGTTTTGGTGTATTATTTTCATTTTACAATAGAAACTCTATAAATTAGTAGTCATGGAACCATCAAAATTTATTAATTAAAAGAGTTATTAATTAATCTATAAATTAATTAATATTTTATTAATTTATAATGAAGTACTTAATATTAAAACACCTTTCAAACGTTCACTTAATTAATTAGGGTTAATTACGCTCACCTACCCCATACTATACACTTTTAACGGATAAATACCCCAAAGTTATTTCATAATTAATACATACCCCGAACTAACAGTTTATAACAACACCCCCCTTTCATCCATTTTTTCATCCATTTTAGGGTTAGATATAGATTTGGAGAGAGATTTAGGCTTGGATTTAAGGTTGGAGTTCGTTTTATGATTGTAACACTACGGGTAATTTTGGAATTTGTAAAAAAATGAACAGTAAATGGACGAAAAAATGGATGAAATAGGGGAAGTTGTTACAACTATTAGTTCGGGGTATGTATTCGTTATTTGGGGTAGGTATCCGTTAAACATGTATAGTTTGGGGTAGGTGAATGTAATTAACCCAATTAATTATTATATGATGGATGTAAAATACATATACATACAATACAGTACATATATCAAATGAAGGGTTCAATTGTATTGCGTTTAATGTATCACTTTATGGACATTAAAAAGTAATGTGTATATAAATACAAGATGAAAATATGCTAACACAGACAAATCATGAATTATGAAAAAACAACACCAAAATTTCTTACGATACTAAGGAAAATTAGAGATGAGATTCAAGATGAAATTGATTTCAAGAAAAAACAAAAATCAATAGAGTCAATTTTCAAGAAATATTCCTAAATCATTCATGTAATATGTAGTATATAAGGAATTATTAATTTATACTTTATGTGGGACATATATAAATTATCAAAAGTGTATTATCTTATCATTTCAGCGAATTATTAATTTATCACCCTATCCCCGAGTCGGGACCGGACAAAAATATTATCTTAGACCTTCCATAGTAGGGTCTTTTGTGCGTCGAATCGGCCCAAAATTTGCTGATTCGTGGGATTAGACTAAAGAGCGCGTCTACGGATTCCTCGACCACTCATTCAGGTCTAATGTCACGATTCTCCTATGAAGAATCGCCACGTGTCATCCACTAATTTAATAATATGTTAAATTTCATTAGTAAATAATTTTCCTTAATAAATAAATTTCCTTAATTAATAACTTATTCAATGATTCGTTAATTAATAACCTATTTATTGATAAAAAATAGTAATTTCCATAATAATAGAAATCTAATAATTTCTTTGATAAATTATAATATTTTATTAGGTTAAATGCATTATGGAACCCTTATGTTTGGTCCACAGGCGTTTTGGTACCCTTATGATTTTTAATACAATTTGGTACCCTAATGTTCGGTTCACAGACGTTTTGAGCTACTGGGGTTAAAAAAAACTAACAAACCAAAGTGAAATATCTAGTTTACCCTTTATCGTTTTAGTTGACTTTTGACTTAAGAGTAAAAAGACTGTTTTACCCTTTTAGTAGATTTAATTTCCTTAACATTTTAATTCATTATTAATAAAATCATTAATTTTTTATTCATTCTTATTTATTTTACTTTTTAAAATTTTAATAAATTAAGTTATTTCACGTATATATATATATATAGGGTAGCTATCCAGTAAAAACCATCCTTATTGTGCAAACTATGAACCAATCTAAGCCACAGGATGCGGTCAAAGTGACGTCAGTAGAGCGCGCGATGCTGACACGTGGCAGATTCGCGCGCGCCTCTGCCTGCGCGCGTGAGCGTGTTGACCACGCGCGCGCACGGTGCTAATAGTTTGGCGCGCATAGTGCTAATAGTTTAGCACAGTGCCAAACTATTAGCACTGTGCGCCCAAACTATTAGCACTATGCGCGCCACGTGTCAGCATTGTGTGCGCGCACCAGCAGCGCGCGCGCCCACGTGTCAGCACCTGGTGAGTTCGTAGTTTGCACAATAAGGGGTGGTTTGTATTTGATACCAACCCTATATATATATATATATATATATATATATGTAATAACCACTCCCGGTCAACGCCAGTCAAATCTGCAAAAAACAGGAAAATTTAAAAAACATTTTGCAGACACTTAAATGAACCTAAATTTGACTCTGAGGGTCATACCGGACTTAATTTGACCCCGATATCGACCAAAGTGAGTTCCGGGGGACTCAGGGCAACTTTCTGACCAATTTGGGAAATGTTGACTTTTCGCTGGAAAAGTAAACCGAGCGACGTTTTGGTCCATTCGAGGACCTTTTTGGATCCAAAAAGCTTAGTCGTCGTCGCATCGGTCTTAGTTGAGCCGTTTCCTTGTAGCCCGTCAAGTTTCGTAATTTCTTGGAAAAAGTGCCCGTTCGGGGCCCGAAACGTCCGAATTTCATGAATCTGACTGGAAAATATCTAGAAGATATTTTTCAAAAAGGTGTGGGACCCATTTTGCCACTTGTCAAACAAGTGGTGGTGTTAGGTTTTTGGGGCAAAACAAGATGAGGACATAAGGGGGGTTCGGCCAAGGCATTTCAAAAAGAAAAAAAAAGAGAAAAGAGAGCTAGTTTTAGAGAGAGAAGAAGAAGGAGAAAAGGGAGAGAAAGAGAGAGGTTGCTACGGTTTTTCCACTATTCACGAGCATCTAGCCATTGGATCGTCTCAACGTTCCAAGAATCGAACTCCCATCGACATTCTCTACGGTGAGCACCTAATCGATCTTCGTTTTGTTAAGTTCAAAAATTAGGTTTTGGTTTAAAACTAGTAGTTTAGGGTTGTATTGAGGATTGAGGTTCGTTGGAGACATTTTGGAGACGTTTTTGAGAAAGATTAAACGTTTTCCGGTGACCGGGAGCTCGGGGGGAGCTCCGGCCACCGGATATGGTGGCTGGCCGGAGCTAGGGCCGGCCACCACCATGGTGAGCCGGGCCCAAAAAGCCCTAGCCACCCACGGCCAAGGTTGGCCGGGTGGGGCCCACGTGCTCGGGTGTTCGGGTTTCGTGTTCGGGTGGTTTAGAACGTTCCCCAAGTAATTAATCTACAACCGGATCGAAATTTGGAATTAAATTGTAAAAGTTGTAATTGACGGGTTTTGAAACTTGAAACGCTAATTAAATTACTCGGAAGTTGGAATTGGATTCCGTCGAGTGCATAGGAACCCTTGAATTATTCTAAGACCGTAGAAACGAAAACGGGAATTTTCGGAGCCCCGGAAGGGCGTTTCCAAAACCCGGGCAGATTCGCCATGTCGGGCGAATCGGGCTTTTCCGAGTCCATTATCGACAAGGTCGAGTAATTGGGAAGTTTGGGAGTGATCGACATTGTCAGGGTTACCTTTGGGCGTCAAGTTTACTAAATTTCAGTTTATTCCTGCAAGTTTAAAAGTGCTTTAAAATTGTGTTCTTATTAGATCGTGCCACCGACAGAGGGAAGGGAAAGCTAGGCGAGTGACCGAGATCACGCCGGAGCTTATTTGTGCGCTTTTGGAGAAAGCATACGAGGTAGGGAAAAGTAGCCGTATCTCAACCCTGATTAGGGAAAGTTAACAGTAGAAATGCATGTGACACCGGGGTGTCGTGGGTTAAGTAAGTTTATCGAATATTAGGAAGGCAGGCGATACCGGGTGGTGTCGTATGATACGGGAACGTATCGAACATTAGAAATACATGTGACACTTAGTAGTGTCGTAGGAGTAGTGAACTTATCGATATTAGGATTACTGGAGGCATATGACCATGGCCGGAGGTTGATTGTTTTACTGTTTGTGTCTTGGGTGGCCATGAGAGTCCGTACTTTACTGTTTATGTCTTGGGTGGCCATGAGAGCCCGTACTTACTGTTTATGTCTTGGGTGGCCATGAGAGCCCGTGTTTTACTGCTGTGTCTTGGGTGGCCATGAGAGCCCGTGTCTTTACTTCTGGTGTTTTGGGTGGCCTTGAGTGCCCGTGAGGTTTTTGAACCCGTGTTCTCTAGTTGGTGTGTTTTGGGTGGCCGTGAGTGCCCGTGGGGTTGTTGAGCCCGAGTCTTTACTGTTGGTGTGTCTTGGGTGGCCATGAGTGCATGTGGAGTGTTGGACCGGTGTTGTTGCTGTTTGTTGAACTTTGGTTGTGATTGTGATTGTGGTTACCTGAGGTTGGGGGCCCGCTTCATGAAACGGGGGTCCTGTGATCGCACGCGTCTGCATGTTCAGAAGGGGTAGGGGGCCCGCCCATGAGGAAAGGGGTCCTGGCCGCGCGTGCGTGGTGGTGACAGGTCGACAGCCTGATCCGACTTTGTGTCGAGAAAAGTGCTACAGGTCGACCGCCTGGCCTGACAGGGATCGGCAAAAGTGGCGACAGGTCGACCGCCTGGCCTGACAGGGATCGGTAAAGGGCGTGGGGGGTTACTGAGCAGTTGGAGTGCGATCCTTTATGATCTTGTTTGGTGTGCGATCCTTAGTGATCTTGGGTGGTGCGTGGTTATTTGTCGTGTCTTTGGAGGAAGTCGTCAATCGTTATGTCGGGTCTACATTACGGGTCCGAGTGTTGAGTCGGTTGAGGAAAGTAACGGTTTGTGTGTCAGTCGGGTTACTCGAGTCTGGGGATAGTAGTCCCCGGTGTTGGGTTTATTGTTGGTGTTACCGGCATTGTCTGCTAAGTATGTCGTAGTTAGTCTGTTATCCGTGGTGGTGAGCGAACGCTCACCCCTAGCTGCTTTTCCTACAGGTACTGTTTGCGGGATGGACTAGGTGAGCTTCCGAAGCTTGAAGAGCTAGGAGTGGGAGTCGGGTTTACTTTTGAGTCTAGCGACGTACACTTGTATTTTGTCCGCTTGTTGGGACGTACTTTTGAGTTGTAAATAATTATTTTGGTTAAGTAAATGGTGGTTTTAAAGTGATTTATTTAAAAGGTTTCAAAATGTTTTATTGTTTTAAACATTCGCGTCCCGAGTTCGGTTTTACTGAAATTGGGGCGTGACAATATATATATATATATATATATATATATATATATATATATATATATATATATATATATATATATATAATTATTTTTATATGCCATTAACATTTTAATTAATTATTAAAGTAATAAAAATTAATTTAAGTTATATAATTAATTATTTTTATTTTTATATTTACTTATTTTATTAATATTTTTAATATTTTATGAATTTTATTCATAATTATTCTTTTACTTTCATAAATATTTCTTTATATGATCATTTTAATTTATTAAAATATAATATTAATATATATATATATAATTAGTTTTTTCTTGAATTTTTTATAACTAAAAAATATGTTTTTATTTAAAAAAAATTCAAAAAAAATTAATAAATTTTTAATTACTTTTACGACAATTTTAAAAATATGTTTTCGTTTTTTTTTAAATTTTCAATAATTAAAAAATATGTTTCTCTTTTAACTATCTAAAAACTCATTTATTGTTTTCAATTATTTATAAAACTTTAATTTTTATTATTAATATTTTGATTTATTTAAAAACATTAACTGAAAATTCTGGAAATCGTTTTGTTTGTTGCCATGTTCGATTCCTCCGCGAACAGATCTGCGAATAACATCATCGAATTGTACACGAAGAGCCACCAACATTATTTCGAAAATCCATCCAAATTCACAACAGAAAAGTAGTAGTCAGTTTGAACCTTTTGGATTTTATTTATGTTCTAATTTTGGTTTCAATTCTCGTTTTAAATCTGTTTACTGTTTACCAAAACCCTTTCTTATAAGACCGGTTATCTTGTCTAAGAGTTATGGGATCATTGACCTTCTAAAAGCAATAACCAATGTAATAACTTTATCTCTATATTAATACAACGAGGAGAAATTGGCTAGAAACTTCTCTTATCCTAATAACCATGAGAACATCACACACACATATGATCTAACATTCATCAAGATGCCACATCATCACCCAATTTCACCCCAATTTCACGCCACTTTCAACCTTTCTCACACAAGTAAGGGCATAATTGTAATAGCATGATACCATGTGGACACGTGTCCATATTTTTTTTTACCAATTCACTAATTTAATTTTTCCCGCTTCGTTTGAACTCCGATTAGCTTCAAACTTGCACCATTATTTTTCTTTTTCCAAGGGCTTTAAATCAAGATCAGTCATGAATATATTTTGAAGCACGGGAATAAAAATTTATATCGGGGTGATAAAAATAATGTTGAGTGTTGATAAATCTTCACTAATAAATGTTTATATTGGGGTATCAAACTAGTGCTAAATGTTGATAAAAAAAACATGTATTGAGGTGATAAAAATCAATTAATGATGTGATAAAAAACGTGTTCAATTTTGATAATAAGTGTGATAAACTAGAGTTTAGTGTTGATAAAAAAACATGTGATGAGGTGATAAAGCACACCTAATTTAGTGATAAACATAGTGCTTAGTGTTGCGGTTGCCCTAAGAAAGTACAGGCGAAGGTGATTACACAACCAGTTGTGGTGTATCAGACTAGAGCCAGGACTTCTGCTGATAAAGGGGATTCTTTGGGCCGGTTCTTGGTGACAGTAGCCAAAAAAGACAGCTCGGGTGACTGGATCTACAGCTCGAAAGTCGATAGGAAAGTTGTCGATCTTTGTTCTTTGGGGAAGGACATTGATCCTTCTTCTGATCAAGCCCTAACCCCTGTTCCGGTTTCTGACCGGTTTACTTGTTTGAACCCAAAAAGGATCTAAGCAAGGCGTGATTATGTCTTGGTTTTATTCTGGTTCTGTTTTTGCTCTTTGTAGCTGTATTGGTTTGAGGAAAAGGTCCTTTTGGATCTTTTCTTACTTATGTTTTATATTCTTATAGAACATTTGTTTAATAAATTTCTTTAGCTTATCAAAAAAAAAGTGTTGCTAAAACTAGTGCTTAGTGTTTATAAAAAAACATGTGATGAGGTGATAAAAATCATGTTCGATTTCGGAAAATGAGGTGATAAAACTAGTGTTCAGTGCTGATAAAACCAGAGTAAAGTGTTGATAAAACCAGTGTAAAGTGTTGATAAAAATCATCCAGATATAATTTATTTTTAAATCATCCCCGAAATAATTTATTTCTTGCTTTAACACATATTCACCACGGATATTGATAGAAAGCCCTTGAAAAAACAAAGATATTGGCGCAAGTTTGAAGCAAATCAGAGTTCCAACGAAACGGGAAAAATTAAATCATGGTTAGTTTTGAAAGATGAGGTGATAAACCTAGTGTTCAGTGTTGATAAAATCAGTGTAAAGTATCATAAAAATTAGGGAAAATTTCATTTTACCACCCTGTCAAACATTTAACTTCAGTTTGATACCCTAGCATAAATTTTTATCAGTTTCATACCCTAACCAAACTTTTAATTTCACTTTCATACCCAGCCTGGTAAAATGTCCAAAATACCCCTAACTATTACTCAAATTTTCATCTCATGCCATTGCCTCAGAATTTGAAAAGAAGTGAAATGACAATAATACCCTTCATTGTTTAGGGTGTTAAACTGAAAATTTCAATAATTTTAAAACAAAATCAGTATTTTTTATAAATTCAATTTTTAATTTCAAAAAATCAGATTTTAATTTCAAAAATACATTAAAAAAAATTATATAAAAATATTTTTTTATTAAAAACAGTTTTTTATATAAAAATCATTTTTATTTTTTAGAAAAATTAATTTTATTAAAAAAAAAAATCAGACGCGACTGCGTCTTCTCCGGCGTGGTCTCCGGCCACCCCTCCTCCGCCGGCGTCGTCCCCGACCCCTCCCACTTCGCCGACATCGTCCCCGACCTCCTCCCTCAAACCACGCCGGCGTGGTTCAGATCTGAACTGGTTCGCGTTTGCGATTTGAACCAGTTCAGATCTGAACCACGCCATGGCGAGGGCCGAGCTCCGGTTGCTGCGCGAGGGTAGAGGGCCGAGCTCCGGTCTCGGATTGGCCGTGGCAGGCCGGCCTCGGGCTGGCCGGTCTCGGCTACGCTAGTTCCAGTCCTCTTCAGATCTGTTTTTTTTTTTTCAATTTGGAGAAGAAGCTTTGCAGTGTTTTTTTTTTCAATTTTTTCATATCTTATGTAATGAAATCTGTTGCTGAACCAGATTCGCAGTGGTCGGAGCTGGGTGTGGCCGGTGGTGGGGGTGGCCGGGGACGACGCCGGCGGAGGAGGGGTGGCCGGAGACGACGCCGGAGAGGAGAAGCTCGATCCAGATTTTTTTTTTAATAAAAATAATTTTTTTAAAATAAAAATGATTTTTTATATAAAAAACTGTTTTTAATAAAAAAATATTTTTATATAAAAAAAACTTTTTTTTATGTATTTTTAAAATTAAAATCTGATTTTTTGAAATTAAAAGTTGAATTTATAAAAAAAAACTGATTTTGTTTTAAAATTATTGAAATTTTCAGTTTAACACCTTAATCAATGAAGGGTATTATTGTCATTTCACTTCTTTTCAAATTCTGAGTCAGCGACATGAGATGAAAATTTGAGTAATAGTTAGGGGTATTTTGGACATTTTACCCGGTTGGGTATGAAAGTGAAATTAAATGTTTGGTTTGGGTATGAAACTGATAAAAATTTATGTCAGGGTATCAAACTGAAGTTAAATGTTTGACAGGGTGGTAAAATGAAATTTTCCCTAAAAATTATCCAGATATAAATATTTTTTAAATCAGCCCCGAAATAATATTTTTTCCGTGCTTCAAAATATATTCATGATTGGTCTTGATAGAAAGTCCTTGAAAAAACAAAAATATTGGCACAAGTTTGAAGCCGATCGGAGCTCAAACGAAACGGGAAAAATGAAATTAGTGAATTGGTAAAAAAATGTAATATGATAGTTTTACTAAAAAGCTCATACCACTTATTAAAAAGTGCTGTTTTTTTGCGGTCAACCATTACATTTATGTCTCATCCATCATTCTTAAAATATATGGTTTGGATAGGATCTCATGTTTACTAGGTTAAGAGGTGATTTCTTTTTTATTTCTCCTCCAAATACAACTCTCTCTTATTCTAAAAAAATCATAGTATATATTTGATGCGTTTACGAAATCATTTAGCAAGATCATGTGATCGGTAACTTTCAAGACTCACCTACTCCTCTTTTAAGTCATTCAATTTCAATGAGCAAATAAAAATGGACTAATCCTGAACGAAAAAATTGCTGGTTTGATTGTGGATTCCGATACAAAATGGGACTAAAGAGGGCACTGTGTACTCTAATATTTTGACACCCCTACATCTGTCAATTTTGGTTTCCGGAAATGTCCACAGCCGGAATCCTCGCCGGAGTGTTCCTCCTCCTGGCCGTGTATTGCGCGATGGACCCGTTGAGGCTCAGCCCCATCTCCGACTTCCCAGAGTTGGAGTCCATCAAAGTGGACATGCCTCCATGGTCTATGGTCCCCAAAGATCGAGACAAGGACAACTTGTTGCAGAGATCGGAAATCAGGTTTGTCAACCAAGTTCAGGGACCGGAAAGCTTGGCGTTTGATTCTCAAGGTCGTGGTCCGTACACCGGAGTCGCCGATGGCAGGATTTTGTTTTGGGACGGCCACTCCTGGACCCATTTTGCTCATACTTCATCCAACAGGTGCTTGATCTGCATCCACCAGAAAAGAAGATACAAGGAATATATAAAGTTGATCGTTCTTTTTAACCATATAACCGTTCATCCAACAGAATGTATATATAATTTTAATTAAAAAGTATTTCGGTCTATTATGTTTGATTTAGGTCTGAATTGTGCGACACAAAGATATCACCATCGAGTTACCTGAGGTACGAGCACATATGTGGCCGTCCATTGGGCCTCCGATATGACAAGAAAAGCGGCGATTTGTACATTGCAGATGCATATCTCGGGCTCATGAAGGTCGGCCCTGAAGGTGGGTTGGCCACATCTTTAGCCACCGAGGCCCAAGGAGAGCCGCTAAGGTTTTGCAATGATCTTGACATTGATGACCAAGGCAATGTGTATTTCACGGACAGCAGCATGACATATGAGAGAAGGTATGGTGAAGAAGCAGAGTGCGACAAGTAGATAGATGCAAAATATGTGACTAAGTTTCGTAACATGTTTCAGGCACTTCATGCAGATGGTGTTCTCCGGAGACAACACCGGGAGGCTTTTGAAGTATGACCCGAAAACAAAAGAAACGACCGTCCTCATGAGGAACCTCCAGTTCCCCAATGGCGTGTCCTTAAGCAAGGACGGTTCCTACTTGCTCTTCTGCGAGGCCGCCATTGGCGGGTGAGTGACTTCCATTAATTAATTTGGATGCATCATGTATAGTACATTAGCAATAGTGGCATGACAAATGCGTTGATTATGTAGGTTGCGCAAGTACTGGTTGAAAGGCGAGAGGGCGGGGACATCAGAAGTATTCGCCTACTTGCCAGGGTATCCAGACAATGTCAGGACCAACGAGAAGGGCGAATTTTGGGTGGCGCTGCATTGCAGGCGAAACATATACACCTACCTATGCGCATTGTTCCCGAGAGTAAGGAAGCTGCTGCTGAAGCTCCCAATCTCGGCGAGGATCCATTTCTTGCTTCAAGTTGGGGGGTGGCCTCATGTTTTGGCCGTCAAGTATAGTCCGGAGGGGGAGCTTCTAAGGATACTTGAGGACAGTCAGGGGAAGGTCATTCCGGCAATAAGTGAAGTTGAAGAGAGGGATGGGAAGCTCTGGTTGGGGAGCGTTTTGTTGCCTTTTATTGCAGTTTATCACTTGGGCTGACTTAATCATTCACTTGTAACGAATTTATATCAGCATGAAGATATACATACAAACACTTAAATTGAAATCAATGTCCTCATTGGAAAAGAATTGACAACAGCTCCAAATTTGTACAAATTGAATTTCAGAGAATCCCCAATAAGATCACCAAATCATATAACTATCCCAAAATTTTCCAATTAAGAGCTTGCCATATCTAACTAACTAGCCTAGAAGAAGATTGCAGTCCAGGTTACAAGTCCTATTGCTATCCCGAGACTCCTGAATGAACCGCTGGCTGGAGAATTTGAGGTCGTGGAGTTCATGGATGGAGCCGTGATATTTACCATTGTCCCGTTCCTGCTGAGACTGCATGGGTCAAACAATGTGTATGATAAGTTTGAGGTCATTAGTTTGGGTCCGCATGTAGTATAAAAACATATATGAGGTTCAAGTTTATACCTTTCTGGAAAAACACATGAACCGTGACCTGTTCCATCAAAGATGAAGATGAATCATCAAGTTACAACTAGAGAAACAAGGATGGAACAAGAGCAATTGTAGGTAATCTTACTTGGATCGGAGGTTGTGATGGCAGCAACCCCGTTGAAATCACAGGCATCGGAAGCCCTCCCCATTTTCTGATAGTAAGTATTGAAAGCATAGGTTGCATGTGCCATGACATTGTCTGGTTCATAGCAAGGCTGCCCCTGCAACAGGTCAGAGCAATCCACCTTGCCCGCTCCACAAGCCCAATCCAAAGCCGCTTGCACCATCTTAGAATCAGCACCGTCCTTAGTAGCACAAAACGTCTGGTTAGTGGTGTCATTTGCCAATACCTGCCCCGAATCTGTCAAGTGCAAGATGTAGGTTGGCACTCCATTAGCATCAAACAAACCCCAGTTCTTTTCTGAAACAGGCCCCGGTTTAGCGTCCTCGTTGTACAGCTCATAAATGTAGGTGCTAACAGCAATCCCAGGGTACTTTGGAGTCCCGTTCTTGTGCAGCACGTGTTTGATCAAGTTGCTGTTGTAGGTGTTGGCATTTTCTGTTGTTGCATCTGGCTCGTTCGGGTCCCCTTTAGAAGGCCAGCCAGTTTCTGTCACTATGACGGGAATGTTGGTGAAGTTGAGGAAAGCCATAGCAAAGTAGGAGGCATCCACCATAGCATCGAAGAGGTTGGAGTAGTGGAGAAGCGTGTTGGCATCAACAGCCTCTTTGTTCGGGGGGAGAGGCTTGAGGAGTGCATAATCTAATGGAATCACACCATTTGATAAGCTGTAGTCATAGTAAGGGTAAATGTTGAGCATTAGAAACGACCCTGTGGACTGCAAGAAGCTGAGCAAGGGGACCAAGACAGGATTCAATGAGCGGTTAAAAAAGGCTTGGGAAGGCGGGAAGGAATCAAGGATGATCGAGGAAGGAAGAGGGGTTGAGACCTTGATCTGGCGGTCGAGATTCGATGCCACGAGGGCTGATTGAATGTACTTCAAGGCATTTATAAGGACAGGGGCTGCATTGGGGAGGGTCGTAAGGACCTCGGACCCAACTGAAATGGCAGTTATGTTGGTTGCAGGGTAATGGGCAACCACATTGTGGGATACCCAATTGGCTGCAGTGGAGTTGGATTGGCCAAGCCCAAGAAGCTGGTCGTTGGGGACAGAAACAATGACTTCAATGCCCGTGTTGGCAAGTGCAACGAGCATGCCCCGATCTGCATCGTAGAGGCGTATATGGCGAATGTGTTGGGCCTTGAGAAGGGCCACTACTTGAGTTGGGTGTGGCATGTCAGAGAGCTCTGTTCCAATGTTAACTCCAATATATGCAGTATCTGCGACAAAAGAAATCGACCATCAAACCCAAGCTCGGACTTCCAAACTTTGACCACTTTGCCTTACCAAGACAAAGGCCTCAACAAAATTTACTGGTTTTATGTTTTCTATAAACTGCTTTTGATATCTATTAGTACTAGTTGATTCCATATATGATTATTAAACAATGTGATACAAAATAGGATATTGTTGATTGTTTTTTATGACAAAACTATACTTTGTGATTTGTTAGTAAGTCATATTTAAAAATCCAACCTATCCCTCTTCACTGCTTTAATGCACAAGTAAACATCACAACCTACTGATCCTCACAAGTCAATAAATGAAGTCAAAAAGTATAAGACAACAGTCAACACTGAGACACATTAAAAATGTTAAAATCTAGTGATAAACTGAGTCCTAAGTTAGCATTTAAACAACAAAGCACACAACTTGAGGACTAATTTGGAGCAGAGCCCATAAGCTTATGAACAAACCTGGTGTTGTTTTGGAAAATTTAAAACAAAAAAGGGAGTAAGGTTGAAATCTTTGGCAGGTTTCACTTTCACATACCCATTTTAAGCATAAAAACCAAAGCTAATACAAACTTCACATGAAAACGAAATCTAGCAAAGGTTTTCACAAACACATTAAGCATTGAAAGCCAAAGCTTCAGATTTCAACACAAAATGAAATCTTTCAAAAGGGGGATATGATGAAATGGGGCTAATCTATTTCTCACAGAAGTTGAAGCTAAACCCACCAGATTTAGAGCACAAAGGACTAACCATATTGAGCAGAAACAGCACAGAGGAGAAACAGCAGGAAAGGGATGGGTTTGGTTAAGCT
Source organism: Erodium maritimum (assembly GCA_963921825.1). Lineage (NCBI taxonomy): Eukaryota > Viridiplantae > Streptophyta > Magnoliopsida > Geraniales > Geraniaceae > Erodium > Erodium maritimum. Next base: position 25,217,402 of record OY997595.1, read on the forward strand.
CCTGAGAGTAAACCATCTGAAGAGAGCTGGGAGAGAAGCCAACATTGAAGATGGAGAGAGAGAGAGAAGAATCTGGGGATGGAGAAGGAGCAAGAAAGGTCGCGAGTTAAAGGAGTGGCATTTATCAAGAAGAGAGTACCTGGTGTGGGTCACAGGGGAGATGTGGACCCCACTTATCATGTAGAATTATTGGCAAGATCGAACGGCTATAGATTCTCTTACCCGATTTTTACCGTTAAACAAATGAAGGCGAACGGTAGTAAAATGTACTACCGATTTTCATAGGCTTCCGTTTCTTGGAAATATAATATACAAATATATTATAATTATTATTAGTTAAAGAAAATCGAGTACATATTTGCAGAGAATAAAGCAGATATATGTGATTTATTTTCTTACAGCGTTGTTGACGAGGAGAAGGTGTGGGACCTCTTAATTCCCGTAAGACAACAAAAGGACAGCACGTGGGGACCACTCCTAGACAAACTAAAGGTTCCAACCAGCTGGTCTCCAACGGTCATACGTTGGGGTGATCACTGTTCAATTAATCTTCTTCTTTGTTTTTTAACAAGCTCGGCCCGTTTAACTGGATCGAACCTGATTTTTGAAATAATATCAGATTTTTTTATTTATGTTTCAAGAGAATTGACATGGAAAATGACCGTGAAGAGTCCCGCGTAGGGAGGTAAGGTTGATGTTGATTAGGAGCGTCCATATGTCGAGATCTGGTTTCAGTCAAAAAATTTAACCAGTCCATAATAATTGGGTTCCAAATATTACAACCATTCTTATTTTTACGCTTAAAATGGTCGAAGAAAACAATCTACTCATAAATAGCTAAATATTTGGTTGTCTCGAATAATCGGAAATATCCACATGTCTGTTTGGTTGTAAATTCAAGCATCGAGACATTATCTTGGTCTTTTTCAACATTCTATTCGCTCGTATGAGAGTAGGATAACGAATTGTTGGTCGATAGAGTGTGGGTATGAGGTTTTAAAAAGTAGATAATAGAACATAGGTTATGGTATTTTTATGAAAACAATACTTCTTTTGTCAAAGTTACCGATTTTATTAATATTAAATAATACTATTATTCTCTCTCAAATGCTACAGTAGCATTTTGACCCTTCATCATTTACTTTGAAGATCTTCAATCCTACTGAAGAACACCCCAAGATCCCTTGAGCACCTTAATCTCCATCCCCACCTTCAGCCTATTGAACCGCTCAATCCATGTTGTCTGTTGAAGAACACAGTGGCGACCGGGTAACGAATAGAGCACACCCTCCTTATACATCTGTGGAATTGGAAGAAGTCCAACCTCAAAGAGCCTCAACTTCTTCTATCAGCCAACTTCCTGGGTTCGAGAAAACACTGAATGAGCTTCCGAGGCTCAAAACCAGAAATGCAGCTTTGGTTCAAGATCCACCTTCAGACAGAACTCAGGAATACACACTTGGAGGCCACACAAAGCTTATAGATGGATTGAAGATGTTCTATGATAAACATTTCAAACATGTTAGCTTAGACACCGATTCAACTCCTTCCTTCTCAGCAAACATTCCCAGAAATTCTCAGTATCATCTCAGATCAGCAAAAGGAAAGGAAAAGATTAGAAATTTTGAACCATCCTCACATCTTGAATATCGAGCAAAGAAGCCCCTATCCCCTGCTCATCAAGGTTTTCAGCAGACAAGGAAAGAAACAAATGAAAGATATGGACGCATAGCTGCCTACATTCACAACCTTCCAAACAAAGCCACAGAGCCATGGTTACACAATATTTTCTCAGAAGTGGGAGGACTCAAACGAGCACACATTGCTACAAATCTTAGCAAACAAGGTAAAATATATGGCTTTTGTTATTTCACCGCTCATCAACAATTGCAGGAAGTTATCCAATCTTTCAATGGCTATACCATAAATGGCCATAAACTCTATGTTACACAAGCAAGAATCACCACCAACAGCTATGAAGACAAACTAAGATCAGAGCTCATTCCGTTAAGGCTCCAAGGCTCCATTGTGCATCAACAATTACAACTCCTCAGAAACAGTCATCTAGCCATTGCACATCAGAACTACACAGCACAAACCATCCTGACAAGCTTTGCAAATGAAGGAGTTTCTGAAATACAGGTCAAATCTCTTGGTAACAGGGTACTTCTACTTCATTGCCCGGATCCTCTCTTCGACAAAGAGCTTGTGAAGGAGGATGGTCGTTGGCTTAGTAAATGGCTTACCATTATACCAGAAAAGGAAAGATTATGTGAAAAGGAAGGGATTTTCAAATGGGTTTCTATTATGGGACTGCCTTACCAAGGTTGGTGTGAGGAATCATTTGCAACTGCAACTTCAACCCTGGGAAGCTTTGTATTAACACATCCAACTTATGCTACTAGCATACAATTAGATGAGGTAGTAATACTACACTAACATATATGCAAGGATTTCAACTACTGTAGAGATGTACTTGGGGCATAGCAAATACTCAGTTCTCATCAAAGAAATCAAGATTGAGGAGGTGGCTGAGATAATAGGGCAGAGATCGATCCCTACAGATGAAAGTTCACAATTTTCTTTAAGTTCCTCAGAGGAGAAAGAAGAAGTTGGTGTTGGTTTAAAGGCCAACTCTAATGCTGATTCCCCAATGGGCTTAAATTTAAATATAGTAGCTGAAGAAGAAGTGGTTGGTGATATTTTACTTCTAGAATTTGTTGATCATGAGATGGAGTTAGTTATGGCTGAAGAAGTTATTGCTGATATTCCTGAAGGAGAAGGTGCAGAAGAATGTCTCTCCTAAGGCTCAGAGTTTGCAGCCCTCATTACTACATATATCCTCTACATCTATTGAAAACTCAGATCTGTTTAAGGTAGTTGGCACAATCAAGATCCAAACTCATCTCCTCAATGATTCAGATTTGGTATCCTTTGGACCTTCTAAGAATCAAAGGCTCAACCAAAACTCAGAACAAACCTCCAGAGCAACAAAATTCTCTAGCAACAGTGCAGAATTTACAGCTGGCATAGTTGCAGCTCAACCAATTCAGTAACATTCTCTAGCCTCAAGTACACAAAGACATCAAAGGGAACTTGAAGCTTGGAGGCGGCGTTTCTTATGGCATAATAGGGCTCGTTCTAGGGTCTTTTGCAAAGTCAGATGGTCCACTGTTTGTAGATCCAAGAGTGAGGGAGATCTTGGCATTCGAGGTTTGGACAGGGTCAATCAGAGCCTCTTAGCAAAATGGTTTTTGCGTTTTGCTACTGATAAGGATTCCTTATGGAAGCGTGTTTTATGTGCCAAATTCGGTTGGAATCCTTCTGAATGGGACCTCACTGCTTTAGACAAGCCCGACTCCTCGTTCTTTTTTGGGCACATTATGGAGCTTGCAGATTCCCCGATCTTCAGCCGCCTGTTTGGGAATCAGAGTCTTCATTGACGAGTGGGGGGGGGGGCGACCATATTCGTTTTTGGCAGGACGTTTGGCTCAGCCCCCTTGCTTTTCGCTATCGCTTTCCCAGACTTTATCGTATCGTTTTGGGTAAATGGACCCGGATTGGAGAGGTTTGGCTGAATGGTGTTTGGTCTATTGATTATCGTCGGCCCTTCATTTTCACCTATGAGTGGGATGACTCAGCCTTGCTTATGGAGCTATTATCCATGGCATGCATCCGTCCGGGCTCCCCTGATTCGGTCACCTGGTCCCACATAGGTTTTGGCTTCTCCTCAGCTTCAGCTTACCTTTTACTTGATGATTTTGCTCCTTCTCCTGTTCCTTGGGCGGGTTTTCTTTGGATTAAGAATCTCCCTCCCAAGTACAGTTCCTTAGTCTGGTTACTGGCACATAATGCAGTTCCGACTAAGTCTTTTTTGGAGGAGCAGGGCTTGCGCATTTCCCTCAATGACATGTTCTGTTGTCTCTGCGGTTCTGTCTTCGAGGATTCCCCGCATCTGTTTCTACATTGCACTTTCTCTTGGTCGCTATGGTCCATGGTTTACTCTTGGTGGTCCATCTTTTGGGTGGTACCAAGGGACTGTGTTTCATTGATCTCAGCTTGGAGAGGGTTGAGCAGGAGGCGTTGGTGGAGGATTTGGGTAAAGGTTGGCTATCTTGCCTTCTGGCATATTTGGATTCGAAGGAATTTGGGGGTTTTCCAACAGCAGTCTAAGCATGTTGAGGTTGTTTTCAGCAAACTTCGGGTGCATAGCTTCAGTGTCTGCAAGATGGCGGGTGATCTTTTGGAGGAGGCCAGCTTGCCACTTTGGCTGGCTTCCCCTCTTCTTGTCTTATTTTTACTGTAAGGAGTTGATCTCCTATTTATCTTTGAGCTCATTTTCTTAGTAAGGTTATTTTGGGGTTTTTTACCTCGTGCTTTGTAATTCATTATTTCAAAGCCTTTAATAAAATCATCATTTATCCAAAAAAATACATTTAATGCCAATAGTAGATGAATTTGACCACAACCTGCTACACTATAAAGCAAAGTCCTTGGAAAAGAGTCCATTAAATGCTGCAGAAGTGCAACACTTAACATCCTTGGGGACCACCAGCTCACAAAATCATGGCTTGGAAGATATTTTCAGTGCCCAAAACACCCCTCACACCCCTCTCTCTCAGCCTTAGTTACAACTACTTGATTACAAACCAAGGAGATTTCAGACTTCCTAGGATTCTCTAAATGTATTACTGAAAACACCTCAGATACTCCACCTAAACCCTCTTCCAAAAAATTCAAAGGAAAGAAACACGTTGCAGCCATCTCTTCTCACAAATATGAAACTAGACTGAGATTGAAGGATCAAAGGCTTGGTGAGGCAAGGAAAGCTTGGTCTTTTGGCAAGAAATTAGGGCTGAAGGCAGATTGCAGTGATGAGAAATTAATAAAACACCTAGCAGATTTGGATGATGACAAACTTGATTACTTGGTGGATGGAAGAAGTGAGGATGAGGACCTGGCTCTAACCCTTATTGATTCAGAAAATGGGGCAATAGAGTCCACCCCCTTACCTACTCAATAATCAGGACCATGAAAATCTTCTCATGGAATTTGAGAGGTGTGTCTTCAACACAAAAGAGGAAGACACTCAGTGACTTGGCTCGCAAGCAACAGCCTCAGATGCTCTTAATACAAGAATCAAAGTTGTAAAAAATCTCATTTGGCTTCCTCAGATCTTCTGGCCTAGGTTTGGGTTGGGAGATGGATTACATCCCTGCTTCTGGACTCTCGGGTGGAATAATCTCCTACTGGAATTCAAGCTGTTTTCAGTTGATCAGTGTCAAAAAGATTGTTGGTGCCCTTATCTGGATTGGTGATTCTAAGGAATTAAACAAAACATGTTGTGTCACAAATGTATATGCTCCATGCAAAAGAAGAGAAAGAGGAGTTCTTTGGGCTGATCTACTTGTTGAACTACAAGCCATCTCCAGATCATCTCTATTATTATTAGCAGGAGACTTCAATGTTGTGTTATCTCCTGCTGAAAGATCAACCAACAAAGCATCCTCATCTGATATTTCTAATCTGCAATCTCTACTCAACTCTTTGGATCTGATTGATCTACCTCTCACAGGTGGTAAATATACTTGGTTTGGCCCTGGCTCATTGGCTTCAAGGATAGACAGATATTTTATCTCTATTGATTTTCTCAGCAAATTGAACTCTCTCACCCAAAAATGTTTGCCCAGAAGCATATATGATCATAGACCACTCCTCTTATATGATGATCAAGTAGATTGGGGCCCTAGACCCTTTAAATTCCTCAATATCTGGATTGAGGATGCAAGATTCTTCAAAGCTGTGGAAAGCTTCTGGTCAACATTACAAATCACAGGCCGACCTCATCTAATTCTATGGAAAAAGCTCAAATTGTTGAAAGAAATGCTAAAAGAGTGGAACACTCAAGTATATGGCCATCTAGATACACAAATTCAACTTCTCAGGGACAAGCTTAACAACTTGGATACATTAGTGGAAGAGAGAAACCTCACTGCTGATGAATGCAATGATAGAAGAGCTTGTAAAGCTATGCTTAATCAAAAGACCAAATTACTATCCAAACTATGGAGCTAGAAAGCAAGGAGGAAATGGTTTCATGAAGGTGACAAACCCTCCAAATACTTTCACTTACTAGAAAATTACAATGGCACAAAGAAAAAAATCACACATATCATTTATGAAGAGGAGCTCGTACAGGACCCAACTCTGATTAAAGAAGCAGCTGCTACCCATTTCAAAGATAGATTTTCAAATCCCTCTGTTGTGCCAATGAACATAGATAACTTACCTTTCAAGTCAATCTCCACAGCTCAATCAGAATGGTTAAAAAGACCTTTTGCAGAACAAGAAGTGGTGAAGGCCTTGATGGCTTATGCTGGAGATAAAGCAACTGGCCCAGATGGATTCACACTAAAATTCTATCAAGTGTGCTGGCCTATCATCAAAGAAGATATCATGAACTTCCTCACTTATTTCCACAGAATAGGACACTTGGGGAAAGGTCTCAATTCTTCTTTTATAACATTAATACCTAAATGTGAAGCACCGTTGACCTTTGGAGACTTCAAACCCATCAGTCTAATGGGTGGCCTGATGCAGAGTGCGGAGCGGAAAGGACGAATTCTTTATCGAATTCGTTGATTCAAAGCGAATACCGAATAAGATAGAAATTGAGTAGAACTCGTTTTTGTTTTATTTCATCAAAATCTGAATTACAATTGAGAATAACAAGTGCTTAAATAGAGAAACTAGTACCCAAAGTCCTAATACAATAAGGAAATTATTACCCAACCCTAATTCGAAAATAAAGGAAACATGAAAAACAGGAAATAATGAACCGAACCCTAAAATATCAGTTTCGCCCCTCTAAACGATCTCGGATGGCCGAAAAACGTCTTAGCTCATGGCAATTTGACTTTTGCTCAGGGGCTCGTTTCGACCCGAAAAATGCTAAGGTTTCGCTAATTTCGGAAACTATTGCATTTTCGGGTTCTCTAGCCGATTTTCCAAGATATCTTCAATATGCACTGCATCATGGCCCCTATAAAATCCACACCAAATTACTTTCATTGAGACTCAAAGAAGTCTGTGGTTCACTTGTTGGTTTTGAACAAACTGACTTCCTAGCTGGAAGACAGATCCTTGATGGTTTGCTAGCTGCCAATGAAGTGGTCCAACAGATCAAACAAACCAAAGTAAAAGCACTCATCTTCAAAGCAGATTTTGAAAAGGCTTTTGACAACATCAACTGGGGGCATATGATGAGGTTACTGGAAAAACTTGGCTTTGGTTTCCTATGGAGACTATGGATGATATCATGCTTTAGAGCTCACATGTCTGTGCTGGTTAATGGTTCTCCCTCACTTGATTTTCCAATGCATAGAGGCCTTAGACAAGGCTGTGCATTGTCACCACTTCTTTTTGCTCTAGCTGTAGAAGGTTTAAATCAAATCCTGAAAAAAAAGGTTTGGAACTTGATCAATTCCAAGGAATACAAGTGGGATCAATAGGGCCATATATCTCACACCTACAATTTGCTGATGATTCCATTTTTTTCATCAAAGCCTCCCCAGATGGTGCAACTAATTTGAAACGTGCTCTTGAGATGTTCAAACTATCAGCTGGTTTAAAAGTGAACTTCAGCAAATCTGCTATCATACCAATGAATCTATCTCCCCAAGAAACTCAGGAACATGCAACCATCCTCTCCTGCACAGTGGAATCACTTCCATTCAAATATTTGGGATTTAGTCTTGGCTCCAACCCAAAAAGACTAATCACTTGGTGTCACGCCCCGATTTCAGCGAACCGAACTCGGGACGCGAACTTTTAAAAACATGAACACTTGAAACCTGTTTTCAATAAAAGCTTTGACATTTCCATTTACTTCTCAAAATAATAGCATTTACAATACAAAAACGTCCCAACAAGTGGACAAGGTACAACATCCGTCACTAGACTCAACAAAAGTAAAGACCAGACTCCGCTCCAAGCTCCATGAACTTCAAGAGCTAACCTAGTCCGTCCGGTGATCAGTACCTGTAGGAAAAGCAGCTAGGGGTGAGCGTTCGCTCACCTCCACGGATAACAGACTGACTATGGCATAATTAGCAGAAAAAGCCAGTAACACTAAAACCAAACCCAACACCGGGACTACAGTCCCCAACTCAAGTACCCAACTGACCCACAACCCGTCACCTTCCTCAACAGACTCGACACTCGATAAAAACAGTGTAGACCCAATACAACTATCGACGACCTCCTCAAGGACTCGAACGAAACGACACAACACCAAACAAGATCACAAAGGATCGCACACCAGCTGCTCAGTAACCAATCTCAATCAGGTCAGGGTTCGACCTATCGCAATTCCTCGACACGAAGTCGGATCAGGCTGTCGACCTTTCAAACTCGCAATTCCTCGACACTAAGTCGGATCAGGCTGTCGACCTTTAAAACTCGCAATTCATCGACACTAAGTCGGATCAGGCTGTCGACCTTTAGAACTCGCAATTCATCGACACTAAGTCGGATCAGGCTGTCGACCTTTAGAACTCGCAATTCATCGACACTAAGTCGGATCAGGCTGTCGACCTTTAGAACTCGCAATTCATCGACACTAAGTTGGATCAGGCTGTCGACCTTTAGAACTCACCACCCCAGGTAACCACAATCACAATCACAGGCAAGTTCAATCACACAGGCACTCAAGGCCACTCAAGACACCTCAACAGTCAAGACTCGGGTTCAACAACCCCACGGGCACTCACTGCCACTCAAGACACCAAATTAAATACACGGCTCTCATGGCCACCCCGACTCAACAATTAAATACGGGCTCTCAAGGCCACCCAAACTCAACAATTAAATGCGGGCTCTCAAGGCCACCCAAACTCAACAATTAAATACAGGCTCTCAAGGCCACCCAAACTCAACAATTAAATAAAACGCACGACAACCTCCGGCATACTCGATGCCTCCAACGGTCCTAAAATCACTAGTTTCACAAACAACCTCCGGGCATGGTCATATGCCTCCAGTAATTCAATTATCGCTAAGTTCTCTGTTCCTACGACACTACTAAGTGTCACATGCTTTTCTCTTGAACGCTACAATCCCGTATCATGCTTTTCTAATAATTAAATAAATCTACTCAACCCACGACACCCCGGTGTCACATGCAATTCTACTATTAACTTTCCCTAATCAGGGCCGAGATCCGGCTACTTTTCCCTACCTCGTATACAATCCCAAAAGCGCTCCAACAACACCCGAAGCACACTCAGTCACTCGCCGAGCTTCCCCTTGCCTCGGTCCGTAGCACGATCTAAAAGAACACAAATTTAAAGTACTTTTAAACTAGTACGAATAACCAAAAATTTACATACTTAACGCCCAAACGTAACCCCGACAATGTCGGTCACTCCCAAACTTCCCAATTATTCGATAATGCCGATAAAGGACCCGTAAGGGCCAGATTCGCCCGACATGGCGAATCTGCCCGGTTTTGGTTAATTGCCTTCCGGGGCTCCAAAAGCCCCCATTTTCGTTTCTACGGTCTTAGAATATTTCAAGGAACCCAACGCACTTGACGGAATTGAATTCCGACTTCTAAGTCAATTAATTAACGTTTAAAGTTTCCCAAAACCCGTTAATTACAACTTCTCCAAATTAATTCCAAATTTCGATTCGATTAGGAAAAAGTGGTCCGGGGGACGTTTTAAACCACCCGAACATTAAAACCCGAGCAACCGAGCACGTGGGCCCCACCCAAGAGGCTTGGCTGAGACCCTAGGGTTTGAGGGAGGGGCTCGGCCACCAAGTGGTGGCTGCTGCCACCTCCGGCCAGCCACCACATGGCCGGCCGGCCACCACCCACGGTGGCCGGAGCTCCTCCCGAGCCTCCGGTCACCGGAAAACGTGAAATTAAACCCCCAAACACCTCTAAAACGTCTCCAACACCTCCCCACACTCTACACAACCCTAAGCCTTAGTTTATAACCAAACCCTAGCTCTTGAAAATAATCAAAACGAGAATCGGTTCGGGTATTACCGTAGAGGAGAACGAGGGGAACGGGATTGCTCTTTGCTTTGACTCGATCCAAGGGCTCGATCACAAACCCTAGCTCAACCTCCCTTCTTCTCTCTTCTTCTCCTTCTCCTTCTCTCTCTAAAACCTCTCTTCTAATTTCTAATTTAATTAAACTAACAACAAAACTAACTTTCTCTCCCTTAATACCCCATACTCGGCCAACCCTCTCCAACCACACCTTTTCCCTCCAAAAAATACACCACCATATACTTGACAAGTGTCAAGGTGGGTCCCATACCTTTTGGAAAATATCTAGTTGATATTTTCCAATCAGATTCGCGAAAAACAGACGTTTCGGGCCCCGAACGGGCACTTTTCCCAAAAAAAAATTTAAACTGGACGGGCTTCAAGGAAACGGCCCAACTAAGACCGCTACGATGACGGCTAAGCTTTTCGGGTCCAAAACGGTCCTCGAATGGACCAAAACGTCGCTCGGGTGACTTTTCCAGCGAAAAATCAATCTTTCCCAAAATGACCAGGAAGTTGCCCTAAGTCCCCCGTAACTCATTTTAGTCGATAACGGGGTCAACTTAAGTCCGACATGACCCTCAGGGTCAATTTAAGTTAAGTTAAGTGTCTGTCTTAAATTTTTTAAATTTTCCTGTTTTTCGCAGGTTTGACTGACGTTGACCAGAAGTGGTTATTACACTTGGAAACCATTTATAGAGAAGTTCAAAAAATCACTTGGTCTGTGGCAGGCCAAAACTCTATCTTTTGGAGGCAGAATAACCTTGATAAAGTCCACTCTCAGTGCCTTACCTCTTTACTTTCTATCCTTGCTTAAAGCCCCAAACTCAGTCCTGAAGGCTATGGAATCCTAGCAAAGGAGGTTTTTATGGCATGGTGCTGCCCCTACAAGAGTGTTCTATAAAGTTAGTTGGAACCAAGTCTGCAAACAAAAATCAGAAGGGGGTTTAGGAATAAAAAAACTTGAAATTGATGAACATTACCCTCCTTGCAAAATGGTGGTGGAGATTTGATGTTGAAGACAATTCATTGTGGAAACAAATCATTTATGCAAGGTGTGAGGGAAGAATTCATGATTGGGATCTCAGCAAATTCACTGAATTAGGAAGTTCAAATTTCTTTACACATATCATCTCATTATCAAATGATCCCAATTTTGCTGAGCTATTTGGAAGCAAAGGACTCTCATGGCAACTGGTTAATGGAACTAGAATTCATTTCTGGGATGATTATTTCCAAGAATATACTTACTGGCAAAGTCAAAACACTCTCTCATAGCAGATCTCTGGGATGAGAATAGCTGGGAGCTTGATCTAAGAAGATATGCTAGGGGATGTGAGCTCTTAGAATGGGGTTGCTTATGTGCCATCCTCACTGTTACTAGGTTAACTCATGTTGAAGATAAACTCTGTTGGTCCTCAGATGGTATTGGATTTTCTGTGCATAAAATGTATTCTCTTCTTGCTGCTTAGGGACCCACTTCTCTGAACTGGACAAAGCACTTATGGATACCTGTGATTCCCTCCAAAATCTCTGCATTTTGTTGGCTAGCTTGTCTTGAGGCTATACCAACCAAGTGTTTCCTAGAAGGTAGAGGAATGACATTATCCCTCCAAGAGATTATTTGCCCACAATGTAGCTGGGACTTTGAAGATGTGGCACATATACTTTTACACTGCAGAATTTCTTGGGAAGTCATTACTTTAATTCTAAATTGGTGGGGTATTACTTGGGTCTGCCCTTTAGATGTTAAAACAGTCTTTTGTTCTTGGCCTTATTTGGTCCCCTCCAAACTCAGAAGAGGATGGTGCAATATCCTTCAGGCACTTTTCTGGCAGCTGTGGCTTTCAAGGAATTCATTACTCTTCAAGGGACAACAAGTTACAACTTCCCAACTATTTTCAAAAATTCTGAATGTCTCATATAGTTGGGAATGGGAAACTTTTGATACAACTTATCATTTCACTCTGCAGGAATGGATATGCAATCCTTGGCAACTCTACATTCCATGATCTATGTCCTCTCATTTTGGGGTTGGGGTTTGGGGTGGTTACCTGGGTGGTTTGGGGGAGAGCTGGTGAGTTTGGTAAGGTTTTCCTGGTTATTTTGTTGTCTTCTTTTTGTCCTGTCCTGGGACTTGAGTGTGGGTTCTCTTTTCCCTCCTTCCCTCTCTTCTCTTGTGAGTGGTTAGTACTTATCTTAGGTTGAGAGAATAATGGCATGTTGTTTCCTTTTCCTTTTTGATCTTGCAGGTCCTTAAAGGTTTGGTCTGGAACTCCTCTTCAATCTGCATTTCTCTACTACCGGTGCCCCTTTACACGTAAGCATTCCGAAGCACATGAAATTGGCTCCTCAGCTCAATCACAAACATTTGCAATTGTCACGCCCCACATCCGGTTTTGGCCGGACTCGAGACGTGACCGAAAACAATCGAGAATAAAGTAGTAAAACTGTAATAAATTCCTTTAAAACTGAAAGCGAGTCCAAAGAATTACTCAATAATTCAATCCAAAATTCAAATAAGGTGTCAAAACTTGACAGGTAACATAAAGTAAATAAAGTTCAACAATAAGGACCAATACACCTCTAATACAACCCTCAAAACATCCGGAAGCTCCCGAGCCTCGAATTTCCCAGATCTCAAGTACACCTGTACACACCACAAATAAACAAATAGAGATGAGCTTACGCTCAGTAGGGAAAATCGTAAACAACTTTAGCCTCCAAGTTTAATAATAGAACTACTTCAGTTCGTTGTCACAAAGTGCTTAAAACTCTTAGACCAAAAACCATAATAAACAAATAAAAATTAACGAGAACAATAGTGCATAACGCTAACTTCCCAGCGAACAAATAGAGAGCATTATAATAAAATGGAAAGTCGTCGCAACTGGAAACGAGTAAACACTAGTAATCAATGAAAGACTATAGAATCAGTAAAATGAAATAGTATCGCTTTTTCGACGATACCAATGGCTTAAAAGATTCCATGAAAACACTAAAACGTAACGTAACGATTAAAATGGGAGAAATTGATATCACGCCAACCACTTGCTTTTTCAAGCCTCCGATCCATGGATAGATTCTGGGATCACCTCGATTCCCATATACCGATCTACCAGAGTATCCATATCATATCAGATTTTCCCTCGGTCCAGAGGAGACGCATAACGTCACAAAGACGTATAACGTCGCGAATACCAGAAACATCCTTAGGAGGACGCATATCATCGGTATTCTCGGAAACGTATCCAAATGACCATATGTCCTAGGGAACCAAGGTAGTGCTCCCGTAGGACGCATGCACTTGGGTGAAACCATAGTAACCATCTCTCACGAAGTAATCCATCTAACTGCCCCGTAGGGTCCAATAATCAATGCCCTCCGGCTCCAATCATTCCCGTAAACCATTCCCACACCGGACTCCTCAACAGTGTGGGTACCATTAATCTTTTCTCTTCCTACACCGGACTCCTCAATGGTGTAGGTACCATCGTGTATCCACCATAATCATTATCTCACACTACACCGCACTCCTCAACGGTGTAGGTCCAATAACCAAAGCCCCGCAGGGTAAACCGCTCCCCACACCGGAATCCTCAACGGTGTGGGTACCATACCAAATCACCATTAATCATTCTCGCACACTATCCCCGCACCGGAATCCTCAACGGTGTGGGTACCCTAGCCAGTATCCCGCAGAATCTATTAGACAAAGTCCCGCAGGGTCCACAATCAATCATAGAAATACACACGTTCAACAATACACACCACACGGGATTCATACCCATAATTACACTTACCATCACTTACCACTTGCTCTCCACCGGTCAATCGATCACCTGATCGTGCCTCCTTGACACAACCAGTCATACTCGATCAACCATTCAATCAACAATTATATCAACACAATCGTTGAACCAATCAAGCAAACATTCAAATAATCAACAGTAAAGTAAACTATTTCCATTAGACTCTTGATTTCCTACTAACTAACAACCAAGCATGTGAACCTAACACACAATTAATCCGAGAGCTCTTCACAGCCTCTCTACCAGTAAATCAATTCCCAAGTATTGAAAGCGAGTTACACTAGTCATCTTCATCCTAAACATGCATTCTAGACACTTCCGGTTATTAATAATTGAAAGACGATTATTCTAGTTATTCGCATCCTATAGGCAATTCTAGGACCTTTCCGATTTTATTATCCTAATCATGCATACTAAGCGTTAATTAAGAAATTACGACTTTCCCTACCTTGTGGTCTTCCTCTAAAACTCTGTTGTCAAGCTCGGTGGTCTCTACTCCGTTCTTCACACGGGTTCCAACGTAATCTTCGTTCTTCTAGCTCGGGTCCAAGTTCTTCGTTCTCGGGCGAAGTCCCGTCTAGGTTTGACAAATAAAACGTCCAAATCAATACTGATAAATGTCCAAAGGTCCTCTGATGTTTAAATCAATCCTTCAATTTCTCACCTTTAATTAAATAAAATTAATTATTTAAACTGATTTTTAAAATACTTTTAATTGACTCGGGTTGACCCGGATCCGAACCCAGACCCGGTCCATAACCCGGATCCAAGTCTGACCCAGCCCCAGACCTGAGCCAGACCGAGCTCTGATCCAGGCCCAAGCTCGAGTTCAAGCTGGACCCAAGGCTAGTCGTGGCCCAAGCCCGAGACCGCGTGATTCTGGTCCGGCCCAAGGCCCGCTTCATCTGGAAGCCTGAGTTCGAGTACGAGTGAGCGGCGAGGGTTTTGGTTTCAGGTCGCCGACGACGACCGGTGTCAGGCGTGCTCGGAGGAGGATTCTCGACGGCGTCAGGGCTTAGAGAGGTGAAGGGAGGCGTTTGGTGCGAAGCTCCGGGTGTGTCCGTCCGGATCTGGTGGTGAGAAGCTTCACCGGCGCGAGAGTCTCAGATCTGGCTCGAGGGTTCCGGCGAAGCTCTCCCACCCGAGCTCGGCCATCAGAAGCTCGCAAGTGAGCGATTTTCCGGAAAAAGATTGGACGTGGAAAGAGGAGTAGGTCGGAGAAGGAGCTTACCGTCGCTAGTTCGCTCGTCTCCGGTGCGGTGAGGCTCGGAATTACAGGCGGCGGTGCTGGTGCGTTTTGGTTCAGTGAAGACGAAGGGTGAGAGGAGGGTTTTCAGGCGCGGGGCTTGGAGATGGGGTGTCGTGGGTGACGATTGAGGGTCCGGCGATGGTCCCTGGTCCGGCGAGGCGCGAGGGAAGGTGAGGACGAGGGAGATCTGAGATGGAGAGCTCGAGGGAGAAACGAAGGAGAGGATGGGTGCGGCGCTGCGTGTGTCTCGGTTCGCGTGCGAGTACGAGTGAAGAAGACAGTTAGGGTTGGGCCGCAAGGTTACGGGCCTGGCTGGCTTGGGCCTGGTCATCTGACCGGGCCTGGTCAGTTGGTCCAGCCCACCCTCTTTTTTTTTTTCTTTTTTTTTTTGATTCTTCTCTTCAAAATTCACTCGTTGCAAAAATCCACCCCGACGTTTCCTATTTCAAATAAATCCCTTTTTGAAAGAGCGGGGTTTGACATGCAACACTGTTGAAAAAGTACAAACACATTCACATGAAGAAGTCCATCTATCTATATGTTTCAAGATGCTCCTTAACCCATAATCATCACAACAATTTGGGTTTGATGATCCTGCTGATTGGCCTACTGAAGTTCACTGAACAACTGATACAATTCAATGGCTTAACCAAATCTCTACTCTGGACTATCTGCTACTGCTACCTAATGGACACACCACACTTTTGTCAGCTCACCTCACTGAGCAAATCTTTGCAGTTTACTACACTATTGTTAACTCTCTTTGTACATTTCTTGCTTTTGTTGTTTTCTTTTGTGTGTTACAATCTGTAGTGAGATTTTATTTTTTGTATCCTTTTCTACCTCAGAAGGGGTCTTTAATATATGCTTTCGCCGATCAAAAAAAAAATATTAAATAATATTTACTATATACATATATAGACAAAGAGAATCTTATCATGTAAAAATTGTATTTTATTATGCAAACAACGAACTAATAAGAGTCATTGGATTCGTGAAATCCAATTACCCAAATGTTGTCAGCGTGTGGCGACAATTTTGTGAATAACACGAATTTCCCCAGCCTGTTGACCTCATTGTAGCGTATGCTAACTACACCTGCAAAGTCCAGATGTCCTAGCACCTTTGTCTATAAGGTACCAACACCTTTGTATGTAAGGTATCAACACCTTGTATGTATGTTTGGTGGAAAAATATACATTGGAGATTAGGTGATGGAAAACGTATAAGGTTTTGGGAGGATACTTGACTCGGAGACTATCCTTTGTGTAGGCATTTTCCTCAACTTTATATGTTGGTGTCGACAAAAGAAAGATTGATTTTCAGCATTGGAGGGCATGATTTTGGACGATAGTTTTTAGGAAGGACCTTTGGATTTGGGAAGGTAAGTTACCAGGTGAGTTGATGTAGCTTTTGGGTTTGGTGCAGATTCAAAAAGGCTTTCGGGTTTTTTTTTCTCGAGGTGGACACCAAGTATTCCACACTATTTTTCATATGACAATATTCTATTTGGTCAAGCTCAGGCTAAGGAGGTTCAAAACATTTATAGCGTTTTAACTTGATATGAGGAGGTTAGTGGGTAGTTGGTGAAATTAGAGAAATCTTATATTAGCTTTAGTCCTAATGTGCAGGCCACAAAGCATGCTTCTTTGCGAGTTCTCCTAGGGATTCGAGAGGAGTGAGGTCATGGGCGTTATTTACGGTTGTCATCCGTTGTACGGAGGAGTAGGAAAGAGGTGTTTCGGTTCCTTTGGGAGCGGGTTCGTAAGAAGCTGTAAGAGTGGAAGGAAAAAAATTTCTCCCTAGGTGGTCAAGAGTTGTTGATCAAAGAAATTGTCCAGTGATTCCCTACGTTCGCCTTAGGGGTTTTTCGGTTCTCGAAAGGAATTCTTCAAGATCTTCAGAGACTAATTACTCGTTTTTGGTGGGGATGGGATGTGGATTCGCGCCATATTCCTGGTGGGAATGGAGTAAGCTTTGCTATCAGAAGTGTTCGGGTGGGTTAGGCTTTCAGGATTTCGAGGCTTTTAACAAGGCGATGTTGGGAAAGTAAGTTTGGAGGATCCTAAAAGTGGAAGATTTTCTTATAGCTAGTGTTCTTCCAAGAAAGTATTTCCCTATGACTTCCTTATGGAAAACGTAGTCTCGCTGAAGCCATTCTGTTGTGTGTAATAGGCTCTTGTGGGCTCAATCCTTAGCTCAAAAGGGAGTCATTGAGTGAGTAGGTCATGACCTTGATACTTTTATCTTCCTAGACCCCTAGATACCCTCTAATCTAGGGTTTCATCTGATTACGATCACACTCAAGGCCCCATGGTATTTTTTCTGTGGGAGAAGGGTTGGCCAAGAGAGGTATGCTTGAGGCCCATGTGTGTGTGAGATGTGCTTGGGGTGCATTCTTTGACTATGGATCAGTGATCGTAGCGTGAAGCGCTTCTCCCCTTGGTGTCTTGGTAGATTATGTCAGGTCCTTATCCAATTCTGATGTCTTACTATTTCTAGTAGAAAGGCTATTAGATGTGGACCTTGCATCTTGGGCTACACCACTTCCTATATTCAGCCTTCCATGGTTGACCTCTTCCCACGCTATATTCTGAGTTTTTTTATAATGCTGATAGTTTTTCCATGCATTTGTAACGAATAAAGAATAACCCTTTAGCTTGAATCCATTATATCTTTGTAGTGCCCTTGATATACGAATTTTCATTTCTTACTGAAATGAATGCAAACCACCTCCTTTTTCACATTTGGTCTACTTAGAGCTTGGACGCATTTAACTTTTCTGACTTCTAAGAACACCCCTTCCAGCCTCTTTGCAGATGGCTCTTAAGGAACATTATGAACGAAAACCAAAAATTCAAGTTCGGATCTACCACCATTTTTCTCTTCAATATGAAGATTATGAAACTTTCTCTTCTTTCCAGCAAAAAATATCTTTATCCAAACCATCATTGAAATTGTTATCTCCGCCGTACACCATCATCGATAAATTCTTTGTGAAGAACTGTTTCTTTCCTCCCAAGAATAACGTCTTGGTTCTTTAAGATCTTTATGCATGCATGCTAGAACCCTCATTCTTATGCCTTTCCGCCAATTCTTCCTTGAACCAAACACCCTCCTAAGGGCATGTGTAGCGTGGAGTGTTTAGGAGGAACCGGACCCGCAATAGAAAGGAACGCGTTGTTTGAGTGAAGGCGCCTCAAGATCCGGAGCCGAAGAAGCCCGACACACGAAGTAGGATCCTAACACACGGTCTAGGTTCTGCACCCGGTTCCTCTGTCCAATCGTCGTGCGACACATGGCCTTTAAATTGAAAAAAAAAATGTTATCGTTGAACATTAACGATGACATTCTTGTTACTTGTTGGGTTATATACTTTTTGGTACCCAAATGTTTCGTCCACGAACGATTTGGTACCCTTATGTATTTTTATTCCAATTTGGTACCCTAATGTTCTGCCCACGAACGATTTGAGTTAATGGGGTTAAAAAAATTAACAGAATAGTGTGAAATGACCATTTTACCCTTATATTGATTTAGTTGACTTTTGACTTTAATATAAAATGACCATTTTACCCTTATATTGACTTTTGACTTTATATTTAAACTTATTTCATAATAAGTTTGTCATGCCCCAAATCCGGTTTTGACCAGACTCGAGACGTGAACTAAAATAATACAATATAAAGCAATTTTAAAACCAAAAAGAGTCTCTGATAACAGTTTAAAAGAACCAAGTAATATCACGAGTCAACAGCTCGGCAAAACCAAATAGTAAAAGAGTTTAGTAATAGTAAAATTGTATGTCACTAGACCATACTAGCCTAAGACCCTCGCTAGCTCCCAAGCTCCGAGAATCCCGCTAGTCCAAATCCCGCTCAAGACCTATAAAACAATAAAGTAAAGGGGTGAGCTTTCGCTCAGTAGGAAAAGTAGTTAAGGTTATGAGCATCCGCTCACCACCACGAGTAACCGTCCAATTAAGGCATACTAGTACGGCACACAACTAACCACAACACGGAATCTCATAACCATAATCCTCAGTTACAAGACTACAACAACACTCACAAACATACTTACACGAACACTATCACACTGTACTCACGTTACTTATCCAATCATCAAGCATACAACATACAGTAAAATAAACACGCGTCCCGTACAACAGTCCCCGAACACGCCGACTATCCACAGCCCGACTCAGCCATATCGTACCAGTCCACACAACATCAGCCTAGATATCTTCCCAGAACCACATAATACTAATCACGTAACTGTCGGCCTAGATACCCTACACCGGCATACCCCATCGATGTAGGTATCGTACCGGAACCACACCCCGGGGGACCGCGTACATAGGACCACACCGTCGGCCTAGATACCACCCTACACCGGCATACCCCCTCGGTGTAGGCATCATATCGGAACACACCTCTTCTTGTAACATACATCAAGAGAGTCTCAAGCATCACAGTGCCATAATTCAACCACGGTATACCAACCTAGTCAATCTTACCACAACACATCGGTCTATCAATCACCCGATCATATCACAACCATTGATTCACGTCATAACAAGTATGGCACACTTGCCCAAACATAACAACACGCTACACCGAGCATATCATAACATGATTCTCAATCTAACAACGGATAAACCACACATCAAGCATCATAATCATAGATCATGGCATCACAATCAACACACAACCTAAGGGCTCGACATGGCCCACATGCATTTCTACAACACGACAATTCCCAAACTTACGGCTCGACATGGCTCGTAAGCTATCCTCATTTCACTCGTTCCTCATATCCTACATGCATACTATCATTATCAAGTATTCGCAACCTATAGGCATACTAGTAACTTTCCGCAATTAAACCGATATTCGCTACTTTCCTTACCTCGATCGCTTTCCGAACGCTTAGTCACTTCACGAGGTCCAAAAGTCTCCTCCGCCGTGCTCGGGTCCAAATTCTAGTATCACAAATTTAATACAAGAAATAATCGTATTTCAAGAATGGTTTAAAGAGGAAAATATTCCCAATTAACCCCAAAAGGGATCGGTTATAGATAACCTTCCCAATTACTCGAAATGCACCAAAAAGGGCCAAAAGGATCAATTCAGGTCTGTCACGGTTCGGGTCACGGACCCGTGGTCTGCACCGTCACGGTTCTCCTCATGGAGCCGTGACTGGTGCCATCACGGTCTCTCTCACGGAGCCGTGACGCACTCTGTCACGGTACCCGTCACGGATCCGTGACGGGTCTGACAGCTCCGTCCTTCTTCTTCCTCCAGCTCCGATTTCACGAAAATAAACCTCAAAACCTCCATTTTTGACCTTCCCAACCTCCAAATCAGTCCTAAAAACATCTCTACTTCAATACCCATGATGGGTCTTCATCAAAACCACAACAATCCAATTAAAACCATCATCTAACACCCTTTTCTCTCCA
Organism: Erodium maritimum; assembly: GCA_963921825.1. Lineage (NCBI taxonomy): Eukaryota > Viridiplantae > Streptophyta > Magnoliopsida > Geraniales > Geraniaceae > Erodium > Erodium maritimum. Next base: position 25,237,984 of record OY997595.1, read on the forward strand.
TAAATCAACATCTATCACCAAAACCTCAAAACCCAACCATGTTCATGTCTTCTTCCTCAATACCCATGAACTAAAATCAACCAAAACGAAAAAGGATTAGAGATTCACCTTGGGAATGGAAAATAGAAGAGGAAGATGCTGGCTTTGAGAAGATTTGGGAAGAAAACAAGCTCAAGACCCTCTTTTTCCTTCTTTCTTCTTCCTCAAGCTTCCTTGGTTCTTTTCTCTCTCTCTAGATTTCGGCCAATGCTGAAAAATGGGTGAATTTGTGTCCCAAAATGCCTTAAAACCTAACTTTGGAAAGTCTAGAATGACCCTTTAGGTTTCCTCCCTTTCCTTGACTCAAGTGATGGTTAAATCTCACTCATTTCTTCCCTTCCAAGCCAACATGGACAAGTTTCCATGTGGGGACCACCTCTACTCGATTTAAATCTCAGCAAACAATTAATTTATTTACTAAGACTCGAGGTTTGACCGAAATTGATCCCGAGTTGACTTTTTCACAAACACATCCGTTTGAAAGGAAACGGCCCAATTAAGCTAACCGTAACGACGGCTAAGCTTTTGGGGCCACAGAAAGGTCCTGAATAACTCTCGGAGTCATCGGTTGACTTTTCCAGTAAAAAGTCAACTTTCGCCAGAATTCACCGGTTCGACCGGGATCGACCGGGGGCGGTTCTTACAAAGTTTTTTTTTATTTTTTCAAAAAGCTAAATAAATTTATTTTATTGAATTATTTTTTTAAAATTTTTATTTTAATATATTTTTTGAATTTCTTATTTACTATTTTCTAAAATAATTAATAATTATTTTATAATTTTCTAAAATAGTTTTCTGAATAATTTATAATTTTCATTTTTCTTTTAAAATTAATCTATTTATTTATTTTATTTTTTAATAATTTTTATTTATTTAATTTTAATTTTTTTTTTAATTATTTTATTAATTAATTTATTTATTTATTGTATTATAACTAAGGGTATAATGTTAATTTTGTCTATCAAATTTATAAGCTTAAAATAAGAAAGGGTAAAATCGTCATTTCACACCCGCACTTAACTGCACATGACTAACTTAGAGGAATATTCTGTTAGTTTTCTAACGGAATATGCCAATTCCGTTCGTGGACAAATCAAAAGGGTACCAAATTGGTCATTTGAAATATAAGGGTACTAAATCGTTCGTGGACGAAACATTTGGGTACCAAAAAGTATATAACCCTTACTTGTTTATTAATTCTAAAAAATTAATAAAATAAGATTTAAAAATATATATTTCTTATACCTATAAACAGATGATCATACTCTCTTCATTTGTGCACCAAATTGAGCATCATTTCTCCCCCTCTCTCAAATTTTCTTATAAATTTATCATGATCAACAAATATTGAAGGACGATGAGCAACACGACTCGACCTTGAACTTGTCTGGTGTACCAATATAAGAGGAAGGTTTCAGCGAATGTTCCTTGATGACGATATTTACAACCCAAGTACATACACTTCCCAACCTAATTACTATGGTCATGTACCTGGTTCGCACCCTCTCGTGTTTTCAACAAGGATGTCCGGCCAATCATCGAGAGCTTGGGTCATACCACAAGCGACACCAAAGAGATCCCAACCATACACGGATGATAAATGTTTGATCTCATGTTGGTTGAACACCTCCAAAGACGCAGTGAAAGTAACCGGCATGACATGAGCTACTTATTGGGACACGAGCACGACATAGTTCAATAGAGGGTACAACGACATTGTTCGTGAGGCTAAACATTTGAAGAATCACTAGAACAAAGTTTTACCTCGGGTGAAAAGGTTCAACAACATTGTGGATAAAGTGAGGCGTACATAGCCCAACGGAAATAACGAGGCTATGCATATCGACCTGGCAATGTAGGCATATGCTCAAGATGCCAAGGAACGCGACAAACCACCTATTTCCATCCATTTTAAATAGTTCCACGAGCTCAAAAATGAGCCTAGATTTAGAGCGGAAGAAGACATCATGGGGGAAAACTTACAGATTTAACGAACGAGGTAACTACAGTTCATCCCCAGTTACCGGTTTCGAACCATATTTTGGTCATGATTCACAACCTGAATCGATACCTTATTCTCAACCTCCTACCCCCGTGGACGTATCGCCATCCCCCCCCCCCCCCCCACCCATCACCACCACAATAGCAAGTCCGTCCTCCAAGTCAGAAGGCGGCCAAACGCAAAAGAAAGAGGTTGGTTCCCGAAGGAAGTCCCCAGATCCCTCAAACGATAGAGTATTTACAAGCCAAGAGTCGTATGCTAAATGCTAAGTATCATAACACATTGGCCATGAAACTGTGGTAGTTAGAGGAGTGGGATATTTCCTCCATGAGCACAGTCTAGTTTGGGGTGTGACAAGAGAGTGATGATCATATCTCAAGAGCAAACTTGACGAGGTGAACTCAAAGTGAGGTTTAATTTTAGTATGTAATTGACAAGATATGGGACTCTCAACTTTCAAATTTTATGTTGGTCTTTGTCTTAGTTAAAGTGTAAGCTATCATGTGTAATCCTAGATGTACTTTGTAGTTGTTGTATTTTACGATAACAAATTCTTTGTCTTATAGTGTATTAGTTAGTATAGTATTGATGACTAATTGTTCATGTAATATTATCTGTTTAATAAGTCATTTTTTCTTCACATACAAGTCAGTTTAATGATATTTAATTTTGGACATTTCTGCGTGCATCTCTACAAGCATCCCACCGCTGTAGAATTTCCCAATTCAGTTTCGAAACCTTAGAAATACAATATTTTATTAGAGGCTTTAACTTCGGCATCTCTATGAACACCTCATGACTTTACATGCTCTAAGCCCCTTCAAACCCAAGAGTAGGGGTGTGCAAAAACATTCGGTAATCCACTCCCCCCGCTTATCCGTCCGGTTCGTTATTCATCCGCATATAAGTGGATCGATAGTGGATCAATTTTTTTTGATCTGCAACAATATGGACAGATTGCGGATTAAGATAGATAGATCCGTGGATGATCCACCCACCTGCACTTGCTGTCAAGATCAATTTAATGCATAGAGTTTAACCAACCACACTACAAAAGTCATCATCAATCGACCCAACTACATATGTGAAATTAATCTTTTTGTACTAAAAATCATGTGTAACATTTTTATAAAGTAATCAGGTGTCGGAAAATTGCTTGAATAAAAAATTGGTATTAGTTTTTTCTAAAAATAATTTTCATCTTAGATTTTGATTATATTTTATGGATTACGCGGATTGTATCCGATCCACCCACATATTTTGCGGATAAAATCCGCTAAATGTTCACTTTTTATGAGCGGATCGTGAATCACAAAAATCAAAATCCACTCAATACAGATAGATGAAAATCCCTCCTTACGAATATATATTACGTCCCTACCAAGGAACAAGGAACTCCATCGAAAAGAAGGTTTTCAACTCACCCACTTTCATCCATTCCTAATTACTTCAATATAATTAGTGAAGATCAGAACATAATTAGATTAAATGGGCCCTTGTACCATAAATGGACCATCCCATTTGGCAGCAAAAGTCTAGTGTTACGTAACGAGCTAGGTTTAACTGTACAGCCCAATTCATATTAGCATCTAAGCCTTATGATAAGTATCTTCCTTACGTGAAATTATGAAAGTATTAAGAAGTCTTTTAAGGATATCCTTGTCTACTTCGTACGGTGTGAAAGGAATAATGGAATGTTTTAAGACCATCACATAAATTCTGTTTGACAGGCCTCGTGGTTACCAAAAATAATATCTCGATTGAGATTACTTAGAGCATCCATAGTTATTGGCTGTAAGCCGCTGGCGAGGAGAAAACGCCGGCGAGAAGGAAGCGGGGAGATGGCGAGGAGCTCGTTGGCAGATCACGCCGGCGAGAAGAACTAGTTTATCCTCAAAAATCCTTTTTGTCCAATAAAATGCTCTTGGTCAATGTAATTTTTTTTGAAAATAAGACACACCTATATTATCTATAAAAAATCGACACGTCCAATAGAAGAACCTTGATCGTCGTTTTTTATCCTCACCATAACTACAACATTTATGTTTAAACCTACCATAAACTCTTATATAAACCCACCCTCACAAACTAAAAATCACAAACTCTATACTCTCACTATTCATCCTTCTCAGAAAGCATCGTCCCGACCCGCATCCTTGTTTGTCCGTCATCATGGCCAACCTACCCGAGGATGTTGATTTCGATTCTATTTTAGGTGAGATGCTCGAAGACTGTCTGTCCACCGAGGATATGTTAGACGACGCTTTGGTCGATTCTCCACCACGGAAGTGAAAATACATTTGACGTGATCGGGTAGCCGCAAACGAATGGTTAATGAAGGACTACATCAACACCCACCCTGCGTACACCGAGGTGCAGTTTCGGCGTCGGTTAAGAATGCCAAAGGCTGTGTTCATCCGTATCATGCATGAATTGGAGCAGCACGATGATTACTTCAAGGAAAGGTTAGACGCATGTTCCCAAGTTTCATTTTCTCCGTATCAGAAATGTGCCGCCATTAGGAAGTTATGTTACGGAATTGCAGCTGATGGGTTGGACGAGTACTTGAAGATAGGGGAAACAACGTCTTTGGAATGTTTGCGAAATTTTTGCAGTGCACTAAATAGAGTATTTGGTCCTACATACCAGCGTCAGCCTACACAGGCTGATATGGACCACATTTTGGAGGTTAATGAAGTGCGAGGGTTCCCGGGTATGCTTGAAAGTCTTGACTGCATGCACTGGGAGTGGAAGAACTGCCCAAAGGCCCTTCGAGGAGCACTTTCCCGGAGGGACCACGGTAATCGACCTACCGTTGTCCTTGAGGCGGTTGCTACTCGCGACTTATGGATTTGACACTCTTTCTTCGGCATGGCGGGCTCGAACAACGATTTGACGGTGTTGAACCATTCCAAGCTGTTCGCGGACCGCCTCCGGTCGATCCCGGTCAAACCGGTGGATTTCGACGAAGTTTGACTTTCGGCCGGAAAAGTCAACCGATGACTCCGGAAGTCATTCGGGACATTTTCGGGCCCAAAAAGCTTAGTCACTATCACGGTTAGCTTAGTTGGGCCATTACCTTTCGTTTGACTGTAATATTGGATATGTCAATTTTCGGTCAAACTCGAACTTTTTATCGGCTAAATCCGATATAATTTTGGACTGCTGGATTTTAATTAAGTGAAAGTGGCCCCACTATGACACATGTAATTAGTGGCTTGGAGGACGAGAATGGGGTTCCATTGACCCTTATACCCTCCCAAATTTGCCTTTAAGAGGATAAGACCTTAAGGGGCTTCTAGTCCTTTCAACCAAATAGGTCATTTAAGGCAATAAAGCAAACAAATCAGCCATTTCACCTTGTTGCAGCCGACCATAGCTAGAGGGGGAGAGAGAAGAGAGCTCCTTGACTTGAGCAAGAAGAAAGAAGAGAAAGGGAGGAACTTTAGCCCATTTCTTCACCATTTCTTCACCAAAAGCTTCCTAGCTTCTTCATCTCATCATCCTCAAGACCGTGTACCCGAGCTCGAAAGGAGAAGGAGACTTGGACTCGAGTGAAGAACGGAGAGGAAGCTAGCCGGACTTCAACAGCTCGGAGTTTTATTAGAGGAAGACCGCAAGGTAGGGAAAGTCCTAAACTCCTCGTGTAATTCAATACTTAGTATGCCTATTAGGTTAATAAAATCAGAAAGGTCCTAGATTTCTTATAGGATGCAAATAACTAGAATAATCGTCTTTTAATTACTAATAACCGGACGTGTCTAGTATACATGCGTAGGATGTGAATAACTAGTTTAACTCGCTTTCAGTACTTGGGAAATTGTCGTGCTGGTAGAAAGGCCGAGATGAGCCATATGATTGGTTGTGGTTGCCTCACATACATTGCTTGCTTAGTCTTCAGGATAAATTAAGAGTCTAACGAAACTAGATAAATCGTATGCTTGAATGATTGAATGAATGCTTGAATAATTGAATGATTGGATAGATGCTTGAATGATTGAATGATTGAATGATTGACTGAGTGTGATTGATTGTGCCAAATGGTACGATCGGGTGAATGGTAGACAGATGGATCGCGGTTGGTAAGTATAACGGTAAGTGTAAAGGTATATGGATCTCTTGGGTGTGTTGTGATAAAATTGTGATTTGCGGGACATTGGTTGTTGGACCCTGCGGGGCATTGGTTGTTGGACCCCTCGGGGCAATTGGATGGTTTACCCTGCGGGGAATGGTTACTTGTTGATTCACCCGAGTGTATGCGTCTTGCGAGAGCATTACCTTGGTTCCCGATGACATAGGGTCCTTTGGGGGCATTTTCGAGAACCCCGACGATATGTGTCCTTCAGGGATGTTACCGGTAGCCCGATGTATGTGCCTCCTCTGGACCGAGGGAAAATCTGACATGACACGAGTACTCTTATGGATCGGAGTATGGGATCCGATATGACACAAGGACCTATTCGTGGATCGGAGTATTGAGGATTCGAGCTGTTGGTTGATATTTACTTGCTCCCATTTTAGTAGTTTCAACTATTTACAACGCTTTTCATTTATTCTCTCATAAGTTACCGTTATCTTTAAGAATGTGATATTGTTCTTATCTTTACCCATTTTACAGCATCTTATTGGTTAAAAGTATTAATTGCAAATTGTGTCGTCGTACTAAGCCAGTTTTATTACTAAATTGGAGGTTAAACTGTTTATGATTTTCTCTACTGAGCGTAAGCTCACCCCCTATGTTTTATCTAATGTTTGTACAAGCGTGCTTGGGAAGTAGTGGACTCGAGGCCCGAGAGCGTCTGGATAGTCGGGGTGTTTAGCTTAGAGACGTGTTGGTCATCTGTATTGAACCTCTTATCTGACGTACTCTATTTTGAGCCTTGACTCCTTATTTACGAATTGGAACATATGATTTGAGTATTTGAGATTTGAAACTCGTTTATTACCTGAGTATTTGATCGGAACCTTTTGAGCATTTAGTAGGTTTTATTATTATTTTGTTACTATTTAATGGTCAACGTAAGTCACGTCTCGAGTCCGGCCTAAACCGGATTTGGGGCGTGACAGTTGGCAACCACCGGTTGCATACGCGATAAATGGTAATAATTACACACTCCCTTATTATCTTGCTGATGGTATTTACCCTTCGTGGCCAGTGCTCGTAAAAACAATTCCATTACCTCAAACTCCGAAGCAGAAGAAGTATGCTGAAGTCCAAGAAGCGTGTAGGAAGGATGTGGAACGAGCTTTCGGCGTACTACAAGCTCGGTTTCACATTATCAAACAACCGAGCCGGTTGTGGGTTCCCAAGTCTATCGGTTTGGTCATGAATGCGTGCATTATACTGCACAATATGATAGTTGAGGCTTAACGTCATACATACGACGGGTACCTTGAACAAACAGAGGAAGGTGGTCCAAGTCAACCACATATTGCACGAGGAGGCTTCGTCCCGACCAATGTCATACTTGGAAACACTGCGAGGATGCAAAATGAACGGATGCATTACCGTTTGAAGGACGATCTCGTCGAACATCTCTGGAATGAATTTGGAGACGCCTAGCTGTTAGTTTCCTTTATCAGGTTTTAAGTTCCGTTCTAGTTCATTCAATAGTTTCTTCTTCAACTCAACTTTTGTACCCTTTTATCTTTGTTGTTTAATGCGTATCGGTATCCTTTGATTTTGTCGGGCGTTCCATTTTTTCTATACCGTTTGGTGTGATGACCAATTTTCTCAAGTTGTAAATGCTTACTCCGAAACTTGTGTTTCTCGCCATCTTAATCGTCTTCTCAGCCAAGGAAAAGTTGTGTGATCGAGCTTTGATCGAACTTGAACTACACTCCAATAATATTTTTTGTTTTTCCATTTAATATTTGTTTTTACATAAAAAATACATTAAAAGATTATTTTTCTTACATCTCGTTGGCCCCTCCCCGCCAGCCCACTGCAGAGTTCGCTGGTGATGAGCTGGTTGGGAGATTAAAATTGATTAATTTAAACCATCTCGCCGGCTGCCGGCGAGATGGTTGTGAATGCTCTTAAGAAGTTTGGAATTGATAAATTAAAGTTTAATCAATAGAGTGTCTTACATATTTAATTTTTCTTTAGGCCTTTTTTGGAACTGCCAACTTTAGGCCCTTTGTTTAGAGTTGCGGATATTTGTTAATAATGTTAATTACTAAGTGTTTATCACACAAATACTATAATCACAATGTCTAAGTGAGGAAAAGAAGAAAAATAACATGTATTTAGAGCATTCATATATCACCGCCGGCTGTTGTCGGGGAGCTGCTGGCGGTGATATTAAAACATTATTTATTTGTCTCCCCGTCAGCTCATTGTCAGTGGGAAACGCCAGCACAATACAATGGTACACGTTTTGTCAAGAACAAGTCAGAGGGGAATCAAATTTTTAGTCGTTGGCGCCAGTGCTGAGTGCTGGCGTGGAACTCCTGGGAGCTGCTCTCCGACAGCGTCCTCCTCGCCAGTACCCCGTTTGCTCCCCGTCGCCGACTACTCCCCGCCAACACCTCTCCACCAGCTCCCCATCTACTAGTGTGGATGCTCTTATATAGGAGAATTAGAACTCGGTTACAACATAACTATATTCTTCTCTCAAATATAACCAGTAGAAAATTGAATGAAAAAATAAATTTGATGAAGCAATTTTAAGTCAACCCAAGTTGCTAAATGCATAGTTAGTATCCGACAGATCGTAAAGACGATAGGTTAATTACTTAAGAAAATAGAGGTTTATAGGACGCGTCGACGACGACAACATATAACCAGAAAACGGACAGAGCATCATTTACAGATACATCTGCTCCTGTCGGCAAAAACTATCATTTTCCCCCTTTCTCCGATTAGGGTTTCCACCCTCCATTTCTGTTTCTGATTCCGATTCTGTTTCAATCGCAATCTTCTTCGGAATGGGTTTGTGGGATGCGCTTCTCAACTGGCTCCGGAGGTAAACTCTCTCAGGGTTTTATTTTTATTTTTATTCGAATCCATCGAGTTTATTTTTTCAGTCTCGTTCGTGTACTCGTATCCTTTGTTGAAATGGGTTTTTGAGTGACTGCAATTTGGTGGGGTGCCAGTCAATTCAAGAGGAATATATACTATTTAGCAACTTGATTGAGACCCAGAACTTTACTGGACTAGGTTTGTGTGCAGGTAGATTTCGCCTGTGATTTTAGGAGATACTAAGTTCTGGGTTTTGCAAGTTGATTAATTAGTAATTACCAGTCTTGCCTAAGCTTGAAAGTTGTTGAAATAACTACAGTATTTGATGAAATGTGTTTTATGTTGCTAATTTTGCTCTCTTTACATTTCCTTTTGAATGCATGTGTAACTATTATGATTGCAGTAAGAGAATTAATCCCCAAATTAGTGGAGCAAAACAGAATGAAGCTCTACTTCTTGGAGTCTTAGAAATAATCTCTTGACGTAGGTTTGCTATTTTTGTGGTTAACTGTTCTCATTTGATAACTGTGTATAGTGTATGGTAGACTAGTACTTGTTAAAATGAGTTTGTTCTTTGCGCCTAAAATGGCCTCCCGGTTGGACATCAAAGAACAGAAGGAAAAGGCATCTTATCACTTGGTTTGCCAATGTTTTTAGATTCGGCTAATTCAGTCTCGGAAGAAATTCAGTTTCGGATTCTTTTCTTGGCCAATTTCCTTGGTGACGTGTCTACTTCAGAAAATGTTCAGTGTGTTTGCTTGTATGTGTTGCTTTCACTTCAGGCTACTGCTGCCGGCTCGTCATCCTTCTAGCAAGAGCTAAATTGATCGGGATGGTAAAATTACCTAAATCATTTTCGCAAGCATGCCTGAATCAATGAATGCGCTAGGAGTCGATGAATTGATGTTAGATGTTCATATCAAATAGTAGAAATAAGTCTTGTTTCCATGTATTACTTCTTATATTGTTCAGTTCTTAATGTGGTTGCGATATCCTTTGTGTTGCTCAATCTCATGCTTCAACGCATCTACTGTTGAGAGAAGTAAATTATGATGTGTGGTTATTATTCAATTTTATGTTAGTGTACTGATTCTGTTTACGTGTTACTCTGATGGCCTATTAATAGCTTATTTTTCAAACAAGAAATGGAACTTTCCCTCATTGGTCTTCAAAATGCTGGGAAGACTTCCTTGGTTAATGCTGTTGCTGTAAGTAAATACAAATTATTTTCCAATCTCTCTTTGAGTGGACTTATCTTAACTTGAAGCCTTTTTATGTTTGTCAGACAGGAGGCTATACTGAAGACATGATTCCAACTGTCAGTATCTTCTTCAAATAAATGCTTAAATCATTATGTATTTGTGATAGATACTTGTAAGTATTATCATCTGAGGGAATATCTGAAATACAGGTGGGTTTCAATATGCGAAAAGTTACAAAAGGAAACGTGACGATAAAGCTTTGGGATCTTGGAGGGCAACGTAGGTTCCGTACTATGTGGGAGCGTTACTGTCGTGGCGTATCTGCGATCCTGTATTACCTCCAACTCTCGTCCTTCCTTCTGTTCTAGTTTCCTCCACTTTCTATTAAAATAGTCCTTGTATTATCCCGAGTGTGTCAATTTAGTTCCCATACTATAAAATGTTCTAATTTAGTCCTAATCTTTGCAAAATTGTCCAGGTTTAGTCCAATGTATTATCAAATGTTCTCTACCAGGGAAACAACAGATACTTAAGGACTAAATTACTATTCCGCAAAGCTTTAGAACAGAATTGGAACCTTTGATTGTAGAACTAAACTAACATATTTGGGAAAGTATAGAGACTAATATGTAACATTTGCCTAGTTTACATTACCTTACAAGTTTGCCTAGACATGAATTATAGCCTTACCTTTGTCTTGTGCCATTGGCAATCCTAGGAGCATATAGTAAGAAGAAATTTGCAAGGTCAGGTTTAATAGAATTTTGATCATGAACATTTTGGTGCAAAGGCAGATATGTAGTTGATGCTGCTGATAGAGACAGTGTTCCTATATCTCGGAGCGAGCTACATGACCTGTTGACCAAACCTTCCCTGACGGGGATTCCCTTACTTGTTGTTGGCAACAAAATTGACAAATCAGAAGCGCTTTCCAAGCAAGCATTGGTGGATCAACTGTAAGTTTCAGTAGCTTTCCCAGTACAGTAGTTTTTATCGGTTCTCACTTCTATTTGTTGTGTGGTTTCAGAGGCCTTGAATCAATCAAAGAGAGAGAGGTGTGCTGCTATATGATCTCGTGCAAGGACTCCGTAAACATTGATTGTGTCATCGACTGGCTAATCAAGCACTCTAAAACTGCAAATTGATCTTGAATTTTTGTCCGGTTGGATTAAGATCGGTCAAGATGGAATCGAAAATCAGCTATCAGAACTCATCTTGGGAACTTTGCACCTGAATTGGTTATAGTTGTGCTCCAATAAGTGCTTTGTGAAGTATTGGATCAATGGAGGCATCTTTTCTTGAATATTATTTTGTTTATTTATAAATTTCGGTTTTTTGGATTTAGCAGGATCATATTTATATGGATATTCTTGTCCAGTATGTGTTTTATTAAGGTAAATCCATTTGCTGAATATAATGTTTGATCTACTTGTGTTTGCTCTCACATTAATCTTTGTTATTCCTATAAATGGACATACCCAAACCATGTATATTTTCAAGATGCATACACTTTTCTTCTCAATCATTAGAATAATGAAGCAATACCTACTCTATACAACTATACAGTTATAGCAAACAACTCTCAAATCATATGTACTTTGTCAAAACGAGTTGAAACTCAGTTTTAATAACTCAATTAATCGTTATCGTTTTGGTCCTACCCGATTCAAACAAAGATTACTTTGAATTAATATAACAACTTAAAACCAGTTTTCTTCATAAATTTGAGTGTATTTAGAGCATCCACAACCATCTCGCCGGCTGTCGGCGAGATGGTTTAAAATATACTTTTTTAATCATCTCACCAGCGAGCTCTGCAGTGGGTGGCGAGTAGCCGCCGGCGAGATGAGGAAAAAAGCAAGTATAAGAAAAAAAAATTGCAAATCAAACCCACAACTTCTCCTCGCCAGCGAGATCTGCCGGCGAGATCGTCAACGTCTCTCTATCTCGTCGGCGCCCTTCTCGCCTGCTCCTCGCCAGCTCCCCGCCTCCTCCTCGCCGGCGACTTCTCCTCGCCAGCGCCATCTCGCCCACGACTGTGGGTGCTCTTAAGATATCTCGAGTTCAAACAAAAAGATTAATAGTAGATGATCAAAGTTGCAACAAAGGCCAAAAATATCCAATTATTACTTATTCTTTAGTGAGGCAACTATAATTATACTACGAAAACAACAACTATACCAACTGAATTTATTTCCTCAAAAAAAGTCAACTTATATTTTTCGCTGAGAAAAAATGAGTATTGTTGGATTTTATAAATTATTCGGTTAAGACATACAAATGATCATTCACAACTTACAACCGTTGATCGCACAAGCACAACGGTAAATATTACAGACTGTAGATAAGGTAGACCGTAATATTACCAACCCCTGATCAAAACCTGCAACACAACATAATATGCTCAGAACGTGCAACCAGACCGTACACGCCAAAAGTGCAACAAAGTGCACAACATGAGTGCCACATAATGGGCACACCAAAGTACAACCGATGCATACGAACATGCAACCGATACACACCAAGTTGCAACAAGTGCGATTATTTAGCCCAAAAAGGCCACAACCAAAACCAAAACCTAACAAAAAATAACAGAAAAAACTAGAAACAAGACCATGTCTCCTAAGGATCCAACCACGCCGACCATCTCGATATTTATCCATCTGTTTGTGATCACCGGTATCCGAAGAACAACGCCAGAGAAACAAAAACTCACATATAACACTTCAACTCTCTTTCCGCAATGCATCTTCCACACTCGGAATATAAATTTGAGGTTGTCTCAACAGACTCTCTGGACTAAACCGTAAAATACGGCACAACGAAGAGATTAAAGGAGTCGAAACTAAAAGAAGAGAAAAAAACATGTGACAACAAAACAAAAGATCAAAAGTAGAGGGAGAGGGGTTGCTAAGCTTTTGTGTATATGGCGTGCTAAAGAAGGGGGAGAGAGACTAGGGTTTTGCACCAATAATGAGTTTCAACTGAATTAATTTGACATCATTTTCACTCAAACAATGTGGTCGAGATGAGATGATCACATGAAAGTGAATAGCAGTGATAGGGATGGCAATGGGGCGGGGACCCCAGTCCCCGTCCCCGTCCCGCGTTCCCGCTACTCTCCCCATCCCCGCGTTGACCCCGCCCCGCGGGGACCCCGCTGGAATGGGGTGGGGAACGGGGATTTTATTCCCTGTTCCATTCTACTACTTGAGCAAATGCATTCATCTTTTCCAAACTTATCTCTAAACAAACACATTATAAAACAAAACAAACAAATAAGTAACATTAGTTTGATAACAATTTAAAAGAAGTAGATTGCATGGAACATATGACTTACCTTGTATTTCGTTCCACAACCAACTTTGAGTACACATAAGTGCCTCTATAGTATTTGGATGGAGTCTACAACGATGTGGAGTGATCAAATTACCACCCGAACTAAACGCTGATTCAGAAGCCACTGATGTGGAGTACACATGTGTATATTATTAAAAATTTATTTTAAAACTAATAGTGCGGGGCGGGGTTCCCCGTGGGATGGGGACTGCTTGCCCCGTCCCCGCCCCGTCCCCGTCAAAATCCCCATTTAATTCCCCGTATCCCGTCCCGTTTAAAAAATCCTCGTCCCAAATCCATCCCGCGCGGGGCGGGGACGGGGATCCCCGTGGGGAATGGGGCGTTTTGCCATCCTTAAGCAGTGCCAATACCAACAATTACCGTAAAAGAAGTAACCCATGAGTTCCACCAAATCAAATTTACAGTATAAGCAAGAGCTTAAAGGAGAAACATACGTTAATTCTTACAACAACTTCACCAAACCAAACATTATTTGATTGCACTTCACACAATTCATAAACAAGTAACAGTAACAATGCAATTGGAATCCCAACCAGAAACAGAATTAACATCAAAATTACAAGAATGGTAGTATGAATACAAAAGAGTAGGAAAATGAAACAAGAAGTTCCTCGTTGAAAATGAAGTCTATGGAGCTGCATCATGCAAAATGTCATGGATTTTGCTGGTGACCTCTGCCATGGAAGGTCGGTTATCGGGGTACTGAGCAGTGCAGTCAACGGCAAGCTGCAAGAGGTGAACCATCTCCTCCTGAGCGTTTTGGTCGGTGAGGAGCTCGAGGTCAAACACCTCGGAAGTCCACTCTTCTCTGACGACTGATTGGACCCACCTAGGGAGGTCAACGCCTTCCTCGTTGAGAAGGGAATGGGTTGGAGCCTTGCCGGTGAGGAGCTCCAACAGCAGAACCCCAAAACTATACACATCAGCCTTTTGGGACACTCTGCGTGCATCGGTCACCTCCGGAGCTCGGTAGCCGGCAACGCGGTTCGGAGTGGGCGTAGGGACAGCTAGATGAGGCAGACCAAAGTCACAGACACGAGCCTCGTATGACAAGGTCAGGAGAATGTTGGAAGACTTGATGTTTCCATGAGAATTAGTTGTGCCTTGTGAGTGAATGTATGCAATGCCACGGGAGGCTTCGAGGGCTATTTTGGACCTCATTTCCCAATTCAAAGGACTCCTTCCCGCTCCTCTATTTCCTGCATCACAACGACCAGAATAGCATTACACGAAAGCTGAGTATAAGACTAACTCTAAGGTTGAAAATATTAATTTAATATTTTAACAATCAAGTCTTACCACAATTGGGTGACTGTTAACGTTGTAAATGTTCTTATGACATAACATTAATCTATTCAACTACGAAAATGAAGTTCTGACCATGTAAAAGTGCTGATAAGCTTCCCATTGGCATGTAATCAGAGACGATCAGCTTCTCGTCTCTGCTGAAATAGTAAGCCCTCACCAACACCAAGTTGTGGTGACCCATCTTCCCCACAACCTTCATTTTCTCTCTATACTCCGTCTCTGCCACCGCCACCTCCTTCAACCTCTACACTGCCACAACCATCCCACTCTCCAGGGTTGCCTTATACACCGTCCCCAACGTCCCTTTCCCTAGCACCTCCGCAGACGCTCTAAACAGCTCCTCCTGTAGTAAATCTAGTACCCCCGAAACCGGAATACGAGACTCACCCAGAAAATAAATCGGATCCGTGGAAAAGAACCGACGCGATTCAATCCACACGAACACCGACAACCTTGATTTTCCAACCCCCGATCCTAGACCCAGTCGATAAATGCTAAATGTCTGATAAACCGAAATTACCGGAACAAATAATAAAGTTGCAGAAAATAAACAGAGACAAGCAATTTTACATGGTTCGGCAATGTGCCTACATCCACGGGACAATGACGAGCTCCTTGTATTACCCGAGAAATAATCCGAGAAATTACAAACTTAATTTCCTATCTCTCAATATAAGTCGGCAATTTACAAAAGAAAAACAATCTTTTGATACCGATAAATTAGCTTTAGGAGTTACCTTTGTAGTCTTGGTCCTACCGTAGAAACTCACCAAATTACCATGAACAATAATAACCCACTGTTCAAGAATCTTGAGTTCTAGCTTCAACCATAGCCAATCAAGACATTAATGAAGACTACACCATTGATTTTCTTCCGTAGCTCACAACAAGGCACCTAAGACAATAATTGTCTTACTTGTTCCAAGCCAATAACAATAAAGGAAGGACTAATCAAGATTGAGCACCTCCATGAAGACCACGCAACTTGACCTCTTGATTTCTTTGGCTACCCGTGACTTACTACCATGCAAGACCAAAACCTGATCTTGCTTGCTCCATCACACACCAAATAAAACCCAAGGGAAAGATCAACACAACATCATCTTGGTATCAAGGCCACACAACATCAAGAATCAAAATCTTGATCTCCTTGTTGCCGTGACTACACAACCAAGACTTTGGTTCTTTCTTTCTTCGTGATTCCAGCAACAACAATACACTAGGCCAACCACTTTATGATCTAGCTCTAAAGCCATACAAGAAGAAGAAGGCCCTCAAATTGCTGCTACCAACTCACAAAGTCCTCAAGTCTTCCTCTCATGGCTTCATCTCTCATGAACCACAACCTTCTCCTCTCTTCTCTGCCAATGTGTGCCGCCTCTTCTTTTCAGATCTGGGACCAACTATCCTTTTGTTCCCTTGAAAGCCAACATAACCTAATGGGCTAAAATATGATAAGTGGGCCTTCGTTTTATGGGCCTAAAATAAGCCCATTGTAGCAAATTTCTACAATCTCCACCTTGGCGACAAAACCAATAAAAGCTCCACCTGCTCGTCGTCCTCCACCGGGTCGTAAAGACCCCACCCCGAAGGGTTCGCCCCCGAGGGGCATCAACATCGAGAAATCTTGATCAAGTTGAGACAATGCTCTAACTTGATCACCGGAATCACCTTCGTCAACATGTCAGCTGCATTTTCCTTGGTATCAACTTTTTCCAACAATATCAATTTATCCTCAATGATATCTCTGATAAAATGAAACCTCACATCTATGTGTTTGGTCCTAGAGTGAAATACCCGATTCTTTGCCAAATGGATGGCGCTCTGACTATCACAAAGAATAGTGACATCCCTTTGAGCAACACCCAAATCTCGAACCAATCCTCGAAGCCATATAGCCTCTTTCACTGCCTCTGTCACTGTCATGTACTCTGCTTCTGTTGTAGACAAAGAAACCACTGACTGTAACATGGACCTCCAAGATATAGGACCCATTGCCAATGTAAAACAATAACCTGTAGTCGATCGGCGCTTGTCCATATCTCCAGCATAGTCTGAGTCAACATACCCCAATACAGCTAAAACTGACGATCTCTCATAAACCAAACCGACATCCAGTGTACCCCGAAGATACCTCAAAATCCACTTCACTGCTTGCCAATGTTGCTTCCTCGGGTTCGCCATGAACCGACTAACAACACTAACTGGATAAGCAATATCTGGACGCGTGCAAACCATGGCATACATAAGACTACCAACTACACTCGCATAGGGAACCTTAGCCATATATTCCCTCTCATCCTCAGTGACCGGAGATAACATACTCAAGAGTCTAAAGTGAGCAGCTAAAGGAGTACTAACCGGTTTTGCCGAATCCATGTCAAAACGGCTCATAACCTTCTCCAAGTACATTCGTTGTGACAATGTCAACCTGCCCAACTTCCTATCCCGAATAATCTCCATCCCAAGAATCTTCTTCACTGGACCAAGATCTTTCATCTCAAACTCAACGCTAAGTTGTGACTTCAGCTTATCAATTTCTACCATGCTCTTTGCAGTAATGAGCATATCATCAACATAGAGTAAAAGAAAAACAAAAGATCCATCCTTGAGCTTCTTAGTAAATACACAAGGATCATACTCGCTCCTTACATACCCCTGCTCAATCATAAAAGTATCAAACCTCTTGTACCACTGCCTCGAGGCCTGTTTCAACCCATACAATGATTTCTTTAGTTTGCATACTTTCCCTTCTTCACCAACAACAACATAACCATCGGGCTGCGACATATATATGTCCTCCTCCAAATCTCCATGCAAGAATGCAGTTTTAACATCAAGTTGTTCGAGCTCTAAATCAAACTGCGTAGCCAATGCTAATAGGACTCGGATACTAGTGTGCTTTACCACCGGAGAGAATACCTCATTATAGTCCACACCTTCTTGTTGTGCATATCCCTTAGCCACCAATCTTGCCTTGTACCTTATACCCGTACAATTATCCTTGGAACTTGGAATCCCGTCTTTTACTGTAAAGATCCACTTGCACCCAATCGACCTCTTTCCCTTAGGAAGTGTAACAAGTTCCCAAGTATGATTTTTATAAAGAGATGACATCTCCTCATCCATGGCGTCCTTCCACTCCTTTTTGTGATCATCACACAAAGCTTGCTTGTATGTGTTAGGAACATCATAATCAGTAATCGGGAAAGCACAAGCTACCCCATCCTCATAGTCGAATCTCCGAGGTGCACGTCTGACCCTAGGTTCTCTACCCGCTACCAAAGACGGTGTCTCAATCTGCTGAACCTGTTGTTGTGTAAGGGCCTCGTTGCCATCAATAGGAACATCATCATCAATAACAGTCTCATCAGGTACCATCTGTGAAGAACTACCTGCTTGAGAAATAGAACTAGGAGCCCCAAGCTCCATCTGATGATTATCTTCTTTGTCTTCATCATAGCTATCACCTCTCCAAATAGGAGAACCGTCCTTGCATCTCTCACACTTTGCCTGTAGCAAAGCCTCCTCATGGAATGTAACATCCCGGCTAATCACAAACTTCTGAGTTTCTGGGCACCATAACTTGTACCCCTTCACATTCTCAGGATAACCGAGAAATATAGCCTTCTTGGCCCTCACTCCAATCTTATCCTCTTTAACTTGATAGTAAGCCGGACAACCAAATGCTCTCAAGTTAGAATAATTAGAAGGATTACCGGACCATACCTCCATAGGAACCTTGGACTCAATAGCTGATGAAGGAGAGCGGTTAATCAAGTAGCACGCCGTATTTACTGCCTCAGCCCACCATATTCTGCCCAAACCTGCATTGGACAACATGCACCGTGCTCTCTCTAATAGGGTACGATTCATCCGTTATGCTACCCCATTTTGTTGTGGTGTCTTTCTCACTGTGAAGTGTCTCTTGATGCCATGTTCTGCACAGAACTCCTTAAGGGGATCCTCGGTGTACTCACCGCCATTGTCAGATCTCAAAACCTTGATCACCCTACCTGTCTGCTTCTCAACCATAGCCTTCCACTTCTTGAAAATATCCCTGACTTCATCTTTATGCTTCATGGTATAGATCCATACTCTCCGGCTGAAGTCGTCGATAAAAGACACAAAATACCGTGACCCACCCTTCGATGCAACTCTCGAGGGTCCCCAAACATCAGTGTGGATATAATCCACAATACCCGTGGTGCTGTGAATACCGTCACCAAAAGTGACCATGCACTGCTTCCCATACACACAATGCTCACAGAAATCAAGATTCTCCATCTTGTCACCGCCAAGCAGGCCACGCCTGCTCAAAGTTTTAAGTCCACCCTCACCTATATGCCCTAGACGCATGTGCCATAACTGTGTGCGGACCAAACTCTTCTCATCAATAACCGTGGAGACCATGGCTCCACCCTCAACAACATTACCCTGAAGAAAATAGAGATTGGCATGCCTAATTACCGATAATAGCAACCTGTCACCATGATAAACGTTGCAATAGCCATTCTCACCAACATACCTGTAACCCTGAGCCTCAAGTACCCCAAGAGAAATCAACCCTCTTGCAAGATCCGGAATATGGCGTACCTCGGTAAGTTGTCTACATGACCCGTCTGCTAGCTGGAATCTGACTGTGCCAACACCTAACATCCTGCAGGGTCGAGAATCACCCATATACACTGAGCGACCCTCCACCTCACGATAGGTGGTGAACCAGTCCCGAACCGGACACAAGTGATAAGAAGCCTCTGTATCCAACAACCAACCATCATACAGATGATCACCAGAACCCGCTGTCAAGGCATGCGCTAGGTCACCGTCGATATGAATATCCTCAACTATCTCCGGTGCCTCAACCACATTTGCCACGCCTTTTCCTGTCTCTTGTTTGATGCGATTGTCTTTCAAATCCGGACAATCCTTCTTGTAGTGGCCTTTACGCTTACACTTGTAACACTCAACTTTAGACAAATCTCTACCCCTCGATTGAGATCGACTTCTTCTATTGTTTTTGTTATACCTCTTGTTTGAATTTCTTCCCCTTGAAACCGAGAGACCATGTGCTAGGACGTCCTCGCTCACAGCACTCTTCCTAGAAGCCTTTGCCAGTATAGATTGAACAATATCACTATACACAAACTTCTCTTTGTTCATCATAGTCATCTGATCAACAAACGGCTCCCATTCCGGCAACAAAGAAATCAACAAGAATAAAGCCTTCTGACTATCTTCAAACTTAGCTCCCAAGCTAACACAATCCGAGTACAAGCACTCAAACTCAGTGATATGATCAGTCATAAGCTTACCTGACTGTAGCCTGAAAGTGAAGAGTTTCTTCTGCAGATACATCACGCTCATCTGATCATTTTGAAGATACATAGCCTGAAGCTTATCCCAAATACCCTTGGCGGTCGTCTCATCTGCAAAATTGTAAGCCACATTCCGAGAAAGACACAAACGGATCGTACTGCAAGCCTTCTGATCCATCTTGTTCCACCTCTCAAGTTGATCACCCCCTGATGGTTTATCTCCCAACGCATCAAACTGATCCAAACTAACAAGAATGTCTTTGCAATCCATCTGCCAAGCTTTAAAATTGTTCCGTCCATTAAATCGAAGAATATCAAACCCATGGACCTTCACATAACCCTCATCCCGAGATGTGTACGCTCTACCAGACATATTCACAAACACAGCAGTAATAGCAATAACCAATCAACTAGCTAAAACCAGGATGCTCTGATACCACTTGTAGTAAATCTAGTACCCCCGAAACCGGAATACGAGACTCACCCAGAAAATCAATCGGATCCGTGGAAAAGAACCGACGCGATTCAATCCACACGGACACCGACAACCTTGATTTTCCAACCCCCGATCCTAGACCCAGTCGATAAATGCTAAATGTCTGATAAACCGAAATTACCGGAACAAATAATAAAGTTGCAGAAAATAAACAGAGACAAGCAATTTTACGTGGTTCGGCAATGTGCCTACATCCACGGGACAATGACGAGCTCCTTGTATTACCCGAGAAATAATCCGAGAAATTACAAACTTAATTTCCTATCTCGCAATATAAGTCGGCAATTTACAAAAGAAAAACAATCTTTTGATACCGATAAATTAGCTTTAGGAGTTACCTTTGTAGTCTTGGTCCTACCGTAGAAACTCACCAAATTACCATGAACAATAATAACCCACTGTTCAAGAATCTTGAGTTCTAGCTTCAACCATAGCCAATCAAGACATTAATGAAGACTACACCATTGATTTTCTTCCGTAGCTCACAACAAGGCACCTAAGACAATAATTGTCTTACTTGTTCCAAGCCAATAACAATAAAGGAAGGACTAATCAAGATTGAGCACCTCCATAAAGACCACGCAACTTGACCTCTTGATTTCTTTGGCTACCCGTGACTTACTACCATGCAAGACCAAAACCTGATCTTGCTTGCTCCATCACACACCAAATAAATCCCAAGGGAAAGATCAACACAACATCATCTTGGTATCAAGGCCACACAACATCAAGAATCAAAATCTTGATCTCCTTGTTGCCGTGACTACACAACCAAGACTTTGGTTCTTTCTTTCTTCGTGATTCCAGCAACAACAATACAGTAGGCCAACCATTTTATGATCTCTAGCTCTAAAGCCATACAAGAAGAAGAAGGCCCTCAAATTGCTGCTACCAACTCACAAAGTCCTCAAGTCTTCCTCCCATGGCTTCATCTCTCATGAACCACAACCTTCTCCTCTCTTCTCTGCCAATGTGTGTCGCCTCTTCTTTTCAGATCTGGGACAAACTATCCTTTTGTTCCCTTGAAAGCCAACATAACCTAATGGGCTAAAATATGATAAGTGGGCCTTCGTTTTATGGGCCTAAAATAAGCCCATTGTAGCCAATTTCTACACCTCCAACTCATACCCTTCCGCCGCCTTCCCCAAAAACACCAGTTCCTTGTTACCCTTACTCTTCGTATCGGCTATCATGGGCGGTGGCAAAGCCGCAACACCGCCGCTATCCGCCATTGACTTTTCGCTTACCTGTTTCGGATCCACCACTTCCCTTGAAACGGGGTTCTCTTTATTCCTCTTTCTACGGCACACGCATATTAAGAGTAGGATGATTAGCAAGATGCCTATCACGGACCCGATGACGATCCCGGCTATTGCTCCGCCGGAGAGCTTCTTCCGGCGACCTGCAGTGCCGTTGCAGGACTTGAGAGGCTTGTCGCAGAGCAAGTTCCCTCCGAACGAGCTCCAAGGGAAGACTGACAACTTCGACAGGATCAACCCATGTAGCTGATTTGATGAAACATTGAGTTGGTCGAGCTTCAAATTCAGCTCAGGAATCGAACCGTTTAGCTGGTTTTCCTCCAGATACAGAGTGGCTAATCGGGTCAAATTGCTGAAATTTGGCGAGATCTCGCCGGAGATGTTGTTCCCGGCGAGATTCAAGCGAACAAGGTTCTGCATTGTGAACAAAAACGCTGGAATGTCACCGGAAAAGAAGTTCCTCTGCAGGTACAGATTCCGGAGGCTGGAGAGCTTGGCCAGGTCGGATGGGAGCGACTTAGAGAGTGCGTTGTAGCGAAGAGAGAGCGTGTGAAGCTCCGTCAAGTTCCCAATGACGCCGCTCGGGAGCTGGCCGGAGAGCCCCATTCCGGGGAGATGGAGCTCCACGACACGACTCCGCGAGTAGGTCACTCCCTGCCAGGAACAGGGCGACGTCAGGGAGGAGTTCCAGAGGAGCGAGCGGTCACCCACGGCGGCCCGAAGTGCCAGCAGCGCCGCCCTATCGGAGGCGAGATCAGAGTCTCCGGCAGGAATAAGCAGACCCAAACAAAGCACGAACAAGGCAATGCAGGGTCGGAAACTTGGCGCTGACATCTCCGGCCTCGAGGAAATTACGGAGAGCTAAGCAGAAAAATCAAATCTTTCTGGGTCCGAGCTACGAATTAGTGACACGAGACGTGAAATCCAATCGGGTTTCTCTATGGAGAGATATAGATTAGAGAGACAGAGTGGTTGGACTTGGTGCTGACATTTGGAGCTTTACGTTGGCCACTTGAAATGAATTGTACAGTGATGGAAGGAGGAGCAGTGATGAAGATACATGAGAGCAAGCACAACAGAACGGCCCTGCTCCCCGCGCCATGGAGTTTGCTGGCCGGGCGCGCTGGCCGTTCCGCTGTGGAGGCCGAAAAACGCGGTCCCGCTCCCCATTCTCGCGCTCCCGCTCCCCTTGCACCGCTCCCCTCTCGCTAGCCGGGCGCACTGGACGCGCCGTCGCTCCCTCTCCTGCGCTGGCAGCGTGTGGCGCCGCCACCTGTCCCGACCGTTGGCACTAACGGCTAGTTTTTTGTTTAATTCAAAAATCAGCAAAAAAAACCCTATAAATACCCCTCTCCTCTCATTTTTTTCACACCACTTTCTACTTCCACTATCCAACTTCACTCTCTCCTTCCCAAATTCTCCTCTCTCGTTTCAATTATTCTCGTGAAAAATGTCGGGCGACGCGGGGTCTCGTGCACAGTCAGCTGGTGACGAAGTAGGATTCACCGAGGACGAACTAGCACGAGGTTTCGGAGACAAAAAACCTCATATAAATACCCCTCTCCTCTCATTTATGAATTATTTATTGTCATTACTTATTTTATTTCCAAAATTGTTTAAATTATACATAATTTAAACGGTTTCTGATCACAAATTAAATAAAACATCAAAATATCAATTAATAATCCAGTCAGCATTGTTCTGCACTCCCAGGACCTCAAAGGTCATTTCTGTTGCAAAACACCCACTTTTCTGCACTCCCACTCCCTTACTTTTGTCCAGTCAGCACAAGTTCTGCACTCCCACTCCCTGACCAAGGTCCTTTCTGTTGTACATGCTCTGAGAAGCGGTGCGGTCTCAGTGCGTCCCGCAATGGTAGGGAACTTCGAATCCTAGCCGACAAATTATATGGGTCTTTATTGGATCTAAGGGACAACCTTTAATTCCGAGTTCGACAAAGTTGAGAATAAATAACTATTTTTTGTGAGTAAAAGTTGCATGTAGTTCAGTCAAATAAAGATAGAGTCGTTATATATAGTCTCAAAATGTCTTTGTACAAGTAACGATAAGATAAAAGAATCGTTACAAACGGTATTAGAATAGCTATATACATAAGCTAAACTATAATAAAACTGACGAACATTGCTCAAGGTATTACCTAAATGCTGCATTTTCTATATAGTATGAGCGAATCTGCATTTATAAGTCTTAGGGGGAGGTAGAGTTCTTACTAGGGACCCCTCTCAGGACCAGTCCCTACAACACTGAATTCCTTTCGTTCTTTCTGGTAGGGTTGCTTTCCAGTCCTCGCTTGATCGTGTCGAGGTTCCCTGGTAGACTCTCTCTCTTTACTCCCCAGCTCATGTTCCCGCTTCAGCTCCAACTCCAGTTCTATTTTTGTGCCTAGGAAAACCTGAAGCTTTGGTTTCCTGGGTAACAGAGGGCTGCCCGACCACCAAATTCTTCTAGTCGGAATCAACTTTTTGGACCTAGATGTGGCCCCAAGGACTTGTACCATTAGGTACAGTACTCAAGGATACAATTGGGCCACTTCCCCGAGACGAGGTGCCCTTAGGTGCAATACTCAAGGATACGGGGCATGTCGTTGATGGTGTACTCCGAGACACCTGATGGCCCCAATCAGTCGCATAATGCTAGGCGTTCCGGTCTCTCTAGAACTTAAACAGAGACGAATCGAACTATGGGGTACCAGCCAAATCCCGTTCACACTCACGGACAACATGACCGATCAGACCACAGTTAAAACAAAACACAAGTAGCTTTGTGTAGGTGAGCGAAACACGAACCGGTTCGGGAAACTCCCTGAAACATAGCAAAATTTAGCGGATGCTCACTCTCACCGTTCTACGAGGTGCCAGAACTTCACTCTCACCATTCCTCCTCATCAGAGGCCTCATTGGGCAAACGGGACGTCGACAGATAGCCCAAGAGTTGAGCCAATAGTCTCTCCCATTGCTCGGGTCTATATTAGTGGAGGGAGACCATGGGCGTGAACCCATAACTGAAGCCGATCTAGAGTGAGGGGCTCCCTAGCCATCGGATCCTGGTCTCCTAGTAGTAGCGACCGCCCGTCAAAGCATCAGGGTTCGTTACCTCGGATCCAAGCACGAGTCTCCTCCGATCAAAGTACCTTCCGCGGATTTCCCATAAGTGTTGGTGATGATTCAGAGCAATACGTCCTTCCGGGGGGGGGGGGCTTTGAGGT
This sequence comes from Erodium maritimum, assembly GCA_963921825.1. Lineage (NCBI taxonomy): Eukaryota > Viridiplantae > Streptophyta > Magnoliopsida > Geraniales > Geraniaceae > Erodium > Erodium maritimum. The sequence continues at coordinate 25,263,158 of OY997595.1, forward strand.
CCACAACTTGCCCATTATGGCGAACTATTGACGGGTCATAACTAAAGGGCTCACCAGAGAGTACGACACCAAAACCTCCACCTCTTCCTCGTCTTCTCGTGAGCATGATGAGAAGTCGTCTTGGAGACTGGCCACTGTAGACTCGAGGGATTCCGGCGCGACCATTTCCCTTGAAGTAGATCCGGCTTCCTTTGGTTTGAACACCCGACGACGATGGCTCATGCCCGGTGGCGGAGTGAGTATGGCCGGAATCACTGTAATTCGCTCTGCATTAGGGATCGTGACCCCTTCACAGAGCGCCTCCAATTCCTTCCTCCCGGGCTCGAGCATGGATGTTTTCCCGCGGAAAGGGTCTCGACATAGTAAGGGCGGCGAGACACCGTTGGGGATCACTAGTGGCGGCGGAAAAATTCAAGGCACAACCGTGGACGACGACTCAATCGTCGAGCCCTCAACGGGGGTAGTTGACGGCGGAGGAAACTTGGGTTGAAGGTTGCTTGGAGAGGAAGCAACAACCATAACCTTGAGTGGACGACCTCGTCGTGTCCTTACTACCGGAGTAGAGAAACCCGGAGAGAAAGCCATGATAGTCGTGAATGGTGGTGACGGTAGAAGGGTGGACGGTGAGGGAAGAAGAAGAATTGGCGAGACTTGTCCAAACGGGATTTGCTTCGATCTCATTCGACGCCGTGGTTTTAATGGGGGCGCAACATCAGAGGATGGACGCGGATGAGGTACAAGGGCCGAGAACTGCATGGTTGCAGGCGGCGATAGACAGGATCGACAGTGCATACAGACTTGTCGACGACGGTGGTAAAGAGCTCTATAAATTTTTAAGACTAATATTCTTGGGAGAGACACTCAACTTATTGCGAGAGGAAGTGATAGATTTATGAACAGATAAATAATTGCTTACGCATATATTAAAAAAAGACCATTTGCAACTGATAATCATTTCTTTTCTTTTATGTATTCTAAAAACCGATTGGGAGAAGTAAATTATAAGAAACATCATCTCCTTTATGAACTGTGTAGTCAATGTTCGAAGAACTTTGCAATATTATATCACTTCAACTCAAGAAAACATAAGCACGTGGATCATACATAATACACACTTTTTATCCTAAACCATCATCATCATCATCTCACCAAAAAAGTGAAGCCTAATCACGAACTTCACATACTCTGGCAGCCCAATTTCCCGAGAAAATTCCCACTCTCATTTACGCCACATGCCAAACAGTCTCTTTTTCCCGACAAAATCCTCTTTAATCGCCAAAACATCCCCATCTTTGATTTGAACCTTTACATCATCTCTAGCCATACATGTTCATCAATCCAAAAACGACCCATTACTCTTTTTTTTGCTAACTTTAGAAAAAACCCATAAATTCGATCTCTTTGATTTTCCTATGAAAAGATTTGCATTGACGTGGAGCCTGAAACGTCCATCAGATCCGTGGATCAATGACGTAATAAAATGGGCCCCCAGAATCTTCTTTATACAAGATTGGTTTTCTATGCATTTAGGAGTTTGGACAACAATTATGTCAAAGAATGTTGGGCTTTGTGTTTAGGTTTTGGCGACAATTTAGGCCCAATCTTGTTCAAATATAGTTATTCAATCTAATTTGGTAGTGTGACATTCGATATTATGGGCACAGTTCTTTCGAGTTGTCCATTAGTCTTACAAAAGCATGTACTTTGTGGCCGGTTTACTATTCTGATTCACTAATTAGTGAATCACAAATTGTGAGTTGTCCGATGTAATGCATATCATGTGCAGTTTCGATTCACTAATTAGTGAATCTGAATCATGAATCGAATGGTTTGATTCACTAATGTGAATTGGTAAGCGATTCATGAATCGTTGGCAACGAGTGAGTAGAAGACACATAGCACACTCGTGGAAAAATAAAGTTGTTGGCTTTGTCAACGACTAGGTAACAATTTGTTTAATCAACTCTTAATACTGTTAACCTAATAAATATATATTTCTTACCATCTACATATACCAACCAATCTATTGTTGCAGCGGAAAATCAATGAAAACCAAGAGACGATTAAATCATGAAACAACTAACAAAGAATGGATTCACAAGAGAAAAATTCAGCACTTTTTATTACCAAAACAAGGGTTATTTACGATAAGGTACCCTAATGTTTCGTCCACGAACGATAAGGTACCCTAATGATTCGTCCACGAACGATTTGGTTTAAAATTGGCAAATTCCGTTAAAAACTAACGGGATATTCCTATAACTTAGACATTTGCAGTTAAGTGGGGTGTGAAATGACGATTTTACCCTTTCTTATTTTAAGCTTATAAATTTGATAGACAAAATTACCATTATACCCTTAATTATATAATACAATAAAAATATAATAAATAAATAAATTTAAATTTTTTAAATTTAAAAATTAAATTATTTAAAATAATAATAAAAAATATTTTAAAAATATTAAAAAATACAAAAAATTAAAAAATCATTTTTATTTTTAAAAAAAATTAATTTTATTAAAAAAAACGCAGAACTCGTCTTCTCCGGCCAGCTCTGGCGTCGTCTCCGGCCAGCTCTGGCGTCGTCTCCGGCCAGCTCTGGCGTCGTCTCCGGCCACCCCCTCCTCCGGCGTCTCGTCCCCGGCAACCCCCACCTCCGCCGCCTCCTCCTCCCTCTTCCACCTCCCACCTCCCAACATCCGCCATCGCCAGAACTCATCTTCCCCAACCTCGATAGAGGCGAGCTAGGCTTCACGACGACGGTGGGTGGCTTCAGGAGCTCGGAAGGCTGTGGGGAAGTCGTCAGGGCACGAATCGAGTCTCACCGTCCAGATCTGACGGTTGTGAGAGCTCGCCGGCGTTGGTAAGTGTCAGATCTGGTGAGAGCTCGCCGGCGTTGGGTTTCTGTCGAGGGAAGTCGAGGTTGGGGAAGACGAGTTCTGGCGATGGCGGACGGTGGGAGGTGGGAGGTGGAAGAGGGAGGAGGAGGCGGCGGAGGTGGAGGTGGCCGGGACGAGACGCCGAAGGAGGGGGTGGCCGGAGACGATGCCGGAGTTGGCCGGAGAAGACGAGTTAAGCGATTTTTTTTAATAAAATTTTTTTTAAAAAAAATAAAAATGATTATTATATATAAAAAATTATTTATATATAAAAAACTAATTATTAAAAAATAAAACTAATTAAATTTAAAATCTGATTTTAAAATATAAAAATATGATTTTTAAAAAATAAAAACCGATTTTTGAAAAAAAAAAAACAAATTCAGTTTTTAAAAAATATAACTTTAAAAAAATATATAATTTATTTATTTTATTTTGAAAATTAAAATTAATTAGAAAATATAAATTAAGGAAAAATAATAACTGAGGGTATAATGGTCATTTCACTCTTAAGTCAAAAGTCAACTAAAATGTTAAAAGGGCAAAATAGTCATTCTACATAATTCTGTTAGTTTTTTAACAGCATTAAACCAAATCGTTCGTGGACGAATCATTAGGGTACCTTATCGGACACAAAATTCATTAGGGTACCTTATCGTTTGTGGACGAAACATTAGGGTACCTTATCGTAAATAACCTCGAAAACAAGAAAACCGGGTAACGAATGATTGGCTTGAGTCTCCAAGACGCCTACGTATCCACATGGGAATCAAAGCCACGTAGTTCTTCTCTTTGAGGACTCAAGAACACAAAAATGGAGGTGGGAGCTTTCCAAACCCGAAATTGCAAGGGAAGGGGGAGAGAAGTTGTGTTTCCTATTTGTGTCTTGTGTTTGTTATGTTGAAAAAAGATGACTTAAACATAAAAAAACATCATACTTGTCCAACTAAAGGCATGGGACAAGCATGGTGACAAGTTTGGTGTAAATAGGACAAAGTATAGCAAGACAAGATTGGGTTAGGTGGTGAATCACCAACACCTTAATCCTTGTCTTGCTTACTTAGTACTAATTAATCAAGACTTGATTAATTAGTTCCATGGGCCTTGGTTGCATGGGCCTTTCATGGGCCTCTTGGAACATGGCCTGTGGCCATTTCCAACGAGGTCCCGTGATTCGCTCATCGCCTCCAAGCCTTCCATACCGGAAATGTCCAACATTATCCGACGCGATCAATCCCAAGACTTCCAAGCCTTGTCTCGATCCGTGAAGTTCTATTCACTTACGAGCACATGACCCAAAACCCAGTTTTGGTCATGTCCCGAGACAACTCCCTTTTGGCCATTCTCCATAAATGTGTCAATGATTTTCATCCTCCGGTGTGACCCTTAGGTTTATGCATGTCAATAGATCAACGTAAAATCTCATTTTACTTGATCTTATTTAAGTGACAACTAACGAGACTTTAGTATTGCCTGACACTGCATAACGAATCGACCCTGTCGATTCTAACCTTTCCGTTGTCCCTGTCATTATCCTTTTATCTCCGATATCCTGATTGAGATAAGGCATAGAGTCGTCATCCTTATTATTCTCAATCACTGTTCCTTGATATGTGAGATGACTGAATATATGATACCCAGTATCATGTGCATGACCATGCTATTCTTTCAGTCACTCTCGATCAAGCGGCCGAGAACCGATATCTTTCTCATACCTCAGTATGAGGGATAAATCCCTTAGTCGTCTTTCGTGTCACTCATGTAGCCCGTCCCCAAGCCAATCCTGGCCGTTATGGAAGCCCTGTTACGGAAAACGTTAGGCTCAGGTCAAACTCAGTTGTTGACTACATAGCGATCACAAAGACTCCTTGGTCTAAGGATACATGACAAGCTACGACAATGAATATGTTCATGACTTGATCTATGGCACATATTCATGTCGGGTCGTCCAATATCATGTCCCACATGATATCTATGATCAGACTCCAGAATCACATTCCAATGACTAACAGGACGTAAGCCATAAAGAGCCATCTTTCATACTAGTCGCTTCTAGTGAAGCTTTGTTGACTAGGGACCCATCGAGTGTGATCTATCTCGATCTATGGTTCTATTCGCATGGTGGGCATAGATCAGAGCACACGTCGATATATTACTACAACACATAAGTAATATAAAACCGTTTTAATTTTATTGCTAACGATGATTTATACATTTGGACATTTAGGATTGAACTACGGGCACTAAGACTAACATCTATTTCATCATTCCATCAAAACTTTATGTTCATCTCAAAATTCTCTCTCAAATTTTTATTCCCACAAAGCTTGCATTCCGATAAAAAAATATATCTGACGACGAAGATATTGAGAATCCTACTCCACTTGAGTTTGAACCATGATTTCTATTTTATTTATTCTCACGAGAAATAATAGTTTTTTAGTTTTTTTAGAGAAATGATATTGTATTAAGTTTCGGCAACAATGATGTGTTGAAGAGGCTCGGGGACATGACCCCCTTGCCAATTCCAGACAGGGTTAGTACAAGCCGCTCTGGCAAGCCAGTGAGCTGCTTTGTTCGCTGCCCGCTTTACAAATTCGAGCTGCACGCACTCGAGTTTAGATAAAAGGGAAAAACAATCTGTGACGATCGTTCCCAGAGGTGAAGGCGGCCCCCCACCTCGTTTGATCTTATCCACTATGACCTTACAATCACTTCAGACCACCGCCCTTTGGAGCGGTATTGTTGGAGCCACAACAACGCTTCCCGAATCGCAAACGCTTCCACTAGCCCCGGGTTCTGGGCCCCGTGGAACGATGTTGACCGATCTCCCCTGAGGTGACCCCTGTCGTCTCTACATATCCAACATGTTCCCACTTTGTTTGCTGCTGCGAACAGGGCCCCATCAGTGTTGATCGCCCAAGAGCCCAGATTAGGACGCTCCCAGACCACCGCTGCCCGAACCTGGGCATGTCGCGGGCTAGCCTGGGCCTGTAATTTCCTTCTCCGTGCTTCCAACCATCCTAATTGAAGATGGAACGCTGTCTGGAAAATACCGGCTGCTGGTTGTGTGGTACTCTCCCAGACTACATTGTTTTGTGCCTTTCACACCTCCCATAACAGACAACCGATCAGACCTCCCTTCGTCGGAGGGTTGATATTGAGCATTAGTAGCACCCACTCCGTTATCGTCTGGGCCCCCTGAGGTAATTGCAGACCCGATCTCGCCCAACATTCAGCCGCCACTGGGCACTGGACCAGCAGATGAAGAGTCGACTCATCTCCTCCCAAACATACCAGACATGTCGCCGCCATATCCACATGTCGACGTCTTAGGTTCTCCGCCACTGGCAGGCAGCCCGAGCACGTACGCCATAGAAACGATTTGATCTTTGGCATCACTTCTAGATTCCAGATTGCCGGCCAGATTTCAGGATGTGCCTGGGCAGAGGCCTGGTCCTGTTGGCTCATGTCGTACGCCGATTTCACTGTGTACTGGCCCAAATAGTCCCCCGCCCAATACCAGGAGTCTCGGGCAACCGTCCGACTAATCGGGACCGCCAATATTGCTTGCTGATCCTCCCCTCCAACCAGGGTGCGAATCTTCTCCTCATCCCAAGCCCTCTCGTGTGGCTTCATCAGCTCCGACACTAACTTCCCCTCAAGCCCAGGTCCTGATGACTGCACCCTTTCGCCCACTCCTGTCAGCCAGGGATGGCCCAGTATAGAAGTTTCCGTTCCTGGCCCGACAGACCTTCGCGCCCCGCTATGAATCAGCTCCTGTACCGACAATAAGCTCTGCCAGATATAACTTTGATTTTGTCTACGAACTACCTCCAAAACCGAAGTCCCCGGGTAATACTTAGCCTTGAGGACTTTAGCCACCAAACTCGATTCCTCCGTGACTAGTTTCCACAACTGCTTCCCTAACAGGGCTGAGTTGAATTCGTATAAGTTCTTGAAACGCAGGCCCCCCTCCTCCTTTGGCCGTGACATATTTTCCCAGGACTGCCAGATCACTCATTTTCCGTCCGGACCTGCCGACTTCCACCAGAACCTAGCGAGGGCCACATTCATCTTCTCCAGAATCCCCTTAGGAATCCGCATGACACTCATCGTATATGTGGGAATTGCCTGTAGTATTGATTTTGCGAGCACTTATTTACCTGCCCCATTGAGCAGTTTACCATCCCACCTACAGATCCTCCTAAGGACCCTATCCAGGACATACTGCAGACCCTGCTTCCGGCTCCGTCCCATCATGTTCGGGATACCCAAGTAGGTGGACGGGGTATCTAACTCAGGTATCCCCAAGATCTGCACACCACTCAGACGTCGATGCTCCGGAGTGTTGTGGTTGAAGAAAAGAGACGACTTAGCTTGATTCACCACTTGCCCAGATGCCTCCTCAAACATTCCCAAATAGGTCCGCACTTTTGTCATCTCTTCCGGAATTGCCTTACAATACACATAGCAATCATCCGCAAAGAACAGATGAGTCAACGCCGGAGCTCCATTAGCTACCCTGACCCCATGGATGTCCCCTATGCCCTCTGCTCCCTGTAGCAAATGAGAAAATCCCTCCATACAGAATAGGAACAAGTAGGGAGAAAGCAGACCCCCCTGCCTTATCCCCCTTTCAGGCTGAACAAACCCCGCCTGCTGACCCCCAGCCACAATGTTATACGTAACTGAGTACGTGCAACGACGGACCAGAGATATCCACCCCTCGCCAAAACCAAAGCCTCTCATAATGTCCCACAAGAAGCCCCACTCTACCCTGTCGTAGGCTTTTCTCATATCCAGCTTCAGCGCCACCCAACCTTCTTTACCCTGTCTCTTGTTCCTTAGGTAGTGCAGGGTTTCATACGATAGGATGATATTATCCTGTATAGATCTGCCCGGGACAAACGCCCCTTGAGTGTCAGAGATAATTCCACCCAACAGGCCCTTAAGTCTATTTGCAACCACCTTGGACACCACCTTGAACACTACATTACACAGTGCTATAGGTCGAAGATCTTTGAGCGACATCGGACACTCCACCTTGGGAATCAGAACCAACGTAGTCTTATTCAGCTCTCGTGGGATGTCCTCCCCTGCAAAGATCCATCTCACCCACCTGGTGACATCCTCCCCGACTGTCCCCCGGTACTTTTGGTAGAAGAAAGGGTTGAGACCGTCCGGCCCTGGCGATTTATTCGAACCCATGGAGAAATTCGCGTCCCGGACCTCTTCCGACGTCACCTCCCCCATAAGTGCCCTGTTCTGCTCCTCCGTCACCTGTTGACGGAATCTCGGAAAATTTACTCCATCACCCCTCGTCATCCGGGATAAGAACTTATAGAAATCCAGAATATGGTCCCCCAATCCGGACTCCCAGGTAAGGACATTACCATCCCCATCCCGCAACTCAGAGACCTTGTTTATATTTTTCCGTTGTGACGCCGAGGCTTGGAAAAACTTGGTGTTCTGATCGCTATCCGTGAGCCAGTGCTGCTTGGCCTGCTGCCTCCAAAACTCCCCCCTTTGCTCCAGGGCTTTGACATACAATTTCTGTAACGCTCTCCGACGCCGAATGCTCGGTCGGTCCTCCTTGCCATTCAACCGCAGCATGTCCTTCTCATAACGTGCGATCTTCTGGGCTAGTGCATTATACACCTCCTTACCCCAGGTATCTAGTGCCAAACCCGTCTCCTGAATCCTAATCCCAACCTCCCGGTCCCCCGGTGCACCCCAGCTAGATTGAATCAGCAAGCCACACTCCGGATCCTCCGCCCAGATATTCTCAAAACGGAACTGACGCGACTCCACAGGATCCACCCGTCTCTCTGAATCAATCAGAATGGGTAAATGGTCCGATGTCGAAATACCCAAATTGGCCAGATGAGCCTCTGGCCACATCGACCGCAATTCCCGGGACATTAGAGCCCTATCCAGTTGGACTGCCATTCGTGTCTCTGGTTCGCTCCCGCTATGCCACGTGAAGCCGTACCCTTGGATCGGGACATCATAGATCCCTACGTCCCTCATTGCAGTTCGGAAACCCGTAATCAGCCGCTCCGGATACCGCCGGCCACCCCGTTTCTCCTTATTCCACAGAATGCCATTGAAGTCTCCCATCAGAAGCCATTTCCTCGAGGCTCCTGACCTCGCACCGAGGGACCGAATCATTTCCCACGTCTGCCACCGTAATTCCCTGTTCGCCTCCCCATACACACCCATAAACCGGAAGCCCTCTCCGTTTGGCCCCTCAATTTCCACATCAATAAACCGCTCCTCACTAGGGTACGGCGTGACCTTCATCTCCGCTGTCCATAGCAGTATCAGTCCCCCTTTTTGATCCACCGCCGGAACTTCACACCCACCCGGGAACCCCGTTTTCAGCTTCAGGATATCTACTTTCCCCTTTCGAGCCACCGTCTCACTAAGGAAGATCACATGTGGTTTTCTACGACGTATCACCCCTTTCAGATACTCCACCGTCGCTAACTTTCCTAACCCCCTACAGTTCCAGGATAGGAACTTCATCCCCAACGCCGCTTGTAGATCGACAAGGAGCCGCCCGTACCGTACAGTTCCAGGATAGGAACTTCATCCCCAACGCCGCTTGTAGATCGACAAGGAGCCGCCCGTACCGTACAACTCCGAAGACCACCCGCCCCCCTTCGCCCGGCGACCACCGTAGCCTCAAAAACCTGCACCCCGACCTCCTCCGACCCCGCACCTGGTACTCCCACACCGGCCAAAACCGCCCCAGCCACTTCCGACAACGGGACAACTACCAACCACGTCCGGCGGCGAGACACAGCCGTGGGGCAACATAAATCTCCGGGGAATCGACACACCCGAACACAGACTCCCCAAAACGCAAAAAACAGTCTAAACACAAGCGGAAAGTAGAGCCGAGCACATACCTCTCCTTTTCCGTCACCCCCTGCCCCCTGCCGCAGGTCTCCGTCCTGTTACACGCCGGATTTCAGCCGGATCCCACGTTGCTGCTTCTAGGGCCGGCCGCATAATAACTTTATCCCTAATAGCATGTATTTCTTTGATGACATTGATGAATACGGTTATGTAATATAGTTTTTCTAGTCACTTAAACCAAACTTTTCAAATGAAAGGCTAAAGTAATAATCAAAAAAAAAATTATACCTTTGTATTAAATTATTAATACAAAAAGTAACAATAACTGACATTCTGAAGAGACAGGAATCAATGAATCACGCATGCATATATCCACAAATATAAAGTCACGAAGACACTTTTACATTTAGTTATAGGTTGATAAAAACGTTAGACACAAATTGGGTAGAAAAAGAATCCTAGGTACTAGACGTGAATTTTATTTTATCATCCATTTTTATTATATTATTATCAAATTTTATATTACAGTATATAAAAATATTAATAATATCAGATATTAAATATATATATATATATATATATATATATATATAAACATATTCTATCAGCGTGATTTTATGAAAGTGTGCTTTACCAATACAAGTAACATAATTGTATTTTTTCTTTTGATCAACAAATTTTTTCTTCTATTAATAGTCAAGTTCTCGAAATGAAAACAGGACCAAGGGTCATGTCCACCAAGTTACACCCTACAACAAAACAAACACCTACACACCATCCCATACACATACTTGTACAACAAAAAATGTTCCCACTCAAACTTTCTTGTGAACCACTTAACCCAAGACTGACCCAAACGTCTACCAAGTGGCTTCAAACTAGTGCAAAAACCCACACAGCAAACATGATTGTCCATTCTACAGCAAAAACCAACTCCTTAACCAACAAAAACTATTTCATCAATTTCACCATTATCACCACAGCTACTGCATAACCAAACCATCTCAAAACCCCTGCTGCAAAACCCAACAATCACAAATTCAGCATCAGCAGCACCCAAAGACACTCAGCTACACTACATCAAAGTAGCCCCAAGCCAAAGGCCATTTTGCCAACAACACAAACACAGGAAGAGATAAGACTGTAGATGTTATCAAAACCCAACAAAAACTCTCACCTAAAGCTAAATTCCCACTCAAGAACACCAGCAAAGGATAAAACAGAAGAAAAAGTAAGAAGAGAAGGAGAAAAGGCCAGGACAGTAGGCCAAGAACCCACACTCAAAGAGACAATCAATTTCAATGACACTCAACTAACCTCACCAATCTAACCTGACCACCAGCCCTCCCCACCCCAAACCCTCCCCCAATCCCAATGCCAAACTTCTAAAGTCCAAAGATCACAGGTTCTCCCAACTACAACCCCAGCCAAGTCAATCCTTCCTGATCTTCTTAATAGCACAAGACCAAGGATCATTGATCCACTCCAAGAAATAATAAAATTTCATCTTCTGGAAGTTAGCCTACATTAATTGAAAAACATCATTTTGAATTTTTTGCAGCACCTCCTCAGGACTAAGGAGGATCAAGTTAAACACCATATTGTTTCTACACAACCAAACCCTCCAGATGATGAATGAAGCCAGTAATTTCCAAGGAGACTGAGAGTTCAAAGGTCCCAAGTTTCTCCAAGAGATAAACCAGTCCTTAATAGATTCAGGATAGACAAATTTGACCCCCCACCAATTCAATACCAAAGTCCAGACAGACCAAGTAAAACTGCATCCTAGAAATAAATAATCCAGTTCCTCTGGTTCCTCATTGCAAAGTGGACACCAAATATTTGTGGAATATATGCCCCTAGTGAGTAAGAAGCATTTGGTTGGCACAGCTTGTACACACACTAACCATACAAATGCAGCAATTTTTGGAGGTAATTTTGGTTCCCATAATAGGGCTGGCCAAATAAGATCTTCTTCATAGTTTTCATCTAGGTACTAATACATTTTTTTTGTACTGAGAACCCCTTGTGATCAATTACCCAAGCTACTTTATCATCCTCAGAATTTAGTACTGGTAAAGCATTGATTTTTTTCACAGAGAACTTCAAATATGTCTTCCTCCCAACCCCTCAGCTCCCTTCTGAATAATAAGACCCAATCACCATCCACCCACAACTGTGAAACCAGGGCCCTCTTTTGATGACTGAGGTGATAGAGTCTTTGGAATAATGCTTTCAACGGAACATCAATAACCCTCAAGTCATCCCAAATAGCACAGAGTTCCCAGAATTCACAGTCCAATGCAGCCCCACTACACCAAAGGCAGAAGCAAACCTGGGACACTGAAGTAGAGAACCAACATGCCTCAGAAAGCTTAGATCATTTCCTAACAGAAATTTTGAAAGATCACAGGTTGATGAATCCCATCCATACTTAGAGCAAAGTAATTTTTTTTTCCAGAGAGTCCTCTTCAAGTGCAAACCTCCACCACTATTTGGCCAACAAGGCCCTATTCATGATCTCCAGCCTCATAATCCCCAAACCACCAACACTCTTTGGTTTACAGATGTTCTCCCACCTGACTTTGTGAAGAACCTTTTTGTTCAATTTCCCATTCCACAAAAATCTTTTCTGCTACATTTCCATTTCCTTTATTACACCTTTGGGAGCCTTATACAAGGACATATAGTATAATGGAAGGGAGCTCAGAGAGGACTTAATAGAAGTAATCCTTCCACCAAGAGATTTGTTCCTGGCTTGCCAAAGACAAAGGTTATTTTTAATTTACTCAGCACTGGCTCCCATGTTTTTGCTCTCCTGGGGTTGGCTCCCAATTTAAAACCCAAGTAATCAAATGGCAACTGCATAGCTTCACACCCCAGAATCTCAGTCACCTCAAGTATATCCATAGAGGCAGGATTCATCAATAAAAAATTTGACTTGTGGAAGTTTATTTTTAAACCAGTTGCTTTCTGCAAGCATTTGAGTGTGTGCTTCAAATAATAACTTGTTGTCTTCGAGCTTGGATGAATATTAAAGTATCATCAGCAAACTGAAGATGAGTGATCTCAGCCCCCAACTCACTACACTTCACTCTAGCAAACATGTTCAAATTGGACCCTTTAACCATCAGTTGATGCAAACTTTCAGCAACCAGAGCAAACAAGAGAAGAGATAGGGAGCATCCTTGTCTGAGACCTCTCTTAAGAGGAAAATCTCCAGAAGGAGATCCATTGATCAGAACATAAGTCCAAGCCTCAATACAAACAAATATCCAATCCTTCCACACTGACCCAAAACCCATTAGAGTTAATATATTCAACAATGCTCCCCAGTGAATGTGATCATAAGCCTTTTCAAAATCAATTTTGAATACAATTACCTCTTGTCCCACCTTTTTGATATGATGAATGAGTTCAGTTGCAATCAGGAAACCATCTATTATTTGTCTCCCAGCAATGAAACATGTCTGAGTATCATGAACCAGTATATTCATCAGAGGTTTGAGTCTTGCAGCCAACACTTTGGATAATATCTTGTATATACTGTGTATAAGGTTGATAGGCCTAAATTCATCAAAAGACATAGGAGCATTATTTTTGGGAATTAAAGTAATGAAAGATGAGTTCAATCCTTTTCCCAACTGTCCACCCTTATGCAAGTGCTCAAATAATTTTAAGATGTCAACTTTAACCACCTCCCAGCAAGATTGATAAAACAACAAGGTGAAACCATCTGGACCAGGAGATTTGTCCCCATTGCAGGCCTTGATAGCTCCAAATAACTTTGATTTAGTAAAAGGAATCTCCAAAAAAAATTCCTGCAGCAGAGATATAAAATTGAAAGGTAGAGATGACAGATCAATGCACACATAAAAGGACCCTTGAAATCTCTTGGCAAAATGAATTTTGGCAACCTCTTTGATCTCTACTGGATTCTGATACACCACACCCCTTCCACTATGCTAGAGATTTTCTTCCTAGCATGATTCATTTTAGCCACAATGTGATAATATTTGGTATATCTATCCCCATCTGTAGTCCATTTCTGTCTAGCCTTTTGACACCATAATTTAGCCTGAGTTTTAAGTTTCTGGATCAACCAAGCATTCAACAATGCCTATGAGCAGTCTCCACATGACTAAGTCCCCTTGCTTCAAAAAGAGTGTCCAAATCACCAATCTCCCCCTTGATGTCCTCAATTTGTTTATCTAACCAGCCAAAGACATCGACATTCCAAGTCCTATAAAAAAGGTTTTTAAAGCCTTTAATTTAAACCAGAGTTTTAAAGTTGGTGAGCCACTAACCTGAATACTATCCCAGTACTCCTTTGTGTGTTGTAGGAACAGGGGATGACTGACCCAAGCATTAACAAATTTAAAGGGTCTTGGTCCCCAATCAACCACGGGGTTAGATAATAACAAAGGCTTATGATCAGAAATGACTCTAGGTAGACAGGTTTGTGATAAATTACTAAAAGTAGCAAGAATGGAAGGAGATATCAGAAACCTATCAATCCTTGAAGTCATGTTCCTATAATTGAACCAAGTATATTTCCCCCCTTCCAGCTGTAAGTTCAAAAGGCCCTGATCATCCACAAACCTCATGAATTCCCTCAGACTTGTAGAGGAGTAATTATTGCCAGTATTTTCTCCAAGATCAAGTATATAATTGAAATCCACTACTATCACAAAATTCCTATGAAGAGTTGTAACTACTTCCCCAACCTCCACCCACAGATTTGTCCTTGCACTGACAGAACAAGGGGCATAAATGTTGATCACAAAAATAAATAAGTTCAGTGGTAAATAGCAACCAGACCAATAAAGAGCATGATCATCACAGAGGTTTTGCTGCATCTTGAATACATCCTTATCCCACAGAGTGATTAAACCCCCAGAATTCCCAATAGATGGGCTACAGATTCCCTCCCAAGTAGTATTGAACCCACATGAAGAAAGAAAGAAAGTAGGTAATGTGGCTAGTTTAGTTTCTTGTATTAACACTATAGCTATCAGTTGCTTGGAACACACATTTCGAATAGCCCTTCTCTTTTGTCTGGAAGAGGCACCTCGAATGTTCCAAGATAAGATCCTCATGGTGAAGAGAGTCTTAGATGAGTGATGGATCTCCCCCACTGAAACTCCCTCCTCCTCCACCTCCTCCAAATCACAATATCCATCCACCAAACTAGTATCTAATTCTACAGCTTGATTAACCTCCTGATCAAGATTGTCAAATTGTTCAGCCACCAAATCATCAGATAAATAGGCCTTTAAGCCAAGTGCCTTGCAGTACTCCAATGTCCCTGCACCCCCTTGATTGTAACAATGTCCCAAGGTCTTCTTCTTCTTGTTTGATTGAGGTTTCAGCCTTGACAATAATGTTTTGGTCTTAGACCTGATGTTGTATGCAACAATAGTATCACCTTTATCTCTTTTTTTTGTCAAAAGACCATTGCTGCCAGGTGGAGTACTTAAAACCCTATTAGGAGTAAAATTATTATTTGAACCTCTATTTCCCTCCAAAACCGAAGGATTAGCCACTGAAATCTGTAACCTGGGCCCCAAATATGCAGCAATTAGAGTAGAACTTCCAATCTCGTTAATACCACCCAATACCAATGTGCCCTTTTGTCCTTGTATCTCCAAATTTGTCCCCTCAACCATAGGTATAGGAACTATGGAACTTGTTCCCAACACAATAGTTGGAACAATGCTAACTAAATCAGAGACATCCACCGGAACAGTAATTAAACTAGTTGTATTTTCTTCTCCCAAAGAATCTGGATCAATCAAGACATCTTTAAAGGTTGGTGAACCCAAAGATACACCATCAATGCTTAGTAAATTATCCAGAGGAGGACAAAGATTCATATTCAATGATTGGTCAGCCTCCACCAAATCAATTCCTCCCACCACTTTTGGATTAATCACAGGCCCTGTCAAAGCTAATAAACACCCCACTTCCTTGTATGCCATCTCCACACCAATTCTACTCTGACCTCTCTCTGAGATAGTATCCATAAAATCCTTGGAACTGGAGTTATCAGTCTGTTCATTCTTAGAATGAGAAGACTCAGAGGAAGAAGAAAGAGTTGCCACAAATGACACCTTTGGCACAACCGAAATATCCACTGAGCTAGCCATGAAGTTATATTCCTGATCAACTAATAAGAGTCTCGATTCCTTATAAACCCTAAGGTAATCTTGTGAGTGTAATAATACAAATTACACCTCAAACGAGGAACCATTCAAGGACTCAGGGTGTATCCACACAACCGTCCCTAGATCATCACAGGTTGCAGCAAAAGTCTCACCACACTAGCCCAAAATGGGGATGCCATGTAGTGCAACTCAGGTAAATTTTCCCTCCTTGTCTACACAGATGTATCTGGTCCTTCAGAACTGTCATCCAACACTTCAACCACTCCGCATCCTTTTTCAAAGCCTCATTTTCCATTTGTTCCTCTAGAAAATATAAAAGCATCACCCTGTTCCCCAACGATTTGATGCAGATTTGTCCATCCCTCTCAGCACGAAAATCTTCCATGATCATCTCCAGGGGATACTCTTTGTTTAAAACCGCAACATGACCCTTCTCCAACCACAGTTTATAATCATCCACCACAATACCTTTGGGAATGGGCAAGCTCTGTTCAGATGCTTCAGGAGTAGGAGGAATGACCTTCTTCTTCCAGCTCAGAATGTTATCACCTCTCAACTGAGATGGACTTTTGTCTCATGCTTTGCAACAAACAATCGATACCCTTTGAGGAAATAGCCATTGAAAATATCTATCCCTTTTCTCATTGCTTCCAGAGTTTTGAACGTCACAAACCCAAACCATCTTCCTCTACTGTTAGGGTTGATAGGTGTCTCCGCCTTGACAATCTCACCACACTCCAAGAATAGGTTCTGCAACCATTGATTGGAGGTTTTTGGTGTCAAATTATGCACAAATAGTTTGAAAGTCCCAATTTCCCGCCCAGAGTCATATTCCTGCAGCACCTCAAAACGATTTTGAGTAGCTATAACCACCGATTCTAATCTTCTGTCTTGTATTAGACCAGCAATGACATTGTGTTCAAATCTCGGAGGAGGCCCCATCGCCGAAGATGAAGCCATACCCACACAGAGATCCTTCTATGTTGTATGGTTGTAAGTTCTTGGTTGTATGTGAAGTTTGATGTTCTTCAGGGTTGGTATACCACTCTTGGTTTTCTTGGTTATTGTCTTTGGTTCTATCCTAGTAACATAATTGTATAGTGTCACTTAGTTTGTAAAAGATTAAAACATATATTTTTAATTACGAATTCGACCCAACTCTTATTTGATCAAACTAATTAATCGACTAATCGACGATTAATCGGCCCATATTCCATTTAAATGATTAGAAACGTTCTAAAAAAATAAATTGAGTCGTCAAAACCCATCAACCAGGGATTTTTACCTCCTTGTAGTTGTTGATAGTAATGCTGTACAATTTTATTGACATTTTTTTCCTTCTCTCCGGTGTGTCTCTCTAGGGACATAATGACAAGTTCAGTTGTATCCTTTCTACCATTAGGATTGAATCCAATGAGGAAAACAGATGGGTGTGCTCTTTCCGTTTTTAAAGCCACTATCTTTAATACTCTCTTAGCCATTAAGGTCTCTGGTTTAATATATATACATATATATATATATAGGGGAACAATCAAGTACAAACCTTATTTTGGGTCAGAACGTAGAACTAATCTGGGCCATTAATTCTACGATCCAATGGCCCAGATTGATAGTTCTACGTTCTGACGAAAGATACAAGTTTGTACCTGATTTTTATCCTATATATATAGGTCAATCATAAGTTTCACAAATCCAAAACAAAGGGGTTGGTATATTAGGCTACTTGCTAATGCTATCAACCAGTATGAGCCGTGCATTGAAAAGTGATTATAATTGGGACAAAAAGTAAAAAGGTGGTCTAATTTTGTATATCCATCGTTATTTTTCACAATTTAGACCTAATAAAACAAAGAGCATCTCAAACATAAGTAAGTGAGTCGGTATTTCGTTATTGAAGGTGAGAAAACGCTTGTGACTCATTGGCGTTTTGCAGACGTTGAGCCGATGTTTTGTCACCGGTGTTTCTTACAGTCGGTGAGGTAGCCATTGGTACTCGGGGCTAATGTTCGAGCCGTTGGCATTCAGCGCTGACTGTCTCGGTTCTGCTGCTGACCGTTGGCTCCCTCTCCGTTGGCGACACGTGGTAGCGTCGGTAGAGGCTATTTCCCCCCTTCTCCTCTATATATATAACATACCACATTTCATTTTCACACACCAACACAATTCTTCTCAAAATAGTACTTTATTCTTTCTCTACACTCGTTTTTTTTCGTTCGCAATGGAGTACGATTATGGTGATTTGATGAGCCAGATGTCAAACGTCGAGTTCGTTCTGACAACCCAAGAGCAATTCCTCCCGAGCCAAAACTCTACACAGATAAATAAAGAAATTCCCATGAATACCGAAGATGTCGTCGTGGTGTCGAACCTCCGTGTATCCGGAGGGGCGAAAGGACGGAAAGATAAAGCGAGCGAGGAGAAACCAAAAAAATCCCAAAGACTGTGGAGTGTCGAGGAGGATGAGCTTCTTGTTCGCACTTGGATGGTCAATTCCTCTAATTCGATTCACGGGAATTCAAAGACGAACTTGAAGTATTGGGACGCCATCGGGAGAGAAGTCGCCGACATGCGTGGACCAGATGATCTGTTGCGAACCGAGAAGCAGTGCAATGACCATTGGCAAACCATTATCCCTTGGGTGAAGAAGTTCTGAGGGTATTACAAAGGGCTTTACAAGGGTCATAGGAGCGGCCGGTCCGATGACCAAGTTATGGTGTTGACCAAGGAAATGTATTTGAAGAGGGAAGGCACGCCTTTTTGTGTGGAAGCGTTGGTGGAAACTCGTCAGAAATCAACAGAAGTGGACGGCAAAGCACTTTGTCGTATCCGACATAGAGGAGCTTGAACAATATATGGCACCGACGTCGTCTTTCCAACCATCTAGTGAATCGAGCAAAGGGAAGACACACTAAGGGATGACAGTGAGCACACCGCGGGGGTGAGCCAAAGTTCAGAGTACCACCGGACTATGGGGTAGAAGGCTGCCAAAGCTGCAAGTCTCAAAGGTAAAGGGAAAGTCTTAAAGACAAAGGAGATTGTATTCAATGTTGCGGAGGCCCAACAGGCGATCTGTACTGCGCTTCAATTGAAGCTGAAACTCGTGGCCAACAAGCAGCATACTTCGACATGTTCAAAGAGGATAAATCCAAGGATCCATCGAGCATAACCCCCTAGCCTCTTGAGGCTCACTATGCGAACCTTGCGATGTTGCGACATATGATGCAACAGTGACGTACCAGTGTTCCTCCGTCTGATTTATTAATTCTGTTTTAAGTTGTCTGTATCTGTTTTCCGATTAATGAACTTTAGTTGAAGTCGATCCAGAGTAGGGGTCTCCTTATCCATCGAATCCAAGTCACGTAGCAGGAGTGGTCGCCCATCGAAGCAGCAAAGTCCGTTTCCCCTAACCCATGCACGAGCCTCCTCCGACTCGAAGTAGAACTCGAAGACTCCGGGACCTATGTCCTTGATCACCAAGCCCTCAGTCGATTTTCTTCAAGCTTTGGTGATGATTCAGAGTAAAACCTCCTTTCGAGGATGCTTGGAGGCCCACAATTTGCCCTTCATGGAAAATTGCTGGCGAGGCTTAAACGAGGGGCCACCTCGATCTCCTCATCCTTCTCTAGTAAGCATGACGAGAGTCTGTCTTGGAGGCTAGTCATGCTAGCTTTAAGGGAATTCGGCACAGTCTTTTCCCCTGAAGTAGATACGCCCTCCTTGGATTTAAAGACCAAGCGCGATGAACTAAACCTGGTGGTGGATTAAGTAGGGCCGGAATCGCGGGGACACGCTCCACATTAGGGAATGAGATCCCATCGCAGAGAGCCTCCAGTTCCTCCCTCCCTAGCTTAACCACAGGTGCTTTCCCACAAAGATGGTCCTGGTATCGTGTGGGCGACGAGGCATCGATGTAAGCCTTTAGTTGCGTCGAGATGCTGGTTGGAGCATGCATAGGCTATAGGATGAGGCTGGGTATGTCACGCCCCAAATCAGGATTTGACCGGACTCGAGACGTGACCTGAGTTGAAATAAATAGAAATCATAAATGATTAGTAAAACCCTAAAATTCTCATAAAAGCTCCATCAAAAAGATATATATAAACAAGTAGTTCAAATCCTCGTGAGTCACAGCTCAACGTAAATAGTAAGATAAAGGATGTTCAATACACAAGACCAACATAACTCTACTAAAAATCCCAATAAGTCCAAAAGCTCCCGAGCCTCGAACTCACTAGATATCCGGCACGCCTGTAAAACAGTCAGAAACTAAAGGGAGTGAGCTTACGCTCAGTAGGAAAAACCTTAATAACTCAACCCTTAGGTCAAATAGTAAACTGCTTACAAAGGTAATTCGAATCAATAGTTTAATACAATTAACAAGGAAATAATAAAGAAATAGGAATAATTACAATAAGACAATATTCTCAAGGTAACAATAACATAAGGAATTTCAGAAGAATTACTTTAACGAATCAAATAAGAGTAAAATGGAAGTAATCAATATCCTGTCAACCACTTGCTTTCTCAAGCCTCCGATCGATGGATAGATTCTGGGATCACCTCGGGTTCCATGTCCCAATCCACCAGAGTATCCATGTCATATCAGATTTTCCCTCGGTCCGGAGGAGGTACATGCTTCGGGGCACCGAAAAACCATTCGGATATGCCTCCAAAGGACCATCAATCATAGGGAACCAAGTAGTGCTCCCGTGGGACACACCCACTTGGGTGAAACCTCAGTAACCATAACCAATATCCCGTAGGATCTGCCGAGCCCTCTGGCCCCAATAATCAATGAATATCCCGTAGGATCTACCGAGTCATATGCTCCTCACATCACTCAATATCCCGTAGGATCTTCCGAGCAATAAGCTCATCACATCACTCAATATCCCGTAGGATCTGCCGAGCAATAAGCTCCTCACGTCACTCCAATACATCTTAAGAATAAAGATAAAGGAACTAGCATTATAATTCAATCATCATTCAACACTCGTCAAGGCATACGTTCATCACAACAAAGACATCCAATACCATTCAACACTTACCGTATACTTACCTGCCACGAACCAGCGGTACATCGATCACCTGATTGTACCCTGTGGCACAACCAGTCATACTCGATCATCCGTTCAATCAACAATTATATCAATGCAAACACCCAATCAACCAAGTACGCATTCAACCAACTAATCATAATGTGAAATATCAATTAAACATTCAACATACAAGCTAAAATAGCTTCATTATACTCTTAAGTTAACCTATTAACTAGCAACCAACCAAACATGTGAACCTAGCACACAACTAATCCGAGAGCTCTTCACAGCCTCTCTACCAGTAAATCAAATTCCAAGTATTGAAAGAAAACTTCACTAATTGTCATCATCCTAAGCATGCATACTAGACTCATCCATTTATTAGTAATTGAAAGACGACTATTCTAGTTATTCGCATCCTATAGGAAATTCTAGTACCTTTCCAATTTTATTATCCTAATCATGCATACTAAGCGTTAATTAAGAAATTAAGGCTTTCCCTACCTCGCGGTCTTCCTCTCAACACTCTGATGTCACAAGCGATAGTCACCACACCGTCCTTCACACGGGTACCGGTAAGGTCTTCTTTCTTCAAGGTCTTCGTTCTTCAAGGTCTTGTGGTCTTTGAACACAAAACAACCCTAGTTAGGTCCTACTTAACAGTAACAAAAGGTCCCCAAAACCCTTCCAAAAGTTCAGCTCCAAACCAAGATCAAAACGGTGGAAAACCCTCAAAACCCCTCTGAACTCTTCGGTCACGGACACGGTCACGGAGCTGTGACACCGACCCTCACGGAAGACGTCACGGAGCCGTGACGTGTGCTATCACGGGATCCCTCACGGAGCCGTGACGTCACCCGTCACGGGATCCGTCACGGATCCGTGACGCTCCAGGGCAGTTCCGCCCTTCTTCAACCTCCAGCTCCTTTTCTCCGAAAATCCACAACCAAACTCCATTTTTAACCATTTCCAGCTCCCAAAACCATCAAATACCTCCAAAACTCCTGTACCCATGGTAGGAATCAACAAATAAACAAGTTTCCAATGATTCTCCAAATCACAATCAAATCAAAAGCTCCAAAATGTTCATCAAACTTCAACAAAAGTATCATCTCAACATCCTACTTCACTACTCCTTCTCCAATAGACAAACATAAGGCTAGTTCATCAACTTCAAGCCAAGACCCACAAAACCCATGAATGGAGAGTAGATGAAATGAAGAGTTGAGAGCATCCATACCTCTAGGATGATGAGATGAAGAAGAGGGAAGCAAAATGGAGTCAAAAGGATGAAGAACTAGCTCTAAAATCCAAGCTTTCTTCACTATCTTCTTCCTCAAGAAATGAGCTTCTCTCCTGCTCTCTCCCTTTGTGATTTTCGGCTGCAACACTAGAGTGTGAGCTGATTTTGTGTCATCTAATACTTTAAAAAGACCTAGAGGTGAAAAAGACCAAAAACCCTTTAGTTCTTATCCCTTTTGTGGACAACTAGTGAGGGTAGAGATGACATTTGAGCCTCTTTCCTTCCCTCCAAGCCATTAGTGACACTTGGCATAGTGGGGACCACTCTCTTCCATTTAAAATCCAGCAGTCCAAATTTAAATGTATTGACTCGATAAAAAGCTCGATTTTGACCAAATTTGACTTCCTTCGATATTATACTCAAAAGAATGGAAACGGCCCAATTAAGCCAACCGTGATGACGACTAAGCTTTTTGGGCCCCGGAAAAGCCCCGAGTGACTTCCCGAGTCCTCAGTTGACTTTTCCAGCAGAAAGTCAACCTTGTCTTAAAAGTCACCGGTTCGACCGGGATCGACTGGGAGCGGTTCTTACAGGGTACAACCGTGGACGGCGACACCCCTTTCGAACTTTCCGCAAGGGTGATGGGCGGCGGGGGATCCAGAGCCCTAATGTTGCTTGTAGAGGAAGCAAGAGGCGAAACCTTAAGCGGACGACATTATCGTGGCTTAACCGTGGGAGAATAGGGCCCTAGAGAGAAGGCCACGAGTGTCGTGGTTGGTGGTGACGGTATAGTGACAGACGGGAAGAGAAGGGAGGTCGGAGCATATGGGTTTTGCTTCGGTATCCTTCTACGTCGTGGTTTTAAGGGAAGTACCACATCAGAAGGTGGGCGAGAGAGAGAGAGAGGCACAAGTGTCGAGAACTGCATGAGATCAGACGACGATGGGACAAGACCGACGGGGGTTGCAGGCTTGTCGACAATAGCGATGACAGAGAGCCCCATAGATTTAGGGACTAGGGTTTTTCGGGAGAGATACTCGACGTGACGAAAGAGACAAATAGTAGAGGTTTGGAAACTATCTTATTTTACTTAATACATTTTATTGATGAATTCATATGTGACAGCTATTTAGATAAAATATACTCACATATAGATGAATGAAAAGAATGTTTATACACCCAAATTATTTTAATAAAAAAAATAAAATTATACAAATCAATTAGCATCATAGCTTAGACAATTAAAACATAATGATACACTTTTACAGCAAAAAAATGTTTCATGCCATTTGTTGATATTAATTAGAAAATAGAGGATTGTTGAGTGGAATCTTTGCAAGCCTCCTCTTTTGAACCTTTTGACACAACATTATGTATCTTTTCCTCAAGCCTCATCTTTTTGCAGAGAGAATAGAGAAGAGATACAAAAAAAAATGAAAATCTAGAAAGTAACAGAGGAGAAAAGAAAGTAAAAAGGCATGCCAAAGCAAAAGACCACCAACAGAAGCATATCACTTGTACAAGATTTTAGAGATCCCCACTTTCTCAATCCATATCCTGAATTATTTACCTGCATCCACAAATAAACCAATAAATAAACGTATACATTATTTTCAAATAATATTATTTTCATCTCCAATATAAAAATAATGTTTATATAATAATAAGAAGAAAAGAAAAAAAAGATAGCCGGATCATATGTTAATTACCATTTCCTCCTTCACATATTTTTCTAATGAAAATAAGAAAGATGATTAGCAGAGCAACTCCGGCTAATAATCCTATGATGATCGCGAAAGTCTTCTCGCCTCCATTGTTTGATTTACCTGCACCCGCACCTGCTTTTTTTTTAATTAAGCACATGAATTAGTATTCTTAACTTCGTGCTAATCATAAGTGATTAAGGAAGGCATAGCATAGAGTTTAAAAAAGATCGCCGACCAGCCTTGGGGCTGTTACGACTGGATTAGTCGTTGTCACATTCTGCAACGACGACCCTTATCACTATCACAGCTTGTTGCGGTAGCAAACCGTGATATAGCTGTTGCAGACCTTACAACAACCGTTACAAGTGCTCAAAGTAATTAAGGAAGGCATAGCATAGATATTAAAAAGAGGTTAATTTAATTAATTACCATTGGGGGCGTTGGAATCGTAAGTGGGGGACCCACCGGTATTGTACCTAGCATAGCATTTGGCCAAGAACATGTCACCGTAATCGGCCGTCCCGCAGTCGCTCTTGAGCCGTCCGATGGCCTCCGACACGCAGTCCTGACACTCGCCGGCGCTGAGATCACCCACGCACTGCGCCACCCCCTGCACGTTCCCGGACCCGCCCACCCGGAACGGGCCCCCGGTGGTCGCCAGCGCCGCCATGACCGCGTCCCGGCGGCCCATGGCCTCCGGCTGGTATCCGACGGAGGGCCCGCACTTCTTGAGGACGACGGTCTTGTCCTGGAGGCCGAGGAAGGAGGCGTTGTCGTACTTGACGTAGCAGCCCTGGAGCTGGAGGGCGCCGCCGCAGGAGACGGAGCAGAGGGGGCCGAGGCGGGAGACAGAGCGGGCGACGCAGGTGGCGCAGTCGGGCATGGAGAGGTCGCCGCGGCACTGGTAGAGGCCGTAGACGACGTCGTTGGGGGAGGAGCCGGTGACGGTGAAGTGGTTGTAGGAGGAGTAGGTGGCCGAGTTGACGAGGGAGGTCAGGAGCGAGTTGAGGTTCCACTCGTAGGGCGACTCCGGGGCGTACTTTTGCTGGGTGCACCCGCCAAACAGGAAGTCGTTGTCTTTTGATGATATCACACGAATATTCACCAAGAGGCTAAGCCAAAAGAATAGGAGAATTTGTGTAGCCATTGTAGAGAAATTGAGAGAGAGAGAGAGAAAGGTAGATGGGTGTGCTGTGTAATGTAGTTTTAGGGATTAGTGAGTGTCATTTTATGAGTGAGTTTACAGGGGATTGTGATATTGATTGGTTTTGAGAGTCGGGAGAGAGTGGCTCTTTCATAGGGCTGTTCCTAGTGTTACTTTGCCTACCAATGAGTTAGAAAATCTCCTTATTGCCATTATCTAATTAAAATTGATGTATTATTTTGTAGAATTCTTAGATGATGTATGATTGTTGTATTTGGGTATTTGAGTTTTCTCTCGAGCCTCTCAATACGTGCTTTGTATTTTTCATCTCATTTTTTCAAGAAAATGACGATAGAGATTTCATCACCATCTCCCTCTTTTTTTAGCTGGCCAACAGTCGTTTCATCTCCAACTCTATCTTGCCTCTTTATTACCCACCACATTCTTCGCGTCATGCTCTTTAGAATCGATTTCGGGAGCTAGACCTGGTATCTTACCATCAACCTCCATCTTGGCCTCAACCTTCATGGTCTTCAACTCTCCACCGACGACCCTTGAAGACCTGCAGACCAAAATAACAACAGCTTCCAGCTAATTCTATGGACAACGACAACAAAATAATCTAAGTATCAACCTTCAACAACGCCAGATACCACTTTGCCTTGGTCGACCGCCTCCTCTCCGACAAGAAGCTCAGCCCTAGACCCTTGTGGTATTTATAGGCAGCGACGTGAAACATCCAGGGCTTGATTATCCAACCCCTCACGGTCTAAATCATCTCTTTCTTTTATCCGTCCTAAGAATCGATGGAGAACATCTGGGTCAAGGAACCGTGAACGTTCCACGACGCTAACCTACTGCTCACACCACTACCACCACAGACTCAACCAGAAACCATCATATTCCGAAACCCTCGGATTTCCATCCGACTTTTTGGCATCCCGGTGGAAGCTCGTAACTCCAAGATACAAGACCTGATTATTTCAAAAATAGGAAGGGAAGTCCTAACAGGGAACCAAGCTGGACGACGGGGATAGGAGGACAACTTCTAGATTCGGTTGGAGCTCGATGTTACAAGTCCGCTCCGCCACCATACTCGCCTATGTTTTGAAGGGTTCATGGAGATTATCACTATCCGACTATAATACAAGAAGCTATCGCACTTCTGCTACCAATGTGGTCGCTTAGGATACTCCAGCCAGTCCTGCATAACAACCATACCGATGGACGAGCAACATGAAACAAATTTCACAGACGCCATCTGGGTTTAAACGGGTCTACGAACTGAGGGATACATCCGAATAGACTGGGAGGCAAACTCATCGGAATCTCACTATCCGACCCTCATGCAGACAGTTGGAAACGATCTTCCTCACAAACCAAACCCGACTCCAACGCCTACGAGAAGATCTCGGGAGACATGTTTTGTGGCCCCTATGTTACTACATCTTATACGGGGTTCAGATTCTCCAAACTACAGATCGTCGGAATCTCGACTTATAGTCTTGCCTAATGATCCGGTCTGTAGGCATACCCCACCATTGGGGCAAGAAGTTTGGGGAAGATAAACGGACTATAGCTTCATCGGTCAAATGGCTCACCTGGCCAACAGAATGAAAATCGTTGGCCAAGAAGGATCTTGTCCAATTTCTTATATTTATTTTTTGTTGTCCGCGAAATAAACCTCTTGGCTGACGATTTTGTATGACATTGACCATATGTCTTACTTGGCCGAAAACTTGGTATTTCTTCAACAAAGTAAGACACTTCATCGATGATAGGAAATATTTTAACAGCTAAGCCCTCTTCTAGTATGGTGTTTGGCTTTGATTTCAGATGAGGGTAAAGTTTTTTCTTCACATCATGAATACATTATCGACGCATGACTCATACTTTTGGCGGTAGGTAAAAGGTCGTGATAGGATTATACTTTTTTCATACCATTAAAGCACAACAACCATTTTTATAGACGATTTTCATAAAAACTCAACTTCTTAAAAAGAACAAAAAAGAGCACCAGGAGAAAGCAGATAGAAAATCTATAAGGCTTATGGCTAAAGTAGAAAATTCATGAACCAACTAACATTAAAAAACCTACTGGCCTAAGCACCAGGCCCGAAACAAATTGACCCCTAAAAAACCCAAGACCCCAAAAAACATTGGGAATATAACAAATTCGAATACAAACCGCCATCTCCAAAGAAGCAAACTGAGCATGTCGACAAGCTGGAAGGACTCACGTTAGATCGAGAGCCACCAGATACTACCACATTGGGTTCAAGAACCAGTGAGCCTCAACGACCACGTGCCACCAAACATTGGGACCACGTCGGTAGCAAATGCTAAATCTCAATTGTTGAGACAGTCCACCCGCGACCAACACCAGTTCCGAAAACCCCTGAAGGAGATAAAGTTGGACCATCAAAACACAATCACCACTAGAGGAAAAAGTATATGTCACCAGCCAACACTCAGAACTCGAACGATCGTGTCTTCAAGATTGCTGGTTAGCAATATCTAGGGTGACCGAACGAATAAGATATTCATCGATTGTTTCAAATAGGCTAGCACCTTGACTTTACTGGTATGTGATGAAGTATCAACCGCGTGTACGAACGATGGAGAAATTATTGGTGGCATGGCAAGGGCACATAAATTTCATGATCATGCTTAGAGTTATGACAACTCATGTCCAGTTGATATGGTGTGCCTATTTCAGTGTGGATGACACCCACTAAGACGTTTTGCACCCTTCACCGTTGTTCACAAATGTTTTTAAGGCGAATAACCTCTCATGCATTACATAGTTGACAGTATGTAATATAACTTGAGTTACTTTTTGGCTAATAGTATTCTCTTATCGTGTGTTGTATTTATTAACACAAATTATTACACGTCCCTCCTTGGTATTTTATTGGCGATGGTCGTGCTCCTACCGATAGACTTAGTGATGTTCGACCTCCTAGTTATTTAGGGGTAGATGGGGAGGGTTCTCCCTTGATGTCAGCGAGGATGACGAGGTTATCATTGTCCCTAACATGGTTATTCTAGTACCATGGGGATTTGGAGAAGTTGTATCCGCATTGACTTAGGTGACGACTTGTAAGCGATATTTTTTCCGCGGAGACCCGATTCCCGTTGGGATACAGGTGGCTCCCTTTATACCAATGCCGACAGTCATCTCTACCCTTGTCCTGCTACCGCGTCTAACAAGACTATGGTCTGGAGGACTGTCTTATACCATTATCAGCCAGATTACATTAGTCACCCTCCGCGGGATGAGGCACTCCGGAGTATTCCAGTAACGCGAAAACCTTCCACTATGAAGAATACCTGAAACTCTAATATCTTGTATTTACTTATGGGCTCAGTTCGATTCTTTGCAACTTATTGACCCATTATACATATTATGTCAAATAGATATGTTTCTGTTGTTTAATGAAAACACTGATACACCATTTTGTGATAGGGATCTAAGACTATATTCTCAAGTATTAGATGTTCTTTCCATTAATTTATATGATGCTTTCCGAGCCGGTTGCTGATGTGGACAATAACAAAGCTTTGACAGGAATGTTGGTGTCGAAGAAGCCAGATCGTCGGATTCGTTCAAGGAGGTCGAGGTTCGTGTTGCAGGAAGATGAAGTCTTTGTCAGAAACCTCCCCTTTGAATCTTCGGAGGAGTGGGTTCGAAACGTCTTCAGCCCATTCGGTAAGATTGTTTCAGTGATTGTTCCACGGCGTCCAAATCTTCATGGTCATTATTTTGGGTTCATTAGGTTTGATTCAAAGGTCGAAGCTACTCAAACCATTGAAGGATTAAATGGGTATAAAATTAATGGGTACATTCTTTTTGCTGCGATATCTCGTCGCCGGCCGGAGTTTCAATCACGAGAAGGCTCTGTTCCAGTTGTACAAAAACAAAGCAACGCAGCAAGGGGTAAAAATGCCTTGATCTCAGATCGGCCTGAGGAGTTCTTGAATATTGGTGGTGTCAACGAGCTGGAGACCTCACCGGCGCCGGCGTCTTCCCCGTCGTTGGTTGGTACCGCCTCAAATCAAGCTGACCAATCCGCGATTTTAGGCCACGATTATGTGGTTCATGTGAGCCTGGGCAAAACGGAAGAGATCCGAGGTGATTTGCGTAATCAGGTCACTCCTGATTCTGTGGGATTAGAGGATCGAATCGCTAATTCTGTGGGATTTGAGGATCGAATTGCTGAATTGCGTAATCAGAGCACTGATCCGCGCGAAGACGAAGGTGCTGTCGCGATTTCTGGGAAGACTGGGCTGGTTCACGTTGGTTCAAGTAATGGGCCTTCTTTGAGCCCAAGTCCTTTAGGGGAGGACCATGCCTTAGTAGATCCGGTTACAGGTTCTATTGGGCCTACTCTAAGCCCAAGAGGTAAGGTTTAGCTCTTAGCAGGTTCGAATCCACCAATCTCCGTCGTGGATGCTTCGGGAGTTGAGAAGGTCTCTCGTCACAACAAGTGATTAGCGATCCATTCGGGGTTCAGAGTAGCCCGTGGAAGGAGGCCCTCCTCCAACCTCCGAACTCTAAACCTTTGATTAAGGATCGTCCCTCGAAGCAAGTTCCTTCTAGAGCTTCAAATCGTCAGAGTCGGCCTCCAAAAATTTTAGGTGATTGCTATACTCGTGAAATCAAATCAGTTCTTCCCTTGGGCCGATATCCAGTGTACGTCGAGAAACAGATTTCACAAGTTAAAGTTGTTCAGCTAGCTCATTCAGCTAAATCTTTTGATGATCCGACCTTGACTTCGGAAGATGAAGAATGGGTCACTGATGGTTGATTTAGTGTTGCATTTTGATTTTTTTGTTTCGGGTTTGGTACCCGCAGCTACCTTTGAGAGCTCTTTGTAATGGTTGTCTTTGGTAAGATCCTGCTTGGATCTAACTTTTTTCAAATAAAATTTTCGAGCTTATCCAAAATAAAAGTAAAAATCAAAAAGATTATATATTTTTATAAAGTATTTGTACGATATACTATTAATAACTAATTTAGATTTTTGATATATAATTTCTTGAAAGGTTCTCTAATTAGAACATTTTTAACCCCTTTTGCTTATAATCGAATTGTGTGTTGGAGTGTTTGTTTTGTAATTGAAAAGAAGATGAGAAAGACATTTGTGAAAAGCAAGAGAAATGAATATACGTGTAAAGATTGACCATAATTGCATGGAAGTGCATGAACTTTAAAGTAGCATTAATATATCATATTCAAGAATCTTCTTTAACCATAAAGTGGTATGACGGTAAATAATATTTATTCTTTTTTTAGAGTATATTCAACTGGTTCTTCAGACTTTAGAGATAAAGATAGAGTGAGAAGATAATCATAAAGATTCAATTGTAATATGAAAATAAGAAAGAAATGATAAAAAAAGGTTAATAAAACTATACATAATACATGATTGGCATGGCTTTGGAATAACATGGACATAAAGCTCTATTCCAAGAGAAGAAACAGAGAAGGACAACTATGCTAATCGCACTTGTAACTAGTGTATTGTCGCAGTATCTTCATTTTATTTAACTATACATCACCAAGTCCACATAACTAACTTGTTATACCAGAACTTTTAACTACAAAGTTTGTATGATCAGTCTCCATTGTAGTTAAAATATTAACTACTGTACTATTAGACACATACAGGAACCCAATTAGATCATTAGATGCTCGACGTTTCCATTATGACTGTGAGCAGAGAGAGGACTGGCCCTCTAAACCCGTCTCTCATCAGCTTCCCTTTTCCGGTCACGGTGGTGTGGTCCGGGGCTCACGACCGGTGTTGACCGTCGTGGGTTGTTTAGCCATGTGGCTTCGTTTGAAGCTTTTGAGGGTTGGGTTTGGTGGGGCTTTCTCTGATATGGGAGGTTGAGTTCGATCTAGGGGGTTATTCTTGTTTTCTGGGTGGTCGGTTTGGTGGTTGTGGCCGTAGGTTTGGTTGCTTGGTGGCACTGGTGGGGGATCTGGCCCGGTGCTTCTGGTCGCAGCTTCTCGTGGTTTCTGGCCTCCTTCCTCTTCTTTGGACGGATCGGTGGTGATTCGTAGCTTCCGATCGTGTTTGGTCGGGTTCTCCGAGGATGGTCTCCGGTAGCGGTGAGGTGTTTCGTCGGTGGCTCGGGCTTGAGGTCCTCTACTTCTTCTTTTAGTTTCTTAGGGTTTTCGTTTTTTTTGTTGGCCCGTATTGTTTGGGCTTGGTACTGGTTTGGTTTGGGCCCGACCCCGTTTGTAATATGTTGTTATCCTTTAGGTTTGGGCCCTGGTTTCTCTTCATGTTTGTATTTGGGTATAGGCTCTGTTAGACCCAGCATGTTGTAATTTGGTTGTACTGTTGGGCTTTTCAGTCCCTGTTGGTTTGTTATCGTGAGGGGTTCTCCCCTTGGCCTAGGTATTCACTTTGTTACCTAGGTCTTTTATAAATAAAAAACTTGCTGATTAAAAAAAAATAATTATGACTGTGAGCCTTTTAACGGAAAGATAGACAGTGAATTAAATCACTAGTTTAATGATAAATTTAGAGTTATTTATTAATTTTAAATTTTAAGCAAGTTAATTTTTTGTATTTTTGAGTAAAACGAAGTAATATTATAAATTAAAAGTGCTTATAAATGTGAAACATCGGAACAAAGAACTTGAAACTAACAAAAGAACATAAAATAAAGTCGCTCTAATAGATTTAGTAGTTCTCTAGAGGGTGGTAATGTGCTAGTGTTTGATGATCACCAATACAGCGTCTCCAAACGGGTTGGCAAGGGCCGAGTAGGCCCATTGTTGAGACTTGTAATGGTGGACTGGGTATTCCCCCGAGATGTCAGCGTGCGTCGTCCTCCCTTGACTAATAGTGGTAGGGCTCTAAAACACGGGATTGTTGACCTCCGAGCTGGCAGGGGAGTACCATGCCGGTTCTTGGTGGTACCGTTGCCACCTTACGTCCAGAGGGGCGGTGAAACCGGCCGACCCCCCTCTAGACCACCTCAGACTCATTCCGCAAGGCGAGGGTGTTGAAAGCCCCCCTGCCGCCGTAAATGATGCCTCGTCCGATCTAATAGACTCGACCCGGTTGTGGAACCCAGGTGGTCCCCTCCCTTGATACGACCCGGCCCAGACCCGGAGGTCTTGATCTGTCCCAACCCACGCCCAGGTCCAGTCAGACCTTGGTGTTAAAACCAACCGTAGCTCCTGATCCGGCCTCATCTTCCGTCCCGCCCAAGGAGGCCCACGGCCAAGCCATTCCCTTAGTGTAAGTCCTCCAAGTTTTGGGCCCCCATCTCTCACATCGAGCCCATCTTGTGAGGCCCGGCCCGAGGCAGGAAACCTAGACCCATGTCGAATTTCCTAGCACCGCAGTCCGAGGTCCCAGGACGATCCCCGTACCATCACCACACCGTCGTATTCCCTAGTCGCTCCGCCCATACACCGCTGATGCTCTCCTCCAACCGCCCCTCGAGAAATCTCGTTTTTAGAGGGCTTGCCAGTTCCCTCCGAACAAGAGGACTCCCAAACTCCAAGGACGACAAAAAACCGCAATCTTGGATCAGATTGCCACCACCACCCCGTTGTGGTCCTCACCGGTGCTGACTATATCCGAAAATAGCCGGAAAATGAGAGAAGCTCGTGACTTCCTCTCACCGAGGACAACGTGAAACTATCGGTCATAGTAGCGTCTTGGACCATACCCGGTCGGCAGCTTAACAGCCTCACTCTGTTTCTGCCGAGCCCAACTCCATTGGTGCAGGAGCTTGAGCGGCACTTGGCCTTGGCATGCATCGGAGCCCTGAAGAAGAAGCGGCTCGCAAACTTGAGGCCCCCTTCTTCGAACAAAAGAGCACTCAAACCCTTTTTCGTTTGACTGCCGCCATAGTTAGGGTTCTCTTTGAGAGAGAACACGGCGGCGTCTCCTCCTATAAACCACAATATTACTCTATGAAGTAATTAGTTAAACTTTAGTATGATATAAAAGTTATCTCCCCCGTAAACTTATTTAAGTAATATTGTTTCGGTTAAAGTCTCACGGTTCATGTGTTAAGTCACTGCTTGACCCGACATGTACATGAGAGACGTCAGCGTCTCATGTTTGTTTTGTTAATTAAAAAAAAAACTATTAACCAAAACGGACATACTTGATGTTTAATATATATAGAATGTAAAATAATATAGTTGAAAGTCAATTTACTCGGTTAGGGTGTATCAATAATTTGAGCTTTTGAATTAGGGTATAGTTTATAGGGTAACAAATTGTTGTCATTAGATTAGAGTAGTTAAGGTAAGAAAATGGTGTTCTAGGCTGGTGCTGATGTAGTATAGTAATATAGCATTCCATGTCACGTCACAAGGGATCACATGCATTTGTTTTATACATGCCATATATGTCAGCAACTGCAAGTAAGAAAGCTAGCTAGATGAAGGGCTGTGGTTGTTCCTCTCAACGACTAACTTTGTCTTGTCCTTTGAGAGTGAGAGTTTTAATGGCACTTTGTCTCCGTCTCGGCACCCATCCTTGTCATCATCAACCTCTGCCTTTGCTCTCATTTGTTCGACCCTCGCAGATCAACAACAAGTAAACTTAGTATGTGCCACAGATCAACAATTGAACTAAAACACTATAAGAAGCATATCCCTAATACGTTGATTCTTCTCAAAAAGCCATAGATTGATCACATTCCCTACCCTGATCACAAATCGGACAGTCCAAAAGGGATTCATAAGCAAAAACTCCATCACCCCTTTTAGTGGCTTCTTTGCAATAGGTGTATCAGTCTTAAATCTTCATCCCTGAAAAGATTGTCAAATATAAAAGATTGATAAAACCAGAACCAAAAATACAACTTGAACCCCCAAATCAGAAATTAGGATTCAACTCAAACGACTATGAAAATCATGTTGTTTTTGGCTCAAAAGGCCAAGGCCCATTAGTTGAGCCCATTACCAATTTTGTCATATACTCATATAAATATTGATGTATAACAAATGGTAGGGTTCCGTGGGATTTGGACAAGTGGCAGCAGAACAGTGCAAAAGAGGATCTGGTCATCTTTGGCGAAGGTGCGGCAGCAAATGGAGTTTAGGGGTTCCTTAGAGCATTTACACCGAGCGTATCTTGACCACGCATCCGGATCACGAATCAGTTGGATTGTGGTTTGCGGTTCGTTAGGCGTGATGGGTATGAACCGCGGACCACGAATCCATGGATCGTGTGTCCGGGTGCGGCCCACGATGTTGAAAAAGGCTTCAAAGTGCGTGGTGTGCGGCTTGTCGACGCCTAATCATGATGTGACATGCGACAATCTGTTTTAGAATCAAAATAATACAATTTAAAATACAACAGCATAATTTTTCCCCATATATAATAAATATCTCCCACCCCATTTATCAAATCACCAACGTTTCTTTCCAAATATCTCTATTTTTCCTCTCCAATTTTTCACATTTATTTCGATCAAAAATGTCC
This sequence comes from Erodium maritimum, assembly GCA_963921825.1. Classification (NCBI taxonomy): domain Eukaryota; kingdom Viridiplantae; phylum Streptophyta; class Magnoliopsida; order Geraniales; family Geraniaceae; genus Erodium; species Erodium maritimum. Next base: position 25,297,677 of record OY997595.1, read on the forward strand.
GACGACGAGCCTCAGATGACGACGACGAGTTGTAATGAAACTTCAAGTTTAATTATCCATTTTAATTATTTAATTGTATTTATTGATTATTTTTACATTTTAGTTAATTTATTTTATGTATTTTTATTTTATTTACTATTTATTATTTTAAATATAAATTTAGTAAACACATAATTAATTATCTTGTCAGCCCTTTTACAAACCATGATTCTCATACATGATCTCTTAATATAGAACACTCTTAATTTTTGGAGACGGATCATAATTCATCCCAATTAATACATTAATCCTATACTCCGCATCTGCCCCCTTAATTACATGCTCTTAGATGAGTTATGGTTGTGGAAAATCAAAACAATGAGTTCTTGAGAGAAGATAGTGGATAGCATGGTTCATTCTTCATCTCGATTGTACAGTTCAGTAGAAAGTTGTTTTTTTTATCAGCGAGGTTTTTTCATTAACCATCCTATCCAAAGACTGGATATGGAGGAAGCTGTAATACAGCAAGAATACAAGCTCAAGTGAGAGCAGATGAAAGACCTGAAAAGGGTCATTACAAAGCTAGAAATCAGTAGACTCTAACTAATGCAAATTAAGAACATAAACATCAATCAAAATGGATCGATATTGTCGAGAAGATGACTGCTTGATCATGTAGGATTGAGGGGCTCGGATCCACTCAGTTAGAGAGAAGGCAATTTTCGATCCATCCCTTGCCTTGATAGCCTGATAGGAATTAATCTGAATTTTAGAAAGGGAATTGTTCCAATCTGCAACAACAGAGTTAAAAACGCAGGCATTCCTTGTGAGCCAAATTTCCCAAAGAGACAGGCTTGCAATGCCCATCCAATATTTCAAATCCATCTGAGGGACAAGACCTTCCCACGAGGACATTAAGACACCCACATCAGATGGGATAACCCAAGTAATGGACCACCATCTTAGAATTTTGCACCACAGGTCCCAAACTGGCTGACAATGAAGGAGAAGATGCATGGATTCTTCAAAATTTGTTTTGCAGAAAACACAGACATTCTTGCAAAGAGAGTCTTACTCCTCTATCTTCCAAAAAAACACTTCGTTGGAATGGCATTTAGGCAACACAACCATGCAAAAGAGGCATGCTTAGGAGAAACTCCATAAATCCACAGAACTGACCCTCAGGTAGTGTGAGAGCCATAAGGATGAAGGCAGTGGAACACGTTACTAAAAGAGAATCCATCTTTGTTTGCAATCCATTTTGGTGAGTCGGGAAGCTCCAAGTTGATGCTGAGAGGTGACACTAGGGAGAGGAGCAAGGAGATTTGGGAGGATTCCCAGCTGGTTCTAACCCTAGTTAAATCAATTTTCCATCCTTGACCATCCCAGAATTCGATAATTTTCCTATTCTTGTTGAATGACATAATAAAGAGCCTCCCAAAAACTTCTTTAAGAGGCTTGTCATCAATCCAAATATCATTCCAGAAATTAATTCTGAAGCCATTGCCAAGGACCCAAGATATACCAGTTTGGCCAAAAAGGGAGCTGAAGAGAGGGTCTTTAGTTAAACACCGAAGGTGACAAAGCCAAAAAGATTTGTCCAAGTTACCCACATTTATGAGGTTCCAATCATTTGGATTCCAACCAAATTTTGCACAGAGAACAAGTTTCCAAAGTGAGTTAGACTCATCACAAAATCTTCACCACCATTTAGATAGAAGAGCTGCATTCATCTTTGATAAATGCCTCACCCCAAGACCTCCTTCCTCCTTAGACAAACAGATTGAACCCCATTTCACCTTATAAAAAGCTCTCTTGTTTAGAGATCCTCCCCAAAGAAAAAGCCTCTACCACTTCTCAAGCTTGTTGATTACTCCAATGGGGGCTTTCATTAAGGACATATAGAATAAAGGGAGAGCAGACATGGTTGATTTAATCAAGGTCAACCTACCTCCAAAGCTCAGATGCTTTTCTTTCCAAAGATTAAGCTTCCTTTTGAATTTAGAGAATATTGGATCCCAAGTCTTGATTCTCTTAGGATTGGCACCAAGCATAAATCCAAGATAATCAAAACGCTCTCAACTTATCAGAAACCCTAGCCGTCTAACCTCTACCTCCACTGCTCTTTCTCTTGCCGGCGACGTCCTTGGCCTCCGGTCATGAACGTCCTCAGCTCCAGTTCTATTTCTCCCTTTTTGTCCTCCCTCTTGACCTCTTTATCTCTTCCTCCGCCTCCTTTCTTCACTGCTTCAAGGGTGCTCTGGTTGGCTCGTTTGCTATCGATCTTCCCTGACCTTGTTCCAGCCGTGACTTTACCGCGTCTCCCTCTCTCTCACTAGGTTCGGCTTCTCTTTGCAGATCCGGTCTCAGGAGTACAGATCTGAACTTTAAGCCTTGTGTGGTGGGTTCTCGCCGGCACTGTGGGTCTCTGTCTTCCCGGCCAGAGTTGAGTTCTAGTGGTGTGCTCGGTGTGGGTTGGTTGTGGTTGCTGCAAAGGGAAGCGGGTCGGCCTTCTCTTTGAACCGGGTAGGGTTCGGCCAGGCCTGTCTCGGGTTGGGCCTGGGCAGCCAGTCCCGAACTGGGCCGGATCAGATCGGGCATATCTGCTTTGGTTCTGATCCGACCGGGTCTGGTTGGACTGTTCTGTCTTGGGCCTCCATTGGAGTTCCTGTTTGGGTTGGGCCTGGTTTGGGTCGGGTGTTTTTTAAACAAGGTCAGCAACTCCTTCTTCCTCCTAGACGATTTTCTGTTCGGTTTTGTCGGTTTCCACGCGTGTTCTTTGTCTCCCTTTACCTGCACCATGCCGGATTGGACAGAGACTCGGTCTTTTCTTTGCTCAGTTAATTTCCCCCATTTGTCTTTGTGCTTGTGTGCTGTTGGTGTTTCGTTCGGCGTTGTCCGACGATCCGTTGTTCGCTTTTTAGGGGGATTTATTCTGGGTGTTCGAGTTCTATTGATTGGGAATCTCCGGCGAAAGTGGGGGTGCGTGGGTGCGTGTGGCAGATTTTTGTTTGTGGTTAGGAATATTTGCTTTAGACGGCCGGGGGCCTCCGTCAAGCTTGGTTCGGGTGGTGGCTTTGGTTTCAGTTTTCTTCAGGTTGTGGTCGGCTTGTGCTCAGTTGGGTTCAGGCAGGTTGGGTGGTTTCCCCTTTTTCCTCGCCGGACGCATGACTTGTGGGGCTACCTCTTCTGTTTCTCGAGGCCTTGGTTTGGGGTGTCCTTCCCGCTTGATTGACTAGTTCTGTCAGTTTGGGCTTTGGGATTTTTCCGGGATTGGCTTCTCTCGTGCTTGATATTATTACAGGCCTTCTACTACGGGTCCTTGTTCGGTATTGGCCGATGAGGGGTTATCAGTATCGATATCAGAACGCTCAGCTCGAGTTTTAGTCTCGGAACCCCAATTCTAGGGGGTCAGTCTTTTGCCGTTGGTGCGGTGCTGGAAGTAGGGTTTCGGTGCTTTTCGGTCCATCTCGTGATGATCTTTGATTGCTTGGTTCTGGTCTCGCCCCTCGTCGTCTCGGATGGTTGGAAGCTCGGTGGTGGTGTTCCTCTCCTTCTCAGGTTTTATGGTCTCTTCTGTTTTGATATAGGCAGGTGAGTGCTCGGTATAACTACAGGCCTTCCCCTTCGAGTCCTCGTTTGGTGTTGGCCGATGAGGGGTTACCGGTATCGGTTTTGGAATGCTCAACTCGAGTCAAGCCTCATTTCTCAAATAGTGTTGATTCCTACTGCCTGCTTGTTGGAGTATATAGGTCGGATGCTTGGTTGTGACGTTGTACTTCTTCGCTGGCTTTGGTAGTTGTTCTCTCCGGGTTCGGGTGGGTTTGTGCTCGGTATAACTACAGGTCTTCCCCTTTGGGTCCTCGCTTGGTGTTGGCCAGCGAGGGGTTACCGATCTCGGTTACGGAACGCTCAACTCGATTCCATCTTCAGATCCCATGGAGTTTTGTCTTGCTGCTGCCTTCTTAGAAGTTTGTGCTCGTTCTCGATAGAAATATCGGTCCTCCCCCTCGGCCCTTTGTTCGGTGTAGGCTGTAATTGGTTTCGGATGACTGAGTTCGAGTTCCTTCGTCTACAATCGAGCTGATCTTTGGAAGCTGTCGGTCACCTGGTTTTCTTTGGACCTGCTGCAACTTGGGTTATCGTGTTCTCAGCTCTTCATGGTTAGAAAATCTAGGTATCAAGACCTGTTCTTTTGTGTCTCTGAGCTTCATGATTGGAAAATCTAGGTATCAAGACCTTTTCCTTTGTTTTTGAGCTTCATGGTTGGAAAATTAGGGTATTAGACCTTTCTTACAGTTTTTACTTGGTTTACTTGCTTGCCCTTCCTTTTGGGTTGTTTCGGTCGGTTGTTTATTCCTTCTTCCCCGATGTGTGGGGGTTGTATTCAGTGGATCCTAGTGGTATTTTTTGTTCAGATGGCTTGTAAGCCCCTCAGACTGTTGAGGGTTCTGGTGTGAGGTTCCCACGGGAATGCTTGTTCTTTGTTCCATCACTTGCTCTCTGTTTCGGAGACCATTTTATTTAAATTTGTTTTGCTGATAAAAAAAATCCAAGATAAGGGATAGGAAGGGTGCAAGAAGAGCAGTCAACGATTTCAGTCACTAAGATAACAGACAGTGAGCTAGGATTCAACAAACAAGAATTAGACTTTGAGAAGTTTATTTTTAGGCCAGAACAAAGCTCAAAGCTGATGAATGAAAGCTTGAGATTGGCCAATTCTGAAGGGCCTCCTTTGATGAACATTATGGTGTCATCTGCAAATTGCAGATGGGAGATTTCTAGTCCATTACCTCCAAACTTGAAGCCTGCAAACCTTCATTTTGAAATCCCCTTGCACATGATTTGATGAAGGCCTTCACCAGCAATTGCAAACAGAAGAGGTGACAAAGGACAACCTTGCCTAATTCCTCTCCCCATTTTGAATTCCTCAGACTGAAAACCATTTATGAGGACTGAGATATGAGCTTGAAAACAGTTCTTCATCCAACCTCTCCATTTCAGATTGAAACCCAACATTTCCAGGCAATGATCCAAGTAATCCTAGTTCAGGGAGTCAAAAGCCTTCTCAAAATTAAGCTTGATCACAGTTATTTGCTCCTTTGTCTTCTTGATTGAATGGACAAACTCAGAAGCTATAAGGACACCATCAAGAATCTGCATGTCCTTAATAAAGCCTGTTTGAGTATCTTCGACAATGTTGCTTATCACAAGCTTTAATCTTAGAGATAACACCTTTGCTAGAATTTTATAGGAGGCAGATACAAGGTTGATTGGCCTGAAGTCAGAGAATTGAGAGGGATGATCCACTTTGGGGATAAGAGCTAATAGTGTTGCATTGTTTCCTTTACCAATTGTGCCATGAGAATGGAAAGCATGCATGAAATTCATAAAATAAATCTTTATGATCTCCCAACAGGCTTGAAAGAGTTTAATGGTAAAGCCATCACACTCAAGGGCTTTAGATCCATTGCAGTTGGAAACAGCATTGAAAACCTCTTCATCACTGAAAGGGGCAACCAAGAGAGCTGCTTGAGGAGCAGAGATTCTTTTAAAAGGTAGATCAGGGAGTCCCCAAAGCCCATGTGTTTGAGCTTTAAAATGATTTTCTAAAAAATTCAGCAGCTTTCAGCTTGATAGAAGGAGGGTCAGTATACAGTGAACCCTTGTAATTGATTTCCACAATAGAATTTTTTGAAGCCCTATAATTTGCAATAATATGACAGAGTTTAGAGCACATGTCACCATTTTGTAGCCAAAAGAATCTTGATTTTTTCCTCCAAAGAGATGACAACTTCTTGGTTTTTTGAATTAGAAGTGCCCCTGAAAGTGAAGAGAGCTAAGTGTCTGTGAGAGTTTTTGATTCAGAGAGAAGATACAACCTTTCAATTTCCAGTTTGAGATCATTGCAGTCCTTTTCAAGAAAGGCAAAGACTGAGAAGTTCCACTCCTTGAGGATTGGCTTCAGAGACTTTAACTTGTGCCATAGGATGTAGCTTGGGGCTCATGTAGCTTCAAATGAATCTCATGCTTCTTTAATCAAAGGAACGCATCTTTCATCATCTAGCCAAGCATTTATGAATTTGAAGTGCCTTGCCCCCAATCAATAGAATCAGTTCTGAGGACAATTGGTCTATGGTCTGAGAACCCTCTAGGGAAGTTTTCTTGAGACAATCTCCCAAAGAAAGCCAGTGTTCCTGCATTTCTCATCTGGAGAGATGATAGAATTGAAATCTCCTCCTGCAATGATTGGACCAATTGTCCCAATGAGTTCCCTTTCAATTTATTTCCATAGAATACCTTTGGCTGAGTTCGAGCCAGGTGCATAGACATCTAAGAGGCATAGAGGGCTTGAATTGTGGGTCAGAACACCCCACCAGAAAATAACATTCGTCAGAGGCTTTAATCGATCCATTTTGAAAATATAATTTCTCTAGCAAGTGATAAGGCCACCCGAAAGACCAGAGGGGGGGGGGGGGTGGATTCTATGCTCCAGTCAGATCCCAAGCCACAAGATCTAAGAAAGTCATAAGGCAAGTCTTTCAGCTTGATTTCTTGAATGAAGATGATTCAGGGCTTTCTCTTCGATAATTATTTCTCAGGAGGGATCTCTTTTGAATGGAGGTGATACCTCTCACATTCCAAGAGAGGGTGGAGAGGCTCATTATTGCTTCAGAGAGGAATTTAGGTTTTCTGTAGTATTTTCACAAAGCAGATCACCTTCATCCTCATCAGAATGCCAGTGGCCAATAACTTCATTCCTGGAGTTTAGATAGCCTTTGAGGAGATTCTCCTTCCCCTTAGTTATGAAGCCCACGACCTTGCATGTTTCAAGTGCTTGAGAGAAATCTTTCAAAAGATAAGTTTGCTTCACAATATCTGCATCCAAGGCTGATGAGGAGTCAATTACCTAGTTTTTCCCCGAGCATTTTCCTTTCTTCTTTTTCTTTCTTGTGGATTTCAAGACCGCAAAAACAGTTTCTTCGGAATCCAAGGAGTTAGAGGCAGGTTCAATACCATGATTAGTCGCAGCAATTCCCGTGGTAATTAATACCTTACGGTTTCTTCTTTTTCTTTTTTGTAGATTACTGACTTGTATTGAGAGATAGAGAATTAGGTTTGTAATTCTTAGATTATTTTTCGGTTAATACAAGAGTTCGTCGTTGTTCTATGGATATAGGCATATTTCCGAACCACGTAAAATATTGGGTACTGTTTATTTTCTGCAACTTTAATTATTGTTTGATATTTCCGCTTATTAGACATTTTTCAATTTTATCGTTTGGATCTTGGGATCGGGGGATAGAAATCAAGAGATTGGTGTTCGTTAGAAATCGAATCGCATTTGTTCATTTCTACGAATCCGATTGATTTCTGGGGTGAATCTTTTATTTGGTTTCGGGTACTGGATTTACTACCAATGGTATCAGAACATCCTGGTTTGCTAGTTGATTGATTATTTCTATTATCATTGTGTTTGTGAATATGTCTGATAGAGCGTCCACATCTCAGGATGAGGGTTATGTGAAGGTTCATGGATTTGATATTCTTCAGTCCAATGGAGGAAACATTTTTAAAGCTTGGCATATGGATTGTAAAGATATTATTGTTAGTTTGAATCAATTTGATGTGTTGGGAGATAAACCATCAAGGGGTGATCAACTTGAGAGATAGAACAAGATGGATCAGAAAGCTTGTAGGACGATCTGTTTGTGTCTTTCTCAGAATGTGGCTAACAATTTTGCTGATGAGACTACCGCCAAGGGTATTTGGGATAAGCTTCAGACTATGTATCTTTAAAATGATCAGATGAGTGTGATGTACCTACATAATAAGCTCTTCACTTTTAGGCTACAGTCAAGTAAACTTATGACTGATCCGGTGTTGATGGCAGCTCATTTTTTCAGCCAGCCAACACAACGAAGATGGCCAAATAAGCCAGTAAAGGTCATGGCCATGGCGGTGAAGCATGTTGCTGCAGCTTATGCTCCTCCTTCGCTGTCGAGAAAGCTCCATAAGTATGTCTTCTCTCCTGCATCAGTTCATGATATGCAGATGAAGCCGACGACGATGCTACGGTGTGGTGCCCTGGTTGTGCTCGCTCTCTCTCTGAAAGGACTATAGTATGCAGAGTTTTGTGTGTCTCCTTTTCTCCTATAGAAACGACACAAAATAATCCCAGTAAGGTATTTTCTGGTGAGTCCCTCGTTCCCTCGCCTGTTGTTTTACCGATGAGTTCAGTAACAACGACGAGGTTGGGGGATGTTTCTGAGGCGTGGTGGGATGCTATGTATCTCCTCTGGTGTCGGTGGCCGACCTCCCCGTTAGGGTATTCTAGAGGGTAGGTACAGAGACCCGGTGTGGAAAATTCTGTCATCTGGCACGGAGGGCGAGGGAGGATCTCGATAGGATCTCGGCTCCACTTGGCAGCGCCGAATAGGTCCTCGAGGTACGATTCTTGGGACATACCAGGTCTTGGGCCTCGGGGACACGAGCTTGGGTCGATGCCCATTGAAGGACATAGCAACAGCTTAAACGGGTCTGGACCGGGGGCAAAGTGTACCCGTTCAGGGCCAAGGCTGGGGTGAAAAGGAAAAGCCGGGTAGGGTTCCCGGCCCAAAGAGGATACCCGCGGAGCCAAGCGACCCGACTCGGCCATGATGGGCCCTTGGAAGCTATGGGCATGCATCGGAAGGGTCTACACGATTCGATAGGGGATCAACAAAATCGACGATGGGCGGTAAGCACCCTCGCCTCCCTTAATGAGTAATCGAGGGGGGGGGGTCGATGAGGTGTCTGGGGGTACTCCCCCTCATCGACCATAAGGTGGCATAAGTACCGGCACGACATCCTCCAATCAGATCGGGAACCGACATTTATACGTTCTTATAGGCTCTTATTGTCATCAGAGGGAGGACGACGTCATCTAGCTCCTCATGAGGATACTTAGTCCAACTAAGTCATTTTAGTCCCTGGTTAGAGGGCTGCCCAGGCCGTCACTCTCAGGCTTCAGTATTCTACTAGAGTACAATCTAGAGTCGATTGGTGCCTTTTCGGATCATACGTTCTCTTAGCCCTACTCCATAGTCTTCAGCCGCTATACTGGTTGCCTTGGCCGCTATCGCAGCATTCTGTTGTCGACACCCTTGAAACATTTCGGTAAAAGAGTATTTTTCAATTTAATATTTGTTTTATTTTGTTTTCGTGCAGTTATTTCAATTGTTAGTTGTCATTCTTGGGTGACCCGTTTTGGAATTATTTATCCATAGATTTTATTTTATTAATATATTACTCTCGTTGTCCGCTCAAAAAAAGTTGTGATTAGTATACAAGTTTTTTAGATATCCTACTGTTGGTAACCAACATATAAAGATAAATTTTTACATTCCCCACACCTAGTAAGATCATTAATTAGCTTAAAGTTTTGAATACAAGTCGTATATTATGTTACAAGGTCCCATCTCATTATCATGTACTTCATCATTATCCTAATCCAACACTAGAGGATAAAATCAAATACAAACAGTGTCTTAACCTAAAAATTAGAGAACCAATCTAAGTCATTTATTTTAAGAATGGAGGGATGAGATACAATTGAGTTGTTGACTGCAAAAAAAACAACACTTTTTAGTAAGTGAGAAGAGTTTTTTAGTAAAACTATCATATATTTTTTTACCAATTCACTAATTTAATTTTTCTCACTTCGTTTGAACTCTGATTGACTTCAAACTTGCGCCATTAGTTTTTTTTCAAGGGATTTCTATCAATATCACTCATGAATATATTTTGAAGCACGAAAAAAATTATTTCGGGGCTGATTTTTAAAAAAAAGTTATACATGGGTAATTTTTATCAACACTTTGCTCTAGTTTTACTAACACTGTTACATTGGTTTTATCAACACTTTGCACTGAGTTTATCACCTCATTTCCAAAATTGATCATGATTTTATCACATCATCACGTGCTTTTTATGAACACTAGTTTTATCAATACCAAACACTAGGTTTATCATTAAATTACGTGTGTTTTATCACCCCCATCACATGTTTTTTTTAAGCACGAAAAAAGAATTATTTCAGGGCTGATTTAAAAAAAAATTATATCTGGGTAGTTTTTATCAACACTTTACATTGGTTTTATCAACACTTTACACTGGTTTTATCAACACTGGACACTAGTTTTATCACCTCATTTTCAAAACCGAACATGATTTTTATCACCTCAACACGTGTTTTTATGAACACTAGTTTTATCAACACTATTCATTATGTTTACCATTAAATTACATATTTTTTTATCACCCCATCACATGTTTTTTTGTCAACGCTAAACTCTAGTTTATCACACTTATTATCAAAATTGAACATGGTTTTTATCACCTCAGTACATGTTTTTATCAACATTTAGCACTAGTTTGATACCTCCGATATAAAACATTTATTAGTGAAGATTTATCAACACTCCACATTATTTTTATCACCTCGATATACCTTTTTATTTATGTGCTTCAAAATATATTCAAGATTGATCTTGATTTAAAGCCCTTGAAAAAATTAAAATATTGGCGCAAGTTTGAAGCTAATCGGAGTTCAAACGAATCGGGAAATATTAAATTAGTGAATTGGTGAAGAAAAAACGGACACTTGTCCACATGACACCATGCTTTTACAATTATTCCCTTGCTTGTGTGAGAAAGGATGAAAGCGGCGTGAATTTGTGTGAAATTTGGGTGATGATGTGGCATCATGGTGAATGTTGGATCTTAGGTGTGTGTGGCTAGGATTGGTTCTCTAGTTTTTAGGTTAAGAGTGGTTTGTAGCTGATTTCACCTCTCCAACACTAACACTAACTCTAATGTATTGTTCTTTTTCTTTTCCTAAAACTAATTGTAGGAAACAGATTGACGTTGTTGTTTCTCTTTCCCTTTGTTCTTTCTCTCATCCATTCCCCTCCTATTTATGTCATTACTCATCTTCCATATTCTCCAAATCCCTCTTTTGTAGTTCTCATAACTCATATTCAACATGCATGTGCTTGTAATCGGTGAGATGAGAGTTTTCTAGCCAACGAGATATGTGTTCCGTGCTTTGTCTTACAACTGATGAGACCTAAGTTTCCTCTAGACAAACCCCCCGCACTTAAGCCGACACAAATTGTTTGACCGTCTCATTTCATCTAACTTGATTTGTCACGCCCCAAATTCAGTAGAACCGAACCCGGAACGCGAACGTTTAAGACAATAAAACATTTTCAAACTTTTTAAATAAATCGCTTTAAAACCACCATTTAGTTGATCAAAATAATAATTTACAACTCAAAAGTACGCCCCAACAAGCGAACAAAATACAAGGCGTACGTCGCTAGACTCAAAAGGAAACCCGGACTCCCGCTCCCAGCCCTTCAATCTTCGAGAGCTCACCTAGTCCGTCCCGCGACCGGTACCTGTAGGAAAAGCAGCTAGGGGTGAGCGTTCGCTCACCACCACGGATACCAGACTGACTACGGCATACTAGCAGAACATGCCGGAAACAACAACAACAACCCCAAACACCGGGGACTACTATTCCCAAACTCAAGTAACCCGACTGACACACGACTATTACTTTCCTCAACCGACTCAACACTCGGACACGTAATATAGACCCGACACAACGATTACGACTTCCTCCAAGGACACGAAAGATAACCACGCAACACCCAAGATCACAAAGGATCGCACACCAAACAAGATCGCAAAGGATCGCACTCCAGCTGCTCAGTACCCACGCACTTTTCCCAACACGACGGTTGGATCAGGCGGCCGACCTGTCGCACTTTTCCCAACACGACGGTTGGATCAGGCTGTCGACCTGTCGCACTTTTCCCGACACCTAATCGGATCAGGCTGTCGACCTGTCACACTTTTCCCAACATGACGGTTGGATCAGGCGGTCGACCTGTCGCACTTTTCCCGACACGCATTCGGATCAGGCTGTCGACCTGTCACACCCCATCCCCAGGTAACCACAATCACAATCACAAGTAAAGCTCAACAAACAGCAACAACACCGGTTTAACACTCCAAAGGCACTCATGCCCACCCAAGACACCAACGGTAAAACACGGGTTCAACAACCCCACGGACACTCATGGCCACCCAAGACACCAACAGTAAAACACGGGTTCAACAACCCCACGGGCACTCATGGCCACCCAAGACACACCAACAGTAAAATACGGGTTTAACAACCCCACGGGCACTCACCCAAGACACACCAACAGTAAAATACGGGTTTAACAACCCCCCGGGCACTCATGGCCACCCAAGACACACCAACAGTAAAACACGGGTTAACAACCCCACGAGCACTCATGGCCACCCAAGACACACCAACAGTAAAATACGGGTTAACAACCCCACGGGCACTCATGGCCACCCAAGACACACCAACAGAACAATCAACCTCCGGGCATAACCAAATGCCTCCAGTAATTCTAATATCAATAAGTTCACTGCTCCTATGACACTACTAAGTGTCACGTGCATTTCTATTGTTTGATACGTTCCCGTATCATACGACACCACCCGGTGTCGCCTGCCTCTCTAATGTTCGATAAACGCACTTAACCCACGACACCCAAGTGTCACATGCATTTCTACTGTTAACTTTCCCTAGTCAGGGCCGAGATCCGGCTACTTTTCCCTACCTCGTATGCTTTCTCAAAAGTTCATAACCAAGCTCCGGCGTGATCACGATCACTCGCCTAACTTTCCTTTTCCTCTGTCGATGGCACGATCTAATAAGAACACAGTTTAAAACACTTTTAAGTTCGCAGGCATAAACTGAATTTTAATACACTTGACGCCCAAACGCAACCCCGACAATGTCGATCACTCCCAAACTTCCAAATTACTCGACATTGTCAAAAATGGGCTCGGAAAAGCCCGATTCGCCCGGCTCGGCGAATCTGCCCGGGTTTTGAAAACGCCCTTCTGGGGCTCCAAAAATTCCCGTTTTTGTTTCTACGATCTTAGAATAATTCAAGGGTTCCAATGCAATTGACGGAATCAATTTCCAACTTCCGAGCGATTTAATTCGTGTTTAAAGTTTCTAAACCCGAAATTCCAACTTTCACAATTTAATTCCAAAATTCGTTCCGGGTGTGAATTAACGACTTGGGGATCGTCCTAAACCACCTGAACACGAAAACACGAGGCCCGGGAAAGTGGGCCCCACACGGCCACAATGGGAAAATTTCCTTTTCGCCCCAAAAACGTTCCTAACGAACCCCAAACCTCAACCATTCATCTTTAAACCAATCTTAAACAAAACCCAACCTTAATCAAACCGTTTAAACTCAAACCCTAAATTTCAAACGTACTAAAACGAGAAAAAATTGGGTTCTCACCGTAGGGAATGACGAAGGGAGTTCGAATCTTCAATCGTTGAGTCGATCGGTCGGATCGTCGGGAAATCACCAAAAATCCAACCTTCTTCTTCCTTTCTCTCCTTCTTTTCTCTCTCTTCTTTTCTCTCTCTTCTCTCTCCTAAATTCTGAAATGGCCGAGACTTCACTTCTTACTTCTCTTTATTTTGTTTTAAAAACAACAACTAATACTTAATTACAAAACTAACACTCATGTAGTCTTCTTTTGTTTGTCCCAAAAACCTAACACCACCACTTGTGTGACATGTGGCAAATGGGTCCAATCCCTTTTTGAAAATATCTTCTAGATATTTTTCAGTCAGATTCGCGAAATTCGGCCGTCTCGGGCCCCGAACGGACACTTTTTCCAAGAAATTACGAAACTTCACGGGCTACAAGGAAACGGCTCAACTAAGACCGATGTGACGACGGCTAAGCTTTTTGGATCCAAAACGGACCTCGAACGGACCAAAACGTCGCTCGGTTGACTTTTCCAACGAAAAGTCAACCTTTCCCAAATTGGTCAGAAAGTTGCCCTGATTCCCCCGGAACTCACTTTGGTCGATAACGGGGTCAACTTAAGTCCGGTATGACCCTCGGGGTCAAATTTAGGTTCATTTAAGTGTCTGTCCCAAAATTTTAAATTTCCTGTTTTTCACCGATTTGACTGGCGTTGACCGGGAGCGGTTCTTACATGATTAAACCGGTTTTCCATAACAAATTTTCAAGCTTAGACAACGTCTAATCGGATGTTTTGTACGATTTTTTGCATCCGTGTTGTTGACTATTATTAATATATGATTTTTTTGAGCGAAAGGTGCAATATTATTTATCCATCATGATTATATAAATGTGCATCGAGGAACAAGCTCCTCGATCACGGAGAGCGTCAGAATTGATGAAGAATGGTTCTCTGACCCTTTTAGTACCATAACCGCCACATACAGTGTTTTGATGCCTCACGGGCAATGATAGAAGACGAGTGGGGAGACCAGAAGACCGGAGATCAAGAGGGACCTCGACGGTAAAAATGATGGGGGGAGACAGTGCATTATATAGGGACCCCTCCCAGGTCCAGTCCCTGATGCCTGATTCACCACTCATTCCTCCTGGCGGGGCTGCTTGCCCGCCCTGACTTGGTCCTCTCGAGGGTCCCCGATCGTCGGCCTTTTGAGGGCACCCTGTCCAACCCTAGGGCTGGGCATCGGCCGGTACCCGCCCCAAAACCCATACCCATTACCCAAACCGTGATTTCCGGTTACGTAAAACCAGTACCCGTACCCATCATCGGTCGCTAAAGGGAAAACTGATAACCGCCCAGCTTTACTATCGGGCGGTGACGGTTATAACCATCAAACCAGGCCCAATGGGCTTTCTATTGGGCCTTCAAAAATATAAACCAACATACAACATTTTAGAAACATATTTTACAATCTTCCAACTTCATTTTACAAACCTACCTATTTTAGAGCATTGAAACACAATTATTCCTAGAATTAATACCTCATAATAATATATTTATCGTCTTACAATTTTAAAAACACGGTTTCAGAAATCATTTTTGTACAACACAAAGAGTTGAAGAACAAAAATATACAGTTTTGACTAAACTACAATCAACCTATATTACAGAAAAAACACAAGCATTTGTACAATACAAAATTGTCTTCAGATTTCTTTTTAAAGTCCATACTTCCTATGTAGAAATATTTACTCGTTATGTGTAGAGTAGTGGTGTTATTTATCGGAAATAACATCTGAAATTAGGGTTAATATATGGGCTGAATGTTGCTAGAAATGAGCCTTCACGGTATGGGCCGACACCAACTGTACATGGGCTTCAACATACTACAAGTTGGTTAGCTAAGCCCAATCTATGACCGGTCAGTTCGGTTCACCACCGGTTTTCATTTAGAAAACCGTTACCCGCCCAAAAGGTAGTCGGTTAGGGATTTTAATGCCCGTGATCGTCGGCTCCGGTTATTTCGGTGATGGGGACGGTCGGTGATGGTCGGTTTTCGGTGATGGCCGAATATTTGCACATCCCTAGCCAACCCCCAGTCCAGCCGCTCCGGACAATACCACCTCCGGTGCTCTTACTTCCACACGAGCTCCTGCATCTTGAGTGGACAATCGCGGCAGAGCCCTGAACGAAAGGCATGAGGCTGAGGTGGAGCCCTACTGGTCGATCCCTGGAAATCCAGTCGAGGAGGCGTGGGAGTCCGAGGAGCTATGGTCAGCTTCAAAGGACCACATGGGGGGTAAGCAAGCTGGCCGTCTCCCCCATTCTGTGGCATACTGTTTGACCTGCTTCTCCCTGTCATACTCCAGCAGGAAAGAGCCAAACTGTGGTGGCCCCCGAACCGCCCACGTACAGTCCTTCTTGATATGGCCGAGCCGGCCATAGTTATAGCAGAAGCTCAGAAGCTTTGAGTACGTGAGCTCCACATTGATAGGCTCTGGGAACTCATGGAACCGGAGCACCAACCCCTTTCTTAGGGGGTTTTCCAGGAGGTGCCAGAATTGGACCATGACGGTCTCTCCCCAACACATGCCCCATTGGTCACATGGGACATCTACACACATCCCCAAGGCATCCCCGATAGAGACACATGTATCTCTCGTCCGAACCAGAGGTGGTAGTCCCCTAACATGGACCCACAATTGTACCCGTTCAAGAGCAGGCATCTCTCGAGCGCACGGGTCCAGGTCCCCAAGCAACAGGACCCAACCATCGAAGCATCAGGGTTCGTTACCACGGACCCACACCCTAGACTCCGAAGATCAGAAATAGAAGCCGAATAGTCCCGGCCTTAGATCTTTGACCACTAGCCCTTTCGCAGCCTTACCTCATACATTGGTAATGATACAAAGGAGCATGTCCTTCCGTGGGGGCTTTGGTGACCAAAGTCGGCCTACCAACCCCCATTGTTGGCGAGCCAGTACCACTGATGTCGTTGTCCGAGATGTCGGGACCACCACCTCAACCTCTTCCTCATCGTCCAGAGAGCAGGACGAAAACCCGTCCTACAGACCCTCCAGAGAAGACTGAAGATCCGCCTCCTTAGCAGTCCCAAACGAAGGGAATTTTTCTGCGAGAAGGTGCTTCGACCGATCCCGGGTCATCCCTTGTGGGGTAGTTAGGACCGCCGGGATGATTGGATCGTTGACCTGGTTGGGGAGGCACCGCCCTAGCCCCAAGGCCAAGGCCACCGTTCACGGAAGCTCCTCCATAGGTGCCTTTCATTTCGTCGGATCTCTTCGGAACGCGAAAGATTCCTTAGGGTTAGGCCCCACTGCACATAATTTTAGGGGGTGGAGCCCGATCCAGGTCAAGGCTGGAAGGGGATGAAATCCTAAGGGGGGGGGCTGGGAGAGGCCGCATCAGATTAGGGTTCGGGGGCCGTAAGGTCAGGAAACCATTACTTGGAGAGGAAGCCACCTCAGTGCGGCGCAAAGGCCTCCCCCTCTTCGGCTTAAGACCGGTACCGGAGAAACCGATCCGCAAGAGAAGCCTCCTGTCGGGATTGGACCCATCGCGGGGGGCTGAAAGGGCGGTTCAGCCACGGTAGGCTTGGGTTTGCGTTTACGACGAACCTTTTCCCCAACCAAAGCAGAGGGGCAAGGGGGAGGAAAAGGAAGGAGAGAGCTACTGGTAGGAGCGACGGTTTCTGGAGCAGGCACCATAGGGACAACATATATAACGACGACGGAGGAAGGAATAGGAAGCACTATTATGGCGACTAGAGCTAATAGGTCACAAAGTCTGAGAGAGAAAAAACACAAAAATGGCCCAAATGTTTTTAACCATCCTTGGCATTTATATTTTCTGATTAATTAATTAATAAAAGATCAATCATAAATAAATTGAATAATTTATAGTTTATAATCAGATCAAAGTAGTTAACTTTGTTTTACCAAATCCAAAAGTGGGTAAACTTAACCCCAATCAAACGAATAAATAAACATTCTACCAATTGACTCCTTTGGATGTACTTCCTACAAATTAAATTGAAACAAAAATATCTCAAAGGCAAACGACTTAAAATAGAAAGACAAGAACATTCTCCTGAATAGATAAGGTGGTGTAAAGAGAAAGCGTTGGAGCAAATGAGTGTAGCACCAGCCAAAGCCAAAGCCAAAGAAGCCATGTGCATTGCCACCTCATCACCTTTCTTCGGGACAGATCACGAACAACTACAAAGTCCATGGCCCAACCCAATTCATTTCCAGCTCTCTTCCCCTCAGATTTGTGGGTCCCATACCCATGTGCACCCTCCTCTCTCCTTCAATCTTAATCTATTTCAATGGCTTTACCAATGTTCTGTAACTCTTAATAACCTTGAGTCTTGAGCTTCTTCCTCTCTTCAATCTTCATAGTCTTGTTTGGTGTATTGATTATTTGAGCTCCTGTCACTCTCTTGCTTCTCCTCCATTAATGTCCTCTTTCAATGCTCTTACTCATTGACTAATCTTCTTCTCCTTCAGAAATGATGGATAAAAACACCCATCTCGGTTTCAAACGGTTCAAGTTCAAGTTCTGCTTTTTTGCCATTTTAGTTTCTGGGTTCACTTCCCTTTTCCTCTCCGGCGTCTCCGCGGCGAGCTCCGGGGATGCCTCGGTGATGCTAGCTCTCCGGGACACCCTCAAGCCCCCTGTTTCTCTCGGGTGGTCCGACCCAGACCCGTGCAAATGGGACCACGTGGGTTGCTCCGACGACGGGCGGGTCACCCGGATCCAAATCGGCCACCAGGACCTCGGAGGTTCGCTCCCGGCCAGTCTCCGAAACCTCACCGAGCTCGAGCGACTGGAGCTACAGTTCAATAGCATTGGGGGTCCTCTTCCGAGCTTAAACGGGTTGGGCTCGCTCCAGGTGCTGATGCTCGGCCACAACCTGTTCACCTCCATTCCCGGCGATTTCTTCGCCGGCATGTCGTCCCTCCAGTCCGTCGAGGTCGACAACAACCCCTTCTCGGCGTGGGAGATTCCCGGAAGCCTCCGGAACGCGACGTCCCTCCAGAACTTCTCAGCCAACTCCGCAAACGTCACCGGAACGATCCCGGAGTTCCTCGGCGCCGACGAGTTTCCAGGTCTGATTAACCTGCATCTAGCCTTGAATAATCTCGAAGGCGGGTTGCCCGGAACCCTTTCCGGGTCTCAGATCCAATCTTTCTGGCTCAACGGCCAGAAGCTCGCCGGAGCCGTCGACGTCATCGCGAACATGACTTCTCTACAAGAGGTATGGCTACACTCCAATTCCTTCTCCGGTCCATTACCTGATTTTTCTGCTTTGAAAGATTTAAAGGTCTTGAGCTTGAGAGACAATCAATTCACCGGTCCTATACCAGATTCTCTGGTGAATCTCGAATCATTGAAGATTGTAAATTTAACAAACAATCTGTTTCAAGGACCAGTCCCTGAGTTCAAAACCTCTGTTGTAGTTGATAACCAAGTGTCCGGTGAATCCAATCGATTCTGTTTATCAAAACCTGGAAACTGTGATCCCCAAGTGAACACATTGTTATCTATAGCTAAATCTATGTACTACCCACAAAGGTTTGCTGAGAATTGGAAAGGTAACGATCCTTGTGCGGGTTGGATTGGAGTCACTTGCAGCAGCGGGAACATTACCGTTCTCAATTTCGAGAAAATGGGACTGAATGGCTCGATTTCACCTGAATTCGCCTCGTTGAAGTCATTGCGAAGACTCATTCTTGCTGTGAATAACCTCACCGGGACAATCCCAGAGGAGCTCACAACTTTGCCAGGGCTTAACTTGCTTGACGTGTCCAACAACCAGCTTTACGGGAAAGTTCCAGACTTTCGGAGTAACTTGGTTGTTAAGACTGATGGGAACCCGGATATCGGGAAGGATAGGAGTACCCATCAGGGCTCTGCAAATGGGCCGAGCTCTGGCGATGGTGGCCAGCCTGGTACTGGTCGGAAAAAGACAGCAACATTGGTAGTTGTTTTGGTCATTGGAGGTCTGGTTGCATTGTTCTTGCTGGGGTTGCTAGCATTTTGTCTGTACAGGAGGAATCAAAAGCGGTTCAGCAGAGTTCAGAGTCCAAATGCTATTGTCATTCATCCTCGTAGTAATTCCCCATCGGACAACAATGACAGTGTGAAGATAACTGTTGCAGGGTCGAGTATGAGCATTGGGGCCACCAGTGAGTCACACACCATTCCCGGCAGTGACACAGGTGATATCCAAATGATTGAGTCCGGGAACATGGTGATATCCATTCAAGTGCTGAGAAGCGTAACGAATAATTTCAGCGAAGAAAACATACTGGGTCGTGGAGGATTCGGGACAGTCTACAAAGGTGAATTGCACGATGGCACGATGATCGCTGTCAAGAGGATGGAGTCCGGGGTTATAGCAGAAAAAGGGATGTCGGAGTTCAAGTCTGAGATTGCTGTTTTGACCAAAGTACGTCACAGACATCTGGTGGCGCTTCTTGGGTTTTGTTTGGACGGGAACGAGAAGCTTCTTGTGTATGAATACATGCCTCAAGGGACTCTCAGCAGCCATATCTTTAACTGGTCGGTTGAAGGGTTGAAGCCCCTGGAGTGGACCTCAAGGTTGACTATTGCTTTGGATGTTGCGAGGGGCGTTGAGTATCTTCACAGTTTAGCGCATCAGAGCTTCATACACCGGGACTTGAAGCCTTCTAACATTCTGCTCGGAGATGATATGAGAGCTAAAGTTGCGGATTTTGGCCTTGTTCGTCTAGCTCCAGAGGGAAAAGGCTCCATCCAAACTAGAATCGCTGGAACTTTTGGTTACTTAGCACCGGAATATGCAGGTAATGTATACAGTTTATGCATGACCTAACTTGATGAACTTGATTGTTGATTTCTTGAGCTTGTTAGGCTAAGGAATTAGTGGAGTAGGTGGCAAGATTATAATTAAACTTATAGGAATGTGTCATGATTTTGCTGTGGATGTGCAGTGACTGGTCGGGTTACGACCAAAGTGGATATGTTCAGCTTTGGGGTAATCTTGATGGAGCTGATCACGGGAAGAAAGGCGCTGGACGAGAGTCAGCCGGAGGAGAGCATGCACCTGGTGACATGGTTCAAGAGAATGCTCATCAACAAGGAGTCCTTCCGCAAGGCCATTGACCCAGTACTTGACGTCAACGAAGAAACTCTGGCCAGCATCAGCACCGTTGCTGAGCTGGCGGGCCACTGCTGTGCACGGGACCCGCATCAGAGACCGGACATGGGCCATGCCGTGAACGTGCTTTCCTCACTGGTCGAGTTATGGAAACCGACGGACCAATGCTCTGAGGACGCCTATGGCATTGACCTGGAGATGTCGTTGCCGCAAGCGCTTAGGAAGTGGCAGGCTCACGAGGGCAGGGGTGATATGGAGTCGTCGAGCTTGGACAATACGCAAACCAGCATACCTACTAGACCGTATGGGTTTGCGGAATCCTTCTCTTCATCTGATGGAAGATGATTGGAAATGGTGGTGCGAAGTGTGATTTAATCTTGTTCTCTTTAAACTTGATTCTTTATTTCTTCTTAGTTCTAACAATGGGTATTGGCATCTTGGTAAAAAACATTAGTTTGTTTGAAATGACTCCATTTATTTATATATTTTTTGGATCTCTTCACAAGTTTGGATTTCTTCTTAGTTGTAATATGCTATTATGAACAAAGCGTCCCGTTTGGTTTGTAGATGAGTGTATTTTTGAGTGGGAGGTTCAATCCCGGTGGACATATTTGTCTGGGAAAAGATGTGGGAGGAAGTTAACGAATGATTTGTAGTTGATAAAAAAATAGCTCTATTTAGTATTTACAAGTGTATAGAGAGCTCTGTCAGGGTTTCGGTGTCGCCGTATCGTGCTCCTCTAAGGTTTAATTGCCGACCGTCCTCTGGCATAGTTCCGGTCCGTTCTCCCTGCCGTCATGGCCTTTTCCCCAAGCCTCTGTCTCCTTGGTCCTGTCTCGCTCTAGCTTGGAGGGGATTCTCTCAAAGAGAGGTGACGTGCCTCGGCCTTCGTCTCCGACAAGTCCTTACCCTTATGCATGGGCACAACCATCGATTCCTCACCAAGCGAAATCCTCATTGCCCCGCCTCTATCAAAGAAGCCCCAAATTCCTTGATCTCCTTTCCCAATTTTGTCGATTCAAGCTCCGTCCGTGCCCCACGGGCAGCGTCGTTGGGACCCTAGTTCAAGTATTCTTTCGTCTCCGCATCGCTCAGTGGTGAAACCTGATATTAACGTCTTGGCGTGGAATTGCCAAGGCATGGGGGCTGGAGCGGGTATTGGAGCTGCATTTGGCAGCGACGGATTGAAGAGGGGTTCGCTTGGCGAGCCCCGGGATGATCAGGCGAGGGCTGGTAAGCAGCCTTGCCAGGAGGGATGTTAGGTCCTCAGGCTTTAGGGACTGACTCCGGGAGGGGTCCCTGGTTCAAGCCTTGCCTCTTACTACTAATGCAGTCCATGCTCAGACTTTTGAGCAGGACTTCTAGTCTCGTTTTTCTCACCCCCACCTTTCCTTCTTGCCTATGTGACATCTCAATACCGTTTATGACGGTTCTAGTATCAAAAGAACTGAGAACGATTATGTTCTATATCTGTTCTTCCTTGGTGGTCAAAAATTTTCTTGTCGCACATCTATGTAATTGATTTTCTAGAATTATAAATATTGCACCTTTCAGTAAAAAAAAATCAAAGATTTAAGTATTGCACCCTAAAACTGAAAGATAATTGAAACGCTAAGAAATAAACCGAAATAGAATATATATGTATCGGAGTCTTTATTCTGCAATCCACTCCCAAACACTCCGTATGGTCTTTCTTTTTTGCTTGCCTACGCGACGACACAAGAAGATACTGTATGGTCGCGTGATATAATTGGATCTCTGATGGGTGGATTGGGGCGTTGAGTATCAGGATTTGTCTTTCGCTGACAAGAAGAAGAACCCATGACCCCTCTTCGACCGACTTGACTATCAGCCCACTCACCTTCCATAACATCACTTACTATCCGGCCCATTGTTCACATATTAGGAGGTAAGGAACCGTCTGTCCAATGGTTCACCTCTACCGGTGTTTACAATTCCTTTAGATCTTTTTCTTCCAAAAAGACGTTCACCAATCGTTCTTCTAATTGGCCCAATACACCCGCCTTGCTCTCATCTTATAACTGTTGGATTATTTTATAATCCAACGTGTGGGCTTACAAATTGGACAAGTATATTTGGGGTCAATGATTCGTATTGGGCTTGGGAAGCCCGATTTAAAACATTATAATGAGTATGAGCTTTGCAATGTGTGATACCCAATATAAATCTGATTAGAGTAATGGGCTTTATTCAGATTATATATATAAAAGTATTAGGGTTTGGTCCCCAAGATTAATCAGTCGTCTTTCTTTCTCCTCCATCCCCATCTATTGAGTGAGAGCACATGGAGAGCATAAGGGATTAATCTGTGGAAGACCAAAACCATTCTTGTTCTCATCATCGACATGGAATTATCAGGTACGTTTTTTATGTTGTTCTATGATTAAATCCTGATTATTTGACTAAGCGTTGGATTTTTAAGGGATTCGATTAGGGTTCTAACAAGTGGTATCAGAGCCACGCTTCAGTCGAATTTTTGGGGTTTAATTTGAATGGCTTTTGTCGGGATTAATTACCGTGTTGGGTTTAATTGCCGTAGACATGCATGTTTATATCCTGCGATTATATGTATGATTTGGTGCATGTACGCGTAACCCTAGTTCATACCTTAATTAATTGTTTTGGCTTTTATTTGTGTGCTGACCGTGTATTCTGTACATGGATAAAGTCTTGGTTTTGCTTGATTTATTTGTCAACTATTGGCTTTGGTGCTAACCGTGTATATATATATATATATATATATGTGTGTGTGCCTAGTTGCTGAGAACTGATTTGGCATGTTAAAAGAAATTATGGTTTGGCTCATATGTCATATTTACCTATGACATGTGTTGGATTTTATGATGAATTAAAATATGCCTTGATTGTGATATGTATGTCCGGTTTACGCTTTCAAAAATATGCTTGTTGTTGTGAATATATGGCCCCACCAATAAGTGTAAGAATGGCTTCATCATCAAGTGGATTTACAAAGTCAATGAGGTAGATAGATAAGTTATGGGCTTTGGTAAATTTAATAATATTTGTAGTTCTATAAATAGAACATTTTGGTGTAATGTAAGTAACACTTTCAACTTGAGCAGAGAGTGACTTTCTCCTTTTCTCTCCATACTGAAATGCTTCTTGAGTTTCAGTTTGTTCTTGTGTCCATGTATCAATAAAGATTAAATTACTACTTGACAACAAAAATTACTCTTTTTCTACAACACGTTATCAGCACGATCAACTCTTCTGCTCAGGTATTAAAATTTCATATGAATAAATTCATTTCGTTAATATTATTTACTAACGATATTTTTGAATTTATTTTATATTTATTTCATACTTATTTATATCTGTTATTTATAAGTATGCTCTGTGATTGCCAATAATACATCGGATCTTTCACATCAGAAAATAACTGTTATTGTTTATATTTATATAATGTTTACCCCACGAGCTTGCTCGGTGTGCGATACTTATATTTATATTTGCTTATCCCACGAGTTTTAACTCGGTGAGTGGTTATATATATATATATATTTAATTTCTATATTTATATATTAAACCCTGCGAGTTCACTCGTTTGTGTGGTTATATATGTATATTTAAATTCTGCACTTATTATGGCTACCCCACGAGTTTGCTCGGTGCGCGGTTATGTTTATGTTTTGTAATTATTTTACCACATGGTTTCTATTTTGTGAGATCGTATATTTGTAGCCTGGAGTCTACAAAATATGATGGTATGTTGGGCCAGAAGTTCCAAATATCAACGACCTGAAGTCGAGTATGATACTGACATGCAATTATTTTGATCAATGTTCAGGATGGATAACTTCACAAAGCTTAATTATGCTCCTCTTAGACTAGACGGGAAAAACTATTATGAATGTGCGCTAGACACGACTCTCCACTTGAGATCTCAGAATCTTGGAGAAGTCATAAAAGAGGGCAATAACGAGTCAGTCAAAAACAAAGCCACGGCCACAATATTAATCCGTCATCACATGCATAGAGACCTACGACTTGAGTATATAATTGACGAAGACCCCCTTACTTTATGGGTTCAACTCAAGGAAATGTTTGAGCATATGAAAGCAATAGCTCTCCCTCGTGCCCAATATGATTGGTCTAACCTCAGGTTTCAGGACTTTAAGTCCGTAAATGAGTACAATTCGGCAATGTTTCAAATTGTTTCCAAGCTTCGCAGTTGTGGTGAAAAAATAGCTGAAGAATCTATGCTTGAAAAAACACTCTCCACGTTCCATCCCTCGAATATGCTCCTGCAGGAGCAATATCGACAAAAAGAGTTTAAGAAATTTACAGATCTGATTGCTTGTTTGCTCCTTGCAGAGCAAAACAATGAATTATTAATGAAAAACCATCAAACTCGCCCTGTAGGCAGTGCTCCATTCCCTGAAGCGAATGTGACAAGATATGATGGTAACTCTGGACCTAGACGAGGTCGAGGACCCTTTAGAGGTCGAGGTCGAGGTCGTGGACGTGGTCGCAGTCATGGCTATGGGCACAACAATTTCCAACCTTATAGAAGAGATGATAAGGTGTACCACCAGAAGTGGACCCGATATGAGAAAGGAAAAGGCCCACAGAACCCGACTCCCAGAAATGCCGAAAATATATGTTACCGTTGTGGGGGGACTGATCATTGGTCACGTGTATGTCGTGTGCCAAACCACTTGGTAAAGTTATACCAAGAGTCAATCAAGGGAAAACAGAAGGTCGCTGAGACAAATTTCATTAATCATGTGAGCCCTGAAGATGCTCCGATCAAGCTTACCGTCTCCGACTTCTATAAAGATGATGACGGAAATGTAGACCGTGATGAAAATGTAGATTGAACTTGTGTGTTTATGTATTCCCTTACTTTAAGTCAATGTGAAATATATATATAATGTTTTTGTAATCATTTCCTAAGTTTATAAACTAATATAATACTTTTTTATGAAAGGATATGGACCCCAACTATGGTCACGTATCTGCAGAAATGATGACGACTTATGTATTGTTGATTGCGCGTCGACGCACACAATCTTAAGAGATAAAAAATATTTCTCTTATCTTACCTTGGTCGAAGCAAATGTTAGCACAATTATTGGTACTGAAAATTTGATAGAGGGCTCGGGAAGAGCTACCTTGATATTAGAAAATGGAACAAGGTTAAATACCCGTAATGCTTTATATGCAAGTAGATCCAGAAGAAATCTACTTTGCTTCAAGGATATTCGTAGCAACGGATATCATGTCGAGACCAGAAGTGAAAATGAGACTGAGTTTCTCTGTATCACTTTTAATAAATGTAGTGAAAAGCGTGTACTTGAAAAATTACAGGTTCTATCATCAGGTTTGTATTATACAACCATAAGAACCGTTGAAACCTACGCAACAATGAACCAGAAGTTCATTAACCCAAAAGCTAATATGCTTTGGCACAATCGTCTTGGTCATCCGGGATCGACCATGATGCGTAGAATTGTTGAAAACTCATGTGGGCATTCTTTAAAGGACCAGAAGATCCTAATGTCCAAGGAGATATCATGTACAGCTTGTTCACAAGGAAAATTAGTGGTCCTACCATCGCAAACCAAGATTAAATTTGAAATGCCATCTTTCCTGCAAAGGATTCAGGGAGATATATGTGGTCCTATACATCCAGCCAGTGGACCATTTAGTTATTTCATGGTCCTGATAGACGCATCCAGCAGATGGTCTCATATTTTCTTATTGTCAACGCGGAATGTTGCGTTTGCTAAATTACTGGCACAAATCATTAAGTTGAGGGCACATTTCCCTGATCATCCCGTTAAGTCTATTCGTCTTGATAATGCTGGTGAGTTCACATCAAGAGCATTTGATGATTATTGCATGTCTTTAGGGATTGATATTGAACATCCCGTTGCACATATCCATACCCAAAATGGGTTAGCAGAATCGTTTATCAAACGTATACAGGTAATTGCACGTACATTATTAATGCAATCACAATTACCTATTTCTGCTTGGGGACATGCTGTATTACATGCTGCATCTTTAATTCGTATAAGACCAAGTGCTTATCATCAATATTCTCCTGTACAACTTGTGTGTGGGAACCAACCTAATATATCCCATTTGCGAACCTTTGGTTGCGCAGTGCAAGTGCCGATTGCACCTACTCAACGCACACAAATGGGACCCCAACGTCGGTTGGGGATATATGTTGGTTTTGACTCACCGTCCATTATAAGATATCTTGAACCTCGGACGAGTGATTTGTTTACTGCAAGATTTGCAAATTGTCATTTTGATGAGACAACATTTCCACCTCTAGGTGAGAAAGATAAGTCTCCTGAAGCAAGGCTTGAACTCTCTTATAAGCCTCCTGAAGTTGGGCATGAACTTTCATGGAAAGTGAGTTCGTTGTCTCATTTAGACGCACGCACGTCACAATGTGAAACAGAAGTACAGAGAATAATTCATTTGCAAAATGTTGCAAATCAAATGCCTGATGCATTTGCAGATACGTCAAAGATGACAAGGTCTTATATAGATGCAATCAATGTACCAGCTAGAATTAAGGTCACTGGGGATACTGCAAAAGCAGCTATCGATTCCTCTAGTGCACGCCTGAAGCGTGGGAGACCAGTTGGATCAAAAGACATTGTCCCCCGGAAGCAGAAATGTTAGACGAATATAAGGGATAAGAAAGCGGTGATTCCAGAAGAACCAGCCGATGAAAAAGCCTCATTACCAGAAGCAGTTCCAGAAGAACTACAGGAGTCGGTTCCAGAAGAACCAATCGGTCCAGAAGTACCAGAAGACTCTAATGTTCCTGAAGAGTTAAGAAATGAGACAATCATTGTTGATGAAGTCTTTGCATTCGCGGTGGCCAACGAGATCATACATGAGTTTGATTTCGAGCCCCGAAGCATCGACGAATGCCGTCACAGGGATGACTGGCCTATGTGGGAAGAAGCAATTCAGACAGAATTGGCTTCATTGGCGAAACGCCAAGTTTTTGGACCCGTTTCCAAGACACCAGAAGATGTCAACCCTGTTGGTTACAGGTGGGTATTTATAAGGAAACGAAATGAGAAAAATGAAGTCGCCCGATATAAGGCTAGACTTGTGGCCCAAGGATTCTCTCAACGACCTGGAGTCGATTTTGATGAGACATATTCCCCGGTAATGGATATGATCACTTTCAGATATTCGATCAGCCTATCAGTCTCTGAAGGACTTGATATGTGAATGATGGACGTTGTGACTGCTTACCTGTATGGTAATTTGGACACTGATATCTATATGAAACTCCCCGATGGGTTGAGATTGCCTGAAGCAATGATAGATATCCCCAGAGATATGTGTTCAATAAAATTACAGAAATCTTTGTATGGACTAAAGCAATCTGGTAGGATGTAGTACCATCGCCTTAGCGAGTATCTTACCAGAGAAGGCTATAAGAATGATGTTATTTGTCCATGTGTGTTCATTAAGAAAACAACCTCCGGGTTTGTTATTATTGCAGTATACGTTGATGACATAAATCTTATTGGTACTCCAGAAGAGATCCTCAAAGCTTCAGATTATCTGAAAAGAGAATTTGAAATGAAAGATTTGGGGAAGACAAGACATTGTCTCGGCCTGCAGCTCGAGCATCTGTCTGATAGTATTTTGATCCATCAATCTGCATATGTTGAGAAGCTCCTTAAACGCTTTAACATGGATAATGCTCATCCACTCAGTACTCCAATGATCGTACGATCTTTGGATCCTAAGAGAGATCCATTCCGTCCCAAGGAAGCTGATGAAAAGGTACTTGGTCCTGAAGTACCATATCTAAATGCTATTGGGGCTTTGTTATATTTGGCACAATGTACGCGACCTGATATAACGTTCGCAGTAAATGTACTTGCTAGGTTTAGTTCAGAACCCACTCGACGACATTGGAATGGTATCAAGCATATACTTCGTTATCTGAGCGGAACTAAAGATTTGAGACTTTTGTATTCTAAGTCCAGGGGGAGCATTGGCTTGGTTGGATATGCAGATGCAGGATATTTATCAGATCCCAATAAAGCTCGCTCCCAGACGGGATATGTATTTACCTACAATGAGACGGCCATTTCCTGGCGCTCAACGAAGCAGACTTTGGTTGCGACGTCGTCCAATCATTCAGAAATTCTTGCACTACATGAAGCTAGCCGAGAATGTGTGTTCCTCCGATCAGTTATTCAGCATATACAGAGCTCAATCGGCATTGCTCTGGAAAATTTCCCTTCCACAATATATGAGGATAATGCAGCATGTATTGCTCAGATCAGAGGAGGCTATATCAAAGGGGATAGAATTAAACACATCTCTCCGAAATTCTTTTATACTCATGAACTCCAGAAGAGTCATGAGATAGATGTCAAACAGATTCGGTCCAGTGAAAATCTTGCCGACTTATTTACAAAGGCCTTGCCGACATCTACTTTTGAAAAGCTAGTGTTCAAGATCGGGATGCGTCGACTCAACCAGCATTCAAAGTGATCTCCTCAGTCATCAGGGGGAGTAACGATGAGGGGGAGCGAGTTTTGTGCGCTGAACTCTTTTTCCCTTATCCAAGTTTTGTCCCACAGGGTTTTCTTGGAAAGGTTTTTAACGAGGCAAAATTAAGCACAACTTCAAGCACGTTTGGCGTTGCACTCTTTTCTTTACAGGTTTTGTCCCACCGGGTTTTCCTGAGGAGGTTTTTAACGAGGCAACCTAAACTTGAAGCACGCTCGATATCTACTTGCATAAGGTGGTGCCAAGGGGGAGTGTTGTGAATATATGGCCCCACCAATAAGTGTAAGAATGGCTTCATCAGCAAGTGGATTTACAAAGTCAATGAGGTAGATAGATAAGTTATGGGCTTTGGTAAATTTAATAATATTTGTAGTTCTATAAATAGAACATTTTGGTGCAATGTAAGTAACACTTTCAACTTGAGCAGAGAGTGACTTTCTCCTTTTCTCTCCATATTGAAATGCTTCTTGAGTTTCAGTTTGTTCTTGTGTCCATGTATCAATAAACATTAAATTACTACTTGACAACAAAAATTACTCTTTTTCTACAACACTTGTATATATATTAATTCTTTGAATTTATAACGTATAACATGAATTACTAATCTGGAAAAGCATCTTTTGGCTACATACATTATATAAGGTGTTGTTTTTTTTTCGAATTTAAGTGGGTGCTTAAATTAATTTTAAGTTTTGGATATGAAAGCATATTTTGATGTTATTGATTCATTGATAACATATACTGTCATGTTGTTATATATTAACATATGATTTTGTTATGCGGAATTAATTAATTAAAGTTACTGTACAATATGCATTGCACAATATAAAATCATGCTTGATCTATATTGTCGGGTTGTTCAGTGTAGATTTAAGCGTTTCCTTTTATGGAATTAGTAGGTGCATAAAGCAATTTTGTTCGTTTGATGTTTGATATCAAAATTTCGGTTTTGGGCACTTATACATTAATTTTGTCCCTTATTTTAGATGAGTAGATCAACACATAAAGTTGCCAAAGTAACCTCTTGTGTGTAGGTTTATTTATTTTTAAAATAACGGGATGTGTGTGTTTATTGTTCATGCGGTCAATGCTCGGCCCAAAGGAAGGTCATTGATTGGCCGAACAATGAATACACGTGGGATGATATATGTGAATGATAATTACAGTAGCCACTTGTGATATATATTGAATTGTTAATATGTATGTATTTATGTTTATTGATACATACTGGTACTGTATATTTGATTCATATATCTGATCAGTAAGTGTTTGAAATAATTTCACTTTTGATATTGATATCAAAATCTCAGTTTTGGGCACTTACTAATATTATTTTTGTCCCATATTTTAAATGAGTAGATCGATGCATAAAGTTTCCAAAGTAACCTCTTGTGTATAGGTTTATTTATTTTAAAGTAACGGGATGTGTGTGCTCATTGTTCATGCGGTCAATGTATCGGCCCAAAGGAAGGTCATTGATTGGCCGAACAATGAACACACGTGTGGGAATGGTGTGTGACGATTGTAAAGTTTTCATGTGGATAACATACCGGCCCAAAGGAAGGATGTTATTTGACCGAATTTATCGTCATCACTTGATTTCTGCGTGCAAGAGTACCACTTACGAATTAATGATTCTATCCAAAGATACATTAGTGTTGTGCTAGGTATCTTGGTTGTATGGGCCCATCACTTCGGTTGATTGAAAATTGTGTATCACATGAGAATTGTTTGCTTATTCTTAATGTGTTATAACATGGTTTTCAATATTTGAGCTTATGTATTTATTTGTTCTGTGTTGATAGTTACTATCTGTTGTTAATATCACTGCCAACATGAATTCAATTATTGTGCCTAACAACACAAACTTTAGGAGATGGAAAGAGAACATTCTGTTAGTTCTCGGTTTGTGTGGATCTAGACTATGCGATAAAGTTTGAACAACCTGCTTCTCTTACTACATAAAAGTTCCACTTAGGATAAGGTGAACTTTGAGAAGTGGGAGCGTTCGAATCGCCTAAGTCTGATGATGATCCAACACAATGTACTAGAAAAATTTAGGGGTGGTATGCCAAATGAGGTCTATATATGGAGTTTCCTTCATGAAATTGAAAGTAGTTTTGCAAAGAACGAAAAGGTTGAGACAAGCAAGCTTTTAGCTGACCTTGTCCAGATAAGGTATTAAGGAAAAGGAAACATAAAGGAGTACATTATGGAGATGTCTAACACCGCTTCAAAACTTAAAGGGCTCAAGCTTGATCTGTATGATGACTTGCTTGTGCATTTGGTCCTCATCTCACTTCCTGCACACTATAGTCAGTTTATAGTTAGCTATAATACTTATTACGACAAATGGACTCTTAATGAGCTCATTTCTCATTTTGTGCAAGAAGAGGATAGCTTGAAGCGTGAAAAGACTAATAGTGCTCATCTTGCACTGACCTCAATGGGCAACAAAAGAAAGAGGATTAGTGATAAGGTAACTGCGGTGGGAGGTTCACATTTATACTTGCCTTTTTCAAAATTCCTAGAGGAGTGCGGAATCGTCCCGCAATACACCATGCAAGGGCAACCTCGCATGAATGGTGTCGCGGAGAGACGAAACAAAACTCTTAAGGACTTGGTGAGAAGTATGATTAGTCACTCTTCTTTACCGGAATCACTCTAGGGAGAGGCAGTTAAAACTGCGGCTTTCATACTGAATAGAGTACCTAGTAAAGCGGTAGCTAAAACCCCTTATGAATTATGGACATGAAAAGGTCTAGTATTAGGCACTTGCACATTTGGGGTTGTCCGGCTGAGGCGAGGCCTTACAGGCCACGTGAGGATAAACTGGATTCTAGAACGGTTAGTTGCTAATTTGTTGGGTATCCTAAACGGTCGAGGGGTTTTTAATTTTATGATCCCTCAACTAAGTCCTTTTTTCGAAACGGGAAATGCGAGATTTCTTGAGAATGTTGTGTTTGAAGGGGGGGAGAGTATTAGGAGTGTTGTCTTTGAAGAGGAATTCGTTCCTCTACCGGATGTTGCTATTGACAATGTTCAACCTGTTGACATTGTTCAAGACACAACAGAAGACAACAATGAGGATTCTCCTCTACCACTCCCTGATCAAGTTCAAGAGGTTGTTCCCAAAGAGCAACCACAACTACCTCAAGAGGAAGTGCCACTTAGGCGATCCACTAGAGACAAGAGGAGTGTAATCTCTAGTGATTATATTGTATTCCTTCAGGAACACGAGTTTGACACAGGGACAATGAAAGATGATCCAATCAACTTCCACTAGGTCAAACAAAGTGTTAACTATCAAAAGTGGATCGATGCTATGAATGATAAGATAAAATCTATGCATGATAATGGCGTTTGGAAACTCATCAAGTTGTCTGAAGGTGCGAACCCCATTGATTGCAAATAGATATTTAAAACCAAGTGGGATTCGAAGGGCAATATCGAGAGGTATAAAACGCGTCTAGTTGCTACGGGTTTTACTCAAAGTGAAGGTATTGGCTATAAAGAAACTTTCTCTACGATATCGTCGAAAGATTCTTTTAGAACAATAATGGCACTTGTAGCTCATTTGGATTTAGAGTTACATTAGATGGCTGTTAAGACGACTTTTCTCAATGGTGAAATTGAGGAAACCATATATATGGAACAACCAGAAAACTTTGTATCAAGTGACCCAAAGTTTATGGTTTGTGAACTCAAAGGTCCATCTACGGTCTCAAGCAGGCTTCCCGTCAATGGTATCACAAGTTTCATACTATCATTACCTCGTATGGCTTTGAGGTCAATGTAGTGGATAATTGTGTATATCCTAAGTTTAGTGGGAGTAAATTCATCTTCCTAGTGCTATATGTCGACGATATTTTGTTGGCAAGTAGCGATATAGGTTTGTTGCATGAAGCCAAGAGATTTTTAACAAAACATTTTCAAATGAAGGATCTTGGATAATGCAACTTTTGTGTTAGGAATCAAGATACATCGAGATCGCTCTCGTGGTATTCTTGGGTTATCACAAAAGAACTATATCGAAAGGGTTCTTGTCATGTTTGGCATGAAAGATTGTGCACTAGGAGATACTCCAATCGCTAAAGGAGACAAGTTTAGTCTTAAACAGTGCCCCAAGAATGAATTAGAAAGAAAGGAAATGCTTAAGATTCCATATGCTTCAGTTGTTGGTAGTCTTATGTATTCTCAGGTATGTACCCGTTCGGATTTGGCGTACATAGTCGGCATGTTGGGCAGATACTTAAGTGACCCTGGTATGGATCATTGGAAAGCAGCCAAAGGGTCATGAGGTACTTACATAGAAAAAAGAGAAATACATGCTCACCTATTGGAAATCAGAAAATTTGGAGATCATTGAGTATTCTGATTCCGATCTTGCGGGTTGTCAAGATACTAGGAGATCCATTTCTGGTTATGTTTTTCTGTTGTCTCGAGGAGCTTTATCTTGGAGAAGTGCTAAGCAGACACTTATAGCTCCTTCCACTATGACAGCATAATTCATAGCTTGTTATGAGGCAACCAATTAGGCTATATGGCTACGAAATTTTGTCACCGGGATGCGGGTTCTGGATGGAATCGAAAGACCTCTAAAGGTCTATTGTGACAATCTTTCGGCAGTCATGTATTCGAATAACAACATAAGTTCGTCAAAGTCTAAACACATTGACATCAAGTTTCGGGTTGTTAAAGAAAGAGTTCAGAGTATGATAGTGTCTATTGAGCATACATGAACAAACTACATGCTAGCGGACCCACTAACTAAGGGCTTGACACCTAAAGTGTTTCATGAGCATACTGCTGATATGGGTGTTGTCTTAATTGATGATATGCGGTTTTAGTGGGAGTTTGTTGTCTATGTTTGCTATTCGGAATGACACTATACTTGTTAAATATTCTGCAGAATAAAGTTGATGATATTATTATCATTGTTGCTCTGAATGTTTTGTATTTCAATTGCGGTTTAGCATAAGATTTGAAAGACTAAATATTGATCTCACTTAAGCATTAAGGACCAAGTGGAAATAGGCATGAATGATATCTCATTGCATGAAATTTCCAGTCACACATCCATACTCGATCTATGTTATTGAATGTATTTGGCATGTTGATCATTGATGGGTCTAGTTACGATTTTTGTAGCAAAGGCCGCTTTGGTCTCATGTTGGTACATGAGATAGACCAGATTGACTAAGGGGGAATGTTTTAAGAATATTGACCGTTTTGTGCACACATACAGTTTTCAAATATAATTGTCATTAGGAATCGATTTGTAGCCCAAGTGGGAGATTGTTGGATTATTTTATAATCCAACGTGTGGGCTTACAAATTGGACAAGTATATTTGGGGTCAATGATTCGTATTGTGCTTGGGAAGCCCGATTTAGAACATTATAATGAGTATGGGCTTTGCAATGTGTGATACCCAATATAAATCTGATTAGAGTAATGAGCTTTATTCAGATTATATATATAGAGGTATTAGGGTTTGGTCCCCAAGATTAATCAGTCGTCTTTCTTTCTCCTCCATCCCCATCTATTGAGTGAGAGCACATGGAGAGCATAAGGGATTAATCTGTGGAAGACCAAAACCATTCTTGTGCTCATCATCGACATGGAATTATCAGGTACGTTTTTTATGTTGTTCTATGATTAAATCCTGATTATTTGACTAAGCGTTGGATTCTTAAGGGGTTCGATTAAAGTTCTAACAATAACAACATCCATCGTTACCGAAATTGATTACATCAGATCCATGAAAATTGTGGCCTCTAAAGTTAAACCTTATTTTCTATTCAGAGAGAAGGGAGACCCTATTTCCTGACCCTTATACTTGAATGCGTAAGTATGATATTTGTTTCAAGTATTCATTAATTAAACATGAGAGACCCTACTTTCTCACCCTGTATTATAACCGATTCAAAATTCTAATAACTATTGATTATTGGTCATAATCCCTAAGTATAATTTACCATATTTGTACACGGACTAACAATTTATCTGGATTAACATAACCGTTAGTTTAAGTTGCAAAATATCAAAAATAATCTTCACTTACCTTCAAACTTTGAAGAAAATGCCAGATAACTTTTATTATACATCCATAAAACCATATTTTTTAGTTTCATACCAAGGTGCTCAGTAAATCCTAAGTCCTAAATCTTTGTCAAACCCCAAACCCAGAAAACCTGAAGTCTCCGACCATAGTCACCCTAGTTTTAAATCTTAGTCTGCATAAATTTGTTTACCAAAGCAGGTTTTGGGTATATAAGTTCACTGATTCTCTTTGTTGAAGCTCTCAACTTACGGCGCAAAGATTCTTGGCGTCAAATCTGTGCTTCAGAGTCTGTTCCTCGTAGAATCTTCTAAACCCTCGAATCGACGTCGAGGAAATCGTAGACTCGGAAGGCCATCTAATCGACGGATTCGGGCCTAGCAAAATCAGGCCCAACGAATCTCCACACGACGCGTGGCAGCGATTCTGAAGCCGAATTTAATTTTCGGCCTTTATTATCCAATACCCGATGCGTTTTCCTTACAAATCCTCTACAAGTTCAGCACAGTTCCGACGTTTCTTCGACCATTTGCTTCCCCAACCCCGATTTAGTCAACTTTTTTTCTAACCCCGTTTCTCCAGCGTTTTTTTGTTATTTTTTGGAAACTCCGGCGTTTCTCCAATCTGCTTCGTCGTCCCCGATTCTTCCCACCGCGTTTGTCATAGTGCTCTAATAATGGCTGGCTCCTAAAACCTCTAATACCTTCCCGTATTCCACTTGTCAGGGGACATTTCGTCACCATAAAGATGTCCCGACGACAGTCATAAAGAGTACCAATGTAGAGGAAGCCGGGAGTGGGAATTCGTGTCCGATTCGCAACATTACTGCAACGATGAGGAGGAGAGGAATTGGGCCCAAGATCCAGAGGCATACGTCCCTTCCCCGCCGGAGCAACGAACATTACCAGCAACCCTTGTCCCGAACCACATCCTTGACACCTTCGGTTCATCCTCTCCATTCCTTAGTGGAATGACGTACAAGGTCCCAAAGACTTGGGAAATGGGAACAAGGTCGGGCAATAACAGGCCACACACGGGCTGTACCGGGACAGTTGTCCGTACAGTAGAGCGTCCTCAATCAGCGTACCGGATCCGCATACCACCACCACCTCCTTTCGAGACGGAGGTCGACATACCAGCTCCTTCCCGTGGGTAGTGAAAATAAACACGAACGGAGGAGACGACATTGGTGAAAGCATGGTTGAACAATTCCGAAAAATCGGTGGATGGGGATGATCAATCATCGCAGTCATTTTGGGACGCCATCCATCGTGAGTTCGTCCAAGCGACGAGCCAACACATGGACAAGATCGGACGGGGAATAAATGAAAGCAGTATAGGAACGAAACTAACCGCAAGTTTAAGATGATCCAAGGTTGTTGGTCTAAATTCAAGCACATATACCAATCTGGTAGATCCAATGACCAGATCACGACGGATGCAGAGTAGGACTACGTGGAGAGATACAGTCACGTCTTCGCTTAGAAGCACTGGTGGCAGCTCGTGCGAAAGAAGCCATGTTGGAAACATCGTTTTGAGAACGAGTTCTCGACGACAAACGGTGATTTCATCGGGACTTGGGAACATCCCACATCAAGAACTCCTAGACTGAGCAACCAAATGTCTCAGACCGACATGTTAGTTATCGCTGCTGAAGATGCTAATGGTCCTCGTCCAAGACCAGTCCGTGGTTGCCGTCCTCGGAATGTCGTGGGGGATGGGAGGGGGAAGGGCAAGGAGACGTCCGTTGAGCCAAACCACACCGCATTGGCCGATAACTTGAAGGCCATTGAGAATGAGCGGTCGGCGCAACTACCCATCATATTTTTCTCTATGACATGGCCAAGAGGATGTCAGAGTTGGTTTGAGATGTTGTTCAGTTGTTTTTGATAATATCAAAGTGTGCTCTTTGTACCGGCCCTTTAATTATTAATCTACGATATTTGTGTTTCAGGATGGTGGGGAGGTTTATTATTCTATCGCACAACGCTAACAACATTCCACCAAAGCATTACACCAACACATGCAACATTGTACCAGATTCGTATCACCAAATAACGATTAAATTAAAGAAGTGGAAGAGGACTTAACAAAGCTTTCAATAATTTTCCATACTTGTAATTTACATTCAAGTCGAACATTTGTAGTCGACCATATGTATTAAACATAGAAACCGTTAACATTTTAATAATAACAAGCAACACACTATACGTCATCTATTCAGGAGCCAATCACGATCCAATTCCCAATGTGAACATAAAAAGATTAGACTCTGTTATTGGGTCTATTCAAGGTATGTTTAGGATTTAATGAAGGTCTAATTTATAGTCTTATCCATAAAAAACGTTCAATTAGACCGAAATTAAACCGATTCGGTCTAATCCCACCGTAGAAAGAAAGTATTGAAAATCAAGAGTGCACAATTTGGGCTGACATGAGGACAATCACGAATGCACGGTTTGGGCCGACATGAGGACCGTATCCGCTGTGTGGCCCAAAAGTGCTCGGCCTGACTTATTATCGGGTCGGTCTAGCCTGAAAGGTTGGGTCTGTACCCACCCGCCATTAAATCTCCGTGTGTGCGTGGAGCCAAGTGCCTGGCACACGAATCTCCATTTCAACCCACAAGAGCCAAAGCCATCTCCATTTCTCCATAACTAGCAGAGCTCTGAGAAAGAGAGAGAGAGAGATCTCGCAGAAAAAAAATCCCCAGTATTGTAGAGCTACGCATTAATGGGATTGGGGTTGATAGCTTCAAGGGCCGCGAGACCGGCGTCGCGGCTCCTCGCATCTCAAAACCCTAGAGCCACCCTCCTCCGCACCATCGTCTCCACGCCGGAGCTCCAGAAACCGGAGGCATCGGCGGCGCAGGCTGAACCCACCCCGGATCTCCCTCCGCGGACCCCCGTCGGCGGCGCCACCGTCCATTTCTCCAACCCCGACGATGCCATCGAGGTCTTCGTAGATGGGTACCCGGTGAAAGTCCCCAAAGGGATGACTGTGTTGCAGGCTTGCGAGCTCGCCGGCGTTGACATTCCTCGCTTCTGCTACCACAGCCGGCTCTCCATCGCCGGTAATTGCCGTATGTGTTTGGTTGAGGTCGAGAAGTCCCCCAAACCCGTCGCTTCCTGCGCCATGCCTGCTCTTCCTGGTACGGATTTCAGATTTCTGTTGATTTAGCTTGAGTTTATGAATCTGAATTGTGAAATGATGATACTTAAGCTTAGGAATTTATGTGCGCGTAGTCAAGTTTAGTGTTTGGTTTTCTCAAGGTAGTATATTTGTTACTTTGGCGAGTTAAGAGTAGTACTGTTGTTGAATTATTAAATTTGTCTGATCATTTGGTTTTAATTTGATTGTATTTGGTTCTATTAATGACCTGCTTGTATATTGAGCAGTTTTAGTGTACTGCTTTGCTGTTAATCTGACTCTAGAGTATTGCTCATGCTTGAATTCAAATAGTATCCTAGAATAATTTTCATAGTTGTTTGAGTTGAATCCTCATTTCTGATTTGGGGGGTTTCATATTTATAGTTTATGGATTGGCCTCTCTCTGAAAGTTGTATGTTTTGTTCTGGTTTTGTCATCTTTTTTATTTAACAACATTTTTCAGGGATGAAGATTAAGACTGATACACCTATTGCAAAGAAGGCAAGGGAAGGGGTGATGGAGTTTTTGCTGATGAATCACCCGTTGGATTGTCCAATTTGTGATCAAGGTGGAGAATGTGACCTCCAAGATCAATCTATGGCTTTTGGATCTGATCGTGGTCGTTTCACTGATATGAAAAGATCTGTTGTTGATAAGAATCTTGGTCCTCTGGTGAAAACTGTTATGACTCGTTGTATTCAGTGCACAAGGTCAGCCATCCCTCATCTTTTTTGCCTCTTCCCATAAAGTTGAACTATTTGATATAGAATTCCCCAAATTTGTTTAGGAAATTGCTTCTGTTTATGGGTTGCAATGGCGCATGTGGAGTACTTGTTCTGATGGATTAACTAAATTATATCAGCGTTCTATTTATTTTGTTTCAATCTCGATTAAGGTGATTTAAATGCTTCAAAATTTTAAGATTTGTATATGTGTGCAAGTGTGGCCTGGTAGTTGCAGAAGGCCTTAGAACCTAAAGTCAATTGTCCCTTCTCATCTATATAAAAATTGAAAATTTCTTTTCAGCATGTCCAGAAAAAATGTTCTCATAAACTTAAACAAATTGTTTTGTTATATGGTACATTTGCACAAGGCTTGTCAGGTTTCATATTAGATTGATTTGTATTCTGAAATACTTTGATTAAACATGCAATTTTACAACATGCTTAAATCATTTCAATGCAGTAACATGCAATTTTACAACATGCTTAAATCATTTCAATGCAGTGAACTTTACACTGCTAGTCTTGTTCTATGGCTTAAATTAGGCTTTTCCTTTAAGTTGGGGTGCGGCAGTCTGATGTCAGAGTGATTATATTCCCATTGTCTGTTTCTATGTAAGCAGGGTAGTCTTATTCTTTTTATTATTTTTTAATATCAGCCATTTGTATGTTTCGAACACAAGACCTCCCTTATGTAGAAGTAGGCTCTCTGCCACATGGCCCAATTTATGTTGGTTATGTAACCAGAGATAGTTGCATTAGTACTGATGTATGCACTCCATTTGTTATTCCAATTGGAATTTGTTTTTGCTTTATATGAGAAAAGTGCTTTAGAATGCAGTGACTATCTTTTTATGTTGTATAAATGCTAACCAAATCAGGTTACAACTGTGTAACCCGAAGAGGTTGCTAATATGAATCCTGTTATAACAGGTGTGTCAGGTTTGCAACAGAGGTTGCCGGGGTTCAGGACCTTGGTATGCTAGGTCGTGGTAGTGGAGAGGAAATTGGAACATATGTTGAAAAACTTATGACAAGTGAGCTTTCTGGAAATGTAATAGATATATGTCCTGTTGGAGCTCTTACCTCAAAGCCTTTTGCATTTAAAGCTCGCAATTGGGAGTTAAAGGGAACAGAAAGTATTGATGTTACTGATGCTGTTGGTTCCAACATCAGAATTGATAGTAGGGGTCCAGAGGTTATGCGTATTGTTCCACGATTGAATGAGGTAGATTCTTCTAAGCTTCATTTTAGGACGTGTTCATTATTCCCTTTCACTTTTCTTGGTTATTTCCTGTCAAACTATCAACCCTGCATGTATCTTGGTTTCCAATATCATCAGTTAATTCACAGTAATGCAGCAGAATATTTGGATATGTTTTATTTTTTGTCATTAATCATCATTGACATCTTTCAGCTCCGGAGAACAAAATGGTAATATTTGGCATGCTGTTATATGAACATTGTGTTGTGTTGAACTGATGAATTCGTTCCTTCACAACTTTCTTATGATATCTCTGCATTGACCATGTTGCAGGATATAAATGAGGAATGGATTTCAGACAAAACCCGATTCTGCTATGATGGTCTGAAGAGGCAGAGGCTAAATGACCCAATGATACGTGGTGCTGATGGACGTTTTAAGGCGGTGAGTTGGCGTGATGCTCTAGCCATCGTTGCTGAGATTGTCACACAATCCAAACCAGAGGAAGTTGTTGGTATTGCCGGTCGGCTGTCTGATGCCGAATCCATGATGGCTCTAAAAGATTTCATGAACCGATTGGGGTCAAATAATGTGTGGTGTGAAGGAAACGGCGCTGACCCATGTGCTGATCTGCGATCTGGCTACACCATGAACACTAGCATCAGTGGTCTTGAGAAGGCTGATGCTTTCCTTTTGGTTGGTACCCAGGTAATGAATGCTCTTGACATCATAGTTATAGGCAAGGTTCTAAATAACTCGATATCACGCCAAGATCGCGGCGAGATCACGGAAAATAGGTCGGCCGTTACCGCGATGTGGTATCGGTTGAAATCGCGGTCAACTCGGTCAATACACTCGGTCAACGCTATAAAAATGCGACTAGAGTGGGGTATGTTAGGGTTTTTAGGTTTAAAGTTACTTTACTTTAGTTAGTTAATGGGTTGAGTTTTATCTATTGTTGGACTGAGTCAAATTGGACTTGATATAAATTAGTTGTTGGTCATTTAGGTTAATTTAAGTGGGCAAAGACTAGAGTTAATGTAATTTTATTATTATATTATTTTTTTATATGTTCTAATTATTAATAATTTAAAATAAAAAAATCTGAAAATAATTAATAGATACATATGTGTATTAGTAATTCGAAAACAATATAATTTATATTTAACTGTTCTTATTGTTATATTTTTATAGAGTATTAGTTATATTTTTATTATATATATATTTAATACAAAACGTGATTTGCCGAGATCTCTCCGAGATCTCCCTGTTAAATTGAAATAACCTTCAAGGTGACCTCGCCGTTATCTCACTGCGACCGTTATTTAGAACCATGGTTATAGGTAACTCTGGTATA
The DNA here is from genome assembly GCA_963921825.1 of Erodium maritimum. Lineage (NCBI taxonomy): Eukaryota > Viridiplantae > Streptophyta > Magnoliopsida > Geraniales > Geraniaceae > Erodium > Erodium maritimum. The sequence continues at coordinate 25,339,238 of OY997595.1, forward strand.
CAAGTATGTTTTTGGATCTCATGTTTTTTTCTTCTGTTTTGCAGCCAAGGGTGGAAGCTGCTATGGTAAATGCCAGAATTTGCAAGACAGTTAGGGCAAATCATGCTAAGGTTGGTTACGTTGGCCCCACCACAGAGTTCAATTATGATCACCAGCATCTTGGTACAGGCCCTCAAACACTTGTTGAAATTGCAGAGGGCCGCCACCCTTTTTGCTCAACACTGGAGAATGCCAAAAACCCGGTCATCATAGTTGGTGCCGGGCTCTTTGAGAGGGAGGATAAGGACGCAATCTTCGCCACTGTTGAAACCATAGCAAAGAATGCAAAAGCTGTCAGGCCTGACTGGAATGGACTCAATGTATTGCTCCTCAATGCTGCTCAAGCTGCATCTCTTGACCTCGGGCTGGTTCCCGAATCTGGCAAAGCCTTGGAGTCTGCTAAGTTTGTGTATCTTATGGGTGCTGATGACGTGAACCTGGACAAGCTCCCATCTGATGCATTTGTGGTATACCAGGGACACCATGGAGACCGAGGTGTGTACCGTGCCAATGTCATCCTCCCATCTGCTGCATTCAGTGAGAAGGAAGGAACATATGAGAACACAGAAGGGTGCAGTCAACAAACCGTTCCTGCAGTTCCAACTGTAGGTGATGCCAGAGATGATTGGAAGATCATCAGGGCCCTGTCTGAAGTATCAGGTATGCGACTACCCTATGATTCTCTGGTGGCCATCCGATCCCGAATCCGTACAGTAGCACCTAACCTCCTACACACAGACGAGAGAGAGCCGGCCACATTTCCTACTTCATTGAAGCCCCAAACAACTCAGAAGATGAGCCCTGCTGCATTTGGAAGTGCTGTTGAGAACTTCTACATGACCGATGCCATAACCAGAGCTTCCAAGATAATGGCACAGTGTAGTGCAGCACTGAAGTGAGTGGAGATGAGTCTTCATGCCTCTGTATTTTTGTTGGTCCAATAAAAGTTGCAGAAATTACATTTTAGCTTAGCTTGTGATAAGGCCCTGTTTGGCTTGCTTTGTTAAGGGGCCGTGGAGAAATTATTTTTCCAATAACAGTTATTTGATCTGTTTGCGTAAAAGCATTTCCTTGGGAAAACGATTCCATGTGAAACCAAAGATGGATTTTGGACTTGTTTTTTTTCTTTTATTTGTTTTGTTGACAAATATACTTGTTTCTGATGTGGATTAGGCTTTTATTAGGTGTTCCCTCGATTTGTTACACATGAAGGAAAATAAAGGACTTTGATTTCAGGAGAACATGACGAGGATTATTGCTTGGAATTGTAGAGGTTTGAGGAACTTGATGACAATACATCACTTGAAGGAACTCGTCAGATCCTCTTCTTAAGGGAAACATAGAATATGGAAAATCAGATAAGGATTTACTGTAGAAATCCCTCGTGGATCGAAGTGAGGGCTCATCCTCAACTAAATCGACGTCGTGGACATCCAACTGCAATCTCGGTTAGCTAATAAAACGGATGTTTGGGTGAAAAAGTTGATTGGGGATGGATTTCGTCTTATAGGGATCTATGACAAACATTCGAGTTGCTATGTTAGTTGTGAGAAACCGATCGGGGCCGTTAGCTCCTCGCTAAAGACTTTAATTGCATCCTCTCCTAGTCAACGAAACAGGGTGGACACCCTTATCTACAAGCGCTCATTGACGGTTTTAACGATACAATCACTACAATGTCAGTCCGAGATATGACATTGGAGGGGCATGTTTATGTTTAGTTTCACGGACTACTACTAGAGAACAAGATCGAGGTCTGTTTGGACCGTGCTCTTAGCTCTAGGGGTTTCGATACTATGCTTCCTTATACCCGACTTTTGAATTTGAAAGTAACTACATCGGATCACACCTACCATGGTTGACACAGAGTTGCACACTCGACAATCTAGAGCAACTAGGTTCCGTTTTGAAAATGTGTGGACTGAGGATCCGAAATGTGATCCTTTGGTATAAGAAGTATGGTTAAGGAATGCAACATCAGGAGGGCAGGCCACACTATCAACCAATGGGGTCAGAGAGTATAATATACAAACTTAGCGAAAATTCGATTGTGCCAAAAGATAATTTCAATAATCCATATTGAATGGAAGAATTGACAGATCATGTACTCAGCATCGGGAAACTATTCAAAAATGGTATCTCAAGGTCCTCACATAAAGGAATGTTTTTGAAAACAGCGGGTCAAACACCATAAGCGCATAAAAAGAGATCGGAACACTGATTTTTCCATCCCTCAGCCTCGTACAAAAGGAAGATCAATGGTATTCAGAGTCTAAAGGATCAGACACGTCGGATGTTGACGTGGGGTTCGGTATGGAGCAGGTCATCCGTAGATACTTCAAGGAACTTTTTCTAACGTGGTCAGGGCTCTTTCTGACTTACGAACGCCAATTTCACCTAAGCTTATCGCAATTCAAAACGATTTCTTGGTGCATCCAGTCTTGGATTCCGAGGCTAAAGATATAGTGTTCCAAAGAGGACCAAACAAATTCCCTACGCATGATGGGCTTAAACCCAATTTCTACCAATATTTTTGGGGTATGATCTTAACTCTTAAGGAATGCGATTCGATTTGCTGTAAGGTAAGAGAACATTTGCGTCTACCATCAAACCTAAATGGTACAATTTTAGTGTTTATACCAAAAAGGGAACCCCTTTCGATATGACATACCTTTTCCCGATAGTTATGTATAATGTTCATTTTAAGGTTCTATCTAAAGTGTTGACAATAGGTTCAAACCGTGCTTGAATGGTATCATTTCTGTCAATCATAGGGTGTTTGTACCATGACGCTCTATCCAAGACAACATATTTGTTGTTTTTGGGCTTTAAAACCCATAGCCTTAAGGTTTCTACTTAAGCCCATGTTTGGGCCCACTTAAGTCCACTAGGTTATGTAGTCTCCAAAAAAGGAACAAAGAGTTTCTTGTTCCTTAGGAGAGAGGCGACAACAGCATTGGGGAGAGAAGGACCGGTGCCTTCTCCATTTTATTTTCTTGGGTGGCGTGAGTTACTAGATTATCCATGGGTGACGGCTTTATATGAGTCATCTTGATCTTCTCTTCTTAGGTGAATGTTCACAAAGGGTCTAGTTCAAATGCTTAGTTGGTGATTCAACAGAGAACAAATAAATGATTGGTGAAGCTCCTCTATTTCCTTTTTTTGTTGGCACCAATTAAATAGAAGGTGAGGGATCTTGATCTTGGAGCTAGTTTATCGGTAACAAAAGATTGAATCTTTTCTTTTGTGGACTACTGATTTGTATTGAGAAATAAGAAACTAGTTTTGTAAGTTTTCGGATTATAACTCGATTAATACATGGAGCTCATCGTTGTCCCGTGGATTTAGACACATTGCCGAACCACGTATATCGTGTCTCTGTTTATTTCTTGCACTTTAAATATTGTTCCAGAATTTCCTCTTATCAGGCATTCGCATTTTATCGATTGGGTCCTAGGATCGGGGTTGGAAATTCAGGATATTGGTGTTCGTTAGAAATTGAATCGCTTTGGTTCATTTTTACGAATCCATCGATTTTCCTGGGTGGGTCTCGTATTCCGGTTTTGTGGGTACAAGATTCACCACAAGTGGTATCAGAGCATCCTGGTTTTGGCTAGTTGATTGGTTATTGCTGTTATTGTCGTGTTTGCAAATATGTCTGATAGAGCGTTAACATCTCGGGATGAGGGTTATGTGAAGGTCTACGAGTTCGATATTCTTCGATTTAATGGACTAAACAATTTTAAAGCTTGGCAGATGGATTATAAGGACCTTCTCATTAGTTAAGATCAATTTGATGCATTGGGAGATAAACCGTCAGATGCTGATCAACTTGAGAGGTGGAACAAGATGGATCAAAAAGCTTGTAGTACGATCCGATTGTATCTTTCTCGGAATGTGGCTTATAATTTTGCTGATAAGACGAACGCCAAAGGTATTTGGGATAAGCTTCAGCCTATGTATCTTCAAAATGATCAGATGAGTGTGATGTACATGCAGAGAAACCTCTTCACTTTCAGGCTACAATCAGGTAAGCTTATGACTGATCATATCACTGAGTTTGAGTGCTTGTACTCGGATTGTGTTAGCTTGGGAGCTAAGTTTTATGATAGTCAGAAGGCTTTATTCTTGTTGATTATTTTGTTGCCGGAATAGGATCCATTTGTTGATTAGATGACTATGATGAACAAGGGGAAGTTTGTGTATAGTGACATTGTTCAGTCTATACTTCAAAGGCTTCTAGGAAGGGTGTTGTGAGCGAGGACATTCTAGCACATGATCTCTCGGTTATAATGGGAAGAAATTAAAACAAGCGGAACAACAATAATAGAAGAAGTCGATCTCAGTCAAGAGGAAGAGATTTGTCTAAAGTTTAGTGTTACAAGTGTAAGCGTAGAGGCCATTACAAGGAGTGTCCAGAGTTGAAGGAAAATCGCACCAAATAAGATACGGGAAAAGGCGTGGAAAATGTGGTTGAGGCACCGGAGATAGTTGAGGATATTCATATCGACAGTGACCTAGGGAATGCTTTGACAGTAGGATCTAGTGATCATCTGTATGATGGTTGGTTGTTGGATACATGGGCTTCTTATCACTTGCGTCATGTTCGGGACTAGTTGACCACCTATCGCGATGTGGAGGGCCGCTCAGTTTATATGGGTGATTCTCGACCCTACAAGATGTTAGGTGTTGGTACAATCAGATTCTAGCTAGCAGACGGGTCATGTAGACAACTTATATAGGTACGTCATATTCCGGATCTTGCAAGAGGGTTGATTTCTCTTGGGGCACTTGAAGCTTAGGGTTACAGCTACATTGGTGAGAATGGCTATTGCAACGTTTATCATGGTGACATGTTGCTATTATCGGCAATTGACACGTCAATCTCTATTTTCTTCAAGGTAATGTTGTTGAGGGTGGAGCTATGGTCTCCACGGTTATTGATGAGAAGAGCTTGGTCCACACACAGTTATGACACATGCGTCTAGGGCATGTAGGTGAGAGCGGACTTAAGACTTTGAGCAGGCGTGACTTGCTTGGCGGTGACAAGATGGAGAAGCTTGATTTCTATGAGCATTATGTTTATGGGAAGTAGTGCATGGTCTCTTTTGGTGACAGTATTCATAACACCGCGGGTATTGTGGGATTATATCCACACTAATGTTTGGGGACCATCGAGAGTTGCATCGAAGGGTGGTTCCCGACATTTTGTATCTTTTATCGACGACTTCAGCTGAAGAGTATGGATCTATACCATGAAGCATAAAAATGAAGTCAAAGATATTTTCAAGAAGTGGAAGGCTATGATTGAGAAGTAGACTGGTAGGGTGATCAAGGTTTTGAGATCTAACAATGACGGTGATTACACCGAGGATCCCCTTAAGGAGTTTTGTGCAGCACATGGCATCAAGAAACACTTCACACTGAAAAGACTCCACAATAGAATGGGGTAGCAGAGCGGATGAATCGTACCCTGTTAGAGACAACACGATGCATGTTGTCCAATGCAGTTTTGGGCAGGATATGGTGGGCTGAAACAGTAAATACGGCGTGCTACTTGATTAACCGATCTCCTTCATTAGCTATTGAGTCCAAGGTTCCTATAAAGGTATGTTTCGGTATTCCTTCTGATTATTCTAACTTCAGAGCATTTGGTTTTCCGGCTTACTATCAAGTTAAGGAGGATAAGATTGGAGTACGGGCAAGGAAATCTATTTTCTCTGTTATCCCGAGAATGTAAAAGTGTACAAGTTATGGTGTCCGGAAACTCAGAAGTTTGTAATTAGACGGGGTGTTACTTTTAATGAGGAGGCTTCGCTAACAGGAAAAATGTGAAAGATGCAAGAATGGATATCTTGTTTGGAGAGGTGATAGCTATGATGAAGATAAAGAAGATAATCATCAAGTGGAGCTTGGAGCTCCTAGTTCTAGTTCTCATGCAAGTAGTTATATAGAGATGATACCTGATGAGGCAGTTATTGATGATGAGGTTCCCACTGATGGGAACGAATACCTTACACAACAACAGGTTCAGCAGATTGAGACACCATCTTTGGCAGCGAGTAGAGAGCCTAGGGTCAGACGTGCACCTCAGAGATTCGACTATGAGGATGGGGCAGCTTGTGCTTTCCCGATTACTGATTATGATGTTCCTAACACATATAAGCAGGCTTTGTGTGATGATCACAAAAAGGAGTGGAAGGACGCCATGGATGAGGAGATGTAATCTCTTTATAAAAATCAAACTTGGGAACTTGTTACACTTCCTAAGGAAAAGAGGTTGATTGGGTGCAAGTGGATCTTTACAGTGAAAGACGGGATTTCAAACTCCAAGGATAATTGTACGGGTATAAGGTACAAGGCAGGATTGGTGGATAAGGGATATGCACAACAAGAAGGTGTGGACTAAATGATGTTTTCTCTCCGATGGTAAATCACACTTTTAACCTAGTCCTATTAGCATTGGCTACGCAGTTTGATTTAGTGCTCGAACAACTTGACGTTAAAACTGTATTCTTGCATGGATATTTGGAAGAGGACATATATACGTTGCAACCCAATGGTTATGGTGTTGTTGGTGAGGAAGGGAAGGTATGCAAACTTAAGAAATCATTGTATGGGTTGAAACAGGCCTCGAGGCAGTGGTACAAGAAGTTTGATACTTTTCTGATTGAGCATGGGTATGCGAGTAGCGATTATGATTCTTGTGTATTTATTAAGACGCTTAGGGATGAATCTTTTATATTCCTCTTACTCTATGTTGGTGATATGCTCATTGCTGTAAAGAGCATGATAGAAATTGATAAGCTGAAGTCACAACTTAGCAGAGAGTTTGAGATGAAATATCTTGATCCAGTGAATAAGATTCTTGGGATGGAGATTATTCGAGATAGGAAGCGGAGTAGGTGACATTGTCACATTGGAAGTACTTGGAGAAGGTTATGAGTCGTTTTGACATGGATTCGGCAAAATCAGTTAGTACTCCTTTAGCTGCTCACTTTAAAATATCGAGTATGTTATCTCCTATCATTGCAGATGAGAGGGAACATACGGCTAATGTTCCCTATGCGAGTGCTGTTGGTAGTCTTATGTATGCCATGGTTTGCACGCGTCCTAATATTTCTTATCTAGTTAGTATTGTTAGACGGTTCATGGCGAACCCGGGGAAGCAACATTGGCAGGCAGTGAAGTGGATTTTGAGGCATCTACGGGGTACATTAGATATTTGTTTGGTTTATGAGAGATTGCCAGTTTCTTCTGTATTGGGGTATGTTGACTCAGATTATGTTGGAGATATGGACAAGTGTCGATCGACTACAAGTTATTGTTTTACATTGGCAGGGGTTCCTATATCTTGGAGGTCCATGTTACAATCAGTGGTTGCTTTGTCTACGAAAAAGCAGAGTACATGGCAGTGACAAAGGGAGTGAAAGAGGTTATATGGCTTCGAGGATTGGTCCGAGACTTGGGTGTTGCCTAGAGAGATGTCACGGTTCTTTGTGATAGTTAGAGCGCCATCCATTTGGCTAAGAATCAGATATTTCACTTTAGGAACGAACACACAGATGTGAGGTTTCATTTTATCAGAGATATCATTGAGGATAAACTGGTAATGTTGGAAAAAGTTGATACCAAGAAAAACGCAGCTGATATGTTGACAAAAGTGGTATCGGTGATCAAGTTAGAGGATTGTCTCAACTTGATTAAAATTTCTCAATGTTGATGCCCCACGGGGGCGATACCCTTCGGGGTGGGGTCTTTACGACTCGGTGAAGGACGACGAATAGGTGGAACTTTTATGGACTTTATCGCCAAGGTAGAGATTGTTTTTTTTTTGTGTGATTCAAAGCCCATAGCCTTAATGCTTTCACTTAAGCCCGTGTTTGGGCCCATTTAAGTCCACTAGGTTATGTAGTCTCCAAAAAGGGAACAAAGGGTTTCTTGTTCCTTATGATGGAGGCAAAAACAACATTGGGGAGAGAAGGACTGATGGGTTCTCCATCTTCTTTTCTTGGGTGGCATAAGTCACTAGATTATCTATGGGTGACGGCTTTATATGAGTCATCTTGATCTTCTCTTCTTAGGTGAATGTTCACAAAGTGTCTAGTTCAAAGGCTGAGTCGGTGATTCGGTAGAGAACAAATGAAGGATTGATGAAGCTCCTCTATTTCCTTTTTTTTGTTGGCACGCATTAAACAGAAAGTGAGGGTTCTTGATCTTGGAGCTAGTTTATCGGTAACAAAAGATTGAATCTTTTCTTTTGTGGGTTACCGATTTGTATTGAGAAATAGGAAATTAGTTTTGTAAGTGTTCAGATTATTTAATGTTCTAGGAACTCCTTTCAATCCTCATGACAACAACTCATTGAAATTCCAGGGATCTACATATTTGAAGGAGGTTTCATTCCGTTCGAAGGATCCTAGGCACAATTGATTAATACACTAAGGCGACATGTTATGGCTAGGGAATCTGAGAGGGCAGAAAGAGCGACCTTGGTTAGTCAGGAGAAGCTCAAGTTGCAGGCAACATGTTTACGCCTATAAGGTTCTTTGATCTTTGGATTCGTCCAGTTTTTGGAGGCCGTGGTAGAAAGAAACCAGACACTCTTGAAGCTCATACAAATGGGTTCCGGTTTCCTACCAGTAGACCTCCATTTCCATTTGCACAACCACATATTGGTTGGAAACAAGAAAACCAAGGATGTCTCATTCTATGTTGAGGTGATGGATTATTAACTTGACGCCCTGCGGTTTTAGCACAGAAAAGGACACGACAAGCGTACCAGTCGTCAAGTAGTATTTTTGGGATTTTTAGTTCCGAGTTATCGAACCCAAAGGAGCACGAGTCAAGCACGTTCTATCTCAAAGTCGTAGTCAAGCTATTTCGATACTATGGTGGTTTTTGGTTTTAAAACATGAAAAGTAAACAGTAAGCGAAATGACAGTGAACAATTACTCACAAAGCTTAGAAGAGTTTTAATTCAGAGAAAAAAGCAATCTAAGGTTGTGGGTTCATAGAGACCATTTCCAATGCGTTTAAATGACGATGAACATTGTGAAGTTGTCTGATTTTAGGGGCAACGAATCATCTCTCAAACTAGTCCTAACTCCTCACGTTGTTTCGGACCCTAATGGAATCTAACCACCTAGCTCTCACGAATCAGGATGTAGGGAGACCCAAAGCATTACGTTCTTTGATAATTTCTAACTTTCGGTCTGAATCCTATGTTTATTGCAATCGTGTTAACCTAGCTATTACTAGTTTAGATTTAAACCCAATTTGTATAAGACTTCTGACCTAATTGCAACCCACCTCTCACGAGTGTCAGATTGCAAATCCCACCTTCTATCAGGCCTACCCAGGAGATAAAGCATTAAGCTTAAATCGAATACAAACCCCAAATCAAATCATCCAACACAATAATCATTCACATTCAACACATTGGAAAATAAATCTCTACTCCCCCATAACCCTAGATTATGGGGTTTTAGTTACTCATGAACAAGGAAGAAGAAGATGTCATTGATGAACAAAAACAAAGCTTCATAATGGAATAAAGTAGAGAAATACAATACCCAATAATGAATACAATGATGTTCTTCCAAGTAGAAATCCTCTCCCTAGCTTGCTCTCAACTCTCACCTCTTCTTAGCTCTAAAAAATACAAGTGAAGTCTATTCTAAGGCTGAGTTTTGGGTTAAATAGGGTAAAAATCGAATCTGAAACGAATTAGGGAAGCTAGTCTGCACGCGCGTCACAGCTCCTTGATGGGACCCATCACGGACCATGTCACGGCTCCTTGATGGAACAGAGAGTTTTTTGACTATTTTCTATCTTCGTCACGGCTCCATAGTGGGATCCGTCACGGACCATGTCACGGCTCCGTGGCGGAGCAGAGAGTATTGGATGGTCTTAGGCCCTTGACGAAAGTTGTAGATCTCTGAATTCCCTTCGATTTTACATAAAATTCAAGGCAATCGGAGTTCGTATGAAGAAGTTATACCTTTCGCAAGATCAGTCAGCTTCCAAAACTCCTAAAACCGGATTTTCCTCTATTTTAGCCCTTTTTCCGATCAAATCACCTACAAAACATAATGAGAGACACAATACGAGTAACGAGAGGAAAATGGTCCAAATTATACAATCTCAGGACCAAAATGCTCAACAATATAGACTAAAAACATCTAGAATCGATGCAATTTATGTCCACATCAACAGATGTTGTGCAGACTATTGGTAACAGTGGGAAATGATCTGCTTAAGACACATATGAGATTGAAGAGGAGCAGCGTGAGAGAGACAGAAAGAATAAGATCAACATTGATACTCCGTTCCCCAAAAATAAGATCAACATTGATACATATTCACACAGAGTAGTTGTGTTTTTACCCTTTCGCTCCTTGCTAGCAGAAGTGCATGGTTCTTCCACAATCCACACTGGGCTTTAAATAGGCCTATGTACTCAGTTGTTGGACTGCATGGTTTTGTTGAGACTAAACCCATATGGTCAAGAGTATTGCCTGTTTTGTATGATTTTTTTCCAAGCTTCAGACATGTAATACAGTGCATGATTGTATCTTAGGGTTAGCATGTAACACAAATAGCTTGATATGTTGGTCTCAGGGTAAGGTCCTTAAAATGTAGGACCCAAAACCCATAAAATAATGTGCCAAGTCAAAGGAACAAGCCCAACATGTAGGGTACCACTTTCGCCCTTATATACATATACGTATACCTCTTTTAAGGGTGTTTTGGAACCACTTTAAACCACCAAACTCATCAAAGGAATAATGGCTCTACTCAAATTTATACAACCTTTGCGTGGGAGGTATAAGTGCCTTAGGGGTAGTTTCATCCGTCTTGAGGCTATTTTCTTTTCGGACGATTTTAATCGTGTATCAAGAAAGAAAAAATTTAGACCCTGACGTCTAAATGGAAGGGAGATTTGGAAATCTATGCTTCATAACATAGCATATTTTTTTTAGTATGCCACTATAATTCAATATTTGTAAATCTATGCTTTTGAAATATTTTAGGACAAAAATACCCTTATTATTAGTTTAAATCTCAAAATAAGTTGTATATGAGAGGATTTGAACTATGGTTGTTCAAGAAAAAATATTTGAACTTAACCACTTGTACTAAATTACTTCTATGTATTATAGCCTTTTATTATTTATTTTACTATATACTAAGTTCTCGTACTACACCAAAATTTAGAATAAAAATATGGATAATTGAAAAATACTTATGGTGAACTTTGCACGTTTTGTAAATACTTACGGTGTACTGTTTTTTGTTGAAAATACTTACTATATATTATTTTACATGTGCAAAAAGTGTGAAAACTAACGGAAAATTGGGATTTTAGAGCATGTAAAACTTTAAAATTTCCAAAATAAATAAATATGTATATATATACAAATATATTTTTAAATAGTATTTATTTATCGATTTTGGTATACACATAGTTATTTATTTAGAAATACTTACGGTATACCCATATTTATTTATTTATTTTGAAAATTTTAAAGTTGCACGCCCTCTAAAATCCCAATTTTCCGTTAGTTTTCACACTTTTAACGCATGAAAAATAATACACTATAAGTATTTGTAACAAAAGCAATACACCGTAAGTATTTGCAAAACGTGCCGAGTTCACCATAAGTATTTTTCAATTATTCATATTTTTATTTTAAATTTTGGTGTAGTACGAGAACTTAGTATATAATAAAGTATAGTAAAAAATAATAAAAGGCTACAATGCATGTAGGTAATTTAGCACAAGTGGTTAAGTCCAAACATTTTTTCTTAAACAACCATGGTTCAAATCCTCTTATATACAGTTTATTTTGGAATTTAAACTAATAGTAATGAGGATATTTTTGTCTTAAAATTTTTCAAAAACATAGATTTACGAATATTGAATCATAGTGGCATACTAAAAAAAATATGCTATATTATGAAGCATATATTTCCAAATTTTCCAAATGGAACTCGCCGACCAAAAATCTGGCAGAGCAATATTTAAGAGTAACGATCAAGACATGAGTTGTCCCTTGTCCAATTACGAGTGTTAATGGTAAGTACGATTTGGTGTCTTTTCCTATCCTCTTGCACCTAATTTCCAACACCTATGAATGTGAATATGTATATAAATAACCATTATGGGTGGGAGATCAATACGGATAAGCATCACAGATTAACTAAGATGTGATAAAGGTTTGTGGGATATTAGATTAGATATATAAATATGAATATGATGATGACAGTGATTATTAAATGGCCCCAACTCCAAACTGAAGACCTAATAGAGATGGGCAATTGTCATTCTTGATTCCATTTCAATGATTAATTGCAAGGTATAGTGGGTGTGGTGGCTTATTCACAAAACCCTATTCTAGTGGATGGGCTTTGATGTTGATATGAGAACATCAATATTATTAAATTAGATTAAAATTAAAATATTACAACGATTATAAAAAAAAAATTGGGTTTTCCAATTGTTCTGGTGAAGGTGGCCACCCTAGTAACACATCAATCATGCACTAAAGGTCATTTGACTTCACTTCTTTGCAATGACCTTCCTATGGCCTTTATCTTGTATAATAGTCCAAACTTATTATTGTATCTTTTTTTTTTGAAATACTATTGTATCTTTGATCTCTACCTTCGGGGTAACTTCTTGATTACATTATCATTTAATCCATTTTAACATTCCAAAACCCAACTTGAGGGACTTTGTTCCCTTTCCCTGGTCTTCTTCTCAAAAGCTAGGTGTAACGATCTTTTTGGTGATCCTCTTTTCCTACGGTCAGATGAGTGCGTTAACGACATCTTCTATGGTTTGCAGGTATGTCCCGTTCTCTTGAGGTGCGATAGTCCCTTGTCTTGAGTGTCTCGTATCGTTCTTCAATGGTAGGATGTGCCAAGTCCGCTGCGCACCATCCGAGGACGGCTGAACTCGGGCCCTTTAGGACCTCGCCAAGGGCTCGGGTGCCGGGCGCGCCTGGGGGACCGGGACGGGTCATGCCGGGGCGTTTCAAGTGGTATCAGAGTGGGTCGATGAGGGTACCCCGCGGGATAACTCAACATGGTGGATCGCTCAAGAAAGACGGAGTACCGAGCGCAGGGCGCTGAGCTGACGAGGTGAATATTTCCAACACATGGCACTAGGTGCCGAGAAAACCACGGGGTCGTGTGCCGAGATAGGAAAGTGCGCGAGGTAGCGCGGGTTGGTGCGAGCCAGGGGCTGCCAACATGTAGGGCACCGGGTGCCTGAGGACGCCACAGACCGTTGGATGTGAAGGAGCGCAAGGTGCGCCAGTTGGCCGAGGGAACGTGCCGTCAGCAAGATGCAGACAAGAGATGGTCAAGGGCCGGAGGTTGAAGGTCCTCGCCGAGGACGGCGAGAGAATGGGTGGGGGAGAATGTCACGACCTTTTTGGCGACCCCCTTTTCCTACGGCCATATGAGTGCGTTAACGACATCTTCTATGGTTTCCAGGTATGCCCCGTTCTCTTGAGGTGCGATAGTCCCTTGTCTTGAGTGTCTCGTATCGTTCTTCAATGGTAGGATGTGCCAAGTCCGCTGCGCACCATCCGAGGACGGCTGAACTCGGGCCCTTTGGGACCTCGCCAAGGGCTCGGGTGCCGGGCGCGCCTAAGGGACCGGGACGGTACTACCGGGGTGTTTCATAGGGACTATATAAAATTTGCCTTTCAAAAAATAAAAACTCATCTTTCTAATTTTTCTTCATATCTTCATGTAACACAGATTTAGGAGAATCAACGAAAGCAATAGAATAAAACATAAGCAGTGTTTAGAGGATGCGGCAGTTGGGAAAAACTCTTCGGTTTCTAGAGAGAGAGAGGGTTTCCATTCTCTCTAGAAACCCTAAATCACTTCTTCACCAAGTTTTTCGCCGCCGCGCCTCTCTTCGTCGTCGGCGATCTCCTTCCATGAAGATCGCTGACGGTCCTTGCAGTTGCTCACTTTCACTCCTGCCCCTTGCTTTTTCTCTGCACCCTCTTCCTTTCTCCTCTCTCTTTACTCTCCTTGAGATCTCAAGGGTTCTTCGGTCGGGCTTCTCAGATCCGGTGATTAGCCTTCTCCTTCGACGGTCGGGGTGTTCAGATCTGGTGTGGGAGCTCTTTCCTCTTGGATTGGCGCGGATCTGACTCCCTTTTCGCTCATCCTCTTTTGCCGCCATCTCCCCTCTAGTTTGCTCAAGTGTCTCTCATTGAAGAGCCTCTCCCTCCGGCAGCAGAGCCTCCCCAATGCCGACGTGGGACGATCTTCTCCGCCCTCCATGGTGTGGATCTTCGCTGTTTGGGTCAGGCCTTCTACTCCGTTTGGCTGGTCGCCCCCTCACCTTCCGATTTGGTCCCCCAGGGTCAAATCTGTAGCCGCCGCTCGCACGACCTTGCTCCCCTTCGTGGATGTGCTCCAAATAGGTCCTATCTTCTCTGTTTGTGGTCTTGAAGGTAAGATCCCTTCGTGCCTGGTTAATGCTCGGTAGAAATACCAGTTCCCTCCATTTGGGCGTTTTTCGGTGTTGGCCGGAAGCGTGAGGAGGAATGAGTACTTGACCAGGCCTTCGGGTTGTCTGCTCTGTAAGCTAATCTCTTCTCCTTTCTTGTTAGATATTATCTCCTCCATCCCTCTCCATGCATCCCTTTCAGTCCGGTTTCATTTCTTGTCGAACATGTTGTGGTTCGAGCTCGCCGGTCAAGGTGTTGACCGTCGACGAAAAACAAAAGGTATTAAGCGGTAAAGAAATTCAACATGGACCAATAAATTTCTAGAGAAAAGAAATAATCATAGCTCGAAGAGCTCCAAGAGTTTCAAAGACTAATAAATGGAAATGCTAAAATAAACAACGGAAAATCTAAATTATAGCACAATTTCCAAATGATCCATTAGACGTTCAAAATAGGAAAATTCATATTTTTATTTAATGCACGAAAAATAGTTTTTCCATATAAATGTGCAGCTCATTTAGAGTTACAATATGATTACTAGGGATTCACATTAGATTCAATATCTACTATCCCAATATGTATATCGTATTTTTATTATAGGTTGTGGCATACTGATAATCATGAGTGAATTATTGTTAGGGTGCGGGTGCTAGTCGAATACTTTGATTGTATGATACGATGTTGCATAAGTGAAATTTATGGTTTAGAAGTTATTAGGCATTAATTTTCTATATATTTGGACTACCCGACATTAAATTTGAATACTAGGTTACTAGTTCTTTTGGCTAGTAGCGTTGCGTAGTTCCTATAGAAAATTAGGAGACACGGTGATTAAATATTTGAAACCTTACATACCTCAAGGAATTCTCCCTTAATAATTTTGTATCTTCCTTTGATAAAACTTTTGGTGCTATAAATATAACTTATACCAAATGATATCATATTAATCACTGTACAAGATTAGTTCTTGTGTCACCTTTATTCACCTATGTTCAAATTAGTTTTTAACCGTTCAATTTCATTTTATTTATTACATGGTTGGTCAATTTAGATAAACAAAACTCCAAACATTAATATTTACTTTTAACACACTTTATTTTATCAACAAGCTTTTTAAAATTTCATAAACCCAATCTTCGAAACTGAAGATTCGGTCAAGGGGACACCCTCAAAGTGCTATTACAAACAAAGATACATGAATGGCCCAAAACCAACCCAAACTTGACAAGCAAGTAAACCTTATGGCTAAACTTATAGTGCAAGTATACTACCCACACCAAAAGTGAACCTAAACCAAAGGCTACAAAACTAATCCACCAACCCAAGGGATCAATACCTCCAAACAAAAACCAAGGCTATAAAAAAGACCAACAAAAACCAAATTGAACACGAATTGAAGTGATGACTAAACCCGACCCTAGTGAAACATAACCCCAACTAGTAGTGCAACCATACCAGAAAAAAACGCAGTCAAATGCTTTATCCTAAATGCGGCCCATCTAACAAAACCAAATCCCATTGTCAATAGGACCCGGATCGGAGACGACCAATAACAGATGTCACGTCCCAATTTCAGTAAACCGAACTCGGGACGCGAACATTTAAAATAATAAAACATTTAGTTGCCTTTTTCATAAATCACTTTTAAAAAAACCACTTGTTCAACAAAATAATATTTACATCTTAAAACACGTCCAACAAGTGGACAAAAGTATGGTATCCGTCGCTAGACTCAATTAAACCCAGAATCCCGCTCCTAGCTCTTCAAGCTTCAGAAGCTCACCTCGTCCAACCTGCGACCGGTACCTGTAGGAAAAGCAACTAGGGGTGAGCGTTCGCTCACCACCACGGATAACAGACTGACTACGGCATACTTAGCAGACAAAGCCGGTGACACCAACAACGACTCAAATGACACACACACGACCAAAACTTTCCTCCACCGACTCAACACTCGGACACGTGATGTAGACCCCACACAACGATTGACGACCTCCTCCAAAGACACGACTGACAACCACGCAAAACCAAGATCACAAAGGATCGCACACCAAACAAGATCACAAAGGATCGTATACCAGCTGCTCAGTAACCCAATCTCTGTCTCTCGCCCTTTACCGATCCCAGTCAGGTCAGGCGGTCGACCTGTCGCGCAACTTCTCCCGATCCCAGTCGGGAGGCTAACCCACAACCTCTCCGCTTCACCCGATCCCAGTCGGGTGGTTAGCCACACCCGCGCGTCCTTCCCCCGATCCCAGTCGGGGAGCTAGCCCACAACCTCTCCGCTTCTCCTGATCCCAGTCGGGAGGCTAGCTACACCACACAACCTCCACCAGTATCAAGTAACCA
This sequence comes from Erodium maritimum, assembly GCA_963921825.1. Taxonomy (NCBI): domain Eukaryota; kingdom Viridiplantae; phylum Streptophyta; class Magnoliopsida; order Geraniales; family Geraniaceae; genus Erodium; species Erodium maritimum. Next base: position 25,356,109 of record OY997595.1, read on the forward strand.
ATCACAATCACAAGCAAGGTTCAACGAACAGCAACAGACCGGTTCAACACTCCACATGCACTCATGGCCACCTAAGACACCAACGGTAAAACATGGACTCAACAACCCCACGGGCACTCACGGCCTCCCAAGACACACCAACCATAACTCACGGGCTCAACAACCCCATGGGCACTCATGGCCACCCAAGACACACCAATAGTAACTCACGGGCTCAACAACCCCACGGGCACTCACGGCCTCCCAAGACACACCGACAATAACTCACGGGCTCAAAAACCCCACGGGCACTCATGGCCACCCAAGATACCAACAGTAAAATACGGGCTCTCATGGCCACCCAAGACACAACAGTAAAGTACGGGCTCTCATGGCCACCCAAGACACAACAGTAAAGTACGGGCTCTCATGGCCACCCAAGACATAATAGTAAAGTACAGGCTCTCATGGCCACCCAAGACACAACAGTAAAGTACGGGCTCTCATGGCCACCCAAGACACAACAGTAAAGTACGGGCTCTCATGGCCACCCAAGACACAACAGTAAAGTACGGGCTCTCATGGCCACCCAAGACACAAATTACACAATCAACCTCCGGGCATAACCAATTCCTCCAACAGTTCTAATATCAACAGTTCACAATCAACCTCCGGGCATGGTCATATGCCTCCAGTACTTCTAAGATCGATAAGTTCGCAATCAACCTCCGGGCATGGTCATATGCCTCCAGTAATTCTAATCTCGCTAAGCTCACTGCTCCTACGACACTACTAAGTGTCACATACTTTTCTAGTCATTGCTAGGTTCCCGTATCATGCCTTTCTAATATTTGATAACCTAAATAACCCACGACACCCCGGTGTCACATGCAATTCTACAGTTAACTTTCCCTAGTTAGGGCCGAGATCCGGCTACTTTTTCCTACCTCGCGCGTGTTTTCCAAAAGCCAACCAACGAGCTCCGGTGATGATCTCAGTCACTCACCCAGCATTCCCTTGCCTCGGTCCGTGGCACGATCTAAAAGAACACAATTTTTAATGTACTTAACAACTCGCAGGAATAAACTGAAAATCATTAACTTGATGCCCAAACTTGACCCCGACAATGTCGATCACTCCCAAACTTCCCAATTACTCGACATTGTCGATAAGGGACCCGTAAAGGCCCAATTCGCCCGACATGGCGAATGTAAAGACCGGCAAAATTAATTTGGGATAATATTCTACAAAATGAAACGTCGGGGTTGGATTTGGCAACGAGTGGGATTTGAAGGGAAAAATCAAAAAAAAAAAAAGAAGGGAAAAGAAGTGAAATGGGCAGAGTTGAGGGATTGGGCCAGTTTGGGCCCAATCAGTTACGCGCGGCCCAAACCCACTAAAGCTGAAACCCTAACCAATTTCACGCGTCTTCATCTTCTCAAATTTGGCACGCTTATCGAGACATCGCAGCCACCACAATCCCCCTCTTCCTCTTCTCTCGCTCTCACCGATCCTCTCTCGTGCGCGACGACCTGCTGGAGCTTCACCGTCGCTCATCCTTGCCTTGCCTTTCTCCTCCACCCTGAAATCCCCGTCGCTAGGCACCGCACCCCAGCCCTACGCCGTGCCGGAGCGTGCCGGAGCATCTCGCTCTGGTTCGCTTCCCCGAACTCGAGCGACGCCGGCGACCACAGACCAGCACATGCTCGTGCTGTATCTCGTCACGAGAGACGTCCCCGACCTCGACTTGCTCGTATTTTCCCCGGGCTAGGATCGATTCGGACTGGAGCTGACGGAAATCGACGGCGAGCCCTAACCCTCCTCAGATCTGGACGGAGGAGCCGATGGGCGTACTCAAGCCACCGTCCCTTCCCTGCCATCACCTGCCGGGGCTCGGCGCCAAGTGAACTGGGATCTGGGGCTGGACGGGACAGAACGGGCCTTGGGCCCGGGTCAAGACTTGGGTTTAGCCTTGGACTCGGATCTGGGGCTGGATGCGGGTCGGATCCGGGTCAAACCGAATTCATTTGAAAAATGATTTAAAATCAGATTTAATTATCGGTTTTAATTAATTCAAGGTGAGAAATTGAAAGGATAAAATTGGGTTAAATCAGTGGACCTTTGGACGATTACCGTTTTGATTGGACTTTTTCTTTGTCAAAACTAGACGGGACTTCGCCCGAGCGCAAGGGCTTGGACCCGAGCTAGAAGAACGAAGATCCCACCGGAAACCGTGTGAAGAACGGAGTGGTGACCACTCGGGCTTGTCATCAGAGTTTTATTAGAGGAAGACCACGAGGTAGGGAAAATCTTAATTACGTAATTAACGCTTAGAATGCATGATTAGGATGATAAAATCGGAAAGGTCCTATAATTGCCTATAAGATGCGAATAACTAGAATAATCGTATTTCAATTACTAATAAATGGATGAGTCTAGTATGCATGCTTAGGACGATGACAATTAGTGAAGTGTGCTTTCAATACTTGGAAACTTGAATTACTGGTAGGGAGGCTGTGAAGAGCTCTCGGATTAGTTGCGTGCTAGGTTCACATGCTTGATTGATTGTTGTCGGGTTAACTTAAGAGTCTAATGAAACTAGATTAGCTTGTCTTATCGAATGCCTATTTGTTCGTTCACATGATGATTGATTGGTTGAATGCATACTTGGTTGATTGAGTGTTTATGTTGATATAATTGTTGGTTGAACGGATGATCGAGTATGACTGGTTGTGCCAAAGGGGTACAATCAGGTGATCGATGTACCGATGGTTGGTGACAGGTAAGTGTACGGTAAGTATGAAATGGTGTTGGTTGTCTGGGTTGTGATGAAAGTGTGTTCCGACGTGTGCTGCTTGATGGATGAATGAAATGTTTGTTCCTTTATTCTTATTCTTGAATGTATGCTCGTTTATTGGTTTGTCTGTTTGTTTGCTTGGTTCGGTACTACACCGGGGGGGGGGTAATCTGGTGCCGTTGTGGTGGTGGGAGTTGAACAGATACAGTGAGATAAGGACTGAGTTTAAAGCCTGAGTGTATTGGTTACTGGATATTATGAGAGTTGAGTATTGGCAGATCCTGCGGGATATTCTTTGGTTACTGGATATTCTCAGAATTGAGTATTGGCAGATCCTGCGGGGTATTCAGTGGTTACTGGATATTATGAGAGTTGAGTATTGGTAGATCCTGTGGGATATTCATTTGGTTATTGGACCCTGCGGGGCATTGATTATTGAGCCTGCGGGCATTTGGTTATTGGATCCTGCGGGGCATTGGTTATTGGGCCTGCGGGCAATTGGACAGTTTACCCTGCGGGGAAAGGATTACTTATGGTTTCACCCCAAGGAACTGCATCCCAGTGGGTGCACTACTTGGTTCCCTATGATATATGGTCCTTTGGAGGCATTTCTGGGAATCCCGATGATAAGCGCCCATTTGGGATTGTTTCCGGTGCCCCGGCGCATGTGCTTCCTCTGGACCGAGGGAAAATCTGATATGATATGGATACTCTGGTGGATCGGAATGTGGGAACCGAGGTGATCCCAGAATTTATCCATGGATCGGAGGCTTGAGAAAGCGAGTGGTTGGCAAGACATTGATTATTCCCATTTTTACTATTATTGATCTGTTAAAGTATTTATTATGAACTTCTTTTAAGTTACTGTCAGCTTTGAAGAAGCGCGGTTATTTCATCATAACGGATTCCATAACATTTCTTTGCTTAATAGTATTTACTTGTTCCCAGTGTGATGAGTTCCTATTTTATTATAATGTTCTCCATTTATTCTCTGGAAAGTTATCGTTATCCTTGAGAATGCACTATGGTTACCAGTACTTCTTATTTGTTTATTACATCCTTTGGGCTAAGGGTTTTAAATACTTTTGTGACATCGAATTAAAACAGTTTTAATATTAAACTTGGAGACTAAGGACATTTACGATTTTCCCTACTGAGCGTAAGCTCACCCCTATTTGTTTTATTTATTGTGTGTACATGTATGCTTGAGATTTGGGGGAATTCGAGGCTCGGGAGCTTCCGGATGTCTTGAGGATTGTATTAGAGATGTGTTGGTCCACATAGTTGAACTTTATTTACCTTATGTTACTTATCGAGTTTGACCTCTGTTTTGGATTATTGAGAAATACTTTGGACTCGTTTTCAGTTGTAAAAGAATTTATTACAGTTTTACTACTTTTACCTCGTTTGTTTTAGGTCGCGTCTCGAGTCTGGCCAAAACCGGATTTGGGGCGTGACAATTTGGTATCAGAGCCTGGTTTCATTTGAAACAGGTTAAAATTTTGTACTTGCTTTCAAAACCTCGGACCAACGTCAATTAGGTGGGTAGAGTTAGGGAGTCTAAGTCGAGTACTCAGTGATGCAGAGTTAAGCACGTTGATGCATAGAGTGAGAACGACTCGAGTATTACTGTTTGTTGGTTACTTAATTTTGAACTCCTCTTACTATAACGGTTATGTCGCTCGAGTGACACCCTTACATTAGTGATTGTAAAGTACAGTGATCGGGGAAACCGAATGGTTGAGATCGGTATTGGGTTAACGAGCAATGATGGAATCGTATTGTATGTTGTCGAGTAAATTATCTATTAAATGTGTTACTACCGTGTTGGTCGGTTCATGTTTGTTAAAGTGGAAGAGTCATTTGATTGAGGTATTGATGAGGTTAGAGATCAGATTCGTTGGAGTGTTACTGTCGGAGCGATGAAGGATCGAAGGGTGAACTTATGGAAGGATTGGACTGTTGAGTTTTTGAAATTGTTTGAGTATTGACCCGGTTACGAGGTTGAGAATCGTTTAAGGAATCAAGGTTGAAAAGATGATCCAATGGGGATAACTTTAGAGAAGAGAATGGAACCCGAGTATTGTTGCACCCTCTTTGACTGTGTGTGTAATTTGAAGTGTATGAGAACTCTGTGTATTGATTGTGGTGTGTACCTTGTGTATTGATTGTGTTGTGTACATTGTGAAGCGTGAGAAATCTAGGTGTTGAATGTCTTGTGAAAATTAATTGGTAATTGTCGACTTGTTTAAGTGCCCACTGTTACTTAAGAATTGAAGTTGAAATTAATCTTGAGTCGAAATCGTTAGTGGGTTTGGAATTGGTTGCGAGTTTGAAGCTGAAGCTTAGCTTAGATTTGAAATTGAATTGGAAAGTATGTCGAGAGAGAGGTTGAGGTTGAGATTAAGATCGGGTTTAGATCGGATGAACGAGCGATGCTCGGGTTGGTTATAACACGTTGTTTAAATAATTATTGAGGGAAGGGCCGCTTAGGACGGTCGTTAATTGTTAACTAAAACCTGAAGGGTTAAATTGACCGGGTAATAATGAGTTTTTTGCTAAAGACCCGATTGGGTTATTTATGTTGTTCAAGAGGTTGTGTGTTTGAGATGTTTTGGTGTGCATCTTATGGGTAGGACTCGTGTACAGGTTATTATTGTAATGCCCCGCTTAAGTGGATGATTAAAGGAAAATACAAACGGGTCATGCCAAATTTTCGGTAGAAACTGAAGTGTTTGCACTATCACGGGCTGACTCAGGGGCGCCACTATAGTCGAGCGTGATAGAGGGATGTCAAGTGGTTACAACGAGATTCGGGGACGCCTGAATCGGGTTGTAACGACGTGAGATCGACATGAATGTTATAAGGGAAAAGTAAGGGATTAAGATTATGGAAAAGTGTTGAGGACATAAATTGTGAATTTTATCGTATTACGATTCTAGACCCTAGTGTTGGAAAGAGACCCAACCGAGGGGTATGCTTGTTGCTTTGCGAATTCTGTGAATTGATTAAGATTGTTCCTCCTATAGGAGTTGATTGATTTGATTGAACACCGTTGATTGTTGTTGTGAGACGCACTAAGTGGCGGCCTTTTCTGCCTTTATATAAAGTATTTTATATCTACTGAGCCAGGTGCGGTTGGTCTTTTATGATCTTTGTGGGACGCACGTGAACATCCTTGAGTTTTGATCGAACCGGTTGTTCAAAACGAAACTTCGTACTAGCGATCCAAGTGGGATCCCTTTAAGACGCTTGAGAACGTCCCTTTATGATAATTCGAATCACTTGAGTTAAATTATCAAAACGAGAATCGGTTCGGTGTATTCCATAGAGGAGAACGAGGGGAGTGCACTTTCTCCTAGCCTTGAGACGATCCAAGGGTGGAGATGACGTGAATAGTGGTCCAAAAGCCCTAGCTCTCTTCCTTCTCTCTTCTTCTCCTTCTCCTTCTCTCTCTAAACCAGTCTCTTCTTTTTCTATTTTTTTCTTTCTTTCTTTTCTTCTCTTGGCCGAACCCTATTAAGCCCCACCTATCATTTCCCCCCCAAAACCTAACACCACCACTTGGTGGACAAGTGGCAAGGTGGGTCCTGAACGGGCACTTTTTCCAAGAATTTACGAAACTTGGCGGGCTACAAGGAAACGGCTCAACTAAGACCGCTGCGACGACGGCTAAGCTTTTTGGATTCAAAACGGTCCTCGAACGGACCAAAACGTTGCTCGGTTGACTTTTCCAGCGAAAAGTCAACATTTCCCAAATTGATCAGAAAGTTGCCCTGAGTCCCCAGGAACTCACTTTGGTCTATATCGGGGTCGACTTAAGTCCGGTATGACCCTCGGGGTCGAATTTAGGTTCAATCAAGTGTCTGCTGAATTTTTTAAATTTTCCTGTTTTTCGCAGATTTGACTGGCGTTGACCGGGAGTGGTTATTACAACAGACCTCAGGGCCACTCAGCAAAATCAAAGAGCCTCCATAGGTTCTAAAATGGACCAAAAACAATACCTGTCCGAACACCATTAGTAGAGTTGTCCAAAACCACACATAAAGCAAGTTCAAACCTGTCAAAAACCAGTAAACTCCAAACAAGACCCAAAATGTAGCAAGAGTGGTAAAAAAAAACACTCAACCTAATTATTCTACCCTCTCACACAGATGGAATCTAAATGGAACCAAACACCAGTTCCCCCACACACAGAACAATAACTCAGAGTAATTTAAAACAAAATTAGGCCTTACCAATTTTCACAGCACTCCCCAAACAACCCAATTAACCACCCAAAAAACCCCCAAAACCAGCTTCAATAACTTGTGATACAGGCACACACCCAAGCCAAGCCTTTGAGGATTAAGTGATCTGAATTCTTAACCTTGAACACAAGTGAGGTTAATTGATCCAAGTTAAGAATGAAAAGGAATGACCATCTTTGAAATTAACCCACAAGATCTGGTAAGAATCATTTTGAATTTGGTTAAAAATGGCCAGAGCTGATTGTTCCAAGCTGTTAAAACAAGCATGATTCCTACTGATCCAAATCCTCCACAAGATAATTGATGACAACATGGACCAACGTTTCCTAGCCCTGATTGGTCCCAACTGTTCCCAAGCCAAAAACCAGCCCGAAATGGTATCAGTAGCAACAGAACTAATAACCCTCCACTGTAAACAGAGGTTCCAAACTTGAGAAGAAATGTTGCACCCTAAGAACAAGTGATCAAGTTCTTCAGGTTCCTCATTGCAAAGTGAACACCATATATTGCCATTGTATAAACCCCTGGCTAAAAGAAAACATTTAGTAGGCACTCCTTGCATATATATAAGCCAGGAAAATGTAACCACTTTAGGAGGGAGATTGGGAGCCCAAAGCAAGACAAGTCAGTCTAGTGGAGCACCAAATGAGTCATCCAATGCCTCATACATCTTATGGACAGAAAAACCTTTATGATCCAAGACCCAAAAAGCTAAATCATCACCCTTTGAGAGACTAATAGGATTAATAGCATCACACAATAAGTGGAACTGATTTACTTCCCAATCCCTTAGATCTCTTCTACATAATATAACCCAATCCCATTCTTGCCAAAAAGGGGAGACCAACCCAGATTTCTTAATGCAGAGATGATAAAGCATGTGAAAGTTATACTTAAGAGGAGTCTACAAAAGCCACTTGTCTTCCCAAAAGTTAACTCTATTCCCAAACACCACCTTCCAATGGATCCCAACTGCCCCTATAGCATTAGCAAACTTAGGATATAATAAAAGAGACTCCACATGGTTTAAAAAGCTTTGACCATTCTGCAGCAAACAATTAGAGAGATCTCAAGCTGAAATCTCCCAGCCAAACTTGGCATACAATAGTTGTTTCCAGAGAGAGTCACTGTCTAATGCAAACCTCCACCACCATCTAGCTAATAAAGCTTTGTTCATAATATGGAATTTCTTTATCCCCAGGCTACCAGCTGACTTTGGTCTACAAATTAAGTTCCATATGATCTTATGTAAAACCTTTTTGGATATTGTACCATTCCAAAGAAACCTTCTTTGCCACGTCTCCATCTCAAGAATAACACATTTAGGAGCTTTAATCAAGGACATGAAATAAAGAGGAAGAGAACTCAAAGAGGACTTAATGAGAGTTATCCTACCTCCTAAGGATTTGGACTTAGCTTGCTAGAGACTTAATCTCTTTTGGAATTTATTAATCACAGGATCCCAAGTCTTCTTCCTCCTTGGATTGACCCCCAATTGGAAGCCAAGATACTCAAATGGTAGTTCCACTGCTGAGCAACCAAGAATATGAGTGATCTCTTGAATAGAAACTAATTGAGCATTCATCACCAGAACCTTTGATTTTTTTGGAAATTTATCTTCAACCCAGTGGCTTTTTGTAGGCAGTTGAGAGTATGCTTTAGGTTAATAGTCTGTTGAATGCCAGCCTCAATAAAGATCAAGGTGTCAGTTGCAAATTGAAGGTGTGAGATCTAAGGCCCTGATGATTGCATTTGATGCCTGCAAACATATGAGCTTGTCTCCCTTTGATCATCAGTTGATGGAGACTTTCAGCTAGTAGAGCAAATAGCAGAGGAGAAAGAGAGCACCCCTGTCTAAGGCCTCTTAGAATAGGGAAATCAGCTGATGGAGATCCATTAATAAGTACTGAAGACCAGGCTTTGATGCAAACTTCGATCCAAGAAATCCACAATTGGCCAAAACCCATGAGTTCGAGTATATTTAAGAGTGCATCCCAATGAATGTGATCATATGCTTTTTCAAAATCCACCTTGAAAATGATAACTTCTTGACCAGTTCTCTTGATGGAGTGCAGCAGCTCAGAAGCAATTAATATTCCATCTAGTATTTGTCTCCTAGAGATGAAACCAGACTGTTCATCATGGACCAAAGAGTTCATAACGGTCTTCAATCCTGATGCCAAGACTTTAGAAATAATTTTGTATATGCTGCTAATAAGCTGATAGGCCTAAACTCATCAAAAGATAAAGGAGATGAATTCTTGGGAGTGAGGGTTATGAAAGAGGAATTTAAACCTTCCCCAAGGAGCCTCCCTTGTAAAAGTGTTCCATACAAGCCAAAATCTCTGGCTTTGTAAATTCCCAACAAGTTTGATGGAACTTCATAGAAAAACCATCTGGACCTGGAGCCTTATCCCCATTGCAAGCTTTAATAGTAGTGAAAATCTCCAGTTTACTAAAAGGAAGCTCTAGGCTTTGAGCTTGTAGATGTGAAAGGGCTAAAAGGAAGGGATGATAAATCAATACAAACTGCAGAGGTAACCAAGAAGCTTTCCTCAAAATGTTGACAAGCCAATGCCTTGATCTCAGATGGGGTAGTGTAGGTTACACCAGCCACTGAGATTTGTGATATCCTCTTCCTGGAACCATTGAAATTAGCTACAGGGTGAAAGAATTTTGAACACCTATCCTCCTCCCTGGACCACCTCTGTTTGGCCTTTTGACACCAAATCTTAGCTTGTAGCTTAAGTTTTTGTATTAACTTAGCTTTCAAGGGTGCCTTGTGAGATAGCTCCTGAGGCTCTAAACTCCTGACTTCAAGTAGATTGTCTAACCCTTTGATCTCCAAGGTAATAGCTTCAATTTCATTCTCAAGCCAACCAAACACTTCTATGTTCCAATTCCTGTAGAAGGCTTTCAAAGACTTTAATTTGAACCAAAGGCTAAAAGATGGAGAGCCAGATACTTGGATAAAATCTCAAAATTACTTAGACTGAGAAAAGAATAAAGGATGTGAGATCCAAGCATTGATGAACTTAAAAGGCCTTGGTCCCCAATCAACAACGGGGTTACTGAGAATGAGTGGTTTATGATCAAAGATGGATCTAGGCAAACACTCCTGAGATAAATTGTTGCAGATTGCTAAAACTTGAGGAGACACAATGAACCTGTCCAGTCTAGAAGCCAAAGAATTGGGCCCAAACCAAGTGTATACACCCTCAATGAGTTGAAGATCAACTAGACCCAAATTGTCCAGTAAACTCTGAAATTCTCTGATACTTGTGTTTGAAAAATGAGAACCTGTTTTTCAGAAGAATTCAATATAACATTAAAATCACCAGCTAACACCAACGGACAGGAAAAAGTGGAGGCTTTTGCAGAAATATCAGCCCATCATAAAGTCCTGGCAGACACTGAGCAAGGTGCATAAATGCTGATGATTGTGAAGACAAAGTCTTCAGCTAGAAATAAACCAGTCCAATAGATAGCATGCTCATCCACCAATGAGGAGTGAAAAATACAATGATCTTTGTTCCAAATAGTAATAATGCCCCAAACCTTTCCCACTACAAGTTTAAAAATGGCTTCCCAAGAAGGTGAGAATCCATAGCCAGAAAGAAAATAATCAGGTAACTTGATCAACTTAGACTCTTGTATTAATACCATAACCAACTGATGTTTGTTACACAAATTCCTCAGTGCCCTCCTCTTCTGTCTAGAGGATGCACCCCTCATATTTTATGAGAGAATTCTCATGGAGATGAAAGTCTTTGGGTTGGGATAGAGGGGCTGGAAAGATCTTCAGCTAAACCTTCCTCACTATCTTCCAAATCACAATAATCATCCTATGAATTTGCTTCTGGCTCCACAGTTTGGTTAATTTCATTCTTTAAATTGTCAAACTGCTCTGCCACCAGATCATCATCAATATAGGCATTTAAACCCAATGCCTTGTAATAGTCCCATGTGCCAGCTCCTCCACTTTTGAAGACTTGTGGATTAGGATTCCCCACAGTGGACTGAGTAAGATGTAGTGTCTTATGCTTCTGAACTTTACTCCTTGACCTAGTATTATAAGACACAATAGTATCAGCCTTCTTCTTTTTAGTAACAGGTCTCTTGTATTATGAAGTTTGCCCAAGTAAATCAGTGTTTAACCCTAGTGATTTTGAATTAATCCTTGAACTGGTGTCTGCAAATTGGGCCCCAAAACTGTACCGGTAGGTATAATGGTCTCTTCCTCATTAATAAGACCAACTTCCAATGAATCTTTATGTACTTATGAACTCTCCCCAGTCCCATCTATTCCAGTTAAAAGTGGTTGATCTGAAGGTGATTCAGAAGTACCCGAAACAGTGATGCAAGCCCTAGTTTGAATTGCTTCCAAAGAGTCTGAACATATTAAAGCTTCCTTGAAACTGATAAGGAGTGGAGAAGAAAGAATATGATTCATTTTATCATTGGAACACAGGCTAACAAAGGTGGAAAATCCCGTTGAATCTGAGAAGCTTCAGTTGGAGTATCTGGTATGACCACATTATCCAAATTCTCAGACAATAAAAACAACAAATCTCTTCAGCCCTTAGCTCTTTTTCCCCAAACAAAATACTGCAGCCTAAGCTCTTCCTGGATTGAGAGTTTTCACAGAGGTCTTCACTGACCAATGTATTAAATTCACTGGACAAGGAATTGTCTGAATTCTCAAGTGAATTGGAAGAGGAAGAATTAATGGTGGTAGGTGATAAGCAGTTAGGAACCACAAATATATCCACAGAGCAAACCATAATGTTAAAACGCACATCCTGCAATAATAGACCAGATTCTTTGTAAACTTTCAAATATTCTTGTGAGTGGATAAGAATAAATGCTGCATTTAGTGACACACCTGAGATTGAAGTCGGATGAGCACACACAAAGGTTCCTAAGTCTGCAACAGCTGTCTGAAAAGTCTCCTTGCACCAAGCCAAAACAGGAATTCCATAGAGAGCGACCCAAGAGAATTTACCCCTTTGATGACACATGTGATCTTTCTCTCCCAACATAGTCATCCAGATGCTTAACCAGTTGTTTCCTTCCCACAAGGCTTCCTTTCCAGATATGTCATCTGGAAAGAAAACAAGTACTACTCTATTTCCCAGCGATTTGATGATCGCATCAAAACCCCTTTTCAGTTTGAAATCTTCCATGATCGCCTCTGATGCGATATTCTTGTGTAGCTGAGCCAAGTGACATCTCTCTATCCAGCTTCTGTGTGCTTCAACCACCACCCCTTGAATCAAAGATTCACTGCATAAATCTTGTTCCACCCTATTCTCATCACTGATCTTTTTCCTCCAGATAGATTGCAATCTAGTAGGACCCAAATCCCTGCGCTTTCTCCACGCTTTCACCACAAAAGGTTTAAACCTTTGAGGGTATAGTCATTGAAGATTTGTAAACCTTTTTGTAATCCTTGTAATGAGGAGAAGGATACAAAACCGAACAAAATGCCTTTGATATTCAGGCGGGAGGTGTCTCTATTTTGACTATGTCACCGCACTCAAGAAACAGATTTCTAAGCCACACATTAGAAGTGTTAGGAGTAAGGTTGTGTACAAACAACCTGTATTGATCAGCATCAATGTTTCTCCCCAGTCCTGAGTGTACATCAGTTTGGTCTTCACCCTGCGAATGAGTAGTAACCACTAACGATTTGAGTCTTCCCCCTTCCAAATCCCGCTCTCTGGAGCCTCGAGCCATACCTTTAAAACCGAGTGGTGGACCACTTGAAGACTATGTATCCATATCTGATCAGAAAACTAGAGTTTTGAGCCGGAGAGGAAGCAACAATACAAGAACCACTGATGAATTACTGTAGCCTCTTCGACTTTCTTTTTTCCTTGAACTGTGGCTTGGCTGCAGTGGAATCTTTCAAAGACACACGGTGGTCCGATGGCCTTGATCAGACCAACCTGGACATTACACCGGGGCTTACTCAAAGGAGAACGAGATAAAAAACTACTTGAAGATCCTAACAATATCAGATGAACATGATGAACTGATGAAGGACTCTACTGTAGCAGTAGAGAGAGTTTCGAACTTAAAGTTCCATTACTTTTAACACACTTTATCAACTTAGATCCAATGTTTTTGTTATCCTAAACTTATGCTATCATATCATCGTTCCTGTGTCCGACTATATATTCATCGGTATAAACTAAATTACTTCGATCGTATAAACTTGTGTATATAATCAAGTTAATACTTTTGTACTACACTCACAATGTAAGTCAATTACCAAACTCATTTTTTTCACTACTTCCTCTAAGTACACCCCTTTAAAATCAAGCTTGTCTGTTACTTCCTCGGGTTTTGTTTTCAATAACCTAGTTTTTTTTTTAAAATATCAAAATTAGTTTAGTTCTACAAACAAAGAACCATGGAAAACTTGATGCATGAGGGCTATCCAACCCTCTGCATTCCATACTAAGCAACCCATTCTAATTGATAGTGCTGCTTTATAGCCCTTACCACTACACTGGTGATGTCTTATAATACCCATTGGTTCATTATCCTTGTCTCAACCGATTGGAAGAAAGTCTTTCCTAGTCGCTTTATCGATTCGTTATTTAGGTCTCAAGCGTACATGTATTCCCCTACTTCCCAACTCAATTTATTCACATTCCTTGTCCAAATGCCCCAATGGTATAACATTAAAAACAAAAATGCGTAAGGCATTATTATAGGAACTTCATAATGCTTACGGAAGAAGAACTCAGTGGAGGTCAGATGACGTTGGGACACTCACAGCTTCGGGTAGAAGATCACAACCGTGGTAAACAAGGAGAACTAGTACATGCTTCCTCTTCTTCTATTGGTCCACCACCAGGCTTTGAAACAAAAGCAAAGAAGCTCGAAACAAGAGCAAAAAAGCTTATAAAGAAAAGTAGAAACAGAGCTAGGGATGATCGAGCAAACTCCTCAGATCACACGCAGGAGTACTCACCTAGGGGACACACCAAATTGATCGACAGCCAAAAGATGTTTTATGACAAATTCTTTAAACTTGTTTCTTCGGATACCGATTCAACTCCAGTGGTCTCGGAAACAGAAGATAGGAGAAGAAAGGAAAGGAGGTCAACTGGGATTCACAGAGATTTCTTGGCGAAATTAGGTCGGAGTCAGACAAAATGGGAATTGGAGGTTGCTGAATTCGGTGGTGGTGCCTTCAACATTGGTTGCAACTCAAACATCGACTACTTCCTCAACCAGGCCTTCGAATCAATTTTGGGAGGGAGTTAGAGAAACACTCAGAGATACACTCAGAGATAACTTGGGGCATCAGAGAGCTTCTATCATGCAAAAAAAAAAATAGAGACAGTATGTTGTTTATATCTTGATTCTCAAAGGCCATCACATAAGTTTTTCATACACAACCTGCCACCCAGACCTGAACCAAGCTGGTTGGAGGATACCTTCTGGCACCATGGAAAGATATTAAAGGTAGAGATACCCACTAAACCTAATGCTAGAGGAGTTTGGTTCGCATTTGTTCAATTTGATTCTGAAGTAGCGATGGGGAAGGCTATTCAAGAGTTCAATGACTATTACTACTCAGGCTTCAAAGTGTTTGTTACGAAAGCATGGGAAAGAAAAGGGGTACTTACTCATCAAAACAGAGTAAATAGGGTTTGGAGACCAATTCCTAGCAAGGTCGCTGAAGATGAGAAAGGGTTAGAAAAAGGGCACTATCTGCAAGGATCTATGGGATTTAGGCCAGAAATCACATTTGGTCATAATTCATAGAAATCTGTCCTGTGAAGCAATCATGAGAGAATTTGCTCTTGAACGGGTATATGATCTTAAACTCTTTCCACTAGCAAATAGGGTGGCACTACTGCAATGCAAAGATGTTGAATTTTAGAAGGAGATACTGAAGGATTCTGAAAGCTGGTTAAAGCAATGGCTCACTGTCATACCCCTGGAAATTCGATTGGTTTTGAAAAGTGATCGTTTCTACTGGTTATCAATCAAAGGCTTACCAATACAAGGGTGGAATGAAGAAACTTACAAAGCCTGTATAGCTAGTATGGGTACCCTTGTTTATACACACCCATCTTCATTGGCAAAATATAACTCTCATGAGGCTTTTGCACTCATTCATTCTAAGAAGTTGAGGGGCATTGAGGAGGAAACAAGAGTATTATTGGGAGAAGAAGAATTATCAGCTTGGGTAACAAAGGCAACTAATTTATCCATGCCAGTTATCATTCATCCAAACTTAAGAGAAGCCTCAACTGAAGAAGACACACCAGAAGAAGACAAGAACACTGACTTTGGGGAGGAAGATATGTCTAGTGAATTTGTTTTATCTCAACAGTCATCTCCAATAACTAACCCTGCAGATTCTCATTTCCTCTCAGAGAATGTTACAAATTTTCAGCAGTTATTAAGGTTGGAACAGTCAGGAATTATTGCAGAAGGTGAGGGAATTAATGCCAACACAGTTGAACCAAACTCCACTGAAGCTGTGAAAGACTTGATCCAACCAAATTCCTCTGAAGCAAAGAAAGACTTGACCCGGGTGGTGGTGGCTTCTGCTAGGGCTGGAAAAGAACTAGTCATTTCTGGTACTAAGGAACAAAATTCTCTGATCGAAATTCAAGGTTTGGAGCAGACACAGACTTTGGTACAAACTCAGAAAGAAGACACTGTTCCAAGCACAAACTTGGGACCCAACCCTACACAGTTACATTCTCAGTTACAAGCTGAGGTGATGGGGGGCTAGAACTGACTTGGGAAAGGAAGGATCTCAGTCTACACAAGCCTTAGCAACACAAAACATTAATGAGAATGTGATTGTGGCAGATACTTTTGCCACAGACTACACTGGCCAAACAACTTAGCAACATAGACCACCAGCTTTGCAATTTTTGGAGGGATTTTCAAAAGAGAACTATTCGGCCCAAAACCTCTCCTAAAACAAATTTCAAAGCCCTGTATTATTATTGAGAAGTGGTAAAGATAGAAGGAAAGTGAAAAAAATCCTTCCACATTTATTTATGCCACCAGATCAAAGGTGAGGAAATTCAAGGCTACAAACAATGTTGCTTCTCCAATCACCACTAGAAAAGGTTCATCTGAAAAGAGAAATAGAGTATTTGAAGATAATGGGAATGGCACATGGGATTACTGCAAAGCTATTGGGTTGAAGGCCTTTGCCACTGATATTGAGGTGGCTGAGCAATTTGAAAACCTCAATGAAGAGTTACAGGAAAGGGTTAATCTGGAAGCTGAGATTGATGAAGGTTTTAATGATTTGGAAGATGACCAAGAACTGGGATTAGAGGAGTTAAACTCCAATCAAGGGATTATTCATTGATATTAGATGATACTTCTCTCATGGAATGTGAGAGGAGCATCCTCTAGGCAAAAATAGAGGATGATTAGCAATGTGTTGAGAACGGGAAGGCTGAACTTTCTACTATTACAAGAAACTAAAATTATGCATGTCATTTCAGTTTATGAGAGCTTGTGGTGGCTCTACACAATGGGAATGTGATCATATCCCTTCTATTGGACTATGCGGTGGTCTACTCACAACTTGGGATGCAAAGGAATTTCATATGAAGAATGTACTCAATAAAGAAAATGTCATTTACTGGTTTTGGAAATTCTTACCACTTGATCTGGATGTTTGTGTTATCAATTTATATGCTTATAATAAGGCCAGTGACAGGAGAAGACTTTGGCAGGAAGTGTTACAAGAAACTATGAGTATTGTTGTACCTATAATTTGTGCAGATGACTTCAATGCAACCCTGCAGGCATCTGACAGAACAAGCAATAGCTCTCCCACAAGAATCAGTGGTGACTTTGGGTCATTTGTAGCACAGATGAATTTAATTGACATGCCTTTGGATGGGGGAAATTTCAATTGGTTTGGCTCATCAACTAAAGCATCAAGGATAGACATGATCCTTGTCAGCCCAGAAGTCCTACTCAAGCTTCCAAATATCTCACAGAAATGTCTGCAGAGAAGCTTATCAGACCACAGACCATTATTACTCTCATCTCCCTCAATAAATTGGGGTCCCAAGCCTTTCAAATTATGCAATGCTAGGATGGATCACAAGACTTTCTGGAAAGATGTCTCACAATTTTGGAAATCCATCTCTGTGACTAGAGATCCAAACTACAAATTTTGGTATAAATTGAAGACACTCAGATCTTTTCTCATCACTTGGAGGAAAGATACTTTTGGAAATTTGGAAAAAGAAATAGGGGAGCTCACTTCTACTTTGTAGTCATTGGATGATATATTGGAATCAAGGCCATTGTCCCCTTTGGAAATCAGCCACATATAACTGACTTCTGCTTTACTCATACAAAAACTCAAGTCTCAAGCTAAATTTTGGAAGCAAAAAACAAAGCTAAAGGTAACTTTGGAGGGGGATAGATGCTCCAAATACTTCCACATTCTTGCAAACCTGAGGCATAAAAGGAACAAAATCACATGCATAGTTGAAGAGGATCTCCTTTTTGACTCTCCCTCTGAGATAAAAACTTGTGCATCAAGGCATTTCAAAAGTGTCCTAAGTCACTGATATATTTTTCAGGCCTTCCATTCAACAAGATCAACAGTTTACAAGCTGATCAATTAGAGAAAAACTTCACAGAGGAAGATGTGAGAGCAGCTATAATGGACTGTGAGGACTATAAATCTCCAAGACCAGATGGATATTCCATGGCCTTTTTTCAAAAGGGATGGCCATTACTCAAGGCTGATGTTATGGCATTTTGTACTCACTTCCACCTTTATGGAACTCTGGGGAAAGGGATCAACTTCACTTTTATTACTTTGATCCCCAAAAGTCCTTCTCCTGTAGAATTCAATAACTTCAGGCCTATCAGTCTTGTGGGGGCAGCCTATAAAATCATCTCAAAGGTCTTGGCTGCTAGGCTCAAACCACTAATGGATGGATTGGTGAGTGATGTTCGGTCTGGTTTCATAGCAAGGAGACAAATTTTAGATGGTATCCTTATAGCATCAAAATTATTGGATTCTGTGAAAAGAACAAAGGAAGAGGTAATCTTGATCAAGGTGGACTTTGAGAAGGCTTAGGATCATGTAGATTGGGAATAGTTGCTGAAATTATTGACACTCATGGGCTTTGGAAGTAGATGGCTGCTATGGATCAACAATTACATTAGAGCATGGATATCAATTCTTATAAATGGCTCCCCATCTGAAGACTTTGATATCTCAAGGGGGATAAGGCAGGGGTGCTCTTTATCTCCACTATTATTCACTTTAGTAGCTGAGGGCTTACATCAATTACTTCTACAACTACAAAACTTGGGTATGTTTCATGGAATTGCTGTTGGAAAGAAGGGACCCTTTATCAGCCATCTACAATATGCAGATGACACACTCTTATGTATCAAAGTTGGCACCAGTGAGCTCGTCAATCGTAAACACTCACTATTGGCATTTCAAAGTGCCACTGGACTGAAAATTAATTTTTCCAAGACAAAAGTAGTGTTACTAAATGCTTGTATTATGACTGAAGATTCAGTGGGAGGAATTTTGGGCTGTGAGATAACCATTCTTCCCTTTGATTACCTGGGATTTCAACTTGGAGCCAATCCCAAGAGATACAACACTTGGAAGCCCATTATCAATAAATTCAAGAGCAAACTCAATTTGTGACAGTCAAACTTGCTCACTTTTGGGGGGAGGATCACTCTTATAAAATCAACCATTTGTGCTATACCTTTGTATCATCTATCAATCTTTAAAGCACCAGTTGGAGTCATTACTGAAATGGAGAAATGGATGAGGAGATTTCTATGGAATGGTAAAGTCACTAGAAAAGCTTTACACAAGCTCAATTGGGATTTGATTTGCAGACCAAAGGAACAAGGGGACATTGGGATCAGAAAACTAAAAGTGATGAATGTAGCATTATTGGCCAAGTGATGGTGGAGATTTGCATTTGAAGTGGAATCCTTGTGGAAGAGAGTGGTTTGTGACAAACTAGGTTGGGACTTATCTGACTGGGATCTAACAAATGTTTCCCTCTGAGATGATCATAGCTTCTTCTCACATTTTGGGAGCCTATTAACTGAGGAAAGTGTTAGTCAAGCCTTTGGCAGCTCTGGATTGGAGTGGATCCTGGGAGATGGGTCAAGGGTTGATTTTTGGAAGGATAATTGGCTCACTGAGATACCTCTGAAAGTGAAATTTCGTAGGCTATATCTATTAAATACTCATCATAATATAAAAGTCCAACAATATTGGCTGCAAGATGAGTTGTTGCTGCATTTTAGAGGAGAGATCAGAGGTTGAGAATGGGATGAGCTAATTGAATTAGGAGACTCACTGAACAAGCAATCTATTTCCAATTTATAGGCATACAAATTGGTATGGAAAGTATCTCACAAAGGCTTCTCCGTGAAAGCAATGTATAATCTGTTAGCTCCTATATCAGAGATCAAATTGTGGAGTGGATTATTATTGAAGCATGCTATACCTCCTAAGGTTACAGCTTTCACTTGGATAACGTGTTTGGGTGCTGTCCCAACTAAGTTGTTCCTTGAAGCCAGGGGAATGCCTATTGCTTTACTAGACTCCTTTTGTCCCTATTGTTCAAATCAGTTTGAAGACATTCATCATTTATTCACATAGTGCAAGAGAACTTGGAGAATTTGGGGAGCAGTTTTGAATTGGTGGAAGGTCCAATGGTGCATACAAGCAAAGGTCTCAGACAATCTGTGCTCATGGAACTCTCTACATGAAAAAAATAGGGACTGGAGGAATTTGTTCTCCATCACATTGTGGGAGATATGGTTGGCTAGGAACAAAATGGTTTTTCAAGCTACATATCATAAAACTGCAGAGGTTTTGTTGGCAATTCAACATGCATCATACACTGTTGAGTGGACCCATTTCAACAAATTCTATGCTTTCTTATTCAGTCAGTGGGTGCTGGTTCTCCTTAAGTGCTTGAGAATCAAAAGAGCCTCAACTGTACTCGCACTAATACAAGGTCTGGACAGTGGTTTTCTCAGTAAAAAATTTATTGTTGGGAGTGGTTTTTGGGAGGGTTGGGGTTGGTTTTGGGTTTGTTTAGAGATGTGAGGTAAGAGGCTTCCTTGGGATTGCTAGTTAAAGAGTACCCTACTCTTGTAGATTTGTTGTTGTGTGTGTGGATAATTTAGTGTTCTTTTGCTCTTCTATTTTGGTTTCTTGCAGAGTGTGGGTAGGCAATACTAGTTTGAGTGTCTGTACTTGTTTGGTTTTTTGTTTCCGTTATAGGTTTGGGGCCTCATTTCAAAATCCGGAGGCAACCCTACAATCTGGAAGCTGGTAGAACGGAATTGCATTGACATTGACAATAGTAAATTATAGCTGGTTTCTTAAAAACAAAAAAATGGTCCATCAGTGGTCTTCCAATATCTTCTTTGGGGATTTGAGGTCCTTTTCTACTATCAAAGATTGCATTTTTGGGACTGATTTGTATTGTTGTGTGGTGTTATGAATTGCGTTAGGGGTGTTTATCATTTGGTTGGAACTGGTTTGTTGTAATGCAGGTAGTAGTTCGGTTACTTGGGCTTCAAGCAAGTGCTTGTGGGGGGTTTATGTGATTTTTTGGTTACCTTGGGCTTCAAGTTAGTGACAATTTGGGTGGGTTGGGTTTTTGTTCTAATGGTTCTCTTGAATGTGTTTGGTTTCACTTCGAAGGTATTTTCCTCCTCTCTTTGGAATCTCCTTGGAATCTAGAGAGCATAAATAATATATAATTGCTTCTTCAAAAATAAAAAAATGAACTTCATCGTAATTGAGTCCGACATGACCCCAATTGAATTCTAAATATTTTTCAAATCGGACGTGTGATATTGATCTAAACTCTTAACCTCGTATATTTTCCCTAACGACGCCCATTACTTTCACGGTCTATCTGAAAACATCTGCCCAATATGCTTGATCTAGAAATTATGACATTTCAAGCCTCATGTATCGAAAGGCACCCGAGTATAGTTTTTTTTTATTGGAAATCAGTTACCCCACAAAGTCATACTTGAGGTCTGTACGACTTTCTCCAAGGATTTAAGATCTATTGTACCACTACTTACTACGCCTTCTACCAAGGTTTCAAAATTTATTTGTAAGTCAATTCACTATCTTTCTCCAAAGAGATAGTCTCAAAAATTAGTTTCGACACTACCTACTGGAGGAAAAATCTACTAGAAACCCCTCTTATCCTAAAAACTGTGTGAACCAATCCAAGCCACACACACCTAAGATCTAACATTCACCATGATGCAACATCATCACCCCAATTTCACCCAAATTCACGCCACTTTCATCATTTCTCACAAAAGCAATGGCATAATTGTAATAACATGGTGTCATGTGGACAAGTGTCCATTTTTTTCTTAACCAATTCACTAATTTAATATTTCCCGATTCGTTTGAACTCCGATTAACTTCAAACTTGCGCCAATATTTTTCTTTTTCAAGGGCTTTAAATCAAGATCAGTCATGAATATATTTTGAAGCACGAAAATAAAAATTTATATTGGGGTGATAAAAAAAATGTTGAGTGTTGATAAATCTTCACTAATAAATTTTTTATATCGGGGTATCAAACTAGTGCTAAATGTTGATAAAAAAACATGTACTGGGGTGATAAAAAACAGATAATGAGGTGATAAAAATCATGTTCAATTAAAAATAAGGGTGATAAACTAGAGTGTAGTGTTGATAAAAAAACATGTGATGGGATGATAAAAACACATGTAATTTAATGATACACATAGTGTTTAGTGTTGATAAAACTAGTGCATAGTGTTCATAAAAAAACATGTGATGATGTGATAAAAATCATGTTCGATTTTGGAAAATGAGGTGATAAAATTAATGTTCAGTGTTGATAAACTCAACGTATAGTGTTGATAAAAATTACCCAGACTTAACTTTTTTTAAAAATCAGCCCCGAAATAAGGGTGATAAACTAGAGTTTAGTGTTGGTAAAAAAAACATGTGATGGGATGATAAAAACACATGTAATTTAATGATAAACATAGTGTTTAGTGTTGATAAAACTAGTGCTTAGTGTTCATAAAAAAACATGTGATGATGTGATAAAAATCATGTTCGATTTTGGAAAATGAGGTGATAAAACTAGTGTTCAGTGTTGATAAACCCAGTGTATAATGTTGATAAACCCAGTGTATAGTGTTGATAAAAATTACCCAAACTTAACTTTTGTTTAAAAAAATCAATCCCGAAATAAATTTTTTTCGTGCTTCAAAATATATTCATGACTGATCTTGATAGAAAGCCCTTGAAAAAACAAAACTAATGGCGCAAGTTTGAAGCCAATCGGAATTCAAACGAAGCGGGAAAAATTAAATTAGTGAATTGATAAAAAAAATAAAATATGATGGCTTTACTAAAAAGCCCTTACCACTTACTAAAAAGTGTTGTTTTTTTGCCGTCAGCAACTCAATTGCATCTCATCCATCCATTCTTAAAATGAATGGCTTAGATTGGTTCACACGGTTTTTACGTTAATGAGTGGTTTCTATTTGATTTTTCCTCCTACCTCCAGTCTCCTAAAAACGACACACGACAAAACATTGGTTATGATAGAATCGAACAAAAGCATCCTACATTGAAATGTATGTTAACCGTCTTTTTCTATATATTTATTGTTATAATTTGAAAATCAACCCATAAATCAATGATAAACTTTATATTTGTTAAATTGTATGATTATAAACTTGGAATCTTTATAGAAATCTTCGCCTTATCTCTTCTATATATATAAGAGCATCCATAATGGTATTGTTTTGACCCAGACTGTTGCGTCGATATCAGTAGAAAGATTAATTTGGTCGTCGAATCGTGATCGTCACTCATATCGAATTGGTGGCGCTGTAAATGACCGTTCACGATTCTGCAGACGGTCGTAGTTTTCGTTTCCACTGTGACGATTTTGACCATCCAATTAATTTCTTGACACATGGGCCGTTTCCGCGATGAGAATCTACCGATGCATGTAGAAACTACCACCTATTGTTGAATCAGTCAATTTGACTGGAAAAAAGAACTAAAATTTAGCAAGTTGAAATTTTTTTGCTATAAAAACCCATTAAAGTTCCATTTTTTTTGCTATCAAGTATTTTTTTTGTTCTCTTTACATCATTTTCCCGAAATCGTTTAAGCTTTTCGATGTTTATGGATTCTTCTAGTGGTGACAAGTTTGATGCGTCCACAATCGACTATGTCATGTTATGGGAGATGACCTGGGAGGCGGAGTATGAGATATTGGAGTCGTTGCAAGCAACAGTTAAGGAAGCCGAATCCTGAACCCCACGCTCGTGAAGCACAACAGGCATCACATTTTCACAGATCGACAAGATTCTCATGAGTGGCTTATGGCAGATTGCTTCGTTCATCGACATGTGTACCGAAAAAAAATGTTTCGACAACTGTTCCGTATGGTGAAGCCCGTTTTGTGCAACCTTTAGGAGGCGTGTCCGAATTTGATCCATACTTCACCCAAAGAGTTGATTGTCATGGTCAGACCGGGTTTTCAACTTAACAAAAGGATATTGCCGCAATCCAGATGTTATACTACAGTGCATTGGTCGATAGCTTGGGCGAGTATTTGAAAATGGCACTCGTGTGCGTGCATCGGTTTTTTTATGCCGTCACTAATGTCTTCAAGAAGACCTACCTAAAGCAGTCAAAGATAATGATATTTCCCACCTTATGCATGTAAATGAAATGTATGGTTTCCATAGTTACATCAACAAAAGCGCACCAAGGGGTTTACGAACGAGGCGATCATCTTGGACCGATAGTTTTGCTTGAAGACGTTGCAGGGTTCAACACATGGTTTTAGAACGCATATTTAGGTATGTCAGGTTCGAACAAAGACATTAGTGTGTTGAACCAATCATCATTTTTCGCTCACGTACAACGAGGGGAGCAACTAATAGTCCAATTTCAACAACCCTTCGTACTACTTAGCTGACAAAATATAACTAGCGTGGGTAACCTTTGTGAAGTCCATCCTAACAGCAAAACTTCTAAAGCACGTGTTATACTTATAGAAACAAGAGGCCGCAAGGAAGGATGTCGAGATGGATTTTTGGGTTCTCTAAGATCGATTTTATATCGTCGCTAGGCTGGCCCGAAGTTAGGACGAACATATATTGGCGAGTATTATGAGGGCGTGCATCATCATGCACAACATGATTGTGTATGATAATCGTGATTCGCACCAAGGTCATATTGAACGACTAGACGACAATGAATCAATCGTACCCATCCACTAAGGGCCACTTCCCGATTACGATGTCATTCGATCCCACACAAGACGTATCGAGAATAGAGACGTCTACTTCCAACGAAAATAAGATCTCATAGAACACATTTGGAATTTTTTCAGCGGACACGAGGCCGTCATGGATGAAGATGATGTGTTGCTTACACCTTAGTTGCATTTCAGTTTACTTTTGCTGCATTTCAGTTTAATTTTACTACATTTCTATGTACTTTTCCTGCATTTCGGTTACCTGTTGTTTTATGTCGTTAGATATTAATTGATCGATAAAGTATATGTCCTTTTTTTTAAACGAACATTTCCCTTTACTCTTGCATCTTGGAGGCCAAATCGGTGGCCCACGCAACACCACCCTCCAAAAATATCATCTACAAGAGGCCATGGAAGCTCATGCCCTTTGTATTGAATCAAATATCCTACCAAACTAATGATATCCGACAACAAAAGTGGTGTTTCACAGGATGATTCGGGTCCCCCACTACGACTCTATTTCATCGCACAAGAGGCCCTCTGGCGCGGTAGGTTCGAGCAGACCAAAGCCCGACTTCTTAAGTGCCACAACTCGTTGATGAGGTAATATGCGGAAGCCATTGATCTAAACACATCTGATTGGATCCCACTCAAGAAGGCCAACCACAAATAACTCATATTCGTTATGATTCAAGTTATGAACCACACATAATTGAAGTCAATGTATGTTTATTGGTTCATCTTTGTAATCGACTTCGAACTCGAGCTGTTCGATTTTGTATTCGGCTAACAACTCGACTTGTTCGATACAATGAAATTTTGATGATTTTCTGTATGAAATTAGTAATTGACGATTCGGTCTTTCAATTCACCACTGAATCGGTCAAACTTTCCATCCAACCTATCTGCCCGATTTATTTCACCGAATCTACCCTACTTATTTCACCCTCTTGCCGACTTATCTAATAACAACACAGTCCTTGAAAATTCTCTCCACGATGTCTTCTTCTACATCTTCTCCTTGTCGATTCTCTGATGCCGTTTCAGCGCCTCCCCTCTACCACCCAACCGGATCTCTACATGGCTCCTCAATGGACTAAGAAAGAATATAGAAGACTACGCCTCGCGTGGATGCGCCACATAGACGTTACCCATTGGAGAATCGTCCACCATGAATGGCAAGGCAAGAACAGTCATTCGTATCCCCGGATTGAGAAGTCTCTTAAAGACCACTGGCAAAAGACAAATCAACGGGTGAAGGCGTTCGAGTTGACGTTTTTGGAGTCCCAAGCTACACTCGGTCCGGTGGCCACCCAAGTGGAGGTCCTCCTTGAAGCGAATCGATAGTACCACTAATATGTCGATTAACCCTTCCGGAACCATGAGTGGTGGACGACGGTTCGGGAATGCCCAAAGTGGTGGCTCTACAACGAGTTCGCCCCTATTTATTTCAGACATGTTTTGAACTTTTTGTTTCTCAGCTCCTTAATAAAAATTAGTTATCATTCCATCGCCTTTTTTACACTTGTTTTTTTTTGCCAGAATAGAATCATAAAAGACCGATTCAGTTTATTCCTACTGCACGATCAAACTGAATGAAACCCGAAAATTAATACAAAATAAACTTAATCTAAATCATTTTGATAGAAAATAAACTGATTCAGTTTATTCCCCCTGTATACTCCCTAAGAACAATTTATCCCTAACAACTAATTAACACACACCAGCACAGTTTATTACATACCAAATACCATGTACTATGTTGACCTAATTGAGCACTAGGTGGCTACTACTGTCGAGACACTTTCTGATTGGGACACAGACCAACCAAAGCTAAAGCTCAATAATGCAAATTTTAAACATAAAGCAACATATGTGCTTCTAGGGAGCCGAAACCAATATTTTATATTCCATAAAACTTAAAATAATTACTTTACTTGAGTGTTTATGAGTAAGATAGTAGTGGAGATCGGATTTATAAAAGAGACACACAGATGAAATCAATAATCTAATATAACAAGTCATGGATTCAAGACTTATATAGACTTATTTCTAATTATATAATAGATTGTATAATATTGGGTAATATCAAAATTTTGCGTGAATTATGCACGCTTTAGCAGTAATAAACTATTTTTTTGAAACGGGTAACCGAAGATTTTCATTAATACCAATAGGTAATCAAACAAAGCAGGGACGTGACCGTCCCGGGTTCCAGATATATGTCCGAGCCGACCGTAGAAGGTCCGACGCTCATGGACCCATAAAAAAGCCTACTTGAAATCGTAGGCACAAACTAGGGACAACTCCTTACCAGCGTCTCAAAACAACAAGACATGAAATGTAAAATCCTAAGCAACACAAGAAATAAATTGTTCCAGAAATAAAGTAAATAACGAGAAAACAGGTAAAATAGCTGAGCTGTTGTTGCGGGCTGCCCGGGACCTCCCAGCGGCTGTCCCGGGTCTGTAGGTATAGTCCGACATCGACTCCACCCACCCCTGCCGGGTCGGGTCATCCCTGCATCGGAGGCTTCCCTGCTCCGTCTGCTTCACCTGGTCCTCCTCAGTGATCATCAACGGGTGGTGGTCGTTCCGGTAGATCTGGGCCTCCGGGGGCTTCGATCTCTCAGGCTCAGGGGGCAGGCGATACGGCCACAGGGGCTGTAGAACTCGGTCGTGCATAGGCCTATCTCCACGTTGGTGCTTGGCCACTGAATCCGGCATCCAAGGGGACCTAGGACGCGCTCCAGCGTGGTGACGGCGTGAAACTGGGAGAGTCATATCTGTTGTGGGGAAGGTAACGAGGCGGAGGAGGACGTCAGCGTGGTTGTTGGTGACAATGGCGTCGATCGGATCTGACGAACGGTGGTTGTTGACGAACGGTGGCGGCGTGGTTGTTGGCAAACGGTGGCGGCGACGAGGGCGAGGAGGCTGGAGACGACGAGGGCGAGGAGGCCATAGAAGGGCGGCAGTGGTGATGGGAGAGGAAGGTAACGGCGGCGGCGGCGAACCCTAAGTAGGGTAGAGAGAAACCTCACTTGGAGGTGTGTGGAGAGCTTTTTTTTCCCCAAAATCGTAATAAACTAGTTTTAAAACGTCATCTGGTATATTCGGTATATAATTCATTATATTCAGGAAAAATTAGTCATGTCAATATCACGTGGCTTCAAATTTGTTGGAAATAACAATATTGTTTTTAAAAAAAAACTAAAATGTGTAATTTTATCAAAATTAGAATTCAAACTATAAACGAGTGTATAAAAAAAAGAGCACTCTCTGGCCACTAAAGAAGAACATGCATGGTACATAGATCTTCGCTATTCTTTTAGCATTATAACCGTTATAAACGGTATTGGATCGTCACATAAGCATGAAGGAAAGGTGGGGGTTGGAAAACGAAACTGGAAGTCCTGCTCAAGGTAGTGCTTAAATGCCGCATCGACGGAGAGAAGCGACCGAGCTTGGACTGCATCAATTGTATTGGGAGTATATACGTGAATCAGGATTCCCTCCTTGAAAAAACCCTGATTCTCTAGTCATTAACCCTGCAAAGATGAAATAAAATAAAATAAAATAAAAGTCTCAATCGATTAGCCAGATCCATAATCGAGAGAGGGGTCGAGGATGGTCAGTGGTGGAGGCCAAGGAGAAGGACGCGCCGCCGCCGATTTCAGAGACGACGGCCGAGGCTTTAGAGGCGACTTTAGAGACGGCAGCGGTGGCTTCAGAGACGCCGACGAAGACTTTAGAGATGACGGGGGTCAATCAGAAGGGAGGATCCGATACAGGGAGATCGTAGGGCTCCGAGGCGGTAAGACCGATTGATATCGAGGTGAGCCAGACGACAACCATCGGAGTTGCAGGGGGGGGGGGGAATAAGATCGGGACACGATTAGTTGGTGGCAGGAGGGAGCCAACGTTGTGGTGGCTAAAGACGACTCGAAAGGAATCCTATCAAAAAGAACCATATAAAAGCACGTAAGAAAGCTCCATAGAAGAAGATGTATAGAAAAGGAAAACAGAACTATGACATAAGTCATGATAGTTACCATGGCAATAGCTATAACCTTCTTTGTTCGGTGGCTCTATCTCAGAGATATCTCTATAAAGTTGGAGATAGTTTTACAATCTTACTCTACATTTTATCACAATAATTTTATTATTTATATTATATAACTTGTAACTCTCGTACAAATGTGTTCGGAATTTAGAATTTCTGTGTATACATTTTTGTAGGGTTATTCTTTGCTTGTTGTAGGAAAATTAATCTTGTTAGTAGGATTTATAGACGGAAGATAGATGAGTGTTTAATATTTTTCTTAAAATTGATCGTTAATATTTCTATGCTACGTACAAATCACCACAATACTTTGACTAACATTTTAGGGTAACCTAACCTTTTGTTTTATTATCGTAATTGAAGAAAAAATCAAGGTCTCTATCGTTTTTGAGAGCTTACCATAGCCCTACCTTGTCCTTGTTACTATGGAGCTTCTTCTTCCCGCTACCGTTGCTACGCCGCTTGGGCTTGTCGGCTTTGCCGTTCCCGTGCTCGCCTGTCCCATCGGTGCAGAGTTCACATACGGATGGGAGTGACTGGCTCCTCCCCAGCCCTCGGCGCCTCTTCCCTTTCCTTCCCCTCTTGTGGCTTCGTCGACTTCTAGTCCGATCGCCATGCACCCTCATACCTTTCCGCCGATGTCGCATGTCTCGGCCCCGCCTCCTCTGTCGGCATTCTCTGCGGACTCGGATTCAGATTCTCTGGGATCAATGGCGTGTATCCTCCACGAGGAATCCCTACCTACGCCGCCTGCGTTGCCCGGTCTGGTCATCCCAGTATCTATGCCGCCAATGGAAGGTGTTGCACCGCCACGGTCTCCCCCGCCTGACGTCCCTCCACCACGCCTATCGAGTGAGGTGGTACGACCTTTCAGGGTTTGTCGGAAGCATCAACCAAGAGTGAGGATTCCTTACACCCCTCCCTTCCTACGATCCCAGCGTATCTGCTACGACGTGATGGGGGTGGATCTTCACCCACATGAGGGAACCCTAATCCCTACTTCTGCGCCGCCGCTACCACCGCCACCCACCAATCAACCAGCCACGAAGCCGAGACGAGGGCGTCCCTTGCGACGTCCTCCAGTTATGTTCTTCCCACACAACATCCTCCTCGGCCTTCCCCCTCCGAACCCTACTCTGTCGACCCAACCGTTATGCCAAGACCTTGCTCTAACACCTCCTCCCCCGGGCGGCGCGGTTTATAGGGTTTACCAAGACCTTGCTCTGGCCCCTCCTACCTCAGGCGGCGCGGTGTTTAGGGTTTTCCTTCCAATCTCCGTGTTTCTAGCTCCTCCAAATCCTAAGATCCAAGACGGATCGCACAAGTGGGATCCAGGGCCATGTCTCCTTTCACCACCACATCGATCACTACAAACACCGTCGGCATCGCTGTCTAAGTATCATGCGGCAATCTCCCTGGTGACATGTGTTCCAAGGAAACCTCATCTAGGGTTTGCTTTTGGGTCTCTACAGCCCAAGATGGATGGGATTCTGCAGCCCAAAACTGATGGGCATCTATAACCCATTAGTGGTGGGCCTTCCCGACCCACTAATTGTGGGTCTCGTCAACCCATTACTGGTGAGAGGGAACTGGAGCAATAAAGAGATCAACTGCTGGAGCACCTCGGGAGGAGTAGGTCATGGCGGGGAAGCAGCCCCGCCAGGAGGAATGAGTGGTACGCCGTGCATCAGGGTCTGGCTCTGAAGGGGTCCCTGTACGATGTGCTGCCTCCCCCCTTCACCATTACCGTCGAGGTCCCTCAGGATATCCGGTATCCCATTCCCCCTCTCCGTCTTCTTTCGCGCCCCATGAGGCATCCCAGCTCAGTGATAACTGGCCCATCCAATACCGTCGGTGACGGTAATAGTATGAAAATAACTGCGACACCGTTGTATCTTTTGTCTGTTCTTGTTCTTCGTGGTCAAGAAGTTATTCCTGATGCACTCAGATGTACTTGATTTAAATTGATGAAGGGGTTACTTCATGTCCTAACGCCCAACTTTCAGAAATTGTTAAATCCAAACCCTATACTATTGAAATTGCCATGTAGTAACGGTCAATTAACTAAAATTGCCAACTGTTTCTAATTTTAAACGGACGTTAACTTGGCCAAGTGAAAAGTCGAGTTTACCCTCAAATATGTTCTTCCTTCTGACGTTAACTTGGCCTAACTTCATCTCTTCGTGACCTCATCTCTTCATCTCAGCTCTTCGAACTTCATCTCTTTGTGTTCGAGCTTCGAATTTCATCTCTTCGTGACCTCAGCTCGGCCAAGCTCCACTATAAAATGAGTCACGTGAGACGCACGTGATTCACTTTTCACAGAAATAGTCAATTTAAACAGTATTTTTTGGTTTTTAATAATTCAGTTTTGAAATTCGTTACCATTTGACAATTTTCCAAACCTTGGGTGTGAATTTGACAATTAAGTGTAATAGGGGATTAGGACATGGAGTAACCTAATTAATGAATTGCACCTTGTGCTTAAAAAAAACTCACCACAGATTTTGACAAAAATAACTAAAACAGGTTATTTAACTTGATTAAAAAAATTCATCTTTATCGGGTGATCGAACCAATCTCCTATTTGTTTAACGTGTCTTTTTCAGTGACACATCAGGTTAGATATAAGCATTAAAATGATAAACATGCCTTCCAATTATTTAGAATATCATTTTTGTAATTTTGCTGCATGCATGTCCAAGTGAAATAATTGATGTTTGCATCACATATATTCATTGTTGATAAACTAAAAAATTGACAACCATTTTGATTGGCACAGCCATGATGTGCATCACTCACCTACAACACCCCATCTAACAACAAACATTTTTTTTCTTATACTTGTTGCTTTTGGTTTTGCCATTTCTTTTCTGCTCCTTTCATCAAATTATTTTGAGTATGACCCTCATCAAATTATATTGAGTATGACCCCGGATTTACCGAGTGTACTTAAATTTGAATTAAGTTTTTTTTAGTCAAAAAGTGCAAATTCATTGATTTAGCTTCCGACTACAAGCAGGTGTATTAGGAGAAAATCTCCTTACCAGGAAAAAAAAAACGAGTCATTACTGTGTAGAGTTCCAGAAGGTCTTTTTATAACAAAAATTTGAAACAAATTATATGGTACAATCGGTGTTGGAAGTTCCATAAAGGCGTACTGAAAATAAAACTAAACTATGACCAAACCAATTATTATTGCCCAAGGTGTAGCCTTCATGCTCTATTCGTTGTATTAAACCGAACTTGCGATCATTGATTTCAAGAGGAGGCAAATCTCTGTTTAGGGACCCCTCCCAAGGTCAGTCTCTAAAGCACTGAATCCCTTTCATTCTTCCATGCGGGCCTGTTTGCCCGCCCTGTCCAGATCGTCTCAGGGTTCCCCAATGGACTCTCTCTTTACTCCACAGGCTCCTGCACGAACTCCGGACCCAGTTCCAGCTCCAAGTCCAGTTCTATCTATGTTCCCAAGCAGGTCAGGGCGTCATATTTTTTGCTATCTGAAGGTCGGCCGATTACCAAGTTTTTCCAACCAGGATCGGCCAAGTGGGTCGCACCGTTAGGTACATTAGCCGAGGATACTATCGGGCCCTTGCCTCGAGATAAGGGGGCCTTAGGTGCAGAAGTCGAGGATATCGATTTGCGAGACGCCTGATCATCCCAATTTGTTGCATATGTCCTGGTTTGACGGTCCTTCCGGAATTCCACCACCTCTTGGTCGCACTCGGTCACCATGTGACGTATCATACCACAATTATAACAACACACAGGTAGTTTTGTATAAGTAACAGTGACACGAACTGGGTCGGAAAATTCCCAAAAGCGGAGTAGGAGCTGTCTACGGAAGGGGCGCTCCAAGAGATTCCAGAAGCGAACCTTTATTGATCCTCCCCAGTATGTACACCATTGATCTCACGAGACATGGACACAAAGCCTCAGCGTCACACCGATCGTTTCTCTCGTGGTTTTGGTACGGACCAAAGGAAGGAAGCCACGAGCATGCACCCATAATTGGATCATATCCAGGATGAGGTGGGCTCTCTAGCCATCGGGTTCTGGTCACCCAACAGTAGTGGTCTCCCATAGAAACACCACGGTCTGTTATCTTGAACCCATACTCGGGCTTTCTCTGCCTCGAAGTAAAACTCGAAGATACCCGATCTGATGTCCTCGATAACCAGTCTTTAAACTGATTTTCCCCATGCCTTGGTGATGATCCGAAGGAGAACCTCCTTCTGGGGTGGCTTGGACGTCCACAATTTACCCATCATGGAAAAATTTTGCCTGGCCAGAATTGATGGACTCATCGGAGTATACGGTACCATCACCTCGATCTCTTTCTCTTCCTCCAAATAGTAAGCCGAGAGGCCATTCTGAAGGTTGAGCAGTTTGGAGTCCAGAGATGCCGGAGAGGGAGGCGCCACCGAGGTTGAGCCGGCTTCATTGGGTTAGAAATTTCTGTGACGGTGAACCATCCTCGATGGTGGCGTGAGCAGTACCGGAATCACGGGGACACAAACGACGTTGGGAAGCTCGACCCCCTCACAGAGAGCAGTCATCTTCGCCCTCCCTGGCTCTGGGCTCCGATGTTCAGACATGGGGGCTTTCCCTTTAAGAATGTCCCGGACCAATTAGGGCACCAGGTTAGTGGTGAGTACCATCATAGGTAGCACATCGATAGGGGGAATCGAGGCGGCAATGATCTAAGCAGGGGTAGCGATGAGGGGAGCGGGTTTCACTGGTGGTTGGACAACAAGGACAGTCACAGGAGGCAGCAGAGCCTTCACGTTGCCGGGAGCGGACGACAGGGCCTTCGAGTCGACAGTGGGGGGCGGCGACGTTCAGTTCACCAAAACCCTAGTGTTGCTTGGAAAGGAATGTAGGGTTTGGTTCTTAAAAGTCCAACCTCTTCGAGATTTACTATGAGGTTCAAACGTACCTGGGGATGAAGGAGAGGGAAGGAGAGATCGGGCGGAAGAAGAGTGCTTAGGGTTTCTTCTGGGCCTTGGTTTAATGGAAGGCCTCACGATCGACGAGGGGCGAGGTGAAGGCACACGTGGAAGAGACTACAACAAGGCTGATTGCGATGGGAGAAGAATGGCGAGAGGGCTAGCGACAATCAAGTTGACGACAGGAGTAGGGGACTCCATAAGCGAGGCAGGGTTTCCTCGGGAAAGAGGAGATCATGACAATCGCGAGAGAGAAGAATTATTCTTAATTTGAATTAGGTTGATATGTGAGTATGAATCAAGAAAAAATATTTAGAAATAGTATTAGAGGAAAAAAAATCATTTACATATATATATATATATATAGGATTACAATCAGGTACAAATTTCTATCTTTCGTCAGAACGTAAAACTATCAATCTGGGCCTTTGGATCGTATAATTAAAGCCCCATATTTAATGCATATATTTTTAATTAATTCATATCTTGTAATTGATTTCGTATTCAATAACCCCCCACCCCCCCTGAATTTCGGTGGCCATCCGATTTAGGTAATCAATGGTCCAGATTAGTTCTACGTTCTGACCCGAAGTAAGGTTTGTACCCGAAAGCTCCCCTATATATATACATATAACAATCAGGTACAAACTCTATATCTTCGTTAGAACTACAAACTTTCAATCTGGGCCCTTGGATCATAGAATTAAAGGCCCAGATTTAATGCATATCTTTTAATATCTTTTTAATTAATGCATATCTTGTAATTGATTTCGTAATCAATCACCACCTTCCCTGAATTTCGGTGGCCATCCGATCTGGGTAATCAATGGCCCAGATTAGTTCTACGTTCTGACCCGAAATAAGGTTTGTACCCGAAAGCTCCCCTATATATATAGAAACAAATAAAACTAATAAAACGAGGATGATAGAGTTGCCAGAATTCATACCATCCTTTTATATGTTTTGCTCTCAAGTGGCGGTTAGGGTTTGGGTTCAACCGCCACGATTTTGGTGATCAATTACCATAGAAGATCCATGGGAATAACCATTGATACTTTTTTTCTGCAAGAGCTTTGTGTAATTCTGGTCCGATGTGGGTACACGGGGGAAAGAGGTTTGGCCCATTGGAGGTGAGGGATTCAACGTCCTCGTTGTATCGAGGGAGGCTTCCATAGTGATGATGACTGCTGCCTTGAGTGATCTCCCTTCTCTCTGAGAGGCAGCGACTTAATGGGGAATTGTAGGGTCAAGGAAGAAACAAAAGCATCAACGACAACTATGGTTCCACTTCACTATCGTCGTTGCTGGTTGTTCTATTGGATTTTCAAAGGGTTTTACTGGTTTGGCAATACCAATTGGGGTGGAATCATGAAGGGAAGGAGTTCGGATAGTCGGGGATTGCGGGAGTTTTCAGCAAGCCCGTGTACAGGGATTCTGTTGGAGTTCTCATTGGCTTTCTACGGTAGGCCTGATCGGTTCCAAGCGGAGGGGAACGATGCTCGTAGTGAGTCTTGATCGTTTAATGGGATAGGGAGGCCAAGCTGACTCGGAGACCGTGATCTACAATGGCCAGGTCCCGTGTGGTTCGCCCGTGTCGTGGGTATAGGATGAGAACTCGTCACCTGGGATGGAGAGGGGAAGCATGATGACATCAGGTGGTGGGCTGGGGTGTTCGCGTGGCCATCCATCACTGCTTGTGGGTGTTGCAGACCGTCTTGATTTGTTTGGTCACGGCGATGCTAGGATGGTCTCAAGCGGGTTGTTTCGCCGAGGGGACTAGAGTCTTTCCGCTTGCGGCTAAAATTGTGCCTCATATCCTTTTTTTGGGTTGTGGGTGTGTGTCGCGATGGGGATATCACTTAGGAAACGCAACCGAGCGATGTCTAGGAGATCGCGGTAGAAGTTATGCGGAGTGATAGTTGGATTGCATGTGGAGCATGACCGACTAATATGAAGGACATGGTGGATGGAAGTGTGCGTCGTGTGTGTGAGCCTACAGACTCAAATATCTTTATGGAGTCCAATGGAGCATCAATAGAACTAACGAGGGGCGGAAAGCACCCTCGCCTCTCCCAATGAGTAACAGGGGTGTCGATGAGGGGTCCACGGGTACTCCCCCGTATTGATCATACGGTGGCATCAATTTCACCAAGTACCATCATGGACCTATCCAATCAGATTGAGAACCAACAATATCACGTTTTTACATGCCCTTATTATCATCGGAGGTGGGACGACGTCTGTTGGTTCTTTTAGAGGATGCAAATTCCAATTGAGTCATCTAAGTCCCTGGTCATAGGACTGCCTAGGCTTTCACTCTTGGGCTTCAGTAACTGTTTCGGAGGTCTCAACCACTTACACGGTATTCTCCAAGAACACAGTACATAGTCGATTTGTGCCAATTCTTACCATAGGGCTCACTCAGCCCTATTCCATAGTCTTTAGTCGTTATATCGATTGCCTCTATCGTTACACTTCGGTGGAATAGTACTTTTTAATTTCATAGCTATTCCACGATGTGTGGACTTTTTATTTGTTTCTTTACAATTATTTCGATTGGATTTTGTCTTTTCTAGGTGACCCGTTTTGGGCCAGTACCTCCAGAGATTTATTTGTATAATTGTTAAGTTAAAAAAAAGAGAGGATAATGCCTACCAAATGAATTCTCTCTCAAACTGCTACAGTTCACACATCTCTGTTCATTGAAGATCATCCTTGCCTACTGTTCCACCTTCTTCATCTTTGAATTTCTTCTTCTCAATCTTTCTTCTTCAGGTGTTGTGTCCATGATGGAAACTTCATCACCATCGGACCACCTTCGACTTGACTCATCTTGCTGCACTTGATACTCTTTAACCTCCTTTCCCCTCCCTCTCTTACCCCATCTCTGCATAATGCTAACCATCGCTGAACTCTCTGGCAACCCTCACCTGGTTGTCCCTGTTCGTTCTGTTTAAGGCACTCAATCTTCCTCGATAGGGCCTCCTCCAGGTTTTGAAAGACCTCTTCTCAACAACATTGCTATCCGTCCTCACAGCCCTGTTGCTCAAATTCCTCAGAAACTTATCAACCCAAGATCATTGAGGAGTCTCCCAAGCCCTTCCTCCAGTGATCGAACTCAAGAATACTCCCCAGATGGACACACAAAACTCTTAGATGGGCAGAAAATGTTTTATGATAAGCATTTCAAACCACTCCTCTCCGGACCAGATGGAACTCCAAGTTATTCTCATGACACCAACAACTTTACTGAGCAGGATAAAATCTATTTCAAAGGTAAACAACACTCAGATTGGAACTAGAATCATCATAAGGGCCAAGCTTCAACCTCAACTCACCCCTCAAATTTTGTGGCTTACATCCATAACTTACCTTCTACTGCCAATGAGGTGTGGCTAGCAAATCTCTTTGCTGATATTGGAGGTGTTATTAAAGTCCACATTGCTGCTAAGACTAGTAGATTAGGCAAGACATATGGTTTCTGTTATTTCCTCCTTCAGTTTCAGCTCAAGAAGGCCATCTAACTCTTCAATGGCTACTCTTGCAATGGATACAAACTATTTGTCACCAAGGCCTATGGGCATAAAATCTTCAACCCCATCAACACAAAACCAAGTCCCTTGGTAGAAGAACCTCTCAGAATTCAAGGTTCAGTAGTCACTGAACAACTTCTCTATTTAAGGAACTCTCATCTTGCTATAGCTCACAAGAACCACAATGCACAATCAATTATGAGAGATATAAGAATGGAAGGGGTTTGTGAAGTCAGTCTCAAAGACTTGGGTAACCATGTCCTTTTAGTGCATTGCAGCAATTCAGAACTGGAAAAGGAAATAATGAAAGATGATGGGGTCTGGCTTCAAAATTGGCTCTCTTTCATACCTGGTAAAGATCTATTGGAAAGAAGTGGAGGTCATTTAAGCTGGATCAAAGTGAAGGGAGTACCTTACCATGGCTGGTGTGATGAATCTTTTGATGCTGCAATCTCTAAGTTTGGCAAACATATCTACACACATCCGG
This sequence comes from Erodium maritimum, assembly GCA_963921825.1. Classification (NCBI taxonomy): domain Eukaryota; kingdom Viridiplantae; phylum Streptophyta; class Magnoliopsida; order Geraniales; family Geraniaceae; genus Erodium; species Erodium maritimum. The sequence goes on from OY997595.1 coordinate 25,393,479, forward strand.
TTACTACAGCTGGTGTTCAAATCAATGAGGCTTACTTGTTAATTCATACAACAAGTTATACCCCTATAGACTCACCCACTGAGTTAATTCTTGGCAGGCACAAATACTCCTTGTGGGTACAAACCCTTTCTTCTTCTGAGGTCCCTCCCATTAATGCCTTACTTGAAGACTTGGATGATACTATCAGCTCAGGTTCTGAGTCCTTAAATGAGGACTGCTCCTCCTCACAACTGGGAGATACTTGTTCACCAACCTCTGAGGAAAAGGACACTCATTCTCAGCCTGCTCAGCCTTCTTCTATTGCAGACATTCCACCTTCTCAGCAACAAGAAATTAATGCAAAAGGAACTGATATTAAAAGCTTGGAAAAGTTTCAAACCCAGATGGGGCATTCTGAGGGACTCATACAAATCTCCAACTCTTATTCCAATCCCTCTGATCTCTCCTTACTGCAAAAAATGGTGGTGAAAGATACCCTGGATGATTCTGTTCCCCTCAATGAGGATGAATTGAGAGCTACCCCACTCCAGAGCACTCTCAAATTTTTGACTGTTCACTCTCCATCAGGTCAGATTCCGACCATCCCAATCTCCTTCCAACCAACTCAGTCCAATCTCAATGGAACAAGTACAAACTTACATCAAGTGGGTGAGGCTCAAAAAACCCTGCCCCCAATTTCTGGTGAGAGAAACACTTTGGGCAAACCCTCATTAAATGCTACTGCAACAAAACAACTATTTGCAGAACAACCATCACCCTCAACACAGCTAGTTCCAACTAATTTACTTGGCTTAGATTGCCTGGCCAGTGACAATTATACTCTGCCTCTTGCTCCTCCACATGCTGACATCTTGGAAAATGATTCAATTTTCCCCCCTCTCTCCAAAATTAAAAAATCCAGGCTCAAAAAAACCCTACCCTCACCTCATCAGTACTCCACAAGGTCCAAACGAAAGGAAGGTTCAAACCCTAAAACCTTTGTCTCCAAAAGCCAGTTGAATGAAGCAAAGAAGGATTGGTCCTTTGGTAAGGTGATTGGAATCTCTACTGACTGTAGTGAAGACTTGATTTTGAATCAACTTGCCTCCCTGGATGATGAGAGGGTTGAGTTGGATCAACATTCTCAGGCTAATGTTGATAGTGAAGAAATTGACATTCAGATAAAACCAAGCTTGGTCACTCCTGTGGAGTTAGGATTCTTACCCACTCCTCTTCCCCTCATCTAGTCAGCTAATGAATATCCTCTCATGGAACATGAGAGGACTCTCTTCCTCACAAAAGAGGAAGACCCTGGGTGACTTGATCCGCAAGAAACAACCTTCAATGGTACTTCTGCAAGAAACAAAAATTCTCTCCCCATCATCTAGCTTTCTTAGTTCCTGTGGTATGAATGGGGGCTGGGAATTGGATTATATCCCAGTTGTTGGATTATCTGGAGGACTCATTATGTGTTGGAAAACTGCATACTTCAATCTCACAAGAATTCAAAAAATAAATGGTGCAATGATCTGGTTTGGCTCTCTTAAAGCAACAGGAGAAGTTTGTTGCATCTCAAATATCTATGCCCCCTGCTCAAGATCAAGAAGAAGAGCTCTTTGGCTAGAGTTATCTACTGAATTGAATACACCTTCCCTTCCCTCACTCTTGGTCTTAGCTGGAGACTTCAACTCTGTGTTATCTGCTGATGAAAGATCATCCTCTAGAGGATCAGCCACTGATATGAATAACTTTCAAAGGCTCCTAGACACTCTTACTCTAATTGATCTTCCTTTAAATGGAGGGAGATTCACTTGGTTTGGAACTGGCTCCATAGCCTCAAGATTGGATAGGTTCTTGGTTTCTTCTGATTTCTTATCAAAATTCAACAATCTCACTCAAAAATGTCTGCCAAGGTCCATCTCTGATCATAGACCCATTTTACTCTTTGAAGAACAACTGAATTGGGGCCCAAGACCATTTAAGTTCCTCAACATTTGGATTGAGGATGGGAGGTTCTATAAATTGGTAGAACAATTCTGGGAAGCTACACAACTCACAGGCCAGCCACACATTATTCTCTGGAAGAAGCTCAAATTATTAAAGGATCATCTCAAAGAATGGAACTCCCAAGTATTTGGGTATCTAGACACAGACATTGCCCAACTTACAACAAAGCTAGATAAGATGGATGCATTGATAGAAGAGAGAGATCTAACCCCATTGATAGATGATATGGTTACCTATAATGATGAGCATTTGAGCTCAGACCAGAACACCAACCATCCTTGTGTTATTCTTATAAATATGAGTGATTTTAAAATTGATATTCTAAAATACAACAACAGTTCCTATATCTACTAAATAGAATGAGATTTAGTTTAGAAAAGTGTATGAGTATAAGCATAATAAACATTCGTCTCCAAGGTGACATTATAGTGGTCAAGGTTCAACCTTTTAAATGGAAGATCTTGATTTCGATTCTGGAAAAGGTTATTTATTGCATTTTAGGCGTTCGATTTGTTACATTATTGGAGTCCGTATATTGATGTGCATTTTATTGTACTGTCGAAATTTGTACTTTCTTGTTTTTCATATACGTTTTTTTTATCAAGGAATGCATATATTAAGTAACCCTCTTTCGAGGAGGAAAAAGGTTACAATCCAAAAAAAAACACCCAGCTACAGGTGAAGAGGAACCAAATAAAGTGGAGAAGGACTGAAATAAGATTACAAGTAAACTAATCAAACGAGAAGAGCGAAAGCAGTGTTGATGTAATCTGAAGCAAAGCCTCAACTGATGAGGTTAGGACCAAAACAGAGTTAAAGGGAGCTGCAACAATGTGTAGTAGACATGAGGAAATGCAGAGTATTGATAGATGGTGAACTTGGAGCCCTAAAATAGAGGTGAAAGGAGTAGAGGCATGAAGTTGATGTTTAACTTTGTCATCATATGTATATATATCTTTCGTTGATATATAAAATTTGACTTTTACTTTCACAAAAAGTATTATGTTTTAGAGAAGCATTGATATAAGTACAAACAAAGTTGTAGAAAAGTATTAATTATGTAGGATGGTTTGTAATAATTAATTGGAAACTGATAAGAGATTAATTTGCATTGTAATTCGAAAAAAATCACTAACATATATTATATTTTAATGAAAGGAACGTGAACATTATTAATGTTAGGAAAGAAGAATGCAAGTGAGAAAAAAAATAAAAAATGTGGAGATATTTCCAACATTATGATCCAAACAAATCACTGATTTCTATTTCCCGGTTTAAAAAATTACATTGGGCCAATGCCAATACATAGATAATATAAGCCAGTGGATGACCAATCACAACTCAGTCTAGGCTTCCTTATGGTGGCTATATACGTCTTGATCTGGGGGTTGTTACACTCTCAGATAGGTGCGATAATGACTCAGGGTGCTATGTGGTTGGTGGAGGATGATGATCAACTGCAACCAATCGTGATGGGTTCGGGACGCTTCTCCATCCTAGCGTCCTGTTTCCCAGATGGCCTCTCATTTGACCTGACGAGACCGTTTTTCAAACCTTCCTTGGTTCTCCTATATATCCTTAAAAGTTGATGTAGCGGGCTCAATGAGGGATCATTTCTTCACTATGGGCACCTTAGGCTGATCACTCTTTATGCTTTGGGTGCGTACTCGAACCCTCTATATCTTGATTCTCTCGGGTTGTGGGGCCTCTAATGGGGGACCAAGTGAGAATTGGGCGAACGATGGATACTTGTACAAAGTCTAACATGCTTCGTTGGTTGTGTCCATCGCTCTTGGACTCTGGTTAGTCATGATTTCAGGCGTTATGATTAGTTTCCCGACTCCAACCAAATTCTCTTTTAACTTAAATCCTATCGGGTTGGGCCATACTAGTTTCTGTATCTAAGGACGTGATGAGGTCTTAGTCAGGATGTCTGGTGTCATGCCTTAGTCAGTAGGGGCGTACAACGGTGTCGACAAGCGTGTGATGTGTAGGTCCACCCAACCAGAGTGGAAAGGTCGTCCTATATTGTGATCTTTCTCTACCATGAGCGTCAATTGAAACAGAGAGATGTAACAACCACCACCACCACCACCACCTCCCCTCCCCGATTGATGGGAATTCGTAAGCAGTGTGACCTAGATGGTCACATGCAAAGTTGAAGAGGAGGAGTCTCTCGTGAAGGAGGTGGATCCAGACCAAGTGGGTGTACTCCGAGAATTTGAGGACCATCGATCGGCGCAGTGGGCATGCTAGGTTCATCTAGAAATGAAGTTAAAGAGCCTCTCCCAAATACACACCTCATTGATCGCATGAACCTTTCACGCAACCTTGAGTGTGTTTCCGACGAGGGTCCCGGTTTCCACAATCATGATTTTTACGGGATATCTCATGCATAAACCCACAATTGGATAAGATCAAATTTGATCTACGACACAACCACCTGTGTTTGGATATCGACGAGGCTGACAGAGGCTCTTTTCAAGCACTTGGGCTCGTCGTAACGGACCTTGTCCTTTGCCTCATGGGATGCAGTATAGAAAGAAGAGACTCCTTATCTAAGGTCCTAGATGACCAAGCCGATATCCCTAGAAGACTTTATGAGGACTCCGAGCATCATCTTAAGGTTCAATTGTCAAGATGTGAGGAGGTATCCAACATAATAAAACAACGGTAGATGTGTCCCGGTTGATCTGTCAGCTCGTTAGTGACCTCAATTATGAGATCCTCATTTTCGTCGATGTTGGAGGTACTGAAGCCTTCTTCGAGGGTATGTAGGTCGGCTAAGGGGGACATGGGCGGTGTCGATGACACAAAGACCATGGGTGGAAGACATCGAAAGGGAGGTTGTGGTGATAATATTCTGAGAGGAGGGTTGAGACCTCTCCTTCATAGTCCTAGAAGAGCGCCTTAGTTTGGTGGCCTCATTAAATGGACGTTGTGGAATGGTCAAACGATACTTGGGAAGGGCCTAAAGATACGAGTCAGTTGATGAAAGATTATACAATGGTGGCAGAAAAACAACTGATTATAACAGAAGAGTGATAGAACTCTAAGGCTTTGTTTTCGATAATAACTAAAAAAAACTACAAACATATGAACATCCTTAATAATGATTATTTGTATACTATTATTTATTTTGTTTATTACTTTTGTATTATCTCTTTAAAAGTCCTATACTCTTGTTTTCTCAACTTAGTATATGGATATTTAGAGTTTTTCATTATCTCAGCCGATTTACTTTGACGATAATTAAGTTTGTTTTCTCCATATCCATGGTCAGTTTATTATTGTCGATCGAGTTTAACGGTGCCTTTCTTTTCTGTTCTCGATTTCATCGTCGCATCTCATGCCTCCACCGATTTCTTATTATTTCATTGCTTCACTTCCATCAATCTCGTCCTCGAACCTCACACTTTCCTTTTTCTACTCATGACGACGTCTATCTTTTGGTATTTACTCTTTATGGGGGCCCAAGCAATCTATTATAGATTTTGTAAAGTTGTGAGCACCAATCCATCATTGATGAAGATGAAACGACAAGTCTGAGGTGAAAGACGAGTATGAATAAAGAAGAATCCAACTCGCCCTCCCGACTCGCTAGTGTAATCAGGTCCGAACCAATAGATCTGTCTTATAATGCATTATTCATTGAAACAGAAACGGTGGTTCTAAATATTGCACGTAAACACCCCTAAATTAATGTCATCTTTTTTCTTACATTTATATAAACAACTTGTATTTTGACGCTTTAGTGTCTAATTTGTCAAGTAAATATAGAACGAGAAAATAACTACCGTCATCAAACTATTTTTTGTTGAATTAATTTTTAATTAAAACAGACAAAAAACAAATGTCATAACCTAAAACAAAATAAACAGTAGTTCATGAAACTGGATTTTTTTAACGAAATGTGAAAAATTTATTAATACTATGAAATAAGAGTCATTATAACGAACAAAGCCCCAGAAGGTCTTTGATCAAACACATATTGACCATAGAAGACGGTTTTGAAGAAGCACGGTAGCTCGATGATATTGAAGCGCAAAACTGAGGAGAACCGCTCATAGTAGTGCCTAAATGCTGCATGATCCCATGGAGAGGACTCTTTTCTTTGTGAGGAGGGCGACCAAACTTGAACTAGACAGTTTTAACAGGAGGTGAGGCTTCAGCCAGGAACCCCTCCTAGATAGGTCCCTAGAGCCATGGGATTCTAACATTCCTCCTAGTGGGGTTATTTTCCATAACTCATATTGTCTTCACGAGGCTTCCCTACTGCGTCTCTCTTGTGGCCCACACTCTTAGATGGTCCAGGGAGCGTCCTAGATAAGACAGGCAGCGTCACAGATGGGACATGGCATGGGAGCACGATCCTTGAGCCATGACTGTCCGATAGGGTTCGTGCCATGACCACGACACACTCCCTCACCCCTAGTAGTGGGTAAGGTAGCGTGTTCGTGGTTACAATTGGTCCCCTTCCCTGTGATGACGAGTCCTTAGGTAGAGTGTCCAAGGTAAGAGGTACGAACCCTGGGGTAGTCTTTATACTACCGTCCCCTAATTTGTAGCATAAGGCTTCTCTATATTGTTTAGGTTGAACTCTTGGAGATATTTATCAAACCTCGGTATCCTCGTATCTCTAGGTCGAAATCACGGACCACGTGGCCTATCTGTCCATAGTAGTAGTCGAAGTTCGGGAGCCGATCATAGGTTAAGGTAACTCGAACAAGCTCCAGAAACTCTCGGAACCTCATGATTATAGTTTGGCGAAGGGACCGGTGAAGATCCATCCAAAAGCGGGCTTTGATAGTCCTTCACCAACACAGGCCTCAGTGGTCACAAGGGACTTCCACGCACTCCCCCAGCGTAGCTTTGATGACTTTCCCAGTGGCCTTTGTATAAAAGATGGGAAACCCCGTGTATGCACCCATAGTTGGATTCGATCCAACTTGGGGAGGTCCCTAGCCATCGGGTCCAATTTTATCCTAAAAACATTGTATAACCGTTGAAGCACCAAAGCTCATTATTATACAAACCCAGGTCCTCTCCTCCTGAGATGTGAAGTAGAAGCCATAGGTCCCGAGTTCCAGCTCCTTGACCACCAACCCTGACGCTGATCGCCCCCATGCTCGCGTGATGATCGTGAGAATGAGGTCTTTTTGGGGTGGGTTTAGTGAGAGCAGTCGGCCCACCATGCCATATTGTTGATGAGCGAGGATCGCAAGGTCCGTCGGAGTATAAGGCACCCGAACATCCATCTCATCCTAATCAACGAAGGAGCATGCCGAGAAACTAACCTGAAGGGTTCCTATTGATGGCAACATGTCCTTAGGAATCTACGGGGCTGAGATGCCTTGAACCCTAGCTGTCTTCAAAACCACAAAAAAAGATCATCCATGGTTGGTGGTGGCGGACAGGGTTACAACGGCGAGGTATGAAAGGAAGGCTTGGCAGGGCAACCCCGCTTGGTTTTGGCCGGAGTGAAACCCGGTGAGACAAACCCTGGAGAAAAGATCACCATAGAAGATTCCTTCATAGCCGGTTGGCCAGGTGGGAGAGGCAACGACAACGATGATGCGATTGGTGAAGCAAGAAAATGTGTCCTATGGTTCCTCTTCTTCCTGACTTTCTTCAGGCGGATCATTTTAGACGAAAGCTTTAGGGGAATTATCAATGGATTCGGGAGGGTATCCACTACACAAGGAGGATGGGACGTGGTGAGCGCCATTGGTAGGCTGAGCGATGGCGCAACAAGCAAGGAGGCATGATGCATCACAGACGATACTCAATAGATAGGGTTAGGTCTAAACGAGTATAGAGAATAAACGACACTAGAACGTGGAGAATTTTATCATCATCAAACTGACTTTATTTATAACAAATTTGGTCATAGTTTGTTTAATTTGTTTTTTTTCTATTTTATCCCGAGATGTCCCAATAATTGAAACACTAATGACTCATTATTTACACTATATTCTTAGTCTATGCTTTGGTGGGATCCTAATCCTTTTATTATATCCAAAAAACCATATGTAATCATCACGCTTCGGTCCCAAATTAGGATCCGTGAACAATTTAATTAACTCGACGTTTTAACTGAAGATTCTCTTTCTAACATATATTAATTATACGTGAGTATAGCACATAGTCATTGTAACAAACACGACACAGAAGAAAAAAAACAAAAAAACCTCTCCACTTTCGACTCCCTCCTTCTAACCTAGTCGCTGCCAGTGCTTGCCCCTCCATCAATGGCGACGCTATGGTCATCGGTCATGATCGTCGCCGGTGGTAACCTTACCCTTCTCTCTTTCTTTCACCCTCGCTTCTGTTTGCTTCATTGTCGTCGGAGACCTCTTCGGCCTCTTCTGTAGGCTTAAGCTGCAGAGGTGACGCCATCGTTTCGGAGCCCAGATCTGCTTCGGCGGTCGCTGTTGCTCGGAGTTGCAGCTTCTCGTTTCCGGTTGTTCTCTCCCTGGGCCGGCGAGTTCTGTCCGTGCTCCTCGGTGCTGCTACTCCCGTTCCGCCCCGGAACGCGTGGCGTTGTTTGGTATTGGAGCTTCTCTTGCCGGAACCGTTCCCAGATCTGATTGGGAGCCCGTTCGCCGGTGTAACCTGTCTTGGCTCGTGTAGTGTTCGTCGTCCGGTGGCTCTTATCCTCTCCGTCTGGTGTGCTCTGGTTGCTTCATATATGGTTTGCAGGGTCCCTATTCTCCTTCTGCTCGGGTTGCTGCTGCTCCAGCGTGGAGGTCGTTGAGGTTTGGTCCGACTGCGTTTGATAGAGGCGCAACAGTTTTTGGCTCAGGTCGGTTCGGCTGCTCGACTCATGGACCATGTAAGGCTTCGGTCTGATTTGGTCTTGGGCCGGCCGAGTCTGTGCTCGGGTTCTGGGCCGGGCCTGGTCTGTGGTCGGGTCCTAGACGGGCCGGGTCATATTCTGGCCCGGTTTAGATGTTGGGCCTGGCCAGTTTGGGCCAGGTTGGATTGGGTTTGGATTGGGCCTTGTTGGCTACTTCTTCTTCCTCTCTACTGCTTCTCGGCCCGTCGGGTTGTCTTTTCGGCTTCTCGGGACCTTGTTTAGGGGGATTCCAAGTTATAGCTTTGGGCTCTCTCCGGATTTGACTGCACTCGTGCTCGGTATTATTACAGGCTTTTTCCTTAGGGTCCTCGTTAGGTGTTGGCCGACGAGGGGTTATCGGTTTCGATATCGGATCGCTCAGCTTGATTCTCAATCTCGGATCCCCAGTTCGTGGAGGGGTCAATCTTCGGCCGATGTTGTGGTGGTGGGAGCAGGGTTGCTATGTTTTTCCGAACCCTTTCGTGATGCTTCTCAGGCGGCTTGATTCAGATTTACCGTGGGAAGTGAAACTTGATCGCTTCGATCTTTGATTCGTTGTGAATCTAGACTCGCCCCTCGTCGTCGCGGAGGGTTGGAAGCTCAGTGGTGGTGTTCCGCTTCTCTACATGCTTTAGTGTCAGATTTGTCAGGGACTAGGTTGGCTTGTGCTTGTTATAACATCAGGCCTTCCCCTTCGGATCCTCACTTGGTGTTGGCCGGCGAGGGGTTACTGATCTCGGTTTCGGAACGCTGAGCTCGATTCAAGCCTCGGTTCCGCGTATTTCTGGACTTGCTGCTGCCTGTTTGTTGGAGTGTATTGGTCGGAAGCTCGGTCGTGACGTTATGCTTCTTTGTTTGCTTTGGTATCTGATCTTTCTGGGTTCGGATTGGGTTCTGCTCGGTATAACTACAGGTCTTTCCCCTTGTGACCTCACTTGGTGTTGGCCGGGTAGGGGTTACCGGTCACAGTTTCGCAACGCTCAACTCGAAACCAGTCTCGGATTCTAGAAGTGATGCCTTGTCGCTGCCTATTTGGAAGTTTGTGCTCGTTCTTGGTAGAAATAATGGTCCTCTCCCTTTGGGGTTTTTCTCGGTGTAGGCTGGAAATGGTTTCAGAGGGTTGAGTTCGAGTTCCACCGTCTACTTTTGAGCTGATCTTGGACGCTATCGGCAACTTGGTTTTTCTTTGGACCTGCTGCAACCTGGGTCGTCGTTTTCTTAGCTCTTCATGGTCGGAAAATCTAGGTACTAAGACCTTATTTTTTGTTATGAGCTTCATGGTTGGAAAATTAGGGTATTAGACCTCTCTTTCGCTCGGTTTTAGACCTCCCTTTTTTACTTGTTCTACGCTTCATGGTTGTAAAATCTGGTTAGTTAGACTTTCATTGTCTTCTCGCTCCCATGTGGGGAAGCCAAGGTTCCTTTTATAGGAATGCTCTTACTTGTATCTGGTATCTTCCCGTGGTGGGATTGTCTTGAGACTGAGTTGTCATGCCAACACTCCTCACACCCTTTGGTCTGTAGCTAGACCATCCTCTTGTATTCCTTTTCATCCTCTAAAGAGGGTTAATTTAAATTTGCATTCGCTGATCAAAAAAAATTATACATGAGTATGGTGCTGATTAGAGCATAATTAGATAATTAAAAGAAAAGAAGATTATCAATAGAAAATTAGAAAGCCACATACCAACAACATACAGTATAATCAACCGTCTCACTTGAGACCCTCAGCCTAGCCCTAGCTCTGCCGCTATGGTGCTTTCTCCTGACAACGTCGTTGCTGTGTCGCCTAGAATTTCATCACTCGGTGCCGCTTCTATCGCGAAGGTCGTCTGCGTGCTTCCCATCCCATCCGATCAAACCCCTCGCAGACCACGCCTGGTGCGGGGGATAAAAACCAATGAGGATGGTCACCACCATCAACCTTCGCTCCCTCTTCCTCCCTTATCTTGTTGGTCTCTGTTCTGAGATCCATGCACCCTAGTTGTCCTCATCATCATTGTTATCGAAGGCTGGGTTTGATCTGCCTCCTCCTCCGCGTGGGGAGTTTCGTCCCAAGATATTGTTGTGGCGGCCACAGGTGGCTTTTGCTCCATGCTATTGGTTGGTTCCAATCAAGATGTACCCTAGTTTGCTTTCCCGGTCTCACCATGACCTTGCTTTGGTGACACCCCGGGCGACGACGGTCTAGACTGAAACGGGGTACTCGGAGCGTCTCACGGTCACAACGGTGATGGAGAGAACCCAACGCCTAAACTGTGACAGCCATGGGTGGCGCTGGAGTGTGGTGGACGTATCCTCAAGGGTTCTTCGTCAAGGCTAGCTGCGAAGGGTGTAGGGTTTGGAAACCCTATGGAGGAGCTACGCTAGGGCATAACCATGAGATCGGTGGCCGGCCTTTCCTACCTGCGAGGGAGGTGTCGGTCCCATGGATACCCCCGCAGGGAGCTGGACACGGCGGAGGATGGGTACTGGTTGCCCTCCGCAAGGGATGCTTATGGAGTTGTTTGGGGGACTAAGGATCGAGGACAGGGCGTTGCTCTAGATGGGAAGCTAGAAGACGGTGCAACACTGATTGGTATTCGGGGGGAAGCTAGTCCCGACGCACTGACATTGGATCCGCGATCTAAGGATGGGCTGCCTAGAGAACGTGTGACATTGGACCCGGGACCTAACCCGGGATCTTGTCCTTCGCCTTGGGGCACCACCCGGCCACTCAAGAACAGCCTCCCTAGGAGTTCTGCTCCTTTGTGGGGAGCCATAATAAGGGCGGGGACGATGCCCCGCCGGGAGGAATGACGCACCGTCTGAGCATTAGAGACTGGCCCTGGGAGGGTTCCCCAGACTATGCTTTGCCTCCCACCATCACCATTACTTTTGAGGTCCCTTAGGATCTCTGGTACCTCGTTCTCCCTCAATGCCTTCTCTCTCTACCCAAGAGGCATGAAAATACCGTCTTTGACGGTTATGGTAGTATAAGGTTCAGAGAACAATTGTTCGTTACTGCTGGCCTTCTGATGGTAGGGGAGCATGTTCCCCGATGCAGGATAATGTAATCGATTTTAATTAATAAAGTTGCACCCTTCATTAAAAAAAAAACAACATACAGTATATTGATATTAAAATAAACGTAAACAATACCTTTAAAAAACTCTCTCTCGCTAATCAAGAGCAACTCTAGTCTTAGTTGTTCACTCTCTCTACGATCAAGATGTTTTTTAGCCTTATTTTTATTGTCGAAAACTTTGAAGAAATCGCTACTATACTCCCTATCGGCCCCATCATGTCGCCCCCACCCCCCCGGTGTAGGATTCTCCTTCGAAGACCACGTCTTCATCTGTGGAACCTCTGGCCTTAGAACCCGGGCGTAGGAGGAAGCCGAAGCAAACCCTATCCGGGTCTCCTTCAGCGCCTCCTTCTACTATGGCGAATCCACCACCCTCTCTCTCCACTGCACTGGTACCCTTCGCCATGGGTGCCTACACTCCAACCTTACCGACAAACCATGTCGAGCATGTCCGTTATGGCCGAATGTCGTTTCTTCATCCGTAAGAAACATTTCGTTGGGTCTTGCTCCGCTGCCTCGGCCTATCGTCCTGCTCCATCTTCTTCTAGCGTTCCTGCTACTCGGGTTGATCTGACCCCTCCTCTTCAACAGGGCACGACGCGGGAGAAGGCGTCGATGAAAGATCTCCCATGTACGACGGTGGAGGCATTGGGCTTGGGTCGATGTCCTCTTAAAAAGGATAGGATCATGCTCATCCCCTATCTCCTTATTGTTCCGCCCGGTATGGTCTGTGGTCGGAAGGTGGTCCTCTCGTTGGATGAGCCCCTTTCGCCCACCACTGTGGCTTTATTAGAGTTGCAAGCATCCATGACGGCACTCTGGGAAGTGCTATCCTCATTTTCCCTCGATGATGACGAGGAGGTTGAGGTCGTGGTCCCTTAGTCCCCGGCCAATGCCACAGTCATCGCCCATCGGTAGTAGGGACTGATGGGAAAGCTATGGACATCAAAGCCTCCTCGAAAGGACATTCTAATCCGTATCATCACCACCGCGTGTGGGAGGGCTGCAGAAGGCTTGGTAGTCAAAGATCTTGGCCCGGGAGTCTTCGGCTTCTATATCCGAACGGTGGAGGCACGATCATGGGTCTGCAGTAATGAGCCCCGGTGCTTCGACGGGCGCCCCCTTTTTCTCAGAGAGCTGAACCCCTGTGCCCGGGAACTTCTTGCGTTGGACTGCTTGCAGCTATGGGTCCACGCTCGGGGTCTATCGCCCCTGGTTCGGATGAAGGAAATGGGAGATATGGTCGTGGATTCCTTGGGGGCGTGTGTGGAGGTACCCAGTGATCAGTGGGGTATGTGCTTGGGTGGAACTGTGAGGGTACGTTTTTGGAACCTTGTTGAACATTCTCTCAAGCGGGGACTGGTATTAATGTTCAAGGACTTCCTAGATCCCGTGAAGGTCGACCTCACCTATACGAAGCTCCCGAAATTTTATACTTCAATTGCGGGAGAATTGGTCATGTCATGATGGATTGAGGGGCTGGAGTTGCGGGGTACCCTGAGGTGTGATACCTCTATCCTGGAATTTCATAAGGACAAGCTGGTTAAACCGTATGCAACAGACTAGTCTGAGAACCCACTGCGATTGTACCCCCAGGCTTTTGGAGGGTTCCCCGAGTACTGTATCTAATCATACGTGGCCTTAGGTTAGCACCCAGTTTGGGAAGGTGGATACCGGCTGGAAAATTTTGGTGATTGACCAGTTCTCTAGTGGCAGGGTCACTGAAGTTTTAACGCACATTCTGCCTGGGCAAAGAGATAGTGAAGGAGATGCTATCAGAGGGGTGAAGAGGAATGTTATTGATGTTCCCCGGGATGATCAAGCGAGGGTTGGGACACAACCTCGCCAGGAGGAATGTTAGCTTCCATAGGCTTCAAGGACTGGCTCTAGAAGGGGTCCTTGGTTAAAGTCTTGCCTCCTACTACTGATGCAGTCCATGCTCGTGACTTGGAGCATGACTTCTAGTACCATCTTCTTATCTCCCATCTTTCTTCCTGCCTATGTGGCGTTTCAATACCGTTTGTGACGGTTCTTGTGCTTCAAAGAACTACGAACATTTTGTTCTGTGTCTGTTCTTTTCTAGTGGTCAGGGAGTATGTTCCCTATCGCACACATATATACTTGGATTCTACATTTATAATATTGCACCTTTTACTAAAAAAAAAGATATTGAAATTATTTTATTCACTTATGTAGTTGGATTCTAACGGGCGAACCGCGTCTTGATCCAAGAATCACGACTCGTGATTTAGTGGGTCGCAAGTGGTGATGTGTACGTTGTGGCGTGTATTAAACGCGACTCCGACCCACTAAATCACTGTTTTGTGAGTCATGAGCCGAACAACGATTCATAAATGTGAGTCGTTGGTGTACGGTTCGTAGATCGCAACCGCGCCAATCAGGCACCAAAACGTGGCATAGAAGGGAAAAAATTCAATTGTTTCCACAACGGTCTGATAACAATTATTTTTTTAATTAAAATAAATACGAAATAAACACAAAAAACAAATTTTTACCTACCTATAAATACCTCCTATCAGATTCATCAAACCACCAACATTTTTCTCAATTTTCTCTCCACTTTCCCTTTCAAAATCTCCAATTTCTCACAAAAAATTCGAACAAAAATATCCGAAGACAAATCTCAAATAAGGGGGGAGATGGAAGCCAATATTCGTGCAATGGATTAACGAATTCGGCGAAGGACTGACCGAATGCTAGAGAGAGCAATGCCAACGATCTACGCTTTTAGGCGAAGGGTCGAAAGTGGGGAACCTTCCCTCGACATATTAACAAAGGTCATCTTGAAGCCCACGACCGGCTGATGCAGGATTATTTCGCCGAGAACCCAACATATGGTCCCGATATGTTTAGGCGTCGATTCCGCATGTCCCGACCACTCTTTCAATAGGTGATGGAAAAGGTAGTGGAGCATGACGATTACTTTAGAAGCCGAACGATGAAGGACGCATAAGGTTATCAACACACCAGAAATGCACCTCCGCGTTACGAATGCTATCATGTGGGTGCTTGGACGATTCATTGGATGAATCCCTACGTACTCGAATGTGTACGCTGTTTTTGAAAGGTTGTTGATATTTTCATGGATGAATACGAGCGTAAACCAACAGCGGAGGACTTGACCTGATTACTCGAATCAGGGTACAACCAAGGGTTCCCCAACATGATTAGGAGTCTTGACTACATGCATTAGCAATGGAAGTATTGCCCAGTCACATTGCAAGGAGCCTATGATTGGGGAGACCACCACGGGGATCTAACCGTTATGCTTGAAGTTGTAGTGTCCCGTGATTTGTGGATTTATCATTTTTTTAGGATGGTTGGCTCGAACAATGACATCAACATCCTCAATGCGTGCCATTTATTCAAGGACGCTTTTCATGGCCTCAACTTTTCCGTGTAGTACGAGCTCAACGACCATCTCTACGGCCGGTATTATTATTTAGTTGACAACATTTACCCAGCATAGTGTCGGTTCGTGAAGTAGATTAGTCATCACCATACTCGCAAACAAAAATTGTTTGCTAAAGTTCAAGAAGATTGTCGGAAATATATTGAACTGGCTTTTGGAGTCCTCCAAACACGGTGGCACATAATTTTCCAACCCGCTCGTGTTTGGAAGAGGACGACTTTCGCTGATATCAGGCACACTTGTATCACCGGTGACAAATGATCTGACCCATCGACAACTCCAATAGGACCTTGTTCAGCACATATGGTATCGGTTTGGAGCCACTTACCAATCAGACGACGAGTGAGATGATTTTTCTATCCAATAATTGTCTTGTCAATCAATAATCAATGTATTATTCGGGGATTAATAAAATTTAAAGTTTAATTTTATTTTATTTTAGTTAATTAAATAATTATTATTTTTAAATTATATTTAAATTTTAGTGTTTTATATCGGAATTTATTAAATTTAGCGAAATATCAATTCAGCACCACTCAACTCATGAGGCTCATACATGAGTTTCACACTATGGAACACGGTTCAATTTAAGGGGTTCAACTCACATTTCTGAATAGTCAGCACACGACTCTCACACATGAGTCCCATATGTGAGTCTTTTCAATGTATATGCTCTGATCAATATGCATCAGATTTTATCTTTCACTCAATCGGTATGTTCATCAATCGGTTAACATATGTCTTACTTGATAATTACGTTTGAGAGGAGGAATCATTGTCCTATATTATATATCAACACGAAAGATATAATATAAATAAGGGATAATTTCACCTCAGTACCCTAAACCTGTCGTATTTTCATTTAGAGTACCCTAAATCTTTTTGTGTCACCTCAGTACCCTAAACTTTCATTAATTAATTTAGAGTACCCTAAATCTTTTTTGTGTCACCTCGGTACCCTAAACTTTCATTAATTCCATTTTAGTACCCACCGTTAACTTTACATATGATTTTCCATCCAAAACAGGTAAAATGACCATACTACCCCTCACCAACAACCAAAATTATGGTAAAGTTAACGGTGGGTATTAAAATAAAATTAATAAAAGTGTAGGGTACTAAAAGGGAATTAATAAAAGTTTAGGGTACTGAAGTGACACAAAAAAGATTTAAGGTACTCTAAATGAAATATGAAAGATCTAGGGTACTAAGATGACATAAAAAGTTTAAGCTACTCTAAATAAAATATGAAACATTTAAAATACTGAAGTGAAATTAACCCTTTAGGAGTATATATGTTCCATTTAGAAATCTATTTTACATGTAGAATCTTATAAGGGAATCTCTATGACATATATATGAGGAGCATACCGATATTAACTTCTATAAAAGTTTTCTTTTTTGATAGGCGAAAAAATTTATTCAGCAATTGTTCTATAAGGCTATAAAACAATGCAAGAAAAGATCCAAAAAGATCTTTTCCTCAGACCAATACAGCTTCAAAGAGCAAACACAGAATAGGAAAAACAAGATGTACAACGCCTTGCCTACTTCCTATCCGGATTCAAACAAGTAAACCAGTTAGAAACCGGAACAGGGGTTAAAGCTTGTTCGGAAGTCGAATCCAAGTACTCCTTGTCCATCTTATCCTCGGCGTCCTTCTCGAGCGCCAAAGCACAAAGATCAAAAGGTTTATGGCCAACTTTCGAGTTGTAGCTCCAATTGCCCGAGCTATCTTTTTTGGCAACGTTTACAAAGAAACGTCCCATTTTATCCCATTTTTCAGCCGAGGTCCTGGCTCTTGTCCGATATACAACGGTTGGTTGTGCAACCACCTTCGATTGACCCTTCTGTGAGTGTCTGCGTCTCTTTGGATCAGCCATAGATATCGGTTTTTCCAAGGCGTCCTTCCACGGACTTCCTTGAAACCCAACTCCCAGAATCGGTACACCATCTCGAGAAAGTATGTCTTAAACTTCTATAAAAGTTTAATAACTGAATTCAGTTATATTTTAAATTCTTCGTAAATAATTTAAAGTAATAATTTTTTTAATAATAGCGTAACCATATATTAAAAGGAAAAATAAATCCACATAAAATGGACACAATACATTTCAAACTCAAGAGTAATGGAATAGAGGTTCTAACAACGTGGGACCCAACAAGAAAATAACCTAACAGGTTAATAAAAATACTTAGTTACCGAAGTGCTTCACTGAATTGTTCGAAAAGGAAGACTGGGGTAGCTTCCGAAGAAATTGATACAACAAATTCAAATGGGAAGCTAGGATAGAGCCAGACCATTTCATGATTGGGGCCTAGGCAGAATGTATATGCTCCCGGGATACCAGCGGGCATTGTCCTCCCTGAAATGAGAATGCAAGGCTCCAAGAACTCAAGAGTGCTGACCCTTGAGGTGGTAGGAGAGTAGCGTGCCAGAACTTGATGGAACCACTGTCACCATACGTATAATGAGGCTATGTTGTTGGTCGACCACCCACAGGACTACGAACTCCTCATTAATCGAGGCAAGGGTGCTTGTAGCCCCCTGCCGCTGATTGAGGCACTCCCTTAAAGCGTGTGGAGCCCTTTGACTTCAAGTTTTGGTTCCCCTTGATAGTCGCTTCCGTCTTGTTGGAAGAAAGGATGCGGCTAAGTTTCGAGAAACATCCGACTCTTCCTCCACCCGACTCCTTAGAAAGGAATAAGAATAACCTATGGGAGCTGGAGGATGAGTTTGGGGCCTCTTCCTCGAAATGAGGGCTCCCATAGTATTACCTAGTGAGTCCCCATGATAGGAAGAGGTCGGTCTTGCGCCTCCGAGACCCAAGACGGATGATTGTGTCTGACATGAAAAGGTCAAGCTCAATCCATTGGTGAAGCCTCCTATGCCGCTGCCTTCCATTTACCCTTGCGATCTATTGGCCTCGACGCCACATGGGTAAAATTGGGTGTCGTTTGACCAGCGGAACTGTCACACCCCAAATCCGGTTTTGATCGGACTCGAGACGTGAGCTAAAACAATAATAAATAAAGAAAGTTTAAACGAAATGAAACTCCAATAAGTTGTTTAAAGTCAACAACACCGAGTCAAAGCTCGAAAACCCAGTAATAAAGAGTTGAATACAAAAAAGGAAAGTACGTCTCTATAGGATCCCAAAACTAGGACTCTCGCCAAGCTTCCCAGCTCTGAGACGTCCTCTAAACCAACTCATGATCGAAACCTGTAAAACAGTAATGAAGGGGGGTGAGCTTTCGCTCAGTAGGAAGAAGTAGTTAAGGGGATGAGCTATCCGCTCACCACCACGGGTAAGCGTCCAATTAGGGCATACTAGTAAGCACAATAACTACAAGTCAACTAAACAAGTAACCCAAGACAATGCTTGACCCCCCCACTTGGGTGCAACCCGTAAATCAACCTCGACACTAAACCGAACTCATACACTTCTTCTCAACTATGCTCTTAGCACCCGTCACCTAAAAATTCTCGATGGACAACGACCACGGTTATCTCACAACCGACCACATGTGCGAACTCGCACGAAAATACAGTGAACTCAGGTATAACTGTATTTCAAATCACAGAAGATCACATAACAACCATAAGTAATCACAACAACTCAACACACAGAGTAATATCATTAGCAACCATTTCCACCTGTGGTATTCCAGAGCAATGCGTCGTCCATGGCACGGCTCACCATATCGTACCGAACTCGACATCGGCCTAGATATCTTCCCGGAGTACACAACATCGGGGTACAACTCATAATATAGCGGACCGGAATCCTCCGTCGGTCGAGTATATCTTCCCGTAGCACGGGGCACAAATCACATCACACATACCATACCGGAACACTTATCAGTATCAACATTGCTCTGGAGCACCCTCCTCGGCTCTAGATCCCTTGTACCGGAATCATACATGCAGCACAGGTATCGCACCGGAACCAATCCTCGGCCTGGATATCCTATACCGGAATCCTCCACGGTATAGATATCATACCGGAATCCTCGGTCTAGATATCTATATCGGAACCATCCATCGATATAGATATCGAACCGAAACACACCACCTCGGAACATATTGTGCCGGAACAGCATTAGCCACGATATCGGACCGGAACAACATCCTCAAACATATCATATCGAACATATCACACCGGCATACCATAACGAACAATCTTACCGAACACACCACATCGGTCTATCAATCACTCGATCATATCACAAGACGATGATTCACACTACATTCACCACGTTATCATAGCATATCATGATCCTTAATTTAACAACATTACACATATCACACATTACAAGCTACTACTCACAACAAACCCAACCAACACGCAATCCTACGAGCCCAACCAGGGACCCACATGTGATACTACAACACATCAATTCCCACACCTACGGCACGACCTGGCCACAAGTGGTTCCATGTTTATATGACTACTCTAGTTATTCGCATCCTACATGTGATTCTATATTTATTCTGGTTGTTCATATGCTATATGCATACTAGTTAGCTTCCGCAATTAAACCGGTATTCGCTACTTTTCCGTACCTCAACCGCTATCCAACCACAAACCAACAAGAGTCGCCTAGTAGCCTCCTCCACCGTGCTCGGAAACAACGTCTAATATAAAAAAGTAATACGAGAATTAATAATAATTCAAAGGCGGTTTAAAGAGAAGACATCCCAAACTAATCCCCAATAGGCTCGGTTATAAATAACCTTCCTAGTTACCCGAAACTACCAAAATGGCCCCAAAAGGCCCAATTCAGATCTATCACAGTTCGGGTCACGGAACCTTGACGGGCTCCGTCACGGTTCTGGTCACGGAACCGTGACCTGCACCGTCATGGGTGACTTCACGGAACCGTGACGTGTGCCATCACGGCCTCCGTCACGGATCCGTGACGTGCTCTGTCACGGTTCCCGTCACGGGTCCGTGACGGGTCTGACAGTTTCGTCCTTCTTCTTCCTCCAGCTTCTTCTCCACGAATCCTACCCCTCAAAACTCCATTTTTAACCTCCAAAATCAGTCCCACAAACCTTAATACTCCAAGACCCATAGTGGGTTTCATCAAAACAACAAAAACCCAAATGATTTCTATCCAAATCTCCCACTTCCTCTTCATAAATCATGCATTTAACATCAAAAATCTTAAAACCCATATAACCCAACCTAGTTCATGCAATTTCTACCAAAACCCAAAACTCAAACTTCATCAAAATGGGATTTGATTGAGAGTTCACCTTGGGAAATGAATGGGTGATGAAGAAAATGGAAGAAAATGGGGATTTTGGTGTAGAAATCAAGTAAAGAAGCTCCCTTTTCTTCTCTTTCTTCCTCTTCAAGCAATGGAGCTCCAAAGATTCTCTCTTCCTTGTAAATTTCGGCCAAGACACACTATGGGCTGAGTTGTTGCTCTCATGTAGCATTTAACCTAATTTAGAAATTCCTATTTTGCACTTTAGCCCCCTTTCCTCTTTAGGCCCAAAAGTGAGGTTAATTTAGTCATTTCTCACCCTTTTCTTATCCTCCAAGACACATGGACATGTGTCCATATGGGGTCCACCTTTACCCAAAAATATCTCAGCTCACTTATTTAATTCGATAAAACCCTAATTTGACCCCGTTTGACCCGGATTTGACTTTTTTGCAAAACTAGTCATTTGAAAGGAAACGACCCAACTAAGCTAACCGTAACGACGGCTAAGATTTTTGGGTCCCGGAAAGGTCCCGAATGACTCCCGGAGTCATTGGTTGACTTTTCCGGTAGAAAGTCTAACTTTTGCCAAATTTCACCGGTTCGACCAGTGTCGACCGGGGGCGGTTCTTACAGGAACACCCAAGGTATGCCCAGCTTGTTCCCAGTACCTCTTTCTCATGAAGGGCCCGGAAAACGGTTGATCTTGAGTCCGCCGGGGAGCGAAGAGATGGTCCTTTGTTTCCCTCGTCCAAAGGGCAGGCCAACAACAGATGTCCAGCGCAGCTGCTACCAAATAGTGTTCCGACCAACATTCATACGAAATGTGCAAGAGGGTCTATACTTGTGACTCGGCTAGTCTGAACCATAGTTAGTGCCGTAGAGGGAGACAGAAGTCCACTCGAATCCTGATCTTCAAGAAATCGCCCCAACATATGTCATCAACATCGCCATCCACTGCCAAGTAGATACAGAGCACACTTCCTATCCGAAAGCCGATGCCCCTATTCTAGGGTCCCACCGAGAGGTTAGATATACGAAACCATACCGAAAAGTGGGTGAATGTCATGTCTCGGGGCCTCATGTGGGGCTTTAACTCCGCAAATTTCACAAGGGGCCTCTAAAACGCCTTAGGTTCCTCGACTAAGACCCTAGATTGATCTCGTGTTGTTCGGAAAAAGAATCCTACCTCCCCATCCTCTAGGGGACGGGCTTCCACGTCTCGAATCTACCAGATATCAATAGCAAATCTCTAACATCTGCTAGTAAAAGGTCTTCGTACTCATGACCTTTTCAGTTATTGCATATGTGAAGTTGGGACCCAGTCCACAAATTTTAGATGGAGGGACCACTACTTCCTTAGATGTTGAGTCCTCCCAAACGCGAACCTAGATCACCTATGTTTGGATGCCCAATTTTCTCCTGTTTGGTAGGGTCCGTTCCTAGGAATTCAATTAAGCACATCCCGCTCTCTGATTTCCTTGTTTCGATCCCCTGAGGAGAAAGTTCTTTCGAGTCGGGTTGACCAGACTAAGACCAGTTTGGTTCGTTCAACAAGCTTGGAAAACCCCTCTATCTGACCCCACATTTTTCGATCCACCCATAGTTCGGCCCAAAGGTGTTTAGGCCCATCGAGTCGTTCACCCTTTTAGCTCTATGAAGCCCAATCGGACCGACCCATGTCTCTCCTCAGGATTCCCAAATGGAGTAGGAACCCTACAGAGAGAAGATGAGTTTCAGGGTCGTCAATTGGAAGTCATCCCCGTTCCGACCTCAACAGAGCATTGTGCCTCCGTTGGAAGAAACTCTATGTCACTCTCGTCCGAACCTGACTGTGCCTCTGGGAATCCTGTCCTTCCACTTCCCATCAGCGTTATGTCCTCGTCCTCAAATTCTTCATCCCCAATGATCCCCAATGACGATCAATGCCTTTTGCTCTTTGTGGCCACCCAACTGAAAGAGCATATTTGGTGGAGAAGAGAGAGGTCTATTGCTGCAATCGAGGTCGTGGTCCTGTCACCGGAGTGTTAGTCTTAGTGCCCGTAGTTCAATCCTAAATGTCTAAATGTATATATCATCGTTAGCAATAAAATTAAAGCGGCTTTATATTACTTATGTGTTGGAGTAATATATCGATGTGTGCTCTGATATATGCCCACAATGCGAATAGAACCATAGATCGAGATAGATCACACTCGATGGGTCCCTAGTCAACAAAGCTTCACTAGAAGCGACTAGTATGAAAAATGGCTCTTTATGGCTTACGTTCTGTTAGTCATTGGAATGAGATTCCGGAGTCTGATCATAGATATCATGTGGGACATGATATTGGACGACCCGACATGAATATGTGCCATAGATCAAGTCATGAACATATTCATTGTCGTAGCTTGTCATGTATCCTTAGACCAAGGAGTCTTTGTGATCGCTATGTAGTCAACAACTGAGTTTGACCTGAGCCTAACGTTGTCCGTAACAGGGCTTCCATAACGGCCCGGATTGGCTTGGGGGCAGTCTACATGAGTGACACGAAAGACGGCTAAGGGATTTATCCCTCATATTGAGGTATGAGAAAGATATCGGTTCTCGGTCGCTTGATCGAGAGTGACTGAAATAATAGCATGGCCATGCACATGATACTGGGTATCATATATTCAGTCATCTCACATATCAAGGAACGGTGATTGAGAATAATAAGGATGACGGCTCTATGCCTTATTACAATCAGGATATCGGAGATAAAAGGATAATGACAGGGACGAAGGAAAGGTTAGAATCGACAGGGTCGATTCGTTATGCAGTGTCAGGCAATACTAAAGTCTCGATAGTTGCCACTTAAATAGGATCAAGTAAAATGGGATTTTACGTTGATCTATTGACATGCATAAACCTAAGGGTCACACCGGAGGGTGAAACTCATTGACACATTTATGGAGAATGGCCAAAAGGGAGTTGTCTCGGGACATGACCAAAACTAGGTTTTGGGTCATGTGCTCGTAAGTGAATAGGACTTTACGGATCAAGACAAGGATTGGAGTCTTGGGATTGATCGTGTCGGATACTGTTGGATATTTCCGATATGGAAGGCTTGGAGGCGATGAGCGAATCACGGGACCTCGTTGGAAATGGCCACGGGCCATGTTCCAAGAGGCCCATGAAAGGCCCATGCAACCAAGGCCCATGGAACTAATTAATCAAGTCTTGATTAATTAGTACTAAGTAAGGAAGACAAGGATTAAGGTCACTACCTAACCCAATCTTGGTCTAGCCATACTTCGTCCTATTTACACCTTACTTGACACCATACTTGTCACATACCTTTAATTGGACAAGTATGGGGTTTGTTATGTTTAAGTCATTTTTTTCAACATAATAAACACAAGACAAGAATAGGAAACACAACTTCTCCCTCCTCTCTATGGAAATTTCGGGTTTGGCTAGTTTCCACCTCCATTTTTGTGTTCTTGAGTCCTCAAAGAGAAGAACTACGTGGCTTTGATTCCCATGTGGATACATAGGTGTCTTGGAGGATCAAGCCAATCATTCGTTACCCGGTGTTCTTGTTTTGGTAAGAACTAGTGATGAATTTTTCTCTTGTGAATCCATTCTTTGTTAGTTGTTTCATGGTTTTAATCGTCTCTTGGTTTTCATTGATTTTCCACTACAAGTTGGTTCATCTCCAACCCTACCTCGAGTCCCAACAGTGGTATCAGAGCCGTGCTACCTTCGGGATTCACAAGACGGTGTTCAAAGTTTCGGTTTTGTTTGAAAGTTTCGTTTTTGGCATGTTGTTTTGCTAAATTGCTTGATAACATGTTTTAAATTCTTGTTTATGGATTTAATGCATGTAAAATGAATTTTTGAAATTTTTTTCAAATCTGTAAATTTTGAATTTTTTTTTTATTTTTCGGGTCTCGGGAGCGGGACTCTCGCGGAGCCGAAACCGGGACCGAACGGGGCTCCGTTGGACGGAGCTAGGCCAAGCATGACCATTGGATGGTTGATATGACAAGGCTAAACCGTTTTGTTAGTTATGACTAGTTTGGAACCGTCATGATGAACTCGAAGATCAAATGTTCAAAAGTTTCATTTTTGAACGGTTTCGATAAATCGAGCATCAACAAATTTCGAAACTTAGCTATTAATTAAAACCGGAAAATCACATGATGTTTGATAACATGCTTGTTTGATAACATGATGGGTGATGTGATGTTGGCACGGTGTACATAATAGCACCGAGCTCGATTTAATTATTTATCGCTTTTCACGGCCTGCGAGCCGTTAGAGTTAGCGTGTAATTATTCTTTCAAGGTGTGGTCGTCGAACCACTTGTTTGTAATATTTATTTATTCCCGACCTGAGAGTCGTGTATTAAATTGTAATATTTTGCTCAAGACGAAGAAAGGGCGAAAAGGTCATTTGGTGGCTTTTCGGGTGTTGGCATCGGCTTGGAGTCAGTGGAGCTCAAGAAGCTAGTGGGTGTTAGTTTAGGGGGCTACCATGTGCACATTTATCGCTTTATGCTTGGTTTATTTTATGCATAATTAATTCTATGTGTTTTAGAATTGCATGCTTAACTTTATTTACCGAGCATATCACCTCACATGCAAAGATAAAATTGGAATTTTAATCCTTGTTTGTGAGCCCTTAGAACCGTCATTACATTAGATGTAGTTGACGGGTTCGAAGGAAGAATTACATTGGATGTAATTGGAGGCATCATTACATTTGGAATGTAGTTGATGTGCTCATCGCATCTAGGATGTGCCAAAAGTTTTAAACACAACCGGACAAGTAAAAACGGGTCATGTCCGATACCTCCCAATTCTCAACACCTTACTACCTCCACGTCCTATGGGCGTCGTGCGCCTTAGCGGAGCATCCATGGGAAAGCGGGGTAGTAGGTTTGGACGACATATGTGGGTGTCGTGCGCCTTAGCGGAGCACCTACATAGTGACGGGTCATAGTTGAAAATTGGTGGACCCGACTACGATTCTCAGCTAGGGTTGAGCTAGGGTATCAGATAGGGTAAGCCGTGTACTTATGTACATACCCTAGCCAAGAGTCAAATTGGATGTGATTGGACGGGGTCCTACCTACATAGCTCGATTGAGTGGTGAGCCTTCGTTCAACTTGATCGAGCGAATCAAGGATCTTGGTTTTAGATTCTAAATGTATAGAATCGATTGTTGGTGTTAAAGCTTGATCTTCATAAAATTTATTTAGTTTACTGATTGAATTTTATCTGTTTTAGATCAAATGACAAATTCAGCGAACATTAATAGTTTGTCATTAAAACCCATTCTTGACAGGGTCAAGCTAAATGAGACCAACTATTTGAATTGGTACAGAATTTTGAGGATAGTCCTCAAGTTTGAACGCAAAGAATATGTCCTTGACAAGGCTGTCTCTAAGACCATATCAGAGTTACATGAAGTGTCATTAACTGCTGAGAAGAATATATCAGGGATCTGGGATCCAAGGATATTCTGATGGTCAACAAGGGAATTGGAAGTGGCAAGGGCGGAGCCCATGCGCACTTGGCTGGAAGATGAGACACATGAGAATGTCCGCTTCTACTGCGAACAGCCTGGTCATTGGAACAGGGATTACAGGAAGTTCACGGCTGATCTGAAGAAGGGCAGTGGGATTGCGCCTTCATCAAATAGCCTGGATGATCTGAAGAAGGGCAGTAGGACTGCGCCTTCATCAGGAAACCTAGATGATCTAAGGAATGGCGGTGGGACCATGCCTTCATCTGCTATTAACTCTATAGAGCTACATCTCTCTACTTCCAAAGATTCATGGGTATTAGATACTAGAACTGAATCTCACACATGCACTAATATATGGTGGCTGAAAGTAGGAGAGGTTTGGAAAGTACGAAGTGGACCTCAGAGTTGTGGCAACTGTTGTAGGATCCATGAGTATTGCTTTGCCAAGTGGCCTTGTCTTAGTATTGTATTATGTATATTGCATACCTACTTTTAGTAGGAATATTATATCTGTATCCGTGTTTGACAAGGAATGATATAATGTTAATATTGGAAATGGAGTTTTCAATGGTCTATGCAATGATATGTTTTATACAAGTACTGACTTGGTTGGAGGATTGTACATATTAGATATGGGTAATAATGCCTCGAGTTCTATATATTACGTTAATACCAAGAGGTCTAAATCCAACGATTTAAACCTAACTCTGTTATGGCACTGTCATTTGGGCCGCATAAACAAGAAGCGCCTATCAGCACTTTAGAAGTGCGGGCTTTCAGGTTCATTCGAATTCCATTCAATCGATAGGTGCAAGGTTTGTTTGATGGGAAAAATTACTAAAGTGCCCTTTTATCGATTGCGATGAAAGGGCGGGTGAATTATTGGGGCTGATACACTCGAATGTATGTAGACCAAAAAGTTCACTTGCCAGGAGGGGTTTTAGTTACATTATCACATTTACTGATGATTACAGTAAATATGGTTATGTTTATTCGGTGAGACATAAGTCTGAAGCTTTTGATAAATTCAAAGAGTTTAAGACTAAAGTAGAAAACCAGCTCGACAAAGGTATTAAGACACTTCGATTGGATCGAGGTGGAAAAAACTTGACCACAGAGTTATTAGATCATCTAAAAGAGAATGGGATCCTTTTGGAATGGACTCCTCCTGGGACACTGTAGTTGAAAGGTGTAGCCAAACGGAGAAATCGGACATTGTTAGACAATGGTCCGTTCCATGATTAGTTGGAATGATCTCCCAATCTCTTTCTGGGGTTAGGCTCTAAAGACGACCGCATTCATAGTGAATCGGGCTTTGACGAAGGGTGTGGAAGGGACACCATTTTAAAAATGGTACGGGATGATGCCCGCTTTGTCCTTCCTAAAGATTTGTGGTTGCGAGGCTTATGTGAAACATTTGGTTTCGACTAAGCTCGAACCAAGATCTGAGATATGCACCTTCGTGTGGTGTCCCAAAGCAACAAGGGGATACTACTTCTACAATCCCAGTGAGAACATGGTGTTCGTCGCTTGGGGTGGGGTCTTTATGGAAAATGAGTTTTGTTTCCAAAGACGCCATTGGGAGTGTTGGGTCTCGAGGTAGGGTTGGAGATGAACCAACTCGCTGCGGAAAATCAATGAAAACCAAGAGACGATTAAAACCATGAAACAACTAACAAAGAATGGATTCACAAGAGAAAAATTCAGCACTATCTCTTACCAAAACAAGAACACCGGTTAACGAATGATTGGCTTGAGTCTCCAAGACGCCTACGTATCCACATGGGAATCAAAGCCACGTAGTTCTTCTCTTTGAGGACTCAAGAACACAAAAATGGAGGTGGAAACTAGCCAAACCCGAAATGGCCATGGAAGAGGGAGAGAAAATGTGTTTCCTATTCTTGTCTTGTGTTTGTTAAGTTGAAAAAAGATGACTTAAACATAACAAAACCCATACTTGTCCAACTAAAGGCATGGGACAAGTATGGTGTCAAGTAAGGTGTAAATAGGACAAAGTATGACAAGACAAGATTGGGTTAGGTGGTGAATCACCAACACCTTAATCTTTGTCTTGCTTACTTAGTACTAATTAATCAAGACTTGATTAATTAGTTCCATGGGCCTTGGTTGCATGGGCCTTTCATGGGCCTCTTGGAACATGGCCCGTGGCCATTTCCAACGAGGTCTCGTGATTCGCTCATCGCCTCCAAGCCTTCCATACCGGAAATGTCCAACATTATCCGACGCGATCAATCCCAAGACTCCAAGCCTTGTCTTGATCCGTAAAGTCCTATTCACTTACGGGCAAATGACTCAAAACCCAGTTTTGATCATGTCCCGAGACAACTCCCTTTTGTCCATTCTCCATAAATGTGTCAATGAGTTTCATCCTCCGGTGTGACCCTTAGGTTTATGCATGTCAATAGATCAACGTAAAATCCCATTTTACTTGATCCTATTTAAGTGGCAACTAACGAGACTTTAGTATTGCCTGACACTGCATAACGAATCGACCCTGTCGATTCTAACCTTTCCGTCATCCCTGTCATTATCCTTTTATCTCCGATATCCTGATTGAGATAAGGCATAGAGCCGTCATCCTTATTATTCTCAATCACCGTTCCTTGATATGTGAGATGACTGAAGATATGATACCCAGTATCATGTGCATGGCCATGCTATTCTTTCAGTCACTCTCGATCAAGCGGCCGAGAACCGATATCTTTCCCATACCTCAGTATGAGGGATAAATCCCTTAGCCGCCTTTCGTGTCACTCATGTAGCACGTCCCCAAGCCAATCCTGGCCGTTATGGAAGCCCTGTTACGGACAACGTTAGGCTCAGGTCAAACTCAGTTGTTGACTACATAGCGATCACAAAGACTCCTTGGTCTAAGGATACATGACAAGCTACGACACTGAATATGTTAATGACTCAATATATGGCACATATTCAGGGCGGGTCGTCCAATATCATGTCCCACATGATATCTATGATCAGACTCCGGAATCCCATTCCTATGACTAACAGAACGTAAGCCATAAAGAGCCATCTTTCATACTAGTCGCTTCTAGTGAAGCTTTGTTGACTAGGGACCCATCGAGTGTGATCTATCTCGATCTATGGTTCTATTCGCATGGTGGGCATAGATCAGAGCACACATCGATATATTACTCCAACACATAAGTAATATAAAGCCGCTTTAATTTTATTGCTAACGATGATATATACATTTGGACATTTAGGATTGCTAACGATGATATTTACACCTTACTTGACACCATACTTGTCTCATGCCTTTAGTTTGACAAGTATGGGGTTTGTTATGTTTAAGTCATCTTTTTTCAACATAACAAACACAAGACAAGAATAGGAAACACAACTTCTCCCTCCTCTCCATGGCAATTTCGGGTTTGGCTAGTTTCCACCTCCATTTTTGTGTTCTTGAGTCCTCAAAGAGAAGAACTACGTGGCTTTGATTCCCATGTGGATACGTAGGCGTTTTGGAGACTCAAGCCAATCATTCGTTACCCGATGTTCTTGTTTTGGTAAGAACTAGTGCTGAATTTTTCTCTTGTGAATCCATTCTTTGTTAGTTGTTTCATGGTTTTAATCGTCTCTTGGTTTTCATTGGTTTTCCGCTACGAGTTGGTTCATCTCCAACCCTACCTCGAGACCCAACACGGAGTTCGTCGTATTATACCTTTAGGTCTGTCAAGGAGATCGCCAGATAAAGCCTGCCACCTCTGGTCTATGCTGCTAAAGATGCTGCTAGTCCTACCGTCGCCTGGGCAGAGAACTCAAGCCATAATCTCGTTGCCACTGTAATTCCGATCCGAGCCGGAGACAGAGAACAAGGGAAGGGAGCTACTTCACGGTAGATTGGATGAGAGGACGACGAGGATGAGTCTCTATCTGTTTCCGCGCACACCGTCGTTTCTTCACTGAGAATATTCTTCTCTACAAACCTTAAGAGCATGTACAACGGGCCGGCCCTCGCACCCCGGCCCGCCTGCGCTCGGTCCGCGGACCGCGGCCCGTTCTTTTGTGGGTTGGTTTTCGCGCGGTCCGCGGCCCTGAAACAGCGGGCTCGTTCCTCGGGCCTCGCCCCTCGCTCCTCAATTGCGGGCCTGGCTCGTAGACGCGCTCCTCGCCCCTTGGCCCACGCTGGCCCAATTTCGGGCCGACACCTGGCATGCGCGCGACTTTTTAAAAAAAAAACAAATTTTTTTGTTAATTGTGGGATTTGAACCCCCAACCTCAAGGTTAAAAGCCATGTGGTTCTACCAGATGAGTTTTTGTTAATATGTGTTATTATAATTTATATGATATACTTTTAATTTTGGAGTGAAATGCATATTAAAATTTAAAATCAAATATTCTTTTTAATAGATTATATATTATATAATTTAGTGTTGGATGATATTTCAAACAAAATAACATATTTATGTAATATATATTTGACCATATTATCATTTTTGTGTGTATTTATATCCGGTCCGATTCAAAGATTTTTCGTTATAGCAACTACTATGAATATTACATAGTTGACCATATTATTCTATACACATATTTTATTTATTTCTTTGCCATTATTAAAAAGTTAATTTTTATTCGTGTTAAATTTATTTATGAATTATTTATTTCCAAAAATTTTTAAATTATAAATATTTTAAACGGTTTCTGATAACGAATTAAATAAAACAGGAAAATATCAAATAATAATCCAGTCAGCACTGTTCTGCACTCACAGGACCTCAGAGGTCCTTTCTGTTGTAGAACGCCCACTTTTCTGCACTCCCACTCCCTCATTTTTGTCCAGTCAGCACAAGGGCCTCAGGGCCAGGGCCTCACCCAGGGCCTTTCTGTTGTACATGCTCTAAGGAGCGAGCACAAAAAAGAAATAAAAAAATGCCTTCTTTACAGATATTGTGCCTAGTATATGTTATAACACTTAAATTAAAATTAGTACTTTCTTATTTATTATTTTTTAGATAAATTGAATTTGAAAGAATCCAAATTAACCATCATGGTATGAATATACATACAAATAAAGATTAAGCTTAGTAAAGCACCTATCTTTGACAGAAGTTCCAAGATCTAGTCGTCGTTGTCCTTTCTTATAGTGGATCGTTTTCTTCTCTTTCTCCGATCCAAGACCTTCTATGGTTTATTTTTCCTCTTTCCATTCAGCATACACGATATGTTCATCCATATCAGGGTATCATCGGTAAATCCCTTAATTTCGGTTCGATTTGATCGTCTTTTTCTGTTGTTTGCAGGGCTCAACGACGATACTAATATGCAATAGTTCTCCAGTAGGTTATGGAGTCCCGAGGTGTTTATGGGCGACCATACGGGGGCACATCTATCATGTGGCTTGGGAAGCGGCGAGATCAGCGAAACAGAGACCAAGAGCGCCAGACATACGTTCTGATGGATGGCGATGAAGAGTAGCGGCCCGCCCTTTGATCCTACTTCTCCTTTTTACAGAGAATTACTCGGATACTTTTAGGTTGAACCACGAGAAGAGCACGATGCGCATAATCATACCGATAGGGTCGGTTTCCCAAAGTTTACACTTAGGATAGTCATCGTTTGTATGTCTTTCATATGTGTTTCACTGCATCATTTTAAAAGTGCGATTCTAATCGGCGTTAATTATTTCAGAGTTAACGTCTTTTGTATCTTACGAAATCTGGGACTATGTTTAATCATTCTTTATGTCTTTATTATGTTATTTACAGTAAAGATCCATTATGCTTAAAACAAACCACCGTGGTATAGTTACCGACTTGGTGGCTGAGAAAATGATGGATGAAATCAAGTTGAACAATAAAAGAGACTTTAATTTGTATCAATCAGTGTTCTGCAATGTCAAATTTGTTATTTCTAGTGAAAATGCTTTGCTACGTCGATGTGTCATTGTCGTTATTATTTGATTGAAGAGTCCTCTTATTTTGAAAATGTCAAGGGAATGAATGCTTTAAGAGCGTGCCGTGTTGTTTCGTGGCTCCGGTCAGGTCATCTTCAATTTCGACCATAAAAAATAATTTATTTTTTCTGAGTAAATTCTAATCAGGATTGATAAAGATGGAACTTTTCATTACCACCTCCCACATCTCCATAGGTTTTTTTTTAAGACATACATCTCCATAGTTGATAAATATTTTTAAGAAATATTTCTTGAAATAAAATTATTTTCATCGTTCTTGTTTTTAATTAAATTATTAAATATTTATTATTTTCTGAAAAATCACACAGTTTTGGAAAATGTATAAAAAATGTATTGAAAATATTTCATAAAAAATATAAATATCGACAAAAATATCAACACAACTAGGGGTGCTCAAAAGTATCCGGTACCCGACGACCCATTCGGCCCCGGTCTTCACCGGACCCGCCGACGACCTGAACGTCGGATTTCGGCCTGGGCTCCGGTAGTAGAGAGCACTGTCCGACTCTGTACGGGTGGGTGGCCGGTGATGCGATATCTCACGATGGATAAACCCGGCCCACCCGTTGTTGATATTTGAGTTGGGCCGGAGCTCAAATAGCACAGGCCCGCGCTGATTGTCTCTATTACATTACGTCTCCTTCAGTGTAATTCGCAGCAAGCCAACAACGAAGCTGACGTCGTCTTCGACAAAAGGGAAAGAAACAAGTAAGTCAATTTTCTGAAGATTTTGTAAAAAAAAATCCTCAATTTTCGAAACATACTTCTATTAGGTTGATAACTGTTACTTAGACGTTTTCTAATTGTAGAGAAATTTGAAAACTTATCTTATGTGTTTTTTTTTTATATATATTTTGTTATGTTTTGTTATAATGTATGTTTTAAAAAATAATTTTGTTAAATTAATCATGTAATAAATAGTCATATGTGGCCAATTCTAAGGAAAAGAGGGATATTCAGAGCTTCAAACCCGGAGGATCAGGAACTTGGGATTATTGCAAAGCCTTAGGGCTTAAAGCTTACATTTATGATGATCTAGTGGCAGCACAATTCGACAATTTGGATAATGAAATCAATCAAGCTGTGGATTTGGAAGGGGACTCGGATGATGACTTCTGTGATCTAGAGGTTAATGAAGATGAGAGGGACAACTCTCTGATTCACACTCCACTCACTCAAAGACTATTTACTCCATGAGGATTCTCTCATGGAATATTAGGGGAGCTTCTTCTAGTCAGAAGAGAAGAGCTCTCAATTGTGTGTCTCGCAAGCAACAGGTTGCAATGGTCCTTATACAAGAATCTAAACTCACTGATTTACCTTTCTATTTTCTGGAAAGTTGTGGTTTTAAACCATTATGGGAAGCTGTGTTTATTCCTGCAATTGGGAATTCTGGAGGAGTGATAACCTTTTGGAACAAACAGGTTTTTGAAATGCATTCTTCAATTGTTGATGATCATGCATTATACTGGTCTGGCAAGTTCTTACCGCTTGATTTTAATTTGTATGTGTTCAATGTGTATGCCCCCTGTTCAGTTGCATCAAGAGCAGTGCTTTGGGGGGATATTGAGCTGAGAATTAATGGCCTTTATTCTAATTTCCTTGTGGCTGGTGACTTTAATGCCATTTTGGGCCCTGCTGAAAAATCTGGCTCTTAGTATTCACAAGCAAGCCTAAGAGATTTCAGAGAGTTCTTAAATAATTTGGGAGTGGTGGATCTCCAACTGATTAGGGGGAAATTCACTTGGTTTAACAATAGGTCAAATGCCTCTAGGATTGACAGGTTTCTGGTCAACCCTCAACTATTAGCAACATTTACTAATCTTTCTCAATCATGTCTTCCTAGAGGGATCTCAAATCATAAACCAATCATGTTGAGTAATCATGTGGTAGATTGGGGTCCTGGGCCCTTCAAGTTCATAAATGCTTGGACTAAACATCCTCAGTTCTATACAGACACCAAATTTTGTTGGGAATCAATTCATGTGAGTGGCTCTCCTTCTTATAGATTGTGGTACAAGTTAAAA
This sequence comes from Erodium maritimum, assembly GCA_963921825.1. Classification (NCBI taxonomy): domain Eukaryota; kingdom Viridiplantae; phylum Streptophyta; class Magnoliopsida; order Geraniales; family Geraniaceae; genus Erodium; species Erodium maritimum. Next base: position 25,427,499 of record OY997595.1, read on the forward strand.
GCATTGAGATCTTTTTACAGGGTTTGGAACATCAACACTTTTGGGTAGCTAGATAAGGTTATAGAAGAACTAAAATCAGAGGTCAATGTTTTGGATTGTCTGAGTGAATTCAGAGGACTTAGCCCTGCTGAACAGTCTAATAGGGCCTTATGTCAGGCAAAGCTTATTCAGAAGCTCAAGTTACATGGCAAGCTTTGGTATCAGAAAGTAAGGTTGAGGTGGTCTAATGAAGGGGACAGATGCACTAAATTCTTCCATCTGGTTGCTAACTATAATTTCACTAGAAGAAAAATCTCTATGATTCAGGAGGGTGGGAGAGCCTGAAACAGCCCTGCAGACATTAAAGAATTGGCTAAAGTTCATTTTGCCAACAGATTCAAAAAAGATAAAGAAGTGTGTATAGATCTTTCTACCTTACCTTTCCAAAACCTTTCTCAGATCCAAGCACAAAAGATGGAGGCTCCCTTTGAAGAACAAGAGATTTTTGAGGCCATTAAAGCTTGTAATGGAGAAAAGTCACCTGGACCAGATGGATTCACCATGAAATTTTATCAGGTTTGCTGGAACATGATTAAGGATGATATCCTACCACTTCTACAACATTTTTATGAAGGAGGTCATTTGGGAAAGGGGCTGAATTCATCTTTTATCACTCTGATCTCTAAAAATAACACTCCTGAAACTTAGGAGGACTATAGGCCTATAAGTTTGATCCACAGCTCATACAAGATTATTTCAAAGGTGCTAGCAGCAAGATTGAAGCCTCTGATGAATTTTCTAGTGCATGATGTTCAGATAGGTTTTATTGCAAGGAGACAAATAAGATGGAATTCTGATGGCTTCTGAGCTCATACATTATATAAAAAATTCAGGGCAGGAGATCATTGTGTTCAAGATAGACTTTGAGAAAGCCTATGATTACATTCATTGGGATGCATTGTTGCCCTTGCTGGAAATTATGGGTTTTGGTACATTGTGGATATCATGGATTTCTGAATGTGTAAAGGCCTGGGCATTAGTACTCATAAATGGTTCTCCCTCAGGTGACTTCTCATTAGAAAGAGGCTTGAGACAACATTGTTCCCTATCTCCACTCTTGTTTGCTCTAATTGCAGAAAGTTTACATCAATTAATGGTCAAAGGAATTCTTGAAGGGATGTTTGCAGGGGTTAAATGTAGTGAGAATGGGCCAGAAATTTCACATCTGCAATCTGCAGATGGCACTTTGATTTTCATCCAAGCTGGAAGGCAACAAGAAATTAATTTGAAATATACTTTAAAGTGTTTACAAGAGGCAACTGGACTGAGAATTAATTTTCAAAAGTCAAAAGTTTTGGTTTTAAATACTACAACAGTGACTGTGGAAGAGATAACAGGGATACTAAGGTGCAGTTCAATTCAATTTCCTTTTGAGTATTTAGGGCTTCAACTGGAAGCCAACCCTAGCAGGAAGAAGACTTGGGAGCCAGTGATAATAAAATTTAAATCCAAGCTGAACTTATGGCAGACTAAGGCTAGGTCCTTTGGAGGCAGGATCACACTATTTAAATCATCTCTTAGCTCCCTGCCTTTGTATTATATGTCGCTCTATAAAGCTCCTAAAGGTGTGATCACTGAAATGGAGAAAAGGCATAGAAGGTTCCTATGGAATGGTGAATTATCTAGGAAGGCTCTACACAAAGTTAGCTGGGATATGGTATGCAGACCAAAGAGTGGAGGGGGTTAGGAGTCAAGAGCTTGAAGATTATGAATATGGCATTGTTGGCAAGGTGGTGGTGGAGATTTGCTTTGGAAAAAGAAGCTATGTGGAAAAACTATTATCTTCAAAATATGGCCGAGATCATCAATCATGGGATTTGTCAAAAAATTTACTCAGTAATGGGTGATGCTTCCTCAGGCATGTTGAATCATTATTATCTAACCCCAGGTTTGCTAATGCTTTTGGTGTTGAAGGTTTACAATGGACTGTGGTCTCTGGGAACTCTATCTATTTCTGGGAAGACATTTGGCTAGCTGAGGTACCATTGAAATTCTTGTTCCAAAGATTATATCATATTAGTTTACAGAAGAGGGTGGTGATTGCACAATGTTGGGCAGAGGAGGAGTGGCTATTTCTTTTGAGAAGAGACTTGAGAGGGTGGGAACTAGATCAGCTTGAATTATTATCTCAGTTGATAAACAACTTTCCTAGGCTAACTGAAGGTGATGACATAGTGTCTTGGAAGATGGATCAAAGGGGTTTCTCTGTACAAAAGATGTATCAATTATTGGATGAAGAACACAATCAGAATTTGAATTGGCCAGCATTTCTTTGGACACCTATCCTCCCTCCCAAAATGGTTGCGTTTGTTTGGTTAATGTGCATGCAAGCAGTTCCTACTAAGTGTTTTCTATTGACTAGAGGAATTTACAACAACAACATATGGTGTCCTTTCTGCCAAGAGGAGCATGAGGAAATTGATCACCTATTTATTGGGTGTCCTGTGGCTTAAAAATATTTGGTGTTTATGCTTGGATTGGTGGGGAATCAGAACTGCCTGTTGTGAAACTATCAAGGAATGGTTTATCTCTTTGAATCAATTGGGTGCACAAAAGAAAAAGTATCATTGGAACATGATTTTCTCTATTGTCCTATGGAGAATTTGGCTCCTCAAGAACAAACTCTTTAAAAACTCCTTTGAGCATCCACAAGAGGTGTTACAGCACATACAAAGTGATTCATATCAACTCCTTTGGGCCAGATTCAAAGGAAATCAATCCTTTTCTTTTCTCTTGGGTTACAAATCCTCAGTTGTGTGGCAAGGGGGCGATAGATTTGTAGTTGATAAACACTGGGGCTTATTGAATAGTACTTGAGAAGATGGTTCATTATATTTTGGTACTGCTTGGGGTTGGGGTTTTGGGGTAGGTTGGGTGGGCCATATTGGGGAGTGGTGTGACCTGTGTAAGGTTATTTGGGGGTGGTCTGTTATTGTGCTGGTTCTTGGAGGGTGGGAGATTTAATTAGCTTACTTAGGTGGTGTGATGGTAGTAATTGCATTAATCCTAGGTTGAGTGTTTTGGCTACATGGCCTTTTTTTTTATTATAGGTTAGTTTTGGTCACCTACTTGGGACAGGGCAGGAGCTACAGTTACTGACTTTCTAGAAAATCTCACATTGGTTTTGTCAACCTTAAAGGACATTGCAGGTTACTTTCAATGATGAGGAGTGCTGACATTGCAGGTTACTTTCAATGATGAAGAAGGCTAATTTGGTTTGAACCTATTTTGGAATTGATAATTTGGTCTTGTTTAGTTGTTGAACACTTCAGTGTGATTCAGTTGTGAGTGAATTGTGGTAAGTCATGTCTATTGCAGAGGGGGTTTTGGCAAAGGCTTTGGTTTGTATGGGAAGATTATCTTGTGTGGAACTGGTTATGTTGGGGAAACCTTGGGGGATGGATAGTTTTTAATTAGAAATTGTGGGTGTAACTTGGGTAGTTAACTGTTGGAATTGTTGGAGATTGTAGTTTGGATTTGTGGGAGTATTTTGGGTAGTGAAATGTTGGGTTTGATTGGAGAAGGTAGGTTATGAATGGTAAAACGAGGATGCTTGGGATACAAGATTCTTAGTTAGGACCAATGGTATTGGTTCTTTTGTTTGTATACTCTTTGACGGGTTATCCCTTGACCATAGCCCTTTATTTCAAAGGCTTGGTAATAAAATCAAAAAATATGTTGATCAAAAAAATATATAATCTTGTTTTAAGTTTATTTTCTTTATTATGGCGGGTCCGGGTATTCGGCCACCAAAGCGGATACCCGCCCGTTGAGCACCCCTGACCACAATCATCATATTTTTTTATTACTATTATTATCAAATATTATTTTGGTTTATTTTAATCTCCATTCACCATACTTTTCAGGAACTAGCCTATAAGGTTCACGGTTCTTTTCTCTCTTTTCCTTCAGGTAGTTGTCTAGGCCTTTGTCCTCTTTACTCATCGATTAGTCGTGATCCCTGTTTTGGTTTTAATGGCGTTCATCACCTTTACTTGATTCGTTACCTTCACACCGTACATCGTCCAAGTACCGAACTTCAGCAAGTCGACTGGTTCCCCCCACGAGAAACCATCGTCGGTGTCGATTGGGTACATGCCTCCAACCCTAGTCACGATGTGATTAGGCCTCCCCGACCAAGGAAGAAACCTCGGCGACCGTCGTTCCCCCCACTCCGCACATGTACCGCCTCACTGTCGAACGCCTTTCCCCTTCCTTGCCATGAAAGCCCTATAACACCAAGTGTCGGGTCAATTCTGAAAGAGGAGGTTCTAAACGTCTCAATAGCATTTCCAATATCCATGACGGTTGTTCGTCTAAGTGTCATACCGACAACCCTACTCCCGTCGATTCTCTTACCTAACCACAACCGGTGTCCTACTCAGCGGCCTTCCCGATCTCTAGCTCCTTAGAGGTGGTGTAGGATATGGATTGTTTTGATATGCGGGAAAGACCTATCTCGCCGTCGGCGGCAGCCTAGGTGGCCGATCATACCACAAAGAAAGGGAATCATCATGTTAGCACGCCTATCCACAATCGATCCAACCCTCTCGGTGATGCTACTATTGAGGATGGGTCCCAGTTCTCGCTGCGGACTCTCCCGACACCCCAAGAGGGTCCCGACGTTATCAAAATGGATGGCGACGAGGACAATAATCATCTCGGATCGCACCCGATCACTCGGGGCCTTCGTGAAGGGTCGCTCCAACATCCTCCGTTGGGTCGGGGTGAAAAGTTGACGGTGATAAGGTGTCTTCATAGACCACTGATCAACCAAAACTCTTGTTGGCCCAAACAACCAGGCGAGGTCTGCTATGCAGCCTCGCTGGGTCCAATGAGTTCGAGGACGAGCAACGGAGTGTGTGGGACATACACCTCACCCTACCACGGTCGGTGCAAACCTGACACCCTAATTCCTCCATTTACTGGGTTCCTTCTTGGATGTCCGTTATCCCCTCAACCGCCCCTGATCTTTTGTTGCAGATATTTTCAGGTCGAGACAAGAAATGATATCAACGACGTTCTATCGTCTACCCACTAAATCATGACACTAGTCTTACTATCGTTACTCCTGACATAACCGAATAATCTGTTATAAAATTAATGTTTAGTGTTCATGGACTATAAATAAATCTCACTCTTTTTTCATAATTATTTCCGTTGTATCCCCTGCAATAAATTCTTCATTATATGCTAAAAAAAATATCCTGCTTGTTGTCACTTATTTCGTGGATTGTGTTGAACCTACACTAATGGTCTAGCATAAATTTCCTTTCAACACACCTTTTTGTAAATACAAAAAGGTTAGCATTATGTCAAAAAAATTTAAGGCCACCATTATCAACTAGTGATAATAAGTGGTCGTTACCGGCACAAATTTCAAATCTACTCACGTCTCTCTCCCTATCTGTATTTCACCTTTTCTTCATAGCCTATTTTGGAATTGTCTCGAGTCTACCGAGTTAATGTGGGTTTGAAAAATCTGAGTAGTTCGTGTCATTTTTTTTCATGGACAAAATATATTTAAATTAAACATCTTTCGATTGATAGTAAAAAATATATCACCCAAGAATAATACAACAAGTGAGGAACCAACAACCAATTAGAACTCGAAACCACACCGTTTCACGCTGGAAACCATCAAAAAGATGTACCAAAAATAAATAAGGACCTAAAACCTAGATTTTACTACCATGAAACACCGAATATAAACAATGGTCTAAAACCTGGAAACTCTACCAAGAAGCTTGCAGAGAGAGGGGTCGAATACCCAGATTTTTCAAACATGAAGTTCTAGAAAAGATAGCCCTCCATCTCCTAGAACACCAAACCTCAAACTTGAAAAAAGGCGTTTGCCGGAAACTCTTACCTTAGTAGAAGATCTGAGAGAACTCACTACCAAAACCAACGCCAAGATGAGAACACCAAACACTACTCGAATCTCATAACATGATCCTAATCGAGGGCAACACCACCGGCCAACCCAAAAAGGGGAGTCGAAACTAAGGGATCCTGAAATCGCTGACGGAGAAAAAAGGACGAAAGTATCAGTTTCGAGCTTAGCGAACCACCTAGGCGAAGAAATTAGAAGAAGAGAACCAATGGTCACAGTAGAAACTCCGATTTCAACCATCGATATACTGCTCAGTTATCGAAGATAACCCGACGAATGCCAACACATAATGACGATCCAGAATGAGAGTTAGACCCCTTTGCCAACGATCCCTTCTCCGAAAAAAAGAACTAAAGAACAAAATAGTCTAAACATGGAGGGATCCAAAGGAACTAGCTGCAGAAACCAAGTCAACGGAAAACCGCTCCGACCAAACCATCAACACCAACGATACCTCCCCCAAACCAATAAAATACAACATCAAGAAAGCCAAACAGGCAACACCTCCACAACGGCCAACACCTTCGAAGGGCCCAACCACAACAAAGTAGTTTAGGCCATTATATTGTTATTTTTTTAGAAAAAGTCATGTGTTGTATTAATTATCGAAAACCAAAATATACTGAAGCGCGTCAGGAAGTACAGTTCCTGACCACTGAAGAACAGACGTAGAATGGTTCTTTCCAACTAGTCAATGTGAGGCTTCATTCACAGTTCTTTTATCAATTTCGAGAGTAATACCCTATTTTTGAAGAAGTAGATGACGAATATCCCAGATTATGGTTCCTGCTGGGAAGGCTGGAGGGTCCCCTGTCCGAATCATATGATACTTTCGAGAACCGCTCAAGATGGTGCCTAAACGCTGTTTGATCCTATGAGGGAGGGGGGATTTCTTCGTGAGGAGAATGATTGAACCTGATCTCAATAGTAGCAACGAGAGGATATGCGTGATTTTGGTTCCCTCCTGGTAAAAGTCCCTGAATCTCTGCTCACTAATCATTGACTTTGGAAAAAAGAAAAGAGACAATAAAACAGATCCAATAGATTATAATGATAATAAATCGAGAGAGAGATCGAGGAAGGTGTATCGATGGAGGCCAAGGAGGTGGATGTGTCGATGGCGGAGTCATGACTGGTGGAGGCCGATCAGGGATATAGATCTGAGGCAGTGGCGGTCGCATGCTTGAGGACGGCGATAGTAGTGGGATCAACCGGTGTAGAGGAAAGAAATCAGTCGAAAAGAATGAGGGTTGTTGGGGGAACCGGTACAGAACTGGGGACACGACACTGATGGCGGGGGCATGTCAGGGACACGGTGGCTAGCAACAACTTGATTGAATCCCTAACAGAAAGCCTAGAAAAGCTCTCCATCTTAACTAGAGTAGTTTTTTTGGCCATTATATCATTATATCACTTCCACCTAACAACCATGTGTATTTTTATTGTATTATAAAATATTACTCGTTTATTATTAAGTATACCTTCTAGATCAAAGTGCTTTCTAGGTTTCTCTCAAAACCCTAGGAGTTGAAATAATACAATGGCGGTTTATGTTTTGCGGCAACGACAATAATCCATAATGTTATAACAAGCAGGGTTAAGCGACAGTGTTGCTGAGGGTACAGACACTGACCCGAAAGAGGGTGCTAGGTTTCGGTCCACGACCCCGATGTGTGGTGGATCCGATCTCCTCACCTCCTCTGACACGACCGGTGGTTCATGAGAGTCCCTCGGTTCGACGGTGGCATTGTCAACGTTCTGAAGTAGCCGGGCAAGCAGTTCACGGGCGGGGAGATCACATAATCTTGGTTTGGAGGAGACTAAACCATTCGAATCCAACGAGAGATCTGGCTAACGACAATCGACAATAAGGGGAGGATCATCTGAGTGGAAGAGATTCCTCATCACCAGTCTTGGAAACTCTTGGCGTCCCAAGACAACGTCGACGAGATTTGGATACCGTGGTTGAGGAAGGGGAGTATTAAGATGGTGGTATTAACGGAACCACCATGGGAGGTCTAGGTTGTGGCGGTAAGGATCGAGCTGGTGTGTTTCTAGTGGGACCGACTTTGGGACAACGCTTAACTTAGCGTGGGTGGCGGTGTTCTCGGCACCACTTCGGGCATCCCAAGGAGATCATTATCGACGGTGGGTTGCGTTACATGCACCACTCCGTATAATTTGAGTTCCTATGGACTTCATCCGGTCTTAGATGATATGGATGTGCTAGGATAACGTATGAGCCGATTATTCACCCACTAAGTTGGTTACAAGATATGGGTAGGGGTGGTCAGCACCCCCGCCTCTCCCAATGAGGGCCGGGCGGATAAATGAGGGGTTCTGCGAGTACTATTGCCTCATTGGATGTATGGTGGCAATGGTTCCACCAAGTACTGGCACGGTACTCCTTTACTGTCTTGAGATCCCACAGTCTCGCGTTTTTGGAGCCCTACATATCAATCAAGGGAGGAAGACGCACATTGGACCCTCTAAGGAGTACTTAGTCTACATCGTTGTCATTCTTATGAAAAAGGGACCCTGTGTATTAGCTCACCTTTTGGAGTATTTGTACCGGTTGCCTCGGTCGCCCCTATAGTATCCCTCTCCCGACACACACCCTTGATCATTTCGGCACATGGACATTTTTTATTTCTCTTTCCGTCCCACGATGTTCAGACGTTTCAGTTAGTTACCTTTCTGTTGTCTTTGGTTTTGATACTCTCTTGTTATCCCATTTTTTGTCTGGATTTTATTTCGTTTAATATATTGGTTACGTTTACAGTTTGAAAATATACTTTTTCTAGTCTTTAAAGTTTTCATTTGTGTGAAGGTGAACAAGTAATTATTTGATCTGTCTTCGAATTTCATGTTTCGTTAATTGTTAAAGAGTTGATTGTTGTATTTTTTTATCTATGTACTCGTTGTATGGGTTACTTGACCTTTTGAAATTCTTTATAAGTTTTTTTTTGTGTGTTTTACATTTTCCATCTATTGTTCATTTTTATTCATGAATAACTACGTGTCGTCTTAGGTGATATCATCCATTGGTTCCTTTGATAGAAGATATTTTGATATTCTTAATTGTGTATATACCACAATCATCATTGATGGTTGACTAAGGTACATCTTTCCAAACGATAAAATCCGGGATATCTCATTCGTCATAGAGAACCAACTCAACTAAAAGCTCAAGCTGATAGTTGAAGGCCCAATTATAGTTATATTCTAACACGCGCCCTCACGGTCAAGCTCATTGATAGGTTTAGAAGAGGAGAAGAGCCCATTGAGAAGAGAGATAAGGGCTAGCCCATTTGGGGCAAATTTGATAAATTTAGAAAAAATTAGAAGTTTTTGTAGAGAGTGGGGTTTGAACCTGGGTCCGTGAGGAATCAGGCTCTGATACCATATTAGAGGACCAACTCAACTAAAAGCTCAAGCTCTGATACCATATTAAAGAACCAACTCAACTAAAAGCTTAAGCTGATAGTTGAAGGCCCAATTATAGTTATATACTAACACGTCATCTTTTTAGAGTATATGTAAAAAATGTACATCAGCTCAGGAATATGCTTGGTAAAATCTTCAATGTTGACTTCCAACCTTTCTTCAGTGTTGCACCCGATACTAGAATCATACACCAAGAAGTCCCACGATAAAATCATGAAATGAACGCAACCCAATGTTTGCCGTCCATGCTCAGAGGAAAGTATATGTATTTCATACTCAATCAAGGGATTGTATAAAGAATCACATATCGCTTTGGTGTAACACACCACCAAACCGTCCTAGTTTATTTTCCTCTAGAGCTTCGAAAGCCTTCATCCGAGCCACGAAACTTTTGTGTAAACGAGACCTCAAGGACAAATACTTTTTCCTAGTACACAACCTTCAAGAATTGATGGAGAATTCTAAGTAGACGAAAGTTCGCATGCATATGTTTTAAGGTAACATTTAAAAAAAGTTGGTTAAGAACCAAATGAGATGATGAGATTTTCTCTTCTCCGGAATTGGTTAGAAGTGATGAGGTTTGTGGAGGCTCGGTTTCTTGTGATTCCCCTGTTTTCTTTTGATCTGGGGGGGTCCGATATTACTCTTATTTCCAAATTGGGTGATTGGACAGAGGAGGGTATCAGTAACATGTTGGACAAGGAAGTTGTGTTAAATGAGGTGATTGTTGATGTTGATGTCTCTCTTTCGAATTCCTTGACAGTTAATGCTAATCACGTTTTAGTTGTTGGGAAAAATCAGCAGACAATTTGCTGCGTTCCAGAGGTTGTAACGAGTGCTATTGTGGGAGCTAGTTCTCAAAACCCAAATAAGAAGAAGAAGAAAGGTGGTCGGGGGCCGAAGAAGGTGATCACTCTGTAGGTTGTGTATCAAATGAGGGCACGAACAATCTCCAACAATAAAAAAAAGGTACTGATGATTCTTTTATTGTTGAAATGGCTAAAAAATTGCCGGGTAGTTCTCGAGACTGATCGTATTGTAAGAAGGTGCGGAAGAAGGCTCTTGATTTAGGACCGATAGTTCATGATCAGTTTGATAATCTTTATTTAGAGGTTCCTAAAAGAGGTCTTTTTTCTTCTGATGAAAGGGATGGTGATTCTGATTTTGGGGATGAAAATCTGATTATTGGTGCACCTCGCCAGTTGAAAGATTTCATAAAGTAGCAGATTATGTTGAATTGCCTCACGTGGAACGTGAGGGGTGCATTCCGAGGCCAAGAGGAACTGATTAAGAAAGTATTGTTAAAGAGTGGTGGGTCTATGATTTTGTTGCAAGAAACTAAGCTTGTAGTTGTTAATTCGGTTATTTTGAGAAGTTGTGGCTTGGGTGTTGGTTGGGAGCATGATTGGGTGGCTGTTGTAGGTTCGACAGATGGTGTTTTATTGGCTTGGAGGACCTCGGTTTTTTTGAAATCGAAAGGCATATTTTGATACTAACCTTGTAAGTCATTTGATGGGTGTCTTGGTGGATATTGTGGTGGTGGAGGATCGGGAGGATTCTTTAGTTTGGATGAATGGACCGAGAGGATTTTCGGTCGCGAAGGTGTATGGGGTGTTGGAGTGGGCTCGTGTGCTATGGAATAAAGGGCTCCCCCTAAGTTTTGTGTATTTATTTGGTTAACATCGCACAAGGAAATCCCGACGATGAAATTTTTGAAAGGTAGGGGGTTTCGATCTCTTTGAACAAGACGATATGTTCTTTCTGTTTATCTTATTTTGAGACGGTGGATAATTTATTGTTGAACTGTGAGTATCCTTGGGTGGTCTGGGGAAAGGTGTTTCAGTGGTTGAAGATTGTTGGTCCAATTCCTGGTGATGTAGCAAGTGTGCTTTTATGGTGGAAAGGGTTAGACACTCATTACTGATGGGGAGGTTGGGTTCGAGTGCGTTATTTGATGATATGGCATATTTGGCTAGTCAGGAATGGAGCTGTGTTTAATTAGGTGATGATCACGGTGGATGGGGTGATAAAACTAGTGTTCAATATTGATAAAAATCACTCAGATATGATTGTTTTTAAATCAACCCCAAAATATTTTTTCCATTCTAAAAAATATGTTCATGACTGATCTTGATAGAAAGCCCTTCAAAAAAAAAAAAAAATATTGGCGCAAGTTTGAAGCCAATCGGAGTTCAAACGAAGGGAGAAAGATTAAATTTATGAATTGGTAAAAAAATATGATAATATTACTATAAGCCCCTACAACTTATCAAAAAAGTGTTGTATTTTTACCGTCAACAACTCAGTTGCATCTCATCCATCCATTTATGAAATTAATGACTTGAATGGATTTTCACGATTTTTAGGTTAAATGTGGGCTTTTATTTAATTTCTTCTCAAACAATGATAACTTGATTAATAAGTAAATATAAGTACAATTATGAAATGGAAAAAATACTAAATATATATTAGTTATTATTGACATAACCAAACCTAATATTTGTTTTGAACATAACAAAATAATACCCTAACTTTACCTTTCAAGAAATTATCAGATTCTCAAGCATCTCTCCTCACTGAACCCTTCACTATGGATGAGGTCCAAATGGCTGTGAATTGTTGCAATGAGTATAAAGCTCCAGGTGTTGATGGATATACACTTAAGTTTTTTCAGGTCTGTTGGGATATTATCAAAGCTGATTTTATGAATTTCATCCATGCCTTCTATTCTCATGGAACTGTGGGTAAAGGCAACAATGCAACTCTTCTAGCTCTCATTCTCAAGGTTGATCATCCTACCTCCTTCTCAGAATTCAGGCCAATAAGCCTTGTTACAACTAGTTATAAAATTATGGCTAAGGTACTATCTACAAGGCTTAAAGGTGTAATTGGTAGTATTGTTAGTGACACCCAGTCTGGCTTCATCAAAGGGAGGCAAATCCTTGATGGTGTTCTTATTGCAACAGAACTTGTGCACTCTATCAAAAAAGACAAGCAGCAAATCACAATTATCAAGTTTAACTTTGAAAAGGCTTTTGATTCCATAAGCTGGGATTACCTTGATCACTGCCTTGTGGAAATGGGTTTTAACTCTATCTGGAGAAATTGGATGAGTTGCTGCTTCCAGTCCCATATTTCAGTACTCATAAATGGTTCTCAAACCAATGAATTCAAAATGGGAAGGGGGCTCAAACAAGGCTGTCCTCTTTCTCCCCTCTTATTTGCTATTGCTGGTGAAGGCTTGCACCAGGTAATATGCAAAGGCATTAGGGATGGAAACTATGCAGGATATAGGTTTGGCTCAAATGGTCCAATGGTCTCACACCTCCAGTTTGTTGATGACACCATCCTATTCATCAAAGGTGTTTATGCTCAAATAAGCAACCTTAAATTAGCCCTCATCAGCTTTGAACTCTGCTCTGGTTTGAAAATAAACTTCTCAAAATCAAGCTCTTGTGTCATGAATCCTAGAGACCTCACTGATGAACTTGTCTCAGATGTCCTAGGCAGCTCTACATGCACCCTTCCTATGCCTTACCTTGGTTTCAATCTGTGTGATTATCCAAGGAGGATCATAACTTGGGATCCTGTTGTGTCTAGAATTAAGAGGAAGCTCAACCTCTAGCAAGCTAAGCATCTGAGCTTTGGTGGGAGGTTAACCTTGATAAAGTCCACTCTAAATGCCCTTTCTCTTTTCTACATGTCTCTTATGAAAGTTCTCATTGGTGTTATAAAGAACTTGGAGCAATGGCAGAGATCCTTCCTCTAGGGAAGCACTGCCTCTAAAAGGGCTATACATAAGGTCAAATGGGCTACTTTCTGCTTGCCCAAGGAAGAGGGTGGCCTTGGTGTAAGGTCTCTCTCTAAAATGAATTATGCTATTTTATCCAAGTGGTGGTGGAGGTTCTGTGAGGAAACTGACTCTTAGTGGAAGCTTGTTATTTGTGCCAAGTTTGGTTGGAAGCCTGAAGACTGGAGCCTTCTAAGTGTTGGCAGCATTGATAATCCATCCTGTCTTGGCCATATCCAATTCTTATCCAGGGATTCGCAATTCAACTCTTTGTTTGGGCATTCTGGTATTAGTTCGACTATGGGAAATGGTTGCAGAGTTAACTTCTAGCTTGATGTTTGGATTGGCCCCCTCCCTTTAAAAGATGTCTTTGGTAGACTCTTTTCCCTCTCAAGCAACAAATATGGGAAAGTCATTGAGTTTTGGAGCAACACTGGTCGGATAATTGATCTATCTGGCTTATCCACTACTTGGAAACACTCTGAATTTAATCTCCTTCTTTCAAGGCTTTCTCCAATCTCCTTAAATCCGACCATCCCTGATACCCCAAAATGGATCAACAACTCTGAAGGTTTCTTTGTCAGTAATATGTTCTTGTGCCTCCAGTCTCAAGGTTCTGCAAACTCATGGGGTTCTGTACTCTGGGATTTTGGTCTTCCTCCTAAAATAGCCTCCTTCTCCTGGCTTTGCTGTCTAAATGCAATCACTACAAGGTGCTTCCTCGAAGACAAGGGGATTAGGATCCCAATCCACCAATGCCTTTGTGCTTTCTGTAACCAATTCTTTGAAGAAGCTAGACATCTTCTTCTCCATTGCCACTGCACTTGGCTTTTTTGGTGCAGGGTCATGTGCTGGTGGTCTATTTCTTGGGTTATCCCTAGCGGTTTTGGCTCTCTATTGAGCTCTTGGATGGGTTTTGTCCCTCGGTCTGCTGGTCGTTACTGGAAAGTTATTGCCGGTTTCGTTCTCTGGGTTGTGTGACTTGCAAGGAACGATTTCGTTTTCAATCAGGTAATTGTGGACTGGGATATAATGCTCTCGAAGTTGTAGATGAGCTCTTTCCAATTCCTCAAAGCCAGAGACGGTTCCAAGCTTAAATTCTCTGTCACTGAATGGATCCGGGATCCTATTGCCTGCACCAGAAAAGCTTCCATTTTGGTGGCTCAATTGCGTTCCATACGCTGATCTGTTCTACTGCAATTGCATTTTGTATTTGTTTCAATTATGCTTCAATCCATTTCTTTGTAATTGATCAACATGATCCACCAATTGTATCTCTTCAATCAGGCTGCGTTTGCAGCGTCCGCATCTCCCTTCTTGGGACTGCAGGACTATAAAAAAAATCTCACCGATAAAAAAAAACTATACCAAAATTTCCAAAAACATATATATTTTCCATTAAAACAACCTGTTTGAGAACAAAATATTAGGTGATCAAAACATGAATACAGTCAAAAATTAAATTTCTCGTAATTAAATAAATTATGGTCCAATAAATATGTTACACCAACTCACGATGATTATAAATTTGGTACCTTGAAAATCATAGATCACCTATCATGTCATCTCCTATAGCTTCAAGGAAAAGATGGTAATGAGTAAAGGCTAATCTAAAGAAATGCTTATATTACTTGATTGAGAATAATTATAAAATATTTTAACATGTTTTTTTTACAGGTATAAGATATAAATTCACACTTAAATTTAAGTTTGTTTAACGAAACTTATAATACTGGTAGGAATAAACTTGTTTAGGACAATTAAAATCAACGTAATATCTAACTGATTAATTAAATAAGAAAGAAAAACGCGTATTGCTTCTTAGTTTTTTATAATTTTTCTTTGGCGTTTCTTTGTTCTTCGCTCCTACTTTCCGCCTCTTGCTGATTTCGTTGGTATAAATACCAAACACCGTCTTAACTCTCCCTCACTCCTCTTATTTTCTCGAGAAAATCTTCTGATTTTCAAATTCATCACCACATCATCGATGATGGCCTTTCCTCCCAAACCCATTACTCTCTCGCTCTTCTTCTTTGCCTTCATCTCTCTCTCGACCCAAAATGAGGATGCCTCTGTTTCTTTCTCTTTCCCTCTCACTTCCCACAGAATCCAACCAAACGCCACAGAATCTATTTTCTCGACGGCCAAACAAGCCCCGGGCAGAACGGCGTCGTACAGCTACAAAACGGCGTTCAGGTACTCGATGGCTCTGATTGTGTCTCTCCCCATCGGGACACCTCCGCAGCACCAGCCGATGGTTCTGGACACCGGCAGCCAGCTGTCTTGGATCCAGTGCGATAAGGTGCACAGTAAGCGCCAGCAGCCTCCGTTTGACCCTTCCCACTCCTCTTCCTTCTCCGTGCTCCCCTGCACCCACCCTCTTTGCAAGCCCCGAATTCCCGATTATACCCTCCCCACCTCCTGCGACCAGAACCGCCTCTGCCACTACTCCTACTTCTACGCCGACGGTACTTACGCCGAGGGCAATCTCGTCCGAGAGAAGTTCACCTTCTCCAATTCCCAAACCACCCCTCCCCTCATCCTCGGCTGCGCCAAGGAGTCCACGGACGACAAGGGCATTTTGGGCTTGAACCTCGGACGCCTCTCCTTCGCTTCCCAGGCTAAAATCTCCAAGTTCTCCTACTGCGTCCCCCTCCGCGGGTCCCGCTCCGCCCCGACCCCTACCGGGTGGTTCTACCTCGGGTCCAACCCGAGCGCCGCCGGGTTCACCTACGTCAAGATGTTGACCTTCCCTCAGAGTCAGCGCATGCCCAACCTCGACCCCCTGGCCTACACCCTCCCTCTCGCCGGAATAACCGTCGGCGGCAAGAAGCTACCCATCCCGGCGTCGGTTTTCAGGCCGAGCCCGAACGGGGCGGGTCAGACGATGATTGACTCTGGATCCGAATTCACTTACCTGGTGGACGACGCCTACGACAGGGTAAGAGAGGAGGTGGTGAGGTTGGTGGGGCCCAGGATGAAGAAGGGGTACGTGTACGCTGGTGTAGCAGACATGTGTTTCGATTCCAGAGCAGTGGGGATCGAACGGTCCATAGGGGACATAGTGTTCGAGTTCGAGAGTGGGGCCCAGATTGTGGTACCCAGAGAGAGGATCTTGTCCGACGTGGGCGAGGGGGCCAAGTGCGTCGGAATCGGACGTTCGGAAGTACTCGGCGCTGCCAGCAACATAATCGGAAACGTCCATCAGCAAAATCTATGGGTGGAGTTTGATCTGGCCAATCGGAGGGTCGGCTTCGGTAAGGCCGACTGTAGCAGAACATCGTAATATAGAAAGATCACAAGTCACAGAAGCATCGAAGGAAGGGCACGTGATGTAAATGTAATTATAGTGGTGTGTTGTGTGATACGAAGTCGAGACGAGACCCATGTATATAAAAGAGAACATAATATTTATATACATCAGAGACACGGTATTGATGTGAAAATATATTTGTTTCCGAAAGTTCCTTAAATATCAGCTAATCGAAATTTAAATATGCTTCAAATCAAACCTCAGTTGAAAAATGTATTGAAATATAGTGGTGGTGAGTATAGCACACGTGTGGACAGATTTTCCAAATGTCGGACTGCAGTATATATTATATTCCCGACAGTGACATGATCTACAATGTTATGTTGTTCTAAAGATTAATGTGTCTTTGAGTTTGATATGACACGTGTCAAATGGGTATTACCCGTCATTTGAAAGTTGTTGACTTGGTTTCTAATTAAATATACTTTTTGGCATCATCAATAGTTGTTTAGCATTATAAGTAGGCATAATCAATAGTTAATAACGAGGTAAAAGTTTTAAAATAATAAATTAAATGCACTGGATCCAGTTGAGCTATCACCTAATGGAACGTGGGTCCCTCCTTCTATGTCAAGTGATTAGATCAAGTTTCTTCATTTTAAAAATTCTTATTAGTTAGTGAAACCCAAGAGATCTGTAGGTATGCGAGAACACTCACCCCTAAAATCCAAATCGTTATCGAGAGCTCCCATCGTTTTGGTCATAGAAGTTGTCGATGGAGCAGCAATCACCTCCGCCTGCATAATAACTGTAACTTTCCTCTATCCGAGCATAGTCGTTGTTATCCACGTCGTGTCCCTCCACCGTTGCCGGATCTACGCTTCAATAGGGCGAGCCGCAGGTGGTCAATCTCCTCATCGTCATCGACAGAGGTAACACAGAGTCGAGAAGACTATAATGAACCCTCGGATTTATTCACGAACCGACCTCCACAGTTTATCCACTTTGGAGAAGGTAGTGGAGCGATACAATCTGTGGAATTGGGATCCGGGACCTACCCATCATGACTCGGGACCGACGTTGCTTGGTCGTCCTAGGAGGAGAAAGGAAGCAAATCGTCTTTCATGTTTTAGGTTGGATTCAGTTTTAGGTTCAATTTTGAATTGCAAGAATTGTTTTAGTTGGATTTTATGTTGCCGTAGGATTTGGTTTTTAGGTCGTTTAAATTTTTCGTTTCGTACTTTTGAGATGTCGGTAAAGGGATGTCCTAAGTTAGTATCTGCGAGCAGAAGCAGTATTTTTCTACGGGTCCATGAGCGCCGGGTTGACTACGGGCAACCAGGACATATATCTGAAACTCAGGCCTTTTATGTTCTACCTTGTATGGTTTATTTCTTGTATTAATGCACTTCCCCGATTACTCGTTTCAAAAAATAGGTTTCTTCATTTAACATTATACAATTTATTCTTGCATTATGTTTAAGTATAATATTAATAAGAGGAGTACACAAAATCAATATTAAGTACAAATACTTCCTAGAAATCTAAATATCTTCGAATACAAATACATATGATATATGTATCATGTATATTGTTTTTGAGTAGTAATGACGCGTGCATTAATGATCTGAGTTCACAATACAACGTAGTGCATCTGGCAAAATGTCTGACCACGGGAGAACAGATGTCGAACGGGTTCCCTGGCTAACTAGTGAGCATTGTTCGCAGTCCTCTTTACAAATTCGAGAGAAACTCTCTCATTGTCGATTAACATACGACGGATATCTTGAATGATCGTACCTATAGGAGATATGAGGATTACGGTCTAATGTATCATTCGGAGGAGGACCTGAGCATCCGATTGAATGCAAATGGGCCCCTGCCCCAATCCGGCCACGTTATGTAAGGCAGAGGCAATAACATATGCCTCAATCATGAGAGGGGACCAAATACCTTGTAGCGTGCCATTTCCCACTCTGACGTAATTCGGATCCGAAGAACGAACTATAAGGCCCCAACCCGCCTGGGTCGTGTCCTGAAATGTGGCCCCATTGACATTAATTACTAGCGTATCCGTCGAGGGTCGAACACCACCTCGACGACCATCGAGGTATGGAGGCATGAGGCTGGGTTGTCTTTGCAGCAACCCTCTTCCAAGCCTGTAGATTAACCTTTGCCTTAGACAAGACCGTCAGAGCCGCCAGATGGTCCCCCGACCAAACTAGGGCATTCCTGGCCTTCCAGATCTCCCAGAGGACCGATAATATCGCCATTGTTTTGTCATGATCACATCCCGCGATACAGGACAACCACCAGTTTTCAGATCCCTGGTCCGGGCCAATAGAGATCAGGTGACCAAACTCCTTCCAACACGTCTTTGCAAAACCACAAGCCGCAAATAGATGAGAAACCGATTCGGGATGCGACCCACATATGGAACAAGTAGGATCATTAGAGACATATCTCTTGTTGAGGGCGGTGGCCACTTGAAGTGTGTCCGTCAGGCAACGCCATAAGAAGATCTTATATCGGGGGAGCCTTAATTCGCCAAATCGACGCCTAAAGGACCCCCAAGGCTTGTCCCTGACGTGCTTGCCGAATGAGTTGCAGTTGGCGGTACCCCGCTTTCGATGAATATTGACCATTTTTATCCCCCATCTAATATGGGATATCCTAGTGGCAAAGTGGAGAGAGCGGGACTTGTAGAATATCAACCAGATCCTCCTGGCCAAAAAGTTGAGCGATCCTCGGGATATCCCACTGTCGAGTACCCGAGATCATGAGACCTGTCGCCATAAAACCCTGTAAGTTCGGAGAATCCGCACGTATGTGAGCTGACAGTCCTAGTAGCCACGGTGTGCCCACAATCGGGGTGGTCAGACCATCCCCGATAGCGATGCCCAATCCCTGTCGGATCATATCTTGGGTAGAGAAAACACTAGCTCACACAAAACTCGGAGTGCTCCCCACCCGAGTTAACGAAAGGAAACCTGTAGCAGGAAAGTAGCGGGCTTTATGTACCCTCGTAACCAAGGCGTCAGGCTTATGGGAAAGGTTCCACGCTTTATTCCCAAGTAAGGCGGTATTCGCATCTTGGAGGTGACGGAATCGCATATACCCTTCGTCCTTTGGTTTACAAAGGCAGTCCCAATCCTGCCAAATTATCGGCTTATGTGACTTTCCACCCCACCAAAACTTCGCCAGAGCTACATGAGTGCGGTGAATGATTTTGAGGGGGACCTTGAACACCGACATGACGTAAACTAATAGATATGTTAAGACATACCGAATCATGACCTCCCGACCTGCTGTGGACAACAATTTCCCATCCTAGGAGCGGATTCTAGTAATCACCCGGTCCCCCAAATATGCCATAGCAACGTTCCGGTTCCGATGTATCATTTTTACTCTGAGGTAGAGCCGCCACATGGAGACAAAGCCATAACTATGACCATGGTTATGCTTCTATTTTCTCTTCATCTTCTCCCTTGCACCTTTCCTTTGAGTTCTGCGAAGGTTTTTTTTATAGGGTTCCTTTCGAACCGTATTAAACCACCATGACGTTGGCTCCCTCCCGCCACCAACGACGTGTCTCCCGATCCTGGTTTTCGTCTAGCTCACCTCGGCATCGATCAACCTCACCTCCTTGGAGTCCCAGGGCCTCCTTGTATCGGGTCATCAATCCCGATAAATCCCCGCTGTTTCTGAAGCCGCCACTGACGCGTCCTCCTCCCTGGCCTCCACCACTGCACCCTCTAAAGTCGTCGCTGAAGACGTCTTCGTCGTCCCGGACACCGCCTCTCCCCTGGCATACACCTCCGCACCCTCCTCGACCCCTCTATCGATTATGGATTTGGCTAATCGAATGTGTTTTTTTTGTCTCCTTTTGAAATCAATGATCGCTAGTTCGGTTTAATACAACAAATGGAGCGTGAAGGCTACACCCTGAGCAGTAATAATTGGTTTTGTCGTAGTTTATTTTTTTTCAGAAATGAAAAGGGATTCGGTGCTCTAGGGAGTAGCCCTGAGAAGGGTCCTTGGGAGCTCTGCCTCCCTTGGAAGTTGGTGTCAACAGGTTCGATCGCATTTTACAGAATATGAAGCAGTTGGGCAATACCTTAAGCAACAGACACCGGGTTCATTGTTATTTACTTTTTTTTTGCCTTTATGGCTCCCAAACGAACCGCAAGTGTCGGTTCTTTTGTCACAGAGTTATGCGTAGACAGACCTTAGGGGCTCAATACCATGTAATAACTCTTTTGCTGTGGTCAGGGGTTTTCCCGATGCACTTCTATTGTCGGTTGAAATCTATTTAATGAAATTGCACATTTTTTAGTCAAAAAAATATAAAAGAATTGAACCTTATTTAATTTATTATTTAGGGTTAATGCTATTAACATTATTATATTATTATCCATTTGAGTTTTGATGTTAGTTCTCTTTAAAATTATTGTAATAATGTATAGATATCCCAAAAGAATTTGGCTAGCGATCTCGATGAGAAAGAAAAATTTGATAATAAAGATAGTATTTTCGAAAAAAAATGGGTACAAGTGAGACAAGTTCAGAAATAAGTTATTAAAGTCTTAAAACAAAAGGTAAATTACGTTGACATACCTCATACTATATGCGTTTAACGGAGAAATACCTCAAAGTTTATTCGTAACGAAAACCTACCCCGAACTAACCGTTAGTAACAACTAGCCCCCTTCCATCCAATTTTCCGTCCTTTTTTAGGGTTAGATTTAGGTTTTGAGAGAGATTTAGGGTTGGAGTTGGGTTTATGATTATAACACTACAGGTAGTTTCTGAATTTTTGAAAAAATGAACTTTAAATGGACCGAAAATTGGATGGGAGGGGGCTAGTTGTTGCTAACGGTTAGTTTGGGGTAGGTTTTCGTTACGAATAAACTTTGGGCTATTTATCCGTTAAACGTGTATAGTACGGGGTATGCCAATGTAATTTTCCCTAAAACAAATATCGAAAGAGACCATATATTCTAGACTATATCCTTAAAATTCGAGAATAGTCCATTTCAACCGTTTCGAAGGACAACATGATCGTATACATCGAGAGATATTTTTTTATATCGTAGTGACAATGAAAATGTCACAAAATTTTCAAAATCTGGACGTCACATTATATGATAAATAGTCATTAATAAAACTTTTTATGTGATATTCATTTTTTTTGTAACAATCTAGTTACACTTTTACACGGTTATATAAAATATAGAACAATGCCCTTTAGTAAGAAAGCTGTATCCGCCACTGCAAATATATAATTATTATTGTTCGTATTTATATGTGAATGAATATTTGTATTTGATCTTGTATTAGACTTCGTATTAATGTTGTAGTTGCCTATTATGTGGTAGCAACATGTTTCTTTTTCTTCTATATTTTTGGAATTAATTCTGAATCTTAAATTTTTTTTTTATAATTCAATATTGTATGGAAAACCCTCTTTGGATTATCTTCTTTTTCATGCAGTAAGGTTATAGCAAGTAGTTTGAGACCTAATGAGTAAAATGAAACAAGTGGGGCGAAACCAGTGTCATACAAAAGAAGAGAAAAGGACAAAATATGGGAATAAAACAAGGAAAATAGGTAGAAGAGAACAGCTGGGCCAGCTAGCTCTCTGGGATTCGAACCGGACACATTTTGAATTTTCTCACACTTTCTCGAGAAACGAACACAACCTAACCTAACACCTCTGAGCAAAAGAGAAAAAAGAACAGAAACGCACGCCCACATATATGGAATCTCACTTTCCAGGAATAGAATAACGGAGCGAAATGACGGAAAGGCCCCCAGTAATCATAGAGCTTGATCGAAACCAACTCATCAACCCTACCGTTTTCTTTGAAAAAGCCATACAAAGTTTCTGGTGGAGGGATTGGCAGTGGGTGATGGGTACATATATGTTTGTGTTGTGTAGACACATTACATTAAATTATAGTAGCCAACAAATAGTACCATATTTATGTCTCGCCCCACTTGGTATCGAGACTCCTATCATCTATCTATCCCCGTTCCTCATGCTTGCCAGCTGTTTGTTTCGTTTTCTACTGTTGTTTTCGAGCCTTGTTCGTATGGGTTCTCGTGTCACTTCGTTACAGCACCTTTGTTGATATGATCACAATAATATGTACTATTTACAGGATTCATCAAGACGTGAAAAGTATTGAAATAACGTTTAAAATGTCACAACCGGATGAGTGTAAGGAGGCTCCCTCCGAGTGGCCCGGTTGACTCTTTAATCGTTGTGGTCGTGAGGTCTTGGGGACGAACAAAACCCATATGGTAGGCGTTTTACATTCTGATTGTGAAGGTCGGCCTTTGACCTCAGGGATGAGTCTTAGGGACGATAATTAGAAATGAAAAGTGATGGATGGACAGACAACTCCGTTTGGACAAGTAAGAATTTTTTTTCGTCATGAGTGAGCAATCATCTCCAGATCCTCAGTCACGGGTAAAGACTTTTTCCGTCAAGGGGCTTTACTTTGAGATGAAAGGTGGAGGCTCAATATGAGGAAGAGGTCCTCAACAAGTTCAGATACTCCCAGGGGTCAGTTCCACGCATTCCCGAAGGGATAGACAGAGGAGAGGCCGGAGGGTCTTCCTAGACTCGATACGGGCTCCCTCCCGGACATGAAGTGCTATGTGGGGGACTTTCTGGACACAAGATCCGAGGGATCCACGCATTCAGATGGAGCGTCATGAGTAGTGGTGGGGACAGCATGCACCCTCACCTTGACCATATAGGAGTTCATAGTCCAGTGACGGTCTACGGTCATTACTGCCTCATTGGTCTCACGGTAGCAATGGTTCAACCAAGTACCAATACGATACTCTTTTAGTATCTTAGGAGCCAACATTCTCGCGTTATTATAGTCCTACACTATCATTCAAGAAGGGATTTCTTGATTTAGCAAAAAGTTAAGTACTCTCCCGATTTAGGGTTTCGCTCCATCTCCTCCCTCTCAAGCTTCTCCATTGGCACCGCCTGCTTGCACTACTCCTAAGCATGCTGACACCTATGCAACCAGCCATGTGATCACCTGCCGCTTCCCAGTCCTTGTCCCTCACACCGATCCGGTTCCTGAGGTTTTATTAAGCCAACATGATCAAGGAAGAGGGCATCCTAGTCTCTCCTATGCCCCTTTGCCCGCTCCATATGGCGGTACTGGGCGCACATATGGCTGCCCCTCGATCAGTGACGTTGTAGACTACATCTAAGGCTGCTCTTCGGCCCGTGGCGACATTAATGGAACTGGAATCTATCATCCCTGATTCGGCCTCCTACCTTCCTTGTATAAAGATGGCCTCGGTCGTCCTTGTCATGGTGTCCCACCATGTGGCCATGCCGACGGCTAGGATTTCCGAAGATGTTGTCTCAGCCTCATGCCCCGTGGGTATTTTGTGTGCCTTCACCACCTCGCTGGCCGCCCCGCCCACACATTGGCTCGGTCCCTGAACCCTCGTCATTGGAACCCATCCACCGGTGTCGTCCTCGCTACAGCATCTCAATCTCCGATAGAGGGCCTTCTTTCCCTGCAATAGGATTTTGACGCACTCACCATGGACGCGGGGAAGGACATTGTCATCTCCAACCCACGTGACCCGAGAGCGGACCATGCTCGAGCACACACGACCTTTGGCTGGTAGACCAACTATTAACGTCTCATCAATATGATCAGTTATTCATAAAGGGCCTGATGATGAAAGTCTAACACCATGACAACCTCATTACCAAGGATCTTGGATGAGGAACCGGTGAATTTTACTTCACTCCTCAAGTACAGAAAGATTGAATCCATAATAGGGAGCCTAATTCTTTTAAGCAGGCACCCTTTATTCTGAATATTCGGACGCACATCAACTCAATTATCCTTCTATTCTCCGACTCTCTGATACCCCCCTGGACAACGTCAAGATCGAAACTGGCTTTTAGGTAGGGGAGGTGTTTGGGAGATTTGTGGATGCTCGTACAGAGTCTATGGGTCTAGCTTAGGGAGGAACCTTAGAGGTACGCTTCTAGAAGGACCCGGTCATACCACTCTAACGCTCGGCTCGTGTACTGATCTTGGGGCACGCAGCACCGGACAGGGCACGCCTGTAGTAGAAGAGGCTCCCATACTTATATTTTTAGTGCGAGTGTATCGGGCACCTGCAAATGGTGTACCACGGGGTACGGTACCTAGGAATCCCAATGGCCCCTCTAAGGGAGTATGGACATTGAGGCCGGGGCAACACAAGACCTCTTGCCTAGCCAAGAGGTGTTACTGTTATCATCTAAAAATTTGCATGCCTCGGTGACTTAGCTCCCTACCTTGGGTGTCGAGCCGTCTCCCATGAGTGTAGATAAGTTCTGACTCCCTGAAGCAAGGATGGCCACCCCCAACCCCCTCTCTCTCACACACACGCATACATAGGCAAGATCTGTGAAGCAGTATCGCTAAGGCCAATGAGTGCAAGATCGAGCAACGGGGTGTGTCTAGGAACGCACACCTCGCCCTGCCAGAGTTAGAGCCATCTTGACCCTAAGCCTTCCCATTTTCCTGGTGTTCTCCCTAGATGCCCGATATTACCCGAGATGTCTTAAGAAAGTCTCCACCGAGAGACCAGTGTGTTAATTAGACACCACGAGCATTTTTAGGTCGAGCTAGGAAAAAAGAAAAGTGACCTACGACCATGCACCCATCGTCAAGAGAATCACCCCCCCCCCCCCCCCCCCCTGAGTTTTTACCTGGATTATCCGGGCATGTTAGTAATATGGCACATGTCTTAAATGTGTCGTTTGGGACTCTGTCTAGCCCTTTTAGTTCTTATCATTTCCAGTATCCTCTTGTTTCACGATATCTTCAATATCAATGAAATTCTAAATCTATGCTCATAAAAAACAAAAAAGTTGAGAAATTCGAAGACATATTTTTTTTGTCAATCCTATTAAATATAATTAATGGTGTAATTTAAAACAAAATTATTCAGACCTGAGCTACAAATTGCATAAAATTAAAGAACGCATTCGCTCACTTGAAACATCAAAACCTAGATGTTATGAAGCCAAAAAAAAGCAAGGTTTGAGTAGAAAGAAAAGAAAATAACAAAAAGCAGAGAAGCTAGAGACATGTAATTAAGTAATCCCAATGAGGTTAGAAATCCCGTTACTATAGTGAGGACTCAAAACCGCTTCAACGTTCTTGAAACCTTCCTCGGCCGAACCTCGCCACTATGTGAGTAATACTCTCTTTAGTACGTCCATCGACCGATGGGGAAGAGAACCCTGAGAAAACGTTCGATTGATAAAGAATTTCACCATAGTCCACCTGGAGCGGCAGTGGGGAGCGATCCGGGAGAGGTACTAGCGCATGATCCAACCCCTCATACAAGTTTGTAATAGAGATCGTGTTGAGTCAAAGACATCAGAAACTATCTCAGTCTACCTGTCCGACTTTTCTTGATAAACCCGTAGAATGATCGACAACAATAACAATAGACTAAGGGGTTGTTTGCTCAATTGGGGAAGAAGAACAAGCACCAAGTTTAGCAGGAGGTTGTAGAATGGTGGGGCTTGCACGAGGGACAGGAACCAGAGAGATACTCCTCCCAACATGCCTGGTCTATGATGCCAACATCCTAGACTGGGGAAGGTAGGGGATGAAATCCACGTGAGACGGTTTGAGAACACGTTCATACTGAAACCAGGACCTCGAGACGCAACCACACATTTGCTAGCCGAAACATCTAAACTGTGGACAATGGCCAAGGCTCTGGACGATTAAGAGGACATCAAAGAGAAAGGATGGGTGCTAACAAGCAAACAAAACGTTCCAAGTACCTCAGTAATGGAATTACGATTCCAACACACAACGAGAAGGCAACCTCCATACAAAAAACGCTGCGCACAATCTAAGAAGGAGAAAAACCAAGGATGTAATGCCTTCAAGTTATCAACCGCTATCAATTACCAAATGTCTTGCTCCTCACAAGAAAAAAGAAATGCCTGCGATCCCAAGTCAAGGATATTTATCCCTAATATCCCTGCCAGATGAAAACCAGTGCTAATAGGACGGGTCGTAAAAGAGGAGCAATCGATACCAATCACACTGAACGATGACATCGTCTCAAATCCATACGAAAGGGTGCAGAGATCCGATCGGGACTAAAAAGGAATAACATCTCTTGGAGGATAGTGTTGAGGGAAACTTCCCTAGACGGAGAGGAAGGTATACACGATAGACAAGATACCTCAGGGGAATGCAAAGCCCGCCTAACCCTAGTCGTCACCCCCTCAGTTGTCTTAACAGACGCACTATGCAGATCAGAACCCAAAAACCTCTTGTTCAATTCAACACGAATCTTATACTCCCCGAAAAAGAGGTCGTTCAAAACGGTAACAACGCAAACCAAGTCATCTGGTTGAGAAAAATACACAAAAGCGAAATGGTTTTTTTTAGACGCAAGCTTTGTCCCAACATCAACAACAATAACGGTCCTAGAATTAATAAAATTGGCTATAAAAACCAGAAACTCCCTATTAGGAAGTTCCAAACGGGGTTTAAGTCCATATTTTTTTAGAACAACAGCCGTCCACTTTCTCTCGACCTGGGTGCCTTCCCTTAAAATGAATTGTTCATCTTATACCGTTCATAAACTAATATAACAATGTCCTGAAATATCACCTTTTATGATTAGATTTACGTTACATCAACCGCATAGAAATCAATTTTAAAAACATGTTTATCTTCCTTCCTCTTTTGTCTCTCCCACTCACCTCTCCATTAGCAATACTAGTTTATGGTTTGATAAAAAATTACTAAGAAAAAGCAATCGTGTCTTTTCTTCTTTTGATTATCAAAGACAGAAAAGGAAAGCCCAAGTTGAGTGAACAAGCTAGCTAGCTGTTCAATTCGAAAGGAGGGGTTTTGGGACCATTTTTAGATCTTTTCATGCTACGGTTGACAGCTTGTATACATACAATGAGATACAGTCAAACTCTCCATGTCTTCATCAAAACAAAGCTGGATTTTTCTCATGACTCATCTCACTCAGTAATTATTAGTGATAGCTCCTCGTTTGGATCCTTCCTAGCTCCAATAGTTATGTATTCAGTCCCTTAAAATTGACCTAATTGATCAAAACAAACATTTGTAAGAATTGATGTTTGAATTCTATTGTGAGGAGGGGTTAAGTCATCAACACGTAACCAAAATAACGACTGGCTAAATAAATCAAAATTTAAGAAAAAATATTTTGGGCCATAGCATAATAGTTCAAATTTTGATAATTACATGCTTCAAATTTTGATATATTGGGCCATAGCATAATAGTTCAAATATCCAGAGACAATGATTAAATGAACTTTTCATGTCAACAAGCACTAACTGCTAATGGATTAGGGGTCAATCCTGATCCAATATCCTACCCATTAAATCTCTGGCTATTTGAACTATTATGCTATGGCCCAATATATATAGGACTCAAATACTTGGGCATGCTGCTAATTGGGCTGCAGTCCAATTACGACAATGAGACAAAAAAAAACTTCAGATGGCTGACTAGAGTTCGAATTCTAGACCCCATAAGAGTGAGTGTAAATCTTGACCGAATGGGCCAACAAACTTCAGCTCTAATCCATCTACAATGTCTTCCCGACCTCCTTGTGTCAGCTAAGTTCCTACAAGGGAAGAAAGAACTTAGCACAAATGAAATTCCTAGCACTTTGAGCAGCTATATCCTGAGTTCTGGTCAGTGAACAGAGCAATAGCAACTCAGCTGAAGCTTGTCCAAGAGAGGATCAGTTCAAAGTTATGGATTCTCAGCTCCAATATCATTTCCTTTAGCAATTCTCAGATGATATATGAAGTTCATTGAGAAGCAGACTATAGCATGCATAATCCGAGACAAGCCCTTTCTCTCTTTGAAGTTTATCTATTACCTCTGGGTTTGCAAGCTTGCAATGCCCTTCTATTAGAATGTTGTACGTAATGTCATCAGGAACTATACCTGAACTCAGCATTGCATCCAAAAGCGTTTCAGCTTCTTTCATCTTCCCTAGCTTAGAGAGGCCGTTCATGATGACATTATAAGTCACAACACCGGGTGCACGGCCAACAATGCTTTGCATTTCCTTCAGCAACTTGAGTCCCATCTTAACATCACCTTTCTTGCAAAACACGTCTATGATCATGGTATACACGGCGTCATCTGGTCTGATGCCCGCCGTCAGCATCTCCCTCAATGTTCTTTCTGCATCAACAACTCTTCCCTTCCTACAGAGCCCTGAAATAAGGGCTGTGAAAGCCACATCATCAAACTCAATTCCATTTCTGACCATCTCCGTCCTCATCTTGAAAGCAGACTCCAAATCCCCTTCCTTGCAATACCCATCTAACAACGTAGTATAAGTAATCTTGTCGGGCTTCAAACAACTCCCATTCATCTCATCAAGAATTTTCCTTGCTCCCTTCAAATCTCCCACCTTGCAAAGGCCATTGATGACAGTGTTGTAGGTCACCAAATCAGGTTTCACACCTTTTTTAATCATATGATCGTAGATTTCCATGGCCACACAAATTTCCCCATTCTTGCACCACCCATATATCAATGTAGTGAACGTAACATCATTCGGAACCAGCCGTTTCTGGCACATTTCGTCAAGCAACTTGTTTGCATCTTCCAACCTGTTGTCCTTACACAACCCATTGATCAGAACACTGTAAGTAAAAACATCAGGACGTGTCCCATTCTCCTCCATGACCATCTTCAACCTAAACCCCTCCTCTACCCTCCTCGATTTACAATGCAAGCTAATTAGAGTGTTGAAACTAACCACTGTTGGGCGCAGACCCCTCTTCCTAATCTCATTAAACACCAATTCTGCATCCTTAATCTTATTCTCTTTACAAAATCTATGCATCACAATATTCAAACTATAAACATTGGGTTTAAACCCACAATCCAAAATCTCAGAGTAAAACGCCCAAACAGCCTCCGGCGAGCTCGTTTTCAACATGTTATCGAGCAGATACCGGCAAGCACCGAAGGGAATTCGAAAACTATGCTTCTTCATCAACCTAATGACCTCAATAGCTTCGGAGGCGAACCCAGATTCCGAATACGCAATTAGCAAAGCATGGAACACAGAATCTGGTTGATGGGTACCTTTCGTCTCGACTATGGAAGCGAACAGCGAAGACGCGGAGTCCTTGCCTTTCCTGGACACGACGAATCGGACGAGCTCTTGAGCCTCCGAGAGCATTCGATGGGAGAAGAGGAATTGTGCCATGGCGCAGTAGGAATCGACGGTGTGGCGGAAGGAGGGCTGCGCCGAGAGCCAGTGGAAGAAGGAGAGGAGAGAAGAAGGGGAGAGAGAGTGGGGGTTGAGGGTGATGAGATCGACGACGTGACGAGCGGTGAGGGAAGGAACGATTCTCTTGAGAGAAGTGTAGGGTGGATTCGATTGGGAGCGGTTTATGGTGTCGGAGATTGTTGACAGCATTGGGTCTTGTGGAAATTGAGGGACACAGCGCGGCGGCGGAGAGTACCAGGTGGAGAAGAGGTGGGGTAGGGGAAGAAACTGGCGGGGTAAGGGGAGTTTCTGTTTCAGAGCGGCCATTTCTTTTGCTGGTCACCGCTTGTTTGATTTTCGCATTCAGGAGGCGTTCAGTAATGGGGGCGCGTTGATGCAAGGAAAATGGTGCAGAAGGCCTATTTTTTTGTTTTTTATTGGTAAAAGTAAAAGATGCAATTTTACTATTTTAGATTTCAATTACAAATGAGGGTACTATGAGTAAATCTCTAACCAGGAAATATATATAAAAGAGTCGTTACAGTATACAGAGTCTTAGAAGTTTTTTTTTACAAAAATTTTGAGACAGATGATTCGGTAAAATCGGTGGTGAAAAATAGAGGCGAACTGAAAATAAAACTAAACTATAACGAATCAAATGATTATTGTTCAAGGTGTAAGCTTCATTCTCTATTCGATGTATTAAACAGAACATGCGGTCATTGATTTCAAGAGGAGACAGAGCTCTTTTCACTGTAAAGATAAAATCAGATAAAATAGAAAAGACTCATTCGATTAACCAGATTCAGAATTGAGAGAGGGGTCGAGGAGGGTGCGGTGGTGGAGGCCATGGAAAAGGACGTGCCAACGGCGACTTCAGAGACGACGACGACGACTTCAAAGAAGACGAAGGAGCCTTCATAGAATTGCTGCCAAGATCAATCGGGGAAGAGGCAATAGTAGACGAGAACCCCTAAAGACAATTGAAAAAGGAACAGGCGATGTTGGCAACAGCGTGATCATGATGATGGGAGTTGGGGGTGCGATTGGGGAAATCGGGGAAGATGGGGATTGGGTAGTGATGACTCTCGTGGGCAGTGGACGAGCGGGAGGGGATGAAGAGGATGGGTGCCATATCCTTGGAGTAGCAGTACCGGACTGAGACCAAGAGGAGCGACATCGACCCCAAGGAGAAGCCGTCGTTTAGGAAAGAGGTTCTGAAACCCTAGCAGAGCACATTATGGTTTCACTAAGTCTGGTCTTTGTGTAGAAGGCCTTCTACGTTAAATCAAGTTTTTCCGTTTTGTTTTTATCTGTTTAAATTTAAATAAAAATAAATCAGAATTAATAAAAATATTGTTATACCGTTGACACTTTACTCTTTATTTTCCTTACACCTTCTCAGTTTCGTCATTCTCTACGATTGAAATCAAACCAAACACAAACACAACACACGAAACCCACTAACTCTTCATTTTCCTTTCTCTATAAATACGAGCAACTCCAACGTCGTCCCTTTCCTCTCTCTCTCTGCAAATTAGAGCTTCGATTCACAACAACGAACTTTCATCTCCGGGCCAACCAAGTACGAAATCAAACATAAAGTGTAGAATATTTAGGGTTTGTAATTTTTGTTTTACCCGATAGTCGCCATTGGTGACTAGTGCTTGAGGTTCGCGATGGATAAACGACATTGGTGATGAGATCATGTTTTATCAGTGGACAAACCCCGTCGAATAGTGCCAATCGACGAGGTTTGGCCACTGATGAAATAGGAGACCGGAACCCGTCGATTGGGTGGCCAATATGTCGTCGATTTGTAGCTAAATGACGGCGTTTTGGCCTGATGTATAAAGGGACTGGAACCCGTCATTTGGCGCCAATCGACTATCAATTGGCAGCCAAATGATGACGTTTTGGCCTGATCCTTAAAGGGACTAGAATCCGTCGTTTGGCGTCAATCGACGACCGATTGGCAGCTAAACGACGACGTTTTGCTCTGATGCACAAAGGGGATGGAATCTGTCGTTTGGCGCCAATCGACGACTGATTGACAGTCAAACGACGTCGTTTTGGCTTGTTTCTTTAGGGGCTTAAGCCCGTCGATTGGCATCAATCGACGATTTGTTTTAGTAGTGCTCTCTGGAATTCTGGATCAACGGTATTCAGTCGCCGATCGACAGGATAACAATGTCTAGGAAATAGTGAAGTCATCGATCGACGAGAGTGTTTGGCCGATCGACGGGTTGAACCTTGGCTGGAATTTCTTATTTCACATGTATATTTGCATTTAGTTGTACATGTAATATTCATGTTGTTCAATTGTTGATATACCCGGAAATTTACTACAACTAAAATAGAAGACACTCATTCAGCCACTACAATGGAAGGTGTAGTAGATCAACTACAGTTGGTAGTTCGTGAAGAAGGTAGTTCTTCGCCTTTGTCAATTCCAAGTCCAACTCCATCTGAATTACCTGAATTACCAGAGCGGTTCCCTCGACTACCAACCATCCGGAACCTACGCATAAAA
Source organism: Erodium maritimum (assembly GCA_963921825.1). Classification (NCBI taxonomy): domain Eukaryota; kingdom Viridiplantae; phylum Streptophyta; class Magnoliopsida; order Geraniales; family Geraniaceae; genus Erodium; species Erodium maritimum. The sequence continues at coordinate 25,459,751 of OY997595.1, forward strand.
TAACGGGGCCCGTAAGTAGTCTCGTCAACAAAATAATTCCACATGAGTGGTTCGTGGCCCTAAACACGAGATCTATTAATCTCTCTGCGGGACGGTTCTCCGCTTTCTATGTCTCAACATGAGGCTCGATTCTTGCTCTGATTTGATCCTCCTTTTGCAGGACTCGTGCCCCATTAACCGGGTCCTTTCTTCATCCAGGGATCGATCACAAATACGATAACAAATGTTTAGAATTTGGCTTGTGGGTTTGAACTAGAAAATATGGACATCAAATGAAAGGCTCAAGGTATTTATAGGATTTTTTTTGAAAAAAAAAACGTTAAACTAGCTGGTGGCGAAGTCAACGACTTTTTTTTCCTCACATCATCACGTATTGCGCGTCTATTGGATGCCCCATGATTAGGATCCTGAGCCAGCGGTCATGTTAGATGATTCAATTCTCTCATTTTCGACTCCTAGTTCTTTCATTAGGATTCAGAACACCTTGTTTTATTCGGATCTCGACTCCAATTTTTTGTGTTAGGATTCAGATGCATATATTGGGTACGTTGTGGTTGCTCTTAGACTTTCATTGCTAACAACAATTGCCTCTCACTAATGGTTTATGATAGCAGTGTGCCCGCCCCAAAATAATGTTGACATCACAAAATAATTTGTCATGGGAACTCAACTGCGGGCATTAGAGCATGAACAACGGAGCGAGCCCGCTCCCCGATCCGCGCGGGTCCAATCCGAGGGCCGAGGCCCGTTCCGTTGTGGGCCTCCTTTTTCGCGGTCCGCGGTCCTCAAACGGGCTCGTTCCTCGCTCCTCCCTCCCCGATCGCGGGCCGGGTGCGCGCTCCGCGCTCCTTGGCCACGCAGGGCCTCTCTCGGGCCGACACCTGGCTTCCCACACGCTGACTTTTTTTTTGAACAAAAAATTTGTCAATTGTAGGATTTGAACCCCCAACCTCAAGGTTTAAAGCATTGTGTTCTACCATTGAGCTAAATGGGCTTTTGCTATTATGCTTCATTATAATCAATATGATATACTTTTAATTTTGGAGTGAAATACATATTAAAATTTAAAATCAAATCTTCTTTTTAATAGATTATATATTATATAATTTAGTGTTGGATGATATTTCAAATAAAATAACATTTTTATGTAATATATATATGACCATATTATCATTTTTGTGTGTATTTATATCCGGTCCGACTCAAAGATTTTTCGTTATAGCAACTACTATGAATATTACATAGTTGACCATATTATTCCATACACATATTTTATTGATTTCTTTTCCATTATTAAAAGTTCATTTTTATTCGTGTTAAATTTATTTATTATTTTTTTATTGTCATTAATTATTTTTTTTCACATTTGTTTATATAATTTAAACGGTTTCTGATAAAGAATTAAATAAAACAACAAAATATCAATTAATAATCCAGTCAGCACTGTTCTGCACTCCCAGGACCTCAGAGGGCCTCTCTGTTACAAAACACCCACTATTCTGCACTCTCAGGACCTCACTTTTGTCCAGTCAGCACAAGTTCTGCACTCCCACTCCCTTACCAAGGTCCTTTCTGTTGTTCATGCTCTTATCATCCATCATTACATAAGGTAACGGTTTAGTCAATACCTGTCACTAGAACTTTGCGACAGATATTTTTGTTTGCATCTGAATTACACAAACTATTAGTTTTCTATCCATCACTATAAGCCTATAAGGTACTCACAAACGTTGGTTTTCTTCCCTTTTCAAATTCTGTCACTTTGGGTAAACTGTGTCTGTCACTATTATGGTTTGAAGTTTATCTCCTTGGACGTGTCTGTGACAGATGGGCATGCAGTTGGCCCATTGGGCCAAGACCAGCAGTCAGATGACCAGGTTGTTGCTGGAAAGGTTGGAGTGGAGAAAATTGGGCCTGCATCAGTTGGCGTTGGTGGGCTAGGGCCCCAATCTCTGATCATGCACCTTGGACCGGGTGTTAAGGCTACTCCAGGTGAGATTGGTGGTCCATCGGAGGGTATTCCTTGGAAAGAGTCTTACTCCAACCACCGAAACGGTAGAGTCGGTCTCCCAAATTTTTAGAGGATTATTATAAGCCTCAGTTTCGTTCTTTGAGTGCTAAGAAACTTGTTGCCCCTATTGCTGTTTGGAAGCGGACTACACAAGCTCGTAACACTCACTTAGCTCAACTGTACCAAGAAAAGGTCTTTGATGATCCGAATTTCACCTTGGAAGGTGATGAGTGGGTCATTAACGAGGTTTGATCGGTTCGAGCGTGTTTCTTTGTTTCAGGTTTTGTTCAGAGGCTTTTTTGTTTGTGTTTTTTTATAGGTTTACTCTTTTACCAGGGTTTGTTCCCGCAACTCCAGCTGAGAGCTCCTCTATTATGGTTTCGTTCTGGATTGATACTGCTTGAATCTTTCCTTCTTTCAATAAAATTTTTGAGCTCATCCAAAAAAAAGTGTAATAGCTATTGTTTACATATATTTTTCCTTAATAACTTAAGTTTACGAATTATTTGTGACGAAAAAGTCACGTCGTATCATCTGTCATCAATGACATACGTGTATTTTCGTGCGTAAGAATATAACTTTTTTTTGAACGAAAGGTGAAATTTTATTACTTGAAATCGATCACATTATCGTGCAACAGGGAACAGACTCCCCAACCACCAGAAAATCAGTATTAACGAACAATAGTTCACTGATCCTTTTAATATCAGAACCGTCACAAACAGTATTTTGATGCCCCTTGGCAAGGAAAGAAGACGTTGAGGGGGAACGAGGTTCTAGAGATCTTGAGGGACCTCGACGGTAGGGTACCGGAGATCTTGAGGGACCTTAACGGTAATGGTGATGGTGGGAGGCAACGCATCGTTTGGGGGCCCCTCCAAGAGCCAGTACCTGATGCTTAGACCGTACATCATTCCTCTCGGCGGGAATTCTTCCCTGCCTGTAGCTTGTCGCCCACATAGGAATCGACGCCATCTTATAAAGCATTCCATCAGTTGCGCTCCGATGGGTCACGGGCGATGCCGGAACCCTAGCAATTACGCCGCTTGGGGGAGGAGGGGCCAAAGCAAGGTCTTGGAAAACCCTAGAAACCGCGGTGCCCGGGGGAGGAGGGGCCAAAGCGATGTCTTAGAAAACCCTAGAAACAACGCCGCCCAGGGGAGGGTGTTGGGTCTCGATGGAGGGTATGAACACATACTTGCAGCGGAAATAACTCGAGACCATGTCATAGAACACTACCAAATATTAGATACACAAGAGAATAAACAATATGGATGTTTCCTTACCAACTAGTTCAAGAAAAGGAAGAGAACACCAAAGAAACGATGATCGGCTTGAGTCTCCAAGACGCCTACGTATCCAATTGGAATCAAAGCCACGTAGTTCTTCTTTAGATGACTCAAGAACACAACAAGAGGGAGGAAAAGTGCCAAACTCGAAATTGTAGTGTGAGAGGGAGAGAAGTTGTGTTTCTATTCTTGTCTTGTGATTTGTTGTAGGAAAAAGATGACTTAAACCATCAACAACCATCAAGGACAAGTAAGGTGTGAAGCATGGTGTGAAGTAAGACAAGTATGGTGCTAAGTATGGCAAGACAAGATGGGTTAGGTGGTGAATCACCAACACCTTAATCCTTGTCTTGCTTATTTAGTACTAATTAATCAAGACTTGATTAATTAGTTCCATGGGCCTTGGTTGCATGGGCCTTTCATGGGCCTCTTGGAACATGGCCCATGGCCATTCCCAACGAGGTCCCGTGACGTGCTCATCGCCTACAAGCCTTCCATACCGGAAATGTCCAACATTATCCAACGCGATCAATCCCAAGACTCCAAGCCTTGTCTTGATCCGTAATGTCCTATTCACTTACGGGCACATGACCCAAAACCCAGTTTTGGTCATGTCCCGAGACAACTCTCTTTTGGCCATTCTCCATAAATGTGTCAATGAGTTTCATCCTTCGGTGTGACCCTTAGGTCTTTGCATGTCGATAGATCAACGTAAAATCCCATTTTACTTGATCCTATATAAGTGGCAACTAACGAGACTTTAGTATTGCCTGACACTACATAGCGAATCGAACCAATCGATTCTAACCTTTCCGTCGTCCTTGTCATTATCCTTTTATCTCCGATATCCTGATTGAGATAAGGCATAGAGCCGTCATCCTTATTATTCTCAATCACTGTTCCTTGATATGTGAGATGACTAAATATATGATACCTAGTATCATGTGCATGGCCATGCTATTTTTTCAGTCACTCTCGATCAAGCGGCCGAGAACCGATATCTTTCCCATACCTCAGTATGAGGGATAAATCCCTTAGCCGTCTTTCGTGTCACTCATGCAACCCGTCCCCAAGCCAATCCTGGCCGTTATGGAAGCCCTGTTACGGACAACGTTAGGCTCAGGTCAAACTTAGTTGTTGACTGCATAGTGATCACAAAGACTCCTTTGTCTAAGGATACATGACAAGCTACGACACTGAATATGTTAATGACTCAATATATGGCACATATTCAGGGCGGGTCGTCCAATATCATGTCCCACATGATATCTATGATCAGACTCCGGAATCCCATTCCAATGACTAACAGAACGTAAGCCATGAAGAGCCATCTTTCATATTAGTCGCTTCTAGTGAAGCTTTATTGACTAGGGACCCATCGAGTGTGATCCATCTCGATCTATGGTTCTATTCGCATGGTGGGCATAGATCAGAAATCACATCGATATATTACTCCAACACATAAGTAATAGAAAGCCGCTTTAATCTTATTGCTAATGATGATATATACATTTGGACATTTATGATTGAACTACGGACACTAAGACTAACAATCTCCCACTTGCCCTAGTTCCAATCGAAACTCCAATCTATTCCCATTGACCTTACATGACTCTCATGTTTAGGCAACGATAGTGCCTTAGTCAACGGGTCGGCTATGTTATCTTCAATTGCAATATAGGTGATCTTCACATCGCCTCGGTTCAGTATCTCTCTGATGAGGTGATATCGCCGCAGTACATGTTTGGATTTGTTATGCGATCTGGGCTCTTTAGCTTGCGCAATAGCCCCTGTGTTGTCGCAAAATAGGTTCACCGGGCTGGATGGGTTTTTGATTACACTCAACCCTGCCGTGAACTTCCTAATCCACACAGCCTCCTTGGCCGGCTCTGCAGCCGCTATGTACTCGGCCTCTGTCGTGGAGTCAGCGACGGTGTCTTGCTTCACGCTCTTCCAGCTGAAAGCTCCGCCATTCAGCGTGAACACATATCCTGACTGACTTCTAAAGTCATCTGGATCTGTCTGGAAACTAGCGTCTACATATCCATTAACAACTAGTTCAGAATCATCTTTTCCCCCGTACACTAGAAACGCGTCCTTAGTTCTTCTCAAATATTTGAGAATCGCTTTGACCGCTATCCAGTGTTCCTCACCAGGGTTAGACTGATATCTGCTGGTACAACTCAAGGCATATGAGACATCCGGTCTCGTGCATATCATGGAATACATGATCGATCCTACCGCCGAAGCGTATGAGATTCGCATCATCCTTTTCAACTCATTAGGTGTCTTAGGACACTGAGTCTTGCTGAGATGAACGCCATGACGTGCGGGTAAGAGTCCTTTATTGGAATCAAGCATTGAGAACCTACTCAATACCTTGTTCACATAGGTGCTTTGACTTAAACCCAAGACCCTCTTGGTGCGATCTCTATATATCTTAATCCCTAAGATATAAGCAGCATCGCCTAAGTCCTTCATTGAGAAACACTTCCCTAACCAAGCTTTAGTCACGTGCAAGGTTGGGATGTCGTTTCCAATGAGTAGTATGTCATCGACATACAACACCAGAAAGGTAATCATACCCCCATTTGCCTTCTTGTAAACGCAAGGTTCATCTTCATTCTTGATAAAGCCAAATCCAATTACAGCTTCATCAAAACGAAGGTTCCAACTCCGAGAAGCTTGTTTCAATCCATAAATGGATTTCAACAACTTACAAATCTTTCCCTTATTCTTCGGATCGACAAAACCTTCGGGTTGAGACATATAAACGTCCTCCGACAAATTTCCGTTTAGGAAAGCGGTTTTTACATCCATTTGCCATATCTCGTAATCGTGATATGCAGCTATGACAAGAAGAATTCGGATAGATTTGACCATAGCCACTGGGGAAAAGGTTTCCTCATAGTCAATCCCTTGGATCTGCCTATAACCTTTCGCCACCAGTCGGGCTTTGTAGGTCAGAGGGTTGCCTTCCATGTCCATCTTCACCTTGAAGATCCATTTGCATCCGATGGTTCTTACACCACCGATGGGATCAACCAGTTCCCAGACTTGGTTGTCCGACATGGATTGCATTTCCTCCCTCATGGCTCCCAGCCATAACTCAGAGTCGGGTCCGTCCACAGCTTCCTGAAATGTAGCTGGATCATCGTGATCCACCACAAGCTCACCGTCACCTCCAGACACAAAGTAACCATATCTCGGAGGTGGACGACTAACCCTTTCAGATCGCCTTGGACCTTCTGGAATTGTTGCAGGAACTGGTCCTTGCTCTACGACCATCTCAGGCTCTTCTACAGGCTTGTCCAGTGGATCAGTTGGATCTGTACCACCCTGAATTTCTTCTAGATGTACAGCCCTCCCACTGACGTCTTTGGAAATAAACTCCCTTTCCATAAAGACCCCACCCCGAGCGACGAACACCGTGTTCTCGCTGGGTTTGTAGAAGTAGTACCCCATTGTTTCTTTGGGATACCCAACGAAGGTGCATTTATCAGATCTTGGTTCGAGCTTAGTCGGAACTAAACGTTTCACATAAGCCTCGCAACCCCAAATCTTCAGGAAGGACAAAACGGGCTTTCTCCCGCGCCATTTCTCAAATGGTGTCCCTTCCACAGCCTTCGTCGGAGCCCGATTCAAAATGAATGCGGCCGTCTCCAGAGCATAACCCCAGAAAGAGATTGAGAGATCAGTCCCACTAATCATGGACCGGACCGTATCCAATAAAGTCCGATTTCTCCGTTCGGACACACCATTCAATTGTGGTGTTCCGGGAGGAGTCCATTCCGAAAGGATCCCACTTTCTGCTAGATGATCTAAAAACTCTGTGCTCAAGTATTCTCCACCTCGATCTGATCGAAGTGCTTTACTACTTTTCCCGAGCTGGTTTTCTACTTCAGTCTTAAACTCTTTGAATTTATCAAAAGCTTCAGACTTATGTCTCATCAAATAGACATAACCATATCTACTGAAGTCGTCAGTAAATGTGATAAAGTAGCTAAAACCCCTCCTGGCAAGTGTGCTCATTGGTCCACACACATCCGAGTGTATTAGCCCCAATAAGTCACCCGCCCTTTCACCGCGACCGATGAAGGGCGCTTTAGTCAGTTTTCCCATCAAACAAGATTCGCATCTATCAATCAAATGAAATTCGAATGGACTAAGAAGTCCACACTTGTGAAGTGTTGATATGCGTTTCTCGTTTATGTGGCCTAAACGACAATGCCATAAAAGAGTTTGGTCTAAATCATTGGACTTAGACCTCTTGGTATTTACATTATATATAGAGCTTGAGGCATTGTTATCCATATCCAATATGTACAATCCTCCAACCATTTTGGCGCTAGCATAAAATATATCATTGCATAAAATATTGAAAATCCCATTTCCAACATCAAAATTGTATCCTTCCTTGTCCAACAAAGAAATAGATACAATATTCCTACTGAAAGTAGGTACACAATATACATTGTTCAAAACAAAAACTAGCCCACTTGGCAAAAGAAGACTTATGGATCCTACAGCAGTCGCCACAACTCTAGTCTTGTTGCCCACTCTGAGGTCCACCTCGTCCTTTTTCAAGCTTCTCCTACCTTCCAGCCACTGCACATTAGTACAAATGTGAGATTCAGCCCCGGTATCCAATACCCATGAATCTTTGGAAGTAGTGAGATTTAGCTCTATAAAGAAAATACCTGATGAAGGCACAGTCCCACCGCCCTTCTTCAGATCATCCAGAAACTTCCTGCAATCTTTCTTCCAGTGACCAGGCTGTTGACAGTAGAAGCAGACATTCTCGACATCCTTCCCCTTCCTTGAGGACTCCCCGGTCCTAGGAGGGTTAGGACGCTTCGGATGCCTCATCTTTCCTGCCAAGTGCATAGGGGCCTTGCCCTTACCACTAATAGTTCCCTTATTCTTGAAACTGTTTCCCTGTCTGACCATCAGAACATCCTTGGATCCCTGATCTTTGACGTTCTTTTCAGCAGTTACCAACATTCCATGCAACTCTGAAATGGTCTTGTCCATATCGTGCATATGATAGTTCATGACAAACGTAGCATATGAACGAGGAAGGGAACGCAGAACCACATCCGCTGCCATCTCGTTCTCTATCTTAAGACCCAGTCGATTAAGATGTTCGAGATGCCCCTTCATCTTTAGGACATGAGCACCCACGGAGACTCCTGCTGACATTTTGCAGGAGAGAAGTTCATTAAGGACATTGTATCTCACGATACGTGCCCTTTCCTTAAACATACCCTTTATGATCCCCATCATAGTATAGGGGTCATCAGAGTACTCCATGAACTGGTCTTGGAGATCAGACTCCATGCAGCCCAGCATAATACATGCCACATCTATAGAATCGCTAAGGTGCTTTTGGTATGCATCCTTAATGGCCCTAATGGCATTATTAGCTGGCTCCTCAGGGATAGCCTGGTCTAGGACATATTCTTTGCGCTCGAATTTGAGGACTATCCTCAAGTTTCTGTCCCAGTCCAAGTAGTTTGTCCCACTTAGCTTGATCCTATCAAGAATGGTTTTTAGTGACAAACTACTATTGTTCGCTGAAGTACTTGCCATTTGATCTACACGACAAACAAAATATAATCAGTAAACTGAATAAATTTTATGAAGATCAAGTTCAAACACCAACCAATTGATTCTAAACCTTTAGAACCTAAAACCAAGATCCTTGATTCACCCGATTAAGCTGAACTAATGCTCACCACTTAATCAAGCTATGTAGGTAGGACTCCATCCAATCACATCCATTGTGACTCTTGGCTAGGGTATGTACTCATGTACACGACTTACCCTATCTAATACCCTAGCTCAACCTCAGGCTGAGAATCGTAGTCGGGTCCACCAATTTTCAACTATGGCCCGTCACTATGTGGGTGCTCCGCTAATGCGCACGACACCTACACATGTCGTCCAAACCTACTACCCCGCTTTCCCATGGATGCTCCGCTAATGCGCACGACACCCATAGGACGGGGAGGTAGTAAGGTGTTGATAATTGGGAGGTATCGGACATGACCCGTTTTTACTTGTCCAGTTGTGTTTTAAACTTTTGGCACATCCTAGATGCGATGAGCACATCAACTACATTCCAAATGTAATGATGCCTACAATTACATCCAATGTAATTCTTCCTTCGAACCCGTCAACTACATCCAATGTAATGACGATTCTAAGGGCTCACAGACAATGATTAAAACCAATTTTTCTTTGCATGTGAGGTGATATGCTCGGTAAATTAAGTTAAGCATGCAATTCTAAAACACATAGAAATGATCATGCAAAAACTAAACCAAGCATAAAGCGTTAAATATGTACATAATAGCCCACTAAACTAACTCCCACTAGCTTCTTGAGCTCCACCGACTTCAAGCCGATGTCAAAACCCGAGAAGCCACCAAATGACCTTTTCGCCCTTTCTTCGTCTTGAGTAAAATATTACAATTTAATACACGACTCGCAGGTCGGGAATTAATAAATATTACAAATAAGTGGTACGACGACCACACCTCGAAAAAATAATTACACACTAACTCTAACGGCTCGCAGGCCGTGAAAAGCGATAAATAATTAAATCAAACTCGGGGCTATTATGTACACCATGCCAACATCACATCACACATCGTGTTATCAAACAAGCATGTTATCAAACATCATGTGATTTTCCGGTTTTAATTAATTGCCAAGTTTCGAAATTTTTTGATACTCGGTTTATCGAAACCGTTCAAAATTGAAACTTTTGAACATTTGATTTTTGAGTTCATCAAGACGGTTCCAAACTCGTCATGACTAACAAAATGGTTTAGCTCGGCATATTGACCATCCAATGGTCATGCTTGGCCTAGCTCCGTCCAACGGAGCCCCGTTCGGTCCCGGTTTCGGCTCCCCGAGAGTCCTGCTCCCGAGACCCGAAAAATCAAATTTTTTTCAAAAATTCCAGATTTGATAAACTTTTCAAAAATTCATTTTTCATGCATTAAACCCATAAACAAGAATTTAAAACATGTTATCAAACAATTTAGCAAATTAACATGCAAAACCGAAACTAGCAAGCAAAACCGAAAGTTCTCTTGTGAATCCCGAAGGTAGCACGGCTCTGATACCATTGTTGGGTCTCGATGGAGGGTATGAACACATACTTGCAGCGGAAATAACTCGAGACCATGTCATAGAACACTACCAAATATTAGATACACAAGAGAATAAACAATATGGATGTTTCCTTACCAACTAGTTCAAGAAAAGGAAGAGAACACCAAAGAAACGATGATCAGCTTGAGTCTCCAAGACGCCTACGTATCCAATTGGAATCAAAGCCACGTAGTTCTTCTTTAGATGACTCAAGAACACAACAAGAGGGAGGAAAAGTGCCAAACTCGAAATTGTAGTGTGTGAGAGGGAGAGAAGTTGAGTTGCTATTCTTGTCTTGTGATTTGTTGTAGGAAAAAGATGACTTAAACCATCAACAATCATCAAGACAAGTAAGGTGTGAAGCATGGTGTGAAGTAAGACAAGTATGGTGCTAAGTATGGCAAAACAAGATGGGTTAGGTGGTGAATCACCAACACCTTAATCCTTGTCTTGCTTACTTAGTACTAATTAATCAAGACTTGATTAATTAGTTCCATGGGCCTTGGTTGCATGGGCCTTTCATGGGCCTCTTGGAACATGGCCCATGGCCATTCCCAACGAGGTCCCGTGACGTGCTCATCGCCTCCAAGCCTTCCATACCGGAAATGTCCAACATTATCCAACGCGATCAATCCCAAGACTCCAAGCCTTGTCTTGATCCGTAATGTCCTATTCACTTACGGGCACATGACCCAAAACCCAGTTTTGGTCATGTCCCGAGACAACTCTCTTTTGGCCATTCTCCATAAATGTGTCAATGAGTTTCATCCTTCGGTGTGACCCTTAGGTCTATGCATGTCGATAGATCAACGTAAAATCCCATTTTACTTGATCCTTTATAAGTGGCAACTAACGAGACTTTAGTATTGCCTGACACTACATAGCGAATCGAACCAATCGATTCTAACCTTTCCGTCGTCCCTGTCATTATCCTTTTATCTCCGATATCCTGATTGAGATAAGGCATAGAGCCGCCATCCTTATTATTCTCAATCACTGTTCCTTGATATGTGAGATGACTAAATATATGATACCTAGTATCATGTGCATGGCCATGCTATTTTTTCAGTCACTCTCGATCAAGCGGCCGAGAACCGATATCTTTCCCATACCTCAGTATGAGGGATAAATCCCTTAGCCGTCTTTCGTGTCACTCATGCAACCCGTCCCCAAGCCAATCCTGGTCGTTATGGAAGCCCTATTACGGACAACGTTAGGCTCAGGTCAAACTTAGTTGTTGACTGCATAGTGATCACAAAGACTCCTTGGTCTAAGGATACATGACAAGCTACGACACTGAATATGTTAATGACTCAATATATGGCACATATTCAGGGCGGGTCGTCCAATATCATGTCCCACATGATATCTATGATCAGACTCCGGAATCCCATTCCAATGACTAACAGAACGTAAGCCATGAAGAGCCATCTTTCATACTAGTTGCTTCTAGTGAAGCTTTATTGACTAGGGACCCATCGAGTGTGATCCATCTCGATCTATGGTTCTATTCGCATGGTGGGCATAGATCAGAAATCACATCGATATATTACTCCAACACATAAGTAATAGAAAGCCGCTTTAATCTTATTGCTAATGATGATATATACATTTGGACATTTATGATTGAACTACGGGCACTAAGACTAACAGAGGGGGGGCCAGAGAAAGGTCTTGGCCAATCGGTTAGGTCGGCGAAATAGGGTTTGGAGGGGGGAAGCCGAAGAGGACGGTGCGTGAGAAGGTTGTAACTAGGGGATGTCGCAAGGGCCGCCCTCTTCTCGGCGTCGTGGTCAGGGATGGAGCAGTTGCTCCCATGAAGAAGGCGGTCACGTCCACCGATACACCCGGGCCAGGGAGTGGGAGGAACGACAGGACTAACGTAGAGGAAGACAAAGCCAGAATTGAGGTTTTAGCTTTTTTCCATCGACGACTCCTATCCCCAGCACCGGGAACAGTCTACGAGGGACATAACGGTAGCTGAGGTGCATCACCGGTTGGGGCAGCAATATTAACGACCGAAAGAACTACAGCAGAGGACAACTCGGCTGTGAGGACAAAAGAGAACACCATAGACTAGGATGAGGAGAGAGCTCACAAGGGGGAGAAAGTTTTTTTAAACGAGCGAATTAATACGTAAAAATATACCTTTTGTTAGAACAAAATAAAACTTCTTCTATTTTTCTAAAGAAATAAATTTCTTCGCATTCAATAGTCTACTATGTTTTATTTTAATGTCAACTTGAACTATCCAAATTTTGTTCTAATTGTTTTATATGGTTATGAATAAATTATTAAATTGAAATAGAATGATATTCCTTTTTTTTATTAACATAGAAAGTTTTATTAATAAGAAAACCCTCCATGAAAGAGAGATTCTAAAAAGTCGAGACCAACGATTACAAAAGAACTTCGATCAGCAGGAATTTAAAGAGGGTGTAACCCTAAAACCTAAAACTAAAAGTCCTTAAATAAACACGAGAAAAAAACTTCGAGGAAGTCGATAACAGGATTGCACTGAAGTTAACACGAGAAAAAGGCACCAAACTAATGAAAACATCACTATCTGGTTTTGACACGGACTTTCTTTACAAAACCCTACGGATCCTGTTTTTCCTTCTCAATGAAAATTTAAGGCGGTCCTGTATGAACTATAGCTCTCTCCCTACTCAAAGACCTTGATCTACCAACGATATAAAAATCCGTTAGATGCTTTGGGGACCTACTCACACATTTTGGGGGAATGAAAAGGATCTCCTTCCACGGACTACCAACCTAATCCCCAATTAGTCCTCCCTCTTCGACCATGCAGGGCTTCAAGGTCCACTCAACCGCAACCTCGATCAAATAGGATGACATTCTTAAATATTATATTAGATCAAAATTGAATATAAAAATTAAACTAAAACAAATACATATTTCACGTATTAATTCAATCATGATGGTATCGCTAAGAAATGGATAGAATTAAATAAATTAAACCAAACTAATAGACCCTCTATACTGATGGAAGACAAACCTAGGTTTTCATCCCCTCCCCGTCGCGTCTCACTTCGGCGGTGCCCCCGACGTAGTTTCGGTCTCTCCTCTCCGCTGCCATGGCGTTCTCCGTCATGTGCTACCTCCACCCCGAGCAACGACCCTGTCCCTGTCCCTCTCCCTCGAGCCCTAGATCGTCGAGTTCATAGGACTACCACGACCTTGCTCTGGTTCCTGTTCGGGCGGCGTGTTGCCTAGGGTTACGCCTTCACTTGGGCCTTCGAGGTATCGGGTTATCTCTCCCGATCAGACCTCGTCGTCGCTGAATCCACCGGCGCGTCCTTCTCCCTGGCCTCCGCCGCCGTCGCCGCCTCTGAAGGCGTTACTATCGTCCCTGAAACCGCCTCCTCCCTGACTTCCAGCACCGCTCATTCCTCAACCTATCTCTCGATTATGGATCTGACTAATCGGGTGGGTCCTTGTTATTTTCTCTGACTTCGTCTTTGCAGGGTCAATGACGACAAGAATCCAGTGCTCTAGGGACTGGCCCTGGGAGGGGTCCCTAAACGGTGCTTCGCCTCCCATCATCACCATTACTGTTGTGGTCCCTCAGGATCTCTGGTACTCCGTTCCTCCTCACCGTCTTCTCTCTTTTCCCAAGAGGCATCACCTGCCCGTGGGGCATCAAATTACCGTCTCTGACGGTTCTGATATGAAAAGACTTAGTGAACATTGTTCATTCATACTGATCTTGATTCCGTGGTCAAGGAGCATGTTCCTCAATGTTCAACAATGTAATAGAGTATAAAAATTTATAATATTGCACATTTCGTCCCAAAAAAGGATCATACACAGAAATCATGAAGCGAAGATATGTACATATATAGGTAAATTATGGTGGCATGAATATATACAAATATAAGAAGAGTAGATGACATTAATATACTCATAACCACGTACCTACAACCTCCCCCAAACCCTGCAATGAACATTTCCTCACCGGGCAACCAATTGGTTCGTTCTCGGCCTGCAAGTAGCCAACCTAACCGCCGGCACGGTGTTACCCTTTACCGGCGACCGCGGCTGCACGACTCTCCTCCTCGACGACGGCTCCATCTCCACCACATCTTCTCTCGCCCCGCACGTCACTCGCGGCCTCCCCCAAAACCCCTTCCACCCCTCCTTCTTCTTCTTCCCATTTTTCTCCTCAGTCTTGTCGGGTTTGCTGGACTCGATGAGGTGATCAAGGTGGCGCGATATGCTCTCGATTTCATAGTTGTCAAGGAGAGGCCGATCATGATCACGAGCGACCGTCTTCATAGCTTCGAGCTTGTATCTTGACGGCTTATGAGCCGTCCTGGAGGACCTGGCGGTGACATTAAAGTGGCGCATTGGCTTGCCATCAGACCCTGGCCCGTGCTGGTACCACGCCCACGCCGCAGCTTTAACCACACCCAATTCGTCCGTGCCGGAACATTTAGCCGTGCCCATTGAAATTATTCCAACATCTACATACAAACGTCAAGTCCCACGCTATTAATCTAACTTTTTCTACGGCTGCAACATGGTCCTCTTGTCAGAACTCTATTCAATTCCCAAACGGGTCCACTTATGCACCTAAGTTTTCATCTCTAATGTTAACGTTACAAGGACTAGCGTGTTGTGTGTCCACTTGTATCGAGCGTGTAGTATTTTTCACTTTGGCTAAAACCCAATAGGTTCCTACAAATTTATAACAGGCCGGTGCGTGTATTTTGGTCATTTCTTAGCTATGTTACAAAACTTATGATCATCACCAACTAACTACTTTGGAAGAAGATGGAACAACACCTAGGAAGCAACCTTGCCAATCCTCTTTTGTTGCAACAGAAACAATTATGATGGCGGATTCTCGGTCTAAATCACCTTCGCTTGTTGACAAAATCCTACCTAAACTAATTGCTAATTGAGGGTGTTAGATAAATATTGTTCTGGTTGTGTTCGGTACCTGCACATGAAGAAAAGGACTCGACTCATACTAACAAACGAATCATACCTACCAACTAAGCATCCTATTAGTTAAAACTGTCCACACATGAACTATAAACTGTAGGATAATGAAGACTTTAATCTGCAACTATATAAAGATAATAAAGGCAACCTTTCAAATAGTGTTCGTGACAAAAGTTGCATTTGGTACAACTTTACTTCAACCATTTTTTTTCCCGTTAAAGAACCACCTGTAACTTTTAAAACTTATCAATGTTAATTTTCAGTTAGTTTTTTGGTAGTGTGACCGAAATATAATTCAATTACCAAAATACCCATATCAAACCTGGTATAGAGTCGGACTTGTATAAGGGTATTTTAGACTTTTTATCGAAAAAGCTAACTGAAAACTAACCTTGATAAATTTTGAAAGTTCAATGTGATTTTTTGAGAGAAAAAACAGAACACGGCAAGTACTTGAGAATTTCCAATAAGACAGTGAGTTTTTTGAGTTTTCTATAAATTAATCTTTTTTTAACACAATATCAAGTAATTTTATTGATAAAAAGTGGAAAGGCCATATGAGCCGTACATGTTTGTGATTGATTGAAAGAGGATGAGATACAATTATGATGACGGCCGGAGCATCGATTCTATAACTAGTAACCCAGACAGATCTAGGAAAAATGTAAGGGGTTGGTCCCTATTCCAGCTGTGTGTAGCACGGATGATCTTGTGAGCTTCGCTTGTCTCGACTTGGTCGATACTGGTGTGTCGCACCACGATACCAAGGAGTATACCAAAAAAAGGATGAGGCTGGGAACCAGAGCATTTCTGGTTCAGTGAGACTGGGGTATGGCTCCTCAATAACACCCCGAGATGTCCTAGGCGACTCATGGTGACCCGCGAGACAACTGGTTGGGCCTCGGTCTTGTCCTCTCGGGACCATCTCCCGCCGAAGTGTATGTGGATTCCACGGTGTCCTGAGTGGGGGTCTCAGACCCATACATTTCCGGGATGAGACGTAACACCTAGGCTCCACCGGTCCCTACGCTAGGGAAAGGGGGACTCCGAGGCCCTAGGAAGGGAAGGATACCAACGAGGTTTTTCCCGGCGTGCCTTGCGTATCGGTTCTGGAGGTTACTCAATCCCTTGATCGCGTTGTCTCTTAGCTTCGACAAGGGGATTATTCCCACTTTCCGTGTATTGATTGGGATGGGTATCCAGTGTTACTCGGAGCCTCAAGAACATCGTCGTTGTTCATGAATCCCGAGCAGAATCGTGATTGTCCAACCCATGCGTATAAGGCTCGAAATAAGTGCGGGCATAATGGTGGATTGGCCACCATTGGTATTGATCATCCGAGGAAGACCAACGGTCCTGATCGACTCATAGTCCCTGATCTGGCGTCCAATCTCTCACTTCATTGCTGCAGACGATGGCTCGGTCTTGCCGAGATCGAGTCCTTTTCCCGAGAGGACGGTGGTACGGGTGAGACGGGAACATAGACACCAGGCGTGCCCTAATCAGTCCTCGGCTTCCTCTGTTCACATCAGTTGGGTCACATCAGTTGACACCAGGCGTGCCCTAATCAGTCCTCGGCTTCCTCTGTTCACATCAAGAACAACGGTCCTAATCGACTCATAGTCCCTAATCTGGCGTCCAATCTCTCACTTCATTGCTGCAGACGATGGCTCGATCTTGACGAGATCGAGTCCTTTGCCTGAGAGGATGGTGGTACGGGTGGGACGGGAACATAGACACCGAGCATGCCCTAATCAGTCCTCGACTTCCTCTGTTCACATCAGTTGGGTCAGAGATCCAAGTTCGAGCTCGTCCGCGGGGGCCAACATAATCTGTCGGTGTGGTGGTTGGATTCGTGGTTCCAACCGGTCAAGATGGGTGGCTGGGTGGGGATACACCACTTCATGTGGCAGGAAGCGACGGTCAGTAGAGAGATCGTTGGGCCCGCCTCGTGAGATGATCCAAGATCCCCAGTGGGTTGATCGGGTCGTGGTTTGGCGCCGGACCGATAGGCAGGACGTTGGAGCAGGTGCTAATGATTGAGGTGCTCGAACATCCATAGAGACTGGTTGATCGAAGAAGAGAAATGGTTCAATGAGCGGTCGGTGAGGGTTGAAATGACCAGAGAGAAAGTGGGGCGTTTGAAAATATGAGAAAGAACTTTAGACGGGACCATTTTCTTTTTATTTCCATAAATTTAACTTAAACATCGTTTGTTTTCAATTAGATTTTCGTTATTCTTTCCCTTTGAATAGTTAATTGTTTCAATTATGACATCATGTTAGTGTCAGCATTTACCACCCAGTGAGATATACAATCAGTTTTGTCAAGACTAGAGCCACAGGTACAATAAGACTAGCTTGCTGTCAAAAGTCAAAACCAGCAATGTGCAATTAGCAGTCAGGACTCAGCAATCGGCATATCAATGTACCACAATTAATGTTGCATTTTGACTTTTAAGCAGGAAAATTACACATAACCTTCCTAACGATCGGTTTATTTTCAGATACCCTTTTAACTATTTTTTGTACACTTAACTTCCTTAACTAATTTTATTTTTCACTTTAGTTTATTTTCGTCTAAAAATTGACAAAACAGTTAACATGCACAAAGCACATGCCACACTATTTTTTTAAATGACAAAAAAGCCCTTCTGAAATAAACTATAACCCTAACACTCAAGCCCACTCACCTCCCTCACTTCCTCATCACTCACCACGCCGCCCTCCATAACCTCTCAACCTCCACGCCTCTTCGTAGTTCTTCTCTCATACTCCCACCACAATAATAAGATCTGTTTATTTTCAGATACCCTTTTAACTGTTTTTTGTACACTTAACTTCCTTAACTAATTTTATTTTTCACTTTAGTCTATTTTCGTCTAAAAATTGATAGAACAGTTAACATGCACAAAGCACATGCCACACTATTTTTTTAAATGACAAAAAAGCCCTTCTGAAATAAACTATAACCCTAACACTCAAGCCCACTCACCTCCCTCACTTCCTTATCACTCACCACGCCGCCCTCCATAACCTCTTAACCTCCACTCCTCTTCGTAGTTCTTCTCTCATACTCCCACCTCAATAATGCCTTGCTGGAGTAAGAGCACCATTACCATGCCTCGCCGGAGTTGGACCACCATCGCCAACTGGGTTTCACGAACAAGGTCTCCTCCATTTCCCCTTCATCGATTTCATCAAGTTTGAAGCTCAGATGATTTGGCTCGGGTCGTCGAAGCAGACCATGATTCAGTGGAGAGGAAGAGATGCCCAAATAGAGGGAGAGCTGGATTACCATTGTTGAGGTTGAAAAGAAATCGGAGCAAATCAGTGGAGAACAAGGAATGGTTTGATTTTTAAGATTTGTTAGTTGATTTTGATTTTGTTGGAATTTTTTGCTAAACAGATGTATCAGATTGGAATTTGTTGGGCAAAAAATGTTGATGATGGTGGCTGGTTGTATTTTGGGCACAACATGTTAAATTTTTTTGTTAAACCTCATCATCACCAAACCTCTCTCCCCATTTTATTCTTCAAATGACGTCTGAGAGAAATTAAGGAAAATAATTATTGAGAAATTAAGGAAAAAATTGAAAAAAGGTAAGGAAAATAATCAAGGAAAGATATTACTAACTAAATAAATAAAAAAGAATCTCAAATAAAAAAGAATAAAAACTTATTTATTAACCATAAATAAATGTTAAGTTAAATAAAAAAAATAAGAAAAAAAAAAATAAACACATAAGAAATCAAGAAATAACCTAATTTTTTAAAATAAAAATCAGATTTTTATAAAATAAAATCAGATTTTAAAAAATAAAAACTGATTTAAAAAAATAAGATTTTTTTAAAACATAAATCAGATTTTTAAAACAAAAAATTATTTTAAAAAATAAAAATATAATTTTCCAAATTAAAATAAGTTTTGAAAAATAAGAAAATGATTTTTTTTATTATTTTATAAAACTGATTTTTAAAATGAAAGGGAATTATTAATGAAAATTATTTTTCATAAGTTTAAAAGTTTTATATAATGAATGACAGACTTTTGAAAATTTGATGGATTACTAAGGGGTATTTTAGACATTTGATGTCCATTAGACAGAAAGTTAACGGCGTTGGACTAAACTGAAAAGAAAAAAAATTAAGGGGGTTAAATGTAAAAAGAATAGTCAAGGGGGATATCTAAAAATAATCCAATCCGAAGGGAGGTTATGTATAATTTTCCCTTAAGTAATCTATGAAACAATTACAAGAAATATAAGGGCAATATGATTTGACAATGGTTCAAGAAGTTGAAAATAGCTGGACATTTATTTTAGAAATGGGTCTTCAAGCGAAAGATCGGGACTGATGGAAAGGTAGATACCTTCAAAACATCGACCAATAACGAAAGAATTTCAGCAACAACAACGGCTTGACTATGAGGAAAAATTTTCACTTGTTTTTATGCTTAAATACATTGTAACACTTGTATCCATTGCTGCACTCTATATTGTGAGGTTTGGCAAATAGATGCCAAAATTGATTTCTTTTATGGATGTATTATTTTTTTGATCATCAATTTTTTTTTAGAAAAACAAGTTTTCAAAAACTGAAAATAAGGTCAAGGGCAAACCCTCAGATCCAACCCATAATATGCTATTTAGGCACCTCCAAACAGAGACAAACAAACCCAAATAATGGATAAACACATCTACTTACTCACATTTGACACACATTAAGCACACAAATAAACAGAACAAACCCAACCAACCAAACCCACGAAAGGGTTGAAACAAGACTCTTACCCAAATAAATATAACAACCTTTAAGCAAACAAAACTATCAACAATGACAGAAAAAAACGAGGACTAAAACCAACAAGCAGAAAAACTACACCCGCACTAACCAACCACCACCACACCCGTCCCTCAAATTCTTCCCACCAGAACTTTAGAACAGCCAAACAAGGCAAAACAACCAACTCGGGGGCCAACATCCAAATAAACCGAGTGGCCCCGACCCAAACCAGGTCGAGAACAGAAGAGCTGACGAGAGAACGAAAGAGAAGGGAAAACCTAGCTACAAACCCAGCCAAATCGCACCCCTCTCCATAGGGGAAAGCAGACAACAACTCCACAACACCTAGCAGATCAACCCAGCAATTGCCCGAACTCCAAACTCAAACCCCCCAAACTCACCGGAATCACGAGAATTCCGGCACACCGGTGGCCAACACCGCAGCGGTAAAGTGCCCTTCGATCCCGACTTAGATAGTCCGTAACAATGGGTCAATGCCCAACTCTCGACGCTGGCCAACACACGGTCGTCGAGTCTCCGCCAAAACAAGGTCGGAGAAAAGGACCATCAAGATCAAAATCAGAGGAGGGGGATCAAGAGTGAGAGAATCAACCCGAGAGAAACCAAACACGGAAACTCTCAAGGAAACAACTAGGAGTGACTATCCGAACCGGAATCACATGATCTTCACCAGAAAGGAGGAAGAAGCGAGTCCCACTGCTGAAACTGGTACCGGACGCCGCAATCGAAGAAGCGCGAGGACGATGAGACCACCACAGTAGTGAGAGTAGCCCTTGTCGACGACAATCCTTTCCGGAAGAAGGAAAGTCGTCCCACAGTCCAACCCGAACTACCCCATCCCTCGACGCGCAAGAGAAAAGCCACCGACCACCAGATTTGAACACTGGTGGTTACCCACAGGAACACCGAGCACGTGAGGGTGAGAAGACGCATCAAGGCCGGCGAAGGAACCCCCAGGTCGACGAAGAAGTGTAGATCTAAAGGAAGCCCAGATCTAGAAACTTCGCCTCATGACGAAAACCGGAGAACCAAAACAAAACAGTGTTAAAAACGAGGGGGGAAGAAGAGAAAAGGGGTAAGAAGAAGGGAAGCCACCGTCGGTCCGCTAGCCATAAGGACTAGCCGGCCACCGGCGGCCCAAACAAGGTAAATCTAGGGTTCTTTGTAGAGAGAGGGCAGAGAGAAAGTTTAGAGAGAGAGTCAAAATTTGTTTCCTTACGATTCACTACTTAATGAATCGACTCCTTTTTAGACGTATTGAAGAGGCTTTATGAAACAACCTAAGGTTTTTTAGTCCAAAAACACTCTAAAATGAGAAAGTACGAGGGATCTAAGGGAAAACATACGTTCTAATCTATTTTGATTTTTGTTTTGGCAATGTTAATTGCAACTGACTTTTTTTTTGTGCTTTTCATTTGTGAGCTTTCACAATTTACAAAGACTATCAATTACCGTCTAAAATCACATTTTCATTAGTTTCAGAAGTAAAAAGACATAAATACCCTTCAATTGAACTTATATTTTCAAAAAATTTCCGTTAATCCCACCCAATCCCTTTAATATCGAGCGAAGCTTAACCCTCCTCTAGCCATCGCAGCATGCAGATCTGAATTCACGGGACTGGCTGCACTTCTCCAACCACCTCTCTCGTCGGCGCAACTAGAACGACATATATGATTAGATGTAGAGTTGAACCTCTCAAGCCTCCTTCGTCGTTCGTTGGATCCAAACTTACATATAGGAATAAGTGAGCTGGGTTATCCGATGTCGGAGCACACATATGAAGTGTTCCATTGTCAGGTGTTGGTTGTTGGTAAGGACGATCTCCATGAGCTTATCATCATAGTCTGAAACAGACTCTGATTGCATCAAGTGTTTGATGGAATCCACTGTGGATGGAATCAGGTGAGGAGAGTCGTTATTTGGGGGAGAAGAGTCGTCAGGTAGGGGTTTCAACAAAATTTGGTTACACAAATTGATGAGGAAAGATTTCGTAAACATGTTTCGTATCATAATCCAATTTCACGAAGCCACGATGTATTCTTCTCGTGGGATAATTTCCTAAATATTCTTTCAAGTTTCAAATATAAACAAATTCATAAAAACATCCTCAACTGAAGACATGAGTGAGGTGAAAGAAAAAAAAACTTTTCTCTCTCTTCAACCCTCAGCCGCCTCTACAGTAACTCATCCTTTCTTCTCCTTCATCTCATCGGCGACGTCATGGCCTCCGACAATCGACGTCGTCGGTGCTGACCTCTCTCTTCTCTTCTTCTTCTTCTTCTTCCCCTCTTACTGTTTTGGCTTTGTTGGCAGGATATGGCATCTCGTTTCGTCCTTGACCTGCTCATCCCTTCTCCGACGTAGTTCTCTGGAGTCTCGTCCCGTTTTTGGCGTGGGTCACGGCTGCTCAAGTCCTGCTTCCAGATCGGTGCGATTTGGGTGGTTTCCGACCTGCTGTTCCTCCTGGCTCTTCATGCTCCGACGTCGCTCTCCGGTGGGTTTCGACTGGTTGGCGCGGCTTCTGGGTGGAGTGGTCACAACCTCTTCCCCTCTTCTCGCTTTGGTCGCCGGAGTCGTCAGGCTTCTTCTCGGCGTTCGAGTACTGCTTCTTCCCGGCGTTCGAGTGCTGCTTCGTCCCTGTTCGTATGGCGGCTCGGGTTGGTGGGGGTACGGGTTCAGGAACGGTCCAGGTAGGGTTGGGTCTAGATCTGAGCCGGGTCAGTCTGGCCCGGTTCTGGATTTGGGCCTACCCTGTCTGGGACCAGGCTGGACTGGTCTGATTGGGCTGATGCTTTGGCCCGATCTAGCCAGGTCTGGTCTGGTCCGCTGGTTCTGCTGATCCGTGTCTGTGCGGGGTCTCGATTCCGGAGTTCTTCGCAGTGGTTGGTGTTTTGGATCTCACTAGAGGTAACCGAAGTCTGACAGATAGGCATGCCGGGTGTTCGGTAGAAATATCGGGTCCACTACAGGCGATTCACGGTGCCGACCGATTTCGTGTCGAGGGCTGGCACGGGTGCATGCCATGATGGCCAGTTCTGAAGGTATCTCCTTACTTTCTCCTTGTTTAGCTAAGACTCTCCTATTCGTGCATGCCGGCTCTAGTAATTGGTTTCGCTTCATATCGACCCGGTGGTGGGTCGAGCTCGTCGGTTAAAGGCGTTGACCGCCGGCGAGTTTCATGGGTGCTGGTTCGCCCCTTAGAAGCCATCTACTAGGGTTCATATGGTAATTCAGATCTGTCTCTGCCGTTAGTGGTGTTGGCCACCGACATTATAGTTATTGCCCCTTGATGGGCAGTTCTATGGAGATGTGAGTCGGTTCAGCAATCAAGGATAGGGTTTGGATTTTCGCCGGTGAGGTTTGGCGGTTGGATTTTACTCCCCCAGGGCTTCATGCTGGTTTTTGGGAGTTTTCATCCGTGTTCGATTTTTCAGGGCTTCATGGTAGTAAAATCTAGTTTTTAGAACTTGTTCATCTGTTCTTCATTATCTGTAGGCTGCGTCCTACTTCATTAGTGGTACCGCCCGAAGATGAAGGCTGCGACCTTCTAGGGGTGGGGTTTCATTCATTCCCCTGTCATTTCATTGTGTGGTTGTCCCTTTTTGTGCTTTGATCTGTAGTGAAAGATCGGCCTTGTACTCCTCTACTCCCTCGTTGGAGGTTTTAATCTAAATTTGTGTTGCTGATCAAAAAAAAAAACTGAAGACATGCTTATATAAGTGCATTATTTTAAAGTTTCATATAACCCATAAAACGTTAAATCTAACAGGAAATAACAATAATTTTGGTCGCGTACAAGATACATGACCTGATTTTTTTTCCCAAAATATTGAAATTACAATAATTGAATAAAATAATATACAAAAGACATCAACGGTGGTGTCCTCAACCTTTGATAGATCCGATGGACAAGTTGTTAAG
Source organism: Erodium maritimum (assembly GCA_963921825.1). NCBI lineage: Eukaryota > Viridiplantae > Streptophyta > Magnoliopsida > Geraniales > Geraniaceae > Erodium > Erodium maritimum. Next base: position 25,483,915 of record OY997595.1, read on the forward strand.
AGCACCCACATCAAGCGGGGCTTGCGAGCGTGGCCGGTGCGCGAGTCAGGTGGCAGCTGGAGGAGGGTCCGGGGTTCGGTCTATGTGGGGTGCGGGGAGTGCGGGGCGTGGTGAGGGGGTTCGGCTTCGCGAGTCCGGGGCGCGGGGAAAGAACAAGCCCCACTGCCTCGCTCCTTCGCCATCGTCCATTCCATTGCCTACGCGTGGCCTGCAAAAAAAAAAAAACAGACGCAACTTGTTAATGGAGAAGAAGCACAGTAGTATTAGGTTAGAACATTATTATGGTAAGTTAGTAATTAGATTAATATATAGTAATTAATTAGGTTAATATATGGTAATGTTATTAATTAGGTATTAATTAGGTTTTTATAGATAAACAAATTAGTTTTAAATTTTAAAAATCATTTTTTAATTCTAAAACTCAAATTTATAAATTTAATAATCGGTTTTAAAATTTAAAAATCAGTTTTTTTATTTTAAAAACCATTTTCTGTTGCGATAAAAAATGTCCGACGACGATGCCCAAACGTTATTATCAGGAATAGTAACTGTCAGTGTTTCAAAAAAATACATATGGTATTAGTAACGGTTATCAAAGAATTCATCGCTGCAGAAACTTATATCGACCAAATGAATTGTCAATTTGAATTATGTATTTTTTTTATTTTTTATGTCATTTTAAAATTTTGTATTTTATTAATGAACTTTTATTTCTATTTATGAATTTTATTTCTATTTTATTTAGTATTTGTTAATTTAAAAATAACGTTAATAGATTCGGGTAAAAGCTTAATTAATTACACAGTCAGCATTTCTGAAAATCAAGCCCCTCATACAAGCCCCTCTGATGTGCAGCACACAAATTTTAGGGGGATAGGGGCTGAACCCTGCCCAGTCAGTAGAGGGTTCAGCCCCTGGGTTCGCCCATTGATGTGGATGCTCTAAGGAAGAAGCTAGAGTTGGGCATCGTAAGTGTAAAAAATCATCGGTGTTACATACATTGTATTGTATTTTGATTTTCAAAGCTATTCTGTTGGCTAGTTGCTAGGAGTAGTGATTAACTTGTGTTTTTTTACATTACATTGGAACTCAATACAGTTGAACATTAGGTGCTTATGATATTAACCAGTAATTTTATAGGTAAAGAATTCTGAATGAGCAAATATACTAATTACCAATTTCAAAAATGTAAAATTAAAATTAAATATAATAAAAAATAAAAATGCTGAAATATTCTTATATAGAAAATTAATAATTTATGTTATTTTATTTCTATGTAAAAAGTGGATAATTCACCGTTAGGAATTGTGGTGAAAGCTCAACCAATATGAGGGTAAATATGCTATTTAGAAAAATGTTACTGTGTGCGTGACCAACATGTGTCCAAAAAACTAACGACATCGTCAAAACAGACAAATTTCGCTAGTTTGTGTGAAAACGTGAAAGATCGCATGTGAGAAATGTGAAAAAAGGTCAGCCGCAATTAAGAACGCCAAAACAAAGGTTAAGTTGGATTAGGACACATGGTTTCCCTATGGATCTATTCATGGTCTTAAGAAGGGTTCAAGGAGTTGGAGTCATCGTTTAATGAAGTCACAAGGTGTATGATTGATCTCATTATCTTTTACGTGGATGATATACTCTTGATCGGAAATCATGTCAGATTCCTATTGACTATCATTTATGAAAGATTTAGGTAAGACAACTTTTTGTTTTTGATCGGCTATTTTGTATTGATACCTATCCTTTGAGTTAAAGGAGTAGGCAAAGGGATAAACCCAAAATGCTTACAAACAAAGGTACTTCTTTTTGAAGACCTAAAGCACTTACTTGTGCATCAAGCAACCCTAACAATTTGAAATTGTACCTAGAAACCCTGACTTGTACCCCAAGCCACCGAAATCTACACCACCAGTACTGGTGATATTACCCAAAACCTCTCCAATTCTGTATGAAAAACAGAACACAACCTAAAAACGAACAAAATGTAATCCAAAAACAGTCCCTCTAGTGGTTATAATCGCAACTCTTCAAAACCCCAACGTTGCAGATCACTAATGACAGCTTGTTTGTCTGAATTAGGTCTGTGTGACCCCAAAAAGTATGAGCTTCAGTCTTTTCTGCAGCAAAAGAATCCCAGGAGAGTCCATTTCATTAGCATATGTCTTCACAAGATAATAATGTTGTGCTTGAAAATGCAAGTGAACACTTCAGGAGTAAATTCATTTACTGCATAAAATTGCAGTGTGAATGATTTTGCAAACCAGGCAGTTGGTATACTCCAGCCATCAAGATATAAATGTTGTTGAGTTGAGCAGGCTTATCACAATAATTGTTCTTGCAAAAGACACAAAGGTAATGAATAAAACTCACACTCAACCTAATAACTACCCACACTGCAAGAAACAAGTGATGTTTTAAAAGCCCCCACTCCAAATCAGTTACTACAGTCCCCAACAAGACTCAAACTCTAATGCCTCACCAAGGGGAAAGCTAACCAAAAAAACCCCAACCCTCCCAAGTAAAACCACCCCAGTAAAACCCAGCCAATAAATAGGAGGACTAATTTTATAGGTGTCAAACAAAACCCTGGAGAGGCCCTTGAAACCTCCCCCTAGAATAGCACATATAGGGGGTATTAATCCAGGTGATGAAAGGGAATGAATCTCCTCCTTTCTTGAAAGTAGCCCACAACAGATGATAAGAATCACTCTGGATCAGTTGGAAGATTTCTGAAGGGGCTTGTGTATTGTTGTTAAAAATCTGATCATTCCTACAAAGCCAGATTCTCCACATTATCACCAAAGCCAACATGCCCCATTGTTTTTTAGAATGCTGAGGACCAAGCTGCCTCCAAGAGATAAGCCAATCCTTGATATTCTCAGGTATAACAGAAGTAATGCCCCACCATTTTAAGCAAAGTGTCCAGATAGTCCAAGAGTAGGAGCAACCAAGAAGTAAGTGATCAATTTCTTCTGGTTCTTTAGTACAGAAAGGGCACCAGATATCATTATTATACAACCCTCTAGCAAACAAGAAGCATTTTGTTGGAACTGCCTGCATACATACAAGCCAAGCAAATCCTGATATTTTTGGAGGGATCAAAGGTGCCCATAACAGTTCTGGCCAGTCCAGAACTTGTGTAGTAGAATCATCCAAGGCCTGATACATTTTTCTCACAGAAAATCCTTTATCATCAGTTTTCCAAGTGGCCTTGTCTTCCTCATTAGATAGGTTGGGGTTCTGGTTGAGTAAGTTACTGAGGATTATGAATTGTCCCTTCTCCCAGCCCCTCAAAAATCTCCTGAAAACTAGAATCCAATCTCCCTCCACCATGAATTGAGAGACCATGCAATTCTTTTGTGTGCTGAGTTGATAGAGTCTTTGAAATTGTATCCTCAGTGGAGAGTTGTTAATCCAAGTGTCTTCCCAAAAATGGACTGATTGACCAGAGTGTACTGTCCAAACTATCCCAACAGCCCCAAAATTATCAGCAAAGGTGGGGATAGATAGTAGAGAATTGAAGTGTGTCAAGAAGCTTGCCCCATTGTGTAAACTCATTTTGGATAGATCCCAGGCATTGCAATCCCAACCAAACTTTGCACAGATTAATTGTTTCCATAGAGAATCCTTTTTTACTACAAATCTCCACCACCACCTTGCTAAAAGTGCATAATTCATGTGCTGTAATCTCCTGATCCCCAGGCCCCCAAGTGTTTTGGTCTGCATACCAAGTCTCATCTGACTTTATGAAGCACTTTGTTGCAGATAGTACCATTCCAGATGAATTTTCTTTGCCATTTTTTCCATCTCTCTAATGATCCCTTTAGGTGCTTTAAAGAGTGACATATAGAATAATGGAAGGGAAGAAAGAGTTGATTTAATCAATGTCAATCTACCCCCAAAGGATCTGTGTTTGCCCTGCCAAAGGCTCAACTTCTTTTTAAATCTTTTTAAGATGGGCTCCCAAGTTTTGTGTCTTCTGGGATTGGCCCCCAATTGAAAGCCTAGATAATCCAGAGGAAGTTCAGCTGCTGCACACCCAAATATTTGTTTGATCTGATCAATGTTGACACTGAGAGGATTAAGTAGTAAAACTTTGGACTTTTGAAAGTTGATCTTTAAGCCAGTAGCCTGTTGAAAACATAGGAGGGTGTGTTTTAAATTCCTAGCTTGTTGTAGACCAGCCTCAATGAAGATGAGTGTATCATCTGCAAATTGCAAGTGAGAAATGATAGGCCCTCTCCCATTACATTGAATCCCAGCAAACATTCCAGTGTCCTGACTTTTGATCATTAGCTGGTGAAGGCCTTCCCCCATTAAAGCAAAGAGCAAAGGAGATAGGGAACAACCTTGTCTGAGACCCCTTTGAATCTTGAAATCCAGGGAGGGAGAGCCATTTATAAGTACAGATGACCAAGCCTTTAAGCAGTTAGATATCCAATGAATCCAAATCTCCCCAAAACCCATGCTTCTGAGTAGATTTAATAGTGCATCCCAGTGAATGTGATCATAGGCTTTCTCAAAATCAACTTTGAGCATAATAACCTCTTTGTCAGAATTTTTGATTGAATGAATGAGTTCTGAGGCAATGAGCACTCCATCCAAAATTTGCCTGCCTGATATAAATCCAGATTGGACATCATGCACCAAATGTTTCATCACAGGTTTGAGTTTAGTTGCCAATACCTTTGAAATAATCTTATAGGCACTGGAAATGAGGCTAATGGGTCTGAATTCTTCAAAGCATAAGGGAGCAGCATTTTTGGGGATAAGAGTGATAAAGGATGAATTGATACCTTTTCCAAGTGTTCCCCCATAGTAAAAATAATCCATAAACTTCAGAATGTCTTCTCTTATAATGTTCCAAGTAGCTTGGTAAAATTTCATTGTAAAACCATCTGGTCCAGGGGCTTTCTCACCATTGCATGCTTGAACTGCTTTGAAAATTTCATCCTCAGTAAATTTGATCTCCAGAAGTTGAGCTTGAGCAGTAGAGAGACTTAAGAAAGGCAGTCCAGTAATATCAATGCAAAGAGAGTTGGATAAAGAGAATCTCCTGGAAAAATGAGAGTGTGCTGCAGCCTTGATCAAAGGGGGAGATGTGAGAGCAATGTCATCTATAACCAATTCAGTGATTCTCTTTCTAGAGTGATTGATATTAGCAATAATGTGGAAGAACTTTGTACATCTGTCCCCTTCCTTATTCCACTTGAGTCTGGCCTTTTGACACCACATTTTGGATTGGAGCTTCAACTTTTGTATCAGTCTGGCTTGTAGTAGTGCTCTCCAAGAAATCTCAGCCTCAAAGAGATCTCTTCTGCCAATAATTAAATCAATGGAGCCAATCTCTGATCTGAGGGATTCAATCTCAGTTCCTAACCAGCCAAAAACCCTCCCATTCCAATCTCTAAAAAAATTCTTTAGAGCATTGAGTTTAAACCACAGACAATAGGAAGGGTTCCCAGAAACCTGGATAGACTCCCAAAACTCTTTAGTATCTTTGAGGTAAGAAGGATGGGATATCCATGCATTAATGAATTTAAAGGGCCTAGGACCCCAGTCAACCAAAGGATCAATGAGGCAAATTGGTCTATGGTCTGATAAGCATCTCTTTAGGCAGGTTTGATATAGATTAGGAAACTGTACTAGAATTTGTGGGGTAATTAAGAATCAGTCAATCCTTGTGGCTATTGAACCATGTCCAAACTAGGTATATTTCCCCCCACCAAGCTGGAGATCAATTACTCCCAAATTATCTACAAAATCATTGAAGCTTCTGAGGCTAGAGGATGAAAAGTTGGGACATGACTTATCTGCTGGGGTCAAGATAGCATGGAAGTCCCCAGCTAATATAAAATTCTCAGAAAACCTTGCCACATTAATTGAGATCTCAGACCACAGGGCTGATCTTGCAGCAGCATTGCAAGGAGCATATATATTTATGATAGAAACCTCCAAATTAGAAGGGAGGAATTTTCCATGCCAATAAATGACTCTGTCAGTAATGAGGCTATCCAACATAAGAAAGGAAGTCTTGTTCCATATGGTAATGAGTCCATCAGCATTTCCCACAGCTGGAGAAAAAAGAAGTTCCCAAGAATGACTGAATCCACAACTCAGAAGAAAATCAAATGGAATTTTGCACAACTTGGATTCTTGAATGAGAACCATTGAGAAAGATTGTTTGGAGCACACACTTCTAAGGGCCCTTCTCTTCTGTCTAGAAGTAGCCTGTCTCATGTTCCATGAGAGGATCCTCATGGAGATGAGAGATTTTGAGCAGGGATGGAGGTTGAGAGAGGATCAGTATCTATCTCCTCCCCAACCCCAAGATCAGAGTATTCATCCTCAGAATGTGTCTCCAAGTCCACAACATGATTGATCTCCAATTCCAGATTATCAAATTGCAGGGCTACCAACTCATCAGAGCCAATAGTTTTCAAACCAATAGCCTTACAATAATCTCTAGTTCCAGCTCCTCCTTGATTAAACACTGTTGTATTCTTTTTCCCTTTGGCAGATATGGTCTGAGGAAGTAACACTGTAGAAACAACAACTTTTGCCTTGGACCTTGTGTTATATGCAACTGCCTGTGCCCCTCTTGTAATGCTATTGTTTGATTCAAAGTCACTGGTAATTAGCAAAGGGATGGTTTGATTAGCCAAAAGAGAGGGAGATTTGAAATTAACATTTCCCCCTAAATATGAATTAGTCCCAGCTGGAGTCTGCAGAAGTGGCCCCAAAACTGTCATTAAAGGGGTAATATCATCTCCAGCATTAATGGTGAACTCTTCCCCAACACCCTTTTGTACTTGTGAGGCTAATGCAGTCCCATCTAATGGTAACAAATAAGAGATTGTATTTCCACCAACCAAATATACTGCTGGTTCAGTTGCTGGTTGAAATTCAATAGAAGGAACACTGGTTTGAACAGTCTTTTGAACAGTATTTGAGATGAGTGTAGAGCCATCCAAAGAAGAAGTGAGAGCTTCTTTGAAGGAGAATGAATTGGGAGTGTTGCCAATAAATGACTGAATAGTCTGAGCAGGAGTGTGAGGAGTCACAGGTAAAGTTGGAAACTCAATCACATTATCAGTTATAACCATCTGAGATGTATTAATGCTACCAACCAATTGTGTGGGCAAAGAATCTTCAACCACCAAGGATAGAAGGCCCAGAGTTGTAGGAGTTAAAGAGCATGTACCAGGAATCAAGTTGTCAGCATGGGTATTTGTTGCATTGAATTCAGAAGACTGAGGATCATCAGAATTATGATCAGTGCTGGTGTGAGAGGAGGAGTTTGCTTGGCAGGGTCTAGGTATAAATGGAACCACAACTTGATCCACAGAACTAGCCATGATGTTATAATGCTGATCTTCCAAAATGAGTATTGATTCATGATAAACCCTAAGAAATTCCGGTGAGTGAACCAAAACAAAGGCTGCATCCAGGTGATTACCAGTTTCAGAAAAAGGATGAGTGCACACATACTCCCCAATATCACTCACAATGGTAGCAAAGTTTTCAGGGCTCCAACCCAACAGAGGGATCCCATGTATGGCTACCCAAGTAAATTTGCCACCCTTCTTATACAGCTCCACTTTATCCTTGATGATGATCATCCAGTATTTTAACCATGCTCCATCATTCTCAAGTGCTTTCTTCTCCACTTCAGGGTCAGGAAAGAAGATCAAGGCCACTCTATTGCCCAAAGCTTTGATGTTGATCTCAGCATCATGTTCTGCCCTGAAATCTTCCATAATGGCCTCCACATTGGTGTTATTATACAAGAGAACCAGATGACCCCTCATTAAAATTTGGTCTAAAAGCTTCCACAACCCTCCCCTGAACCGAATGAATTTTCTGAGTGTGAGATTCTTTTTTCCTCCAATGTTGGGCAACTGGAGCAAAATTCGACCCTCTGTCCCTCCTCCAAGCCTTAACCACAAATAATCTGAAACCCTTGAGAAGAAAGCCATTGAAAATGGCCAAAGCCCTGTTGAATGCTTCCAAGGTTTTAAAAGCCACAAAACCAAACCATTTCCCTCTAGTATTCGGTCTGAGAGGTGCCTCAACCTTTGCTATCTCACCACATTCTCTGAAAAGGTTAGCAAGCCACTCTGGACAAGTTTTTGGTGGTAAGTTGTGTACAAAGATCCAATGTTCACTCTCAACCGCAGAAGGTCTTAAGTTAGGTTCCATGTGATCGGAAAGACCTCTCCTTTCTGGTGCTAGGCCAAGTGTTACATGTTCAAAACCTGGTGGAACTCCGACTGTTGATGAGGAAGCCATGGGGATAGATCAGTCGAACCAGAAGTTGAAATAGAGTAGGATTTGCTTAAACCCAGTAGTACTCAACGGTGGTCCACGGTGGTCCGGTGAAAACGAAACACGTTCACCCTGGACACTACACCGAGGACCAAGAAGAAACCAAAGAAAGCGCCGGAGCAGCAAGTCGCCGGAGATCGCAGATGAACGTAGAAGATTCAAAAAGCAGGATGATGAACAGTAACTCTACTGTAGTAGTAGAGAGAGTTTTTCATTGTCCCGTCACCATCGTCTCAATTTCCGTTCACCGGAAGGTTTGAGTATTCAAAACACCAAGGCTTTTGTTTTTTTGCAAAAGCTCCCTACGAGATTGGCCCATTATGTGCGGGTCTGTTAAAGTGGGTACGTCCAGTGTAAGGTATGCATGTAACGATTTAAATGGTAAGACAACTTATATGCTTGAATTTTAATCTATTAAGATAGATCGAAGAGAACTATATCTCTTTAACATAATATGCAATGTAGCGTTCCAAGAGAGCAGATGGTTACAGGGACACTAATTTTTAAATAGATAATGGTGATAAAATATATATATTCGGAGGGGTCTTGTCATACCATTATTCAACTTCTTATTTGTATCAGTCCCGTTCATCCTCTCCCATCATGTTGTGTATAATGATATAAGCGTACATGATATCAACCATCCTAATGTCCTAAACACGAGCGAGTGTAGAAATTATGTGCCACCGTACTTGAAGGATTCCAAAATCACGTTCAATATCTTTCTGAGCACCTTCTTGGACTTTAGCAAACAATTTGTGTTTGGGTTGGATGGGATGGGATGGGATGTCAAATCGTTTTTTCACAAAAAGACTCCATGTTGGTTAAATATTGTCAATTAAATGATAAGGTCAGTTGTATCGAGTTTAATTGATCTCGTACTCCACGACATAGTCACGGCCGACAAGAACGGTCTTGAATAAGTGTCCGAAGTTTAGCACTTTGATGTCATTGTTCTCCCCCGCCATTCCAAAAAACACATGCCAAATCCACAAATCACATGACGCTGGCCCTTCGTGATCTCCCCGGCCAAAGACTCCTTGCAACGCGGTTGGGAAATTCTTCCACTACCAATCCATGTAGTCAAGACTCCCAATCATGCTGGGTAACCCTCGCTTGTACCCTGATTCCAATAATCGAGTCAAGTCCTCTACATTTAGTGCTCACTCATACTCCTCTATGAAAACCTAACAAACGGCTTTGCAAAATCGTTGCACACATTTGAGTATGGTATTTACCCCAATTCGTAGTGATTCGTCCATCGTATCGACCGAGCACCCATACGCCATCATTCGTATTGCGGCGATGCATTTTTGGTGCGTTTATAGCCTTATGCGTCCGAAAGCGTCCAGATTTTGAATGAAGTAATCGTCATGCTTCACTCTCTTTTTCATCACCCAAATGAAAAGAGGTCGGGTCAGATAGTATCAATGCCTCAACATATCGGGCTCATAGGTAGGATCATCGATAAAATAATCCTACATTAGTCATTCGTGGCTTTCAACATTACCTCTGTTAATCTCTCTTCGGGAAGGTTCTCCGCTTTTAAGCCTTCGCCTCATTACGTCCAACTACGACTGCATTCTTTTTCGTTCATACTCCGTCCTTCGCCGGATTCGTGCCGCCATATCAGGAATGTGGACTGTTTAATCTTCCATATCTCGAACACAAAACGATCGGAATGCAAGCTTAGTGGAAACAATATTTTGGGAGAGATTTCTTTGAGATGAAGATAAATTGTTGGGTTTATTTTTTATCAGAGAAGTTTTATAAAGGCCTCATTCCCGATGTGATAAAAAAGGTAATCTACATGAGGACAGACTAAAACCACGACCTACACAATTCAACCAAAACAAACCTGAAAGCAACGAACGTCTACACAGTGAGACAAAAAACCACAATAGAAGCAACATAACAAGGCTAAAGGCATATAAGCATAACATAAAACAAAAGCCAATAACTATGACCTCTCAACTTTGGATTGAATGGAGCTCCTAAAACTCTACAATGGGTGTCTACGCCATTACAAGATAGGAACCGACAATAAGACAGGACACGCCATTACAAGATAGGAACCGACAATAAGACAGGACACAAGACTGTCCCAACTTCAAGGGATGCTACTTGCACCTTCATGATCACATGCTCAACTGTGGGAACCTCACCCTTAAAAACCAGGCCATTTCGAGCCAACAATATTCCCCACAATACAAGTCCACATATAGGCGACCAGAGCCTCTTACACCATCTTAGAAGAAGATTCGTCCAAGAGACCAAAAGATTTCGTACACTCGAAGGACAAGACCACTTAATACCCCACCACAACATAACACCAGCCCATACAATCCACACAAAATCATAGTGGATCAGCAAATGACGAGCTTCTTCAAAATGTAAGCCACATAAGTAACACCAACACTTCTGAATTGGGGTAGGAATCCCACGAATTTCCAGAACAACAGAAGTAAGGACAACATTGTGACAACATAACTATACAAAAGCTCCTACCTTTAGTGAGAGACCCGAGATCTAAAAGACCCTCGCCTAAGCCATCTCCAGAATTTTGTCTCCTAAATCTCTATAGCACCTCCCGATCGTAAAGACCTTCTCATCCCCAACGCAGGCATTAGTATCCTCAACCTCAACCCTGAGCCATAGCGGTCTGAGTAAACCTATCAACTCGTTATGAAGCCTCACTTTTTGGCCTCTCGGAGCCCTCACGAAACCAAACTCTCACCTGTCCCCGCTCCAAACCTCAAATACTATTGCTAACTCTTTTACCGAAAGATGGTAGAGCCAGAGGAACCTAGACTTGAACAAAACTTCTCTAATCCACACTTTCAACCAAAATCAGACCCGATTACCTGACTCTAAAGACCACTTCAGTCCATCTTCACTAAACAACCTCTTGAACCGATTATCCCTGGCTAAATCTTGCACGTGCCCTACCCAGGATCATCTATCATCCACCCATAAGCGACCCGGATTTCAATTTGAGGCCACCAAACCATACCGAGCATATATCGCTTGTTTCCACAACGAGTACTCCTCAAGGGAGAACCACTACCACCACTTCGATAAGAGACTCTCGCTAACCTGAGCCATTCTTCTCAGCCTTAGGCACACTTCCTTCTTCGAATGACAAACCACATCCCAGCTAACCTTGTACAAAACATTTTTGGACGATGACCCGCCCCCCCCAAAGGGTTATTTACGATTTAGTACCCAAATGTTTCGTCCACGAATGATATGCTACCCTTATGATTTTTTTTTTCAATTTGGTACCCAAATGTTTCGTCCACGAACGATTTGGGTTAATGGGGTTAAAAAAGTAACAGAACAAAGTGAAAAGACCAATATACCCCTTTAATAGATATAGTTGACTTTTTGACTTTTTTTTTGAAATTACTAGAATATCCCTAGCCTGAAGGGGAATAGATGAACTGACGAAATTACCCTTGGGTGTAATGAATAATTTTCCCTTGTCACAAAAGACAAACCATTGTCTTATGTGGAAAGGGGACGATTCAACTTACTTAAGTCTGAAGAAGACTCTTCGTCTCCATCGTTGAACTCGCGCGCGCGAGAGAGAGAGGTCTGACGAAGCAGCAGAGGAGCTGGTGGCGTTGAAGGTCTGTGGTTGTGACAGAGAAGGGACGACGGCGCTCGTGTGTGGGATGGCGAAGGGACGGCGACGCTCTTGTGGCTTTGGTTCCTCAACGCTGCCGATTTGGAAGTTCAATCTTTAAGCCGACGACGACGTTCCATATTCGAAGGAGGTTTGCGTTCGATTCAGGTACTATATTTCCCCCTAGCGCTTCCTTCTCCATAGCCGTTTGTGGGTAAATGATGGGGGAATATGCAAGGGTTTGGTGCACGGGGAAAATACCACAAACTACAATAAAATCGATTATTTTTCCGAGAAGTAGGGATTGTTGGTTTCTTATTTATGTTTGAGTAAATGGGTAAGGGTTAATCGTTTGATTTTTGTTAATGGGTCTGAAAATCGTTAGGGTTTTAATTTTCTTCGGAATAACTAAGTGTGTTTGTAATAAAAATTGCTTCTTCGAAGTTCATAAACTCCAAAGTTGTTCAAATTCTTGCATGTAATTTGATTACTGAGTGTGTTTAAAATCGGTTGAAGATCATCATTGACACAATGTTGGAGATGATCTTGGTTAGTTTTGAATGTTAGTTTTAGGTTAGAGAACGTGCATGCAAAGGTGGTTGAAAGGTTGTGCATGGAATGACAATTTAGAATTTGTTATGTTGAATTTTTTGTTGATAACTATGGAAACTTCAGAAGATCTGGGTTAGTTTATGTGTTCTGTGGTTTCTAGGTTCCTTCTGCAGCTGTGTTGAAGATAGAGAAAAGATTTTTTTGGTTTAGTTCATCCAAATATGGATATGTTCAACTTTGGTTTTGCTGATATGCTTCCTGTTGCTTGAAAAATTGTTGGAGCAATTCCAATTTTTGGCCATGATTATGCTAAACTGAGTTACTTAATTTGTTATCGTTGTAGTTGAAATTGATTATGGACTTTAGTTTTGAATTAGGTATTGGAATGACAATCTGTGTTGTCACGCACTGAATTCAGTAGAACCGAACGCGGAACGCGAACGGTAAAACAATAAAACCATTTTCAAACCTTTTAAATAAACCGCTTAAAATCACCATTTAGTTAATCAAAATAATAATTTACAACTCAAAAGTACGTCCAAACAAGCGGACAAAAGACATAGCGTACGTCGCTAAACCCCAAAGGAAACCCGGACTCCCGCTCCCAGCTCTTCAAGGTTCGAGACTTCACCTAGTCCGTCTCGCAACCAGTACTTGTAGGAAAAACAGCTAGGGGTGAGCGTTCGCTCACCACCACGGATACCAGACTGACTATGGCATACTAGCAGACAATGCCGGAAACACCAACAACAAAACAAACACCGGGGACTACTATCCCCAACTCAAGTAACCCGACTGACACACACAAACTGTTACTTTCCCCAACCGACTCAACACACAGACACGTAATGTAGACCCGACACAACAATTACGACTTCCTCCAAAGACACGAAAGATAACCACGCAACACCCAAGATCACAAAGGATCGCACACCAAACAAGATCGCAAAGGATCGCACTCCAGCTGCTCAGTGCCCACGCAACTTTTCCCGACACGCAGTCGGATCACGTGGTCGACCTGTCTAGCCAATACCCACGCAGCTTTTCCCGACACGCAGTCGGATCAGGCGGTCGACCTGTCGCACCCGACACACAGTCGGATCAGGCGGTCGACCTGTCACACCCCATCCTCAGGCAACCACAATCACAATCACAAGCAAAGTACAACAAACAGCAACAACACCGGTTTAACACTCCACAGACACTCATGGCCACCCAAGATACCAACAGTAAAACACGGGTTCAACAACCCCACGGGCACTCATGGCCACCCAAGACACACCAACAGTAAAACACAGGTTTAACAACCCCACGGGCACTCATGGCCACCCAAGACACACCAACAGTAAAATACGGGTTTAACAACCCCACAGGCACTCATGGCCACCTAAGACACACCAACAGTAAAATATGGGTTTAACAACCTCACGGGCACTCATGGCCACCCAAGACACACCAACAGTAAAATACGCGTTTAACAACCCCACAGGCACTTTTGGCCACCCAAGACACACCAACAGTAAAATACGGGTTTAACAACCCCACGAGCACTCATGGCCACCCAAGACACACCAACAGTAAAATACGGGTTTAACAACCCCACGGGCACTCATGGCCACCCACAAACAATACAATCAACCTCCGGGCATAACCAAATGCCTCCAGTATTTCTAATATCAATACGTTCACTGCTCCTACGACACTACTAAGTGTCACATGCATTCCTATTGTTCGATACGTTCCCGTATCATACGACACCACCAGGTGTTGCCTGGCTTTCTATTGTTCGATAAACTTACTTAACTCACGACACCCAAGTGTCACATGCATTTCAACTGTTAACTTTCCCTAGTCAGGGCCGAGATCCGGCTACTTTTCCCTACCTCGTAACGCTTTCCCAAAATTCCACGTCCAAGCTCCGGCGTGCTCGCGATCGTTTCTACGGTCTTAGAATGATTCAAGGGTTCCAACGCAATCGACGTAATCGATTTACGACTTCCGAGAAATTTAATTCGCGTTTAAAGTTTCTAAACCCGTCATTTACAACTTTCACAATTTAATTCCAAAATTCGTTCCGGGTGTGGATTAACGACTTGGGGATCGTCCTAAATCACCCGAACACGAATACCCGATACCCGAGCATGTGGGCCCCACCCGGCCCTTAAGACCCGAGGGTGGTTGGGCCAGTTTTGGGCCGGTTCACCATGGTGGTGGTCGGTTCTAGCTCCGGCCAGCCACCACCCGGTCCGGCCAGCCACCATCCACGATGGCCGGAGATCCCCCGAGCCTCCGGTCACCGGAAAACGTTCATCCTTCACTCCAAAACGCCTCCAACGAACCCCACACCTCAACTCATCCATAAGCTACTAGTTTTAATCCAAACCCTAACTTTCAAACATATTAAAACGAAAATTGGATAGGTGCTCACCGTAGGGAATGATGACGGGAGCTCGATTCTTCGATCGTTAAGACGATCCGCCGGTTGGATCGTCGGGAAATCGACAAACTCTAACCCTCCTCTTCTCTTTTTCCCTTTTTCTCCTTCTCTTTCTTCTCTCAATTTTCTCTCTCTAAAACTTCTTTTTTTCTAACAATGGCCGACCCTATCTTTGTTTTGTTTCAGTCAAATTCGCGAAATTCGGCCGTCTCGGGCCCCGAACGGACACTTTTTCCAAGAAATTATGAAACTTCACGGGCTACAAGGAAACGGCTCAACTAAGACCGCTGTGACCACGGCTAAGCTTTTTGGATCCAAAACGAGCCTCGAACGGACCAAAACGTCGCTCAGTTGACTTTTCCAACAAAAAGTCAACATTTCCCAAATTGGTCAGAAAGTTGCCCTGAGTCCCCCAGACTCCCTTTGGTCGATATCGGGGTCAACTCAAGTCCGATATGACCCTCATGGTCAAATTTAGGTTCATTTAGGTGTCTGTCCAAAATTTTTAAATTTTCCTGTTTTTCGCCGATTTGACTAGAGCTGACCGGGAGTGGTTCTTACAATCTACCCCCCTTAAAGGAATTTCGTCCGCGAAATTTAAAACAGACGTACCTCGGGAGTCGAACAAATCGGGGTACTTCGCGCGAACCTCGTCATCGCGCTCCCAAGTCGACTCAGCAGGTGCCGTCACTGCACCTGTTTTAAGCGGATAATCTTTCCGTGCAGGACATGGTCTCGTGGATCCATGTCCCAAACCGGTTTCTCCTTACATGAGACATCACCCGTTACCTCAACATCTGTACACTCAATGACGTGCGAGGGGTCCGCATATACTTCCGCAACTGGGAAACGTGGATATTCCCAACCTGCGGTGGCAGTGCAAGTCGGTATGCAACTGCTCCCACTTTACTCAAGACCTCGAAAGGCCCGATACACCGCGGGGGCTAACCAGCCTTCGATGCGGTTGAAACGCACCACCCCCTTTCGTACTCACCTCTAGGGATACATGGTCACCGACTGCAGACTCGAGAGGTTGGCGCCGTCAGTCAGCATAGCTCCTGCTGACTCTGCGCGGTCTTTAACCGTTCACGCTTCGGCACGACCAACTCAGCTGTCTCTCGGACCAGTTCTAGACCCAGTAAACTCTTATTCCTCACTTCTGCCCAGCACACGGGCGATCGACACGACTTACCATACAACGCTTCTAACGGTGTCATCCTGATACTGGCCTGAAAGCTGTTGTTGTAGGCGAACTCGGCTAACCGCTCACGAAATCCATCGTGACGTGCTCTCATTTCCACTGTGCAACCCGTAGTGGTTGCAATAATCCAGCGGGACGCTGGGGTTCGGCTATCACCTGCTGACGAGTGAGGCACCGCGATACTAACTCCGCGACCGCTCTCCGCACCCCGTTCCACTAGATATGCCGCCTGATGTCGCGCTACTTTTAGTGCTACCCACGTGCACTGTCAGACGCGAATGGTGCGACTCTCGCAGCTTGTCGCCTCCACCGTTACGCTGTATGAACAAACCTCCACGATACCGTAACTCCCAATTAGCACGACGATCCCAGCCCTCGGCGTCAACACCGCCGCTAACTCTCTCCCGGATATCTGTCGTCTCGACATTCACCGACTGTGCCTCTATCCCCCGGCCAAGCAGAGAGGGCTGGGCCACCAATGAGCACATGGCCACGCCACCAGTAGCCTCCTCTAGTTCAAGCCCGAACGTGCCCAGTTCCCCCATCATGTCCCATTCTCGGACTGATATGTTAGCAAGGCCCAGAACCGACTTTCTACTCAGGGTGTCGGTGACCACATTCGCCTTACCCGTATGGTAGAGTAGCTCAAGTCGTACTCCTCAAGTAGCTCCATCCATCGCCGCTGGCGCATGTTTAGGTCTCGTTGGGAAAGGATGTACTTAAGGCTCTTGTGACCCGGAAACACCTAATATCTCTCGCCATACAGATAATACCTCCAGCCTTTCAGCGCGAACACTGCTGCTACTAATTCCGGGTCATGGGTAGGATAGTTGCGCTCGTGCGTCTTCCACCGCCTGGAGCCATAAGCAACAACTCTACCCAACCACATCAGTACACAACCCAGTCCTCCCCCGGACGCGTCACAATAGACCTCATACCCGACCCCGCGCTCTGGCACTATCAACACTGGAGCGGTAGTCAGACGAGCCTTTAGCTCCGTGAACGCCCGTTCACAATCCTCTGTCCACACAAACCCGACTCCCTTGCGTGTCAAAAGAGTCATAGACGCGCAAAGTCCTGGACCAACCGCCGATAATATCCTGTCAGCCCCAAGAAGCTACGGATCTCGAAGACGCTCGTGGGCCGCGCCCACTTCAAAACCACGTCTATCTTCGCCGGATCGACCAATATACCGTCACGAGACACAACGTGACCGAGGAATCTCACCTCAGCGAGCCAAAACTCGCACTTCTCCAGGTTGGTGTATAGCTGAGGTGTGCGCAACAGGGTCAGAACACCCTTCAGATGTTCCTCATGCGCCGCCTCGCTCTGCGAGTAGATCAAAATGTCGTCTACAAACACCACCACAAATTGATCTAAGAACGGCCGGAATATAATGTTCATCAGATCCATGAACGCTGCAGGTGCGTTCGTCCGTCCAAAAGGCATCACCAAGGACTCGTAATGCCCATACCGTGTCTGGAATGCAGTCTTTGCAACGTCCTCCTCCCGGACTTGCAACTGGTAATATCCGGATCACAGATATATCTTCGATAAGCATGTCGACCCTCTCAATTGGTCGAACAAGTCGGCAATTCTCGGCATCGGGTATCGGTTCTTCACCGTAACCCGGTTCAGCTTCCGGTAGTCGATGCACATCCGAAGCTCTCCAGTCTTCTTCTTCACGAAGAGTGCTGGCGCCCCCCACGGCGATGTGCTCGGCCGGATAAACCCCTTCTCCCGAAGCTCCTTGAACTGATGCTTCAGCTCGGTCAACTCGTCTGGCGTGAACCTGTAAGGCGCCATCGATATCGCTGCCGTTCCCGGCACCAGGTCAATCCCGAACTCCAACTCACGAACTGGCGGCAACCCGCTCAACTCCTCAGGGAAGACCTCGGGGAACTCGCACGCCACTCGCGATAACTCTCGGCTCTACACGACCGACACTTCCTCCACTACGGACAAAGCCGACAGGAGAACTCCGCTCCTACGGCCCAGAATACACGAAACTTTTGTGTTGCCTGTTGACACCGTCACTCGTCGTTTGTGACAGTCGATATTGGCTCGGTACTTCGCCAGCCAATCCATTCCAAAGTTTACGTCAAAGGTTGTCATTTCGTAAGTATCCTTCCCACGGATACACGCACAAGCTCAGTCGCTGCCGATCCTCACGGATCCTCGCAGTCTCTCTAAGACCTCGCTCCACTACCGCCGTCGTTCCCACCAACTCCGAACATACCCGAATCCTCGGGGTGAGGACTCAATCCAGCATCAGGGCTCTTGAGCCCTCTCTCGAACCTCCTGTATCGGTTCGCTTCTCTAACTCCGCAGGCACGACAGACCCTAGTCAACACCACATCACCCCCAACCGGCGTATTCAGACGCATGGGTGGACTCAACGGCTCTAAACTCAGCCCCAACATATCAGCACCACTCGACTAAGCAAACGAGTGTGACCCCCGGTATCCAATAAAACTGACGCCCAAATCAGAGACCAAACAACCCCTCCATTAGTCACTCCGGTAAAGTCTAGCACAACCCTCACACGGTTCTCTATGCATTAACTTATAACTTTCCGCAACCAAACCAGTGTTCGCTACTCGTCCCCTACGGGAAAAGTAGTAAAGGGGATGAGCGTTTTGCTCACCTCCACGGACACCCGTTCGATTATGGCATACTAGTAAAGCACTAACGACTTACCAATCTAACTAGGGCAGACTACTCCCTCAAAACCTGTTACCAAAACGTCACACTGCTCACGCTATCAATACCTCAAATACTCGCTCACGTAAGGGAAACCTCGAATAGGGATCATATTCTAAACTCAGCAAACCACTATTGCTCACAACCTCGATACCCCAATTACCCGATAACGTAGGAAACCTCAAACGGGGATCATGTACTCAACTCCGCAAACCACTATTGCTCACAACCTCGATACCCCAATTACCCGATCACGTATGATCCTCAAATAACCCACTCACGTGAAGGAAACCTCAAACCACCCGTTCACGCGCGGGAAACCTCGAATAACCCGTTCACATAGGGGAAACCTAGTTCGTATGGCGTTGCAGCGCACCAACCCTAACCCCTCTCCGTGGTGAGACTCTCACACCGAGGCGCTGTATCACTACCGTATGTTATTGATGAGTCTCGAACCCAAGACCTCACCCTTTAACACCGAACGTACAACCTCTACCACCAACACAACCGCGAACACCGCCACGCAAAATCAACACTCAAACTGCACAATCAAGACAGTGGAACAAGATAGGAATCACGGACCCTAAAAATAGCCTTAAGCGACACACACGCTCGACCACCAATTTAACCAACACACGCACAACGACTCACAGACAAATTTAAGTCACCCAACCTCAATCACAAGCCGACAAGGCCAACCAAAATAAAAAACACGCCCACCGGGCCAACAAATTTCAGAACACGCCCACCGGGCCAACCAATTTAAATACATGCCCACCGGGCCAACCAATTTAAATACACGCCCACCGGGCCAACCATTTCAAACACACGCCCGCAGGGCCAACCAATTTTAAAACTCACGCCCACCGGGCCAACCAATTTTATAACTTTCTCCTTTTCACCATAAAATCTCATTTAGACATCAGGTAGTTACAACCCGGTCCAAGCGTCCCCGAACTACATTATACCCACTTGATATCAGCACCGTCACGTTCGACTATAGGAGCGCTCATGAGTCGAGTTGCGACAGTTTAAAAACGTTTCACGCAGTAACACACAAACAGTATGCCAGCGATAAAATACTGCACATACACACAATCACAAACAGGACTCAAGTCCCTACGGGTCTACACACGGTTTCCGACTTGCGCAACCAACACACGACGGGACTTTACTGACTTGACTCTCCCCACCTAATTGTCGTACAGTCCGAGGTGTGAAACCTCGAGCTCTGATACCAAGCTGTCACGCCCCGAATTCAGTAGAACCGAACCCGCAACGCGAACGGTAAAACAATAAAACCATTTTCAAACCTTTTAAATAAACCGCTTAAAATCACCATTTAGTTAATCAAAATAATAATTTACGACTCAAAAGTACGTCAAAACAATCGGACAAAAGACATGGCGTACGTCGCTAAACCCAAAAGGAAACACAGACTCCCGCTCCCAGCTCTTCAAGCTTCGAGACTTCACCTAGTCCGTCTCGCGACCAGTACCTGTAGGAAAAGCAGCTAGGGGTGAGCGTTCGCTCACCACCACAGATACCATACTGACTATGGCATACTAGCAAACAATGCCGGAAACACCAACAACAAAACAAACACCGGGGACTACTATCCCCAACTCAAGTAACCCGACTGACACACAAACTGTTACTTTCCCCAACCGACTCAACACCCGGACATGTAATGTAGACCCGACACAACGATTACGACTTCCTCCAAAGACGCGAAAGATAACCACGCAACACCCAAGATCACAAAGGATCGCACACCAAACAAGATCGCAAAGGATCGCACTCCAGCTGCTCAGTGCCCACACAACTTTTACCGACACGCAGTCGGATCAGGCGGTCGACCTGTCTTGCCAATACCCACGCAGCTTTTCCCGACACGCAGTCGGATCAGGCGGTCGACCTGTTGCCCTTTTCCCGACACGCAGTCGGATCAGGCGGTCGACCTGTCGCACTTTTCTCGACACGCAGTCGGATCAGGCGGTCGACCTGTCACACCCCATCCTCAGGCAACCACAATCACAATCACAAGCAAAGTTCAACAAACAGCAACAACACCGGTTTAACACTCCACAGGCACTCATGGCCACCCAAGACACCAACAGTAAAACACGGGTTCAACCACCCCACGGGCACTCATGGCCACCCAAGATACCAACAGTAAAATACGGTTTCAACAACCCCACGGGCACTCATGGCCACCAAAGACACCAACAGTAAAACACGGGTTCAACAACCCCACAGGCACTCATGGCCATCCAAGACACCAACAGTAAAACACGGGTTCAACAACCCCACGTGCACTCATGGCCACCCAAGACACACCAACAGTAAAATACGGGTTTAACAACCCCACGGGCACTCATGGCCACCCAAGACACACCAACAGTAAAATACGGGTTTAACAACCCCACGGGCACTCATGGCCACCCACAAACAATACAATCAACCTCCGGGCATAACCAAATGCCTCCAGTATTTCTAATATCAATACGTTCACTGCTCCTACGACACTACTAAGTGTCACATGCATTCCTATTGTTCGATACGTTCCCGTATCATACGACACCACCCGGTGTCGCATGCCTTTCTATTGTTCGATAAACTTACTTAACCCACGACACCCAAGGGTCACATGCATTTCTACTGTTAACTTTCCCTAGTCAGGGCCGAGATCCGGCTACTTTCCCTACCTCGTAACGCTTTCCCAAAAGTCCACACCCAAGCTCCGGCGTGCTCGCGATCACTCGCCTAGCTTTCCCTTTCCGCGGTCCTCGGTACGATCTAACAGATCACAATTTAAAACACTTTTAAGTTTGCAGACAAAGCTGAATTTTAATGAATTTGACGCCCAGACCCAACCCCGACAATGTCGATCACTCCCAAACTACCCAATTACTCGACATTGCCGATAATGGGCCCGGAAAGGCCCGTTTCGCCCGGCCCGACGAATCTGCCCGGGATTGGAAAACGTCCTTCCGGGGCTCCGAAAATTCCCGTTTTCGTTTCTACGGTCTTAGAATAATTCAAGGGTTCCAACGCAATCAACGGAATCGATTTACGACTTCCGAGAAATTTAATTCGCGTTTAAAGTTTCTAAACCCGTCATTTACAACTTTCACAATTT
The DNA here is from genome assembly GCA_963921825.1 of Erodium maritimum. Classification (NCBI taxonomy): domain Eukaryota; kingdom Viridiplantae; phylum Streptophyta; class Magnoliopsida; order Geraniales; family Geraniaceae; genus Erodium; species Erodium maritimum. The sequence continues at coordinate 25,505,909 of OY997595.1, forward strand.
AATTCCAAAATTCGTTTCGGGTGTGGATTAACGACTTGGGGATCGTCCTAAACCATCCAAACACGAAAACCCGATACCCGAGCATGTGGGCCCCACCCGGCCCTTAAGACCCGAGGGTGGTTGGGCCAGTTTTGGGCCGGTTCACCATGGTGGTGGCCGGTTCTAGCTCCGGCCAGCCACCATCCACGGTGGCCGGAGCTCCCCCGAGCCTCCGGTCACCGGAATACGTTCATCCTTCACTCCAAAACGCCTCCAACGAACCCCACACCTCAACTCATCCATAAACTACTAGTTTTAATCGAAACCCTAACTTTCAAACATATCAAAACGAAAATTGGATAGGTGCTCATCGTAGGGAATGATGACGGGAGCTTGATTCTTCGATCGGTGAGACGATCCGCCGGTTGGATCGTCGGGAAATCGACAAACTCTAACCCTCCTCTTCTCTTTTTCCCTTTTTCTCCTTCTCTTTCTTCTCTCCACTTTCTCTCTCTAAAACTCCTTTTTTTTAATAACAATGGCCGAACATATCTATGTCTCATCCTTTTGTTTTGTTTCAAACCACACACTTTTTTCCTAATTACAAAACTAACACTCAAGTCTTCCTTTGTTTTGTTCAAAATTTACCTAAAACCACCACTTGTATGACATGTGGCAAGTGGGTCCCACCCCTTTTGGAAAATATCTTCTAGATATTTTTCAGTCAGATTCGAGAAATTCGGCCGTCTCGGGCCCCGAACGGACACTTTTTCCAAGAAATTATGAAACTTCAGGGGCTACAAGGAAATGGCTCAACTAAGACCGCTGTGACGACGGCTAAGCTTTTGGGATCCAAAACGAGCCTCGAACGGACCAAAACGTCGCTCAGTTGACTTTTCCAGCAAAAAGTCAACATTTCCCAAATTGGTCAGAAAGTTGCCCCTGAGTCCCCCAGACTCCCTTTGGTCGATATCGGGGTCAACTCAAGTCTGATATGACACTCGTGGTCAAATTTAGGTTCATTTAGGTGTCTGTCCAAAAATTTTAAATTTTCCTGTTTTTCGCCGATTTGACTGGCGTTGACCGGGAGTGGTTCTTACATGTGTTCTTGAGTTTGTTAATGTAATTAGTAAATTAAGTAGTGAAAACTCTGACCCTAACAGTGTGGGAAAGGTGTATTTCATGTGCTAACTGTGACTCACCTTTTGTCACACGTCCTATACCAAAGGTGGTGTCATTTTACAAAAACTAACGAATATCGTCAAAAATAACTGAGCTGTTAGTTTTAGAGATGAAATGTCTAAAATACCCTTGAATTTCAAATTAAACGGGTGAAGTCCAACAAACCTCTCAACTCTCTCATCTCTCTGACTTCTCAACTCTCTCATCTCTCTAACCTTCACTGAAATCTGCCTCTCGATTTCTCAAACCCTAAGGAAGAGAATTAGCTGAAGGAGGAGGGCTACTATTGAAGTTGTTGGTTGATTGAGGTAAGCTCGTGTCTGTATTTGTTGTTCGTTTGGTTTAAAGTTTTGTAGGGTTTGAGTAAATCAGGCGATAAATTGTATATGGGTGTTGAAAGTTGAAAATATAGTTAGGGTTTGTTGCATGCGTTCAGTGACAGTAGAAGAAACAAATTATTTGTGGGAAATAATCGATTTTATGTTGGGGTTTGAAAAAAAAATGGTCTGAATCATGAAACTCGAAATGGTGCTTTGATTTAAGACTTGTTTATCAGTGCATGTTAGTTAGGGTTAGTTCATACACTATATTGAGAGTAGAGGAAAGGAAAAAAAGAGGTTTTTGATAATAAAAAATTGCTAAAAGGTTTTTTACAGTAGGTTTATGACAATATACTGGTTTATGAATGTAGATGGGTCGACCTCCTAAGCTGAAAGTTATCAGAAGATTAGTTGATGAAGCATCAAACGATGAAGATATTGAAGAAGCTGAGATGTTTGGGGGAACACTTATTGATGATGAATTGATTGAGGAACAACATAAGGGTGATCATATTAAGGGGGATGGGAATACAAGTGAGCTTGCAAAAGATGGAGGCGAAAGCGGAAATGAAACTGAGGAAGGTTCAAGTGATGATGAGGAAGATTCAAGTTCTTTATGAGGAAGAATCAAGTGATAGTGAGAAAGGAGACAGAGAATCAGAAAAAAAAAACTCAAGTGACTCTGAAGATGTAACTAATAGTGAAGCTGACGAGGAGTATAATGCGAAAGAGAACTCAAGTTCAGAAGATGATTGTGATGACGAAGTGTTGGTGGACGACTTGACATGTGAGGAGGAAATTGCAGAGGAATGGAGAGCTGGATTTGCAGCGAGTTTAGGTAGGGAACCCCGAATGTGGCACAAAAAATCTTATCTAGGAAAGATTGATCTTGTTGTGGGGGATAGATTCGAGAGTGGGAGTTGGTTTCGGATTGTGTTACGACTCTACTCTGCTCAGAACGGATTTTGCTTCACATATACTAGGAATCAGAAGAATGATGGAATCGGGGCGATATGTAAGGGGCATGGCTGTCCCTTCTATATATGGTGTGGGTTGCAAAAGGTTGATGGCTGCTATGCCATAACTAATCTTCGATCAAGTCATCGATGTACACCCAAGGAACTGGGACGTGCAACTAACCTTCCAAGCCTCCCTAGTCTTTTAAGCCTCCGAAATCTTCTAAGCCCCCGAAGTCTTCTTATCTGAGGAGGAGCAACTGATTGAGGAGCTACAGCTCTCAGCCATAGGTCTGAATAGTTAGGATGGTTAGGTTATCTTTTGGTTGGTAGAGTCCTTAATGGACATAAAGACTTATGTGTTTTTTTTGATCAGCAAAGAAGAACTTGTATATTAAAAATACCTCTTCTAAGGTTGAAAAGGCAAATACAAAAAAATCAACCAAGCTAGTGGTTGATGAAGGACAAACAAGAAGGAAGTAAGATCTAATCAAGTCCAAGAGTAAGAGATTAGTACACCAAAAGTAGAGCAAACAAGTGCTGTGATGCTGAGAAAAATCTAAAACCAGAATAGGTAATGAGCAGGACCAAAGTGAATTTTATGTTGTTGTGAATTGGTGAATTTGTGAGCAATGCTGTGCTTCTGAGAGGCTGCAGACGAGTAAATGATGGGGGAGGCCAGGACTTGCCAGTGCTATACAAAAAGCCAAGGCAAGGCAATGGAACAGCATAGCCAGAGCAAACCAAACCTAACCAAGCAGTGCAATGAACATTTTTGAAAGTACTGAGAATGAAAATGTGCTGAATAACCAGGCAATCCAAGCAGAACTGAGCAGGGTCATGAAGAGGCAAGCTAAAGAACATTCTTATATGGACTGAGAATGTGGCTTGTGGATGCTTGTAGTTGCTTGCCAAGGAAGTAACCAGCCAAAAGACCTGCAAAGGCCAAAAAGAGCCAGCAAAGAAGAACAAGAGAAAGGCACTCAAACTTAAGAGAGTAAACTACCCACACACTGAGCAAAAGAAAGAAAGAAAGTAAAACAAACCCCCACACAACCAGAGTAAGGGAACCCAAAATGACCTCACCAAAGGCTCACCATCACTCCCCAACCCTCCCAAAACCATCCCACCCAGAACCAACCCCAAGCCCCATCAAGCTTTTAGAACCAGTATAGGTTTAGAGATCCAATCAGTGAAGGAGAAGTGATAAGAGGCATCAAAAGTGGCCCATTCCCAGCTGAAGGTAATGTTCAGAATTTTAGAGAAGATAGATGCAGGGGAGTCATGGAGATTTTTAAATACCCGATTGTTTCTTGATAGCCACAACTGCCAGAGTAAGGCTTGGAGGATTTTTAGCCAACTTCTTCTAAATTTTGCTGGAACCAGATTTCCCCAAGAGCAGAAGAGGGTTTGAATATCTGGAGGACAAACCCAGGTCAAACCCCACCAAGAGATGATCAAATTGAATACTTCCCAAGCCTTGGAGCAATGTAATAAAATATGAACTCCATCCTCAAAGTCCCAGTTACAATGAGGGCAAATCAAGTCTTCTAAAGAGAGATCCATCCCCCTCATTTCCAAAAAGCATTTAGAGGGAATGGCTTATAGGCAAGCCAACCAGCATAAGGCAGAGATCTTGGAAGGGATGCCAGGAATCCAAAGATGCTTAGTCCATACCTGAGAGGAGTTGCCTTGAGCTGCAAGTAAGCTATACATCTTATGCACTGTGAAGCCTTTCTCATCAGTAGACCATATCAACTTATCAGGTTCTAAGGTTAGCACTGTGGAATTCAGGATTGCAGAAAGGCAACCCCATTCTAAGAGTTCCCAGCCCCTTGCATCTCTTCTCAGACCAATATCCCAACAGTAACCATCCCATAAATCAGCAACCACAGAATTTTTAGAATTAGCCAGCAGAAACATCCTTGGAAAAAGGGATTTGAATGGAAGCTCCCCCCAACAAATGTCATCCCAAAAGAGTACTCTTGATCCCCTTCCAAGACACCAGGTTAGACCCTTTTTTCCAAATAAATCAGCAAAGTTCAAGTCATTAGAGAGTGTAATGATATGAGAGAAGAAACTTGATCCTCCAAGTTCATTGAAGTTGCTTAGATCCCAGTCTGAGGACCTGCCACCATATCTAGCACATATGATTTGCTTCCACAAAGAATTTTCTTCTAATGCAAATCTCCACCACCATTTGGCAAGGAGGGCAATATTCATCAGTTTCAAGTTTTTAATTCCAAGACCCCCTTCAGATTTAGTTTTACAAATTTGGTTCCACCCCACCTTACAGAATACCTTAGCAGGAGCAGCACCATGCCATAAAAATCTTCTTTGCCAAGATTCCATGGCTTTTAGAACTGATACTGGTGCTTTCAGAAGAGAGAGGAAGAAAATGGGCAGGGCACTTAGAGTGGACTTGATGAGTGTGATTCTTCCACCAAAGGTTAGAGTTTTAGCTTGCCACAGACCTAATGATTTTTTGAATTTCTCTAAGACTGGCTCCCAGGTGATTAATCTTTTAGGATTTGATCCTAACATAAAACCCAGATATTTGAAAGGTAGTGTTTCAACTGGACAGGAGAGTAATGTGGCAAAGATATCTGTCTCTTCTGAGGAAAGGTTCATAGGTATGATGGCTGATTTGTGGTAATTTACTTTCAAACCTGCAGCTAACTTGAACATTTCTAAAGCATGTTTCAAATTTGTGATGCCTTCAGTTGTAGCTCTTATGAAAAATATGAAATCATCAGCAAACTGCATATGAGTGACTATAGGACCTGAGGCTCCCACTTGTATACCTTGGAATAAGGCTTGATGTTGTCCTGATTTCATGATTTGATTTAAGCATTCAGCAGCAATGACAAATAGAAGAGGAGAGAGTGTACAACCTTGTCTAAGGCCTCTGTACATCTGAAAATCAGGAGAAGGTGAGCCATTTATGAGGACTGACATATGTGCCTTAAAGCAAGATAGCATCCAGATTCTCCAAAGGTGTCCAAATCCAAGTCTTTTTAGCAATTTCATCATGAAACCCCAATTGACATTGTCAAAAGCTTTTTCAAAATCAGCTTTAAAAATTATTGCTTTCATCTTTGTTTGCTTGATCTCCTGAACCACCTCATTAGTTGCCAGTACACCATCTAAGATCTGTCTCCCAGCCAAGAAACCAGTTTGTTCAAAGCCCACCAGGGCACTGATGACCTCTTTTAATCTTAATGAGAGCAGTTTAGAGAGAATTTTGTAGGGGCCTCCCATTAAGCTAATAGGACTGTAATCTCCAAAGGTCAAAGGAGCCTCACATTTGGGTATAAGAGCAATAAAAGATGAGTTGAGACCCTTGCCTAGATGTCCTGATTTGTGGAAGTGTGAGAAGAAATTCATAATATCAGTTTTAAGAATTGGCCAACACACCTGGAAGAATTTTAAAGTGTATCCATCTGGGCCAGGTGATTTATCTCCTGCACAAGCCATTAGAGCCTTCAGTACTTCTTGCTCAATAAAGGGTCTTTCCATCCATGCTGCTTGAGTGATTGTGATTGTGTTAAATGGTAGATGATCAATGTTGATAGGGACTGTATTTGGATTGGAGAATCTTTGCTTGAAGTGTGCTGCTGCTGCCTCTTTGATCAAGATGGGATCATCAAGTAATGTGTCTTGAACCAGAATTTGAGAGATTTGATTCCTGGAACCTTTAAAATTTGCCAGGATATGAAAGTACTTTGATGGTTTATCCCCCTCATAAAACCATTTCCTCCTTGCCTTTTGACTCCAGAGCTTTGTAAGTAATCTAACCTTTTGAATTAATTTTGCTTTGCAGGCCCCTCTAGCATTACATTCTAAATCAATGAGTGGTTTCTCCTCTACCAATATGTCCCAATTGTGTAGCTTCTGTCTAAGTGTTTGGATCTGCAGGTCAAGATTACCAAAGACTTGGATGTTCCACTCTTTCAACTTTTTCTTCAATAGCTTGAGTTTAAGCCAAAGTATAGTGTGGGGTTCTCCTGTAACTTGAAAATGTGACCAGAATTCCTCAACAGCTTTGTAGAACCTGGAGTCTTCAATCCAGATATTTAGAAATTTGAATGGTTTAGGCCCCCAATTCAGTTGATCATCATACAGTATAATTGGCCTGTGATCAGAAATTGTCCTTGGAAGGCATTGTTGAGTAAGCTTGGGAAATTTGCTAAGTAAGTCTATAGGGATGAAGCATCTATCTATCCTTGAGGCTAAGGATCCAGGTCCAAACCAAGTATATTTCCCACCTACAAGTGGTAAGTCTACCAGATCAAATACATTGAGAAGTGCTTGCAGATTAGTAATATCTCTGGATGAGGCAACATTGGTTGATCTTTTTGTAGCTGAGAGTACTGTATTGAAGTCCCCTGCTAATAGGAGTAGAGGGTTAGGGCCCAGTAGTTGTAATTCTGATATAAGAGATTCCCAAAGATCTGTCCTCCCTCTTCTTTTGCAAGGAGCATAAATGTTGGTGATGGTACAGGTTTTATTCAACTCCACTGAGTGTCCAGACCAGATTAGAGCACCAGGAATCTTGTTCATTGTAATCAGTTGGAATGCATTGCTTTTCCAGCAAGTAATGATACCTCCAGAGAGTCCAGTAGCTGCAATAAAATCTATATCCCATCCCCAGCCAATTCCACAGGCTCTTAGGAAGCCAAAAGGGATACTTTCCAACTTTGATTCCTGCAATAAGATCATTTGTGGCTGTTGCTTGTGTATCAAGTCAGCCAAAGCCTTCTTCTTATGAGAAGAAGACACCCCTCTCAGGTTCCAAGAGAGGATTTTCATGCTCAGATCAATGAGAAGAAGAAGAGGTGAGCTCAGCTATCACCTCAGTATTGGATAATAATAAGTCCAAACCAGCAACACTCTTTTCTTCTGGGTCTGAGTCTTCCCTGGTTGAGAGATATTGGTATATCTGGTCATCACTACAATCTGCTTGCAACCCTATTTTCTTTCCAAAAGACCATGCCTTTTTTTCCTTTAAGAGAGAGTTTGAATGTTGGGTTGAGGTGGCTTCTTTCAATCTTGATCTGGTCTCATAGTTATGGTTGGAAGATAGATGCTTCTGAGTTTTTCTTTTGTGCTTTGACAGTTTCAACTTTGTATTTGCCAAGGTTAGAGAAGCTGGGGAGCCTTTTGAGAGACCAAGGAAGTTAGAGATCTCATTGACTTGAGTATCTTGTAGCAGTAGCTGAGGGTGAGAGATGGGGGTGTTTTGGTCACTAAAAATATCATCTAAACCATGTTGATGTGAGGTGTTGGTCCAAGCTACTGAAGCAATTTGTACTATGTCTGCTGGATTTAATAGACCCTTTTCCAATGAGTTTGGTTCAGTAGCCAATATAGAAAGGTCTTGCCTCTTCTCACTTTGCCATAAATGCTGATGTGCCAATGTATTTGGGTCCTTGGAATGAGGACGAGAGGGTTTTTGTGTGACTAGATTAGTTGGAAAGGCCTGGTTCATGACTGAGGGAATAGGTACTGTTGCTGGCAAGTTTGGTTCAGTAACTTGTTGTATAGTGCAGTGATTTTGAGTGTTGTCTGAGTAGAGAAGATCAAAGTCATTGTGAATCTGTAGCTGTATTGTACCATTGGCTGTCAATGGTTGATCTTGATGAGAATCAAACGTGTCCTTGACCCAAAGAACATTCTTTCTCTGAGAAGCAGTAATGGCTAACGAAGGAACATTCTTCTGAACTCCAACCAACTCCACAAATGTTTCAGAAAGATCCCTAGCAATAACTTCCTCATTAATGATTTGTGGTGGCACTATAACCTCTTCTATTCTCTGAATAACTTGGGCTGATTGCAAGTTCACAACTCCCACTGTTTCAGTTCTTTGATTCTCAGAAAACCTGACCTCCATTGTTTGTGTTTGTGCTTCCAATTGTGCTTGAACCTCTGCTATTGGGAATGTAGTATCATCCCCATTCTCAGAGGAAGAAATCGAGAATTGTGAGCTTTCTGAGGTAGTAGAGCTGGTGAATGAAATTTCTGGCACCTCATTAATATTAAGCTCATGAATGTAAACTGAGATATTTTTTTGGCCCAACATGAGTTCTTCTTCAAAGGAGATATTAGAATAGTTTGTTGTATGAATTAGAATAACTGCCCTCTCCAGTTGTACTCCCTTTGAAGATGTTGGATGAGTATAAACAAAGGTTCCCACCTTACTTACTGCAGCAGCAAAGGTTTCATCGCACCATCCATGGAAGGGTATCCCTATTATAGAGACCCATTTGAACGCACCACCCAGTTGGCACAGATGTTTTTGGTCAGCCACTATCGTAAGCCATTTGCTAAGCCAATGCTGATCCTCTTTCAGTAATTCTTTATCAAACAGGGGATCTAGGCAGTATATGAGTAGAGTCTTGTTGCCAAGAGCCTTGAGTTGAATATCAAAGACCCCTTCATTGGCAAAGCTTGCCAGTATTGACTGAGCTGTGAAATTTTGATGTGAGATAGCAAGATGGCTCTTTTTTAGTATTTGTAGATTCTCAACCAGTATAGAACCCTGAAGCCTTGGTGGCACCTCTATTTGGTCTGTGGGTGGAGAGCTCCAAGTAGTGCTGACATTTGGGTATGTGCTGGTAGTAACCCTTGCTTGAGTGACGAAAAGTTTGCAGCCATTGATAATTAACCCATTGAAGAGTTTGATTGCCTCCTGCATTTGTGTTAGAGTGGTGTAATAGCAAAATCCAAACCATTTACCTTGTTTACTAGCTTTGGAAGCTATATGAGCTCGTTTAAGACCACCCACTTCTGAGAATAGTTCATAAAGCCATGTTTCTGTAGCTCTGTTGGGAAGATTATGGATGTAAACCGCAATATCTCCCGAGGTCTGCAGTCTTCTAGGTTGTATCTGAGCTTGTGTTTTGATTTTCCATTGTTGTTGTTGTGAGGTTTGAGGTGCCATTTTGTTGTTTTGATGCTTGAGTCTGGAGGAAGTTGGCGTTGTGTCCGAACCAGAGGAGACTGGTCTGAAATGACTGTAGTAGAACATCTTTTTCCCATCTAGCAACTTGGTGCGTCCTCCAGGTGAGTACTCCTGGGTTTTGTCTGAGCTAGGAGAATGAGCTCGTTGGTTTGCTGTAGGAGTAGTGGTGTTCAGAGGCTGTAACGGTCTCTCAAACCCTGGTGGTGGCCCAATGGAAGCCGAGGATGTATGTTGTGTTGGGTCTGCTGGTTTTCCAAGTAAAGGCTCCATATCCCCACTCAGTTCTTCAGGAGTCAACATGGCTGAAGGAGGGATAGCAAGCTAAGAACAACAGCAAAACAGAGGCACAGAGCCGGGACAAGTGCGAGGAGCTCGGTGGTCCGATGGTCTTGTGAGACCACTCAGGACACTACACCAAGTAAATGAAGAAGGGAAGTAAGTAGTAGAGCAAGGGAATTGTATCAATGTGCTGAGCTGAATGGATTTGCAGATGGAACTCGAGAGATTGTAGAAGAGATTGAGAGGATGAAGAAGGAGCTACAGTAAGTTACTGTAGCACATTTCATAGTAACTTAGACTTATGTGTTTGGTAGGTGGCAGACATGTGTTTTGGTCTGCACACCCTTTTGTTTCTATAAAGGGGAATATATTACCTTACAATGACAGCTATGTGACTTGAACTACTCTTTTGGTACCACCCGTGAAAACATCTATGCATGTTTCTTTGTTTTTCTTTTCTTTCTTTCCATTCCATTCCATTAACCTTTATCTTATCCATTACTTTACAACTTGCTTTCTCTATTCCATTACAACTTGCTCTCTCCATTCTATTTCAACCCTGTCAAACAAGATAGTTAAAGTGATGCTAGATAGTGAAAGTGATGCTGAGTCTGTAGTAGTAAAAGTACATTGCATATTTTATAAAAGGATCATGTATTCTAGTTTGCTGAGTACACCCCCAATTGAATACAAAAACATACTAACAAACCATGTTACAACAACAACAGTAATAACTACAGTCACTATTCCACACGTGCTATTCTTCTTCTTCAACATGGCCTTATTCTTGTTTTCTTCATTCCAGATAGTCTCTTCCAAAGCCTTGATTCTATCATTCATTTCAGGCACCAATTTGAAGCCTTCTCCACAATGATCAGGTTCATACCAACGGAAAAAATTGCATTTTTTCCTACCATGCTAACACATACAACAATGAAAGACATTTCAACCAAATTATTAGAAGCCATTATCCATAAGCCATTATCAGCAATGTTTACAAAAAAAGTAAGAACCTTACACTGAATTTACCACATCCATAAAACATTCTCCCATGATTTTTCTTTGACAACGACGTACGAAGAGGAGCTTGTACTCCACTATAACAGTAAACAATTTCAGGCATTGCAATCTTGTTATCCTGGAAACATCATGCCCAACATTTTCATATCTTCAATTTTTGTGCTTGAACCCCAATTTTTCTACATGAACGCAACAATTTCACTAACCCTAGATTTCAGGCTTCATGTTTTTTAGGATAGAAAAAACTATTTTTCAAATACGAAACCCACCATCATATTACACTTATTGATCCATCAAAATATCAAACCCTACATTCCCAGATTTAAGAATAACAAAAAAAACGATAGATTTTTCAACTAGTAAGACCTAATCGAAAATCTTACCTTCCTTTTGCCCTCCATCGTTCTCGTCTTCCTCTTCGTATTCTTCTCTTAGAACAGCTGAAATTCGAGCTCCCAATCGTGTTCTTCCCCTCTTCGTTTTCTACCTCTCTTCGTGTTCCCAATCGTTGCTGCAAATGTATTTCAGTAAAGTATTCAGGGTAAAATGGGTATTTAGAAATTTCACAAACATCACGTGACGCACACATGTGCAAAAAACTAACAGCTCAGTTATTTTTGACGATATTCGTTAGTTTTTGTAAAATGACACCACCTTTGTATAGGACGTGTGACAAAAGGTGAGTCATAGTTAGGACGTGAAATACACATTTCCCACACAATTAGGATTCGATGTTATCCCAATTAAGTATTGCAAATAAATATAAAAAATTAGGTTTAATCCGATTACTTTTTAATTATAAAGAATTAAATTTAATTATATAATCTGATTACATATATACTTAGAAAAATCATTTGTGAAAAATCTGATTAGTGATTACTTATATAATCTGTGAACAACATATGTTTTGTCCACATAATTAACTGTTACATATGTTTTGTCCACAAGTAGTTTCATTATGCATATGTATTGTCCACAAGTAGTTTAAGTATGCATATGTATTGTCTAAATGCATCTTAAATGCTTACATGATTTTTCCACAAATAGTTTCAGTGCTATGATTTGTCCACAAGTGGTTTAAGTGCTATGATTTTTCAAGAAGTAGTGTCACTACTATTCTGATTTGTGCACAGTTTAACCACTAACATGATATGTCCACAGATGGATTACAGTGACTGTTAGACTCTACCCAAGCCACCAAAACCTGATCCTTTCCCAAGGACATTTGAAATCCATTACGGAGGGGATTTTGTTGAGCAACCGACATGTCAATATGTCGGGGGACAGGTTGGGCTTTTCACCATCGAGCCGGATAGGATGTCGTGGCACAGCGTGATGGAAATAATATGTCTGGTGGGGTGTGACACCACGTACACTTTGGAATATCAAGTGCCGGGGATGAGCCTGAAGAACGGACGGGAGAAATTGATAGAAGATGAACTGGATCTTCTTCTGAGTTTATACAAGGAAGGCCAAGTTATCCCCATATACATCAGTGGGACCTCCAAAGCGTTTCTATACACTTTAGTAACACCGAGGGGGAAGGTGACAATCCTAAGGGAAGGAGGTGGGCAGACCATGCCTTGCTCTGTGCCACCACTAATGCGGAAGAAGGATATGCCAAAGAAGAAGAAAGCGGATGAAATTCCAGTGCATGTTTTTCTAGACATCGATTCCGAACCTGAAGGAGGTGTTGTTGAAGGAGCTAATGCAGCAGCTGATGTCGAAGGAGCTACTGCAGCAGCTGATGTTGAAGGATCACCAAGAGCTAAAGCTGCAGCAACTGATGTCGAAGGAGTTACTACATCAGCTGATGTCGAAGGAGTTACCAAGTCTATTTTGTGTACAATTCATAAAATTAAAAAAAAACACTGCCCAATTCACAAATGTCAGTGATTGGAATGTGGCAAAATCATGTAAAATATAAAAGGCATACAAATTTCGGACTAAATCAAACAACTTGAAGGACTTGGCCATTTGTGACCAATTCATGAACATATTTGGTCATGTGCGACCAAATCATGAACTGATTTGGCAATCTGTGACCAAATCATAAACAAATATGGTCATGTGTGACCAAATCATGTACAAATATAGTCATGTGTGACCAAATCATGTACATATTTAGTCATGTGTGACCAAATCATAAATACCAAACAGTCAACACTAACAACTGTTCAATGTACAACAAGTGGACATCATAGGAATGATTAATAAAATAATGTCCCAGTCTGACCAGAATGACATATCTGTGACCACATCATGAACTTAATTGACAATCTGTGACCAAACAGATTTGGCCATGAGTGACCAAATCATGAATACTAAACATTCAACACTAACACATCTACTATGTACAACAATCCAAGTTAGGAAAGGTTTAACATATTCTTTGAACAATGCTTGTTTTTGGATTCTTTGATTAACAATGTCATGGACTTCAATTCATCCTCCAAACATTTCTTCGTTTCCTGTAATGTCTTGCTCCTTATTTCCACATCCTTCAAGCGTGCTACTAAGACATTCACCTCAATCTTTGGCTCCACCCAGTAAAAAAAATCACATTTGGGACCACCCTGATTCCAAAATAGCATAACATTTATAAACCTTTACAATGTCAAATTTTGATTAACAGTAAGGATGCGATATGAACCTATTGAACTAATTTATTGCATACCTTTGACTCCAAAATCCCACATCTTGCGTATCGTCTGTCAGGGTTATCTTTGCTCCATGATGTTTTTGTAGACACAGAAATTCCGCAGAAACATACCATGGATTTTGTGAAGCCACAATCACTACCCATCGACATTGTAGCCTATGAGATTGAATTGAGGATGAACAAAAAAAAAATAAAAAGCCTCACATTTGGGGCTTTTGCGGTCACATTACAAAAAAAATACAAACCCTAAATTTTGGGGCTTCAACCCACTGAGGATGAACAACAAAAAATTAAAAAGACACAAATTTTAGGGCTTCTACTGTCATAGTCCAAAAAAAAAATTAAAACCCTAAAATTTCGGGGCTTCAATCGAACATGATATGATGCCCTGTTATAGACTCAGGTTCAAAGACATGAATAGAAGAAAACACATGCTTTTGAAACCCCTACCTCAAATCCGACTGTTGCAGACACGATTATTTTGGCTCTCCACTCCAAATTCTCGTCCCTTCCTCAAATTTGTGCCTTGGCCCTTCTCTTTGTTGACTACCCCATTTCGCGAACATCCCTCTCCACTTCAACTTCTCGTCGTCTGAGCTTCAGTCAAGCTTCAATGGCGTTGGGGCGTGAGTCGTGAAAATAATGAAGGAGAGATGATTGGAGTTGCTTACACCATGATGCAATGTAATGGAACGAATTGTCAGGATTGTTTGAGGGTATTATGGGCATTTGAAAATTTACAAATCAATGGTCCAGATGCAAAGGGTAAAAATGAAAAAAAAAATTGTCCAAAAGTCTCATGGGGGTCACGTGATTTCATTAATGGTATATTCTGTTAACTTTCTAACATAATATGCCAATTCCGTCCGTGGACAAATCATTTGGGTACAAAATTGGTCATTTGAAACATAAGGGTATCATATTGTTCGTGGATGAAACATTTGAGTACCAAATCGTAAATAACCCCCCCCCCCCCCCCCCCCCCCCCAAAAAAAAGAAACTTCCTCTACCATCGCTCCAACTCTTTGATAACACCCTCCAGAGCCTGCATCAAAGACATGTAATACAAAGGCAAAGAAGCCAAAGTATAATTAATCAGAGTCACTCGACCTCCAAAACTACGAAACTTTCCCGCCATAAACTGAGCTTCTTCTTGTACTTCGAGATAATAGATTCCCATATCTTCATCCTTTTGGGGTTCGCTCCCAAACTAAAACCCATATGTGAAGTGGAGACATCACATTTTCCACGACCTATAAAATCTACCACCTCCTCCTCTTGTATCCTGTGTGGGTAAACGCATGGCAACTTGATTTTGAAAAATTGATCTTGAGGCCAAAACAATATTAAAACAAAGTACAATAGTTGTAAATTCTCGAAATGTCTCCATTCGCCCTGGATAAAAATTAGTGTACCATCCGCAAAATGTAGGGGCGAGACGAATGGGGCCCAATGTAAAAATCGTACTACCTTTATATCCCCTACACGTTCACCAAACACCACTAGCTGATGTAAACCCTAATCTGTCAACACAAAAAGTGTCACGCCCCAAATCCGGTTTTGGTCGGACTCGAGACGTGACTTGAGTCGACAATAAAATAACAACATAAAAGTAACCTTCAACAGTAATAAGTCTCTAAGTTTAGTTCCAATCAAATAACTCCATAAAATAGTGGGGCGAAATCAAAGCCATAAATAGAGTACGTAAAATATACGGTTCAAGACAATGAACAAAAGACGTCTCTAATAAAACCCAGACTCTCTAGAAGCTCCCGAGCCTCAAGTCCACTACTCACCAAGCGAGCATGTACAAACAATAAATAAAACAACAGGGGTGAGCTTACGCTCAGTAGGGAAAATCATAAACAATTTAACCTCCAATTTAGTAATAAAAGTGCTTTAGCACGACGACGCAATTTTCCATTAATACCATTAATCAACAATATGTTATGGAGAAGATAAAGATAAAATAAGTCACATTCTTAAGGATAATTGTAACTTTAAGCGATCAGGTGGAAAGTGCTATAAATCTTTGATGACTACTAAAATGAGAGCAAGTAAATATCACGCTAACAACTTAAATCCCAATGCTCCGAATCACACTAGGTTCTCGTGTCATATCGGATCCCATACTCCGATCCACAATAGTCCTTATGTTATATCGGATTGCCCCTCGGTCCAGGGGAGGCACATACATTGGGGCTACCGGAAACATCCATGAAGGGACGCATATCATCGGAATTCTCGGAAATGCCCCCAAAGGACCATAGGTCATCGGGGTGAAACAACGTACCCTTCCCGGAGTGCTCCCACAGGATGCATACTCATCGGGTGAATCATAAATAACCATTCCCCGCAGGGTAAATCGTCCAATGCCCCGTAGGGTCAACCAACCAATGTCCCGCAGGATCAACCAACCAATGCCCCGCAGGGTCAACCAATCAATTTGCCGCAAGATCTACCAACCAATGCCCCGCAGGGTCAACCAATCAATATCCCGCAGGATCTACCAACCAATGCCCCACAGGGTCAACCAATCAATATCCCGCAGGATCTACCAACCAGTGCCCCGCAGGGTCAACCAATCAATATCCCGCAGGATCTACCAACCAATGCCCCGCAGGGTCAACCAATCAATATCCCGCAGGATCAACCAACCTCTCGGCTATGATACTACCCCACACCGGATCACCTCCACTGTTTAGGTACCATACCGGATCACCAATAATCATTTAAAACACACACAAGAGGATAACATGCCAACACACCGTACAACCTAACTTATAAATCCGCAAGTTCATCAATGCACACCACAGGGAAATCATACCAACAATTACACTTACCTGCATACTTACCAACCACGTTCCATCGGTCTATCACTCACCCGATCATATACCATTTGGCACAATCAATTACACTCATTCATTCATTCATTCAATCACTCAAGCATTCGTTCAACCATTCAATCATGCAAACACACAAGTTATCTAGTTTGGTTAGACTCTTAATTTATCCTTAAGACTAAGCAAGCAAAGCATGTGAGGCAACCACAAACAATCCTATGGCTCATCTCGGCCTTTCTACCAGTAAAGCAATTTCCCAAGTATTGAAAGCGAGTTAAACTAGTTATTCACATCCTATGCATGCATACTAGACACGTCCGATTATTAGTAATTGAAAGACGATTATTCTAGTTATTCGCATCCTATAGGCATCTCTAGGACCTTTCTGATTTTATTAACCTAATATGCATACTAAAGTATTAAATTACACGAGGAGTTTAGTACTTTCCCTACCTCAAGGTCTTCCTCTAACAAAACTCCTTGCTACCGATGTTCGAGCTAGTGTCCTCTTCGTCCTCTCACGGGTCCAAGTCCTCGTCTTCGTTTGAAGCTCGGTCTCACGGTCTTGGATCACAAACAATACCAAAATTAGTAGCTCAACGGAGCGTTCCTCAACTTAAATCACAGAACAGTCCTCTACGAACAGAAATAAAGCCAAAGGAATGAGCTTGGAATCGAATTAGACTAAAAAAGGAAGGGTTTTGGTTCTGGAAGGCAGGCCCGGAATATGGCCCGTCCCGTATCACCGTCCGGCCCGGAACATGATCCGGAACGTGTCAAGGACCGTGCCGGAACCAGACACGGACCGCGTCACAGACCGACCAGGTATCAGACACGGACCACGCGACGCACCGACCCAGAATCAGACACGGATCGTGTGAGGTACTGTGCCGAAGTCAGGTCCGTTCCGCGCCGCGTACTGTGCCAGTACCTGGCCCGTTCCGTGCTGCCTGCCGTACCAGCACATGGCCCGTTCCGGGTCCCATTCCGTGCTGAACCAGCCCAGAACCTTCCCCTTTCTTCCCCAACTCGGATTCCACGAAAATCAGCCCAAACCCTCCATTTCCAGCTTCTCTCAACTCCAAAATAACCATCAAAAACCTCCAAACCTCAACACCCTCAATGGGTTTCATCAAAACTTCAACCAACACAATCAAACAACCTAAACTTCACTAATTCTATTCCAAACAACAATCAAGGAAGCTAGTTCTTCAAGTTCAAGCCAAAACCCACAAAAACCCAAACTAGAAAGTGGATGAAATGAGAAGTTAAGAGCATCCATACCTTTAGGATGAGGAGATGATGAAGCTAGCAAGTTTTAGGAGGAGAAATGATGAAGAAATGAGCTAAAGCTCTTCCCTTTCCTCTCTTTCTTCTTGCTCAAGTTATGGAGCTATCTCCCTTCTCTCCTTAGACAAAACTCACCTGCAACAATGAGTGAATGGCTGAATTGTATCAACCCATTTCCTTAAATGACCTAAATTGTTAAAAGACCAAAAGCCCCTTTCAAGTTCTATCCATTTAAAGGCTTTAAGATCCAAGTCTCTAATGTCATGTGGCATTGTGGGAGCCACTTTCTTTTAAATAAAATTACAGCGGTCCAAAATTATATCGAATTTAGCCGATAAAAAGTTTGAGTTTGACTGAAAGTTGACCTAACCAATATTACAGTCAAACGAAAGGTAATGACCCAAATAAGCTAACCGTGATGGCGGCTAAGCCTTTTGGGCCCCGAAAAGGTCCCGAATGACTTCCGGAGTCATCAGTTGAGTTTTCCGGCCGGAAGTCAAACTTCATTAGAATTTTCTGTTCGACCGGGATCAACCGGAGGCGGTTGTTAAAATCTACCCCCCTTAAAAGAATTTCGTCCCTGAAATTAAAAACATATGTACCTCAAAGGTCGAATAGGTGGGGGTACTTCTCCCGGATCTCGTCTTCGCGCTGCCAGGTCGACTCTACTCCCTGGTGCTTCCACTGCACCCGTACCAAAGGGATAGTCGTCTTCCGCAAGACTTTCTCTCCCGT
Source organism: Erodium maritimum (assembly GCA_963921825.1). Taxonomy (NCBI): domain Eukaryota; kingdom Viridiplantae; phylum Streptophyta; class Magnoliopsida; order Geraniales; family Geraniaceae; genus Erodium; species Erodium maritimum. Next base: position 25,524,139 of record OY997595.1, read on the forward strand.
ATCCACAATCTTGACAGGCTGCTCCTCATAAGAGACATCATTAGCTACCTCGATGTCCGTCCACTGGATAACATGAGAGGGATCTGCGGTGTACTTCCGTAGTTGGGAAACGTGGAAAATGTTATGCACATTCCCAAGTTGCGGTGGCAATGATAGGCGGTAAGCTACCGCTCCAACTCTGTCCAAGATCTCAAAGGGTCCGATGAATCGCGGGGACAGCTTGCCTCCGCCGCGGTTGAACCGTAATAGGCTCTTCTTCAGGCTCACCCTCAGAAATACATGATCACCCACCGAGAACTCGAGCGGTCTACGACGTCTATTTGCATAGTTCTTCTAGAGGCTCTGTGCGGTCTTCAACCGCTCCCGAATCAATGCGACCTTCTCGATCGTCTCTCATACCATCTCCGGACCAAGTAGGATCTGGTCCCCTACCTCAGCCCAACACACGGGCGATCTGCATGGCCTACCATACAACGCCTCAAAGGGTGCCATCCCGATACTAGCTTGGAAGCTGTTGTTGTAGGCAAACTCTGCTAATGGTAGATGGTCCTCCCATGACCCCAAAAGTCTAACACACAGGCTCGTAACATGTCCTCTAATATTTGGATGGTGCGCTCTGACTGACCATCGGTCTGTGGATGATAAGCTGTACTAAGCAAGACCTCAGTCCCCAATGCCGTCTGTAGGCTCTCCCAAAACCTGGAGGTGAAACGAGGATCCCCGTCGGATACAACAGACACCGGTACTCCATGAAGACGGATAATCTCTCTAACGTACAACCGACTCAACACATCAACCGTGTCTTTCATCCGCATGGCTAAAAAGTGCGCCGACTTAGTCAGTCGGTCAACTACTACCCAAATACCTTCGTGCCCTCTCGGCGACCTCGACAATCCACACACAAAATCCATGGTAACGTGCTCCCACTTACGAGATCGGTAAAGGCTGTAGTAATCCGGCGGGACGCTGATGCTCGGCCTTCACCTGCTGACAGGTGAGGCACCTCGAAACAAAATCTGCAAGTACTGTACGCATCCCGCTCTACCAGAACTGTCGCCGGATGTCCTTATACATCTTGGTGCCACCCGGGTGCACAGCAAGACGGGAGTGATGACATTCTCTCAATACAAAGTCCTTACAACCTCGTGGTACAAATAGCCGTCCTCGGTAACGGAGTCCCTGATCAGCACTCTGCTCCCAACCCTCGGTCTCAACACCACTGATCAATCTCTCTCGGATCCCTGCCGTCTCGGCATCCTCGGCCTGTTCCTCCAGCACCCGAGCAACCAACGTGGGCTGAGCCACCAATGCACACAAAGCCATACCATCAGTGACCTCCTCTAGCTCAAGTCTGAATGAGCTCAACTCCTCCATCATGTCCCATTCTCGGACATCTATGCTAGCAATGCAGTGAGTCGACTTCCTACTCAGGGCATCGGCGACGAAATTCGCCTTGCCCGGATGATAGAGTAGCTCGAAGTCGTACTTCTCAAGTAACTCCATCCATCGCCTCTGGCGCATGTTCAGGTCGCGCTGAGAGAAAATATACTTGAGGCTCTTATGATCCGAGAACACCCGGAATCGCTCACCGTACAGATAATGCCTCCATCTCTTCAGAGCAAATACCACTGCTGCCAGCTCTTGATCATGGGTCTGGTAGTTGCGCTCATGTACCTTCAATTGACTCGAGCATAAGCAACTACCTTCCCGGACTGCATCAACACACAACCCAGTCCCTCGCCTGAAGCGTCACAGTACACATCAAAACCTACTCCTCGCTCCGGCACAATCAACACGAGAGCGGTCTTCAATCGAGCCTTCAGTGCGGTAAAGGAGTGCTCACACTCATCAGTCCATAGAAACTCTACTCCCTTGCGGGTCAACGCAGTCATAGGCGCGACTAGACCCGAGAAGTCCTGGACAAAGCGGTGATAATACCCTGCCAATCCCAAGAAGCTATGGATCTCGAACACATTCTTGGGCCGTGGCCACTTCAAAACTGCATCGACCATTGCTGGGTCGACTAGAATACCATCTCGGGACACAACATGTCCGAGGAACTTCACCTCTGCGAGCCAGAACTCACACTTCTCTAGATTCCCGTACAGCTGGTGAGTGCGTAACAAGGTCAATACTATCCTCAAGTGCTCCTCATGTGCCTCCTCACTAGGCGAATAGATCAGGATGTCGTCAACAAATACTACGACGAACTAGTACAGGTACGGTCTGAAAATGCCATTCATCAAGTCCATGAAGGTTGTTGGTGCGTTCGTCAATCCGAACGACATCACTAGAAACTCAAAGTGCCCGTACCGAGCCCGGAATGCGGTCTTCTCCACATCCTCCTTCCGAACTCTCAACTGGTAGTAGCCTGATCTAAGATCAATCTTGGAGAAGCACTTCTCTCCTCTCAGCTGATCGAACAGATCATCAATCCTTGGCATCGGATAGCGGTTCTTCATCGTAACCCGGTTCAACTTCCGGTAATCGATGCACATCATCAATACTCCACCCTTCTTCTTCACGAAGAGGGCGGGTGTTCCCCAAGGAGAAACGCTCGGGCGGATGAAACCCTTCTCCTGCAGTTCCTCGAGTTGTCGCTTCAACTCGACTAACTCGGCTGGTGCAAACCGATACGGTGCCATCGAGATCGGCGCCATACCCAGGATCAAGTCGATCCGAAACTCCACCTCGCGAGCTGGCGATAAGCCTGACAGCTCCTCCGGAAAGACTTCCGGGAGATCACATACTACTCTCGGTAGCTCTCGGCTACCTTGCACGACCTCAGTCTCATCTCCTGCAGTCAGGGCAGATAGACGGACTCCGCTCCTGCTACCTAAAACACAAGTAATAACTTTGCCGCCTGACGTCGATAGCAATCGATCGTCGCTCGGTATCTCGCGAGCCAGTCCATCCCTAAGATCACGTCGAAGGCGGTCATCTCCAAGATGAGTAAGTCACCAACAAAGGGGCAGTCCGCCACTCGGACCTCACAGTCCCGGCATACAATGCTCAACACTACCTCTCCCGTAACCGGGGTATCAAGGCACAGTGGTCTACTAAGAAACTGCCCCCTCAATCCTAATAAACGAGCAAAAGAGGCAGAAATAAACGAATGGGATGCTCTAATGTCGAAAAGAAAATATGCCATTGAATTAAAAAATAAACACGTACCCTGTGTAGCCTCATGGCAGGCGTACTGTCTCTCAGCTCTGCCATCTGCGACTACATAAACTCGGCCCTGTCGTGCCGGTGGTCCTCCTCTCGGTGGTGGTGGGGGAAGTGCCACCTGTTGCTGAGGTCTAGGCTGGTGTCTCTGGGGTGGTGCTCCCGCCGCCTGACTCGGAGCTCTCGGAGGCTGTGCCTGTCGTGGTCAGCCCGGGGGTGCCTGACGAGGCTGTGTCTGCTGGGGTCTCGATGCGGGTGCTCCTCCAACCCGATCAGGACATGCGAAGGAAATGAGCCCCTTGTCGGCCGCAATGGTAGCACACCCTCTGCTCAACCCACTGTCTCTCCTCAAACCTCTGTGGATGATCAACCTATCGATCTGCGGGTCCACGTCGATCTACAGGTCCACTGCTCCTCGGGCAGTCTCGGGCTAAGTGACCCTACTGTCTGCATAAAGGGCACAACTGCGCTAACGGGGCAGGTCCAACTGAAGCTACTGCCCCTCCTCGGCGAATGCCACCCTGCTAAAACTGTGGATGAAATGACCCAGAGACCCCTCTGCCTCCTCGCATCACGTCCCTCGGACGGCCTCAGGAACCCACTCGGCCTCGGCCTGATATCCCGTGCCCTGGCGGTCTCTCGGAAATGCCTCTCTGCTGCTAATGCTTGATCCACCAGTGTAGCGTATACCTCGGTCCTAAGAGCAATAACCCGATCTGTAATCGACGGAATGAGTTCTCCCTCGAATCGCCTGCAACGACTCTCCTTAGTCTGCACCATCTCAGATGCGAAGCGGGACAAGGATAAGAACCTCGCTGCATACTCAGAGACGGTCATCCCTCTCTGCCGCAGATCCAGGAACTGCTGGTGTCTATCATCTCGAACAGATCGAGGAAAGTACTACTCCACGAACAGTCTACTAAAAAGCTAAAAATCATCCCCGACTCTAGTCTGAACAGACTGCCACCAATAATATGCCTCACCCTAGAGCTGGAAGGTGGAGAAGGAGACTCTCAGACGTCCCTCAGAAAGCCCAGAAGTGTCAAGGTTGCGGGTAATCCGCTCCAACCATACTGCAACTGCCTCGGAGTCTGAACCTCCGGAAAAGATAGGTGTACCCAACCTATGAAAATCCCTGAGAGCTTGGGTCGTGTAGTTGTCCATCTGGCATGGTCTCTCGGTAGTGACTGCGTCGGTAGTAGGCACAGACTTAGGTGTCGGTGCAGTAGTCTCCTACTGAGCGCTGCTAGTACTGGGCGAACCACATCATCTATAGGGGCCGCCTGAGTCGGCTCTGCGACTGGAGGAACTCTAGGTGGTAACCCTGACGGTTCACCCTCAAAACTCTGGTGCTCTGTGGAAGCAACAACTTGGGCACTCGCTGCCCCTGCCAGTCCAACAACTGGTGTCTGGCTCTGCCCCACAGCTGGGCGGCTCCTGGTACCCCTCGGGATATAAACACGGGACATCTCGTATACTCGCTGTATTTGTAACGTATAAGTTCAGTTTCCCAGTTTAAAACAAACGGTTCGATCAAAACACAAGGACGTTCACGCGCGTCCCACAAGGGTCAAACAAAGACCAACAACACTTATGCTTAGTAATTATAGATAATACTTTATAGGCAGACAAAACCGCATCTTAGTGCGTCTCACAACAGCAATCAACAGTTTAGTCAAGTCAATCAACTCCCACAGGAGGAATAGTCTCAAATAGTCCACACAAAACATAAGGCAACAGGCATACCCCTCGATCGGGTATTTTCCCAACACGCGGGGTCTAGGATCGAAATAGGATCAATTCCATAAATCTTAGCATTTCTTTCCTTTTTACTAGTTCCAAACACTTTAACTTCTATCATAACCTTCATGTCGATCTCACGTCGTTACAACCCGATTCAGGCGTCCTCGAATCTCGTTGTAACCACTTGACATCCCCCTATCACGTTCGACTTACAGTGGCGCCCCTGAGTCAACCCGTGATAGTGCAAACACTTCAGTTTCTACCGAAAATTCGGCATGACCCTTTTGTATTTTCCACTAACCATCCGCTTAAGCGGGACATCCAATAACCAATTTCACACAACATTCATCACATAAGGTCCCCACAATCAGCAAAAGTACACATCACAGTGCAATATTGTAAGTACTCCTTGGGTTTCTACCCTTTATTCAATTGACATCCCATCGGATCGTCATTTCAACTTTAATCCTTAAATAACGGTCAACATTTTTAACAAGTCAACACTCCAACAAGTCAACACTTCAACAAGTCAACACTTCAATAAGTCCACATTTCAACTTTAACACTCATGGAACGGCCAATCAATGTGGCTTCACACTCAATAAATGATTTACTCAACAACCGATTTACAACGGCTCGATCATTTCTTGTTAACCCAATCATAATCTCAACCGTTCAGCATCACGATCACTGTAACATACAGCCAATGGGGCAAGGATACCAGTCAAGCAATGCAACCATCGTAATGCAAAAGATTCAAACCTAAACAAACATTGAAATAATCAAGACTTGTGTCGTTCCAACTCTACGCATCGGATGTTCTAACTTGCGTCACTGAGTGCCACGACTTAGACCACCTAACTCTACCCACCTAATTGACGTCCGGTCCGAGGTTTTGAAAACAAGTTCAAAATGCAATCAGGCTCTGATACCAAATTTTCATGCCCCAAATCCGGTTTTGGCCGGACTCGAGACGTGACTTGAGTCGACAATAAAATAACAACATAAAAGTAACCTTCAACAACAATAAGTCTCTAAGTTTAGTTCCAGTCAAATAACTCCATAAAATAGTGGGGCGAAATCAAGGCCATAAATAGAGTACGTAAAATATACGGTTCAATAAAATGACCAAAAGACGTCTCTAAGAAAACCCAGACTCTCCAGAAGCTCCCGAGCCTCAAGTCTACTACTCACCAAGCGAGCCTGTACAAACAATAAATAAAACAACAGGGGTGAGCTTACGCTCAGTAGGAAAAATCATAAACAATTTAACCTCCAATTTAGTAATAAAAGTGCTTTAGCACGACGACGCAATTTTCCATTAATACCATTAATCAACAATATGTTATGGAGAAGATAAAGATAAAATAATGTCACATTCTTAAGGATAATTGTAACTTTAAGCGATTAAGTGGAAAGTGTTATAAATCTTTGATGACTACTAAAATGAGAGCAAGTAAATATCACGCTAACAACTTAAATCCCAATGCTCCGAATCACACTAGGTTCTCGTGTCATATCGGATCCCATACTCCGATCCACAATAGTCCTTATGTTATATCGGATTGCCCCTCGGTCCAGGGGAGGCACATACATCGGGGCTACCGGAAACAACCCTGAAGGGACGCATTGTTGGGTCTCTAGGTAGGGTTGGAGATGAACCAACTCGCAGCGGAAAATAAATGAAAACCAAGAGACGATTAAAACCATGAAACAACTAACAAAGAATGAATTCACAAGAGAAAAATCCAGCACTAGTTCTTACCAAAACAAGAACACCGGGTAACGAATGATTGGCTTGAGTCTCCAAGACGCCTACGTATTCACATGGGAATCAAAGCCACGTGGTTCTTCTCTTTGAGGACTCAAGAACACAAAAATGGAGGTGGGAACTTGCCAAACCCGAAAATTGCAAGGGAAGGGGGAGAGAAGTTGTGTTTCCTATTCTTGTCTTGTGTTTGTTATGTTGAAAAAATATGACTTAAACATAACAAAACCCATACTTGTCCAACTAAAGGCATGGGACAAGCATGGTGACAAGTAAGGTGTAAATAGGACAAAGTATGACAAGACAAGATTGGGTTAGGTGGTGAATCACCAACACCTTAATCCTTATCTTGCTTACTTAGTACTGATTAATCAAGACTTGATTAATTAGTTCCATGGGCCTTGGTTGCATTGGCCTTTCATGGGCCTCTTGGAACATGGTCCGTGGCCATTTCCAACGAGGTCCCGTGATTCGCTCATCGCCTCCAAGCCTTCCGTACCGGAAATGTCCAACATTATCCAATGCGATCAATCCCAAGACTCCAAGCCTTGTCTCGATCCATAAAGTCCTATTCACTTACGGGCACATGACCCAAAACCCAGTTTTGGTCATTTCCCGAGACAATTCCCTTTTGGCCATTCTCCATAAATGTGTCAATGAGTTTCATCCTCCGGTGTAACCCTTAGGTTTATGCATGTCAATAGATCAACGTAAAATCCCATTTTACTTGATCCTATTTAAGTGGCAACTAACGAGACTTTAGTATTGTCTAACACTGCATAACGAATCGACCCTGTCGATTCTAACCTTTCCGTCGTCCCTATCATTATCCTTTTATCTCCGATATCCTGATTGAGATAAGGCATAGAGTCGTCATCCATATTATTCTCAATCACTGTTCCTTGATATGTGAGATGACTGAATATATGATACCCAGTATCATGTGCATGGCCATGCTATTCTTTCAGTCACTCTCGATCAAGCGGCCGAGAACCGATATCTTTCCCATACCTCAGTATGAGGGATAAATCCCTTAGCCGTCTTTCGTGTCACTCATGTAGCCCGTCCCCAAGCCAATCCTGGCCGTTATGGAAGCCCTGTTACGGAAAACGTTAGGCTCAGGTCAAACTCAGTTGTTGACTACATAGCGATCACAAAGACTCCTTGGTCTAAGGATACATGACAAGCTACGACAATGAATAAGTTCATGACTTGATCTATGGCATGTATTCATGTCGGGTCGTCCAATATCATGTCCCACATGATATCTATGACCAGACTCTGGATTCCCATTCCAATGACTAACAGAACGTAAGCCTTAAAGAGCCATCTTTCATACTAGTCGCTTCTAGTAAAGCTTTGTTGACTAGGAACCCATCGAGTGTGATCTATCTCGATTTATGGTTCTATTCGCATGGTGGGCATATATCAGAGCACACATCGATATATTACTCCAACACATAAGTAATATAAAGCCGCTTTAATTTTATTGCTAACGATGATATATACATTTGGACATTTAGGATTGAACTACGGGCACTAAGACTAACAATCTCCCACTTTCCCTAGTACCAATCTAAACTCCAATATGTCCCCATCGACTTTACATGTCTAACATGTTTAGGCAGCGACACTACCTTAGTCAAAGGGTTGGCTATGTTATCATCTGTTCCAACATAGGTTATCTTCACTTCACCTCAGTTCAGTATTTCTCTGATTAGGTGGATACGACGTAGTACATGTTTGGATTTGTTATGCGATCTGGGCTTTTAGCTTGCGCAATGGCCCTTGTGTTGTCGCAAAATGGATTCACCAGGCTGAATGGGTTTTTAATTACACCCAACCCGTCCGTGAATTTCTAAATCCACATAGCCTCCTTAGCTGCCTCTACAGCATCCATGTACTTGGCCTCTATTGTAGATTTGGCAATGGTATCTTGCTTTACGCTCTCCCAGCTAAAGCTCTGCCATTCAGCATAAACACATATCCTGACTGACTTCTAAAGTCATCTGGATTTGTCTTGGAAAACTAGCGTCTACTCAACCTTCGACGACTAGTTCAGCATCATCTTTCCCCGTGTTAGACTGATGTCTACTGGTACAACATAAGGCTTACGAGACAGCCGGTCTCATACATGTCATGGCATATATGATCGATCCTGCCCCCAGGCGCATAGGATTCTCATCATCCTTTTCAGCTCATCAGGTGTCTTAGGACACTGAGTCTTGCCGAGATGAATGCCATGACTAGTGGGTAAGAGTCCTTTCTTTGAATCGAGCATTAAGAACCTACTCAATGCCTTGTTCACATAGGTTCCCTGACTTAAATCCAAGACCCTCTTGGTGGGATCTCTACATATCTTAATCCTTAAGATATAAGAAGCATCGCCTAAGTCCTTTATTGAAAAACACTTCCTGAACCAAGCTTTAGTCTCGTGTAAGGTTGGGATGTCGTTTTCAATGAGAACTAGAAAGGTAATCTTGCTCCCACTAGCCTTCTTATAAACGCAAGATTCATCCTTGTTCTGGATTAAGCCAAATCCAATTGCAGCTTCATCAAAACGAAGGATCCAACTCCGAGAAGTTCGTTTCAATCCATAAATGGATTTCAACAACTTATAAATCTTTCCCTTATTCTTCAGATGGTCAAAACCTATGGGCCGAGACATACAAACGTACTCAGTCAAATTTCCATTTAGGAAAGCGGTTTTGACATCCACTTGCCATATCTCGTAATTATGATACGCAGTTATGTCAAGAAGAATTTGGATCGATTTTGACCATAGCCACTAGGGAGAAGGTTTCCTCATAGTCAATCCATTGGATCTGCCTATAACCTTTCGCCACCAGTTGAGCTTTGTAGGTCAGAGGGTTGCCGTCCATGTCCATCTTCACCTTGAAGATCCATTTGAATCCAATGGTCCTCACACCATTGATGGGATCAACCGGTTCCCAGACTCGGTTGTCCGACATGGATTGCATTTCCTCCCTCATGTCTCTCAGCCATAACTCGGAGTCGGGCCCATCCACGACTTCCTGAAAGGTGGCTGGATCATCGTGATCCACCATGACTTCATTGTCACCTCCGGATACCATATCTTGGAGGTGGAAGATTGATCCTTTCAAATTGCCTTGGACCTTCCGGAATTGTAACAGGAATTGGTTCTTACTCTACGACAATCTTTGGCTCCTTTCTACTGGGTTGTCAATTGGTTTAGACAGATCTGTACCATCCTGAATTTCTTCGAGATGCACAATCCTCTCAATGACATCTTTGGAAACAAAACTTATTTTCCATAAAGACCCCACCCCAAGCGACAAACACCATGTTCTCACTGGGATTGTAGAAGTAGTATCCCCTTGTTGCTTTGGGATACCACATGAAAGTGCATATCTCAGATCTTGGTTCGAGCTTAGTCGAAACCAAATGTTTCACATAAGCCTCGCAACCACAAATATTTAGGAAGGACAAAGCGGGCATCATCCCGTACCATTTTTAAAATGGTTTCACTTCCACACCCTTCGTCGAAGCCCGATTCACTATGAATACGGTCGTCTCTAGAGCATAACCCCTGAAAGAGATTGGGAGATCAGTCCAACTAATCATGGAATGGACCATTGTCCAACAATGTCCGATTTCTCCGTTTGGCTACACCTTTCAACTACAGTGTCCCAGGAGGAGTCCATTCTAAAAGGATCTCATTCTCTTTTAGATGATCTAATAACTCTGTGGTCAAGTATTTTCCACCTCGATCCAATCGAAGTGCCTTAATACCTTTGTCGAGCTGGTTTTCTACTTTAGTCTTAAACTCTTTGAATTTATGAAAAGCTTCAGACTTATGTCTCACCGAATAGACATAACCATATTTACTATAATCATCAGTAAATGTGATAAAGTAGCTAAAACCCCTCCTAGCAAGTGAACTTATTGGTCTACACATATTCGAGTGTATCAGCCCCAAGAATTCACCCGCCCTTTCATCGCGATCGATAAAGGGAACTTTAGTCATTTTGCCCATCAAACAAACCTTGCACCTATCGATCGAATGGAATTCGAATGAACCTGAAAGTCCGCACTTCTGAAGTGCTGATAGGCGTTTCTTGTTTATGCAGCCCCAATGACAGTGCCATAACAGAGTTAGGTTTAAATCGTTGGATTTAGACCTCTTGTTATTAACGTAATATATAGAACTTGAGGCATTGTTACTCATATCTAATATGTACAATCCTCCACCCAAGCCAGTACTGGTATAAAACATATCATTGCATAGAACATTGAAAACTCCATTTCCAATATTAACATTATATCGTTCCTTGTCAAACACGGATACAGATATAATATTCCTACTAAAAGTAGGTATGCAATATACATTATACAATACTAAGACAAGGCCACTTGGAAAAGCAAGACTCATGGATCCTACAGCAGTTGCCACAACTCTGAGGTCCACTTCGTGCTTTCCAAACCTCTCCTACTTTCAGCCACCATATATTAGTGCATGTGTGAGATTCAGTCCTGGTATCTAATACCCATGAATCTTTGGAAGTAGAGAGATGTAGCTCTATAGAGTTAATACCGGATGAAGGCACGGTCTCACGGCCCTTCCTTAGATCATCCAGGTTTCCTGATGAAGGCGCAGTCCTACTGCCCTTCTTCAGATCATCCATGTTATTTGATGAAGGCGCAGTCCCACTACCCTTCTTCAGATCAGCCGTGAACTTACTGTCATCCCGGTTCCAATGACCAGGCTGTTGGCAGTAGAAGCAGACATTCTCAGGTGTCTCATCTTTCCTGCCAAGTGCGCATGGGCCCCACCCTTGCCACTTCCAATTCCCTTGTTGACCATCAGAATATCCTAGGATCCCAGATCCATGATATATTCTTCTCAGCAGTTATTGACACTTCATGTAACTCTGATATGGTCTTAGAGACAGCCTTATCAAGGACATATTCTTTGCGTTCAAACTTGAGGATTATCGTCAAAATTTTGTACCAGTCCAAATAGTTTGTCCCATTTAGCTTGACCCTGTCAAGAATGGTTTTTAATGACAAACTATTAATGTTCACTGAATTTGCCATTTGATCTACAACATATAAGATTCAATTAGTAAACTGAATAAATTTTATGAAGATCAAGCTTAAACACCAACAATCGATTCTAAACCTTTAGAATCTGAAACCAAGATCCTTGATTCACTCGATTAAGCTGAACTAATGCTCACCACTTAATCGAGCTATGTAGGTAGGACTCCATCCAATCACATCCAATATGACTCTTTGCTAGGGTATGCACTTATGTACACGGCTTACCCTATCTGTTACCCTAGCTCAACCTCAGGCTGAGAATCGTAGTCGGGTCCACCAATTTTCAACTATGGCCTGTCACTATGTAGGTGCTCCGCTAATGTGCACGACACCCACATATGTCGTCCAAACCTACTACCCCGCTTTCCCATGGATGCTCTGCTAATGCGCACGACACTCATAGGACGGGGAGGTAGTAAGGTGTTGATAATTCGGAGGTATCGAACATGACCCGTTTTTACTTGTCCGGTTGTGTTTAAAACTTTGACACATCGTAGATGCAATGAGCACATCAACTACATTCCAAATGCAATGATGCCTCAAATTACATCCAATGTAATTCTTCCTTCGAACCCGTCAACTACATCCAATGTAATGACGATTCTAAGGGCTCACACACAAGGATTAAAATTCCAATTTTATCTTTGCATGTGAGGTTATATGCTCGGTAAATAAAGTTAAGCATGCAATTCTAAAAAACATAGAATTAGTTATGCATAAACTAAACCAAGAATAAAGCGATAAATGTGCACATAATAGCCCCCTAAACTAACTCCCACTAGCTTCTTGAGCTCCACCAACTCCAAGCCGATGCCAACACCCGAAAAGCCACCAAATGACCTTTTCGCCCTTTCTTCGTCTTGAGTAAAATATTACAATTTAATACACAACTCACATGTCGGGAATAAATAAATATTACAAACAAGTGGGTCGACGACCACACCTTGAAAGAATAATTACACGCTAACTCTAACGGCTCGTAGGCCGTGAAAAGCGATAAATAATTAAATCGAGCTCGGGGCTATTATGTACACCATGCCAACATCTCATCACACATCGTGTTATCAAACAAGCATGTTATCAAACATCATGTGATTTTCCGTTCTTATTTAATAGCCAAGTTTCGAAATTTTTTGATGCTCGGTTTATCGAAACCGTTCAAAAATGAAACTTTTGAACAATTGATCTTCGAGTTCGTCATGACGGTTCCAAACTCGTCATAACTAACAAAACGATTTAGCCTTGGCATATCAACCATCCAATGGTCATGCTTGGCCTAGCTCCGTCCAACGGAGCCCCGTTCGGTCCCGGTCTCGGCTCCCCGAGAGTCCCGATCCCGAGACCCGAAAAATCAAATTTTTTCAAAATTTCCAGATTTGAAATAATTTTCAAAAATTCATTTTACATGCATTAAATACATAAACAATAATTTAAAACATGTTATCAAACAATTTAGCAAACCAACATGTCAAAAACGAAATTTTCAAGCAAAACCGAAACTTTGAACACCGTCTTGTGAATCCCGAAGGTAGCACGGCTCTGATACCACTGTTGGGTCTCTAGGTAGGGTTGGAGATGAACCAACTCGCAGCGGAAAATCAATGAAAACCAATAGACGATTAAAACCATGAAACAACTAACAAAGAATGGATTCACAAGAGAAAAATCCAGCACTAGTTCTTACCAAAACAAGAACACCGGGTAACGATGATTGGCTTGAGTCTCCAAGACTAAGCAAGCAAAGCATGTGAGGCAACCGCAAACAATCCTATGGCTCATCTTGGCCTTTCTACCAGTAAAGCAATTTCCCAAGTATTGAAAGCGAGTTAAACTAGTTATTCACATCCTATGCATGCATACTAGACACGTCTGATTATTAGTAATTGAAAGACGATTATTCTAGTTATTCGCATCCTATAGGCATCTCTAGGACCTTTCCAATTTTATTAACCTAATATGCATACTAAAGTATTAAATTACACGAGGGGTTTAGTACTTTCCATACCTCAAGGTCTTCCTCTAACAAAACTCCTTGATGCCGATGTTCGAGCTAGTGTCCTCTTTGTCCTCTCACGGGTCCAAGTCCTCGTCTTCCTTCGAGCTCGGTCTCACGGTCTTGGATCACAAACAATACCAAAATTAGTAACTCAACGGAGCGTTCCTCAACTTAAATCACAGAACAGTCCTCTACGAACAGAAATAGAGCCAAAGGAATGAGCTTGGAATCGAAATAGACTCAAAAAGGAAGGGTTTTGGTTCTGGAAGGCAGGCCCGGAATATGGCCCGTCCCGTATCACCGTTCGGCCCGGAACACGATCCGGAACGTGTCAAGGACAGTGCCGGAACCAAACACGGACCGCGTCACAGACCGGCTCGGTATCAGACACGAACCGCGCGACGCACCGGCCCGGAATCAGACACGGACCGTGTGAGGTAGCGTTCCGGAGTCAGGTCCGTTCCGCGTTGCGTACTGTGCCGGTACCTGGCCCGTTCCGTGCCGACACATGGCCCATTTCGGGTCCCATTCCGTGCCGAACCTGCCCAGAACCTTCCCCTTTCTTACCCAACTCGGATTCCACGAAAATCAGCCCAAACCCTCAATTTCCAGCTTTTCTCAACTCCAAAATAACCATCAAAAACCTCCAAACCTCAACACCCTCAATGGGTTTCATCAAAACTTCAACCAACACAATCAAACAACCTAAACTTCACTAATTCTTCTCCAAACAACAATCAAGGAAGCTAGCTCTTCAAGTTCAAGCCAAAATCCACAAAAACCCAAACTAGAAAGTGGATGAAATGAGAAGTTAAGAGCATCCATACCTTTAGGATGAGGAGATGATGAAGCTAGCAAGTTTTAGGAGGAGAAATGATGAAGAAATGGGCTAAAGCTCTTCCCTTTCCTCTCTTTCTTCTTGCTCAAGTTATGGAGCTCTCTCCCTTCTCTCCTTAGTCAAAACTCAGCTGCAACAATGAGTGAATGGCTTAATTGTATCAACCCATTGCCTTAAATGACTTAAATTGTTAAAAGACCAAAAGCCCCTTTCAAGTTCTATCCACTTAAAGGCTTTAAGGAGGGGTAAAAGGTCATTTAAACTCATTTTCTTCTCATCCAAGACTCTAATGACATGTGGCATTGTGGGAGCCACTTTCTTTTAAATAAAATTCCAGCAGTCCAAAATTATATCGAATTTAGCCGATAAAAAGTTCGAGTTTGACCGAAAGTGGACCTAACCAATATTAAAGTCAAACGAAAGGTAATGACCAAACTAAGCTAACCGTGATGGGGGCTAAGCTTTTTGGGCCCCGGAAAGGTCCCGAATGACTTCCGGAGTCATCGATTGACTTTTCCGGGCGAAAGTCAAACTTCGCTAGAATTTCCCGGCCGAAAGTCAAACTTTGCTAGAATTTTCCGGTTCGACCGGCATCGACCGGAGGCGGTTCTTACAAAAAGTACAAGGGATAAAGGACACCTCTGGCACAACCCTCTCCCCACAAGAAATTCAGGTACCAGGGCCCATTTAGTAGCACCGAGATGTGAGTTGGGAAACACTCTAACATCCACCCTCTCCACCGAGGTCCAAACCCTATTATTGAGACAGTGCTCCAAGTACTCCCAACTTATGAAATCATATGCATTTCAAAGTCAATTTTAAACAATAAAACTTCCTCTTTTGACTTACGCAAATAATGTAGTAATTCAGACGCAATCAGCACCCCATCCAGGATCTGCCTCCTGCTGATAAAATTGGAATACGTATCATTAACCAGGCCACCACTAAAAACTTGAGTATCTTAGACAACACCTTAGCCAAAATATTATAAATAGCTAACACGAACAGGTCAGAAATCAGCAAAAGAATTCAGAATCTCAACTTTCGGGATAAGAGCCAATAGAGTAGAATTTAGCCCTTTCTCCAACTTACCTCCATTTAAGAATGCATGGAAAAACTTCATAATATCAACTTTCATGAAGCCCCAACTCTTCTGTAGAAAAAGCATGGAAAAGGCATTAGGGCCCGGTGCCTTGGAGCCTCTACAGTCCTTCAGAGCCAACAAGACTTCCTCCTCTGTAAAAACGGCCTCCAACCTCTCTTGTTGGGCATCCGAAAGAGACGAGAATGGAAGACTAGGAAGCTCCCACAACAACATGGAACCTTTGCATAAATGTCGACCAAAATACTTGTTGGCTGCCTCCTTAACTCGGACTGGCCTAGACAAAGTTTCCCCATCCACCACTACCTGGGAAATACGGCCTAAAGTTCTCCATCAGATAGATTGGTTGGTATTTATATTTGATAGAAACATATAATTTTTAATGTAAGAAGTATTAAGTTTGATTAAAAAAAATTACCATTGAACTAGTCTTTGGCAAATCCAAGGGTTGTTTTCTGCCACAAGGTGCCACGTGGCACCTTATGATTCTCCGCCACCGGTTCACGAACCGTACAGAGGCAATTCACGGTTGTGCATTGTGAATCGCGGTTCTGATTCAGGGTTGTAAACTGCAAATCGCGGTTCCGATTCATGGCTGTAAACTGTGAATTGCGATTCCGGTTCATTAAATAGTGAATCGTAATCGAACGAAACGTACTTCACATCGTACAACTCGTAATGCGTGATTCATTATTTTGCGACCCCAAATCGTAAATTGTATATGGTATAGATGCTCTAAGGACTGGCTAATGGACGGACTAGAGGTTCCATCCTTTTGTGAGCTATGAAAAAGGGTTGCATCAAAATTTGATGAACCACAAATAAACCTATGTATGCTTCAAAACTTCTCTTTCATAAGTGAAGTCTAACTTTGTCAGAATGATTCTTTTATAGATGTTTTTCGCTTGAATGAATTTCATAATATTTTTCGAGATTGACTGCAAATCCAACAATCAGAACACCATCAAGTTATAATAAGCTCATGTCCCTACTCCATTTTAGCCGGTTCAATCTATCATTCTACAAGGTATGCAACATGGTCGGCTAAAGCTTTAAGCGATTTAAGCAACCGCTTAAGGCCTCAGATTGAAACTAGAAAAAAATTCATTATTGAATATATATTTTTATGATCAGAGTAAAAAAAAATGGGAACCAAACGTACGAGAAATCCAATAAGTGCTGATTTGATATATCTTATTTTATTGATACTTTTAAAATAAAGTTCTTAGACATTCAAATGTAGATATGTATCTAAAGATGAGTCAAGAATATCAATATTGTCTTATTGGAAGAGAAACATGACATAATTAATAACTTGTGCTAGAATGTCCTAAATTTGTACTAAAATGTTTGGTAAAAATTTGGGTTATATAATTTTTGGTACCCAAATGTTTCGTCCACAAACGATTTGGTACCCTTATGTTTCAAATGACCAATTTGGTACCCCTTTTGATTTGTCCAAGGACTGAATTGACATATTCCATTAGAAAACTAACGCAATATTCATCTAAGTTAGTCATGTGCAGTTAAGTGGGGTGTGAGATGACGATTTTACCCTTTCTTATTTTAAGCTTATAAATTTGATAGACAAAATTACCATTATACCCTTAGTTATAATACAATAAATAAAATAAATTAAAAAAAATAAAAAACTAATTTTATTTTTGATAAGCGAAGAAATTTATTAGGCAAACGTTCTACAAGAAAGTAAAACGATGGCGAGAAAAAACAGTCCTTAAAAGGACTTTTCCCCCCTACCGATACAGGCATAAAGCCAAAAAACTAAAACAGAACAGATAGAAAGTAAAACAGAGCGCCGCCCTATACACCTACTTCCTATCCGGATTCAAACAAAAGAAACGGTTAGAAACCGAAGCAGGGGAAACTTCCGGGATAACCTCCAGCTCGTTATCCACAGTGTCCTCCTCAGCATCACCTTGTTGCGGTGATTCAAAACCGAAGAGAGGGAACCAGCCTTTTTTTTCTTCACAAACCTCTTGCTAAAGCTCCACGTACCTTCGTTACTTTGTTTAGCAATGTCAATAGTGAGAATTCCAGCAAGGATCCTCTTTATCAGCTGAAGTTCTGGCTCTTGTCTGATAAAAACTAAAAAAAATTTAAGAGTTAAAATTTAAAATAAAATTTTTTATAAATTAAAAACTTAAAAGTTTAAAAATTTAAAACATAAAAATATAAAAAAAAATTTAAAAACATTTAATTAAATAAATATATAAAATATATAAAAATAATAATAATAATAATAATAATAATAAAAAATAAAAAATGAATAAAACTATAAAATTAAAAAAAATTAAATAATTAAATAAAAAATAAAAAAAATAAATTAATTGCATAAGAAAAATGAAAAATTAAAAAAATTATAAATTATTCATAAAATTATTTCAGAAAAATTTAAAAAACAATTACTAACTATTTCAGAAAATAATAAATAAGAAATTCGGAAAATATATTAAAATAAGATTTTTATAAAAAAGTTAATGCAATAAAATAAAATAAATTTACTTATTTTTATTAAAAATAAATAAAAAAACTTATTAAAAATAAGTTGAAATATAAAGTTAAACGTCAAAAGTCAATATAAGGGTAAAATGGTCATTTTACATTAAGTCAAAGTCAACTAAATCAATATAAGGGTAAAATGGTTATTTCACATTATTCTGTTGGTTTTTTTAACCCCATTAACTCAAATCGTTCGTGGACAGAACATTAGGGTACCAAATTGGAATAAAAATTCATAAGGGTACCAAATCGTTCGTGGACGAAACATTTGGGTACCAAAAGTATATAACCCTAAAAAATAGGATCATTTATCGAAGAATAATCTATGGAATTAATGGACTAGAAGCATGAGGCTCATTGGGTTTTAACAGTATTGAAACTCGGGGGTACTAAATATACATTACAAACGGTAAAGATTGTGTAAGAAACCAAGACTAACTTGACTAAAATACAAGTCAAAATAAAAAGAAACCCTTCAAAAATTATTGCAATAAGTATGTAAGTTTCATTTCATAATTAAAGAATACAAATAATAAAGATGACTTTATATACCTATCATATGGAGTTGTATTGCACATGCTCTGGAGAAAATGATTACTCATAAAAGGTTGAGATGCTTACCAATAATGGACATAGAGATGCTCAACGGAGAGTCCATACTACAGATAAATTATTACACACAGGAAATAGAGATGTTCAACAAAGAGGAAAGACCAAAAGGCATGAACATGAACGATT